>JANUYF010000006.1:16590625-17856250 GCA_026167975.1 Phrynosoma blainvillii
TGGAAGCACCAACCATATCAGTATTCACTGATGAAGACAGTGGGTGAATTAAGACAACTTTTATTTGGAAAGAATATGGAAGAACACACATACCAAAATGACTCACTCTAACATCCAGCATACAGAACTAATGGAAATGGGAAAGTGAAAGGGGATAGTGGAGTTGGAGGGCTGGATTGAGAGGTAATATCTGCCTGTCTTGAAGAATTTTCTATTAAAAGTAGGAGCAGTTCAGTTTCCATAGCAGGGAGATTGACTGTGGCAGATTGTGGCCCAGAAAAAAGTTTTCCTAGTCATATATATACTATATACTTTATTATTTATACTTAGAAATGTATACATTATACTTAGCCCCAGGCTAAGGTGATTTCATGGGAAACAAAGATCTGATAGCCCTTAGGAAGAACCTAATAATAATAATAATAATAATAATAATAATAAATATTTATTTATATCCCACCCCTCTGCAGAGCAATTGGGGTTGCTTACAACATTAAAATTTACATAAAGATATGTTAATACAATGTAAACAGAACCTAAAAATCCCGAAACCCACCCGCCCCTTAAAAGGTAAGGGCTCTTCTTCTTAGTCTAGGCCCGATGGTGCTGGGCCTGTTGTGTTTCCCCCAGATGACATCAGATGGAGTGGAGGGAGGGCTCTTCTTCTTAGTCTAGGCCCGATGGTGCTGGGCCTGTTATGTCTCCCTTAGATGACATCAGATGGAATGGAGGGAGGGCTCTTCTTCTTAGTCTAGGCCCAATGGTGCTGGGCCTGTTGTCTCTCCCCCAGATGACATCAGATGGAATGGAGGGAGGGCTCTTCTTAGTCTAGGCCCAACGGTGCTGGGCCTGTTGTCTCTCCCCCAGATGACATCAGATGGAATGGAGGGACGGCTCTTCTTCTTAGTCTAGGCCCAACGGTGCTGGGCCTGTTGTCTCTCCCCCAGATGACATCAGATGGAATGGAGGGATGGCTCTTCTTCTTAGTCTAGGCCCAACGGTGCTGGGCCTGTTGTCTCTACCCTAGATGACATCAGATGGAATGGAGGGAGGGCTCTTCTTCTTAGTCTAGGCCTGATGGTGCTGGGCGTGTTGTCTCTCCCCCAGATGACATCAGATGGAATGGAGGGAGGGCTCTTTTTAATCTAGGCTCGATGGTGCTGGGCCTGTTGTCTCTCCCCCAGATGACATCAGATGGAATGGAGGGAGGGCTCTTCTTAATTGCTTTGATTTCCAGAAGATGAAAAAGACAAAATTGATTGATGGTAGCTTCATTGACTTTACAACATTGACTTTACAAAATCATTGACTGACAAGACCTGGAGTACCCCAAAAGGAAGGGTATTTAGGAATACAGCAGGGGGGGGGGGGGAAAGGAATTTGGCCTGGGTTGATCTGTTGGCAAGAATTCATCTTCAACTTTAGGTTTTTGTAAGAAATACAGAGCGTGGAGTGGGGAGTGTACCACATCCTTTAGCAAGCCTCTTCACCCTTTGCCTTCAATCATCCACTTGTATTGGGTCTATGTGCCATATTCAAAATACTACCTTATCCAGTATTTTGTAGGTCATCGCAGCCTCTACAGTCCATGCTGGCATTCAGCAGTGCAATATCAAAATATAGTTGGATCATGGGGATATCAGTGCCCTTAAAACTAAGACACCTAATTCACACCCAAAGCACACACACTGACCATCCAAAATTGGCATTAAAGTGGAATTGAACAATCACACTGGAAAACATAGCAGGAACAGTAGTGGGAAAGGAGATCATTAATGGGTTTTTGCATTAATGAACAGTTTCCAAACAGTTTTCCACTGGAAGAATAACAGAAGAGGAACACTGTCATGTGCTAAGCCTCAACCGAATACACTATTATCCTGGTTTAATTGAAGTTTTACCTGCCTCATGTGATAATGCCCTGTATTTCAGAGGAAGGAACTAGCAAAATTACCTCTTAAGTGTTCCTTGCCTAAGAAAACTCTATGAAATTGATGAGGTTGCTTTAAGTTGACAGGTGACTTGAAGGTACATGCACATACACAAGGTAATGTTAAACACCAGCATAAGGAGTTATCTTCCATATATTGGTTATAGAGAGTTAGAATTTAAGTATTTTCCTCACCTTGGCTGTGGGAGTTTGAGTTATTGTGATTCCAGCCTTTTCCGGGAGTGGAGGAAGATGTTCTTTATATTTGGTTGACTACCCCTACTCAGGTGGCAGGGCTTGTGATAATTAAATACAACGTCTATTCAGGGTGGGAAAGGAACCCCATTCCATCCTTAATCCAGCCTAATAGATTGCATTGTCTGTCTCATCTCTGACAGGCTTGACCAAGACAGCTAAGAAAGTAATTTTGCATCTTATTGTAGCATCCACACTGTTTCGGAGACATGGAGTGATATGGGGAAAGAATAGAGGTGATAGAATGCCCATCTCTATTGGCACCCCTGAAATTTTTTTGGACAAATGGGAGAAGTGTAAGAGAGAGCTATCTCACATGAGGTTACAGGAGTCAACAAATGCACTGGTGATATGGACAATGAAGACTCCATAGTTTAGCAACTGTCGAGTGATAGTCCCTGAAGTTCCTGAAATGTAGGCTGCCACTAAACAAGCCCAGCTTCTGAGTACTATTACAGTTTCTCTGCAGTGGGTAAAGAGTGGAGTATTAGATTTGCCTTCACCCCGATCATAGAAGGCCCTTCACCTTGTATTTTGGAACTTAAAATTCCATAGAATTTAATGTAGTTCATTCTTTTTTTGTCTATCCCTTCATTTTTTGTATCTTCTATACATTTTCTCTTAATCTGTATATAGTTAAACCAATGTATTTTTGTTTTCTCTTATTATTTCATCTCTGTTTTAATTGTACATTTCCTTGATTATCTTTTTTAAATATTTCTTGCTCCTCATTCCATCTTCCACAAAAAGCCTCTTGAGCAGATGGGGTATTTTAGAATTGAACTTTCTCTTTATTTGCAGCCATGTTTTAAATAAAGCTTTTCTGATTGGATGATTAAAATCTTTAGTGTTGGACCTGGTGTTGGAGTCTCCCAGACTTCTTGGGGTGGCTTACAACATTAAAATTTACATAAAGATATGTTAATACAATGTAAACAGAACCTAAAAATCCCAAAACCCACCCGCCCCTTAAAAGGTAAGGACTCTTCTTCTTAGACTAGGCCCGATGGTGCTGGGCCTGTTGTGTCTCCCCCAGATGACATCAGAGTTCATGACTTCCATGAAAGCCATGGGCCTGTCCCAATTAGTCTCGGGTCCAACACATTGTGCTGGTAATACACTCAATGTGGTGTTTAGTATGGATCAGGAATATCCGTGGGCTGAGGTAATCCAGGCTTCCACCCTGTCATGGACAGATCATTACCTGGTCAAAGTAGGACTGAAAGCTACTACCCAAATTCCTCTCGGGGGTGGAGGACCCATTAAAATGGTCCGCCCTCGAAGACTGATGGAACCCAAAAGGTTCCAAGAAGCCTTGGAGGGTTTTATGGTTGGGAACAACGGCGATTCTGTCGAAGCCTTGGTTGATACTTGGAATAACAACCTTACCAGGGCTATAGACATTATTGTTCCCGAGCATCCTTTTCATCCCGCTTCAAACAAAAAACCTTGGTACACGGAAAATCTTCACCAAATGAAGCAGGCTCTACAGTGACTAGAGCGCCACTGGCGGAAACATTGACGTTTATCTGATAATCATGTTGGATTCCTATTGAGTGGCAATAGATGCAGCAAAGAATTCTTTCTATGCTGCACGTATTGCATCTGCAAAGTCTTGTCCAGCAGAACTGTTCAGGGTGGTTAAAGAATTAACTCAATTACCACCCACCCTGAACCTGTTATTGGAACCAGCTAAAGTCTGTTGTGACACTGTTAATGACTTTTTGGTAGATAAAATCTCTCAGATAAGGGCCAATCTGGATGCGGGCATTATAAAAGAACCAATAAGAGAGATGTCCAGAGACTCTGTGGACTGTGTTACACTGGATCATTTCGAGTTTGTTAATACCAATGAAGTGGACAAGCTTCTTGGAAGTGCAAGGAGGACAACATGCCCTCTTGATCCTTGCCCATCATGGCTGACAGTCCAGGGAGGTGATGCAGTAAAAATATTATTACAACTCATTAATGCATCCCTCAGAGAAGGGGAATTTCCATCTAGCTTGACACTAGTGGTGGTTAAACCACTCTTAAAAAACCCTCCCTTGATCCCCTGGTGAAAACTATTTACAGACCGGTCTCCTTTTTGCCATTCTTGGGTAAGGTGATCGAGAGGACAGTTGCCTTCCAGCTCCAGATTGTCTTGGAAGAAGCCGATTATGTGGACCCATTTCAAACCGGCTTCAGGGTGGGATATGGAGTTGAGACTGCCATGGTCGCCTTAGTTGATGATCTCTGTCTGGGCATTGACGGGAAGTGTGACCCTGTTGGTGCTCTTGGACATCTCAGCGGCATTCAATACCATAGACCATGGTATCCTTCTGGAACGCCTTCCCATAGTGCGATATGAAGCGGTATATAAATGAAGCTGCTTTGAAGGAGTTAGGCATTGGGGGCACTGCTCTTCAGTGGTTCTGGTCTTACCTCTCTGGCAGATTCCAGATGGTGATGCTGGGGGATAGTAGCTCTTCAGAAAGAGAGCTGACATCTGGCATCCCTCAGGGTGCCATTCTGTCCCCCATGCTGTTTAACATTTACATGAAGCCACTGGGTGAGATCATCTGGAGACGTTATCAATACTCTGATGACACCCAACTCTACTTCTCTATGTCCCCGACTGCTGCAGTGACTAAGGATGGTATTGCTCCTCTCGATGCCTGTCTTGAATCAGTAATGGGCTGGATGAGGGAAAACAAACTCAAGCTGAATCCAGAGAAAACAGAGGTACTCGCAATAGGTACCTCAAGTCCAGGAAAGGAGCTTTGCCAACCAGTCCTAGACGGGGTCACACTTCCTCTAAAGGACAAAGTACACAGTTTGGGAGTACTCCTGGATTCATCTTTATAGCTATCTGAAGTGGAGGTGATGGACAGGAGTGCTTGGTATCAACTTTGGTTGATCTGCCAACTGCATCCCTACCTGGACCGAAAGGACCTTGAAGCAGTAGTACTTGTCCTGGTAATCTCTCATTTGGATTTCTGTAATGTGCCCTACATGGGGCTACCTCTGTACCATGTTCGGAAGCTTCAATTGGTTCAAAATGCGGCAGCCAGATTGGCCACCAGAACATCTAGATCGGACCATATCACACCTATATTAAAATCTCTTCATTGGCTGCCGATTAGCTTCCAGGCGCAGTACAAAGTGTTGGTTATTACCTTTAAAGCCCTACATGGCTTGGGCCCAAGTTACTTGAAGGAACGCCTCTCCCCACACAATCTGCCCCACGCTCTCAGAACATCTGGGAAGAACTTACTAGAACACCATAGAACCAGACTCATCATGACTTCCCAAAGATCATACACGGCCACAGTCCCCCGTGTTATGGAATGGCCTGACGGAAGAGATCCGTCTTATTACTACGTTAGATGCCTTTAAGAAGGCACTTAAGACGGAGCTCTTCCGTTGGGCCTATCCATCTGATCTTCTAGATTTCTAGATTCTGATGATGATTGGCTATTTTTATTTTATTTTATTTTATTTTTATTTATTTTATTATATTGTATTTTATTCTCTTATAATTTATTATTGGTGTTTGATTTTACTATTTTATTGTTTGTATTTTGCACATTGTATTCATTTTATTGTGTAATCTGTAGGGCGGTAAATATAAATAAAAATTATTATTTATTGACAGTCATTTTGTTATACTATAAATACGCATGCCATCTGTATCTTAAGTATAAAACTTCTAAATTCAGTAAGTTCTTGTTTAGTTTCATCCAATCTTGTATCATACAAGGCTGCAGGACCAAGAATACAATTTTAGATTGGGTAGAGCACAGCCCCTCTTTCTTTACTATCTTTAAAGATTTCCCATTCAATTCTCAGCTTGTTTCCTTTCTAGATGAATTTTCTTAATTCTTTATTCCAGTCATCAATAACGTTTTCATTTGTAATAATTGGTAGATTAAAAACAACAACATGATTTTTGGGAGAACTGCCATTTTAATAACCGAGATTGTACCCAATACTGATAAGTTCAATTTATTCCACCTCTGTAAATCTTTTTGTATTTCTTTTCATGTCTTATAATTGTTTTTGTAGCGATTAAGATTATTACTTGTTAACCAAATACCCAAGTATTTTATTTTCTAGTTTGCACCCAGATCTTTCTGTTAACATTTCCTCTTCCATTATAGACTGTTTTCGTTAGTATCCATGTCTTTTATTTATTTATTTATTTATTTTATATCCAGTATATTTTCCAAAAGTATTCATTTCTTTCATTAGTTGTTCTATACCTTTTGCTGGATCTTCCAAAATCACACCATATTGTCCGCAAATGCCCTCACTTCGTTTTCATG
The DNA here is from genome assembly GCA_026167975.1 of Phrynosoma blainvillii. NCBI lineage: Eukaryota > Metazoa > Chordata > Lepidosauria > Squamata > Phrynosomatidae > Phrynosoma > Phrynosoma blainvillii. The sequence continues at coordinate 16,597,118 of JANUYF010000006.1, forward strand.
TCCTTTGATCTTTATTCCTTTGATTTTATTATTTAATCTAATTGCGTTGTTCAATACTTTTAGCACCATAATGAATAAAAGCGGTGATAGAGGGCACCCTGGTCTGGTCCCTTTGTTTACTTCTGATGTTTTTTCTCCATTTATTGTCAATTGGGTACTTCGTAGATTTGCTTAATATTTTCCAAATCCCCTGCCCAGATCCATTCATCTAATCACTTCTATCATGAATTTCCACCTCATATTATCAAAAGCCTTTTCGACATTGATGAATATTAACGCCACTTTTTTATTGTTGTTTATATTGTAGTAATTCGATGGAATTTAGTATAGTTCTGATGTTCCTTATTTGTCTGCCTGGCAGAAATCCATTTTGATTTTCCTTTATATTTTGGCTAGAATGTTTTTCAATCTGTTGGCTAGAATTGAGATGTAGATTTTATAATCAATGGGCCTTTGCAGACTGCCAGAAATAGTGCACATTAAATTGAGGCACTGCCCTGGCTCAGTGCTAGGGAATCATGGGAATTGTAATTTATTGTGGCACCAGAGCTCTCTGATAGAGAAGGCTCAATGTCCCAGAAAAAAATACAATTCCCATGATTTCCTAGCACTGAGCCAGGGCAGTGCCTCAATTTAATGTGCACTATTTCTGGCAGTCTGCAAAGGCCCAACGTTTAGAAGAGAGCGGCAAAATGCCGCTCCTTTCAGGGGCGGCAAAAAGGCGCCCTAAGAGCCAATGTGTGGCTCTTTGTCGCCCCTTTTGGTGCAGAGCTTCAGGACGCTGGACTGGGAGGGCGTCCTGACGCTGCATGCCATGCATAACAGTACACAGCATCAGGATGGCGTCAGCGTGGGGTTGGGGCGGCAGGCATATGGCTACCCTGCACCATCTCTGCCTCCAGGCCGGCCCTTTGGGCCAGTCTGTAGAGGCCCTTAGCCTTTTGAAATTAAATTTACAACCAGTCTTAAACAGAAATATAGTTTGTCAATGATCAGTTATTTTCTGTAGATTTAAATCCTAATACATTAACATTCAAAAAGCATTTAATAAAATTTTCCAAATTTTTCATCCTTTCTTTTTCCCTTTTACTTTCTTTCTTCCCTTGTCCACCTTCTTTCTTCCTTGTTTCACTTGTTCTTCCCTTTGTTGTATAGTTTCTATTCATTTTATTCAATTGTTTTGTAGTTTTCTATTAGAAAGTGTCTATAGTTGTTTTCAATAGTTGCACTTGCAGCACTGCTCTTCTTAATTATGGTTCCTTAAATTTTAGTTTCAGCCTTTAATATCATCTCTTAATCTTCTCTTTCATGCTTTCCAACATTGGTATTTTCTTTTCACGTGCATGTGTTATCCCACAGCTCCTTCTTGTTTCCCTGTCCCTACTTTTAATTGTAAGAATGATTCTGCAGCTTTACTAGTCCCTTTTTGTTTAAAATCTCCAATTTATATTGCCATCCGCAAAAGAAAAAAGGAAAAAGAAAAGAAAAAGCCAGAATAACTTCTCTTTTAAGCAGCATCTGTTGAGCAGAGTAGCACACAAACCTAAAAGTCAAAGATATCTCCCCATTTGCTTCTTTTTTTCTTGTTATTGGTTGTAGATTTACCTAATATTATGCAACACAGCTGTGTATTCTTTTCTGGATGATGGTTTATTTGCTGTTAACAAAATATGAGAACTATATTTTCAAACTTGTATTTCCAAAAGTGATAAAACAAAAGCATAAATGTTTTTTATGGTCTCTAGAGATGACTGCTGCAAACACAAACACATCCACCGCTGTCTAGTTACAAAGTTGTGGCTGGACAACACAGCAGCTTGCAGTTTCCCCCCCTTCCCCCTCTTCCTTTTTGCTTACTGCCAATTCCTTCTTTTGGCGTAATGTATTATCATCACTCCGTGTCCCTCTTCCAAAACAAACAAAAACAAAGTCAGATTCCAGATGGATTGTTTTTTCCTACCGCCCTTTAAACAATCACACCAAAGCTTTTCCCTCTCCCTCTTCTCTTTAAGGAGTCCTTAAGTTAGAGGTATTTTTGCATCTTTATAGTAGACAGCTTTTTTCTTTTGAATGTCTTATTCAAACTAACATTTTAAAAGTGGTTGTTGGCGAGGCTAGTGCCTCTAAGGCCACCAGCCCACTGCAATGGCTTCTCTTCGACTTACTTGCGCTCCTCTTTCCCCATTTCCGTACAAGTTTGGGAGATAGGGGAGCCAATAAGGAAGCCCCTGACAAGCCCCAACCTCCCAATGCCTTCACCAGCATGGATGTCTGCACCCTAGTTTTGGGTGCTAGCTTGCAATGGGAGGAATGGATGAGTGGGACGGGACAAGCTCTTGCCTCATGCCACGGATCGCCTTGCTGTCTCAACTAGAAATCCTCTACTGTATACTTTCCAGATGTTTTCACCTGGACTATTGGGTGCAGTCTGGTACTATGTATGCAAAGTGATTTAACACCTTATTTGGAAAAATGGTGGCAAAATGTAAGACTCGTTACAGTTTTCACATTTAGTTCTTTTTTTTTTTTAAGAAGGAGAAGGATTCCCTCAAAACACCAAATGACAGAAAACTGGAAGATTTTTTTTTAATAAACTTTATTAAGTTAAAATGTACATACAATACGTACATATAATACATACACAGTAACACAGATAACATGTTGGACAACAAAAAACACAAACGCAAATCCATTTGACTTCCTGGGTCCTTTGTCAAGTCATTTCTATAAAAGTATAACATATTCTACCTTCCTTCTTATTTTAAGTTGGAAACTGAGATTTGACTAGTTGCTCATTAACTAAGGTGTCAACATCTTAAATTTCTCATATGTCTTTTAAATTATTTGTCCAATTACCAACTGTTTCTCATTGGTCATCTCTACATGTTTTACTTCTTATCCATATCCCTTCATTTTTCTATTATTAATATACCGTATTTTTCGCCATATAAGACACACTTTTTCTTCCCCAAAATGGGGGTGGGGAAGTTGGTGCGTCTTATAAGGTGAATGTACGCTCCTCCGAGGCCACCGCTAAAAGGAGGCCTCCTTTCAGCCGCGTCCTCGGTGGTTCAATGGGCTGCTCCTGGGATCGGAGGATGTCCTCCGATTCCAGGAGCAGCCCATTGAACCACCGAGGACGCGGGTGGAAGAAGCGTCGCTTTCCCTGGGACCATGCTGGGGTCGAAGGACTCCTCCGACCCAAGCATCGCCCCATGGAAAGCTTCCTTGGGGCAATGCTGGGGTCGGAGGATGCCTCCGACCCAAGCGTCGCCCCATGGAAAGCTTCCTTGGGGCAATGCTGGGGTCGGAGGATGCCTCCGACCCAAGCATCGCCCCATGGAAACCAACGTTTTTTTCTTTGGGGCAATGCTGGGGTCTGAGGATGCCTCCGACCCAAGCATCACCCCATGGAAAGCAACGTTTTTTTCCTTGGGGCAATGCTGGGGTCGGAGGATGCCTCCGACCCAAGCATCGCCCCATGGAAAGCAACGTTTTTTTCCTTGGGGCAATGCTGGGGTCGGAGGATGCCTCCGACCCAAGCATCGGCCCATGGAAAGCTTCCTTGGGGCAATGCTGGGGTGGGAGGATGCCTCTGACCCAAGCATCGACCCATGGAAAGCTTCCTTGGGGCAGTGTTGGGGTGGGAGGATGCCTCTGACCCAAGCATCGCCCCATGGAAAGCAACTTTTTTTCCTTGGGGCAATGCTGGGTCGGAAGATGCCTCCAACCCAAGCATCGCCCCATGGAAAGCAACTTTTTTCCTTGGGGCAATGCTGGGGTCGGAGGATGCCTCCGACCCAAGCATCGGCCCATGGAAAGCTTCCTTGGGGCAATGCTGGGGTGGGAGGATGCCTCTGACCCAAGCATCGGCCCATGGAAAGCTTCCTTGGGGCAATGCTGGGGTGGGAGGATGCCTCTGACCCAAGCATCGCCCCATGGAAAGCAACTTTTTTTCCTTGGGGCAATGCTGGGTCGGAAGATGCCTCCAACCCAAGCATCGCCCCATGGAAAGCAACTTTTTTCCTTGGGGCAATGCTGGGGTCGGAGGATGCCTCTGACCCAAGCTTTCCATGGGCCGATGCCGGGGTCAGAGGCGTCCTCCGACCCCAGCATTGCCCCAATGCTGGGGCCGGAGGTGTCCTCTGATCTCAGCATGGGCCCAAGGAAGCTTTCCATGGGCCGATGCTGGGGTCGGAGGCGTCCTCCAACCCCAGCATCGCACCAAGGAAAGCGTCCTGCAAAGCGTTGCTTTCGATGGGCCGATGCCGGGGTCGGAGGCGTCCTCCGACCCCAGCATTACCCCAATGCTGAGGTCGGAGGTGTCCTCCGACGTCAGCATTGGCCCAAGGAAAGCGTCCTGGAAAGCGTTGCTTTCCATGGGCCAATGCTGGGGTCGGAGGTGTCCTCCAACCCCAGCATCGCCCCAATGCTGGGATCTGAGTTGTCCTCCGACCCCAGCATTGGCCCAAGGAAAGCCCGAGGCTGCCGGCTGTTCCTTCGGCTGTCCCTGGATGTGGAGGATTCCTCCTCTTCCAGGACCGTCCTGAGGAACAGCCGAGGCCGCGGCTGGAAGGAGGCCTCCTTCCAGCCGCGGCCTTTTGTAAGTCGAAATGCTTCATAAGTCGAAGCAATTTTGTCCCCGAGGCGCCTTTTGTAAATCGAAACTGTATTTGTTTTTTTCCTAGATTTTCCGCCTTTAAAATTGGGTGCGTCTTATATGCCGGAACATCTTATATGGCAAAAAATACGGCAGTTAAGTAGTGGCGTCCAAATTTTTTCATTCTTTTCCCAGTCCTGATCTCTCATTAATATTGTTAATTTATCCATTTGCATCATCTCGAGTAGTTTACTCAGCCATTCCTCTTGGTTTGGAACCACCTCACTCTTCCACTTTCCAGAATAAAAAATCCTTGCACAAATTGTTATATAGAAAAGGAGTTTCCCATATTTTTGTTCTAACATTTTGTCCGTACATATGTTCAGCAAATATATTTAGGGTCCATATTAAATTGAGTTGTAAGTATTTCCTCCATTGCTTTATGAATGGTGGTCCAATACTTTTTTGCTTTTTTACAATTCCACCACATATGGTACAGTGTCCCACTTGCTCATTTACAATTCCAACACTTATCCGAAAGCCCTTTATAAATCCTTGCTAATTTATCTGGGGTTATGTACCATCTGTGGCGCATTTTATAAAGGTTTTCTTTTAAATCAAAGCTGATTGTATAGTTTATTGTCTTTCTCCAAGTTTTCTCCCACAAATCTAAGTCAGTTGTTTGTTTCAAATTTTGGGACCACTTTATCCTTTACCACCTCTTCTTCCTGATCTGTCTCCAGCAAGCATTTATAAAACTGGGGTATTTTATGTGGATCATCTGAGGTCATACTCTCCTCAAATCTAGTTTTTTCAGTTCTTATTCCTAACGTTTTACAGTCGAAGATAAACCTTTCTTTCAACTGTCGATATACAAACCAGCCCATTGTGCATCCTTCTCTTACTAGTTGCTCTAAGTTTTTGAATTCTAATTTTGCTTTCTCTACGTTGATGTTTATTAAATTCTGATAGGTTATCCATTTATTTTGATATATTACTTCCCTGTTGTGAAAGGCTTTGTGGGTGGAAGCCCACATCGGAATTTTGGGGCTTATCCTTTCTTTATATTTAAACCATACTGGTAGTATAGATTTCCTAACAAAATGGTTTAGAAAATCTTTATGAATCAAGCATGTATTCCAAATCTTTGATCTATCCCTTCTAGGGCAAGAAGTTTATCATCTTTAAGTTGCAGCCATTTCAAAAGCCATTCCAGGCAACAGGCCTCGTAATAAATTTGTAAATTTGGAAGATCAAGTCCTCCTCATTCTTTCCTGTCCTGTAGTGTTTTAAATCTCACCCTTGGTTTCCTCCCATTCCAGATAAATCTGGAAATCTCTCTGTGCCAATTTCTAAAGGGTTTAGTATTGGTTATGATTGGTATGTTTTGGAAGAAAAACATAAATTTGGGCAAAATATTCATCTTGATCGCTGAGATTCTTCCTAGCCAAGATAAATTCAACGTCTTCCATGTTAAATCTTTTTTACTAATTTTTCATAATTGTTTCTAAAGAGGTCTACATTTTGGCATGTGATCTCAATGCCTAGGTATCTTACTTTTTTCTTTATTTGGTGTCCAGTTAGTCTCTGTATTTCTTCCTTGTCCTCTTTAGTAACATTTTTAGTTAAGACTATGGTCTTTTCTTTATTAATTTTTAATCCCAACACTAAACTAAATTCTTCTAATTGTTCCACTAGCCTATTCACACTCTCTCCAGGATTCGAAACCGTTACTAAAAGATCATCGGCATAAGCCTTCAACTTGAATTAATGGCCTTTATATTTAATGCCTTTTATTATGGCATCTTCCTGTATGTTATTATTTAAAACTTCCATAACAATCAGAAAGAGCAAAGGGGATAAAGGACAGTCCTGCCTTGTCCCATTCTGGATTTCAAATCTTTCCGTTTTTTCCCTGTTAACAATAATCCTGGCTTCCTGTTTGCTGTAAATCACCCTTATCCAGTTAATAAAGTTTGCTCCTGCATTAATTTTTCCTAGTATTTTGTCAATAAATAACCAGCTTATCTTGTCAAAAGCATTCTCATAGTCCAGAAAGAACATAACCAATTTTCTATCAATTTTTCTTTCATGAAATTCTGTTAGGTTAACCACGTATCTAATGTTATCTTGTATCTTCCTTGATGGGAGGAAACCATTTTGGTCATTGTTTATCCAGGTTTTTAAAATTCTCTTGAGTCTCTCTGCTAATATTGTGGCGAAGATCTTATAATCGCTGTTTAGTAAAGACATTGGTCTAAAATTCCTTACATTGTTTTGTCTTTGCCTTCTTTAGGGAGTAAGGTTATATCAGCTTGAGTCCATGTGTAAGGTATAGCAGCCTTGCCACAGCTATTTCATTTAGTAGCGCACATAAAGGAGGTGCCATTTGAGATGCATATTTCTTATAAAACTTGGCTGGGAAGCCATCTGGCTCTGGGGTTTTCTTAGATTTTATAATTTTAATTGCGTCTAAAGTTTCTTGAACCGTAATCTTTTGGTTCAGAAACATTTTTTGTTCATTGTTAAAAGGTGTTATCTTAGATTTCCATTTTCTCTACATCTAAGTTACTATTGTTTTATTCGTATAATTGTTTGTAGAAATCAAATATTATCCCTTTAACTGCGTCTTGGTCTGAAAATTTCTGCTCTGCCTCGATTAAACAATCTATAAGTTTTTTTCTCTTTATCTTTCCTCAATTGGTAAGCAAGCCATTTTCCTGGCTTATTGGCCCCTTCAAATTTCTTCTGCTTCATATAATTTATTTTATTCTGTAATTCTTCCATTAGTTGCAAGGAGATTTGTTGTTGCAACATCTTACTTTCCATCATTAGTTTTCTATTGCTTGGTGTTCTTTTTAACTCTCTTTCCTTTGTATTTAATTTTTCTTGTAATTCGCTTATTTTTGGGGATCTTTGCTTCTTTAGTACATGGAATTTTTAAATTAAGAACCCTCTAATAACAGCTTTTGCTGCTTCCCAGATAGTGCTAATCTTTGTTTCTTTAGTTGTGTTTTCTCTAAAGTAATTCTTGTTAGGATATGAATGGGATATATAGTCAAAGGTGAAATGTAAAGATGTGTGTGTGTCTGTAATTTTTTATTTGAGAACAGTTTTTTAGACAAGGCACAAACAATATTTAGAGAAACAGGGTGAATCAACGCCAGGTGGTAACAGAGACATCAACAATGTACTTTCTCAGTGATAGAACTAATGGAACCAGACTTTGTTATGGATAACAAAGAGATATCAAATACGTAAATAATTGTTAGCTTGGGAAAGTTATTCACGTGGTGGATGATGGACAACAAGAGGCTGGGTTAACATACATCATATTGTCATTATCCAATTAACATAAAGTTAACACCTAGAAGGTGGAGTATGGGATGGGCTTAGAAAATCTTTTGTCTGAGAATTTTTTTTATTGTTTAAGATGTGAGTGTGTGTGGATGTAGTGGTTTTAACTGCAACAAGTTGGATCCTAATGTTTTTGGGATTGTTAAAGATGTAATCTTACATGGCTGAACTAGACAAGTTCATCACAATGGATTTTACTTAGTTGTCTTATTTTTACTTTTTATATGCATTAATAAAGCTATGCTTTTGGACTTTACAATGTGTCTTCTTGACTGAGGAAGACAGGATTGTCTGGAGAAGAGAAGCTGAGCCAGTTGATGGCAAATCTACACAGTGGCTGTGGATCACAGCAGCCAGCTTGTCCTGCAGACTCTGCTGGGTGCCAAAAGGCATCACTACAATACTCATCATCCACACACCAACAAGGGTTATGGGGCCCAGTTATGGCTTTTCTGCCAGTTATGGCCTGTTTGCCAGTCTGTGGCTTGTTTTGCCCAGTTATGGCTGTTCTGCCAGTTATGGCTGTTTTGCCAATTTAAGACTGTTTTTGCCAATTGTGGCTAGTCTGGCTGAAGAGGCTTGTTTTGCCAGTTTGTGGCTAGTCTGCCAGTTAAGCCTGTTTTTGCCAGAAGAGTGGCTTGTTTGCCAGAGGTGGCTGGTCTGCCAGAGGACAAAGAGGCCAAATGTCCAGGAGGACAAAAGCCCAAGAGTCCAGATGACATGTTTGCAATGTGGCCAAGAGGCAAGTATTGCCTATCCACGACTTCAGCTGTGCCAGGACAAGTGAAACCATGCTTCAGCGGTTGCTGGGAAAAGCAGAGGTGGCTTCAAATCTCCAGATGTAAGTAAACAGTTAAAGTTACTGCTAAGCTGTTTTGCCGGTGACAGAATACAGAACTCTTTAAAGACAGTTGTCTGAGGACTCCACTCTTTAAACAATAAGATGCAGAGAAAAATCAAAGCCTAACAATGCTGAGAATACTGCAGGTTCAATGCAGTGAAATTTTTGTTTTTGTTCAAGCTGCAAAAGACTTTGTTAAAGGCCATTTTGTTTGATATGGAAGCAGCTGGGGCTTGAGTCACAGAATACATGTTGCAATGTATGCAGTTTAAAATGCAGCATGATTGCTGGACACAGGCGGTTGCCTAAGCTAAAAGACTCATTCTGTTACCCCTCTCTGAGTTACAGTTATGTTTTGGGAGAGGATGTTTCTTCAGCCAAAGGTTTTGAGAACTGAAGAAAGAATGAATGATTTCTACACAACTTTGTCACAAATGCTGTGATCAAAAGACTTTACAGTTCTTTAGAGAAAATACAAAAATCCCTGGTGGGGGTGAAATTTTTACACAGTGGTCAATGCTGTGTGGGGCTATAGCAGGTTTGCTAAGATGCCTAAAGTTCAAAGGCTGCAACGGTGTTGCTAAATGCCAAAAGTTTTGCTGGAGGCCTGAGGTTCCAAAAGATGGGAATCTGTTAAGCCAAGCGGTTTGCTTGAAGAGGCCAGAAAATGCCAAAAGAAGCAGTTTGCTTGAAAAAGCCAAAAATGTAGGCTTGGGAGAAAGCCTGGGACAGCATCTTGAGGTCAAGAAAATGCGTCCTGAAAAAAAAAGGCAGCTGATGCACGGAGTGCGAATCGATGTTTTTACTGCAGAGCAGGAGTTTTAAAAATAACAATACAAGGATGTTTGCTACAATCAACAATCTATCTACAACCCAGAGACATTGGAAAAAACAAAAAAAAGCTACAAGCTGTTTTACAGAGCTGTGACTGTGACTCACACAGGTGAAACCTGAGGACAAGAGTCTATATATTCTGGGACATATGTTGCAGTTTTGCTGAAAAAATAAAAAAATCCTCCAATCTTAAAGATGTTTATCTAGCTGATGGAGGGATAAGAGATGTCAAAAGAAATTGAGAAATGTCTATATGCCAAGTTTTAGTGAGAAAACTTTGAAAATGTTTTATGTATACCTGTTTTACAAAACTGTTAAGTTGGGTGTGCCACTGAGTTTTGTGGGAGAAAAAATTAAAATCACCCCGGCTGGGGAGGTGTGTACAAAAGCTATAAAAAGGAAAAATATGTGTTTTATACAAAGTGAGACAAATGCTAAATATACAGGTGTGGAAAATAAATCATTGCATTCTGGTTATACACATCAATATAAAATTCTAGAGAACATAAGATTTAAAAGCTTGATTAAACTGGTGGGATATAGATCCTGATTTTAAAAATGTTTTATTATATAAATGATTTGGGAGATGTTTGGTTTGCCACAGAATAAAAAGTCAAGGTTTTTCCTGTGACAAAACCAGAACAAGTGAATTACAAAAATGACCTGTTGAGGTTGATACATGCTGTTAAACAAAAGAGACAAATGTGTGAGTTACTAGGTGACAACAAATATTTTCTTAGTGATTATGGATAGATTTTCCAGAGTTTTTATGTCAGAGTTTTAAGACAGAGATGTGATACAATTAAAAGTTTTTAACAATAGATAAAAAAAAAATTAATTACAAAGGGTCTTTGCTCACAGACCGGAGAAAAAAGAAAATTTTTGGCTCACAGTTTGAGAAACTGGCTGAGAAAAAAAAAATCCAACATTGTTACACATGTTATGTGGGGATCCACTGAATTTAAAATATTTAACAGGTTTTAGACAATATACAAAGATATATGTGCTAACATGTTTTAAAAAGGAAAATTAAACCAAAGTGTCAAGATGGTGTTATAAAATATTCAAAAATAACAGTTAGAAATTTCACCTTGATGGTGAGAAAAGTTTTAATGTCTAAAAAAAAAAAATAACAATTGTGAAAAACATTCAAGTTTTGACTGAGAGTTCCTGCATGGCAGGGGGTTAGACTAGATGCCCTTATGGTCTTTTCCAACTTTATGATTCTAAGTTGAAAAAAAGATACATTCAAACAAGTGGTTTTACTAAAGATAAGACAGTTTAAAACACACAAGTGTCAGGAAATAGAGGGACACACAACACACAAAGGATAGACAAACATTAATTTTTTGGGGGGGTGAGGAAGACACTTTGGGTCAGACAGTACAGACAAGATTATCAAAAAATAAAATAAAATAAAAGACAACAACAAAGGACACACAAGTCTAGACAAAAAAAAGAGAGAGAGAGAGAGAGAGAAAAAATGATACATGTTATGTTAGAAAAAAATTTCATAGAGAGTGAAAACAACACACAAGTTTATTATACAAAGGACAAGAGTTTATAAATAAGTGGCTGGTGAGCCGGAGAGTTTCAGACAGTGTTAAAGAGTTTCAGGGAGTTTCAGAGGTTTTAAAAGTTTTAAAAGGTTTTTTCCTGTTAAAAGAGGGAGAATGATATACTGCAGTGCAGGAAGATGTTTAAGTGTTTAAAATTGACAAAGAGATGTTTAAAATGTGGTTGATAGACCTGAAGACAAAAATCACAAGGTAAATGGATATATAAAATAAAATATGCCTGATGACAAATGAAAATACAAAGCTAGGTTAATAACAAAAAAGATTTGTTCAACAGAGGTTTGAAAACATTGATAAAACAGTCTGAGGCTGAGAGCTTGTGACTAAAATAAGCTTTTAACAGTAAGGAGGGGCTAATAAGTTTAACATTTTGGTTTTGAGATTGCTTGTTTAAATGCTGATGTGTTAACACAAAGAGATGACAGCTTTGGTTGTTTAGATTTGAGAGATTTAAAAAAAAAATAAGTTGTCTAGAGAGATTTGGTATCAAAGGTTTTGATTTTTGAGATTTTATTTTTTGAGGTTACTAGACTGCTGATAAAATGTGTTTAGTGAGTCAACATAGAAAGGTTAAGAAAGTGTGATTTACAAAATACAGAGGTGGTGACAAGTTTAAAGTCAAAAGGTTTTGTTTAGAATAAAGTTACAGAGAGTTTTTAAATATCCAGATATAGAGAGGCTTTATAAAAGGTTTGATGTTTATAGTTGATAAATAATAGATTATAATTGTGTTGTTATAGGTGTTTAAGAAAAATTGTTTTGGTTTAAGATAATAGATTAGACAACAATAAAACATTTGATAAGTTTTTTTAAGAGATAGAGGCTTGTGATTTAAAATAGCCACATTAAAATAAGTGTTTTATAAATAGTTCATTTGCTTTAAAGTTATGTGATATGATAGTCAATTTAAAGATTGTTGTTTAAATATAGACAAGCTTAATAGTTTGATAGATTAAAAATAAGGATATATAGTTATAAGTGTTGATAGAGTTTTAAGTGCTGATAAGACAAATATATATAACATTAAATGAGATAAAATAGATTAAACAGTTATAAGATTTAAATTGTGAGTTGTCAGTTGTGACATATAGAGATTTACAAAACCAAACATTGTGCTTAGACAGTTTCAATAACAACAACAACAATAATAGTGATCTCACACATCTATACATTTCAGGAGGGGATTGTTAGGATATGAATGGGATATATAGTCAAAGGTGAAATGTAAAGATGTGTGTGTGTCTGTAATTTTCCACTTGAGAACAGTTTTCTAGACAAGGCACAAACAATATTTAGAGAAACAGGGTGAATCAACGCCAGGTGGTAACAGAGACATCAACAATGTACTTTCCCAGTGATAGAACTAATGGAACCAGACTTTGTTATGGATAACAAAGAGATATCAAATACGTAAATAATTGTTAGCTTGGGAAAGTTACTCACGTGGTGGATGATGGACAACAAGAGGCTGGGTTAACATACATCATACTGTCATTATCCAATTAACATAAAGTTAACACCTAGAAGGTGGAGTATGGGATGGGCTTAGAAAATCCTTTGTCTGAGAATTTTTTTTATTGTTTAAGATGTGAGTGTGTGTGGATGTAGTGGTTTTAACTGCAACAAGTTGGATCCTAATGTTTTTGGGATTGTTAAAGATGTAATCTTACATGGCTGAACTAGACAAGTTCATCACAATGGATTTTACTTAGTTGTCTTATTTTTACTTTTTATATGCATTAATAAAGCTATGCTTTTGGACTTTACAATGTGTCTTCTTGACTGAGGAAGACAGGATTGTCTGGAGAAGAGAAGCTGAGCCAGTTGATGGCAAATCTACACAGTGGCTGTGGATCACAGCAGCCAGCTTGTCCTGCAGACTCTGCTGGGTGCCAAAAGGCATCACTACAATACTCATCATCCACACACCAACAATTCTCCACCTGTCTTAAAGTTTCTTTATACACTTCCTCTTTTTCCAATAATTCTGGCCTTAATCTCCAATTATATAATTTAGGCCTTACTCCTATTTTAACCAAAACCGGGCTACGGTCAGAAAGAATTCTAGATGTAATTTCTATCTCACGGACTTTGGGCAGTATACTTATTGAGGTTAAAACATCTTCCAGTTAACCTCAATAAGAAAACTGGAAGATGTTTTAAAAAGATCTCATGAGGTTATAGTGCTGGGTTTATGAAACTGTATGGCCATATTCCCTTTAAAAATTTTTTTATGCTATGGCATCCAGACAGTGGGCTAAGGAACTTTTAACTAAATAGAGGCCAAGTGTTAATAAAGTGCTGGTGGCTTTTGCCTTAATTATAGATACTTGTCTAGATTCAGTACAAATTTCTGCTCAAGCTTTGACTTCTGATATGGCTGCTACACTTTAGCTGTGGCTGAGAAATTGGATGAAAAGTCCAGATCTAATTTACCAACTTGCCATTTTGAAGGGGAGATGCCATTTAGTGACGCACTGGAGGAGATGCTAGTTGAAACTTAAGGTTAAAAAGAAAGCCTTACCTGCAGGGAGAAAGAACATCCTTGTCAACATCTTTTTTGAATTGTGGTGCCCCGAACTGGACACAGTATTCCAGATGAGGCCTAACCAAAGCAGAATAGAGTGGCACTGTTACTTTGCTTGATCTAGATACCATACTTCTATTGATGCAGCCTAGAACCACATTAGCCTTTTTACCTGCTGCATCACACCTTGTGGGGAGAAAGGTAGGGCTGCAGAAGCCTATAGCTGGATGTGAAGAGATTGGCTGAGATGCTGCAGCTTCCACAGGACCGCAGTGGAACTGAGCAGCAAAGGTAGGTAGTCACTTTGTGTGTGGCTACACAGGGACATAGAATGATAGAATTGGAAGAGACCACCAGGGCTTCCTACTCCAACCCTCACCATACAGGAACACAGAATACACACAATTAGGTGCTGCTCCACCCCATCACTCCCACAAACACAAACACAAACTCCCTGCAAGGCACAAATTGGCCATGGGGAGGGAGATCTTCAGGGCTGCAGTAGGCCTGGGGAGTGGTAAATGTCTCAGCATAGTGGTAGCTCTGCATGCATTATATGCTATGTTGAGTCATGTTGGATTGAGGCCGTAAACTACAACTTGTATTAGCTATACGAATTGCCATTTTGAAGACTAAAAATTAGTGTGTAGATGAGCTGAAAGAAACTTGCTCTGTCTCTTTGTCTCATTTCATTTTTGTGGTCTTATCCTGAAGTGCCTCTGTGTGGCCCCCACATTTGAACTGGCTGTGCAAACTGGACGTGTAGTTGAGAAGATGGGAAAGTTTTGTGTCAACGTAAAGGTTGCGTATGCAGTTCAAGGGAATAGAAGTAAGAGAATCACCTTAATGCATTTATAAGTCTTGTCTTGCTGTCTAACATTTTAACATGTAAAAGGAAGTCATGCAAACCCCCTTGCCAATTTTGGCTGTAAAATACATACTCAGTAATATTTCATATATAGTTAATTATCTGTTTCCATCTCTTGTATCTGCCTTTTTAGTAGCTATAAACATAGCATTAATAGCATTAACCCCCCCCTTCCTTTCACTTAACTCTGTCTAGTGCCAAGAGGAACTGTAATAAAAGAACAAATAGTGATTGGAACTCCTGGGACCCTGCTAGATTGGTGTTTCAAGCTAAAGTTTATGGATATACAAAAGATAAAAGTATTCGTACTGGATGAAGCAGATGTCTTGATGAGCAAACAGAATTTTTCAGACCAGAGTATCCGTATTCAGAGGTAAACATTTTTTTTGTTACTTAGAACATTTCTGAAGAAATACAGTAGCTTGTTCCTTGCTGAAAATGCTACATGCATAGACTTTTTTGAAAATCTAGAACAATGGGTTTTTTTAAAAAAAATGTGTGCACCAATAAAGCTTGCTTTTCAGTCATCTTAATATTTAAGAAAACTATTTATTTAGTATATTTAGTATATTTATTTGTATCCTGTTCTTTTCCCAGAACTGGGACTCAATGAAAGTATGTGCATTTCTAATTTCAGTTTACATCTCCTGTCCATTCTTCCTTTACTTCTGTTTTTCTATGGACGTTATCACACGTGGGCCAGTTTCATTGTTAAAGAGATAATAAAGTGGAAATGAAGCATCCCGAAAAGAAAGTGAAAATAGAATAATAATAATAATAATAATAATAATAACAACAACAACATTTATTTATACCCCGCCCAATGGGGACCCAATCAGGGCGGCTTACAAGTTTAAAACATAATCCAGATAAAACATATAATACAAAAGACCCACCCACCCCCTTTAAAACAATATTAAATCAGACAAATTTAAAATCAACATGATTAAAATTTAAAATCCTACACAGAATAGCTAAAGCCTAACTAAATGATCCCCTCCATCTACCGATGGGGCCACGTAGGAGCATCATTAGCGCGGCTATTTATGTCCGGGGTGGGGATAACTAGTCCGGAAAGGCCTGCCGGAAGAGATCTGTCTTAATAGCCTTTTTAAAGCTATCCAAAGATGTTAATAGACGGATCTCGTCCGGCAGGCCGTTCCAGAGCCTGGGGGCGACAACTGAAAAAGCCCTCCGGGAGGTAGCCGCAAGCCTCGATTTCTGAGGCTGCAGCAAATTCCTCCCGGAGGACCGAAGAGCGCGGGGAGGATTATATGGGAGTAGGTGGTCCCTGAGATAGCTTGGACCCAAGCCATTTAGGGCTTTAAAGGTAATAACCAACACCTTGTACTGGGTCCGGAAACTAATAGGCAGCCAGTGGAGGGACCTCAGAACTGGAGTAATGTGGTCCCTCCGAGATGTTCCCGCAACAAGCCTGGCCGCCATGTTCTGTATCAGTTGTAGTTTCCGAACCAGGCACAAGGGTAGCCCCATGTAGAGTGCATTACAGAAGTCGAGGCGTGAGGTTACCAACGCATGCACAACGGTCTCAAGATCCCTTACTTCCAGAAAAGGGCGCAGCTGGCGTATCAGCCAAAGCTGATAACAAGCGCTCCTGACCGTCACATTTACCTGATTTGTCATCAGGAGCGACGAGTCAAAGAGCACCCCCAGACTGCGAACACAGTCACTGGAGGAGAGTGTGACCCCATCCAGGACTGGAGGTTGCAACCCGATTCTTGGTTTCGGGGCTGCTACCGTGAGCACCTCCGTCTTGTCTGGATTCAGCCTCAATCTGTTTTTCCTCATCCAGCCCATTACCGCCCGAAGACATTCATTGAGAGAGGAGATGCCATTGGAATTCGAGGCCGACGAATGAGACACGGAGAAATAGATTTGGGTGTCATCAGCATACTGATAGCACCCAGCCCCATAACTCCGTATTATCTCACCCAGCGGCTTCATGTAGATATTAAATAATATCGGGGACAAAATAGCTCCCTGAGGGACCCCACAAGTGAGGTCTCTCTTACCGGAGCTACAGTCCCCGAGCAGCACCCTCTGGGACCGACCCAAGAGGAAGGACCGGAACCACTGCAAAGCAGTGCCCCCGATACCTAACCTCCTCAGGCGGTCCAAGAGGATGCCGTGATCTATTGTGTCAAAAGCCACTGAGAGGTCTAGGAGCACCAACAGGGTCACACTACCCCTGTCGATGCTCAGACGCAGATCAAGGCAACCAAGGCAGTCTCCACCCCAAAGCCTGTCCTGAAGCCGGTTTGAAATGGGTCTAGATAATCGGTTTCATCCAAGACTGCCTGGAGTTGAAGAGCGACCGCCCTCTCGATCACCTTGCTCAAGAATCGCAGCAATGAAACAGGCCTATAGTTCTTCATATCCAGGGGGTCCAGGGAAGGCTTTTTCAGAAGCAGCCTAACTGCCGCTTCCTTCAAACATGATAGAGCTTAATTGTGCAAAAGCTTTTCACACGTAATTACAGTAATAACGGAATTAAGTTAAAAGCGAAAAAAAGACGTTTTTAACTTTCATACACAAGTGAAAAGAACCTGTACATGTACTGGAAATGGGTGTGTTTTGTGACCAGACTCCTCCTTTTCCAGGGCGGGTCCTGCATTTCCCAGGAGGAAATGTCAAGACTGTCCTCCATTTGGGGTCATGTCCTCCTGCACAGTCCTAACCCCCTTCCATTGGGGTTAGGACCTCTCAAGAGAGCAGAGGAGGAGGAGGAGACTGGAAAGGCAAGGCAAGGCAAGCTGAGGCAAGGGAGGGATTGGGATGGCTCACCCTCCCTTTTCTCTTTCTCCTTTCCTGGCAATGGAGGCTGTCAGCTGCTGGGGAGATGGGCAAGGAGGGTAGGATCACAGGCAGAGCTGGCAGGGAAGGAGGAGGAGGAGGAAAGGGAAGGAAGGAAGGAAGGAAGGAAGGAAGGAAGGAAGGAAGGGCTGGGTGTTCCCTGGGGAGAGCCAGAGCCTTGGAGGGAGCCTTGGGAAACTGGAGGTAACTCCCATGCCCCCCATAAGCCTTTCCCCTTTGTAGGACCCGCAGGGCAGAACTTCATGGTGAGATGGATCTCCAAGTTGCTCCACAAGCACACCCCACACTTGCACCCACATCCACCCACAGCTGCTGTGAGGGAAGCCTTCTTTCCCCTCCTTTTTCCTCCATCCCAAATGCCGAACTTCTCCTCCGTCCCAAACTTCCCTCTCCTGGGCTCCCTTCCCTTCCCTTCCCTTCCCTGCATGGCACTGAGGAGGAGCCCGGGACTCTCCCTCCCTGGAGGCCCCTCCTCCTCCTCCTCCTCTTGGCCCTCTTTTAAAAGAGAATTGTCCGTGCGTATTTGCTTTTCAGATTAAAGTAAATGAGCAATTACTGTAACTTCGCAAATGCATTTCCTCTAAACTCCCGAAATTAAAAAGATCTCGGATAATACCACTTTCTGTCCACTTTCTGTGCGACGTCGTGTGAAATCATCAGGTGCAAGTGCGGGGTTTTTGGGGGATTTGTGTGGGATAACATACAGATTCCCCCCGTGTGATAACGTCCTATGTTCTGTTCTTTTGACATTTCATCCCTGGGTACCTGTGTGGTGTCATCTTCCTTACTTTAAACATTCTTTAATACTTCCTTCTCTTTCCTAAAATCTCACCTCTTCTGTGAAATGTTTGGATTTAAGTTAACCAAGGTTGAGAATTAGGAGAGTGGTGTTACTTAGTCAAAAAGCACAGGCCTAGCATGCTTAGAATTCCATATGCAATCTTTGGAATCTTCAGGTAGGGCTTACCACATTCTGCATACTAAGTCATACCATTGGTCCATCTAGCTTGGTGTTGCCTGCACTGATTGGCAGTCTCTTGCCAGGTTTTCATAGAGAAGTCTTTTCCAGAAGATTGAAAGCAAGATTAGAGTTAATACAGGGGCTTCAAACAGAGGAAGTTACTGCTTTATCAAGTCAGATCTTTGATCCATCAGTTCAGGTTATGGAAAATGCAGCCCATGGACTGTCTGTTTTTGCTCTACAAATGTCCACCAATTTCCCTTGGGAGTGCAATTTTACCACCGTTCCCCCCCCCCCCCCGACAATTTAAGGCTTAAGAGAAAGCCTTTTTCTTACAGGAACATACCTGGAAATTGACCTTCCAGTCACTTCCTGTTGAAGAGAACATCTACCCTAAACTAAAAATGTTCCATGAGGGACCTCCAACATGGCAGAAGTGCTCTCCAACACCTCCCTAAGGGATGTGGGAGTATTTTGGTGGGAAAAGTGATTTTTTTGGGGTCATTTCTGTTTTCGCTAGCGGAAGGGTGTGTGGCCCTCTACAAGCCCTTCAGGGGAATATTGCAGCCTGTGAACTCCAACAGTTGCCCACCACTTATATAATTCAGTATAATCAACATGGACTGGCAGTGAGATTTCCATACAGGCATCTTTGACAACCATAATTGGAGATGCTGCATGGATATCATGTAGAAAACAGAGCACTGAACTACAGATATCACCTGATGAGTTGCTTCATTTGTCATGAACTTTGGGTAGAGGATTCGTCTACATGACTGATATAAACAATGATACCTTTGAATTCTCCCCCACCCCATTCAGAGCATTATCTGAAGATTGCCAGATGCTTCTCTTCTCAGCAACTTTTGAGGACCCTGTGCTACATTTTGCAAAGTGCATTGTCCCTGACCCAAACATTATTAAGCTTCGCCGAGAGGAGCTGACTCTCAGCAATATCAGACAGCATTACTTTGAGTGTGAGAACAAGGAAGATAAATACAGAGCCCTATGCAATATCTATGGCAGCATCACTGTTGGCCAGGCTATCATCTTCTGCCAGGTAAGGCATTCGCCCAGCTAGTGCATAATTTGGAAGGGGTCAACAGAGAATCCAAAGCAAAGGTTTTGGGACAGTGTAGGGACAGGGTAGTGGTGGATCAAGATTTTGAATTTTTGTTTGTTTGTTTTTTGCATAGTAATAAGGCAACCAGAAGAGTAGAGTAGTTTCATATAGGGCACATCCTTTCTTGAACACCTTAAGACAAATTTTCCCAACATTTTGGATGCAAGGTAGTTATGAATCAAGGTGGAGAATGTGTGGCCCACCAAATGTTGCTAGCCTGCATCAGCTGTGTTGGCTAGGGATGGAAAGAGCTGTAGTCTTATTTTATTACTTTATTTATATCTTGTCTTTCTACCAAGATAGAACCCAAGGCAACCTACAGTAAAGTTAAGGCAAAATAGAATTATAAAAAAACCTGATGATTAAAAAGTTGAAATATAATTTAGCAAGCAATCAAATTAAACACATTAACTTAAAAAGTATAATTTAAAACATACCAGTGAAGATAAAAATACATCACCTGTAAAAAAAAAAAAAAGACCTTTCATTTACCAGTTACTATTCTAATGACAGTGTAAATGAAAAGATCTTTCCCTGGCAGCAAAAAGGAGGACAGAAGGATGTCAGCCTAGCATCCATTAGCAGGGAATTCCACAGCTTGGTGTCATGTACAGGAATGTTTTAGTTCAGAAATCCAGGCATTCAGTAGTAAAACCAGAAATGATAGATGTTTGCATCAGGACTGAGAGTCCACTGTTATTACACTATATTTAAAGCATACAATAATTCAAATTTTGAGCGGGCTAGTACTCCATTTCTCTTTAAACCAAATAACCCCACTTTTACTATTTTCCCATGACCACACCTTCTTTTCATACAATTGACCTTTAATCTTGAGGCATCGGCTTTTCTCCCTTTCTCCCATCTGCTTGCTAACCACCAAAAGAACAAGCTTGTTTTCTGCTGCTCCAGAGACTAGGACCCGGAACAATGGGTGCAAGCTCCAGGAAAAGAGATTCCACCTCAACATTAGGAGGAACTTCCTGACAGTGAGAGCTGTTCGACAGTGGAACACACTCCCTCAGAGTGTGATGGAGTCTCCTTCCTTGGAGGTCTTTAAGCAGAGGCTGGATGGCCATCTGTCGGGGATGCTTTAATTGGGAGTTCCTGCATGGCAGGGGGTTGGACTGGATGGCCCTTGTGGTCTCTTCCAACTCTATAATTCTATGATTCTATGATTATCTGGTGACTATACAGTGGTACCTCTACTTACGAATGCTTCTTCTACTGAAAAATTCGACTTACGAAACACGGCTCACAAAAAAATTTGCTTCGACTTAAGAAAGCGTTCCAACTTACGAAATTGGTGCGAACGAGCTGCTCTCCAAATTTCGTGGCATGCCATTGGTTAGCGAAATCTAGCAAAGCAGCACTGTATTGGCTAGCGAAAGAGGAAGTGTTTGCCTAGCGAAATTCAGCTAGGCAACACTGTTTGGGCTTGCGAAAGAGGAGAGGAAGTGTGGCTAGCGAAATTGGTGGCTTCTGAGATCCAGGAAGGTAGGACTTGTGGCTTGTGGCTTGTGGCTTTTTGGCTTCTGATATTTGTGGCTTCTGATCTCCAGGACTGTATTTTTGGCTTCTGATATTTTTGGCTTTTGATCTCCAGGACTGTATTTTTGGTTTCTGTGGCTTCTGATATTCAGGACTGTATTTTTGGCTTGTGATATTTTTGGCTTTTTGTGAAATAACCCTGTATTATACATTTGTATTGAGTTGTAGCTTGAATCTGAGGGCCTGGAACAGATTAGGGCATTTCAGTGTTAAATTTGCTTCTACTTATGAAATTTTCTACTTATGAAATGGCTGTCGGAACGAATTAATTTCGTAAGTAGAGGTACCACTGTATGTCCATTGTCCAAGCCACAGTCAGTTTGTTGTGTTTTGGCAAACAGACATTGCACACAAATATATACTGTAACAAGAAAAGGAAATCTAAACAAATTAAATTACTGACAGTCAACCTTCAAGCCTCAGATCATTTCCCATACCCTTTGTAAACTTTATAGCATGTATTTGTAGAGCCTTAATAAGGAATTTGGATGTTCCAGAACAGTGATCCCCAAACCTTTCTGGCTAACGCCCCCTTTTCTTTTGAGCGGCAATCCTAGTACCCTTGCAGCAAAGGCCAGTGTGGACAAGAATGCTCTTGGTTGCTGCTCAGTTGCTGCTCCCAGGGTGACCAGGTGCAAGGGAGAAGCTTCTCCCCAGAGAGGAGGGACTCTCAGTCCATCAAGGCAGAGAAAGGCACAGCCAGTGCATATGTAGGGGGTTTACAGAGCACACATGCTCTGGACTGGAGACTGGTGTGGGCCGGGAGATTTTAACTATAAGAGCTGCTCCAAAACAAAGGACTCTTTCCAGGAATCAAGCACAGATACTCATTCCCCAGAGACATGTCTTCTCTACTTAGCTTCAAGTATCTACTCTTCCACAAAAAATTATTTCTTCACTGCCTCTTCTCTCAGCCTATCTGATGAAAGAAAGAAGGAGCAGCAGTGCAACTCCAGCCTACTAAACAAGTCCCAGCTAAGCTCACAAAGCTTAAGCAGGGTCCCAAATTGGGTTGCTCTTTCTTGCTACTACTTCGGGAATCACTGTTCTAGAAGATACAAATTTCTCAGACATCAGACAACAGAAGGCAAACTTTCACAAGAGATGAACTTCCCATGAGTGATTTTAACAGAGGATAAGTATAGTTGTTTCTAAGATCATTATAAACAGGGCATTCAGTCAGCACATGAGTTAAATCTTCTATTGAGACAAAATTACAGCCACATACTCTGTCTTTCATAGAAAGCCTCTTATGCTGCCCCATTGAAACTTCCAATGGGAGAACATTTAATCTTGCATGTGTAAAGGTTGCCCTCATTTTAGTATTAGGTAGATCTGCCAGATATCTTGGAAGGGATAGAAACAGCAGAGTAAAAAAATGATTGGATTGGCAGGATTCAAAGATATAGCTGTGTTACTCTGTAGAATCAGTACATAGACAGATCTTGTAGCACATTTGAGACTAACTGAAAGAAAGAAATTGGCATCATGAACTTTCTTAGACTTCAGGTCTTTACAGACTGCCAGAAATAGTGCAAATTGAGGCCACTTTAACTGTCCTGGCTCAGTGCTAAGGAATCATGGGAACCGTAGTTTATTGGGGCACCAGAGCTCTCTAGAACAGAAGGCTCAATGTCCCAGAAAAAAAATACAGTTCCCATGATTCCCTAGCACTGAGCCAGGACAGTTAAAGTGGCCTCAATTTGCACTATTTCTGGCAGTCTGTAAAGGCCCTTCATCTACTTCCTCAGATGCTGGACTTAATCTCAGTCATCTGAGATTGCATCTCAGTATCCTGAAATCTTTGAAGCATTAATAATTTGGCTGTATTATAGCCATAAATGAGAAGAAAGGAGAAAGAAAGTCCCAGATTCATAGCAACCAACTGTATTTTGTGCTTCCATGGATTTGAGTGCACCTCTTCAAAGATAATAAAAAACCCCTCAGATATCTGCTTAAAAATGATTTTTAACCAAAAGGGCTAGCATATAGGGCTAGCATATGAGTTTTGGCTTTGATTGTCATTACACCTAGTTCTGCATGGAGCAATGCCAATTTTGTAGAAATGAGCACTGCCAAAATTCTATGCAAAGATTTATTTTGTGCTCTTTCTAATAGATCTAAGTTAGCTAGGGCCCATGGTGGTGCTCCGTATAATAACTTTGACAGAACCTTGGCCTGATAGAATTCTAAAGTAGACTGGACCATGTTGCCCCCTTTTGTGCAAAAGAATTGTAATTGTCTATTTAAGGTTTTTTCAGGTCTCATTCACACTTAGGTTTTTGTTCCATGGAAATCAGATCTCCTTGGTGATACAATACTGAATCAGTGTTCCCACTATAGTTTACATGCCTGTATCTCTCCGTGACATTTAAACCCTGGTCAACAGTCATACATGCATCGGATCAATTCAAAATAGAGGCGCCTCCATTTGTGGAAACGATCCTCTGCAGTCCAGATTGATTTGGTAGTGTACTCACACTACCAAAGATCTGGATTGCTCCAGACCTTTACGAAAGAAAAAGTAAGGGACCTGGTATTGAATACACTGGGTTAAGTGGGTTTCTCTGTGCCCCTCCCCAAACGGTGCCAAGTGCATTTGGGGCCAGTGTGAACGTCATGGAAATAACCTGGTTTCACAGTGGGTTATTTCTGTAGCGTGAATGGGGCCTCAGCTAACAAAGTGCTTAATTTAACTTGTGAAGACCAATTACTGGTGCAGTGAAAAATCACACTCAGATATTTAAAGAAAAAAAATGCTCTAATTTATTCCCATCAAGCAACCACTTATAGATTTTCTTGGATTTACTAAATGCCATGACTTCTGTTTTTTGACAATTGATGGAAAAGAGTTAAATCTTACAATATAAACTCATAGAATCATAGAGTTGAAAGAGACCACAAGGGCCATCCAGTCCAACCCCCTGCCATACAGGAATTGACAATCAAAGCACAATGAAAGCTATGATGGCTACCCAGCCTCTGTTTAAAGACCTCCAAAGAAGGAGACTCCACCACTCTCTGAGGGAGTGTGCTCACTGTTGAACAGCTCTTACTGTCAGGAATTTCTCCTAATGTTTAATGGAATCTTTTCCTGTAGCTTGCATCCATTGTTCCTTGTCTTATTCTCGGGAGCAGCAGGAAACAAGCTTGCTCCATCCTCAATATGACACCCCTTCAAATACTTAAATTGAACCAGTTCAGCAATCTATGCAGGCCTAATTGAGTGTAGGAAAACAGGATTGCATCATCTGTATACAGGAGGATTAAATATTTCTTATATCCAAATTTGACTGGAAAATATTAGTTATCTCTTAAGAACTTCACTACATCATTTATAAATAAATTGAAGAGAATGGAGCAAGCAAACACGCTTTCGTTACTCCTTTTGTTACTGATACTGAGTCAAATGAATGTCCTTCATCTATTTTGACATTCAAGGATGTATCTGAATATAGGGTCATTATACATTTAAAAAGTTTCATGTCAGTGTTCATAGATGGTAATTTAACCCAAAGGCATTCCTGCAAGATAGACTTGAAAGCAGCTTTCAAATCAATGAATGCTACCAAAACATGCTTTACAATTCTGGCCATATATTTGTCAATAATAATTTTTTTAAATTTTTATTGATAAAAAGAAAGAGCAAAAGGTAGACAAACGTCCATCTAAACCACAGAATAAAACAAAACAAAACAAAACAAAACAGACTTCCTCATCATCCAAGTTCTGCTAACCCGCCCGAATTAGTTAGACTTCATATATACAATGCTTAATCATGATATCAAACTTATTTCACATCCTAACAATTAAATCTATAATACACTTCCCTTTATCTTTTACTCAACAATCTTTTCATTTATTTAGGAGTTCTCTAAATCAGTCTAAACCGAAAACAAAATTTGGACCCTGTTCTTGTCGCCAACAGTCTATCATTAATTTCCAGTCTTTTTTAAAGGAATCTATTCCTTTTTTTCTTAATCAAACATGTTAATCTATCAGATTCCATTAAGTCATATATTTTCAAAAACTAATCTTTAATTGTGGGAGTACTTTCCATTTTGATGCATAAATTATTCTGGCTACCATTATCAAATAAAAGATCAATTTTCCATCTTTTTCTCCAACTTTTCATCTAATATTATCTCCAGTAAATACATCTTTGGATTCGCTTGTACTTCAATATGTAGTTGTTGTTTTTTATTTCGTTATGGATATTTCCCCAATACCTCTTCGCTTCTTTGCATCTCCACCATAGGTGATAAAAGGTACCAACCTCCTTTTCACACTTCCAACATAAATTCTCCTGATTCTTCTTCATTTTCGCTAATTTATATGGGGTTAGGTACCAACGGAATTGCATTTTATAATAATTTTCTTTTATATCATAATTCAAAGTATATTTTAACCTCTTTGTCCAACACTTTTCCCATTGTTCAAATTTAATGGTTTGTCCGATATCTTGAGCCCACTTAATCACATGAGTTTTAACCACTTATTTTCCATTTCTATTTCCAATAGCATACTATAAAATTTAGATATTTTATGGTTATCCTCTTAGGCCAATATCCCTTCAAATTTCTTATTCATAATTCCAATACTCCTCATTCTCTTATCCATTAAAAATCGTTCCCTTAGTTGTCGGTGGGTAAATCAATTACATATATATATATCCTTCCTGTACTAGTAATTCAGGAGTTTTAATGGTCATGTTTAACCCATCCCCCTGTATTAAATCTTTATATGTCAGCCACCTATTTTTTACCTATCTTATCATTTCTCAAGAAAGCTTCATTAATTGATGTCCATTTGGGGACAATATCCTCCCATTTGCCTTTAATTTTTTGCCAAATTCTCAAAAGGGCCTGTCTCAAATAATGATCATTAAAATTTTTATGTACTTTAATTTTATCATAAATTAAATAACCATGCCACCCATAAACATTATTGTATCCTTCCAATTTTAAATTTCTTTCTCTCTCCAAATTAATCCAATCAAGTAACCAATATAATCCACATGCGTAATAATAAACTTTCAGTTCTGATAGGCCCATTCCTCCTCTTGACACCTCATCCAGCATGGCCTTCATTCTCATTCTAATATAAATTTAGATAAATCCTTATGCCATCTCTCAAAAGGTGAATCATTTATAATGACAGGAATATTTTGAAATAGAAAGAGCATCTTTGGCAGGACATTCATTTTAATCACCGCTATTTCCCCCATCCAATTTGTTCCATCTATCTAAATAATAAATTTGAGCATAAAACGATTATCCAAAGTAACCCTGAACATTATGCCTGAACGAAAGCCAGCCTGTTCTGGAGCCAGCAATGCCTGATCTTTCTCCAGTTTATCAAGAAGAGACCTGGCATAAATCTTCCCTGAGACATCCACGGAATTGACCTGTAATTTGCTAGGGCCCTTTTTTATAGATTGGGACCACAATAGCAGATTACCAATTTGATGGTGTAATTCCAGAGTTGTTAGTTTAGGAAAATAGTGATGCAAAAATTAGAGCCCACCAGTCAGAGAACGGAATAAAGAAATCCTCTGGAAAACCATTTTCACCAGGGGTTTTGACTTTTTTTAAATCTTAGAATTAGTGACTTGCCAGAAATTAAACCTTACTCAAAGCAATGCCCTGGAAATTATAGACAAAAAAGGCTTTGGATAAAGGTTTAATTTTTGCTTTTTCAGTGAAATAGCCATGAGGGTTTATTGTCTCTGATATTATTTTTATTTGCTGTTGTTTTAGTATACTATTTGTTGTCATGTTTTGTTTGTCAATATATTTTTTTAAAAAGTAAGAATTAGAAAATTCTAATTCTATGATTTAGGGGGAAAAAAGAATTAGTGACTTCGCCTTATCTACTGAAATACTTCCCCAATGGTACTTCCAGTTGCATTCAGTATAATCCTCAGATGATGTCCTAGAATGGTCAGGTTCGGTGAATATCCTGCTAAAATATCTTTCCCAATAGGTCTTAATCATAGTTCCCTCTAAAATGGGAGCTGATCTTTTTTCCAGCCTTGCAGTTATATCTCAGAATAGATGGGTTCTTTTGTAAAAGTGCTAGGCCTGATTCCTTCCACTGTTCCTTATGGTAACTCCTCTCCCTGCTTTCTAATTAATTTTTTATAGTTTTTATGCATATCATAAAAATATGACAAAATTATAGAGGAGTTACTGGAACACTATAATTTAATGACTTTTCCCATTTCCCTTTTTAGATTCCTGCATTCCTTATCAAACCATGCATTCCCTTTAGCTTGATAATTTCATGACAGAGATACCATTTTTAAGAAGAATGGTCTGAGGGAGATTGTTAGTTAATACATATTTGTCATACATATATAATGTCTTGCTGACTCAATATTGGATGCTTGGACCAGATCATTTCTTAGTTTCAAAAATTCTTCTGAATAAAGCCTCTGCTGTAAATGAGATTGCAGTGAGGAATTTCATTTAATCCTTTTATCTGATGTTAGTAGTTCTTGTCCAGAGTTTATGTGGTGATCGCCATTTATGATAGCACTATTAGGCCACTGCAAGGAGAATCTAAGGGCCTGTATGGACTGGCCCAAAAGGCCAGTCTGGAGGCAGGGATGGGGAGGGGTAGCCGCATGCTGGCGCCCCAAGCCCACACCGGTGGCATCAGGACATCCTTCCAGCGCAGCGTTTTGACGCACTGTGCCGGAAGGGGCGCCCTGGTTCTTAGGGTGCCCTTTTTGCTGGCTCTGAAAGGAGAGGATCGGGGCTGCCTGTCTGCATCCCCCCTAGGTGGCTGATGATCACTACTAGCTAGCTATAAAAGATAAAAAAGCATAGGAAATCATCACATAATCAACCATGCTTTCACTAAAGTTACTTATATAAATAAACTCCCTCTGAGTTGTCTAAATGAGCACCACTAATGTTAAATTTAGTTTTTTTACTAATGTATAAAAAATAAGCCCAGAATCATTGATCTTCATATCTATAGAGTTTCACGTTTCCAAATCTTCCCACATTTCAGTTGAGCTTCCTAAAGCCCTAGTAAGGCCTGGTTAGTTGGACCTATATGTGCATTAAAATCACCAGCAATTACTAGTGGGACTAAAGGAAATTCATGCGCAAGCTCAGCTAAATAATACTACTATCATCTACAGAAATATAATCAAGCTAAGCTATAGTTGCCCATTCTGGCCTTATTACCATTCTGGCCATTATTCATGACAGGCAAGCTGAAAGGCTCAGCTCCTGACTCATGGGAACAGCCACTGGGGAAGCCAACTCCACTGTTCTCACCAAATGAGCCTGTGATGGCGAAATCAAGTGAATGCCCACTCCCAAAGATTTTAAGATTTGGTATTTTCATACAGGATCTAATAATGAAGGGACACACATACCTACCGATGTTGGACTAAAACTCTTATTAGCCCTAACCAGTGGTAAAGGATGATGGGAATTGTAGTCCAAATTCTGGAAGGTCATGGATTTCCTGTCTCCACTTTCTAGTTTGACCAAGAGAGTGAATTACTATTTAAATCAGTATGCAAAGGAATCTTGTAGAACCTTTGAGACTCAGGCTGCATCTGCACTACACAAATAATCCAGTTTTACACCACTTTTAACTGTCATGTCTCAATGCTATGGAATTCTGGGAACTGTAGTTTATTGTGGCATCTGTGACAGAAACCTAATGTCTCACAAAACTACAGTTCCCTGTATTCCATAGCATTGAGCCATGGCAGTTAAAATGGTGTCAGCCTGGATTATTCTGCAGTGTGGACAGCCCCTAACTGAAAAAAAACCCCATGCACCTGAGATGTAGGCTCAGGTCTACAAAAGCTCATGCTACCAACTTCTTTCTTTCAATTAGTCTCAAAGGTGCTACAAAGGTGCTCCCTTTGCATACTGACATCCAAACGAACATGTCTATGTCTTTGACTTCTGTTTAAATCAGATCACTCTTATTATTGGGAATCCAACATAGGAGAAATTATGAGAGAAATTGATGCTTCAAGGATAACATGCTGAAAGCTACACCTACCATAAGAGACCTAAGTCTTTTCTAGCAAGGCTGTGGTTATAATCTTTCTGTGTCTTTATTTCCTACATTCTTTTGATAGACTCGTAAAAATGCTAAATGGCTATATTGGTCACTGACAAAAGATGGGCACCAAGCATCCCTGCTGAGTGGGGAACTTACAGTTGATCAACGAGCAGATGTGATCCAGAACTTTCGTGATGGGAAAGACAAAGTCCTCATATCAACCAACGTCTGTGCTAGAGGTAGGGTTTGCAAAAACAAAAATGTTTTGAGCTGCCAGTAGCTTGTTGCTTTAGCACAGGCATTTCAGTATAAGGTAACCATGTTTATGCTGCCTTTTAGGTATTGATGTGAAACAGGTCACAATTGTGGTCAACTTCAGTCTGCCTACAAAAGGGATGCACCTGGCTGATTTTGAGACTTACCTACACCGCATAGGTCGAACGGGTCGATTTGGGAAGAAAGGTCTAGCATTTAACATGGTTGAAAAACATAATTTACCACTTTTGTTCTCAATTCAAGAGCATTTCAGTGAGTAATTTTATTTCCTTTTTAAAAAAATTATTAGAATTCTAATTCCATCTGAACTTTTAGGCCAGAACATTAGAATATTAGGCCAACATCATCAGTATTCGTCTTTTTTCAAAAATATTCTCTCTTGCTTTTATCTTGTGCCATGCAGTGGAACTCAAAAAAATGTACAGCAATTTGGTTTCCCCCCCAAAAAAACTTACTATATAAAGCACTAAACAATACATTAAAAATGAAAAAAACATGGGAAGGAAAAGATGAGCAGATAAAATCTGAAAATCATTGTAAAAAGGAAGTGGTTTGTCTGGATGCTGAAAAGAGAATAGTGTGGCCACAATGCAAAGGGATATTGCAGCACCTTTAAGACTGAAAGGGGGGATGCAGATAGCGAAAAACGCCGTCTTCAATCCCAGGAAGGGGAGGGGCAGCCGGACGCTGGGTGCCCCATCCCCTTCCTGAGGACGTCATCAGAGCGACGGCCCATCCACACGACGGGCGCTCTGATGACGTCCTTCCGGCTCAGCGTCCGTACACGCTGAGCCGGAAGAGACGCCAAAGAGGCATACCACGCCTCTTGTGGCGCCCCTTTCGCGGCTTGCGGAAGGAGTGCTATTTTAGTGCTTCTTTCACAGGTGGCTGAAGGGAGGATCAGGGCCGAGGTGTCTGGTAGCCTCGGCCTCAATCCTCCGCTTTGGGGGCAGCCCAGGGCCACCCGTCTGCATCCCCCCAAAGAAAGACATTTGTAGCATAATTCTACGGCAGATCATCTATAGGGTGGGCACTTCCTAAATGGAGCACTATGACCAAGAAGGCCCTCTTTTTTGTAGTCACTTGACTAAGTTCCTCTGGAAGAAGAATCTGTTAGAGGATTTCTGGGCAGATGCCTATGGGAGGAGGTGTTCCTCGTCTGAAAGAGAGGGAGGAGCTGAGGCTGGGTATTGATCTACCTACTGGGTATTGATCTACTGATAATGACAATCTTTACATTTTTTTTAGGTGTTTTGGTTGTGTATTCCTGCATGGCAGTGGGTTGGACTAGATGGCCCTTGTGGTCTCTTCTGGCTCTGATTCTCTACCCCCTTTTTTTCAGGCTACACGCTCATTCCTCTTTTATATTTTACCTATCTATATTTGTATAAGAGATGAGGTTGGTCAAGTGGTTAAGATGCTGACTCTGTCGATTGCAAAATCAGCAGGTTGGCAGTTCGAGGCCCAGGTGCTGCGTGATGGGATGAGCTCATGTCACTAGTCCCAGCTTCTGCCACCTAGCAGTTCGAAAGCATGCAAATGCAAGTAGATAAATAGGTACCACTTCAGTGGGAAGCTAAACAGTGTTCTGTGCAATCATGCTGGCCACATGATCACAGAGTGGTCTCTTTGGCTTAGTAATGGAGATTAGCACTGCCCCCTATGGTCAGACACGACTTGACAACCTTGTCAACAAGGAATACCTTTACTTTTATATTTGTATAACTGTACATATTTCAAGATCAGTAATGCCATTTGCACCCCCACCCAATTGTAACCCCTCAGATGAACAGATCTTCTCTTTAGCTCTTCCTAAATATGTTACCACTATGCATTTTTTAAA
Source organism: Phrynosoma blainvillii (assembly GCA_026167975.1). NCBI lineage: Eukaryota > Metazoa > Chordata > Lepidosauria > Squamata > Phrynosomatidae > Phrynosoma > Phrynosoma blainvillii. The sequence goes on from JANUYF010000006.1 coordinate 16,628,351, forward strand.
GGAGAGGAAAACATTTTTTGTACCCATTTTTACCCTCAACCTATCTGTGGATTATAGCAAAATCTATAATTCTGGCCCACAAACCTGAACTCAGCTTAAACACAAAGCTGACTTATACATGAGTTATACATAAAAAAACACTTCTTTTTAGGAATGGCATTTAATTATTCATATGAATTATTTATATGAATGTAAATTATTCTTGATGCCCAAATAACCTTTATATTTGCAGGCAGTTTCACTGATTTTAGTCCTTGATAGGGATGTAATGTAAAGTTTTGAACTGGGTTGTACTAAGCTGGTAATTTAGAATTAGGGATCCACATTGGTCCCCAGAAGACCTTGATGGGCTGCACCTCTCCACTGTAACCCCTCTGCAAAAACAATCCCAAAGTTGCTGAGATGTCTGGAAGCCTCAGTATCAGTATCTCAAGAGATAATGTAATTCCTTCACATAAGGACATAGCCAGACACTTCTGTGATTGCCCTCTGCTATCTTCCAGGCATGAATAACGGGGGGTGAGGGGGGGCATGGCTTCAATACCTCTGTGGTAGCTCTGAGCATGTTAAATGTCTCCATGTAGTGTGGTTTTGCATGCAGAAGTACTCAGCTACTCTAAGCCATGCAAAATTGTAGCCAATGTCTACCTTCAATATGGAACCCTTGTACATGAAGAGGAGGAGGTTCAGCTTAAACACTTCTTGCCATGCAAACTAATTAGAAAACCTTGAACTCTGCATCTACTCTCAGTACTGGGATTGTGCACAAATGAACTACAAAGTAACTTCTTTCTTTCTTTCTTTCTTTTTAGAGACTGTTATAAAGCGCCTTGATCCTGAAGATATAGAAGCACTGGAAAAAATAGAAGACTGAATTCTTCCAATTCTGTATCTTGGTTAAAAGTATTTTCCAGATGTGGATATTTTGTTTCATCAAAATTTTTCTTTAGCTTCTGTAAGTCATTATGGTGTATCTAATGACATGATCATTGTTGCACTTTGGTAATGTTGGCATAGCCTAATCAACATATGATCTATAACAATATAACACCACAGTGAATATGATTGTTGTGATGTGTGGTTTTTCTTTGGGAATTGTGAATGGGAGAACACCTATTGACACACCAATGCCTGCTTTCTTTACCCTTGTATTTTATGCCCCCATGTGACTGAACTCCATTGTATTTCAGAAATACTCCACAAAATTGGTGTGATCTAATGAAAGCCTAGATCCAAGTATAATAAACAGGCCTTTGAGGGTACACATTGTTGTTGTTGTTAACTGCCTTCGAGTCGATCTCGACTGATGGCGACCCTATGGATGAGACATCTCCAAGACCCTCTATCCTCCACTGCTCTGCTTAATTCCTGCAACCCCATACCTGTGACCTCCTTAATAGAGTCCATCCATCTAGCATGTGGCCTTACTCTCTTCCTACTTCCCGCCACCTTTCCCAGCATTGTTGTTTTTTCCAATGAGTCCTCTCTTCTCATGATATGTCCAAAGTAAGACAGCCTCAGTTTGGTCATCCTGGCTTCCAAGGAGGTTTCTGGCTTCATCTGCTCTAGGACCCATTTGTTTGTCCTTTTGGCAATCCATGGGATCCTCAGCACTCTTCTCCAGCACCACATCTCAAAGGAATTGATTCTTTTCCTATCATTTTTCTTAACTGTCCAGCTCTCATATCCATACATGGTAATAGGGAATACAATGGCTTGTATAATTCTAACTTTTGTGCCGAGTTGAATATCTTTGCATTTTAGAATCTTTTCTAGTTCTTTCATAGTCACCCTCCCCATTCTAAGTCTTCTTCTGATTTCCTGACTGAAGTCCCCATTTCTATCAATGTTTGATCCCAAGTATGGGAATTCTTTTACTATTTCTATTTCTTCATTGTCTAGGTTGAACTTGTGAAGGTCCTCGGTGGTCATTATTTTTGTTCAACATTAAGCCTGCCTTAGCACTTTCTTCTTTGATCTTCCTTAGTAGGTGTTCCAGGTCTATGAGGTTTTCTGTTAGTACTATGGTGGCATCTGCATATCTTAGATTGTTGATATTCCTTCCTCCTATTTTCACTCCTCCTTCTTCTGTGTCCAAGCTGGCTTTTCTTATTATATGTTCTGCATACAAGTTGAATAGATAGGGTGAAAGGATACAGCTTTGTCCGATCTCTTTGCCAATTGGGGACCATTCTGTTTCTCTGTGTTCTGTTCTAACAGTAGCATCTTGTCCTGAGTACAGATTCCCTGGCTTCAGACCATAGTTGCTCTGGTTCTCTGTCTATTATGCTTAGTAATGTGAATCTGTTCCTTATGTTGTCAGTAAATTCTGTTGATATTATTTGGATCATATTTTGTTAATAATCACTGGTTTTGTTTTCTTCTTGAATCTTACTCTTATTTTTTATATGAGTAATTCGTGATCTGTGCCACAGTCGGCGCCTGGTCTAGTCTTGGCCACCAGTAGAGTTCCGCCTTCATTTACTTCCAGTTATCTCTGATTTCTGGGTTGAGCATCTGGTGATGTCCATGTGTATAGCCTTCTTTCCGGTTGTATAAAAAAAAGTGTTTGTAATAAATAAGGTTGTTGGCTTCACAAAAATCTATGAGATGCTTACTTGCTTTGTTTCTTTTGCCTAATCCAAATCTGCCTACTGTTTTTGATTCTCCTTTGCTTCCAACTTCTGCATTCAATATCCAATGATCAGCTTGACATCTTGTGTTGGTGTGCTGGCAATTTCTTCCTGTACTCCTTCATAGAATCTATCAATCTCTTCCTGTTCTGCCTCTGTGGCTGGTGCATATACCTGAATTATGGTGTTATTCATAGGTTTACCATGGAGCCTTAATTGAAATGATTCTGTCTGATTTTGCATTGTATCCTGTGACTGCTTTTGCCACATCTTTTCTTAGTATGAACTAATGAGCGTACACATATTCTAGCAAAAATGGCATAAAGTGCAAATAATTAAGCTGCTTGCCGCTAGATGTCACTGGCTGCTTTCACTGAAAGCTGCTGCAAAGGCAAATCAGTCTTGCCTGAAGTCTTGCCATTTTCACTCTCAGTGTGTTTTAAACATAGTCATTAAATTATTCTATCATTTTTCATTTCCTGGGGCATAGGAAGCCCTCTAAACCAGGGTTATGGAAACTGTGGCCCTCTATATATTTTGGGTTCCAGCTCAGAAGCACTAGGCAACATAGCCAGGAAAGAATAACAGGAGCTGAGATCCTAAATATCTAGATGGCCAAAGATTCCCCAGCCCAGCTTTAAACACTGTATGCTCTACTCCATAATGTCAGTTCCAAAACTGCAGTATCTGGCACTTTCGTTTTAACATGTTGCTGCATACCAGTGCCAGCTTCTACAGTTTCTTGAAACAACGGGCAGTTTATTGTTCATTATCAGAATAGTTTCTGTTAACTGCGCACTGTGGTTCAGAAAGGAAGCATTTACTTGCCTAGTGTTCCTTATAGTTGATCTTTTGTTACATCTTCTTGTCCAGCCTTGCAGTAGCTATAACCCCTATTAGTCACTCACTAGACCATCTTTTACAAACTACCTTTTCTTTTTTCCTGTAGTTTATCTCCCATTAACAATTATTGAAACAAATTTCTTCATTTTAAAAAAGTAATAATCAAATCCTATAATTGCATTATCCTGATCTTTTTTTAAATGTAATTTATAAAAAGTTGCCATGTTTGCAGATACATTTTTGTTGAGCATCCTTTTAATACATTGGTCAGCTTGTCTGATGTGGCCAGATCCCATCTCTATCTTATGGTATTTAAAAGAATATTTAAAAGAAATATTTCTGTTCTAGACTCATTTTCCAGAGATGGAGATGGAAACATCCTAATGTGGGTTGTTTCTCCTCCTTGATCGAATAGGCAGGAATTAGACTTTGAGAGAGCTGCAGCAGGGGGAATAACCTCTCCATAGCTCCCAATTCCTGCCTCTGCTCCACATAGGATGCTTCTCCAAATGCTTCTTCCTTCATTTTATTTACATTCTCTCTTCTATATTCTTAACTCTCCTATCTTTAAAAACCTCACTTTTCCTCTCTACCTGTCCCTTGAAGGAACTAGATTTTAGGAAGGACGCTAGCAAGGGCTAGATGGCAGAAAGGAGCTCCTCAGGAGACCATCCCAGCATGTCAGGGGAAGAAAATTCACCCACCTCTGTGGGCTCTGGATGACCAAGACCCATGTGGATCACTCAAAATGGACTAAAAGGCAGGCTACCAAGTCAGAAGAGGGAGCTCCCTCCATCCACGATCATGGGGGCAAGTGCCACAGAAACTGAACCCAGGACAGGTCTAAAGATGTGGGAAATGAGGAGGTGGACCGGGGGTACCTCCCCAGTACCAGCAGGTCGAGTGGGTTACTCATACTTTTGTGCCTGTCATTTATAGCCTGTGAAACAGTGGGAGTAAGTATGTGAGCAGCTGCAGCCTGCCAAACACTGCAAATTCTCCTGATCTCCCCTGAATGGTTGTCACTACAGTGCACTTGCCTGAACAAAGAGAAAGCGGGATTACCACTCAGAAGGGAGTCATCTTCCTTGCCCATCTTCTTTCAATAAGAGAGAATCAGCCATTCCAAATTCAGAAAGGGGAAATTTCTGCCCCTGTCACTTCCATCGTGACCAGCATACCAACAAAGTGGCATGCTGAGAAATGGCGGCTGCAGCTGACAAGTGGTCTAGCACGTGTAGAGAGGGGGGAAAGGGCAAAGTTGGCAGGAAAGCCCCATTAATCAGATAAAGAATGGGAGGAGGAATCAGTATCCCCTGTCTTTACTGAATTAGAAGAGGGAGAACTGTTAGATGAGAAGGAGGCCCCTAGATTGTTTCAAGCAGAGGACTTTGCATTATTATTTTTAGGCAAAGCACTCAAAAGTTCTGGAGTAGTCTGGCTCTTCAGACCAAGGCTGAAGAAAATGATTTGCCTCAGTTAAAAAAGGAAATCTTTCCCTAAGTCAATCCCACTGACCTTAGAGATTCCATTTAGTTCTAACTTTATGAAAGTAGTCAGGACTGAACTAAACCAGCCACCTTAAGAACCCCATATCAGTTAAAACATTCTATAGCTCACCACATGTTGCGTCAAAACTACAAATTCCTCTTGTGGATGTTCCTGTCTCAGCCCGTGTGTCTTCAATTTACACCAAAGTTGGTGAGGTGATGTTAAAAATACCTGAGGAAAGAAGCTGATGCCATCTTTATGAAAAGTCATGAAGCATTCTCCCTAGCCATTAGGGCTGCATCAACAATATTCTGTTTCCATAGCCGCATTTGTCTGGATGAAAGTCCTAATTTGATGGTCTCTACTGGGAACACTAAATTGCGACAGGGTATCAATAGGCTTCTTAAAGTGGTATCTTTTTCTGCAGACGCCAGTCTAATTACCATGCAATTTAGTGCTTGGGTGCAAGCAGCAGCTATCCTAGTTAGAAGACAGATCTGGTTAAAGAATTGGCATGTTGAATCAAGTTCAAAATAGAACTTAGCATTTGCCCCATTCTCAAGAGGCAAATTGATCGGGGTTCTTTGGACCCAGTGTTAATAGAAACCAAGGACAAGAAGAAGGCCCTGCTTTCTCCAAACAAAAATGAGGACAAGAGACCTAAGGAGCAGTGAGGAGTGAGTGTGGGCTTCTGCAGCCTTCAAAAAGCCCTCGGCCACCACCCTTTTCTCCAGGAGCAGCTAGGAGTGAGTATGGGTGTATGCAGCCTTAAAAAAAGCCCTCAGCCACCACCTTTTCCTCCAGGAGCAGCTTAGGAGTGAATGTGGGCATCTGCAGCATTCAAAAAAGCCCTCAGACACTCCCTGTCCACCAAGAAAAGATTGAGAGGGTGGTCAGAACTCTGATTGCGGAGATGGACATAATGGTAATCCTGGTAAAACCTAGATAACCAGCCCAGAATCTCACCAGCAGTTTTGTTTTGTTTTGGATTGGTTTTTTAATCTCGCTGGCTTAGGTTAAACATTGTAATGACCAGGAGTCAACCTAGCCTTTCAAAGAGACTCAGAAGAACTTCCAAAATTAACAAAAATACTGCCCACAGTTCAATCTGGCCTTAACAAAGGTTAAGATCACATGAGGGAACGGGGCAAAGTGGCTAAGTATTTAAATGGCTCTCAAGGGGAAGAATCTCAGGGTTTGAAAGGGAAACATACTGGTACTGTAGAAACGGACTGCACTGAGGATTCTACTTCTGATATATCTGGCAATACATCTAATCTTGATCCTCAACCAGCTTTATCAGAAAATGGCCCAACTAAGGATATGAGAATGGGTCTTAACTTGAATAGGAGTCTGCTTCCTGAATATGAGTGTCCAGAATTAAATCCTGGGGATAGCATCATAAGCTTACATCAAACAAGTGACCCTAGGAATAATAAGGATGATCTTTTGTCTTTTTTTGAAGACATAATAATAATAATAATAATAAATTTTATTTTTACCCCGCCTTTCCATGAATATGATCAAAGCGGCTTACAAAAAGTTAAAATTGTTACAATATAAAGATTAAAAACATCGGTGCAGGAATCAAATTACAAACAATCCGGGGTCAATAAGAAAACACATGGGGCAGAGAAAGAAAAAATACCATTACTTAAGGTGGAAATGCCAACTGAAATAAATACGTTTTTAAATTTCTCTTAAAAGAGACGAGTGATGCAGAGGAGCGAAGCTCTGCAGGAAGCTTATTCCAGAAGGAAGGGGCAATGATGGAAAAAGCCCTCTGAGAGGTCCTCACAAAGTGAAACTTGGGGACCTCTAGCAGATTAGTCCCAGATGATCGGAGTGTGCGGGGCGGATTATGTGGGGAGAGGCAGTCCTCCAAGTACCCTGGGCCCAAGCCATTTAGGGCTTTATAGGTCAAAACCAACACCTTGTATTGAGCTCGGAAGCGAATAGGCAGCCAGTGAAGGTCTTTTAAGATAGGTGTTATATGGTCCGACCTGGAACTACCAGCGACCAATCTAGCTGCCATATTCTGCACCAATTGCAGCTTCTGGGTTTGGTACAAGGGTTGCCCCATGTAGAGCGCGTTGCAGAAATCCAATCGAGAGGTTACCAAAGCATGTACAACAGTTTCAAGGTCCCTACGATTCAGGTAGGGACGCAACTGGCGTATCAGCCGAAGCTGATAACAAGCACTCCTGACCGTCGCATCCACCTGGGATGTCAGTTGGAGCGACGAATCAAGGAGTACTCCCAAGCTGCGCACCGAGTCCTTCAAGGGGAGCATGACCCCATTCAGGACTGGATGACAAATCTCGCCACCCGGAACCGGGGAACCTATCACCAGTACTTCCGTTTTCCCTGGATTCACACTGAGTTTGTTCTCCCTCATCCAGCCCATTACCGACTCTAAGCAGGCATCAAGAGGAGAGATGCCATCCTTAGTTACTGCATCAGTCGGAGACACAGAGAAGATTATTTGGGTGTCATCAGCGTACTGATAACAACGCGCCCCATGTCTCCGGATGATCTCTCCCAGCGGTTTCATGTAAATGTTGAAAAGCATAGGGGACAAAATCGCTCCCTGAGGGACACCAGATGTAAGGGCCCTCTTATCGGAATGACAGTCCCCCAGCTCCACCATCTGGAACCTGCCTGAGAGGTAGGACCGGAACCACTGCAGAGCAGTGCCCCCGATACCCAGCTCCCTCAGGCGGTCCAGAAGGATACCATGGTCGATGGTATCGAAAGCTGCTGAGATGTCCAAGAGCACTAACAGGGACATGCTTCCCCTGTCCATGCCCAGACGGAGGTCATCAACTAAGGCGACCATGGCAGTCTCAACTCCATAGCCCGCCCGGAAGCCGGTTTGAAATGGGTCCAGAAAATCGGTGTCATCCAAGAACGATTGAAGCTGGAAAGCGACTGCTTTCTCGATCACCTTCCCCAAAAAAGGTAGCAGCGATATGGGCCGATAATTATTGTGAGACAGGGGGTCTAAGGAGGGCTTTTTAAGCAGGGGTTTAACCACTGCTAATTTTAATTTGGATGGAAACTGACCCTCTCTTAGAGATGTATTAACGATGCGGTGCAACAATGTTAACACCGCATCTCCCCCCTGAGCTGCCAACCATGAGGGACAGGGATCAAGAGAGCATGTCGTCTTCCTAACACTTCGAAGGATCTTGTCCACTTCCTCGGTACTGACAAACTCAAAATGATCCAGTATAACAGGGGCCACGGACGCTTCGGACACCTCTCTAGGATCTGCAGGAATACTGGCGTCAAGATCAGCCCTTATCCGAGAGATTTTATCCGCGAAGAAGTTGTTAAATTCGTCACAGCAGGCCTTAGATGGTTCCAAAATAGGGCTCAGGGAGGGGGGGAGCTGAGTTAGCTCCCTCACAACCCTGAACAGTTCTGCTGGACGCGACTCTGCGGACGCAATACGTGCAGCAAAGAACGAATTCTTTGCTGCATCTATTGCCACTCCATAGGCTCTTAAAAGAGAGCGGAGGAGTGTCCTGTCGGACAAGCGCTGATGTTTTCGCCAGTTACGCTCTAGTCGTTGCACAGCCCGCTTCCGTTCCCTGAGGTCTTCCGAATACCAGGGTTGTTTATTGGAGGCAGGCTGGAAAGGACGCTTGGGAGCGATGCTGTGTATAGCCCTGGAAAGGTTAGTATCCCAGATGTTGGTCAGGGCGTCAACAGAATCGCCGTCAGAACCAGCCGTATACCCCTCTAGGGCTTCTTGGAACCTTTTGGGTTCCATCAGCCTTCGAGGGTGGACCATCCTAATAGGTCCGCCACCCCCAGGGGGGATTAAGGTAGAAGCCTTGATTCGAGCTTCAACCAGGAAGTGATCCGTCCATGACAAGGGAGAGATGTTAGAAATCTCTACCCACGGAGCCTCCATGTCCGTACAGAAGATCACATCAAGAGTATTACCAGCGCAATGTGTCGGTCCTGAGACTAATTGAGACAGGCCCATGGCTGTCATGGTAGTCATGAACTCCCGAGCTGCACCTGTTGGAGTATCACTGGCCTCGAATGGGATGTTGAGGTCCCCCAGGACAAGGAGCCTAGGGGACTCCAACAGCAGCTCCGAGACCAGCTGCGTCAGCTCGACTAGGGAGTCTGTTAGCGCACGGGGTGGCCGGTAAACCAACAAAATCCCCAGACTGTCTCTGGCCTTCAGTGTCAAGTACATACACTCGATGTAGTCTGTTTTCCGGACTGGGTTCCTGGTTAATGAAAGGGTGTTTTTATGGACCAAGGCAACACCTTTGGAAATCTTATTGGAGAATGAAAAGATAACATTGGAAGAATACAGTAAGCGTAGGGAGACAATGAACAGCTAAGTGCTCTAGAAGCAGAATCCTCCTATTGTGAAGAAAGTTTGCGTCACTTAGCAGACTCTGATGAGAAATTAAATGAGTCAATAGTGAATGAAAATACTAATTTCTCAGTATTATTTGATATGTTTAAAAACCAGCATGATTTAATAACCACAATTAAAATCAATATAGATATAATATGTTGGACAATTGGCAAAGGGATTTTACAGGCTCCCCCCCCCCCCCCGCCCCAAATTGTAGGGCTGTCAAATACAGGAAAAGATGTAGCTCACTTGGGTAAATCTTCACCTCATAATTATATTAATTTGAGCGAAGCTACTCCCTAGCTTGGTGACAGATCCAATAAACGGTCCAATAAAAAGAAGAGAAAAAAAGAGGGGGAGGACTAAAAGTAATACTGTTAGCTGAAATTTGGAGAAACATTTACTTAGAACTAGAAAGGTTGTACATTTTAATTTCAAGAGACTATTCAGCCTCCTGGACAATCCCCCAAAATCTCTTGCAAATACAGGCTTAACAGGAAAGGTAGTAGGCTGCATTAAGAATAAAGGAAAGAAAAAGTTGGTCGCAAAACCAAACAAATCTATTTTATCAGTAAGCTCTTCCCAGGTGGATTCCAATAACTCAGGGGTAGGCAACCTTTTTGAGCTGGGGGCCAGGTTGCCAAAGCACCATAAATAAATAAATAAACAAATAAATAAATAAATATTAAAAATTAAAAATATATATATGCATGCACACACTCTCAGCCCCAGAAAAGCCATGGCAAAACTCCTGTGGAGATTTTGCCAGGAAAACCCCAAGAACAAGTAATAACAACAATAATCAATATCATCATGGCAGGTGGCGGTGGCGGCAGCGGTGGCAGGACTGGCCAGGGGCCGGTCCAAAGGCCTCAGGGGAACGCATCTGGCCCCCGGGCCTTAGGTTGCCTACCCCTGCAATAACTCAACAGGACCTCTGATGAAAAAACAGACATTAGAGGGGAATGATGAGGGCAGTAACAATAATAGCATGGTCCAGTTAAACAAACAAAAAAAAAAAGTATTTCTTTGTTCCTCAAATAAGTTCTAATATACCATCTTTAGTTCTTTTTTTTTAATTTATTTTTTATTTTTGAAATAATAAAAATACATCATAAGTTCTGCAATATATTATCCAAACCTAATGTACATATATATTATATCAGTCTTCTGTTTGAACCTATACATTGAATATATTAAATCTAACTAATTAAACGCCAAAGAACTTATGGTACTTATAACTTCCATATGATGCTTGCTGGTCAATAGGTGAGGAAAACTTTGTTGATATTATATTACCCACTAAATCCAATATTCAAAATAATTATACACATAACATATGAAATTACAAATTGCTAATTTTAAAATATTATTTATAAAGAAAAAGAAAAAACTACTTTAAGCTTTTAGTTAACCTGTTCGCTTTCCATATATCCTGTTAGTTTTACTCTTAATTGAGAGTCTTTATTTGTACTCTTGTTTCTTGTATTATATGTGTTGATGTTACCCTCATTGTTCTTTCCAAATATTCTCTATTAAAGACCATTCCTTTTTGACTTTGTTTACTTGTTTGTTATTTATTAAATGTGTTAAGATATCATGCTCTCTCATATCTGCGATTTTTGTTTTCCATTCCATTATTGTCGGGACTTCTTCTTGTTTCCATTTTTTTGCAATAACCATCCTAGCATACCATCTTTAGTTCTAAAAAGATCACAATTGGCATTCATTAACTACCCCAAGCCATATGGTTTCACCTCCCAATCTTATAGGAAATCCCATTTCTACAACAGCTTACAGCCTTCGGGATAACCTTTCTGAGAAAAGAGGATATAGTAAACATTCAATACTAATTTTATAATTATTTGATGGCCAGAACCCTTTTAATGTTTAGGGATGTTGATATAGCAGCAAGGTTATGCAAATTGAAGAAATTGATTTCCCGGTCAAACGTTGAAATGACAAGAGTCTTCTGCCATTCCACTAATCGTGAATATTTCATCTTCTATAAATGATACATCAATGTTGGGCCTTAATAAGGCTGGACAGATGGATGAGAATTTGATTTGCTTGGATGACCCATGTGTTAATCTAGAAACTTTCCACACCTCACAGGACATTTCAAACAACATATTTAATGGATAACATGTATGAAGCTGGTTTTATAAATTCATTTAGTAGACCCCCTTCTTGATAAATTACATAATAATAATAATAATAATAATAATAATAATAATAATAATAATAATAATAATAATAATAATATTTTTACCCAGCCCCTCTGTCGAGCAATTGGGGCAGCTTACAAGAATTAAAATCCATACAAATCTAAAAATAAACATCCTCCACCCCTCCTCCCATTAAAACAGTATTAAACTAAGATCCAATTAAAACCTTAACATAACATATCTAAAATACAATAACACAACAATACAATAAAAATTAAAAAACAACAATAGCCAACCAACAACAAACAGTGGGGGAGCCAAAACTAGGATGATAAAAACAGGCTGACTCCTGAGGCCAGGAAGCTAGTCAGGAAAGGTCTGCTGGAAGAGATCCGTCTTCACAGCTTTTTTAAAGGTGCTTAAGCTGGTAATATGACGTAACTCATCCAGCAGGCCATTCCATAATCTGGGGGGGATTACCGAGAATATACTTATTATAGGTAGATTGAACTCACTCCCAAATTAGATTAAATAAATTATGTGAACCAGAGTATACAGCTGACAATAGGGTCACGCAAGTGAAGGAACCAGCTGGGCCTTTTACCGATAGTTCTGTGTCTGGCAATAGAGTTGACTCACACATTAATTCATTGGCCATTAATAGTAATGCTAATAACTATGATATGGAGTATATTAGGAATCATTTTAAAGGGATGGACACTATCAAAAGAGTTGATGGATATGTTCAATCTATTTCGCCTTTCATAGTTAAATTCTGACCTGCCATAGATTCAATTGAAGTAATGTCTTGGAACATAGCAGGATGATTTAATACAGGGGTAGGCAACCTAAGGCCCGGGGGCTGGATGCGCTGCCTCCCGAAGCCCTGGGTTCTGCCGCCACCCCCACCGCCTGCCATGATGATATTGATTATTGTTGTTATTACTTGTTCTTGGAATTTTCTTGGCAAAATCTCCACAGGGGGTTTGCCATGGCTTTTCTGGGGCTGAGAGAGTGTGCATGCATATTTTTTAAATTTTTTGGATTTTTTTAAAATTAATGTTTTCATATTTATTTATTTATTTATTTATTTATTTATTTATTTTTGGTGCTTCGGCCCCCCAATTGTCTGAGGGACAGCAACCCGGTCCCTGGCTCAAAAAGGTTGCCTACCCCTGGTTTAATAAGACACAAGATGATGATTTTTTAAAATTCTTACAAACATGATATCATCCTTCTCCAAGAAATGTGGGTATCTGATGAATATACTATAAATCTATAAAGTTATATTCCTTATACTATTGTAGCTATAAAAACTAGTAAGTTTGAGAGGCCTTCAGGAGGACTTGCTGTCCTAATTTCAGCCACACTTAACGTTATTTCTCAATTTCATTCGTTAAGTACCTCTAATTTCCTAGTGTTAGCAGTCTCTAATATTGTCTCTGAACCATTATATATTATCTGCACGTATATTCTTCCAGCAAGATCTGGTGTTAAGAAATGTCTACCCTGGGATAGATTGAACCACATTTTGGAAGAATTAGATACTCTGTCTCCTGATCCATGGGTCATCATAGGAGGTGATTTTAATGCCAGGATTGACATAGCTTCCTCTGACAACACAATCTTTGGATTATGTATAGAAAATATTCCAGAACTTTCCCTTAGGGCAGCTCTGGATAAGACAGTTAATGCCTCCAGGAAATATTTGTGCGAGTTAGTAATTAAATACAACCTTCAACTCTGTAAAGGCCGTGGTCTTGGAGATCCAAAAGGATATTATATGTCTATTTCTCCCAAAGGGTATACCAACACTGTTGATTATTTTATGGCTACTAGCCTTGTTCTAATACTCCACGACTCATTTAAAATAATCCCTCAAGCTGAGAGTGATCATCATTCATTGCAGTTGCTCTTGTTAATATCTGGTCCTTTGACTATTCCTGGTAGTGCTGATAGTTCTATTTAATCCTTGGTGGTAAATGACTAAGGTGGAATGAACAGCTCCAAGACAGAATTATTAACACCTTGGAATCGTCTGACTTTGTTAAATTGAGAGAGAATGTATTGTATGAACCTGATAATATTACTGGATCATACAAAATTCTTTTGTCCCAATTAAAACCAATTCTTACATCATCCTCTAATTCTAAAAAAATTAGGTTTAAGCCTCAGACTTGGTTTGAGAAGGATTGTTGTAAAACCAAGAAAACATTGGTGAAAGCACTGAGGGCCTTAAAAGTAAAGGTCACTAAGGAAGACATGGAAACAGTTATATATAGCTTGACTGAGGAGTGATTATAAGACAACTTAATGAAAAGAGACATAATTATTATATAACTCAATGGAAAGAACTAGGCCATGCTGCTATGCAAAAAGATTCACAAAAATTCTGGCACATTATTGCACGAGCGACCAGAGCAATATACCATTCTCTGGAAGCAGTAATCCAAGGTAATGTATGGGAGGAATATTTTGCAAATATATATAGCTGAAAACTAATTTCCCATTTTTACTGATATCTTCCCCAATTTACTGCCCTTCCAGAATGATCAGAGATTACTCCTGATCAGGTTAAAAAAATATGGCCAAACAATCAATTAATAAAGCTCCTGGGGAGGATATGATCCCCATGGAGCTATTCAGTTCAAAGCCAGACTACTGGGCACCTATTTTGGCCAGTTTGTTTACATACATAAATCAGGATGTATCCCTGAGGGATGGAGATTAAGTATTATTGCCTCCATGCATAAAAAGGGAGATAAGAAAAATCCTGCCAACTACAGGCTGATTAGTCTCTTGAATATCTCTTCCAAACTGTAGCGTGTATCCTTTTGGAACGCTTAGAGGACTGGTCTGAGAGACATGGTTTAATATCTGAAGCTCAAGCTGGTTTTCAAAGGGGGAAATCTACTATTGATTTGTATTTTGTACTAAACCTTTTGGTCCATAAATATACTCAAAACATGAAGCAAAAATTAAATGCTTGCTTTATTGACCTAAAGTAAGCTTTTGACTCAATCCCTAGGGACCTGCTGTGGCAAAAGCTTGCAAAGGCTGATATTGACCCCCGCCTTTTCTACTTAGTCAGGGTTTTACACACTAACACCTTGATGCAGGTCAAAATTGACCTGGTAGGTCACCTTACCTTAAAAATAAATACCTATGCTGGTCTTAAACAGGGCTGCATTTTGGCACTCTTTTTATTTAATTTTTATATTAATGTTATTGTTAAGGAGCTACAGGGCCTACAGTATTCCTCAATTACTATTTTGGACCAAAAGCTTTCTCTGTTAATGTATGCTGATGATATCATTCTTGAGATGCTTGCTTGCCAGGCTCTCATCATACTGCAAGGAAAATGTTCTGACAGTAAATTACAACAAAACTTAGGTTATGGTGTTTGGTAGGTGTCCTAAAATACATTCCTGGCACTTAGATGAACATATAATAAAACAAATAAAATCCTTTAAATATTTGGGAATTTTCTTTTCTGAATCAGCCTCTTGGAAACAACATATGATAAACATTAAAATACAAGCCCATAGATCAGCTAAAGCAATACTGAGCTTTACTGTTAACAGGGGAGGCAAGCTAGTAAATCCTGCTCTAATGGTTTTTAAAGCTAAAACTTTGGCACACATCCTTTATGGGGCAGAAATCTGGGGCATACTTAAGGTTTCAGGTTTAGAAGTATCTCAGAATTATTTTCTTAGGACTTCCTAGGGACACCCCAGCTGCTATGGTCCACCTTGTAACTTCTGTTCTAACACTAGAAAGCCAAATAGGCAAAAAGATCCTGTGTTTACTGGTTTAAGATCCAAGAGATGTCACTTTCTAGACTACCAAAAATGTCTCCTGGAACTTAATAATGGACTATCTGTCAATAATTGGGTTGATGGGGCAGCTCAATTGGGCTTTCAGTTAATGAACTGGAAGGGCTAGACCATCCTGCAAGGAAGAAATAAATAAATAACCTAATATGAGAAGTTACTACACTTGCAGACTTACATACTGCCTATGGTTCTTCATGTGCCCCCTCATATTACAGCCTCAGGCAATCCTGTGATCACCCAGATTATTTTGACAGTTGCGTCGAGCTTTGACAGAACTGAGACTTAATATGTTTGATTCAGCTGAAAGAGATAGGAAGCTTTAAAACGTCCCCAAAAATAAACGAAAATGCATAGCTGGTTGTCCTCACTGAGAGGACCTGGTACATTACTTAGGGGGGTTGCAGACTGCCAGAAATAGTGCAAATTGAGTCCACTTTTAGGGTTAGGGTTAGTGCTAGGGAATCATGGGAATTGTTTTTGTTCTGAGACATTGAGCCTTCTCTGTCAGAGAGCTCTAGTGCCACAATAAAATACAGTTCCCATGATTCCCTAACCCTAAAAGTGGACTCAATTTGCATTATTTCTGGCAGTCTGCAACCCCCCTTAATCTATTGTCCATTATATAAAGATCCTAGGGAGCATTTTATTTTACCTTTAATTGGAAATAGAGTATTTTTGAATTCCCAGGAAAGGGTACTTTATCTCCAATGGATACAGATAAATACCTAGCTTGTAGCCCTATTTGCGCGCTGCCAAAAAGACCAGGAAAAAAATATATAGCAGAGATAGCTGTTCCTTGTAACGTGGATAATATTAGTTAAAAGGGTTTAGCTGTGAATATTAATGTATTCATGTCATATATCTCATATGTAATTGTTTAAATTTATTGTATATTGGTTTTATGGGAATTTTATGTGTATTATGTCTTGGTCTTTGCAACGGCCATTGGCCAAAAGCAATAAAGATTGATTGACAAGAGACCCTATCGTCAGGAGCTATCTTCATTTGAGGTTTCAGATCTAACTATGGTTCCTTTTGTGGCAGAGACTGTAGGTACGTCTGACAGTGGTCTAAGTGTATATTCCAACCCCACAGCAGTCCCAGGCCCAGGGGTTTCCCAGTCCTGGCAGCAATAACAGCCCACCCAACACATCTGCAGGAAAACAAGGAAGAAAATTGTCCCAGGCATGACTGCCCAAACTTAGAGTGAGAGGAAGATTACAGTTGTCTACCTGCGTCTGGGATGCATCTGGGATTTACCTATATCTGGGAAGATTACAGTTGTTTACCTGCATCTCTCCATTTTGAAAGAAGGCTATCTAATAGACTTTATGTATTATCCTCATGATTTTTTCATCCCCTCCCAAGATCCAGGAAAGAAGAGAAACATTGATTTATGCTGGAGGCCATATAGCATCTGATTGACATTGGAGCCGTAGAAACTACTTCTTGAGAAAAATCGAAGGGTTTTTTCATTGTTCCAAAAAAGAACAAATCATGGAGGGTGGTACTGGACCTGAAATGGGTCAATTTGTGAGGATGGAAATACTCAAAGTCAATCCTAGAGGAGCTACAGCCCCAGGATTTTTTTGTGTCCCTGGAGTTGACCTTGCATATTTCGCTTTACCTGCTTCACTGCAACTCTCTATGCTTTGCCTACCAAGGAGAATGTTTCCAATACAAGGTACTAGCAATTTACCTATTATTATCCCCACAGATGTTCACAAAGGAAATGGTAGCACTGTTGGACCATTGGCAACAACAGGGATTACATGCCTATCCTTAATTTCGATGATATCCTGATCAGAACTCATTCCTACCCACAAAGTCAACAACGGCACATGAGGCAGCGACGGCAGCACTTGGAGGCCTTCTCCAGCCCTCTCCACCCCCTCCAGCCCTGAGGAGAAACACCTGAGGGACGCAGCTGACTGAGAGCCAGGAGGAGCTTTGGCGAGGGGATAAAAGCCCCCGCCTGGGACCATATCTCCCCCAGCACACAAAACAGCGGCGACAGTGCTTGGAGGCCTCTTCCAGCCCTCTCCGGCCCCTCCAGCCCTGAGGAGAAACACCTGAGGGACGCAGCTGACAGAGCCGGGAGGAGCTTCGGCGGGGGGATAAAAGCCCCCGCCTGGGACCATCTTCCCCGGCACACGAGGCAGTGGTGGCAGTGCTTGGAGGCCTCTCCAGCCCTCTCCAGCCCCTCCAGCCCTGAGGAGAAACACCTGAGGGACGCAGCTGACTGAGAGCTGGTAGGAGCTTCGGCGAGGGGATAAAAGCCCCCACCTGGGACCATCTCTCCCCTGGCACACGAGGCAGCGGTGGCAGCACTTGGTGGCTGTGAGGGACAACTGAGCAGGGCCAATATCACCAACACTACAGCTGCAATTCAATCTTTATTAGAATGTTGGAGGGGAGAAAAGTGTTGGGACTGGTAGAAGCCACAGTCTGGAGGACCCCCTAGCCCCCCTCCTTCTTTTTTCACCATCTTTTAGATACTGCCTATTTACCAAGGGTCAGGAGCTAGCTGGATCAGCTCCCTCCGCCATCACATAATGGAGCCGGGGATGGCCTGGGAGCAGGTATTGAGGTTGTGTGGGGGCAGGGAAGGTATGGCGGTAGCAGGGTGAAGAAATGTTACAAAAGAAGAAGGGATCGATGCTTAATATCTATCCCTTCCTCAGTTCACTCTGCTGCCCAGGATAACTTGGAGAGCACACCAGCCATTCCACAGACCCTTACTCTGCTCCTTTGCAATGCCAGGTCGGTCAGAAACAAGACCCATATCATCCACGATCTTATTGTGGGTGAAGCGGCCAACCTGGCATGCTTTACCGAGACCTGGCTGGGGGATGCCAGTGCTGCAACATGGGCGCAGGCTCTCCCTGCTGGGTACACGGTTAATGAGCAGATAAGGGAAAGTGGGCAAAGGGGCGGCGTGGCTTTGATGCATCCTTATAGTGCATCAAACATCATTATGCTACCCAGTTATAACGAGATTTTATTTTAACTACACACTGTGGAAAGCTACCTTTTCTAATTTGGTCAAGCACTGGGGCCCTCTGGTGGAGAATTGTAAACATCCCTCCCTAAACTGCAAATCCCAGAATTCCATAGGATGTTGCCATGGCAGTTAAAGTGGAATCATAGTTGTGTAGCGTGAAAGCATGAAGGCACCCTAGCATGGTATAACAGGGATAATGTGTTGGATTCAGAGGACTGGTCCAAATTATCCCAAAGTAAGTACTAAAGGTGGGGAACAGCAGTTGGCATCTGGTGGCTTCCATCCAAGCTTTACACTAGATCTTAAATTAGCTGTCCAATGGGGCTGAACCTAATTTGAAAATGTTATTATTGTGTGCCTTCAAGTATTTTCCAATTTATACCAACCTTATCATGGGGTTTTCTTAGCAATATTTGTTCAGAGGAGGGATTGCCATTGCCTTCTGAGACTGTGTGACTTGCCCACGGTCACACAGTGTATTTCCATGTCCAAGTGGGGATTTAAACCCAGAATTATCCCAGCCCCCACCCCTTTCCTGAAGGTGCATTGGGAAACAACTGAAAGGTGGGGAAGAAGAAAGCTTGAAATATCCCAGTCCCCCCCCCCATTCCTGAAGGAGCACCAGGAAACAATAGAGAGATGGGAAGAAAGCTTGAATCCAGACTAGCCCCCCAGCTGAGCAGGAGGACAAAGAGGACCATTGGAGAGGCAGGGGAGAGAGGGGCAAAGCACCACCTTAGCCCATTCCCTGCCCCTAGCTGAGCCGGAGTGCTGCCAGAGGACCAGGCAGGTGATTGGAAGAAGGTGACCAGCCATCTCTGCCCTCCCCTCGACCACGGAGAAAGAAGTGAAGGAACTAAAGGAGGGATGGGGTGGAGATGGGGATGGCCTAAAGGAGGGAGGAAACAAGGGAAGGGAAGGAGGGATACCCAGGGAGGAATAAGGGGATGGCTAGGAAAGCAAACAAACAACAGGAGGGATTACGAGGCTCTAGGTAAGAAGCTGAAAGAAATGGAGGCACAGATTGTCATCTCGTCTCTTCTGCCAGTTGAAGGGCATGGTCCAGGAAGAGAGGAAAATAGCAGATGTCAACAATTGGCTCCGCAGATGGTGTCGGCGAGAACAATTTGGATTCTTAGATCATGGGCTGCAGTTCCATGAGGGCGGACTCCTGGCAACGGATGGGCTGCATCTCACGCCATTTGGAAGAAACGTTTTGGCCAACAGTCTCGAGAATTTGATCAGGAGGGCTTTAAACTGAGTTATGTGGGGAAGGGAGCCAGCACCCTGGAAGACAAAAGGACTGGAAAAAATAGTCAAACAGTCATAGAGGAAACAAGGCAAACAGTACACGGACCCAACAGTGGGAGGCAAAAAAACGTGCACAGGCAGCAAGTAAGGGGGACATATGGTCGCCTGCCCCTGCTATACACTAATGCACAGACCATGGGAAATAAGCAAGATGAACTTGAACTCCTAGCACAACAAAGCAAATATAATATAATAGGCATCACTGAGGACGTTATCACACGGGGCAAATCTGCTGGTTAATCCACACAAATCCCAAACAGAAACTGGATTTGTGCCTCGTGTTTTCACACGACGTTGCACAGAAACTGGACAGAAAGTGGACAGAAACTGGTGTTAACCGAGATCTTTTGAAATTCAGTTGTTTGGAGGAAATGCAAATGCGCAATTAAGGTAAATTCACATTTACCGTAATGTGAAAAGCAAATGCGCATTTGGAAGCATTTCCCCGTATTTTCCCATGGTTCCGTGGGGTTTCCCATGGGTCATCGAGGCAGCGTCTCCTTATTACATGTACTTCCGGTTCTGCTCGGATGACAAACTGACCGGATAGATATGGCCCTCTCTGCTTTGTCTTTCTAAAGAAATCTTCCTTTCAATAGAGATATCGGGCTGTGGTTGCTGTGAGGTTTGTGAAAGAAGACAATTGGGGATGGTTGCTACTGTCTGTGTGGGATTGTCTTCGGGGTGGGTGGGGTGGGGGGGAAATAAAACTAGAAATTTATGTATTGCTGCTTCTCTTCCTCAGGCACTGGATACCTGGCTGCCAGCACCATCCATGAGGGCATGCTACCTGTCCGGCTATTATGCCTCCCGGCACTCTGCATGTGTGTGGGTTTGTGTGAGTGTGGGAATTATGTCTTCTGGGCTTATGCTTTATGGGTCTTTCTCTTGTGTCTCACAAGATATAAAATGCTCTGCCTATCAGGCTGTAGGGTGCATTGGTGAAAATACTTGTTTGAGTTTATTTATCTATAGATAGATAGATAGATAGATAGACAGGTAGATAGACAGGTAGATAGACTGACAGATATATAGATAGATATATAGAAGCCTATCAGGCTCTACACTGCATTTGTGAATGTATGTCTTGGAGTGTATGTATCTAGGCAGATATATTGAAAGAGGGATAGTGACTAGATAGATAGATAGATAGATAGATAGATAGATAGATGTTTTGTGGCCTGTGTGTCTTGTATATCTACAGAACAGAAATGCGGAGCCTTTCAGACTGAAGAATGCTTGTGTCACGCTACTTGTTTGAGTTTATGACTAAATGCAGATATTTAGAGAGAGGGATATAGATAGATACTCTTCATTTGTGAATGTTTTTGTTTGGGTGTATGTATCTAGACCACAGATAGGTAGAGAAGAGAGATATAGATAGATACATATACACATGAACACAAATGATTCTCCATGTATGTGTGTTCGATGTGTGTGTGTGTGTGTGTGTGTGTGTGTGTTAGGGGGGGCCGGCTGTTCCTGGGGGCAGCATGCATATTAATATCTGTGTGTAGACGTGTGGGGTGTTGTGCGTGTGGTGTCTTTCTACCCCTATGTATACATATAGACACACATATATATTTCTCTCTCTCTCTCTCTCTCTCTCTCTCTCTATATATATATATATATATAGCGCGATAGAGAAACAGATATACATATACACACACATGTCTGTGTGTGTGTGGATGTGTGTGTGTGTGTTATCACAGACATATAAATTGGTGTCTTTGCTGTGCAATCAACATCGCTAGCTACCTTGGGAAACTTGAGACAAGTGCTTTGTAGAGAGAGAGAAGTAGATCTTGAAGCAGTGCCTAGGCCGCAGCGCGATAGAGAGAGATCGGCAATGTATATGTATGCAAGGGGAAGCCATGTACAAAATTATCAACCAAAAGGGTATTCATTACCTGCTCATAGAATATGTGGCAGCTTGGTTTGATCAACAATTTGTCCTCCTTTAGGGCCTGTTCATGCCGGTGGCCGGCTAGGGCATGGGGACAATGAGGTCTTCCCTGACAGGAGAGCAAGGAGAGGGGAACTCATTGCCATGAGCTTGATGGAGGATTCAAGACGGGAAGGCCGACTTAACCAGACACTAACCCAAAGGCTACACTCCAAACTCCTGCAACAGATGGAGAAGGACTCAGCTGTCCTTGAAAATCTTGCAAACAGCTACAAAGAGGACATCCAGAGCACAGAAAGGCACCGAAGGTGGCTTTTGGACAGCATGGATGAACTCATGCATATTGCCCGGGAGATGATGCGGGAGCAGCGGGAAAGAAATAATGTCCAGGCACCCTGTTATTGTGGTAGGACTGTGGGGTGCAAAAGTGTTGCTTCTGCTTCTCCAATGGGGGGCTGAAAGAAAAAAAGCAAAACCAAGAACTGTACGCCCACCCCAGCTGTGACAGCTAGCCAGCTTCTCTTTGGGGACTATGGGGATGAGGGCACAGCACCTTGCCTGGTGCCGTGCACACTGGCGACACAGGAATCCGGACAGCAGCCAGAACCCGAGGCAGTGGGCGTAAAGGCAAAGAGAGTAATAAAAAACAAACAAAAAAAAAAAAACATTTACTCTCCTTCATGACTCGATCTGTAACCGGGCTGTCTTTGGAGCAGGCATCCCATGCCATGTTATACTTTGTTATTTTTACTGTTTACTGTTCACATTGTTGAATAAAGTTTGGTTAAAATTACCCTGCAGTAATGAGGTAATTGTTCCTGATGAAAAGGATGCTTTCTGGTCAAAATTAAGAATCCTTGTGTGTCAGCACATATGTTAGGATGTATTTAGGTATTAATGCGCCATCATATGCTTATATGGCTTTATACATATATATGTGTGTATATATATATATATATATATATATACACATACACATCAGTATATATATATATATATATATATATGTAAACATATATATGTGTGTGTGTATGTATATATATATATATATATATATATATATATATATATAATACACATCATTATATATATATTTAAACATATATGTGTGTATATACATATATATAAATACACATACACATCATTCTATATATATTTAAACATATATATGTGTGTATATACATATATATATAAATACACATACACATCATGTTAGGTTTAAATGGGATATAGAGTCAATGTTAAAAATGTTGAAATGGAAAAGATGTGTGTCTGTATTTTTCCATGCTGTGAAAAGTTGTTTTTCTGAGAGCTAGATTCACAGTTTATCAGTCCCAGGTGTGATTTAGCCAAAACAGGAGGCTAACAGGACTCCATTCTATGGGAAAGAAGGTTTGTTTATATTATGGTTTATGTAAACACATTTTTGTTATGGGAAATGTAGTCACATGATTTGTTATTGTAATTAAGGGTTGGACTAGTACACGTCACGTAATATCACCCAATCAGCTTGTAAAGGTTACACCCAGAAAGGTGGAGTCTTGTGGGACTGAGGGCTGAGAATCAGAAAGCTACTCACTTGCTTTTTGGCTTTTGAACTATAATGAACTAATAAAACCATTCTTTTGGTAATGCTACTAACACATCTTGAATCATGTAGCAGATAGATTTTATTCCTGCTTAGCCAACTTTGGCTAAAGTAGAAATGTTATTATTATTATTTGTTTTTTGCTTTTGTTCTTTTACAATAAAGAAGCTTTGCTGAAAGTTCCAGGTTTGGATGTTTGGTTTTAAAGGACTGTTTTCAACACTCCTACAACATTATTTTAACATGTGGTACCAGAGGGATGGTTCTGATCCACGACACCTCTGCTGCAGAACCTGGAGTTTAAAAAGCAACTTTTTCCCTGTCCTGGCCAGCGGGGACCCGTGGAAGGCTAGGAGGAGGCAGCAAACAGATGGGCTGGAATTCCAGGCTTGATTTATGGCAGCAGCTCTACAGCCGGGAGCTGCGGAGGCAGGAGCCTGGATTTTTCACGTCTGATTTATGGCATAAGCTCCACAGAGGACTGTAAGTAGAAAACCTCCCTTATCTCAAGGCAATTAGTTTAAATGGACTGTTTCAAAGCTGTCTCAAAGCTGTAAAGCAGCAAGAAAAGCAGCAAATTAGCCGGAGGCTGTGAAAAGCTGCAGTTTAAAGAGGCAGAGTCCTGGAGGAAGGCACCCGGGAGGGGCCGTCAATTTTAAGACTTGTGCTGGACTATTTTAAAATTAATTAATGATGGAACAAGCCCGGTTTCCAAAGCTAAACACGGAAAATTATGTATCCTGGAATGTTTATGCAAGATCTCTTTTGATAAGGGAGGGTTTGTGGCAATCTGTGCAGGCTGGGTTGGGGGCTGCTCCGTCTGCAGCTGACCAAGACTGAAATTCTCGAGCTGTAGCCACCCTCCTACTCCTCTTATCTGAGGGACAATTAAATCTTGTAAAAGATTTTACTTCAGCAAAAGAAATATGGGACACTTTGGCTAGAATTCATCAGTCCTCTTCTGATCTAGCAAAGATGATTTGGGCAAAGCGATTGTTTTCATGTAAAATGGGAGACAAAGATTCTGCAGAGACTCATGTTCATAAAATGAGAGATTTGTTTGCCCAGGTTCAAGCAAGGGACATTGCCCTAGATGAAACCCTCAGAATTTACATTCTCCTGGGTTCCCTCAATGAATCATATGATAATATACTGTTAGGATTGCAAGCATTGCCTGCGGCTCAATTAACTATGGAATTGGTCTGTGAGAGAATTTTACAAGAAGCTGAAAGGAGGAGGTTTGAGGCAGAGCAACGAAAGCAGGGGTCTGCAACTACAAAGCCTCACAATGTCCCAGAGGGAACTCCGAAATAGATGCAAACTGAAAAAGCTGCAATTTCAAAGGGAAAAATGTGCTTCTATTGTAAAAAATTTGGACATTTAAGAAAGGACTGCAGAAAATTAATTGCAGATACCAGAAGGGGGCAGCACCAACAACAGCAGCAGTCACAGCAGCAGCAGCAGCCACGTCCCCCTGGTGGACAAAAAAAACACAGTGCTAACCAGGGATTTGTTGCCACAATTCAAAGCCGAGATGGTGTGCCCCAAATTCAGCCACACACAGTATGGCTTTTGGACAGTGGAGCTTCCACCCACATGGCAAACAAAATTGAACTGTTCCAGAGTAGAAAACCAGCTAATGTTTTTTCTGTTGCTTTGGCAGATGGACAAGGGCCAAAAATTGAAGAAATGGGAACTGTTTGCATTCCAAGTTTTGGTACCAATTTTGATGATGTCTTGTATATACCTACATTGCAAAATTGTTTAGTTAGTGTGTCAGCTTTGACCTCAGATGGGTACAAAGTGAATTTTGAGGGGGATGAATGTTTAATCTTTAAAGATGGTGAATTTTGTGCTAAAGCCATTAAGAAAGACAAGCTGTACCACATGATAGACAGAGAAAGCTGTGCAGTCGCACAAAATAAGCCTTTGCATGAAAATTGCATTCATTATTTTCACAGAGTGATGGGTCATGCTGGTTTTCCAAATCTTTTGAAATTGAAACAGGTTTGTCCTGAGTTTAAAATGTCACCATGCTCAAACCACTTGGAGTGTTCAGTTTGCAGCAGGATTAAGCTGAAGGCTTATCCTGTGGCAAAAAGAACAAAACTTAGAGCCCAGAGACCATTTCAATTTCTGCACTGTGATCTTGCTGGGCCAATTGACCCCCCCTCTCAGGGAGGGTGTAAATACTTCATGGTGATTGTGGATCGCTTCACAAGGTTTTCTTATGTGATTCTTTTGAAAGAAAAGGGTGAAGCAGGGGAGAAGTTCAAAGAATGGGTGAACATGATAGAGAGACAGTTTAACTACAAAGTGGGAACTTTGGTCACAGATAGAGGAGGAGAATTCTTGGCTACTCATTTGACTAATTGGCTAAGAAAAATGGGAATTAGACATTTTACTACTAACCCATCTTGTGCGGCTGAAGATGGTCTGGCCGAACGAAAAATAGCCATTCTGAAGCAAATAAAAGATTGTATGATGCTTGATGCCAATGCTCCAGAGCATCTTTGGGGGGAGGCTATTCTCACAGCTAATTACCTGACAAACCGCACTTGGAATTCAGCTGTGCAGAATACTCCTTACCACATGCTTTTCAAGAGACCACCCAATTTGAAATATCTTAGAGTGTTTGGGCAGTATGCAAATGTGTACATACCTGCAGCTTTCAGAAAGAAAGGTCAGCCCAAATGGAGACGTTTGATGTTTGTGGGTTACACAGGAAACAGTTACAGGTTTTACCTGGGTGGAAATCAGATTCTTTTTTCCAGGAGCGCAAACTTTGAGAAACATTCTGGGTGGGAAAACATTCATTCAAACAAAGAGGTGTTTTTCAGACTAGGTCAGTTAGAAACACAGACACCACCACCTGCCAGAAATGGAGGGGCAGTGAAGCAAGAAACAGATTCTTCAGATGGTGAGGCTAGCACATCAGGCAAGTTGTCACACACACGTCCACCTGCACCTAGAATGACAGAAACAAAGAGACACACAGACAGAGAAGCTTCAAGTACAGACACTGAGGATGATGAAGGAAGAACAAGGACCATAGTTTTGAGGAGGACTACTAGAGTTAGGAAACCTCCAGATCGTTTTAAAGTGCAGGAAGCTAAGGCTTGTGTAGTTATGGTAGAGGGGCCTGAAAGTTACAAGGAAGTACAGGAGTGTTGTGATGAAGAGAAGCAGAAATGGGAGTCTGCAATGGAACAGGAATTCAAGTCTTTGGTAGATAAAAAGGTGTTTGAAATTGTTGACAGGCCTACAAATCACAAGGTGATAGGTTGCAAATGGGTTTACAAAAGAAAGCTGATGCCGGATGGTAGTCAGAGATACAAGGCCAGATTGGTAGCTAAAGGATTTGCACAACAGAGGTTTGAGAATTATGACAAAACTTTTTCTCCAACAGCAAAGCCTGAGAGTTTGAGGTTGGTGTTGGCTTTAGCTGCAAGGAAAGGCCAGATAGTGCATCATTTTGATTTTGAGACTGCATACTTGAATGCAAGTCTTGATGAAACTGTTTTCATGGAACAACCTTTGGGTTTTCAACAGAATGGTGATAACAAGGTGTACAAGTTGAAGAAAGCATTGTATGGTTTGAAGCAGAGTGCCAGAAGCTGGAATCTTTGCATTCATGAAGAGTTGGTAAAGCTAGGTTACAGACGCAGTGTAGCTGATGCATGTGTTTACACAAAAGGAGATGTGGTCTTGGTGATTTATGTAGATGACTTGTGTGTAGCAGCAAATTCAAAGCAAGAAATTCAGGCAGTTAGGAAGGAATTGTCACAGAAATTTAGTGTCAAAGATCTTGGAGTTTTGAGGTCTTATCTAGGAATAGATGTTGAATGGTGTGAAGATGGGAGTTGTTTGTTGAGTCAACAGAGAAAAATTCAGAGTTTGATTGAAAAGTGTGGATTGCAGGATGCAAAAACAGTGAAAAGTCCAATGTCTGTTGGTTATGTGAATAGTGAAGGGACTAAGGAGTTTGAAAATTCAGAAATGTATAGGAGCTTTGTGGGAAGTTTGATGTTTATTGCTAATAACACGAGGCCTGACATTTGTTTTGCCGTGGGCATGCTTGGAAGAAAGGCAAATTGTCCTACAGTGGAAGATTGGACAGCAGTGAAGCATTTGTTGAGGTATTTGAAGGGTAACATAGACAGGAAATTAAAGTTACAAAACAGTCGAGCTGGTCTTGAATGTTTTGTTGACAGTTCGTTTGCTTCTGAGCTACAGGATAGAAAGTCTGTGACAGGATTGTTGATTAAATTTGGAGAAAGTGCAATTGTTTGGAGAAGTAGAAAACAGAGATACGTAGCACAAAGTACAGGAGAAGCAGAATTCAGGGCCTTATCTGAGTTAGTTAATGAGATTGAATGGATTAGACAGTTGTTGAAAGATCTGAATGAAAAATGTGCTGATCCAGTGATGATAAATGAGGATTCTCAGACATGCATTGCTATGGCTGAAGCTGAGAACATGAAGTGCAGAACAAAGTACATTGGTGTGAGGTATCAGAATGTCAGAGAAATGGTACAGAAGGGAATTGTGAGTCTGCAATACATTGAGTCAATTCATAATCAAGCAGACATCTTGACAAAGGCATTGACCATTGATAGACACGAACAGATGTCACGTCTACTTGGCATGTCTTAAGTTTAGGCCTAGCCATTGAGCTAAGTTAGTTTTACAACAGGGTTAGTTTAGTGTACAACATACACACATCTTACATTTCAGGAGGGGATTGTTAGGTTTAAATGGGATATAGAGTCAATGTTAAAAATGTTGAAATGTAAAAGATGTGTGTCTGTATTTTTCCATGCTGTGAAAAGTTGTTTTTCTGAGAGCTAGATTCACAGTTTATCAGTCCCAGGTGTGATTTAGCCAAAACAGGAGGCTAACAGGACTCCATTCTATGGGAAAGAAGGTTTGTTTATATTATGGTTTATGTAAACACACTTTTGTTATGGGAAATGTAGTCACATGATTTGTTATTGTAATTAAGGGTTGGACTAGTACACGTCACGTAATATCACCCAATCAGCTTGTAAAGGTTACACCCAGAAAGGTGGAGTCTTGTGGGACTGAGGGCTGAGAATCAGAAAGCTACTCACTTGCTTTTTGGCTTTTGAACTATAATGAACTAATAAAACCATTCTTTTGGTAATGCTACTAACACATCTTGAATCATGTAGCAGATAGATTTTATTCCTGCTTAGCCAACTTTGGCTAAAGTAGAAATGTTATTATTATTATTTGTTTTTTGCTTTTGTTCTTTTACAATAAAGAAGCTTTGCAGGTTTGGATGTTTGGTTTTAAAGGACTGTTTTCAACACTCCTACAACATTATTTTAACACATCATTCTATATATATTTAAACATATATATGTGTGTATATACATATATATAAATACACATACACATCATTCGATATATATTTAAACATATGTGTGTATATACATATATATAAATACACATACACATCATTCGATATATATTTAAACATATGTGTGTATATACATATATATAAATACACATACACATCATTATATATATATTTAAACATATATGTGTGTGTTTATATATATATATATATATAAATACACATACACATCATTCTATATATATTTAAACATATATGTATATATATATATATATATATATATATACATATATGTTTAAATATATATAGAATGATGTGTATGTGTATATATATATATATATATATACACACACATATATGTTTAAATATATATATAATGATGTGTATGTGTATTTATATATATGTATATACATATACATATATATGTATATATACATACACATACACATCATTATATATATAAACATTTATGTGTGTATATATATATATAAATACACATACACATCATTATATATGTATTTAAACATATATATATGTGTGTGTGTGTATATATATATATATATATATACACATAGATATTTTTTAAAATGTATATACATATATGCTGCGCCACATAAATAGCAGCAGATCTTTATGCGTGCGTGTGTGAATACAATATGTATGAAGAAGGGGAGGTTTCATATTCCCTCCACTTGCCTTTCTCTCCACACACCCCTCGGCACATGTATATGTGCAACCTATTACCTTAACACCCTTTAAAGTAAGTGTGAGAAGGATGTGATGTAGAGGCAAAGTGAACCAGCCCCAAAAACAGTAAAGTGATGATTTATTATTTGTGAACATATATGTCAAATCCAACAAGAAAACACAATTCACTGAGAGATGTAGCCATCAGTGCTCACTGCTGCTCTGCAATCATGGCTGCAATCGCGCCACACACAAGTTCACCTTCCGTGAACGAGGGACATTGGAGGCCTGGAATGCCCTGGTGCTGCGGTTGCCACGAGCTAAAATTTTGCAAAGAATCTCATGTGCAGTGACTCTCCTGATTCCATGGCGCCTTGCCCACCGATGCAGGGTCCTCAGCACAGCCCTGCGCCTTTCATGGTGTACGCTCTCCACTTCCTCTGCCCTTGCCATCAACTCACACATCAGGAGAAACATAGCCTCCACTGCACTGCAGATTGAAATCATGGTAATGGCAAAAACACGCGACCAAAGCAAT
Organism: Phrynosoma blainvillii; assembly: GCA_026167975.1. Classification (NCBI taxonomy): domain Eukaryota; kingdom Metazoa; phylum Chordata; class Lepidosauria; order Squamata; family Phrynosomatidae; genus Phrynosoma; species Phrynosoma blainvillii. The sequence continues at coordinate 16,658,126 of JANUYF010000006.1, forward strand.
GAGGACATGGGGAAAAGGAAGTGACGAAAACAACATCTGACAGTGGCGGCGAGCATTCCTCTATCTGCGCATGTGCTAGAAGATCATTTCTAGTACATTTACGGGATTTTCTCACTTGTGTGTGAATGTTAAATGCTGTTTCAGCGAGAGCTTACTTTAATTGTGCAATTAAGGTAATTACGTGTGAAAGCCATTTGCGGAATCAAGGTTTATTTTCGGTTTATTTTCGGGATTTGTCATTTCCAGTTTATTATCGCTTTGTGGCCCACGTGTGATAACGTCCTGAAACCTGGTGGGATGAGTCTCATGACTGGAATGTAGAAATACAGGGGTATAACCTTTTCAAGAGAAACAGGCCAAACAGGAAAGGAGGAGGAATAGCATTATATGTCAGGATATTTACACCAGTGAAGAAATCCAGGACATCAATCCTGGAAGCTAGGTGGAGAGCATCTGGATAAAAATTAAAGGGGAGGGAAATGACAGGGATGTTAGTGTGGGAGTCTACTACAGACTCCTGACTCAGGCAGAAGAATTGGATGATGCCTTTCTAGAACAAATGACCACACACTCAGAAAGGAGAAATATAGTAGTGATGGGTGACTTCAACTATCTTGATATTTGCTGAAAGTCAAACTCAGCAAAATCCTCAAGGTGTAGCAAATTCCTCACTTGCCTCGCAGACAATTCCATTGTCCAAAAGGTGGAAGAGGCAACAAGGGAGTCAGCTATTTTGGATCTGATCCTAACTAAGGACGTTATCACACGTGGCCCAGAAAGCGATAAGAAAGTGGAAATGACAAAATCCAGAAATAAACCGAAAGAAACCCTACATTACGCAAATGGCTATCACATGCAATTACCTTAATTGCGCAATTAAGGAAAGCTCTCCCGGGAACCGCATTTGATGTTCACACACAAGTGAGAAAATCCCGTACATGTACTAGAAATGATGTTCTTGCACATGCGCAGATACAGGAATGCTCGCCGCGACTGTCGGATGTGATTTTTGTCACTTCCTTCTCCCCATTTCGTCATTGCTTTGCCTTCACCATTGCCGTGCGGTCGCCATTGCCGTAATCTCCCTCAACTTGCGCATTTTGTATAGCCGTTAGCATGGAGTCTGTGCTTTTACAGATGCGTGAGTTGTTGGAAAGAGCAGAGGAGGTGGAGCATGAACACCTCGAAAGGCACAGGGCTGTGCTGGAAGCCCTCCGTCGGTGGATGAGGCACCGTGCCATCAGGGGCTTCACAGCACATGAGGTGCTCCGAAGACTTTTATCTCGTCGCAACCATGGCGGCCGGGTTTTCCATGCCTCCAATGTCCTCCGTGCACGCCGGTAGTGGGTGAGACCACAGATGATCAGGAACTGGTGGGCAGAGGAGGTGCTACCACTGTGGGATGAGGACATGTGGATTTTGAATTTCCACATGTCCAAATCCACACTCTTTGAGATAGCCGATGCTCTGCGCCCTCAACTCCAGGCCAGGGACACCATAATGAGGAGGGCCATCTCCGTCAAAGAGAGGGTCGCAATCACAATCTGGTGGCTATCGGCCCCCCTCAATTACCGGAGAGTGGCACGGCATTTCCAAATTGGGGTGTCCACAGCAGCCATCATCTGCATGGAGGTGATCTGCGCAATTGAGAAGGAACTTCTCCCAAAAACGGTCTGCCTTGGGAACTATCGCCAGGTCGGTACCTCTCCTTGCTTATTTTACAGTGTGTGTTCCTGGGCTCTGCTTCACACAGATGCCTTTTCTTTAAATTGAACAATACTTTATAATACTTATAGTGTCCCACATAAAAAAGGGGGGGGCATGCATACATAAGGGCATGTGTCTGTGCGTGATTGAGAAGGTTGTAAATATCCACCTTGCCTGTGTGTCATTAACTATCCCTGTTCCATACTGTGTGTGTTTTGACCAGTTATGCATATCTACATAAATGGCTTATTCAAAGGGCTGGGGGTGGAGGTAGATTCATTTGCAAAGGGAGCTATAAGGTGGGCATCTTCCGTGGTATATTTATATAGGTATAGATAGCCACATGCATATAGGCAGATAACTGGACAGACAGGTAGGCAGTGGGATGCATAGCTACCAATGAATAATGTGCCCTTAAAGATGGCGGGGCAATTGACAGGGCAGTTTCCTGGGCAAAAGCACAGGTGGGGGGCATCAACATATGACTCTTTGCCTGATTTTAAATGCCTTTCCCCTGTTTCATTTGTTCACATTGCAAGTCATGGAAGGCTTTGAACAGCTGGGCTTCCCCCACTGTGTTGGCGCTCTCGATGGGACCCATATTCCGATAAAGCCTCCCAGGGCTAGGGCCGAAGAGTACTTCAAGAGGAAGTACGGGCACTCCATCATCCTGCAAGGGATGACATCGGCCACTGGTCTGTTCCTCAACATCGAGGCTGGCTTTTCAGGGCGCAACCATGACGCCTTCATCTTCCGCCATTCCTCCTTGTGCCAGGCAATGGACGAGGGAGCATTTGTCCCTGGAAATCCCACGATAACAATCCGTGGAGTGCAGGCGCCACCCTTGGTTATTGCAGATGGGGCATACCCCTTACGCAGGTGGCTCATGAAGCCATATAGTGGTGGAGCGAGCTTTTGGGAGATTGAAAAGAAGATGGGGCTGCCTGGGAGCTAGGCTAACTGTTGGTGAAAATTATTTTGCCACGGTTGTGTCGGCCTGCGTGGTGCTACACAACATCTGTGAGACGAAGGGTCATGCACTACACAGTGAGGAGCCCACTGGGGAACTACAGCTGCCACCGATGCCAGAGGAGTACCAGGTGGCGAGAGACCAGAGAGGGCAAACTAAGGGGGAGCGTGTCCATGGAGCAATAGCAGCCATGATTGCAGAGCAGCAGTGAGCAATGATGGTTACATCTCTCTGTGTATAGTTTGCGTTACTGTTTGCTGTTACATATGTGCTCAGAAATAATAAACCCTTTCTTGACTGTAAATTTGGGTGGTTTGCTTTGCCTCTCTGCCACATCCATCTGGCACTTGCTTTGTTGGCTCTGTTGTTAAGCAGTTGCACATATGCATGTGCAGGGGGTTCCAGGGGCCAAGCCAAGGACAAAGGCAATGGGCTGCACCAAGGTACCACGACTTTCCAATTGCAGCAGCATGTAGGTATATATATGCGTATATGTGTATATATATATATATATATATAGATATATATATAGATAGATATATAGATAGATAGATACATATCTATATATGTATAGATATGTGGGTATATATCTATATATCTGCGGGCAGGCATAGATAAATAGGTGCGTAAACATATTTCTGTATAGCTATGGAGGTCTCTATATGTTTGTGTAGGGTGGGGGGGAGAGAGAGAGAGAGAAATACAGGTATACATATATATTCTTATACATACATATATGGATGTATGTATTTATAGCTATATATTCTTCTGGATACACTCATCTAACATATGATTTCACGCCCCCTTGATACTTAGGCTTCTCTCATTGTAAGTCGGTGTACAGAACAGCAAGTTAGATGTTAACATTTGATTCATTGGATTTTTAATGGAATTGAAGGACGGTTGGTCCTTGCACATTTGGAGGGCTTCTTCAGTAGGGCAAATGGAATAACAACCTAGAACAGGCCTAGGCAACCTTCTCCCTTTTCAGGCCCAAGGGACCTCAGCTCTCAGTAGCCTCAGCCATGTGGGCCAACAGTCCCATGTAGGGCAATAGCTACAGGGATTCTGGGAGCTGAATTACCTTGGACCCTCAACGGGAAAGCTGGCCTACCCCTTACCTAGCTGGACCCATGAGTGGCCCCTTTTTTCGGGCGTATGTTGCTGGAAATATTGCTCTGACCTGTTCTGCTCGTATGAAGGGAAGTTCATGTGAGACCAGATGGCTGAGGTATTTGAGCTTGGAGGTGGGGGCAGTTGCAACACACAAGCTGGGAGGAGAAGGGCATCTTCCTGGGGGTCTTTACCAGAATTGATCCTAGAAATCAGTCCATGAGAGTGATGAGAAGGATTCTTTTGCTGCCTGCAACATACTTGGACTGACTTGAGAGCAACATGCAGAAAGTACTTTGGTAATACTTATTAGAAGAGATCCTAAAGGTGAAAGGTGACTTCCTGGGACCTGTTGATCTTTGCAAAGTTTCCTTTGCATGCCCCCCCCCCCCCGGCTGTACTCAAAATATGGCCCAACAGAGGGTCTATGGTTGCTATCAGGAAACAGGAAGGCAACCTGTTCAACTGGGAGATTTGTCCACTTGGTGTTAACACTTGACTGTCAGGTCAAGGGAAACACTGACATTTCACAATGGGGGTAAGAATCCTGCTAGCCAGTGGACACTGTTGGACTGCATCTTACAGCATTCCCCACCATTATGTTGCTACTTGCTGTCCAACCACATCTGGAGAAAGTACAGGCTCCACCCCATCTAGAGGGATGCAGCATTGTTCTCCTACCATGCTGACACACAATGGATCCTAGTCCAGAACTGTTTGCAGGTTTAGTCTATATCAGCACTTACTCAACTTTGTCCCTCCAAGTATTTTGGAATTTGTTTCCCATAATTCCTGCCAATTGGCCAAGGTGGATAGGACCCTTCGCTGTCTGCCAGAAATAGTGCACATAGCATTGAGGCACTGCCCTGGAACAGTGCTAGGGAGTCATGGGAATTGAATTTTTTTCTGAGACATTGAGCCATCTCAGCCAGAGAGCCCTGGTGCCGAAATAAATAGGAGTTCACATGATTCCCTAGCAATGAACCAGGGAAGTGCATCATTGGAATGTGCACTATTTCTGTAAGTCTGCAAAGGCCTTAGGACAAGTGGAAGATGGACTGTAAGGCATCTTGAAGACCAAACTTTGGTCTATAAGGTCAAAAGTGTTTTGTTATTGCTCTCTAACAACGACTCCCATGGACAAGCAAAATTTAACTAGCTGGTTCAAGAAGTCAACCGCCCAGAGGAATAGTGATTGGCATACACACTTGGCTAAGTGCTTACCAGTCCATCCAGATGGAGGATTTGAACAGGAATTATTACTTTAGGAATTCCTATATGGCTGGGGGTTGGATCGCATCTCCCTTTTCGTCTCCTGCAACTCTATTCTAAAGGTGCACACCCTACCATAACTGACCTTCATAAGTAATGACCTCACCACTGCTTGGTAACTGGGCAAATACTATAATTAACAGTGTTAAGTGCACATGAACAATTAAATACAGAAGAACATTATAACAGTTAACAAACATTTACAAACACAGTGATGTCAAACAAACTAGCAGTGCTGGCTGGCGAAACAAAACCTTCATGATGGCGAGTACACCATTTTTTTTAATGATTCTCTTTGGTTTTCCAGTGACAGTCTCTTCTGTTTCAGAGTTCTGTGTTGCTCCCTGGGTAGCCTGAGAGCAAGGGGCAAGGCAAGGCACTGGCCCCTCATCCCCAGAGTCCCTAAAGAGAATTTGGCTGCCAGTGACCGGTGTTGCGGGCGGGCCGGCCTGGGTTTTAGATTTCTTCTTTCAGGCCCCAGGCGACGAACCAGGAGCAACCGCCTTGCAGCCCACTTCCCCACTGGTGGCCAGGCTATACAGGGCATTCCTTACTTCTCGCTGCTCCTGCAGCGACTCCCGGGCTATGTTGAGAAGCTCCTCCATGTAGCCCCACATCCTCTGCCTGGGATACGCTGTTTGCTCCAGGTCCTCATGGTATGAGCGAGCCAGGCTTTCAGTGCATCCGAGTCCCTATTCATTGTCCGTTGAAGAGAGTTGTGCAAGCGCCTTGTCACCGCGTGGTTGAGCTGGCCCTCCCTTCTGGAGTCCTCGATAATGGTGCGGGCAATGAGTTCCCCCCTCCTGGCTCTCCTGTCGGGAATATCCTCATCTGCCTGAACCTGGTGGCCAACGGAATGCACTGGCACTGCGGGAGGAAAAAATCGAAGTCAAACATATGCATCTAAAATGTACAGGCATCTACATGTGAGCATTTAAACATTTCTAGGCATTTCCATCTATCTACATTTTCTGTCTATAATGTATCAACCTATCAATGCTATCAAACTCTGGAAATTTCTCGCGTTGCATCCCTGGATTGACTTCTTCCGATGCCCACTACCCAATATCAATCAGTCGGTACTCCACCATTATAGATAAAAATATGTATGTACACGTTTCAGTACATGCATTTACACGGGCACCATTTCATATGTACAATAGCACCACACACCCATGTTAATGAAAATAGTTCTTGGGGCCAGTACTCAACAGCTATGGGTGGCTGCATCTCCCAATATGATGTTGGGAAGGGATGCCAGGGAATAGCCAGAAAGAACACTCTTCCGGAAATGGCCACACAGGCCCGATCTACTCATCCAAGAGAAATGGGTGGGGGGTGGGGGGGTGATTTTTATAAACTTACCCCCCCGACAGCTGCTCCCTGTTGGGACTTGTTGCCCACACCGTGACCGGAGGCCTGGTCTTCACTACCCAGCGAGTGTGTGGGCTCCTCCTGGGCACCTTCAACAGTGATCTGTGTTTCTGGAAGAAATAAAAATAGAGGAAAATGTTAGTATTGTGTTAGCATTGGGATGCCTAGTTACTGAGGTGTGGGCACAGTGAAAGCGCCACATTTCCCTGAATGTGCTTTCCGCAATCTGAAAAAATCCTACCATCACTGGCTGCTGGAGATTCCGGAAGGTCCTGTGCCCCCATGTCTTCTCCAGGATGCGTCTCCCCAGGGAATGGCTGTTCAACAGGAACCAGCTGCAAGATGATGTTGCCCTCATCTGAGATGGCCGGCGGTACTGTGGGACATCAAGGAGGACAGGGATAGCTCACATCAGCAATGGATAAAAGGTCAACCATATATTATTCCCAGCAGTACAGCTACATGGGCCGTTATGGCAACATGCAGTGCTAATGCTTATGAGGGTTCCTCCATGTAGAACATTGAAGCAAACATATGTGGGACCAGGCATGCTGATGGGATTTCTTTGTTAGTGAATTTAGTGCTACCATCAAGCCACCCAAGCATAATAAATACATCTTCACATCCACACATTTCATTGGGCAGTGAGCCTTGTCTTTCAAAGAGCCTTTTTTCCAGAAAAAAATATTTTTCCCATGATTCCATAACAGTGCGCCAGGGGAGTTACTCCATTCTTGGCACACTATATCTTGCATCCTGAAAAGGCGCATAGGAGAGCGACCCAGGGAGATATATATATATATATATAGAGAGAGAGAGAGAGAGAGAGAGAGAGGACATATATAGCTACAGAGATAGTGGAAGGACAGAAATGCAAATTCAAATTACAGCAATCTTATGGGTGTGCATCTGGTGGGATATAAGCATGGTTTCTATATGGATTAAGCAAACATCGAAAGTTCCATCTGCCCTGTTCTGGAATTCCAAAAATACCCCCCCCCCCACAAGTAAAGGACCCTTCTGAACAAATGGGGAGGAATACTGTTTCCCCTGTGAGAGTCATGCAATGGAATAGAGAACTTCACATGCAAAGCTACCTTCCACAGTGACCAAGGTGGACATCGATGCATCCTGCTGCGATGCTTTGGGTGGCTGGGAGGCGGTTTCCATGTGTGTGCCCCCATTTTGTTTGTGGACAATATGGAGGCTCTTGCTAATTATTTTAGGGAATACTGATCTGTCGGTGCCTAAAAATTTGTCTAGTTCCTGGAAGAACGGGCATGTGGCCGGAGCATTTCCACTTATCTTATTATGATTTTTTACCTTTTGGTAGTCTGATTTTAAGTTTTTGCATTTGTTCCGACACTCTGGGAGTGATCGATGTATCCCCTTCTCCAGCAGCTTATTGGAAATGTCTGCATATATGTCATGGTTCCGATGACAGGTGTTTAGCTGTCTCTGGACCTTTTCTTCACCCCACAAAGAAATTAGTTCAAGGACTTCATCGTGGGTCCACGCAAAGCCCCTTCCCTGCTTTCTCTTTGGGTCAGCAGGCGTGGAGGAAGCCATCGGAACTGAAGGTGCACCGGAAAAAAAAGTAAAGAGGGAAAAAAGAAAAAATGCCGGGGAGTTTTGCTTTTTTGGCGCGATTACCGTTATAGCGGCCGAAGCGATATAACAATCTGAAAACCAAAGCACAAAGCTCACTGGGGGACCCTGCAAGCGCCTGGATGGCAGCATTCTGAAATAGATGGTTCTCGGCGAACAGCTACCACCAAAATGATCTCCACGTGCTGAGGGCAATGGCGATTATGCAGGAGCTGATTCCTCCAGTTTTGCGCATGCGCAATATACCTTCTTCTGCTCTGACGCTGATTTCCCGTTTTGGCGCCACCTAGTGGTGCAGGAAATAGATGTACCCAGGGAAAGCAACAGCTGCACAACTATACCTGTAGGTATGGCAAACAGGTGGCAGCTGTGGCTGAGGGTGGAGGTGGAGGCACTGCTAGATATAATGGCAGAAAGCCCCCACCTCACCCTCCTTATGGGGTCCACCTCCCACCCCAATAGACATATATACCAGAGGATAGTGAGGGAACTGACCCATAGAGGCTTCCCCAGAACCCAGGCCCAGGTGTGGTCGAAGGTCAAGGTCCTGTGGAACGCCTTCTACAGGGCCAGGAGCCTCTTTGTCGATGAGCCACCGCAAAAAGCGCAACCACCTTTCTACCCCCGGCTGCGCGACCTGTGGGAGCGGGGAGGCCGGCCACAGGGGAGGCGTGCCAGAGGGCCAGAAGGTAAGTCCCTCCTCGATATATATATCTAGGGGTGGATGTTTCCATGGGTATGATTGACTGTCTGGGCAGTATGCCTGTAACATATTGTCTTCAATGGCCATGACAGGAATGTGTGCTACAACAAGTGATGTTTCCTGTACGATTACCTCTTACTCGCAGGTCCACTCCAGGGAGGTCCTGCCGGCCCTGAGGCACCAAGGCCAGCCAGTCCGGCCCCACAGGAGGGGGAAGAAGAGGCTGCGGAGGTGGAGGCTGGGGAGCAGGAGCAACCACCAGAGGCACCTGTTCCCCAGCGTGGCGAGGAGGGTATTCAGTACAAGCCACAGGAAGAAGGAGGAGGACAAGGCTCTGGTAAGTATGGCACCTTAGGTGGATCACAAGTCTGCTTGCAACCCAGGTGCACATGTAAAGATGGGGAAAGTAGGAATTGTGTTTTCTGTCCATTCTCTCCTACAGTGCGGGAAATGATCGCAGCCCTGGCCCGCAACCAGGAGGACATGGCAAGGAGCCTCGGTGACCTGGAGCACACCCTAGACCAGGTCAAAATGTGGGTGCAGCATTTCCAGGCAAACCGGTCCCCACCCCACAATTGATTTTTTTTATATATCCCCAACCCCCCCACCCGAAATAACAGGCAGTGGGGTTTTTTTTGGCTGTAATTTCCCCTTCCAGCTCCCTCATTTTTTTTTATGAGACAAAACAAAATATCGAGCATGTTATTTTGGAAATAAAAAAATTATTTATTGGTAGAAAATAGTCTGTCTTCTTCATGGCATTGTTAGAGGGGGGGATGTAGGGAAGAGGCAGAAGCTGAAATTCCCAGTGGAGAACCACCTGTTGCACTCCTGAAATCCATAATAGGTAGCTTTAGGATCAACACATTCCATAAAGGTGTAAGTATCTGAAAAAAAGAAGAAGCCACAATATGAGACGAAAATGCAAAACATACATAAAAATAGTGTCTGTTTGATAAGCAAACATATAGGTAGTCTTGTAAAAAGATCCACAGATATATACTGAAAATATGTAAACTAAAGATCCCATTCAGAACAGAACAATTCCTTTAAAATGTATCTATAGCTATCTATGGGTCTGCACAGTAAGCCCTATATGAGTAACAACTGAGGGAGGTGCGAATGTTTAGGCTGGAGAAGAGAAGGTTAAAAGGTGATATGATAGCCATGTTTCAATATTGGAGGAGGGAACAAGCTGGTTCTCTGTTGCTCCTGAGAACAGGACCCAGAACAATGGATGCAAGCAGGAGGAAAAGAGAATGCACCTCAACATTTGGAGAAACTTCCTGAGAGTAAAGGACGTTCAACAGTGGAACACATGCCCTTGGAGATTTGTGGAGTCTTCCTTGTTGGACTGTACATTCACGCACAGCCTGGATGCCCCTCTGTCGGGGATGCTTGGACAGGGAGTTCCTGCATGGCAGGGTGTTGGGCTGGATGGCCCTTGTGGTCTCTTCCCACGCTATTAAACTCCACGAATGTAATACTCTATATCTATAGATAGATGTATATATAAATCCCTTACTGCCTATCTGTCTGCCTTGACCCCAACAGATACATTCACAAAAGTAGTGAAGGGCATGTGAAGGGAATGATAGTGTACGGTGTCCTTATCTTTCTAGATAACACACAGGCCTCTAATATCTGTCCATCTCTCTCTCTCTCTCTCTCTCTCTCTCTCTCTCTCTCCATATATATATATATATATATATATATATATATGTATACATCTATCACAATAACAACCTGTATATCTACCTGTCTCTCCACCTGCCTATCACCCCATCTATCTACCTGTCTCTCCACCTTCCTATTACCCCATCTCTCTCTCTCTCTCCATCTATCTATCTATCTATCTATCTATCTATCTATCTATCTATCTCTATCTGTCTATATGTATACGATCCTTCCGGTAAAGAATATATAAATCCATCTAACTAGATATCAGTCTTGGTACCTGTTTGTCTACCTGTCTAGCTACCTAATCACTCTCCATCTCTCTCTCTCTCTCTCTCTCTCTCTCTCTCTCTCTCTATATATATATATATGCCACCTAAAACTATCTGTCTATGGAGCTATCTATCTATCTATCTAGCTACCTCTCTCTATACATCTGCATAGATGCATACACTGAAACAGGTATTGTCAGACATGCACTGCAGATCATCAAAGGCACCACATTTCTTCTCTGTTGAGAAGCAAGTCACACACATCACTAAATATCTATCTATCTATCTATCTATCTATCTATCTATACATCAATCTATCTATCTATCTATACTATCTTTTTCTACCTACCTACCTGTCTGTCTCCACTGCTCTCTACTCCCCCCGTCTATAGATACAGAAACCCAAAAAAGGTTGTTTGCAGCAAGGCATCCTAGAACCAGGTAGGCACCGAGAGCTAACTGTCCGGAGACACCATAGGAAGGCCCACAGTGTTACCCATAGTCCAAAATATATAAAAAAAACCCCACTTGCTACCTATAGTTCCTCTGCTATCAAAAAGGAGGAATTCCCTGATGACCTCCAGATGAACTCTGGCAGTGGAAATGGAGGCCAAAGGTCCTCTGCGCCCATGACTTGGGCTGACCACCCTTAATCCTCAATGCAAATACATATCCCCCCCAGACAGTCCAGGAGAGTTGCAGATGGGATTTCCCTGATGAGATCATCCAGCCCATTGGAAAGGTGTATTGTGTCACCCAGTCACAAGTACCCTCAGCCATCAAAGGTGCAATGTTTGTATTGTGCCACCCAGTCTCACACGCCCCCATCCATCGGAAGGTGCATTGTGCCACCTAGTCACACATTCCCCCAGGAAATGGGCCCCTCGGATTAAGACCACCAAACACAATGTAACCCTATACAGCAGGGTGTCATCATCGCAATTATCGCCTTTCACCCCAGGGCCCGTTTGGCCCTATGTAAACCCTAGACTTTAGCCAGTCAATGTGCTATCTTCTTGGTCTAAACGACTCCACGTCACTCTGACCTCTGAAGCTAGTTACCGGCAAGTCAGCTCAAACCCAGGCTGCGGAGCTAGACTTGTCCCCCACCATCCTGCATCCCATTCACTTCCAGGAGGAGGTCTACATCCCGGTAAGCATCATCCTTAGTAACGCCTGCATTCTGTTCCCAATCTCCAACCCTGATTTTCCTGAGCCTCGAGTGTATGTGTGAGTGTATGTTCTGTGAGTGTGTTTCCCCTATTTTTAATAAACTAGCTAGCTACCAACATCAGTCTCAGCTTCATTCCTTGGAAGCCCCTGGTCTCTTGGTATAAACATCGGGAGGGCAATCTTGTGGGGCTCTTGTAGCCAGCCCCTCTCGCAAACAATAATAAAATTCCCCTAAGGACTCTTGGCTACAACACATCATGAGCCCAGAATACATATAATTCACCAAAATAACACTCACACATATGCAGAGTGCCGGCAGGCAAAATAGGCGGACAGGTAGCCTGGCCTCTTTGATGGTGCTGGCAGCCAGGTATCCAGAGCCTGAGAAAGAGAAGCATCATAACCAAAATTTCTAGTCCCCCCCCCCCCGAAGACTGCCCCTCAAATACAGCAGGAACCATCCCCATTATTGTTCATTCACTAACACCTGATCGCGCACTGGCAGATATCTCTATTGAAAGAAAGATTGCCTTAGAAAGAAGAAGCAGAGAGGACCATGTTTATCCGGTATGTTTGTTGTCTGATCAAGACAGGAAGTACACGTCATAAAGATGCTTCCTCGCAGACCCATGGGAAATCACGCTGGGAACCATGGGAAATGACGGGGAAATGCTCTCCAATGCGTATTTGGTTATCACATTATGGTAAATGCATAATCACCTTAATTGCGCAATTGCATTTCCTCCAAAGAACCGAATTTCAAAAGATCTCATTTCTGTTCACTTTCTGTCCACTTTCTGTCCAGTTTCTGTGTGACGTCGTGTGAAAACACGGGCCACTAATCCGGTTTCGGTTGGGATTTTGTGTGGATTTTGTGTGGATTCGGCCCCGTGTGATAGCGTCCTAACAGGGAAGACTTAGAGCCTTTGCAGACTGCCAGAAATAGTGCAAATTGAGGCCACTTTAAGGGTTAGGGTTAGTGCTACGGAGTCATGGGAATTGTGTTTTTTTTCTGAGACATTGAGCCTTCTCTGTCAGAGAGCTCTGGTGCCACAATAAAATACAGTTCCCATGATTCCCTAACCCTAACCCTTAAAGTGGACTCAATTTGCACTATTTCTGGCAGTCTGGAAAGGCCCTGAGTTAACACATATGTAAATCCTATTGATTCAATCAGTCAACTCATCAGGACTAAAAATAGGATTTAGGTCATTGGCTGCTGTTAGTGACTTACACATGTGTAAGTCCCATTTTCAACAGGGCACAGAGGGCTATTCACATGTCATTTCACTTAGGGTAGCCAGAATGTAAATTGGAGTACTTTTGTACTTTTAATGGTTGCATACAAGGGGAATTCAGTCTTACCTGGTTGCATGACAAGCACCAGCTGCTAAAATTCCCACTTCTACACATTGGTTTTCACTCCAGCAACCCTATTTATATTGCATCCAGAAACCTCCCATTGTCTGGCAGCTGTCACTATCTGGCAGGTGGTAGCTGATAGTCCACATTATTGCACTACACTCTTATAATGCTGCTATTTGACTTCAACTGCTCTGGCGGCCTCCTGTTGCATTCTGAGGTTTGTAGTTCAGTGAGGCCTAAGAGCTCTCTGGCTGAGAATTCTAAATGCTCCTCCTTAAACTGCAAATCCCAGAATGCAACAGGAGGCAGCCAAAGCAGTTAAAGTGGAATAGTAGCACTGTAAGCATGGTAATCTAGAGTGACTTAAAAGTTTTAGCAGAGAGTAATACTGTACCGGATTCAGGTGGGTTGCTCCAATTGGGAGGGGCATAGTGAAGTGATTCTGGCTCAGCAAGCTGCCTTAGGATCATGGGTGGCCTGCTTGTACCAAGGAGTCAAGGGAGATTTGGACAGTGTGTCTGTCTGACCTCAACTGAGACTGAATTGGAACTGCCCAAATGGGCATATGTATATGGCAAAACCTATCCAGGGGCAATTTTGGGACTTGAATGGATTTTCCAGGTGGGAGAATGAGCAAGGAAGTTAAGAATGGCCTGGTCATTCATGTATATGTTCCTGAACAAAGGCATACATCTCCTGAAGGGAGATACACTTGAACTTCTGTTTACTTGCAAACATAAATATCGCACACACAATTATTTCCATCAATGAGGGGCTTATGCAGATTTTGATTGTTGGCAGATTCTTCTGGGCTTTGAGATGAGTGCTCCCCCTGCTGAGCCTACAGGATCTCCTTATACAGTCAAAGCGGATTCCTCCACACTGGGATACTCTCAGGGCTACAAGCCTTTGCCAGCACCTCTAATATAAAGTTTATATCAAATGGAGGGATCCTGCATGGAAGGGGTAATCTTTGGGGTAACAATGTGCTGTTGTTCCTGGTTTTATTCTCACTATACACACTATATTGGTAGGAAAATAGAGTAAGGGCCTTTGCAGACTGCTAGAAATAGTGCAAACTGAGTCCACTTTAACTGTCCTGGCTCAGTGCTAGGGAATCATGGGAATTGTATTTTTTTCTGAGACATTGAGCCTTCTCTGTCAGAGAGCTCTGGTGCCACAATAAACTACAGTTCCCATGATTCCCTAGCACTGAGTCAGGGCAGTTAAAGTGGACTCAATTTGCACTATTTCTGGCAGTCTGCAAAGGCCCTAAGAAGGATTAACTCTCAGAAACCATCGGGCCTAGCCAGAAAAGAAGAAGGCCCTCCCTCCCTCCACCATCATCTGGAGGGAAAGAAGGCAGAATGTGTGCTGTCATTGGGCCTCAGCAGACGGAGGCCCCGGAGCCGCCGCCGAACGGAGCGCCGCGGGGCTGCAGCCTCCGCATCCAGGCGCACCGCCGGCGACTCTAAAAGGAGCACCAAATTGGCGCTCCTTTTAGATGTCAGAGAAAGTGCGCCGCAAAAGCGGCGGGCGCACTTTCTCTGACTCAAACGGCGCAGCGCATGTGGGCGCTGCGCCGTGAGGTCATCCCCAATGCGCCGGTCGTGCGGACGGCCGGCGCATCTGGGGGCGACCTCGGGGAGAGGAAGGGGCGCCGCTCGTGCGGCTGCCCCTCCTCTTCCCTGCCCGGAAGACGACTTTATTAGTCGTCTGCTTAGGGCCTTAATCTTATTATGTTTATTTCATTATTGTATTTATTTTACATTTGTAAGCCACCTTAATTGCTTAGGCAAAAGGCGGGATAAAAGAAATTAATAATAATAATTGTATGGTGTTACTGGTTATTGAATTGCAACCAGCAGGAGCCAGTGGTTTCCATGTCAGGCTTTCAATAAATCCATTCTAGGTTTTATTCCAAACTTTAAAGGAGCCACCCAGGGTGCTAAACCTACAAGATGTTCTTTAAAGTCTGGAATAAAACTCAGAGAGGATTCACCACACTGCTGCCATGAAAGTTCCTGGTAGCACTTGCCATCAGGACCAATAGTGAGGATTGATGGGAGTTTCAGTTCAAGAACATCTGGAGGGCCACACACATTTCTCTCCTGATTTGCATAAATAGATAGTAAACCTCTCTCTACAGCAGAGATAGGAATCGAGCAGCCCTCAATGCTGAACTGCAATTCCCAGTAGCCCAGTAGTGAGAGATTGTAGGAGCTGCAGTTATAAAACTTCTGGAGTACTGCACATTTCCTCACCCCTATTTTACAGTAAAGGGAAATGGGGAGAGTACACTATTAGAATAGGTCAGAATTTCAAATTTATACTTGTTATTAAAAAGGAAGAGGAAGCAAAGAAGGAATTTTCATACTTATAAAACCACCTTGGCACTGCCTCTTTATGGCTTGCTTCCTATCTTGTACATGTTCCGAATGTAGACAAAATCAAGTTCAGTCTCCAAAAACTGACAGAGGTACCTTTAGGGGAAGAGACACACCTCAGCAGGGCAAACAGATGGTTTGTCTTCTTGACTTAATTAATTCCCTGGATATTGATCTGCCTAGATCTGATTTCAATATTTGTAAGAGACACTGACTGTGCATGTTGAAAAATAAAATCAGTATCATCTATGTCTGTTGACAGAAAGATGATCTGTTTTTTCCATTGGCTGTAAATCAGCTGCGTCTTGGCTCTGCATGGTTCCCCTCCACTTGAAATGAGTCCAGCTACAAAGACATAATAAATACTGATTGGGGACAGGATTAATAATGCTTCAACTGTAACATGGTCTCATTGTGTTAAGGTTTGACTCAAGGGGACTGGGGAAGATTGCAAATATTCAGGGGTGTAACTACAGGAAGGGGGCAAAATGAGGGCATTACCTCTACAATAAGAATTCTTCCTCTCATTGACATTTTCCCACAGTCCCCAATTTTCCATCATTGTAGAAAGCCAGTCACTGAAAATAGTTCACAGTTAGAACTCTTCTATTTGCTCTGTTTGCATTCCCTTAGTATCTTTGCCCTTTTACTTTGGATTTCCTAGACTGGGATTGTGCTTCTGTGTCTTTCAATCATTTGAAATATGGTGCTGGGGGTGTATGGATTCTACTAAGAAGACAAATATTGGATTCCAGAGCAAATCAAGCCTGAACCTCACTAGAAGCCAAAATAACTGAACAGAGGGTATTATACTTTGGATATATCATGAGACCACATGACTTGCTGGAAAAGATAATAACGTTCTATAAAGTAGAAGGCAGAAGAAAAAGAGGAAGACCACACTGCAGGTAGAATGATTAAGCAGGCCTATTAATAACAGGATATCATGGAGGTCTCTCATTTATAGAGTCACTCTAAGTGGAAATAGACTTGATAGCATTTAAGAACAATAAAATCAGCAAATCATAGGATTCCAAACACAAAAGTAAATCAATAACTTGATCACAAATCAGCTAAACATTCCCTATTCACAGGTCTGTAGCATTCCATCTTGGGTCCTTTAGACCAAATTGCCTTAATCCCTGTCAGATGGAGCTGAGGAGCAGTCCAATTAGCTATCATATTTATGCTCCAGGGCCCCAATAGAACATCATGCCTTCCTACATTTCACAGATGAAAATGGACAGATATGGTCATGCAACGTAAGAGTGTGGTAAAGACTGCAGAAATTAACAGAAGGTAAAGAAGAACACACCCCTAAATCTTCTCTTCTCTAAGCTGAATATGTCCAGTTCCCTAAGCCACTCTTCATGGGGCATGGTTTTCAGATCTTTCATCATTTTGGTCATCCTTTTCTTGACATGTGCCAGCTTGTCAACATCCTCCTTGAATTGTGATGCCCAGTACTGGACAAAATATTCCAGGTGATGTCTGAGCAAAGCAGAAAAGAGTGGTACTATTACTTCCCTCGATCTAGGCACTATACTTTGATTGATGTAGCCTAGTTTGATACAGTATTGGTTTTCTTAGTTGCTGCTTCACATTGCTGACTCATGTTGAGCCTTGGGCTCACTCCTAGGTTCCTTTTGTATGTATTGCTGTCAGACCAAGCCTTATCTATCCTATATCTGGGCATTTCATTTTTACTGCACAAGTGTAGTATCCTACATTTCTCCCTGTTGAAATTCATTTTGTTAGTTTTGGCTGAGCTTTCTAATCTGTTAAGGTCATTTTGAATTCTGATCCTGTCCTCTGGGGTATTGGCTACCCCTTCTAATTTAGTGTTATCTGTAAATTTGGTAAGCATGCCCTCTATTCCTTTTTTTTAAATTTTATTGTTTACAATCTAAAAAACAGAAATCAAACATATACATAGTAAACAAACATTAGAACATCCATATCATTGGATTGACCCCCCTTTAGTCTCTTATTCCTTATTTCTTCTAACAGTCTATTTTCTTCTTGTCCACATTTACTTATTTGTCCATAATTCTTTATCCTTATGGATCTCGGATTTCTCCTCCCATTTCTTTCTTTCTTCATTCTCCATTTCTCCTTTCTTCTTATTTAGTAAGTTGTCTAATTTAGCTGTTTCCGAACATTTATACATTATGAGACATTCTTTAGTTTTAATAGTAACAATAGTAAATAATAATGATTTGAAGAGCTTGGGTTAAAAAGGCAGGACAGCTAATTGATAGACTGAAGGAAAAGTGATCTTTCTATTTTTGTCTTCTAGTCTTTCCCTTACTCATCTTAATCCATCCCACTCTTTTTTCCCCCTTCCTTCCTCCCTTCCCATCTTCACTCTTCTCCTTCTATATCACCCTCACTTTTCTTTTTACTCTGTTTTCTCCACGTACTCTTACCTGCTTCCTTCTGTCCTATACCTCAACCTCATCCTCCTGAATTTTTCCTATCCCTCATAACTTTCTCACTTACTCTTACCCTCTTCACATACCTTCTCCTTCTTTTATATTTTCCTTTTCTATCTTCCTTTAAAGCATTGTTAATGTACCAATCTATCCTCCTCTTCCTATTACCCGTCTACTATCTTACTCCTTCTTTCTTCCTCTATTTCTTTCTTCCTTACTTCCTTTCTTCTTCCTTTTTATAATTTTCCCTCTTTATTTCTTCTCCTTCCTTCTTTTCTTATCTTTCAATTACTGCTCTTCCCCTCTGTCCCAACTTCCCACCTAAGATATTAGGTAATATTCCATGCTTATTAGCTCTAGATTTCTTTTTATTTCCCCTTTACTGCCTTTTTTGTTTGTTTGTTTTTTATGGATTTACCTTCTTCTATCCTTCCCCCCCCTTCATAAGAATTTATTATTGTTTGACATTTATTTTCCTTTCTATGCTTGTTTGTGTCTCTTTTTTCCCTTTATATTGAAAGCTTCTTGAAATTCAATCTTTATATTTCAATATGTCTTCACTCCAGTTCTCTTCCCATAGTCTGTTTACCATTTTCCACTCTTCCTTACAGCTATTAATCACTTTATCATTTATTTTATGAGTTAGTACATCCATCTGATACATCTCAAAAAGTTTATATGCCCAATCTTTTAGTTGGGGAGCCTCTTTCAGTTTCCAATTTTTTGCTATTAATAGTCTGGCTGCCGTTACCATATATAATATAATTCTCCAATATTTCTGTTCTAATTGTTTACCTAATATTTGTGCCATATTCAGAAGATATAGATTAGATTTGGGAAATCTAATCTCTAAACAGTATTCTATTTTTTTATGAACTTCTTTCCAATTTTTTTTTATTACAGGACAGTTCCACCATATGTGGTAGAGTGTACCTTTGATTTTTTTCGCATTTCCAACATAAGTTTTTCATATTTTTAGATATTTTTGCAATACGTTCAGGGGTTGGGTACCATCTAAAGTATAATTTATAAAAGTTTTCTTTTAAAGTACAACTATTAGTAAATTTTAAATATTTACTCCATACTTTCTCCCAATCCTCTAAGTTAATTGTCTCTTCAAAGTTTTGTGCCCATTTATTCATGTTGTTTTTTATTGTTTCTTGTTCCTGGTCTAGTTTTAGAAGTATTTTATAGAATCTATTTATAACTTTTTTACATTCTGGTTTTAATACTTCATCAAAGTCTGATTTACCTTCTTCGAAGCCTTCCAGTTTCTGATCAATTTTAAACCTTTCTAATAGTTGACGATGAGGAAACCAGTGACACCTTATCCCCTCCTCAAATAAATCTTCCCTAGTTTTTATCTGTAATTGGCCGTTTTCCCTTTTCAATAGTTCTTTGTATGTTACCCAACTATCTGTGTCCAAATTATTTTTATTTAAAAATGCCTCCTGACTTGATATCCATAATGGAATTTTGGGATATAGCTTGTTTTTATATTTTATCTAAATCATTAATAATTATTTCCTTATGAAATTATGTAGAATTTCTTTATGTACTTTATCCTTCCGGTACCATAGATAAGCATGGAAACCGAAACGGGCATTAAATCCTTCTAATGCTAAAAGTTTCCTATCTTTCAATAAAATCCAATCCCTGATCCACATTAAACATCAAGCTTGATAATAAAGTTGAAAATTTGGC
Source organism: Phrynosoma blainvillii (assembly GCA_026167975.1). NCBI lineage: Eukaryota > Metazoa > Chordata > Lepidosauria > Squamata > Phrynosomatidae > Phrynosoma > Phrynosoma blainvillii. The sequence goes on from JANUYF010000006.1 coordinate 16,677,886, forward strand.
AGTCCTAAACCTCCTCTTTCCTTTAAATCCTGCATGTCTTTCCATTATATTCTGGGTTTCCTTCCTGCCCATATAAAATTTGCCAGATCTTTATTCCAGTTTTTAAAGACACTCTGATTAGTTATTATTGGAAGGTTTTGAAAAAGAAACATCATCCTTGGAAGTATATTCATTTTAAGTGTCGCTATTCTTCCTAAAAGAGATATATCTAATTTGTTCCATTTCTTCAGATCTCTTTTTATTTTATTCCAAGTTTTTTGATAATTACTTTCAAATAGTTCATTATTTTTTTTTGATATCCATATGCCTAAATATTTTACCTTTGTTTGTATTTTAAAATTTGATTCACTCACCAATTCTTATTCTTCTTTTCTATCCATATTTTTTGTAATTATTGCTGTTTTGTCTTTATTTTAAAACCAGACCAATTTCCAAATTCCTTTAGTATTTGCAATAAACTATTAATACCTTCTTTTGGATTTTCCAAAAATACCACGATATCGTCAGCAAAAGCTCTTAATTTGAAGTTGTATCCTTTGATGCTAGGCCCCTTTATCCTCTCTTCTTTTCTTATTTTTCTTAATAATATTTCTAGCACTGCTATAAACAATAGTGGAGATAGGGGGCATCCTTGCCTTGTCCCCTTACGAATATAACATTTTTTTTCAGAGTTCATTATAATCTGGGGAGATTGTTCTGTATAAATCAGTTTAATCCAATTCAATTTTTTTTCTCCTACTCTTATTTTATTTAGTACTTCCATCATAAAATCCCAGTTCACATTATCGAATGCTTTCTCAGCGTCCAGGAATATTGCAGCCAATTTTTTTATCATTTTCCTTTTCATAGTATTCCCATAGATTCAATACCACTCTTAAATTATTTTTCAGATGTCTGTTTGGTAAAAACCCAGCCTGATCCTCATGAATCCAGTTTTTTAATATGTTTTTAAATCTATTTGCCAATATTGAAACAAAAATCTTATAATCTAAATTTAAAAGTGATATCGGCCTGTAATTTTCCCCTTCCAATAAATATTTTTCTTCTTTAGGTATTAATACAATTGAGGCTTCTTCCCAAGATTTTGTTTTTTTCCCCTTTAGCTGTTTCTGTTATTGTTCTTAAGAGGGGTATTGTTAATTCTTGTTCAAAATGTTTATAATATTTAGCTGAGAACCCATCTGAGCCCAGTGCTTTCCCTGGTTTTAATTTTCTAATTGCTTCCATAACCTGCATCATTGAAATTGGTGCATTTAAGGCCTGTTTTTGATCTTCTGGTATTTGTGGGATCTCTTCTTTATCCAAGTAATTTCTCATTTGTAACTTTTTCTCTTCCTTTATTTTTTCTCCCCAATATCCTTTTGGCTAAGATCATGTGTTGTGTGTGTGTGTGTGTGGTATAATTCTGAAAAAAATTCATAGAATATCTGTTTGATTTTGTCTGGATCAGTATGTATTTCCTTTTTATCCTCTAATTTCAAAATAAGTTTTTTTTTCCTTGTTCCTTTCTTAGCCTTTGAGCAAGCCATTTCCCCGGTTTATTTGAGTGCTCAAAATATTTCTGTTTTATTGCTTTTAATTTTTTCTCTAATTCATAAGTGAGTTCTATGTCCAATTGTTTCCTCAAAACTTTTATTTCTTCCTTTATTTTTATATTAATGGGATTTCTTTTAAGTTCATGTTCTTTTTTCTGAATCTCCATCATTATTTTTGACTCTTTTTCTTTGTTTGCCTTCCTTAATTCACTTTCTTTCTGAATAAAGAACCCTCTCATTACAACTTTAGATGCTTCCCAAACTATTTCTATAGGTGTTCCTTTATCTAAGTTTTCATTGAAATAATTTCTTAGTCTTTCTTTGGCCTTACTTAGAATATTTTCATCCAATAGTAGGCTATCTCTCAGTTTCCAGTTAAATTCCCATTTTCTTCCATTTAAACTTAATAATATTGGGTTATGGTCTGAAGTGATTTTAGGTAAAATTTCTGTTTTTCCAATTCTCTTAACTAATGTTTTAGAAATCAAAAACATGTCTAATCTAGACCAGGATGATGTCTTTCGGAATAGAAGGTGAAATCTTTTTCACTAGGTTGTTTTAATCTCCATATGTCTATCAGTGTTAGTTCCTCCATCATTTCGAAGAAAACTTTGGGTAATTTGCCCTGCTTATTTTTAGCTTGTGATGATCTGTCCAATTGTAGATCTAGAACCCTGTTCCAGTCTCTGACCAAAATCAAGTCTTTAAAATCTTCCTCTTTTATCCGTTCTTTAAGCCCATTAAAGAATTTTTGTTGATTTTCTGATGGGGCATATACTCCTACTATCGTTAAATCTATTTCTTGCATCTGAATTTGGACTCCTATAAAACGTCCCTCCTTGTCTTTGAATAATTCTCTTGATTGATATTTCTTCTCCACATATATTGCTACTCCTTTTTTCTTTTTTTCATTTCCTGTAGTATAAAGATTCCCTAACTTTGGATTTCTGAGTAACCTGGTATCTTTTTGTCTAATGTGGGTTTCCTGTAGGCACACTATTTTTACCTTTTGTTTTTCCAAATAATGAAATACTTTCCTTCTTTTAAAGGGTGAGTTCAGTCCTTTGACATTCCACGATATGATTTTTTTCCTGCATTTTTAGGCTTTATCTGTGTGGTTTTATGTATTTTATTCTTGATTTACAGAGATATTTGGCAATCTCTCTCTTGCTCTTCTTCCGAATCTTCTTGCTCTGTTATTTCACCTTCACTTTCTTCCTCTTTCCCCCCCTCTTTCTCCTTACTTTCCTTGTTCTCGTAGCGACTTGAACTAGTCTTTCTTCTTCTTCCTCTTCGCCTTTTTTTCCTTCTGTTTCTTCTTCCTCTCCCTCTTCATCATGTTTTCCCCTTTTCTTCTTTTCTGTCCTTCTAGCTGTTTCTCTATTCTCTCTTCTTGGGGATGTTTCTCTAGTCTCTCTCCTCGGGGATGTGCTTTCAAATTCTTTTCTATGTCTTTGTAGAAAATCTTTTGCTTTGTGTACTGTATTCAGTACATATCTTTGTTGATTATATCTTACTGACAAACCTTCTAGTTTCTCCCATTTATACCATATTCCTTTTCTTCTTAAAATTTGCATTAGAAAATTATATTCCTTTCTTTTGTTTAACACCTCTTGTGGGATGTCATGGAATATTCTGACTTCTTCATTGTCAATTATTAATTTTTTCTTATAGCTTTGTTGCAAGAACAGTCCTTTGACCCTTTCTCGAACAAAATAGACTACAACATCTCTAGGCAGTCTAGCATGCCCTCTATTCCATCATACAAGTCCCATCCAAGATAGTTCATGCCATTGATTTTCCATTTCTATGTACAGTTGTGAAAGATGAACAGTGAAGAAAATTAGCTCATTTGAAATGTGGAAAAGACTTCTATGGATAGCATGGACTGTTCAAAAGACAAATAAATGATTCCTAGAGCAAACCAAGACTGAACTTTCCCTAGAAGCCAAGATGACTAAATTGAGATTGTACTTTGGCCATATCATGGGAAGACATGACTCACTAGAAAAGACAATAGTGCTTCTTACATATGTGGTGGAGATGCCAAGAAGCTAGAAGATATTGGATAATGATCATAGACATTATAAATAAAATACTCAAGATAAAAATAACATTAGACCCTAGAGTTCTTCTACTAAATACGACAAATAAGCTGGATGAAATCACAAGAAAAACACATTCTAAAATACTTCTTTATATGTTTACAATCGCCAGAATATTATATGCTCAATTGTGGAAAATAAACAGAATTCCAACAGAAGAAGAATGGCTGATTAAGCTAAGAGAAGCTGCCAATATGGATATTCTTACCACAAAACTAAGAGGAAAAGATTTGAAAGATGATTGGGAATGCCTTAAGAGGATAGAAGAAATAAAGAAGGAAGAATAAAAAATGAAAAGAAAACAAAGTAAACATGTGAATAATTTAATTAACAATATAAAATGGAATGAACATCTGAATAGACACCTGAGGGAAGTACCATTAAATAGTAAAGTTGAAGAATTAAGGTATTTAGAAGATCTTAAAATATTCAATATGTAACAGCATAAGAATAACAAAAGGTATTGATGTTGTCTTTGGTTTGGTTTGTTAAGTAGGCGTAATTTTATGTTAGTATATGTTGTAATCGTAGATGTTGTTATATGTATGTAATGTGGTTGATGTCTGTAGTTAACTGTAGATGTTGTTAAGTGTAACGATTTATATTCAAAGTAACATGTATATATGTATGGATTTAAAACAACATGTATATATATATATATGTATAGGTAATTTGTAATAAAATTTAAAAAAAGAAAAGAAAAGACAATAGTGCTTCTTGAGGTAAAAAGCAGTAGGAAAAAAAGGAATACCACATTAAGATGGATGGCTTCAGTCAAGGAAGCCATGGTGCTGAGTTTGGAAGACCTGAGCTGGGCTGGGATGATAGAGTGACTTGGCTGTCTCTCATTCATAGGGCTGTCACTAGTTCAAGCTGTCTTGATGGCTGAGAACAACAGCTGGGAAAGGCAAGATTCCATTTTAATTTCTCCTCATCCTTCTGCTGAGTCAATTGAGTACAAACTGGTGGGTTTTTTGTTGTTGTTTGAATTTTGAACACAATTTGCAGCAATGGAAATAAGGTGAGGACAAAGGGGGAAGTGGGAGGAGGATCATCCTTGGTCCCCTTGATTCAGGTCTGTTCTTTTCTTTCTCAAGAAAACTGGCCCTATTTTGGACAGGTCCCAGGATCTCCTAGACAGTGGACAATCTGAGTGGGGGACTCTAGAAGTTGTAATCTAAAAGGTAACTTTCCTAAGGTTTGGCTGTGATAATCTCTGGCCATGAAGATGGGCAAGACCTCTCAGGTCACTTTTAAGACAAGAGTCTCCAGGCAGAATGTGAGGCCTCTTCACTGGGGTCAGTGTGGTGTAGCAGTTTGCAGGCAAGGATTAGCTTTATTGATTTCAAGTGAGTGGGTTTCTGAAAGAAATTATTTGGCAACAATGCAGCAATGCCATTGTTGATGTTGCCCTCTATTGTATATGAATCTCTGAAAAATTGCCCACTGTGCCCCCACTAAAAAGACTGTGCAAGATCCTCTCAAATCAGTGATTCTCTCATGGCCCACAAAGAAAGTCTCATGAGCCTAGCTGTGGAGCATGTCCCTGCAAGGGATCACTTGCATGTCTGTCTAAGCTGGAGGAGGGGAAGAGGTATTACTTCAGCTGTCAGAATCTCCTGTAGATTTCAGCAAAACAGACAATAAAACAAGCTAAGCTCAGCAGGAAATGTGACTCCTCATTATGCGCCACCTGTCCCACAAGGCTAGCGCCTGTGGGAGAAACCATGGCTGCTCCCCACACACCTCTCTGCCTGTGGTATGACAAGGTGAAAGGCAAATTGGACCACGTTGTCATTGCAAGACCCAAGAGATGTTGTTTGCCTTGGCTCTTGCTTCATTTGGAAAGGATTCCTGACAGGTAGTCTCATGCTCAGTACTTCTCATGTAATTTTATTATTTTTCATAGAGGTGTACAGGGAGGGGAGGATAAGGTAATAAGCAATTAATTTTAATTAAAAGATTGGTTTTTTTGGAGGGAGGCCCTGGTATGTGAATGTTGCGAATGAGGAATTGCAGGTAATTTTGTGTTGTTTGCCTTGGCCTCTTTCCTTGTACTTTTCCAGCTAATTGCCATTATTTAGTCATTTGTTGCTACGGTGACTGCAAAGCATTTCAGGTTGCCAAGTCTCCTAGTACAGGCTCAAACAAGGCACCTAAAGCAGGATGGCGGACAGTCAGGTGGGGGGATCTCTCTTTCCCCTCTGGTTTGCCAAAGTAACCTGAGGCTCATTGTATTGGGAAAGTGTCCAACCTATCCTTCTTGAGAACTAATTCTTCACACTCTCTGTATCCCAGACAGAGAAAGTGTTTGTCAGACAGACAAAGCAGAAAGTTACAAATTCCAGAACTGAGATGAGGGGGAAGCACATTGAATAAGCAAAAGGAGAGCAAAGCCATTTGAAAAATGTATTGGAGGTGATAGCTATTGAGGGATGTGTCTAGGGCAGCATTACCTCAATCAGTGTTCTCCAGAGATGTTGATGTACAACTCCCATCATATTCACCTAGTGGCTGTGATGGTTAAGAATAATGAGATTTGTAGTCAAATAATCTAATTTGAACATTTCAGAGCTTGGGAAAGTTAATTTTTGGACATGGTTCCCAGAATCCCACCAAGGAACTTGCCAGGGGCCAAGGTGGCATGGAGATTCTGAGGATTATAGTGCAAAAATTAGCTTTTCCAAGCTCTAGTACATTTGCACTTTTTAATGTATCTCTGTGTTGTGTGCCTTCAAGTCATTATGGGAGCCCTAAGAATAACCTATCACAGTTTTTTCTTGGCAAGATTTGTTCTGAGTGGGTTTGCCTTTGTTTTTCTCTGAGGCTGAGAGAATGTGACTTGCCCAAGGTCACCCGGTGACTCAGTGCAGATTCGAACACTGGTCTCCAGAATTGTACTTTAATGTTCAAACCACTGAACCAAGCTATACCTACTCAGAAATTACTTTCTTTTATCCTTGCCTGTGGAACAATGAATTGCACCATACCAGTATTCAACTGCTGGCAATGGAATAAAAAACAATGGGGGAACTGAGATTGGTGTCTTAGGAGGGTCATGATTGGGGGAGAGGAGAAGGGAATGACACAACACAGAACTATGCAATTGTGAATGGTACCACCACTTGTAATACAGAACTATGCAGGGTCAATAAGGAAATGGGAGGTAGAAACAGGCAAAAATAATAATTATTTCTCCCAGTGCTTCATGCCATTAAAAGTGGTGAGAGCCACTAGGTTTAGGGAAAGAAAATAATAGAATCATAGAGTTGGAAGAGATCTTAAGGACCATCAGGTCCAACACCTTGCCAGGCATAACAATGAAAGTACCCCTGCGAGATGGCCATCCAGCCTCTGTTTAAAAACCTCAACCATTCTCCAAGGTAGCATATTCCATTGTCCAACAATTCTTGCTGTTAGGAAGTTCTTTCTAATGTTGAAGTGGAATCTCTTTTCCTATAGTTTGAATCCATTGCTCTGGGTCCCATTTTCTGGAGCTGCAGAAAACAAACTTGCTCCATCCTCAATATGACATATGATAAAGATGTTGATCAGCCCTGTGATCAGAACAGAACCCTGTGGCACCCCACTGGTCACTCCTCTCCAGGATGAGAAGACGCCATTGCTGATCACCCTTTGGATACGACCAGTCAACAAATCCACTTAACACTTGCATTGTCTAATCCACATTTTACTAGATTGTATGCCAGAATATTGTGGGAGGCCTTGTAGAAGGCCTTATTGAAATCAAGATATGCTACATCCACAGCATTCTCTTCATCTATCAAGCTGGTAATTTTATTTAAAAAAAAAAAAAAAGAGAGAGAGAGAGAGAGAGAGAGAGAGAGAGAGAGAGAGAGAGAGAGAGAGAGATCAGATTAGTCTGGCATGACTTGTTTTTGAGAACCCCATGTTAACTTTTTGCAATATGGCATTGCTTTCTAAATACTTATAGACTTTCTCTTTAATGATCTCCTCTAGGTGGCAATTGTTTGAGTCCTGTTCCCCTCCCCCCGTTTTTGAAGATGAGGGCAACATTTGCCCTCCTCCAGTCCACTGGGACTAGTCCTGTTCTCCAGAAATTCTCAAAGATTATTGCCAGTGGCTCTGAGATTACTTCTGCCAGTTCTTTTAATACCCTTGTATGTAGTTCATCTGACCCTGGAGACTTGAATTATTTTAGACTAACCAGATAGTCCCACACTACACTTTTATTTATTCTGTGCTGCAGTCCCTGTATTGTGTCTTCTGCTCTATTTTCTCAGGTTGAGCACCCTTTTCTTTTTGTGAGAAGACTCAGGCAAAGAAGTTGAGTAGTTCTGCCTTTTCACTGTCTTCTTGTTAGGAAGGATCTAATTAGGGGAATTTATAATTAGCTAAAAATATGCAAGAGTGAGGTCCTAACAACACCCCGCGAGACCCAAGTACCGTCATGCATTCCAGAGGACTAAGAGATCCCACAATGGACGGTGCTGAGGCAAGCTTCTTCAATTAAGGTTTAAATATTTATTAAAAGGGAAAACTGCACGCATACAAATATGGCACACACACACACACACTCTGCATACTAGAAGCAAAGGAGTGAAAGCAGGAATAGATTGAGATGGGCCAGACTACATGAGATACTCACTTCCAAAGGCTTCTCCGGGATCCACTGTGGATGTGGATGTGGATGATGATGCACAGCTGCTGAAATGGGGAAGGGATGGCCGAGGGAGCTATGATCAGAGCACAAACTGATGGGGAGCTAAGATGCACTCTAAGGATAGCACATGGAGTCTACAAATTTAGGGGTTTATATAGGCAATATAATAATAATAATAATAATAATAATAATAATAATAATAATAATAATATCTTATACTCTGCCTTTTGCCTTGGCAATCAAGGTGGCTTACAAGTACAAATACAGATTAAAAACATCTAGCCGCTGACTAGAGATGTGATGGCTTGGCTGAAGCCTGGACAAAGGTACTGATTGCCTGGGCTTTGTCAAGCCAAGGTGTGAGGATGGCCTAAACAATGTACTCTGGTCTTGACACAACCAAGGAGGGAGGCTAGAGGAAAAAGGGTGCAGTTAAATCTAATCACTGTCCCATTAGGTGTAAGACTCAGGACAAACAAGCACTATTGTGTTGTCCTCTAAGGGTGATGGTCTTTCCCCTTTAGCAACTCCCAAACCTGTCTGGTAGGGAATTTTCCAATTGTTTGGCAGGCCTCTCCCCGGTGCCTACCTGACTTACCATCTGGAGCAGGGGTAGGCAACCTAAGGCCCGGGGGCTGGATGCGGCCCCCTGAGACCTTTGGACCGGCCCCAGGCCAGTCCTGCCGCCGCCCCCCGCCGCCACCGCCCGCCATGATGATATTGATTATTGTTATTACTTGTTCTTGGGGTTTTCTTGGCAAAATCTCCACAGGGGGTTTGCCATGGCTTTTCTGGGGCTGAGAGAGTCTGCATGCATATTTTTAATTATTTTTTTTTAAAAATATTTATTTATTTATTTATGGTGCTTCGGCCCCCCAATTGTCTGAAGGACAGCAACCCAGCCCCCGGCTCAAAAAGGTTGCCTACCCCTGATCTAGAGGCTTATGGCTGACATCCCACAGAGGTAAGTTCGGGGTCATAGAGGGAATTCCATATGTCTAAAATTTTATTAAAATCATATATGCTAACACTTGGTTAGCATTTTGCCATCTTCTCCATGAAGTGGTCCTAACAATTCCTTCTTCTTTCTTTTGTTATGGACATACCCCAAAAGCCCTTTTTATTGTTCTTAACCTCTCTAGCAAGCCTGAGCTCATTCTGTGATTTAACTTTCCTGACTTTCCCTCTACATGGGCTAGCTATCTGCTAACTCCTCTTTAGTGATTTCCCCCTTCTTCCATTTGTTATACATGTCCTGTTTAAAACTTGAAAGTTCTTTAGTCATCCATCTTGGTTTATTCAGACATCTCTCATTTTCCCTCCTCATTGGAACTGTTTGAAATTGTGCTTTCAGTAGTTCCCTTTGAGGAACTCCCAACCATACTGAACACCCTTCTCTTTTAATATTCCTGACCACAGGATCACCCCCAGAATTTCCCGAAGTTTACTGAAATCAGCTTTCCTAAAGTCTGGGCGTATATGACTATGCTTGGCTTCCCTTTCCACTGTATAACAAACTCCAGGAAAACATGATCACTCCCACTTAAGGATCCCACCAGTTCTACCCCATTAACCAGGTCATCCCTGTTGGTTAGGATCATATCTAAAAAAGCTGATCCCCTTGTTGTCTCTTCCACCTTTTGGACAATGAAATTGTCTTCCAGGCAAGTGAGGAATTTGCTAGAAGTTTTGGCTGGGTTTGACTGCCAGCAAATATCAGGAAAGTTGAAGTCGCCCATCATTACTACATCTCTGCTTTCTGAGTGTGATAATATCCCTGTTGCTCCCCTCCCCTTTAATTTTTATCCAGATGCTCTCCACCTGGCTTCCAGGATTTAAATCCTGGATCTCTTCACAGGTGTAAACATTCTTAACATATAATGCTATTCCTCCTCTTTCCTGTTTGGCCTATTTCTCTTTAAAAAGGTTATAGCCCTCTATTACTACATTCCAATCATGAGACTCATCCCACCAGATTTCAGTAATGCCTATTATATTGTATTTGTTTTGCTGTACTTTCCCATACTGTGTGCATTAGGGACATCTAAGACCATGAGTCCTCCCCCCCCCCCCCCCACTGCATGTATAAGGTTTCCCCCATCCCACTATTGGGACCTTGCACTATTTGCCTTGTACCCCCTTTAACAGTTTGGTTATTATCTCCAGCCCTTGATGAACTCCTGCCTTCCAAAATGTCTCCCTCCCCCACAGAACTCAGTTTAAAGCCCTTCTGATCAAAATTTTCAGGCTGTTGGCAAAGACGTTTCTATCAACTGTTGTGAGGTGCAACCCATCCCTTACTAGAAGTCCCCTCTTCTGAAACTGCAGGCCATGATCCAAGAATCCAAATTGTTCTTGGCAGCACCTTCTGCCAAACCAGTTGTTCACATCTGCTATTTCCGGGCCTCGGCAGGCGGCTAATAGAGCCATCTCCGAGCCATCCTCCCGAGGTTGCCCTTGGAGCTGCCGGCCCTCCGCATGGCCGGCACTCCCAGGGCAACCTCCCGCCGCAGCGTCCGCACACGCTGCGGCAGATAAGTCAGTGAAAGTTTTTCAATTGATATCTTTGGACAGCTTCAAAAAGGCTGTCAAGACGGATCTCTTCCGGCAGGCCTTTCCAGATTAAATTACCCGGCCCCGAGATCTTGAGTCTTGAGATCTAGAGACCTCCTTTAATGAACATCCTACATTTCCCTTTAACAGGGTTGTTGAAGTGCTTTTACAATCTATATGGCTATTGTTAATTGTAATCGTTTTTAACTTATTTTGATTTAATAATTTTTTAATGGGGGGAGGAGGGAATCACATGGTTCTAGATTGTATGTATTGTATTTTATTATGTTCACCGCCCGGATTGGTTCACTATAGGGCGGTATACAAATAAATTATTATTATTATATTATTATAAGTGCGCCCTACGCTTTTAGGGCGCACTTTCACTGACATCTGAAAGGAGTGCTGATTTAGTGCTCCTTTCAGGGGCACTGACGGTGGGCCGTGGTGCGGATGCCTCGCTCCCGCGGCGCACCGTCCCGCGGCGTCCCGGATGCCCTCGTCTGCTTCCCCCCTCCCTCTCCCTTCCTGGACCATGCCTTTCAACTGGGAAAAGAGATGAGATGACAACCTGTGCATCCAGCTCTTTCAGCTTCCTACCCATAGCCTCATAATCCCTTATTGTTGGGGATTCTGCAATTTAAGCATGCTGAATCTTTCTAGGAAGACAGATGCATGTCTATGATAGTTTATTGTTTTATGACCCCTTCATTTCTTCCTAAGGTGACCTGAAGTTGCCTTTTCCCTAAGCTGCAACAACTGCACCACCTGCCCTGAGGGTGCCCTAAATGGGGATGGAGCAACCATACTGGGGGGTAGTTAATGCAGCTTTTCTGAGGCTGCATTGAAGCCCCACCAACCGCACTGCCGGAGATGGAGCAACTGCATGGGCCAGCAGTGGCTGCTTTAATTTCCCCCCCCCCCCGGTCTCTCAGGTGCATGCACACGTGCACAGGTATAATGAAAAACACACAGCCCCTTTAACAGCAATGTTGGCATTGCCATGCATTCACACACTGTGAGAAGCAGTGAAGTCATGGATGCCACATTGCCCAAGTGGTCCACACTGGTAGTCAGCTTGCAATGCATGACTACAGGAGCCGCTGTAATGACTGCTGCAGCAGCTTCATGCATACAAGACTGCAGTGATGACTCGGAGAACACAGAAGAGACAACTGCTAGAGAAGGTGCCACAAGCATTGCACAGTGTACTGCCACCGCTGCCACTCTGATGCCACCCAAGAGAGCCCCGCGCTGCTAGTGGATGTTCCTCAGAAGCACCAACTGGTGGGATGGGTTCATCACATACATCTGGTCTGATGAGCAATGGAGGATGTTCTTCCGAATGCCCCGTGCCCTCTTCCACAGGATAGTGAAAATACTGCGTCTGGAAATGGAGCAGTCAGTCACTCTCATGAGAAAAGCCATCCCGATGGAGAAGAGGGTCACCATGGCTATCTGGGTACTCGCCCACAAAGCCAGCTACGAGCAGACATCAGAGCAGTTTGGGGTCGGCCTTACACCTGTGGGGGAAGTGTTGGTGGAGTTCGCCCTCAGCATGGAGAAGCTGCTGCTGACACAGACAGTGTACCTGGGAGATGCTGCTCAGGTAAGGAATGTCGCATACACTTGTCCCTTTTCCCTCTTGCACAAAAAAGTCATGAGTTGGCACACAGTATGGCATTTACTGTATAGGATAGGCTGTTAAGGTTCGCTATACCTGTGCACGTACGCAAAAAACACCATGACTTGGCATACAGTATGTCATTTATTGTATAGGATAGGGTGTTAAGGTCGCTGTACCTGCACACGTACGTAAAAAATGTTATGAGTTGGTAATTGCCATGACTTTTTTCATTAATCCTCCACTGCTCCCCCTCCTTGTCACCCACAGATCATGCAAGGATTTGCTGACCTCGGCTTACCCCAAGTAGTGGGTGCCATAGATGGGTGCCACTGTCTGATCATGCCACCCTTGGGGCGAAGGAATGAATTGTCAACCAAAAAGACACCTACTCTGTCATCCTCCAGAGGACATCAGATCATAGAGGATGGTTTGTGAATCTGGAATTGGGGTGGTCTAGTACGACTCATGATGTGAGGGTGGCAAGGAACTCCATCATCTTTCAGGCCATAGATGCTGGCATCTATGTGCCAGGGAACCCCACCATCACTCTGAGGGGCTAGCAGACTGGCGCCCTCCTGCTCACTGACAGTGCCTACCCCATTTGGAAGTGGCTCATGAAGCCCTACCAGGGCACCATCAATGCCAGATAGAAAGGATTCAACAGGAAGCTGAATCATGCCAAGAATGTGGTGGAAAGGGCCTTTGGGCAGCTGAAGGCTTGGTGAAGGTGACTCAATAATAATAAAAATAATCACCAACTCCTTGCGGCAGAGAAGAATGTCATCCTTCACAACATCTGCAAGATGAAGGGAATGTTGCTGAATGAGGGAGCACGCCACAGGCGCCGCTTTGTGCTGCCCACCCTGGGGGAACCCATGAAGGACAATGATGTGAAGCAGAGAGAAGGGGAGGCTGTGAGGGAGGCCCTAGCAGACTTTGAGACCAGGAGGATCTGAAGTATCTCCTCTCCTTCATCTGTGATCCTAGGGCACTACTGTACTATGCCATGATAAGCATCTCAATAAACATATCCTATTATCCATACACTGTGTATGGCCAGCATGCATGCTCTTATGCACTTATTCTTAACCATGAGCCTAAGGGGGACACACACAGACACACACAGACAAAAGGGTATGGGGGGTGTCACCAGGCGCAAGTTTTACTGGCCACAGAAAGATACAGTACAGGAACAACCAACTGTAATCTCTGACAATGTATCAATTCCCCAACAGTCAGCCTTCCCAATGGCCCATTTGATTGTAACAACTGGTAGCCCAGAGGGCAACTAGTGGGGGCTAGAGACAAACTTCTCCTTTGAGGGTCTCCATTGTCTAGGAGCCAGGTAAGGCCATCTGCCCTCAGCAACAACTGCCCATAAATGTCCCTGCGGACCTCCGCAGCTCCCCAGGAGGAGCGTCCCCGTCCAGATCGCCTACTGGACCAATGAGGAGGTGGGCATTCTCCTTCATGCCCTCACCCCAGAAGCAGCTGCAAGAAGAGTGATGGCAAATACCAACCACCCCAACTGAGGGTACTTTCATCAGGCTTCCAGGCCCTTCTGCCACAGGGTTTCAGGAGGACCCCTCAACAGTGCCGAATCAAGTTCAAGGCACTGAAGGGGGTCTTCTTTGAAGTCCTGGAGGATTACGGGGAGTATCCTCCACTGCGGAAGTGGCTGCCCTTCTATGACCGGCTGCACGACCATGGTGACAAGATCGTTGTCCTCCAGATAAGTGGCTCCTGCCATGGTCCCTGATGCCCATCCCTACCTTCCCATTATGCTACCCTATCCCTCCCCTCCCTCCTTTTCCACTTCCATGGGTCCTAATGGTGTCCCTCTTGTCCCCAAATACAGGCGTGCAGCGGAGGCGATGGCAAGGGCGGAGGAGGGACCCTGCCAGTTCTCCTTCCTCCTCCTCCTCCTCCTCCTCCTCAGAGGGTGAAGCCGCCTCTGGCAGGGAGGCCCAGGCAGAGGGAGACCGTGGCATCCCTCTGCAGCCACAATAGCCTCCCATGCCACAAGGTAGGTCCCCAAGGGGAGGGGTGATGGTTGCATGACTGCAGCCTCCATGGCATTCCTGTCCCTCCCCTCCCCCACCACTTTCCATGGCAGTTTCCTAAATGGTGTCTTTCACTTTCACAGGAGGTCCTGATGAGGAGGAGCAGCCTAACCCGAGCTGCCGCCTGCCAGGAGGAGTTGGACAGGGGCCCCTTGATGCCTCCCACTTGGTCCAACTCCAAGGGAGCTGGGAGCAGGACCATCAGGAGGTAAGAGTGGAAGGGAAACAGAAGGAGGGAGTGGGGGGCACCCAGGAACCCTGGCTGTGGCATTGGGTGATGGGGTACAGAGCAACCTCTTAACCACACTTTTCTCTTTTCTTTTCCATTGCAGATCGACGGCTGGAGGAAAGAGTGGCTGCCATCGAGGACCAAATGAAGCAGGTCCTTGACAAGGTAGCAGTCATCCTGGACTGGCTCAGTCTCCCCCCACTTCCCCCTCCCTGAAGCACCTTCCTCTCCCCTTCCCTCCATTTGTATATACTCCTCTCCCTGTTTGTAAATAGCCCTTCCCCTTCCCCCATTTGTAAATAGTTGAAACATTGCGGTTTCATATTGAATTTTTTTAAAAAAAAATTATACTGCGATCTGCACATGTGTACATAACTGGCACAAGCTGTCTTTTATGAATAAACTTTCCATTCTATAAAGGTAGGGAACCAGTGAGGAACATGAGTGAGGTGGGCATATTGTGGGGTAGGAATCAGTGAAGTGGGCATAATGGGTGATATTTGGTGGTGCCTGCCTTGCTACTTACTGGTGATCATCACAATATCCCCTCACCCCCACTTGCTCTCTGCTTTTGGGGGCGGTGAGAGGGCTGTGGAACTGCCACACTGCTGTTGAAAAGGCTGGCAGAGTTGTCTACAGGGCATTGCTCAGGGATCTCCACCTCCATAGCAACCCCTCTTCCAAGGCTGGAGAGCTGGCCCTCCTTCCTCTGCCCAGTCCCACAGGCCCCTCCTCCAGGGCCAGGGGGATGCCCCTCCCTCTTCCATCCTCCTCCACACCAACCCCTCTGCCACCAATGCCCCTGGGGTCCTCTGTTATGGCTTCCACAAGCCGGCCCAGCAGACCAGTCTGCACTTCGAGGGAGGTAGCGAGGCGTTCCTGCTGCTGGACAGATCTCTCTAGCAACTCCCTCTGGTGCGCTGCCTTACTCTGCCTGAGCTGATAGGAACATTCAGCGAGATGATAGGAACTCTCCCTGAGTCTGTCCATTTGGTCTGTGCTGCATTCCATGAACCAATGCAGGGCAGTAGTAGTTGTTGAGGCTGCTGAGCAATGCACCTGCTTCTATTTGATCCCAACCAGGTGGGCAAATCCATGTAACAGTTTCTTTGTCTAGCTCACATTTTACCAGCTTGTTTGCAAGAATGTCATGAGGAACTTGTCAAAGGCCTTACTGAAATCAAGATATATTATATCCACAGCATTCCCTTCATCTACTAAGCTGGTAATTTTATCAAAAAAAGAAATCAGATTTATCTGGGATGACTTGTTTCTCTGTTGACTTTTTGTGATTATGCAATTACCTTCCAGGTGTTCACAGACTCTCTATTTAATGATCTGCTCCAGAATCTTTCCTGGTATTGATGTCAGACTAACTGGATGATAATTGTTGGGATCCTCTTTTTTCCCCCTTTTTGAAGATGGGGGACAATGTTTGCCCTCCTCCAGTCTTCTGGGACTTCTCCTGTTCTCCAGGAGTTCTCAAAGAATATTGCCAATGGTTCTGATATTACATTAGCCAGTTCTTTTAGTACCCTTGGATGTAATTCATCTGCTCCTGGAGACTTAAATTCAAAAAAGGCAAGATATAATAATTAAACCAGTGGATAAAGGAGGTGCTATAGTCATATGGGGGAGGAAAAATTATGAAATAGAGGCATACAGCCAATTATCAAATGTAAAACTCTACAAGGAATGTATGTCTTGCATATCTTGAGCTAGTTATCTCCAGTGGTGTCACCTGCCTGCTGTTGCTGCCTTTGAATATTAGAAGACACCCAGAAAAATTCCACTGTCTTTTCATTCTCATTCTGGGATTTATACTGGGTGATCTTGAGCAGTCACATGCTCTCGGCCTCAAGGGAAGGCAATGGCAAATCTTCTCTGAACAACTCTTGCCAACCCCCCCAAACAAACAAACAAACAAACCCATGATAGGTTCACCTTAGGGTCACCATAAGTTGGAAACGACTTGAAGGTGCACAACAACGAATAAGAGAAGAATTGTGCATGAGACTGGAGATATAGGATTTCCCAATGATGTTATCAAGGTAAGGCTTTGCAAAAGACATCCACAACACTTTTCAGGAGAATGCCAAACCTGGCTTATCACATTTTGAAGTGAGTGAGCCAACACTTTACTTCTGCTGTATTAGGTATTCATTGTTGTTGTGTGCCTTCAAGTAGTTTGCAACTTATGGTGACCCTAAGATGCTGTAGGCTATACTTCAGAGAAAAGAATTGGCAAAACCACCTCTGAGTATTCATTGCCTAAGAAAACCCTATGGAATGCATATGGTTATCATAAGGCACATAGACACACACAGTGAACTTATCATAGTGTTTTCTTAGCACAGTTTTTCAGAGAGAATTTGCCATTGCCTGAGGCTGAGAGAGTGTGACTTGCAAGTGTGACTTGCCCAAGGTTACCCAGTCAATTTCCATGGTCAAGTGGGGACATGATTCTTGGTCCTCCAAAGTCCTAGTCAAATACTTAGACCACTACATCACATTGGCTTGTATTAGATGAAAGCATCTGTACATTGTACTGCTGTCATTGCTTCCTGCAATTCAAGCATTCTTAGGACTAAGCAAAAAGAAACACAATTAAATCCATTAGCAGTTATGAGGATTTAAAAAAAAAAACAAACAGCAGGATTTATCCCTTCCCCTGGTTCTGATCCCTCTATGCCAGTTATAGAGGAAATAACATTTATATTGTCATGAACAAGAGTTTTCTTTCCAATGGAAATTACAGGTGTTGGGGGAGGCTATGCAGCTAAAGGTGAAAAACCTCTGGAATATCTTTACCATGTTTACAATCCAGATTAGCATGTCTGTGGCTTACTCTCACATGTTGTTTGTTGTTAACTGCCTTTGATTCAACCTCGACTCACAGCGGCCCTTTGAATCTCTAAGACTCCCTGTCTCAACTGCTCTGCTCAAGTCCTGCAGGTTCTGGACCATGGCCTCCCTGATAGAGTCTAACCAGCTGGCATGTGGTCTTCCTCTCTTTCTGCTGCCATCTATCTTTCCTAGCATTATTGTCTTTTCGAATGATTCATTCCTTCACACGATGCGACCAAAGTACAACAGCCTCAATTTAGTAACCCTGGCTTCCAGGGAGAGTGTGGGCTTGATCTGTTCAAGCATTCATTTATTTGTCTTCTTGGTTGTCCATGATATTTTCAGCACTCTTGTCCAGCACCACATCTAAAATGGGTTTATTTTCTTCTTATTCACTTTCTTCACTGTACACCTGTCACATCTATACATGGTGAAGGGGAATACAATGACTTAGATGATCCTCACTTTAGT
Organism: Phrynosoma blainvillii; assembly: GCA_026167975.1. Classification (NCBI taxonomy): domain Eukaryota; kingdom Metazoa; phylum Chordata; class Lepidosauria; order Squamata; family Phrynosomatidae; genus Phrynosoma; species Phrynosoma blainvillii. Next base: position 16,695,961 of record JANUYF010000006.1, read on the forward strand.
GTTCAGAGTTATATCTTTACACTTTAAGATTGTGTCCAGTTCTTTCATAGCTGCCCTTTCCAATCCTAGACTTCATCTAATTTCTTGACTGCACTCTCCTTTCTGATCAATCTAACTATTTTGATTTCCTCGTTTTCTAGGTTGATTTTATATAAATCGTCTGTGGTCATTATTTTTGTTGTCTTTATATTCAGCCTGTCTTTTCACTTTCTTCCTTGACCTTCTTTAGTAACTGTCCAAAGTCCATGATGTTTTTTACTTGTAATGTGGTGTCATCTGCATATCTTAGATTGTTGTTGTTTCTTCCTTCTATCTTTACTCCTCCTTCTTCTGAGTCTAAACCTGCTCTTCATATGATATTTTCTATATACAAGTTGAACAAGCAGGATGATAATATGCAGCCTTGTCTGATCCCCTTGCCAATTGGGAACCATTATGTTTATCCGTATTCTGTTCCAGCAGTTACTTCTGGTCCTAAGTAAATGTTTATTATCAGGACTATGTAGTGTAGTGGCACTCCCATGTCTTTATGAGCATTCCATAGTTTTTCATAGTCTATACAGTGAAAAGTACATAATGATTTTCTTCTCAAATTCCTTGGTGCACTCCATTAGCTATTGTATGTTTGCAATGTGATCCTTAGTGCCTCTTCCTTTCTAAACCCTGCTTGCACCTCTGGGATGTCTCTCTTCATATATGATTGGAGTCTATGTTGCTGAATTTTAAACATAATTTTGCTTGTGTGGGAAATTAATGCTATGGTCCTATAATTGTTGCAGTTTTTGTGTCTCTTTTTTTGTGGACAGGGATGTATTTTGATAATTTCCAATCTGTTGGTCACTTTTTTATTTTTCATATTTGTTGGCATATTTTAATTAACACTAGAGTTGATTTTGTCTGTGTGGATTGTATCAGTTTAATAGGAATGTCATTTGTTCCTAGTGATTTTTCTTCCCAGTTTCTCTTAATGCAGTTCCCACCTGTCTTTCTAGAATGTGGGGTTCATCTTCATATGCTTCTTCATCATTCCATGCATCATTCATCCCCCCCCCATCTTTTATATACTCTTCTATGTATTTCTTTCATCATCTTTTTATTTCTTCTCAATTGTGCAGTAGAGCATCCCCATCCTTGGTTTGAATTTTCTATTGAATCACAAATTTTCTAGAAGAGGTCTCTAATTCTTTCTCTTTTGTTGTTGTCTTCTATTTTTCTGCATTTATTATTATAGTAGTTCTCTTTAACTTTGTGCACTAGTTGTTGAACAGTTGCATTCATGGTTCTGGTTTTTATCCTATCTCCCTTTTGTTTTGCTTCTCTTCTTTCCTTTACTGCTTGAACTGTTTCCTCTACTATCCATTGTCTCTTCTCTTACTTTTTGGTCACTGAAAAGTGTTTTGTTGCTTAATAGCACAAATCTGTTTCTTACATCATCTGTAAATTGTGTTGAGCATCCCCACCCTTGGTTTGAATTTTCCATTGAGTCACAGATTTTTCTAGAAGAGGTCTTTCAGTCTCTCTCTCTTGTTGTTGTCTTCTATTTCTCTTCATTTATTAATATCGTAGTTCTCTTTAACCTTGTGCACTAGTTGTTGAACAGTTGCATTCATGTTGGGTTCTGCATTTTTTCTTATCTCCTTTTTTTTTTGCTTCTCATCTTCCATCTACTGCTTGAAGCATTTTGTCTGTTATCAACTGTTTTTTCTCTTTTTTTTTATCCACCTGCTGCATTCTTCCTTGATTATGTCTCTGCCTTTTGACCATAGTTCTTCTGGTTCCCTTTTGATCATGCTTAATAATGCCAATCTATTTCTTATATTGACCATAAATTCTGTTGAGATATGGTTCAGATCGTATTTTGGTATGATGACTGGTTTTGTGTTCTTCTTCAGCTTTATTCTAATATTTGATATGAGTAGTTTATGATCTGTACCACAGTCAGTACCTCATCTAGTTTTGGCTTCAAGAACATTGCTTCTCCATCTTCTGCTCACAATTATGTAATTTATCTGATTTTTGTATTGATTATCTGGTGATGTTCATGTGTATAGTCTCCTGTCTGGTTTATGAATAAGGTATTTGCAATGAATAGGTTGTTGGCTTCACAAAAATCGATCAGTCTATTTCCTACTTCGTTTCTTATTCCTAGTCTAAATCTTCCTACAGTTTTTGGTTCTTGTTTGAGTCCTACTTTAGCATTCCAATCACCTATCACTTTCAAGCAATCCAGTTTTGGTGTGTTGTCAATTTCTTCCTGGACTCCATCATAAAATCTCTGTTTCTTCTTCCTCTGCCTCCATGGCTGGTGGACTACGGTAATGTTTATCAGTTTTCCCTGGAGCCTTATTGACATGATTTTGTCTGTCTTTGCCTGATATCCTTTGATTGCTCTTGCTACATCTCTCTTCACTATGAAAGCCACCCTGTTTCTTTATTCTTTTCATTTCCTGAATAGAACATTGGTTATCTGAGTCAAAATGACTTGTTCCTGTCCATTTTAGTTTACTTGCTTATTGCTAAGTTTATAAGTCCCATTTCCTTCTTAACGGATGGCCAAATAAAGTGGTTACTGGCAGCTTTGGGGGTGTGGCATTTAGATGATGCATGCCCCCAAAGTGAGTGGAAGCCATGCTGAGGCCATGCAGAGTCAGTAGCCAGCCAAAAAAGGAGTGGATTAAATCCGCTTCTGCTGGCAGTCCATTTGGGACCGTGGCAGTGGCCCGCTTTGGGAATGGGCCATGAGGTCGCTGCAGTCCTGGTGTGATCAGTGCTGGAATGGCCAGAGGCTGCTCCTTCTGAGCAGAACTGAACTACACACAGCCAAAGTGAAACTATGGACATCCCAACACCATGGCACTACACTGCAGACCTCACAATGCAGCAGCATTGCACTAAGAATGTCATAATGCAGTGGCACTGCATTAAGGACAGCACAGGGCAGTGGCACTGCCCTGCAAGCCTGACAAAACAGTAGCACTGCACTAAGGACACCCCAACACAGTGACACTTCATTAAGGACACCCAATGCAGTGGCATGACACTGCAGAAACCCCAATACAGTGGCACTGCATTACAGATGCTATAATTCAGTGACATTGCATTGCAGACCCCACAACTCAGTAGCACTGCACTGTGGACCCCACAACCCAGGGCTCTGCACTAATCAAACCACAATGCAGTGGCACTGCACTGCAGATGCCCCAACACATTTACACAGTGCTGCAGACCACACAATGCAGTGGCACTGCACTAACGACACTACAACTCAGTGGCACTGCACTAAGGACACCCCAGTACATATATTTCCTGTCCTTCTCCAGGGACGAGAAATTTTTGACAGCAATTTACATTCTTAATCCTATCTGTCATATCCATTGGTTGCAACTTGATGGGCTTTGCCTTAACTTTGGGTTAAAGGAAGTGATGTGATGACATTTTCATCTCACAATACTCATGGTGTGCCCATACCCTCCTTTGCATCCTCACCTTCCTTTTCTCTCTGTCAGCTTCTAACAATTAATATTTCTGATTCATGAAACCCAACTTTCTTTTCCCAAGAACAGCACACCAAGTGCTGGCACAGCATTCCAAAGTGACTTCTTGTCCTGTAAGCTCTGGTGCCATTAGGCCTCTACTGTATGTAGCAACAAGAACCACAACGAGAGAGATCAAGATGGAGGAGGCCAACCAACATAGCTATTTCCCAGGTTTGGAAGAGGTCTGTGTGAAACTGGCAAACTACCTTGTGCGTTCCTGAGACCTTCCTTGGCCCCATTTTTTTTAAAATAAAGTTTATTAGAAAATTTTAAAAACATATAACATACAACATACAACATACATAAAACATATAAACATATAATACATATAACTAAATACAAATACATAACAAAATCATTACAAGACTATTCTAGACATAACATAAACCTTCCATGATTAATGCACAGGATTAACTAATCTTTCCTTTCTTCCTCCCTAGACCTCAAAAGTCTCAATATTAATCTAACATCATGGATTAATCTAACCCATATCCTAATCCACAGTGTAAATTTACTTAAACCAATTATCAACAAATCAATCTATTACCCAAGACAAGCAATTATGAGCAATTATAAATTATAAACTCAGCAAACCTCAATTATCAAAATAATCCTCTAGTTCAGATGGAGATAATGTAATCAGCGAATATCTCTCGTCTCTACACCGATCGGCGTCCACAGAACGAAGTCCTTCAATTCCTTTGATATTTTCTTCTTCCTCTTCCTCCTCCTCCTCATCCTCATCATCATCATCTATATTGCCCACGTCATCCTCTTCCTCATTGTGTCTGCGCGGATGGTTTACATAACTATCATAGTCTCTTCCCAATAACTCCTCTTGAGATCCATGTTTCCGTCGCCTCCGAACACTCATTCCTTCCAGCTCATATTCTTTTCCATTATGCCTCCTTTCACTCACTTCGTCCTCTCCCATATCGTCTCTATTCGGGGATTTCTGATCTTTCCTCTTGCCCTCTTGTTTCCTTAGTTTATCTGTCATCCGTCTCATAAATTCAGAGGCTTGTTCTGGAGAAGTGATTCTTATTCTTTTTTTTCCCCACCAAAAAGTCAATCCTTCGGGGATTTCCCATCTGTATATAATTTTCTCCCTTCTCAGAAAGGAAATTATTGAAGAGTAACTACGCCGTTTTCTTAAAATACGACCAGAAACGTCCTTCATTATTTTTATATTCTCCCCCTCAATCTGAAATGCGTCTTTGTTATGTTTCATTAGAAAGGAGTCTCTGGTTTGCCTCCTTACAAAATTGACAACTATGTCCCTCGGTAAACCCTTTTGCTTGGCCACAACAGAGTTGACACGGAAAATCGTATCTATTTCAAGCAAAAGTTCCTGATTTGATTTTCCTAAAAATTCGGCCAGCCTTGTTGTTAATCTCTCTGATAAATTTTCATTTCTAATTTCTGTTAGACCCCAGATTTTAATAGCTTTGTCTCTAGTTTTCTGCTCAAGTAAAGCCAATTCATCTAGATCCGCCTCTCTATTACTTTCCATTTTGGTCAGTTGCCATTCCGATCTTTCATTTGTGTATTCCAAAATTTCAACCCTCTTTTTTATATTTTGCATTTCACTTAGAATTACGTCTACTTTTTGGTTGATCTCCTTCAGGTCCAAGATCTCCACAGCAAAGGACGAGTTTAGGAGACTATCCAACACACGTCCTAAAGGGGAGCCATCGCCAACCGGAAGTCCCCGGCCCCATTTTTCATAACTCAGGATTTTCTTTGGCTGCCTCACAATAAAAGCATTAAAAAACCTATTACTTATAGTTACGTCCCCTGCAGAATAATTAACACACTCATCACTCTCCAGCTCTTGGCAAAGGAAGACCAGGCTTCACATAAGGAAGGTCCAAGTTTTTGTCCTCCAAAATATACGACTTTTTATAAAGTTACAAACGTAAGGCTGGAAATTGGATAGGTACCTGATAGAGGACAGCCATGGTGAGCCTGGATAAATAAGCCAGTTATTCTCACTGTGCTCATAAAATGGTGGTATTTATAAACTGCAGATTCAAAGGGATGACTTCACAACCATACTGTCCAACTGTCTTATTTGACAGTGACGGTTGTAATTAATTTTCTGTCCTCCCATCTTTTCAGCTGCTTTTAAAATGTCCCAGTTTCTATCTCCTTCTCCTATTTTCTCCCTTTGCCCTCAGTTTACTCCAATTGCTGCAAAAGGAATTCGAAGTACAAAAGTAGTTTGTACTTTCTTAACTCAACAGAGCCAAAGGATAAGATGGTGATGGATTCTTGCAATTCCCAGTAGACTTAGGCAAAAAGAAACTGCTGCAGCCTCTCCTAGCTTGTGTGTTCTTCATTAATAACCTTATGGCTCTGGCCAAGATGGCTGATTGTTAATAGCATGATTTACATGCCAGCCCTAGCTTTGCAAGCTTTGCTATTATCTTTAAATGTATAAAGATATGAAAGAATTCTACAAATGCAATATCCTGGATAACCCCCTAGCTCAGGAATGCACTGGAGAGCTGTCTGGTACAGATGCTATTAAAAAGTAGAAAGCCAACTATTAGTGCAGTCTGGAGGCAAGTCTACCCAGATGCAGTCAAAACAGAAAAGAAAAACATACCCAGCTATTGATATTGGCAATGAACTGACTACTTTTCACACTCAAAAGAACCACTCACAAATGTAGTTGACTCATCCAAAGTTCTGGAGGCTTTACCTTCAGTTGCAATGTTTACAATAAAATATAGTATACACACACTCCTTTCCATTACTTCCAACCAACCACTCTGACATCTGCTCCAAACAACTCTCCAACTCTCCAAGAAAACTTAACTAACCCCCAACTAACCAGTCTCTTGGTCCCCTTATATCAGGGGTAGGCAACCTTTTTGAGCTGGGGGCCGGGTTGCTGTCCCTCAGACAATTGGGGGGCCAAAGCACCATAAATAAATAAATAAATAAAAATAAAAACATTTTTTAAAAAAAATTAAAAATATATGCATGCACACTCTCTCAGCCAAAGAAAACCCCTGTGGAGATTTTGCCAAGAAAATCCCAAGAACAAGTAATAACAACAATAATAAATATCATCATGGCGGTGGCGGCGGCGGCGGTAGGACTGGCCTGGGGCCGGTCCAAAGGCCTCTTGGGGCCGCATCCGGCCCCCGGGCCTTAGGTTGCCTACCCCTGCCTTATATAGTAGGGTGGTTCTGAGTCATCACTCTGTGCCGCATAGCATGATGCAACCTTGCTGTAATTTTTGCCTCATGTCATATGCTCCTGACTAAGCAGTCTGTGGTTGTCCCATATGTCATTCCATGTCATCTGTCACTCAAAATATTTTTCTGTTGTTAAAGGCACAATTACTCCAAGAGATGCACACCCTGGAAATTACAACATTCCCCACTGCAATGCTGAAGAATCAAAAGGATTCATTAAGGTTGGTTAGACTGAAGGTTCTCCCAACAAAGATTTACAGTATTATCAAAGGATCTTAGATGGGCCATGCTGAACGGGTAGAGACCCCCCACCCACCAGCTTGGTTGTTGATTTATTATGTTTGAGTGAGTACAAGCAATTTGCATCATAAATATTGGAAGTACAGTCTTAGTTGAGAAACACAGTGACAGCTGAGAGAGACTGATAGCAGAGTGCTCAAAAACTGAACATTAAACTAAATGAATATTTGGATTGTAAAAAAGAAACAAATCAGTGGTTCCAAGACTTAAAGGTCTACATGGAAGCCATATTTTAGAAAAGAGGAAACAAATATTGCCTTGGACGCCAGAATGTAAGCACAGAATGATTTATTTATTTATTTAGAGTATTTATACCCTGCTCTTCAGTCACAAAGGCTCTCAGAGCAGATTTCATGACATCATAAATGTGGTGACCAGAAAATTGTCCAGAGCTGGGTTAGATTAAACTGATCATGTGATAATTAAAATTCAAGACAATCTCCAATCCAATCCTATGGATTGGAGAAAAGGTGGAATAGTTTGTTTGGAAAGAGTTAAATTAGTCAAATCAAGTTACTTGTTTGAACATTTGCCTGGTGAGGTTTGTGGGAGGAGTGGCTGCTGGAGATCTTCAGAGTGACCTTGGGAGTGAGCTAGTGGCATTGTCGTAGAGAGGAGGAGGAGGAGGAAGGATGATGATGAGGACAACGAAGATGACAAAAGATGAGGAGACACTAGAAGATGGAGTAGATGTAGAAAGGGAAGTGGAAGTAATGTAAGGAGAAAGAGGTGAAAGGCTTGCTGGGAAGTGTAGGTGCTGATGAGTGACAGTGAATGACATGGAAAGGAAGTTAAAAAAAACCAAGTGAAGTCTGGGTATTGTAGGCAACAAATACAGAATAGTAAAGATAGGTAAGAAAAGAACTGATTAGACACAGAAAAAGGTAAAATAAAAGAAAGAAGAAAGAAGAAGGAAGGAAGAAGAAGGAAGAGAGGAGAAAAAGAGAGAAGAAAAAAGTAGAAAATTAAATGTTTTAGACTGTGTGGAAGAGGGATTGGGAAAGAGAAGAACAGATTATTTGGGGAAGGTCAGTTGGATGTTACATTTCTGTGTTTTTTAAAAAAGGGGTAAGAAAAATTCAAGAGAGAAGTATTTAAGTAAGAGATTATTTAGTAAGTGAAAATATAAAAATGGGGAAAGGGAAAATAAAAATTAGTTGGGACCAAGAGTATTAGTGAAAGTTTGATATTAGGTAGTTTAGCTGTGAATTAAGAGTCTGAAACTTAAAAAATACTAAGTGAGTAAGATAGTGTCAATTAGAAGGTGTAAAAGGATAATAGTAAGAATTTAAAGAATTAATTAAAATTTGTCACATATTTAGATATAATTTTAGATAAATTTGTCACATATTTAGATATAGAAAATCTATCACAAATGATAAGAGTTAATTAACATTGATGTTGACAAATTTAGACAATTCAAAAGACATATTGTAAGAATGGTGATGGGTACAAGAAACCAAGTATCAAGGTCACAGTCACAACTACAATCTCAAAGGAGGCCATCATTAGAACAGTGAAGAGCACCCAAAACAAATCAAATACTCTTGGGTGAAATTAGGAAATTTAGCATGGACATAAGGCAAGAAATGAAGGACTTTAAGACAGAAATAGGGCAAGAAATAAGGTTGGAACTAAAGGAATTAAATGAGATAGTTGAAAAATTGATGTTGGCTAATCAAAGAATTGTAATTTAGAACAAAAAAGTGACAATGTGGGGAAAGAACTGGAATGGTTAAGACTGAGAAGAAAGGAAGAGTTAGATGATAAGGTGGTGTAAAAACAAAAATTATGTGAAAAATGTGTAAAAATAAGAGGTTTTCCTGAAAAGAAAGAAGACTTAACAGTAATTCTACTTCCCAAATTAGCATAGTTCTTAGAAAAAGAGGAGAGGCAATTTGAAATGGAAATTGATAGAATGTTTCATTTCAACTCACCAATAGCCAAACGGAGGGAGCTATCTCATGATATCATGCGTGATTTACTTTGTAAGAAAACAAGTTTGCAATTTTGAGACACCTTTTGAAACTGATGGTCGAGAACTTCAATTTTTTTTGAATTTTATTATTAAAATATAACAATTACATCCATAACACATTTACACATCACAAACATAATACATAGTACATTTATATCATCCCCCCTTCCCTATTCCCCAACACTTAACTACCACCCAATCACCCTGTGCATTCACTAAACAATAAAAATATATACTTTCAGTATGATTATTTTTGAATGATTTATATCTTCCCGATATATGAAGACTTGCCTTAAATATGTAACAAACCTATATGAACCCCTATTAGCCTATTCTAGACTTACTTCTTGTAATCCACATGTCATCTTATATTCCAATAACGTATTCTCTCTCTATTTCCTTATCCCATAATTTCAGCAATATCATTATCCATTATTTTGTCGTGATTTTCATACCAAGCTTCTTTCCATATTTATTTTTGTTGTTTTCTATTATAATATTCTCTAAATTTCCCCCATTTTTTAACCACATCTTCTTCCGTTTTATTTTTTAACAATCCTGTTAATATGTCCGATTCCATGGCCTGCCATATTTTGTCCATCCATTCTCTTATGGTTGGTATTACTGATTGTTTCCATTTGCTCACATACAATATCCCCGCTGTAGTCACCATATAAAGTATTGTACATCTATTGCTATTTTCACATTTTTCTCTAATATTTCTGTCATATTCAATAAAAACAAAGTAGGTTCTAAAGGTATTTCAGTCTCGTAAATTTCCGACATTAAACCACATATCATCTCCCAATATTTTTTCACCTCAATGCATGACCACCATAGATGATAAAATGTGGCTTTTGGTTTGCCACATTTCTAACAATTATCTTTTCCTATCTTATATAGTTTACTGATTTTTTCAGGTGATAAATACCATCTATATACCATTTTGACATGATTTTCTTTATAATCCTGACAGCAAGTGTATTTGTTGGTATTGTACCATGCTTTTTCCCATGTCTCAATGTCAATTGATTTTCCTATATCCTGGGACCGTTTTATCATTGTATGTTTTACTTTTTCACCTTCCAGATCTCTTTCTCTCAATGCCTTGTAATATTTTGAAATATGTCCTCTCTTTTTATCAAAGATTATTCTATCTATTTCATTTTGTCTATTTGTTATCCCTGGATCTCTATTATCCATTTTATATCTTTCCTTCACTTGATTATACAAAAACCAGTCTCCCTGTATTCTTTCATCAAATTGATCTCGTGTCTTTATTGATTCTTCAATATCTCCCCTCCAGTTTAATATCTCTTTGTATGTTAACCACTTTACCTCTTTTCTTTTTGATCTCCCAAAAAGAGCCTCTTGTGATAAAGCCCAACTCGGGATTTGTGGATAGAACTGTTTTTTTAATTTTTAACCATAACTTTAATAAAGAGTTTCTTACAAAATGATGTGCGAAATTCTTGTCATCCTTAAGTTTCCCATATAGCATATAAGCGTGAAAACCATAAATCATGTTGGAACTTTCCAACGTTAGTAATCTTTCATTTTTTAGTTCTACCCATTCCTCTAACCAACTGAGGCACGTAGTTCTATAATACAATTTGAGGTTTGGTAGTCCACAGCCTCCTTTGATTTTTTTCCTCTGTTAGTAGTCTCCAGCCTATTCTGGCTTTCTTGCCTTCCCAGATAAACTTCATCAGATCTTTTTGCCAACCCTCTAGCCGCTTTTCATCACTAATTACTGGAAGGTTTTGAAATAAGTACATTAATCTAGGTAATATACTCATTTTGATTGTTTCTATTCTGCCTAGGAAAGATAACTGTATTTTAGACCATCTAGCCAAATCCTTTTTAATTTCATCCCAACATTTCAGATAGTTATTGCCAAACAAATCTATATTCCTTTTAGTAAGGATAATTCCCCGATATTTAACTTTCTTCTCAATTTTAAATTTAGATATTCTTTCTAGTTCTTTTTCCTCCTCTGGTTTCATATTTTTTGTCAAGATAACTGTTTTTTCTCTATTTACATCAAATCCTGCTACCATGCCAAATTCTTCAATAACCTGAATCAGTCTCCTAATACTCTTTTTTGGGTCCTCCAGGAAGCATATAAGATCATCAGCAAAAGCTTGGATTTTGTATACAAATTTTTAAATTTTGACTCCCTCTATCTCCTTCTCTTCTCTTATTTTATTATTCAAGACTTCCAATGCCATTATAAACAAAATCGGTGACAAAGGGCATCCTTGTCTTGTGCCCTTCTCTATCCTGATTTTTTCTGTCCTTTCTTGATTAATTACAATCTGGGCCTCTTGTTCTTTGTATATTTCACATATCCATTTTATAAACATGTCTCCCATCTTCATCTGTTTTATCAATTCTATAAGGAAGCTCCACTTAACCCTATCAAATGCTTTTTCTGCATCCAATAACACTAATGCTAGTTTCCTTTCGTTATGGCACTCAAAATGTTCTAGTATATTCAGTACAGTTCTTATATTGTTTCTTATTTGTCTCCTTGGGACGAATCCATTCTGATCTTCATGTATTATACTACTTAACATCTCTTTTAATCTTGTGGCCACAATCGACATAAATATCTTGTAATCTGTGTTGGTTAATGATATTGGTCTATACTTTTTTATTTCTAAGCACTCTTTGTCTTCCTTCGGTATTAGTGATATCCATGCTTCTTTCCAGGTATCTGGTATTCCCTGATCTTTGATATTATTAAACATCTCTTTTAAAGGTTCCACCGGAACTTCCTTCATTTTGTTGTAATATATAGATGTTAACCCATCTGGACCAGGGGATTTTCCAATCTTCAACTTTCCAATTGCATCCTGAATTTCTTTAATCATTATTGGTTGATTTAATTTTTTACCCTGTTCTTCATTTATAGTGTTAATTCTTTGGTTTTCTAAGTAACTCTTAATCCTCTCTTCCATCTTATATTGATTATCATGTTTATCCACATCTTTATACATCTTCTCATAATACTCTTTAAATGCTTTTTTGATATCTTCTTGTTTAGTTAGTATCTTCCCTTTATATTTTATCTCTGCAATTAACTTCTTTTTTCTTTCCTTTCTAAGCTTACTAGCTAATAATTTACCAGCTTTATTCCCTAGTTCAAAGTATTTTTGTTTAATGTATTTCAGCTTAATTTCTAATTCTTTTATCGCCATTTCTTTTATTTGTCTTTGTAGTTTTTCAACCTCATGTTTCATTTTCTTGTCACCTGTCTCCCTCCATTCTTTTTCCTTTTTTCTCAATTCTTCTTTCAGTTTTACTTCTTTTTTTCTTTCTTTCTTCCTAAGATTCGCTTGTAGTTTAAAAAATTCACCCCTAATTACTGCCTTACTTGTGTCCCATATGATCTTACTTGGTATCTCCTCCATTTTATTTTCTTTAAAATAGAATTTTAAGATCTCTTTTATTTTATTTATGTTGTCTTCTTTTTTTTAATAAACTTTCATTTAGTCTCCATATGTATTCTTTTTTCCTTGAAGTTATTATCATTTCAATTGGGTTATGGTCTGACATGCACTTAGTCAAAATATTTGTTGATGTAACTTTTGGGGCCAGATTTTTAGAGACAAGAAAAAGATCTATTCTAGAAACCGAATTGTGTACAGCTGAATAAAATGTAAACTCTTTTTCATCTCTATGTTTATATCTCCAGGTATCAATAAAACCAAATTCTTCCACCATTTCAAAGTAAGATTTCGGTAATTTCCCTTGATTCTTTCGGATTTTTTTCCCCTTTTAATGATTTTCTGTTGAGGATCGGTTCTGGAACTGTGTTAAAGTCTCCTAATAAAATAATTGAACTATAATTCAAATCCTTAAGTTTCCTCATTATCTCTTCGAAATATTGGTCCCTCTTTTCCAATGGTGCATATATTCCCACAACTAATATAGTGTTATTTTCCATTTTAACTTCCACTCCTAAATACAATCCGTCATTGTCACTAAATATTTGTTTAGACTGGTATTTTTTATTTATATACATAGCTATGCCTTTTTTCTTCTTGCTAGCAGCTGATATATATGCTAGTCCAAGTTTGGGATTCCTGATATATTTAGAATCTTTCTCTCTTATATTGATTTCTTGTATGCAAATGATATCACTTTTAAATTTTTCTAATTGGTGGAATACTACACTTCTTTTATATTTCAAATTGATTCCTTTTACGTTCCAAGAAATTATTTTTACCATCTTGCCTTTATGTTTTCTTTCAATCAATATTCCTTGATTCTTGTATTTAATTTAAATCCTTTATAGAGTGAACAATTATTTCCTTATTATTTTTGTACCACCCCTTCCTCCCCTTATATTTAATTTTTTATTTATTTTATTTGTTATTTATTTGATATAGTCCAGTAACTTGGGGTACTTTGTCTTGTCCTTTTAAGTTTTTAACTCTGTTCTTCTTTATTAGTTCTTTTCTTTTTCTTCCCTTTCTTCTGTTTCTCCCTCTCTTTTTTACTCCTCCTCTTCTGATTTCTAATCTTCTTCTTCTGATCTTATATCCTTCTCACTCTTTTCTTCTTTTCCACTTTCTCCTGTGTTATTTTTATTTGCTCCTCCTCTTTCCTTTTTCTTTATATCTTTCATATCTCCATTCTCTAATTATGGTTTTTTCTTGGTTCAATTCCTCATTCTCTTTATAATCATCTCTAATTTTCTTTTCCATTTCTTTAGCTTTGGCTTCATTATCTATCCTATATAATAATAATAATAATAATAATAATAATAATAATAAACTTGCACCATAATAGTAATTTTTATTTATATCCCATCCCTCTGCCAAGCAATCAGGGCAGCGTACAATAGTCATGACAACAAAACAAATAACATCAAAACAAATAAATAACATCAATCAAATCCTATCCCTCCTTCCCACCCTCCTTCCCATATCTTTTCTGTTTATATGTGAAGAAGAGTCCCTCAATTCTGTCCCACTTGAAATATATCCCAACACTTTTCAATAGTTGTGTTAAACTTTTATATTTATTCCGCTCCATCAATATTTGCGGTGGTATATCTTTAAAAATTTTGAGTTCTACATTCTCAATTATTATTTTAGAGTCATAGCTTATCTGAATTAGTAATTCTTTAATTCTTGTCCTTGTCCAGCACACCACTACATCTCTGGGTAGTTTCTTATCTTTAGATTAGGCCGAGTTCACTCTGAATATTTTATCAACCTCTCTTTCCAGCAATTCTTCTGATATATCAATTAATTTTGCCAATCCAGGAATCAATCTGAGTATTAAATTTTCATTATTTTCCCCCGGTAATTCTCTTATTTCAACACACTGGTCTCTGTATCTAAGTTCATTAGACCATATCATTGTTTCATGCAGCTCCATCTTCTTATTCTCTTTCAATTTGTCTTCCATTTTATTCATTTTTTTCTCTTACTTTTTCTACTTCCGTTTGGGTTTTGTTTATATCCAGTGACATTTTCTCCATTTTTTTACTCAAACTATCAAGTTCTTTTTTAATGTCTTCTTATCTCTGATCTTGTTTCTTTTATCTCTCCCCTTATCTCTTGAATAGAATCTTTTATTTCTTCTCTTATTTCCTGATTAGATTCTTTCAGGTCATCTTTCATCTCCTGTCTATTTTCCTTAATCTCCTGATGCATCCGACGCATTTCTTCTATCAATTGCATAATTGGGTCTGTAATTTTAATTGATTCATCTGAGGATCCTCTTCTTGTCAAACCTAATTGTGTCTGAACCAAATTTTTCTTTTGTGTAGCCATCATTCCCTCTTTTTCGTTTTTCTTAGGGGTAAGTTTCTGACGTTTAGGCAAATATTATTCCTCTTCTATATTCCAATCTCTTCTCTCTTTCCCATTATCTTGCTTTCATTTCTTAAATGTGTGCATCAAAAAGTAACCTCACTTTATGAATGCAGCAATGGGAGGGCTGGAATCTACAAAGCCTCAGACGCTCTGGTCCCATGACAGGGGTCACCCCGTTCTCAGTCCATATGGCCTGTTGGCTTCCCCAACAATTCCCTCCTAGTGACACCCTTATCAGAGAGTCAATGGACGGGTAGTTTGAATCCCCGTTCCTTCAAGAACCATTGCTGCAGAGTCGGCAAGCACTAGAGACTCGTGCCTGCGTCCTCCCTTGGCACCATCACACCTGGAAGACTCGAGAACTTCAATTTTTTAAAGCTGTCCCATCAAAATTGTTGATTTTTTTTTTTTGTCTAAGTGCAGTACCCTACATTTCTCCTTGCTGAAATTCCTTTTGTTACTTTTGGCACAGCTTTCTAATCTATTCTAACCTAAATGAATTAAAAGCTCCAGGATCAGATGAACTACATCCAAGGATATTAAAAGAACTGGCAAATGTAATCTCAGAGCCACTGGCAAAATTCTTTGAGAACTCCTGGAGAACAGGAGAAGTCCCAGAAGACTGGAGGGGGTGCAAACATTGTCCCCATCTTCAAAAAGAGGAAAAAAGAGGATATGATAGCCCTGTTTAAATATTTGAAAGGATGTCATATTGAGGAGGGAGCTAGCTTGTTTTCTGCTGCTCCAGTGAACAGGACCTGGAACAATGGATGCAAGCTACAGGAAAAGAAATTCTGCCTCAACATTAGGAGGAGCTTCCTGACAGTGAGAGCTGTTTGACAGTGGAACACACTCCCTCAGAGTGTGGTGGAGTCTCCTTCTTTGGAGGCCTTTAAACAGGCTGGATGGCCACCTATTGGAAATGCTTTGATTTTGAGTTCCTGCATGGTAGGGGGGTTGGACTGGATGACCCTTGTGGTCTCTTCCAACTTTATGATTCTATGATTCTGTTAAGGTCATTTTGAATTTTGATCCTCTCCACTGGAGTATTAGCTATTCCTCCTTATTTGGTGTAATTATTAGCTACTTCTCTTAATTTGGTCTCATTAAAAGTCTTTGATGAATATTACAGAGATTTATATGCAAGGGGCAATGGGAACATTTTAGATATAGCAGGCAAATTTGATGAATTCCACTTGGAAAAATATGCTTGGAACAAAAGCAAGGTCTAAATGGCCCTATGATTACTATGGACCTTATTGAACCAAACAAAGATTAAATATGGAAAAAATATCAGGCCCAAATGGACTAATGGTAGTATATTAAAAGAAATTTGAAGATGAACTACTTCAATAATTAAAAATGAGTTATTAGGAAAAGGGCAGATGCCAGGTTCTTGGAGAAATGCCTGTATTACAGTGATTCATAAATACAGACGAGACCTATCTCACTACTAAATAATAACTATAAGATATTTACTACCATCCTGGCAAGCAGATTGAGAAGACATATTTCTCAGACTATCCATCAGGATCAGAATGTTTTTTCTGCCAGAAAGACAAATAAGAAAACATGTAAGAACTTTTCTCAGTATTATTGAATTTTTGGAACATAATGACAAAAAGGCTTCTTTGATTTATTTTTTTTTTAGCTGAAAAGAAAGCATTTGGCAATAATTCCTGGAACATTTTTTTCAAGTATTTCAAGTATTGGAGAAAATAGACTTTGGTGAAAAAAATATTCAGGAAATAAAGACAATCTGCTTGGTGCAAAAAGGTCCTTGATAAATGGCAATGCAAGAACAACTGAAATACAAAAGGGTTGGCATGCATGCCCTCTCTCACCTTTACTGTTTATTTTGGCACTGTGGACCTTATTAATAGATATTAGACAAGATAACAGGGCAGAACCTATGGGGTGAGGGGAAAAACGAGACCAGTTTAAGCTGAGGGCCTATGCTGATGATCTTATGATAATGATACAAAATCCACTGGACTCAGTGAAGGCTCTTTTGGGAAAAATATATAGGAAGTCCCTCCTAATTTGACAGATTAGGGATCAGGGCACTGTCAAAAAGTGGGAATTGTTGAAATGTGGGACCTATAGCACTCTGGTCCCTAACCTATCAAATAAGAGGAGGAGGGAAACAGTTCTATTGAAGGGGAAAGAGATGCCATTTTAAGTATATTTATTTTCTTTCTATGCAAGGAGTATTTCAGCTAAGCAGTAGCATGAACTGAAGAAAATAGTTGAGTGAAACTGGGAAGGCATGCCCAGATTTCATAGGCATGCCTGTACCAGTAGTGTGCAGTTCTCCAACTGGTTGGCTGAAGAAGAAAAAGAACCAAGTGCCTTGCCACCATTACTGCTGAGTGGTGGCAAACAAAATCCAGTCAGAAGTGCTGGCTGCATCACATCACTGCCTGGGCTGGCTATACACTCTCTGAAGAGGAGGCGGTGCTGGCAATTTCAGCTTGCTTACTTCATTCAGCCCTCTCCACAGCCTGTGCATGACCATGGCAATTGTAGGGGCTCAGACTCTGATGATCTTCCTGCTTTCCCTACAGCTAGAGGTAAGGAAAAGTGTTAGCATACCCTACACACCTCCTGCTGGATATGCAGTTTCATAATGAATATCTAGAGTTGGGCATGTTTTGGGGTCATGATGACCTGCAGAAACTAGAATTTATACAGAGACCTAGATAAAACTAAGATAAATGCTAAAAAAGTTTGTTGATAATCTCCCTCCCTCCTCCAGGCTCTTTGTATTTCCACTTACAATGGATAAAAGGGAGTTGTATCTAAAAGCAATCAGTGACCATGCCTTTTACCTCACCTTATGATGATCTTCCTATATGTTCCTATGATGTTCCTGCCTGATCATTAAGGGATTATCTAAAATCTAATCAATGTATTGTCACCATGGAAATAAAACCATCAACCATTCTGGACCCTTTTTTCAGTTCCCTGAGAAAGCCATTAAGGCCTTTGTCATACCAAATATAAAACAAATCATTCTCAAGGTTATGAAATGGGTAATAAATCAGTCCAAGCTCTAGCCACATTGTTAACAGATCAGGGCTCTCTGTATAACCCTCAGATGTAGTCTGAGCCACTCTGCATTTTCTGCAGACCTCTCTTCAGGATCCAAAATTATCACCCTCTTTAACTCCTGACTTTTCTTTAAGCAGCCTTCTACACCTTTCTTTCCAATAGCCTTGTATGATTCTTAAGGTCACCTTGCTTCTTGTATGTCTGTGTGCACCCTTGCACATTTCTAAATAAAACACTTTGTTTACTGAAATTGAAGCACTTTCTGCAGTTATTTTGGTATACAAAGGTGAAAAGATCCCTGCAGTTACCCTTCTCTCACAGGCTGCTTTGCTATAATTTCCACAAATTTCAAGTAAATGTTGGCATTGTGGGTGGGGATCCCCCAACATCCTCCACCTTTTAGGGTAACAGGAGGAACAGTTTAAAGTAAAAAATTGATTCACAAAGGAGGTACTGGAATCCATCCAAGATTTTACTTTGAACTCCTCCTTCACCACCTTTTTTAACCTCTTTCTCAGTAGCGATAGTGGTGGATCACTTCTTTGATAAATGACATCTGCAAAAATATTGTTTGCTCAAACCTGAAAACAGACTGAAGCACCAATGCTGGAAGAATTGTTAAGGTTCCTGAGTATGACCAAATGGACAAATCAACATGGGTTCTAAAGGATGTCAATTGAAGGTTTTTTGAATGATTGGAAACTATTTATGGACTTTTTGAGCAATAAGAAATCTAACAATGTGATAATCTATGGCTATTGTTATTAGTAATTTTAATAGGATTATTTAGTTGGATTTGTAATGGTAGAATGATAATTTTTTCCTCTTTAGCGTTTACTAAGTGTGGTTTAATTATACATACTTTGGATCCAGAGTCACAGAAAACCCACAACCAGGTCTCATTTATTTGTATTAATTCTCTGTGTTCCTCAAAACTGAGTCCCTCAGGCAAGGCTGTTACAAATAGGCACGTCCTAGGAGAAGATTCTCTTGTAAATTCAGTTGCTTCACCAACTGTCATTTCCATGGCAACCCCAGCTTCTCTGAACCTTAACTTGTAACCTTCTTTCACTGTACTACCAGCTTCTGTTACACAATATGCTGGCTTGATAGGTGACTTTAAATTCTTCTGATAAATTTTTGGACAATTTAATTTCAAGTGCCCTAGTTGCCCACATTCATAACAACGTCTCTGGCTTGGTTTTAACTGATTTTCTGTCAACCATCTATCCCTCTTCTGGTCTTCAGGGCCACACTCTCTCAACCTAAAACTTTTCCTCTCAGATTCTGGTGTTCTCCCTTGATGCCAGGATTTATAATTTCCTCCCTCACTATTCCTTTCTTTTGGGACTTGCCAGTTTTTGGGGTCCTTTTTGTCTTTCCACTGAGACCCTTCTTTATTTTTTTGTCATTCCCCTGTCATCTCCTCTAATTACTACTAGTTCATCAACCATTCTGTCAGCTTTTGCTACTGTTTTGGCCCTTTTCTCTTGAACTAGCCATTTATATTCTTGGGGAATTATAAAATTGCTCCAAGCCTATTAAGCTTTGCAATTCTTCTTTGGACGTTACTTTATAGCTATCTACCCAGCTCTTTAAATAATAATCTAGCCTACATGCCAGATGAGAGAAAGTTTCCTCTGGTCTTTATCTTTCAAAACTCCCCTCTGTGGTGTTCTGGAGTTAATCCAAATCTTTGCTTCACCATCTCTTTGAATAACTCATAGATTTGAGCTTCCTCTGCTCTCATCTCAGCATAAATTTCTGTGAGACCACCACAAATCTGGGAATCTTATATAACTCATCCTTTCTTCTTTTATTTTTAATTCCTCACAAGTTCTCTCAAAATTGGTGAAGAAGGAATCAATATTGTCCCCTTTATAATATCTGCGGAATCTCTTCATGTCAATCTGAAGTGCTCTATTTACCTCAGCTACCATCTGAGTTTGAGGACATCCCTGATCTAGACTTCTCATCCTAAGTTGGAAATCCATTTTAGCTTGTCTTATTCTCAATCTTTCTATTTCAATTTGTTGTTCCTTTTCAATCTCTTTTCCCCTCAAAAGCCTCTCATATTCCTTTTCTTTTAAAAGCCTCTCATTTTCCTTTTCAATTCTAGCCATTTCTATTCTTTCTTTTATTTTCCAAATCTCCAAACTTTCTTGAGGTTCAGAAAGGGCAGTGTCAAGACTAGCCACCATTTCTTCTTTAACCTCCTCCCCTTCCACCAATTCAGCCACTGCTGGGATTTTAACATTTTTAGGAATCATAGAATCATAGAATCATAGAGTTGGAAGAGACCACAAGGGCCATCCAGTCCAACCCCCTGCCATGCATGAACTCCCAATCAAAGCATCCCCGACAGATGGCCATCCAGCCTCTGCTTAAAGACCTCCAAGGAAGGAGACTCCACTACTCTCTGAGGGAGTGTGTTCCACTGTCAAACCGCCCTTACTGTCAGGAAGTTCCTCCTAATGTTGAGGTGGAATCTCTTTTCTTGCAGCTTGCATCCATTGTTCCGGGTCCTAGTCTCTGGAGCAGCAGAAAACAAGCTTGTTCCCTCCTCGATATGACATCCCTTCAAATATTTAAACACGGCTATCATATCACCTCTCAGCCTTCTCTTCTCCAGGCTAAACATCCCCAGCTCCCTAAGTCGTTCCTCATAGGGCTTGCTTTCCAGACCCTTCACCATTTTAGTTGCCCTCCTTTGGACACGCTCCAGTTTCTCCACATCCTTTTTGAATTGTGGTGCCCAGAACTGGACACAGTATTCCAGGTGAGGCCGGACCAAAGCAGAATAGAGTGGCACTATTACTTCTCTTGATCTAGACACTATACTTCTACTGATGCAGCCTAAAATTGCATTGGCCTTTTTAGCTGCTGCATCGCACTGTTGACTCATGTTCAACTTGTGGTCCACCTGGATTCCTAGATCCCTTTCACAGGTAGTCTCATTCAGCCAGGTGTCCCCCATCGTATATCTGTACTTTTCGTTTTTCCACCCTAAGTGCAGTACCTTACATTTCTCTGTGTTGAATTTCATTTTGTTAGCTTTGGCCCAACTTTCTAGTCTGTTCAAGTCATTTTGAATTTTTATCCTGTCCTCTGGGGTATTAGCTACTCCTCCTAATTTGGTGTCGTCTGCAAATTTGATAACTATGCCCCCAATACCGTCATCCAAGTCATTAATAAAGATATTGAATAGCACTGGGCCCAGAACAGAGCCCTGTGGCACCCCACTGGTCACTTCTTTCCAAGTTGAAAAGGAGCCATTGTTGAGCACCCTTTGCGTTCGACCAGTTAACCAATTACAAATCCATGTAACAGTTACTTTGTCTAGCCCACATTTTACCAACTTGCTTGCAAGAATGTCATGGGGAACCTTGTCAAAGGCCTTACTGAAATCAAGATATACTATATCCACAGCATTCCCTTCATCTACCAAGCTGGTAATTTTATCAAAAAAAGAGATCAGATTTGTCTGGCATGACCTGTTTCTCTGAAACCCATGTTGACTTTTTGTGATTATGAAATTATCTTCCAGATATTCACAGACTCTCTGTTTAATGATCTGCTCCAGAATCTTTCCGGGTATTGATGTCAGACTAACTGGACGATAATTGTTGGGATCCTCTTTTTTCCCCTTTTTGAAGATGGGGACAACATTTGCCCTCCTCCAGTCCGCTGGGACCTCTCCTGTTTTCCAGGAATTCTCAAAGATTATTGCCAATGGTTCTGATATTACATTTGCCAGTTCTTTTAATACCCTTGGATGTAATTCATCTGGTCCTGGAGACTTGTATTCATCTAGATTAACCAGATGTTTCTGTACTATCTCTTTACTTATTCTGTGCTGAAATTCTCCTATTCTGTCCTCTGCTCCATTATCCTCAAGTTGAGCACCCTTTGCCTTTTCTGAGAAGACTGAAGCAAAGAAGGTGTTGAGTAATTCTGCCTTTTCTCTGTCCCCTGTTAACTTTTTGCCATCTTCTCCACACAGTGGCCCTACCATTTCCTTCTTTTCCCTTTTGCTACTGACATACCCCCAAAAGCCCTTTTTATTGTTCTTAACCTCTCCAGCAAGCCTGATTTCATTCTGCGCTTTAGCTTTTCTGACTTTACCCCTACACGTGCTAGCTATTTGTTTGAATTCCTCTTTGGTGATTTCCCCATTTTTCCATTTCTTATACATGTTCCGTTTAAAACATAGTTCAGTTGCAAGTTCCTTAGTCATCCATCCTGGTTTCTTGAGACACCTCCCATTCTTCCTCCTCGTTGGCACGGTTTGAAATTGTGCCTTCAGTATCTCCCTTTTGAGAAACTCCCATCCGTCTTGAACTCCCTTCTCTTTTAGTATTCCTGTCCATGGGATCACCCTCAGTATTTCTCTAAGTTTAGTAAAATCAGCTTTCCTAAAGTCTAGAATGCGTGTCTGACTATGCCTGGCTTCTCCTTTCCACTGTATAATAAACTCCAGGAGGACATGATCACTCCCGCCTAAGGATCCAACCACTTGCACCCCATTAACTAGGTCTTCCCTGTTAGTTAGGATCAGATCCAAAATAGCTGACTCCCTCGTTGCCTCTTCCACCTTTTGAACAATGAAATTGTCTTCGAGGCAAGTGAGGAATTTGCTAGACCTTGAGGATTTTGCCGAGTTTGACTTCCAGCAAATATCCGGATAGTTGAAGTCACCCATCACTACTATATTTCTCCTTTCTGAGTGTGTGGTCATCTGTTCTAGAAAGGCTTCATCCAATTCTTCTGCTTGAGTTGGGGGTCTGTAGTAGACTCCCACACTAACATCCCTGTTGTTTCCTTCCCCTTTAATTTTTATCCAGATGCTCTCCACTTGGCTTCCAGGATTGATGTCCTGGATTTCTTCACTGGTGTAAATATCCCTGACATATAATGCTATTCCCCCTCCTTTCCTGTTTGTCCTGTTTCTCTTGAAAAGGTTATACCCCTTTATTTCTACATTCCAGTCATGAGACTCATCCCACCAGGTTTCAGTGATGCCTATTATATCATATTTGCTTTGTTGTGCTAGGAGTTCAAGTTCATCTTGCTTATTTCCCATGCTCTGTGCATTAGTGTAGAGACATCTAAGACCATGTGTCCCCTTTACTTGCTGCCTGTGCACATTTTTTTGCCTCCCACTGTTGGGTCCCTGTACTGTTTGCCTTGTTTCCTCTATGACAGTTTGACTATTTTCTCCAGTCCTTTTGTCTTCCAGGACGTTGTCTCCCTTCCCCACACAGTTCAGTTTAAAGCCCTCCTGATCAAATTCTTCAGACCGTTGGCAAAAACATTTCTTCCAACTGGTGTGAGATGCAGCCCATCCCTTGCCAGGAGTCCGCCCTCATGGAACCGCAGCCCTTGATCCAAGAATCCAAATCGTTCTCGACGACACCATCTGCGGAGCCAATTGTTGACATCTGCTATCTTCCTCTCTCTTCCTGGACCATGCCCTTGAACTGGCAGAAGAGACGAGATGACAATCTGTGTCTCCATTTCTTTCAGCTTCTTTCCTAGAGCCTCGTAATCCCTTTTGATGTTCTGAAGGCTGTGTCTTGCTGTGTCGTTCGTTCCCACGTGGACCAAAAGGAAGGGGTATTGGTCGGTAGGCCTGACCAGTCTTGTCAGCCTCTCTGTCACATCTCTGATCTTTGCCCCAGGAAGACAACACACCTCTCGAGACATCTTGTCAGGCCCACAAATCACTGCTTCTGTCCCCCTCAGCAAGGAGTCCCCCACCACGACCACACGCCTCCTCCGAGGCTTAGCAGCGACTGTTCCCTGTGGTGGAACTGCCAGGGTCCCCTGCTCTGTCTCTGAAATCTGTCCATGCTGCTCTTCTGCATCCTCCTTGCTAAGAGTAAGAGCTTGAAATCGATTCTGTAGCCGCAAGCTCCCAGTACGATCCCTGGTTTCCTTACTTCTGCGTGTGACCTTCCTCCAGCTTTCTACCTCCTGTGTGTGTGATGTGACCTTCTCTTCCCCAGCGACTTCCTCTGTGTGTTCCCCATCCAAGACCGTTTGTTCTGTTCTCTCAAGGAAAGCCTCTTGTTCCCTAATATGTTGAAGTGTAGACCATGGTAATAGTATTTCCCTACAATTACCCACAACTTTTACCTCAGGAAATACTTCTAAAATGTCAGTTCCTCAACTGAACTTAAAGACAACACCTGTATCTTAAAGCCAGAGTAGTGATTCCTTACTTTACCAGAACGTATACCTCAGGAATCAAGTGTGTTTTTACTCTTATCACTAATCTCCTACCAATACCTCAGCATGTTTACCTCAGAGACTAGTTACTTTCTAGCATGGTCAGTTTCCAAGTAATCTCCTACAAATACCCTTGTGTGAATACCTCAGAGATCACTTTACTGATACCAACGCCTAGATTTCAAAAGGTTGTTTTTTTTAACCTTTTCACTTTAGACCAGCTATTGGGTATCTGGTATCTTGCACTCATTCAGTTCAAACACACTTTTGGCTATTGGATTTGTCAAATCCTGACGCTAAAAAACTATTAGCCACTGGATCTTTTCGTATCTCGGTGCTGCCACCAAACTTAAGTGGTGCACACTACTGCCACCTCTCTCCTTTTACACTTTAATTCTAGCTGGCAGTCCTGTGGAAACTTTTTATCTCCACCCTTGCCACCTAATGAAGTTAAGGGACCCACACTGTCTTTTGTATGATGTCCTCCAAATCCAAATAGTTTTTATTAGTGTTTTGTGACTAAAACATAGGCCAAGCAATGTTAGAACAAGAAGAAAAGTTTATTTTAAAACAGCATGTAATAAATGTAACTTGCACCGGAACTTATTACTACAGTCTTTCTTGGTTCCAAAATTATAACGTTTGTTTCTAATTCACTCACAGTACCTCAGCCACACTGGCTAACAATATCTGTCTGGAGAGAACACCACAGCAACTCTCTTTTTTAGAGCTCTGTGAGTGTTCAGAGTCTCTCCTTTCTACACTCTTAACTCTCCCAAAATAGAGTTCCCCCAGGAACACCCTAAAACTCAGCCCTCTCTGGCTTAACTTTCTCAACACTCTCCTCATCTCAACACTCACTCTAACCAACCACCAACTGTCAGCCTGGGCTTTTTAATTGCTCCCAGCTGGAATCCCATTGGCCAGCTGGACATTCTATTCACCACAGGGTCCAACCTTTACAATAGGTTTGGATGATATATATAATAGATTGGTCCCTTTTTTGTAATACATTAGTCAACATATAAATTGGCATGAGTGTCTATGTATAATTTGGAATTTAATTATTAATGACAAAATGTTTTTATTTTTGCTTTTTTCTAGATGTAGAAAACTAGTTGCTGGAGCAGACAGATTGACAGATTCTGCCAAGTAAGAGGGAAGACTAAGGGGTGTGAATGGGGTGGGTGGGTTATGTTGTATGTGGAGTTCCATGCTTTGCTTAATATGTGTGTGTGTGTTTTAATCTCCTCCTTGGTTTATATAATTCAAATTTCTTATTAATAATTGTATTTATGGGAGAATACATTTATGTATTTTGTTTGTCTTGTTTGTATTTGTTTAGTGAACATTGTGAATGATTTATGTAACATTAAGCCAACTTAATGTTAATGTTAACCTGTGTATATAACATGCACATGCTTTTGTAAGTAAATTTTCTTTTATATTGCTCTCAGTCAAAGACTCTGTCTTAATTCTTTATTGTGGAGACACATGGGTTGGAGAACTAAGGGTGGACTATTTTCCTGCTCTCACGTATATTCTGCTGAATTTACTCTGCTGGTGAAATTAAACCAATCTCTCCTATTTTGAGCTTTCCACAAAAACCCAAAAATCCTAACATAGTGCTACTCCTCTCCTTTCCTGTTTGACCTACATCTCTTTAAAAGGTTATACCCCTCTAATACTAAATTCCAATCATGAGACCCATCCCATCAGATTTTGATGATCCCTATTATTGTACTTTGTTGTGTTAGAAGTTCAAATTCATCTTATTTATTTCCCATGCTCTGTGCATTAGTGTAGATACATCTAAGACCATGGATGTCCCCCCTTGCTGCCTATATAACCTTTTTTTCCGTCCCGCTGTTGCACTATTTGCCTTGTTCTCACCATAGCAATTTGACTATTTTCTCTTTTTCTGAAAAGTTCTAGAAAATTAGTCAGGCAATTAGTCATGATTCTTTACTGAACAGATGTATAAGTAAACACATGCAAATGTGAAATAGACTAATTCATCTATCTTTCCCTGCTTCCTGGTTCTTTTAGCTAATGGTGCCAGGGATTGAACATGAGACCTCATATATTTGTTGTTGGCCCTCTCCTAATAATCATCTTATGTCCAGATTATCTGAATGCCCATTATTCTCCCCATTTGAACCTGACTGAGACTTAAGATATGGGGGAGGGGCTTCTCTGAATCCCACATGCCTGCATGCTATCTGATAAGGACAAAGGAGAGGATCTTTATCATAGCTCCTCCTCAGCTATAGAAATCCTTCCCAAGAGAGGCTTGATAGGCCACCTACACATGGAGACATCCACATATAGAAGAGAAGAGTGCACAGAGGGAATGCAATTTGCATTTGGTATTTTAGACATATAGATGCAAATTTAGAATTTATTATAATTTAAATAGAAATACCTCTTGGCACATTTAGAAGATTGTGACCAGGTGAGCTGTGTGTCTGCATAGTCTGTTGTTTGGTCATTAACCAGATAGACACTTTCAAGGTCCCTGCTCTCCTTTGTAGGGTTTTTAAATCTTTAAAATAGACAGAGGACATCTTGAAAGAGATATTGTCCTGTGTAAGCTTTTCAAATAAAGGGTTCTCCTTTGTAAAACAAGACAAGTGGCCATCCTAGTTCTATGATATAATGGTGTCATCAATCTTGAGCCTGACAGTATAAAACTCATTGCCAGGGAAGAATTTCTCTTCTACAGCTTGATGCCAAAAAAGCAGACAAAGCTTCCATGTTTTCCTCATCACTGTTTCTGGAAACTACTGGGATGTTATAGATAAAGAAGATGGTGACAGAATAATGTTGGAATAGATTTTGACTGATTAGAGCTGCAGTGAGGAGCTGTCATGTTGCTTTGGAATGCTAAAGCCTTTTCAATTTGAAGCATGCCTCTCAGAATACACAGACCAGAGAGAGATACTGAAATCTGTATCCTGTCTTGGACTGTAAGAGTTTCTGTTATTTCTTCTGCACAAGCTCAGTCAGAGCTTTATAGTAAGTAGTTAAAATAATTTAATAAATTTCTTATAATTTATTCTGTTTCCTTAGCAACTACAGAATAACTATGCTACACTGAATTTGTAATGTAATGAAGGGGAAGTATTTTGCATTGTAATGATAACATTTAAGTTACTTCTGTAGTTAATAGAGTTTGACTTCACTGAAAGATGGAGAAATATCACTTGGTTCATGTTCTAGCTCATACTGTGCCTTGTGCCTTGTGTTGTGCCCTCTTGTGAGTGCTTACATGAATATGAGGTGGTTGAAAGGAAAGTGTTTTTTGTATCACAGACTAGAGTTTGTAGAATTCATACTTTTAAAGGTAACTAAAAATAACTATTGTAATTACTTTTGAGAAATGGGAAAGTAGACCCTTTCTTGAATCTCTCACTGTTCAGTTTCCACACAGACAAGGACATAGAACAATGGATGCAAGCTACAGGATTCCACCTAAACATTAGGAGGAACTTCTTTGGAGGTTTTTAAACAGAGGCTGGATGGCCATCTGTCTAGGGTGCTTTGATTGTTTATTCCTCCATGGCAGGGGGTTGGAGTGGATGGCCCTTAAGGTATCTTCCAGCTCTATGATGCTGGGTCCAATCATTATGTTTGGCAGGAGTGTGTGGGAGATTCATACCCTCCAACAGTTCACTGATGAAAACTGGGATACATGTGTTCATACAACATGAAAGTGTGATCAAGATTGCAAAAGCTATTGAGGAAGAATACACAAGCTGAGAGAGGCTACAGCAGTTTGCTTTTGCCTGAGCCAACCAGGAAGGACAAGATTCTACATCCTCACTCCCTTAAACTATTTCAGTACAATCTACTTTTGCCCTTTGAACTCAGTTTGAGGCAAGGACCCCCCCCCGACGAGTTGGGAGGGGGCCTTCTGTTGCGTCTGCCTTAAAAGGGCATCGACGCAACGATTGGCCAGGTGGACAGGAAGGCCCGCCTCATCCTGTCCGCCTGGCCAATGGGGTTGATCTCGCGGCTGTGGTCTCGCGAGATTTGGAAGTCTCGCGGGATTACGGCGCGAGATTTGTGAGGCTTTAAAGCCTCGCGCTGCCTCGTGGCGGCAGCCATTTTAGCTCCGGACAAGCAAACTATTTCAGTACAATCTACTTTTGCCCTTTGAACTCAGTTTGAGGCAACTGGAATAAGCTGAGGGCAAAGCAGGAAAGTGAGAGTAGGAGAGAGAAACTGGGACATTTTAAAAGTAGCTGGAAAAGTAGGACAACTTTTAGGAGGATTAATCAGGACTGTCCCTGCCAAATCAAGATGATAGGAGGGTATGGGGTGAAGTCTCAGTCTGCCCAACCAGTAGGAGAATCCCTGTTCTGAACTGTGGCTAAAATTATAGGCATACCTGAAATGTCCCAGTTCTAAGCTCTAAGGCATCAGACAGCAGGCAGGTACGGTTTCTCTTCCAGCTACACTTTTAATTGGTTTCTCATTGCTTGCTCCATCCAAGTTCCTATTTTTCACAAACCACTTCCATCCTTTGTTGTGCAAGAAAAATGGCCCCATGTGGCCTACTTAGGACACACATGACAGCCATAAACTGTGGATGTCTCACTCCTCCCCTCTCCCAACATCAGGCTTTCTTCCTGAGGTCCTGCAGTGCACTCCCAAATGTTTCCTAACTCAGTGCCTTAAAAATAGCTCTTACAGCATTTCCTCTGTTCCTGTCAAGCCAGCCTGGTTTGTAATTTCCGCTTGTGTCCCCAGACATCATTATACAGAGTAACAGAATTGAGTTAGTTACTCCTCCATCCTTGGGGATTGTTCCATAACATGTCAGACCTTGGAAATGTTTCCAAAAGCCTCTTCTCTGCCTACCCTAGTTTCTTGCATGGATGTAAATATATGTTCTTGTCTTTAGTTACTATGTCAGTTTTAAGAGTCTCTAAACCCTTTGAATCCATGTTTCCCATGTTATCTGCACAAATCCTAATTTGTCATCTGCTGTCTCTAAAAATCTGATTCCTGCTTTTGACAAATTGTTGCTGTCACTGTCAGAGTAGCATGTGCAAAAGTCATTCTCTCATTACACTACTGGCTCTTGCTGACCCTATTTGTGATCAAGTGTAATCCATCCCATCTTCCTCTCAGCCATCAACTCCTGCATACATATAATTACTTGCATATTCTTGAACTAGCCTTCCTCAAACCAGCACCAGCCTGATGCATTGGATTAAAACCTCCATTATCCTTGCCAGAATTTATTGTGTTACCTTGAGATGGTGAAGTTTTATTTTAACACATTTGTAAGATGCCATAATGGAGAAAGATGTCTTGAGTTCTTGATAAGCAATTAATGTGTTGTATTTCTTCAATCAGCATGGTGCTTGTGAGTAATTTTTGTGTCTCACTGGCTGCAAAAAGCAATAGACAAATGTGCATAAATGTATATTTTTGTTTCTCTTGCATCAGTGGTGAAGAATGAGTGGCCTTCCAGGTAATGCTGGACTGCATCAGCTTTGATCAGCATCCTGTGTAGAGGGATGATAGGAGTTACAGCCCAATAATATTTCAGGGGCTATAATACCTCAACCTCAACTCATGATGACTCTGTGGATGACATATCTCCAAGACCCTTGTCCTCAGCTGCTCTGCTCAGATCCTACAGGCTCAGTCCCATGGCCTCTCTAATTGAGTCTAACCATCTGACATAACTGCATTTTATTCAACTCAATAACTATTTTACTCTGACCTCAAAGGTGAGAGAATTTTTGTCTTGTTTATCCTTGGAACATTTTAACTTCAGTCTGAGGGTGTTGACCAGAAAGGGATACAAGCAACTAGATCTACTCCCTTTGGAGGAGGATATTATGTCTGTTAGGAAGAAACAAAGCCAATGCAAAATTACAGACTTTTTTGGCTCCAAACTACCTCTGCTGTAGAATGCTTAGAAATGATCCTATCTGTTTGCAGTGAAAATCCCTTAGATGGTCCCTGGGGCCTCAGTGCCTCAGTGGAAATTATACAAGAGTTGGTGAGTGCTCTTTGGCCATGGGTCTAGAGCAAGCTAACTACTCGACAATCAACTCTGGATAGGCTCATATTACTAATCAACTACAATACAGTGGAGCCCTAGCAGTACTAGGGCCAAGAGGGAATCATGAAGGATAATTCTACTATATTCTACTATATTATATTATCTATATTACAGTCCCATGCCCTCAGTTCTTGTCAGCCTTCTAGCTGTAGCTATAAAGAAGTCAACTGCAATGGCACTGATTCCCAAGAGGTGGTAAACCTTTTTTGCACACAGCTTGAGCTGACAAAGAGTCTGTTCACAAGGTGGACTGAAGATCTGTGTGAGATAAGGGGTATACTAAATGAATGCAGAGATCAGTTGATCTTACTAGTGGCCTCAATATTACATAATTCAAAGGGCTCTAAATAGCCCCCCTCTACAAATCTAGCAAGTGGTAGAGTGGATTTGGAGTCTAGGGAGGACATGGAATCTAATCCCTCTCTTAAATTGGATTTGTCTAATTGCAGTAGTCAGCAAGTGAGAGTAAGTCCATCTAGCACTATAAACACAAATTTTACTCATAGCAACACTGACTCTAAGGGTTTAAAGAGAAAGGGTCCTAAATGGGAAAAGTGTAAGGCTCCAGCAATTAAAAAGCAAAAAACTGGATAATACAAAAGTTGCTGGTAGTACTAAGAGGCTCTAAAATGAACTTTAACAGACTTTTCAAGGTTATGGAATGTGAACAGAAAGACCATGAAATATCAAGTTCATTGAATCAGGAAAATAAAAATAAAACTAATAAGACTGAACAAAAAAAGAGACTCCTCTACACAATGCCTGGAAATGTTAATTGCCAGTTAATTGTCCCCTGGAGCCTCCAAAGCCTTTGCAATCCAATAAAAGGGCTGTTGTATCCAACACCTTGGTTTGTGACTAGAAAGATAATCTTCAACTTGACTCCCAAGGAAACAAAAAGTGGTGTCTCCAGTTAGAGGATAAGGTTTTAATTTTTACTAACTGCCCCAGACCTTATCGTTGGATGTCACAATGAGATCGGAACATTCGTTTGCTAAAGTTTTTGTCACTTGTATTCAAGCCACAGCTGAAATTGGACTCCATCAAAAAAGATTGAATACCTTTCTTATACAGTCACGCTTCTGTTTTCGCAGACTTTGAGTCTGCGTCCCTTGCCCATTTGAGAGCGGCAAACGGAGGGGACAAAATGGGATACGTGCCACCAATCAAGCCAACTGGGCTTGAATATTGGTAATTTTCCATTTTCATGGGGGGGGGGGGCGGAACATTGCGAAAACGGAGGGGCGACTGTAATTCTAAAATGGTCTGCACAAGAATATCCTTTGTTTCTGTGTCTATAGCAAATTTAGTCTATTCCTTCAAGGAGACAATTTTAAAAAGGAGTTTCAAAGTTAAGAGACATTTTAGAGACAAGTCACCCCCTTTGCCTTTGGTTTACTGTAGGAGAGGGATATGTTTTCCAGATAAATCTAGTTACTCTGAGCCTCTTACTGGACCTCCAAATTTGCAAGTTAGCCTATCTCAATTATCATCAACAAATAATACAGGAATACAAAACTCAAAGTTGTTGAATCCAAGGGATATGTAAGATTTGAGGAGCCACAATAGAAACAAGATGGTCTTCACACATGGAAGTCTGTCTTCTGAAAATCTTCAGTTTATTAATAATTTTGAGGCACTTTCTGAACATGAACAATGTGACATTATATCACAGTTGGCCTCGCTGGAAGATATACTTTTGAAACTGGTTCAGGGCAGCAATGAACAAAAATTAAATGTTTCATGTCTGTCATTGTCCAATAAAAAATGTGTAAAGAATACCATTCTCACCAAAAAAGCTACAGAGGCAGACTCCTGGAAAGTTAGGATTAACATCACATAGTGCAACTGAGAAAATTTGTTCTTTCCTGAGCATCATACCAAAACTATGTTGGGTACTCGAGTTCAAAGCCCAGAAATAATTGTAAAACAACTCCCCAAACCTACTAGCTTAGTTACTGATGCAAAAACATCTCTGTCATCTCAACTGATTGAACAAAAGACGAAAAACAACAAAGCCCTCTTTACTATCATTTTGTTAATATGGCGCCAAAATCTTATGATTGGATTGATGTACAGTATTTGGAACCACATGAGAAGGAAATTGAGAAGACAGATAGAGCACATGCTTCAAATGATCCTGAGGCTCTGAATCTCATGTTAAAACCCAAAAATGATTATAAAAAATTGATTTCAAATAAGAAAGCACGATTTCAGGAATGCTTCTGATCTGGCCATGAATTGGCAGCAACAGGATCAAATCCCACTTACTTATGGCAGTTGGTTTCAGGTAGACTCAGCAAGACAAAATTCACATTTGATATTCACATTCCAGCTTCAAGATGGGAAAATTTTTATTTAGATCTGTTTGAAGAAGATGAAAGAAGGCCAATCAGTAGTTCCCAGTGGATATGGGATATGCATCTGAGATTAAGGGCCTTTGCAGACTGCTAGAAATAGTGCGAATTGAGTCCACTTTAATTGCCCTGGCTCAGTGCTAGGAAATCATGGGGATTGTATTTTTTCTGAGACATTGAGCCTTCTCTGTCAGAGAGCTCTGGTGCCACAATAAACTACAGTTCCCATGATTCCCTAGCACTGAGTCAGGACAGTTAAAGTGGACTCAATTTGCACTATTTCTGGCAGTCTGCAAAGGCCCGAAATCCCTTATTCAGACAATGAAGGACAATAAGGCTTCTGGCAATGACTTCCTGCCCCCAGAATTGTTTAAAAGTAATGTTGATTGGTGGGCACCATTATTGCCAGGGTTATTCACACACATAAATAAGTGTGAATAACCTACTAAAGGTTGGTTCCAACTAAAGGTTGGAATCTTAGTACAGTAGTAACAACATTTAAAAAAGGAAATTGAAAGGATCCTGGGAACTATAGACTGACCAGCTTGATTAATATGCCAGACAAAATTAATGAGCAGCACCTCTTGCATTAATTAGAGGACTCGGCAGATGAAAATTCTATCATAGCTGAAGAACAGGCTGGCTTTAGAAAAAGGAGATCGAAATTGGATAATTGTTTCATATTACACAATTTGATAACTAAGTATTCCATACAGAGCAGACAGCTTTTTGCAACTTTTTTTTAATTTAAGTGCAGCCTTTGATACTAAACATACAGCATATTTGGGAAAAGTTGTCAAAGACAAATATAGACTGGAGACTTTTATCACTCATGAAAGCACTTTACACAGAAACTTCTTTGAAGATTAGAAGAGGTGTAAGTTTTGCTTTGACAGATATGGTTCCAACACACAAAGGGGTTCACCAAGGCTTCATCCTAGCATCTTTTCTTTTTAATTTTTATATTGATATTGTTGTTTCATTACAAAATCAGGATTATCATATGCCAAAAATTTTAAATAGAGTGTTAAAACATATTATTGTATGCAGATGATATTATTCCCCTTTCAACATCTCCAGTTGGTTTGAGAAGACTGCTAAGACACTTTACTGCTTATTACAAGGAAAATGACCTGGTCATTAACAATAATAAGTCTAAAGGAGTCTTTGGTACAAAGAGGAACTTATATCGAAGGTTCATAAACTCTAAAAAGTTAGAGCAAGTAATTCTTGCATGGCTGCGGTTCTATGAGGGTGGACTTTTAGCAAGAGATGGGCTGCATCTCACACCAGTTGGCAAAAACATTGTTGCCAATAGTCTCAAACATTTGATCAGGAGGGCTTTAAACTAAAGGCCTAAGCAGACTGCCAGAAATAGTGCACATTAAATTGAGGCACTGCCCTGTCTCAGTGCTAGGGAATCATGTGAACTGTATTTTTTTCTGGGACATTGAGCCTTCTGTGTCAGAGAGCTCTGGTACCACAATAAATTACAGTTCCCATGATTCCCTAGCACTGAGACAGGGCAGTGCCTCAATTTAATGTGCACTATTTCTGGCAGTCTGCTTAGGCCCTAAGTCATGTTGGGGAGGGAGACAGTATCTTGGAAGGTATCCTGGAAGGCAGGAGTAATCATGGGCTGGAGATAATAGTCCAGGGGTAGGCAACCTATCCTCTTTAAGGGCTCAGGGACTTCAGCTCCCAGAAGCCTCAGCCATGTTGGCCAATAGTCCCATGTTGACCAATAGCTCCTGGGATTCTGGGAGCTGAAGTCCCTCGGCCCTTAAAGGGGAAAGGTTGCCTACCCCTGTAATAGTCAAATAGACAGAACAAGGCAAATGCTGCAAGGGCCCAACAGTGGGAGGTAAAAAACCCTCACACAGGCAGCAAGTGGGGAAGACCCATGCTCTTAGTTGTGTCTACACTAATGCACAGAGCATGGGAAATAAACAAGATGAACTTGAACTCCTAGCACAACAAAGCAAATACGATATAATAGGCATCACTGAAACCTGATGGGATGAGTCTCATGACAGGAATGTAGGAATAGAGGGTTATAACATTTTAAAGAGAAATAGGCCAAACAGGAAAGGAGGTGGAATAGCATTATATGTCAGGGATGTTTACACCTGTGAAGAGATCCAGAACTTATATCCTGGAAATCAGGTGGAGAGCATCTGGGTAAAAATTAAAGGGAAAGGAAACAACAGGGACATTATAGAGGGAGTCTACTACAGATCCCCAAGTCAGACTGAGGAACTGGATGATGCCTTTCTAGAACAGATGACCACACACTCAGAAAAGAGAGATGTAGGAGTGATGGGTGACTTCCAACTATCCTGATATTTGCAGGAAGTCAAACTCAGCCAAGACTTCAAGGTCTAGCAAATTCCTCACTTGCCTCGAAGACAATTTCTTTGTCAAAAAGATGGAAGAGGCTACAAGGAGATCAGCTATTTTAGATCTAATTCTAACCAACAGGGATGACCTGGTCAATGGGGTGCAAGTGGTGGGATTCTTAGGTGGGAGTGATCATGTTCTCCTGGAGTTTCTTATACAGTGGAAAGGCGAAGCTAGGCATAGTGGACTTTAGGAGAGCTGATTTCAATAAACTTAGGGAAACAGTGGGAGTGGTCCCATGATCCAGAATACTAAAGGAGAAGGGAGTTCAGGATGGATGGGAGCTTCTCAAAAGGGAGATACTGAAGGCACAATCTCAAACTATTCCAATGAGAAGGCAAAATGGGAGATATCTCAAGAAACCAGGTTGGATGACAAAAGAACTTTCAACTGAACTACGTTTTAAACTGGAGATGTATAAGAAATGGAAAAGGGGAGAAATCACTAAAGAAGAATTCAAACAAATAGCTAGCACATGTAGGGGTAAAGTCAGGAAAGCCAAAGCACAGAATGAGTTCAGGCTTGCTAGAATGGTTAAGCACAATAAAAAGGCCTTCTTTGGGTATGTCCGTAGCAAAAGAAAGCAGGAAATGGTAGGGCCTCTGCACAGAGAAGATGGAGAAATTCTAACAGGGGACAGAGAAAAGGCAGAACTACTCAACACCTTCTTTGCCTCAGTCTTCTCAAAAAAGGAAAAGGGTATTTAACCTGAGGAAAATGGAGCAGAGGACACAATAGGGGAAATGCAGCACAGAATAAGTAAAGAGGAGGTACAGGAATACCAAGTTAACCTAAATGAATTTAAGTCTGCAGAACCAGATGAACTACATCCAAGGATATTAAAAGAACTGGCAAATGTAATCCCAGAGCCACTGGCAATAATCTTTGAAAATTCCTGGAGAACAGGAGAAATCCCAGCAGACTGGAGGGCAAACATTGTCCCCATCTTCAAAAAGGGGAAAAGAGGATCCCAACAACTATCGCCCAGTTAGTTTGACATCAATACCGGGAAAGATTCTGGAACACTTCAATAAAGGAGAGTCTGTGAACATTTAGAAGGGAATGTCATGATCACTAATAGTCAGCATAGGTTTCTCAAAAACCAGACTAATCTGATCTCTTTTTTTTGATAAAATTACCAGCTTGCTAGATGAAGGGAATAAGGTAGACATAGCATATCTTGACAAGGCCCCCCACGATATTCTTGCAAACAAGATAGTAAAATGTGGGCTAGACAATAGAACTGTTAGGTGGATTAGTAACTGGTTGACTGATCAAACCCAAAGGGTGCTCAGCAACGGCTCCTCTTCATCCTGGAGAGAAATGACTAGTGGGATGCCACACAGTTTTGTCCTGGGCCCAGTGCTATTAAACATCTTTATCAATTACCTGGAAGAAAAATAGAGGGCATGCTTCTCAAATTTGCAGATGACACCAAATTAGGAGGAATAGCTAATATCCCAGAAGACAGGATGAAAATTCAAAATAGATTAGAAAGCTGGGCCAAAGCTAACAAATGAATTCCATCATGGAGAAATGTAAGGGCATAAATAAATAAATAAATAAATTTTTTAAAAATGAAATGCATAGATATAAGATGGGGGATACCTGGCTTAATGAGACTATGTGTGAAAGGGATCTAAGAGACCACAAGTTGAACATGAGTCAACAGTGTGAGGCTGCATCTAAAAAGGCCAATGCAATTTTAGGCTGCATTAACAGAACTATAGTATCTAGATCAAAGGAAGTAATAGTGCCACTGTATTCTGCTTTGGTCAGGCCCCACCTGGAATACTGTGTCCATTTCTGGGCACTACAATTCAAAAAGGATGTTGAAAAACTGGAGCATGTCCCGACGAGGGTGACTAAAATGGTGAAGGGTCTGGAAACCATGCCCTATGAGGAATGACTTAGGGAACTGGGTATGTTTAGCCTGGAGAAGAGACGGTTAAGAGGGGATATAATAGCCCTGTTTAAATATTTGAAGGGATGTCATATTGAGGAGGGCGCTAGCTTGTTTTCTGCTGCTCCAGAGAATAGGACTCGGAACAATGGATGCAAGCTACAGGAAAAGAGATTCCACCTCAATTTTAGGAGGCATTTCCTGACAGTGAGAGCAGTTTGACAATGGAGCACACTCTCATGGATTGTGGTGGAGTCTCCTTCTTTGGAGGTCTTTAAACAGAGGCTGGATGGCCATCTGTCCGGGATAGTTTGATTTTGAGTTCTTGAATGGCAGAGGGTTGGACTGGATTGCCCTTGTGGTCTCTTCCAACTCTATGATTCTATGATTCTATAATATTATTGCTATCTTGGCATTATTTTCTCATCTTCAGGATCTTGGACTTCACAAATAAGGAAAAATGAAATGAAATATGTTATCAGTTTGCAATCTTTAAACAGATTACTGAATTATAGATATCCAGGTTCTTTAGACCCAGTTATAAATATCTTTAAAGCAAAAGTGATACCAATGCTAACTTTTGGAGCTGAAATTTGGGGCTTTTCAGATCTCTCAAAAATTGAAAATATACAAACTAAGTTTCTGTGCATGATTGTAGGGGTCTCTAAATCTATTCCAGCTAGTTTAACTGGAGCGGAATTGGGTATGATATGATTGCTGGCCTAATATATGTTAGGATGGTAAACATTTGATGCAGAATACATGATTTATCAGAAGAAAGGCTTCCTAAGATCTGCCTGGAGGAACAGAGGACACTTCCACAAGGAAATCTTTTGTATCATAAACTTACTACCAAACTTTGGATTCTCTGCTCATGCATTCAGTTGAAGGATGAATGATACTAAAGAGATCTTTAAACAAAGATGCCTGGTGTAGATGCACAGACTGATATAATTGCCTTACCATCCATAGGAAGAGTGAAATGGTTAGCCAGTGTGAAATGTGAACAAAAATTTGAAAAATATCGGACAATATCTCTGTCAATGGAATCACGTAAAGCCCTTACATGTCTACATTGTGAACAAATGGATACAATGATGAAATAGGGAAGATTTATGGTATCCCAGTTCAAGAAAGATTGTGTATCTGTGAAGAGCCAGCTATTTGGCTGATTATATACTTGAGTACCAGATATATGTTGGCATTAGGAAATGTGATTTAGAGCCTTTCCTAAAGAAAATGAAGTACTGGGGTGTGAAAGAGAAACTTAAAGCAGCTCTGCACTGCTCCTTTGCTTGCCGGATCAGGGCTGTGGCAACCCGTGGCTCTGATCTGGCATTTTTCCACCCCCAAAAGAAACAGCAAAATGCTGCTCCTTTTAGGAACAGAAAAAAAGCCACCCTTACTGCCACAGTGGTGGCTTTTCTGTGCTTCTGCAGTGCAGCATGTGCAAACACTGCACCACAGAAATGCCATGATGCTGCTTGTGGTTGGCAGTGCAGCTTCCTGGTGGTGTGGGAGTGTGCTGCTGTCTGCACGCCATGCCCCCAAGTCTCTGGGATGCCAGCTCTTTATGCCAGTCTGTTCAGCCTCTTAGTTACATGTTACAATCAACAAATCAATATGTGATCCAAAGGGTAGCAGTGTTTGCGGCAAAGGCTACCAGGTGTAGGGAAAAGTTATTGACGACCATCTTAATTGACATAGAAACCTGAGGATATGAGTCTATAAAATGCCTTTTGTTATAAAACCAATGGTTAATAAGCTCTCTTTCTTTGTTAATACAATGTGATTTGTTCTGTAAGAGCCCTGGTGGTGCAATGGTTAAAGGCTTGTACTGCAGCCACTCACTCACAAACCATAAGGATGTGAGTTCAATACCAGCCAGGGGCTCAGGCTCGACTCAGGCGTGCATCCTTCTGAGGTTGCTAAAATGAGTACCCAGTTGAGTAAAATGCATAAAATGTTGAGGACAATTGGCTTAGACATTGTAAACCACTTAGGGAGTGCTTAAGTGCACTGATAAGTGGTATAGAAATGTACTTGCTATTGCTATAATGAAAGACATGTATCTTAAGCTTAGGTATGTATTTTATTTAGTTAGTTAATTCTAATGTTAATGTTTTAATGTTCATTTTGTAATTGTAATTGTAATTGTAATTGTAATTGTAATTGTAATTGTAATTGTATGAAAGCTTGGATGTTTTGTTTGCAATGGTCTTTGGACTAAGCAAGAAACTCTCTATCTACCATAGCCATTATTTTGTTTTCTTGATGTTTAATATTAAGCCTACCTTGACACTTTCTTCCTTGACCTTCTTCAGTAATTGCTCCAGGTCTTTGTTGGTTCCTGCTAGTAGTATTGTGTCTTCTGCATATTTTAGGTGGTTAATGTCCTTTCCTCTTATCTTCATTCCCCCTGCCTCAGGGTTTAAGCCTGCTCTGCGTGTAATATTTCTGCATACAGGTTGAATAAATAGGGTGATATTATGATAGGGTGATACCTTACCTGACCTCTTTGCCAATTGGAACCATTCTGTTTCTCTGTATTCATTTCTGTCGGCAGCCTCTTATCCTGAGTACAGGTGTATATCAGGATAATCAAGTGTAGTGGCACTCACAGTTCTTTGAGAGCATGCCATAGGTTTTCATGTTCTATGCAGTTAAAGGTTTTGCTGTAATCAATGAAGCATATGTAAATTTTCTTTTAGAAATCACTGGTTCACTCCATTCTCCATCATACATTTGGATTATAATCCCTAGTGCCTCTTCCTTTCCTGAATCCAGTTTACACCTCTGGGATTTCTTGCTCCATATATGATAGGAGTCTTTGCTGCAGAATTTTAAGCATGACTTTGCTTGCATGGGAAATTAGTGTGATGGTCATGTAGTTACTACAGTCTTTTATTACTCCTTTTAAATGTAGCAGAATATATATTGATCTCTTTCGATATGTGAGCCACTGCTTTGTTATCCATATCTGTTGGCAGATTTTTGTTAGAGCTGAGCTTGACGCTGCCTCTATGGCTTCTTGTAGTTCCATTGGTATGTCATCTGTTCCTGGTGAAGTCAGAATTGTCTAAGCCATAGTATTCCTCATCACCATGTATAGATGTGAGAGCTGGACAGTAAAAAAAAAAGTGGATAAGAAAAAAAATCAATTCATTTGAGATGTGGCACTGGAGAAGAGTGCTGAGGATACCTTGGACTGATTATCCCCACTCTTGATTTAAATTTCTCTTTGAATTCACAGATCTTGTGGAAGATCTTGCTCTTTCTTTTTTGTTGTTGGCTTCCATTTCTCTGCATTGATTGTTGC
The DNA here is from genome assembly GCA_026167975.1 of Phrynosoma blainvillii. Classification (NCBI taxonomy): domain Eukaryota; kingdom Metazoa; phylum Chordata; class Lepidosauria; order Squamata; family Phrynosomatidae; genus Phrynosoma; species Phrynosoma blainvillii. The sequence goes on from JANUYF010000006.1 coordinate 16,736,167, forward strand.
AGTAAATCTCTTTATCCTTGCACACTAATTGTTGAACAGTAGCATTCATGGTTCTGATAGTGTTCCTTTCTCTTTTTCTTTTTGTCTTTCTTTAACTGTTTGAAGTATTTTGTCTGTTAACCTTTGTTTTTCTCTCTTTCTTTTTGGCCAGAGTTATCATTTTTCTGCTTTCCTCTTTAATTATGACTCTGACTATTGTCCATAGCTTTGTTTAATAGTGAAATTTTGTTTCTGTTTTCCCTACCTACCTACCCACCTACTCCTGCTTTGCAATACCTTGCTAGCCATCTTCTCTTTCCCACTTCTTATTCCAAATTGTACCTATTTGGCTACTATAATATAAGGCCTGTTCAAATGCCTTTCTTGTGCTGGTTCCAATTACTATATAATAGAGATGAGAATAGGTCAGAATACTACTTCTGTCCCTGTCTACTCTGTGGCTTGTAGTAGTTCCATTGGTATGTCATCTGTTCCTGGTGATTTATTCTTCACTATTGCTTTGCATGTGGCATTTGAGTGTGGCCCTGTCTCCAGCGATGATGATGACGATGCCCTGGCACCCAAACACCCAAGGTGGCTTACAAAATTTAACAGATAAGCTAAAAGTACACATCATACAAAAGCATGTCCACTAAAAACAGAATAGCAAATATAGACAATACAGCCATTATTAAATGCACCTTTGTCCTGAGCAATCAGTCCTCAAAGGGCTGTTGAAACAACAAAAAGTCTGCATCTGGCTAGAGAAGGATAGCAATGAGGGTGCCAATCTTGCCTGAATAAGAAGGATGTTCCAGAGCATGGAGAGAGCCACCAAGAAATTCATTTCCTATGTTCCCACAAGATGTGAAGATGATGGGACAGAGAAGGGCCTCCCCAGAAGATCTCAAAACATGGGCAGGTTCATGTAAGGAAAGATAGTCTGCTACATAGCATGGACTTAAGTCATAAGGGGGTTTATAAATCTTAGATCACCACCTTTCACATGTTGAGATAGAATCACATCTGCAACATGGGGCATTTTCTTTCTGTTTAAAGTCCCTATTGGATTGTTTACACAATTAAAATACTCCTTATTTGTAGAAGTAAATAAGCTATATAGAATTAACTCTTGGGCATCGACGAACAGGAACTTACCAAGGGATATAATAGTGCATTTTGTTCATGAGAGAGTTCAAGACTTAATCATTGAGACAAACTACCAAAAAAAAAGTTATATAGAAGAACAGAAATTCAAATATATAAAGATACCCCCCCAACAGATTCTACGGAAAAGGAAAGATTACACCGATTTAATACAATATCTAAAAGAAAACAAAATAAAATACAAATGGGGGAAAATAGATGGAGTTATATTTTCAATAGGGAAAAGGAAATTTCTAATAGACTCACAAAAGAAAGCTAGTGATATTTTTAGAGAAAAACAATCTAAGAGAAGAACAACTATTAAAGGAACCCGAAGACATAAAAGCTAATACAAGTAAAGAAGATGGGAAAATGAGAACAAGAGCAGAAGTAAGTAATTGGAGAAGAGGAATGCAAAGGGAACAAGGAGAGGAACAATAAAATGAACCAGAGATTTATTTATCGGAAACAGAGGAATCAGAGGAAGAAAAAGATGGTGAAAAGGAAGAGGAAATCCTAAAAGATAGGGGATCAGAAGAAGAGACAAAAGAATAACAAGAAAGTATAAGACTAGCAGAAGAAACAATATATGAGGATAAGAGACAGAAAGGAAAGGCAAAAGAAAAGAGGAGACATATCCAAACTAGCTTAAGGACAAGAAAAGGGAAGAAGCTCAACACAAAGCACTAAGCATAACAAAGGCCGTTAAATAAATAAAAGATGTTATTTAAAATAATATCCTAGAATGTCAATGGTATGAACTCAAAATTTAAACATAGAGAAATTTTGCACTATCTGAATAAACAAAAAAAGATATAATTTGTATCCAAGAAACTCATATAAAAAATAAAGATATGAGATTGTTGGAAAACAAAAAACTGGGTAAATTATTTATAGCCTCAAATGAATGGTACAAGAAAAAAGGCATGGCAATATGTTATTATCCAAATTATCCAAAGGTAAAAGAAGTATTTAAAGATAATAGTGGTCTTTACTTAGCAATAGAAATAGACACATACTTTGGAAAACTACTTCTAATTAATATATACGCCCCACAAGAAAAGAAATCAAAATTATTTAAATATCTAAAAGGGAAAATAAGGGAGTACAATTGTGAAAGAATAGTAATAGTAGGAGACTGGAACGGAGTTATTAATCCAGATGAAGATAGATCAACACACAGTTATAAGAGAAAATATCAAGGAAAATTACCATCTATCGCTTTTGAACTTATAAATGAACAGAACTTGATAGACGTATGAAGAACTAAGCACATAGAAGTTAAAGATTACGCCTTCTTCTCAGATAGGTATAAATCATAGTCAAGAATAGATATGATTTTTGCATCCAAGATAATATATAAAGAAATATCTAAAACAAAAATCCTACCTAGGACAATATCAGACCATAGCCCAATCACATTATCAATAGATACGAGAAAAAGAGAATATCTGTGGAGATTAAAAGAATCTAAGAAGAGGAAACAATTAGTAAGATAAAACAAGATCTAAAGTGGCATTTTCCGGAGAACATCAATAAAGAAACACCAATGCACCTTGTATGGGATGCAAGCAAAGCATTAGTAAGGGGCTTGCTAATACAACAGGAAAGTAGGAAAAGGAAGTTGAAAGAGGAAAAAGAAAAAGAAATAATAAGAAAATTAGAAATTAAAGATCAAGACCATAAAAGAAAGCCAAAGGATCTAAAGATATATCAAGAAACACAGACAATAAAGAACCAACTAAATCAAATCTCAATGCAAGAAATAATTAACAAAATCAAATTTGTAAAGCATTATCATTTTGAGAATGCAAATAAAGTAGGAAGATGGTTGCCCCAAAGATTGACGAAAGAAAAGAAAAATATACTCCTTAAACTCAAAAGAAATGGAAAAGAATACACATTACAAAATGATATAAAACAAGTACCTGAAGAATACTACAAAGAATTATTCTCATCACAAGCGAAAAGAGTTAAGATGAGAGAATATATAAGGGAAGAGAAAATTACTAAATTAACAGATCAGTGCATAGAAGACTTAAGTTTACCAATATCTATAGTTGAAGTAGAACAGGAAATAATGAATTTGAAAGACCACAAATCTGGGTCCAGATGGGCTGACAGTGAAATATTATAAAACATTTAAGAATTAAATTGCCAAAATGCTTCACAAAACTATTCAGGATATAGATTACGGTAAATATCCAGAATATTGGGAATATTCATTAACTTCTTTAATATGGAGAGAAAATAAGGATTCCGAGTATATAAGTAATTACCATCTAATTACACTTTTAAACAAGGATTATAAAATATATGCATCAATATTAGCAGGAAGACTGAAAAAAGCATTATCATACTGGATTCATGAAGATCAAGTGGGATTCCTCCCAAGAAGATATATAAAAGACAATATTAGGATGGTAACAAATGTAATAGAATACTATGAACATCATAAGAAAGATAAACTTGATATGGTATTTTGAGATCTAGAGAAGGGTTTTGACAACATAAACTGGGAATTTTTAGATATAGTATTGGAAGAGAGTGGAATAAAAGGGAGATTTATAAATTGTATCAGGAAGATATATAGCAATCAAAGAATACAAATAATTGTAAATGGTGAAAAAACAGAAAACTACTGGATAAATAAAGGAACATGGCAAGGATGTCCACTCTCTCCATTACTTTTTATCATGACCATAGACATCTTAAATAAGAGAATTAGGAATGACAAATGGATACAGGCACCAAAAATAAATAAATTCAGTTATAGACTCTGGGCATTTGCTGACAATATTGTAATATTCCTAGAAAACCCAACTAAGAGTATAACACGATTAGAATAATTACTTGAACAGTTTAGTGCATTAGCAGGCTTTAAGATAAATAAATCTAAAAGTGGGATATTGACCACAAACCTCTCTGAAGGAGAAGAAGAAGAACTAAAAAAGAAAACAGAATACCAGATAATCAACAAAGTAAAATACTTAGGAATAAAGATATCAAAAAAGAATACAGATCTATATAAAAATAATTATGTGACTGTTTGGAATAATACTAAGAAAGACCTTACGACCTGGGATAAACAATGACTATCATTGCTGGGTAGGATAGCTACTGTGCAATGAACATACTACCGAGAATGCTTTATATTTTCCAAATGATTCCCATATTATTAACGAAACAGCCATTCCAGACCTGGAAACAATATATTACTAAATTTGTATGGCAAGGGAGGAAACCTGGAATTAAAATTTCAGCATTGCAGGATCAGAAAGAGAAAGGCGGAATGGGACTCCCAAACTTGGAAATATATTATAATGCTTGTGGTTTACTTTGAATTAGGGATTGGATAACTCTTAAAAATTATAATATAATAATAATAATAATAATAATAATAATAATAATTTGTATCCCGCCCCTCTGCAGAGCAATTGGGATGGCTTTTTTTTTTGAAGAATTCAATGTATATTTATTATTCACAGTTAATTACTATCTAACAAATGCTGCTGCTGAGTTAAAGGATTACATACATAGGCCTGTTTTTATTTAAACACTAGTTTTTAATATATATACACAAGACATAATGTCTGCAAGGCTGCATGATATACACCAATTCCAAAATAAGAAAACAATCAAATGGTCCAAGTGTAGAATGCCATAGATTTCTTTTCCAATCATTTTAGAAAGAAAGGAGGTACAAGGGGGGAGAGAAAAACAGCTAGGAAGGAAAGGGTAAGACATTGATGTACTACAGGGCAGCTTTTTCTTTCATTTGCTGGGAGAAATGGAAATGTAAGGCAGAGTCTATATCAGGAATAACACACTTCTAATACTTACTATAAAAAGGCACCTGTCAACACAAGAATTTATCCATCTAGGCCAGGGGTAGGCAACCTTTCCCCTTTAAGGGCTGAGGGACTTCAGCTCCCAGAAGCCTCAGCCATGTTGGCCAATAGTCCCATGTTGGTCAATAGCACCTGGGATTCTGGGAGCTGAAGTCCTTCGGCCCTTAAAGGGGAAAGGTTGCCTACCCCTGATCTAGGCAGAACAGGAGACCTCTGTGGTGGCTTTGGGATTTGTTGTTGGCATGAATGTTTCAGCCAGATGGCTCTCCCCTGTCTCAAGTCCAAATCCATTCCTAATACCATGACTTAGAGATAGAAGGAATTAAAATGAAAACAGGATGGCACACGATACTATGCTATGGAAAGTCTAAGTTAGACAAAGACTTCAACACCCACTGTACAAGAAAGACACTCACATGGTTTGGAAGAAATACAAAAGACATCTATACCCCAGAATACCATTATGGGCATCCACACAAGAGGCATATCACAAGAATGAGGGTCCCCTGAAAGATACTTGGATTACATATGAAAAGCTATTGATAAAATCCAAGGAGAGAGTAAACATTAAATCAATATAAGAACTAAAACAACAAGGGTTTGAAATTAATTGGCTAAAATACCTCCAGATAAAAGAAGATTTTAAAAAAGACATAGAAGACCCTGGAATAGAAGAGGAATTAAACATTTTTGATAAGATCTTAAAGGGAAATGAATAACACTAGATAAGAAAAACATATAAGTTGTTATTAGAAATAGAATTAGGGGAAGAAATGGTGAAATATAACATGATTAAATGGATGCAAAATATCGGGAAGGCAATACCATTACAAAATTGGGAGAATACATGGAAAAACACTATGAAATTTACCAAATACAATGCTCTAAATGAAAACTTCCAAAAAATCTTCTATAGATGGTACATGACTCCCACCAGATTAGCAAAAATATAAAAACAAAATAATAACAAATGCTGGAACTGTAAAGACAAACTGGGAACTATGTATCATATGTGGTGGCATTGCAGAAAGGTTAAAAAATGCTGGGAAAATATACATAGAAACGTGTAAAATATTACAGAAAAACATCCCATTAAAACCAGAATTGATGCTGTTAAACATGCTAGATGTGGTGGAGGGTAAATTCAGGGCCTTTGCAGACTGCCAGAAATAGTGCACATTAAATTGAGGCACTGCCCTGGTTCAGTGCTAGGGAATCATGGGAACTGTAATTTATTGTGGCACCAGAGCTCTCTGACAGAGAAGGCTCAATGTCCCAGAAAAAAATACAATTCCCATGATTCCCTAGCACTGAGCCAGGGCAGTGCCTCAATTTAATGTGCACTATTTCTGGCAGTCTGCAAAGGCCCTAAGTCAGGATGAAAAAAGCCTGATACTATATAGGATAACAGCGGCACGGGTGGTGTATGCTAGATATTGGAAATCTGAGAAATTACCTACCATAGAGGAATGGGAAGCAAAAGTAATGAAATTCGCGACAATGGACAGACTTTCTATGTATGTTGCAGGAAAGACGATACAATACAAAAAGAAATGGGGCCAAATCTATGAACAATATAGCTAGAATAAAAACAAGGATATGGGAAAAAAGAGGGGAAAGTCTGTAGTATCAAATGTAAATATATAGACAGACATATACATGTGTGTGTGTATATATATATATATATATATATATTTCTGTTATCATATGCCACTAGTTACATAGAAACAGTAACTTGAGTACTTAAATCTGGAACATTTAGTAACTTATGTTTAAAGAAGGACTTTGTATATAGTAGACACAGAAGTTCGATGTTGGATATTATTATCTTATTGTACAAAGACTATGAAACCTAGCACAATTATTTAAACTATTGTACAATATATTGAAGTAAATATTTTAAAGCAAATAAAAAAAAGTCATGAGATCCAGAAGAGCTGATGCTTTACCATTACCTGTTATATATCTCCAGCATGGTGTAGTGGTTTGGTTTAAAAAAAAAAAAGGTCAGAAGTGTGCCTGATACCGGGGATCAGTACCCTCCTCAGCACAGGGATCAGAGCAAGCTAATGCCACCTCTCAGTCCCATCTGGGGTGCCAGAAATGGAGGAGAAAAATTGGGACCAGAAACACGGAGTAAAGAAAGTGAGTTTATTTATTTAGCACTAGTGGGCTTAGCAGGAAATAACTTTCCAGAGATGCCAAGCCCTGAATTAAGCTGAATTAAGCTGATAAACTTTTATAGTGATCTTACAAGCATATAGGAAAATTACTGCCCCCTCCCCCTCTAGTTCAGTCAGTTTCACAATATTCAGCACTTTTTGCTAAGCAGACATTGTTTTCAGAACATAGGAATCTTACATAGAAAATATTTACAGTACAAAAAGACTGCAGTTTTATTAATGCAACCTTGACTGCAGTACAGAACATCGCCTGAACTTAGCTAAAAAGAAGCAACCAGGAAAACAGAAAAATCTTGAGAGTCTCATCTCGTGTCCCAGTTGATTATCTAGTCTGACCCCAAATCATAGGCAATCATGGACAGTCATTATAAAGTGCAATTTTCAGCTATAAGCAATTAATTGACTACTTCATCAGAACAAACAGCCATGCTAGAACGTCATGTTATTCTTCTGTGTGTACCTGTGGTGTTATCTATCTATCTGAAAGATCCTTCAGTTCTTTAGTTGTCCTTCTCCATTTGGAAGGGGTACAGGCAGGCCTAGAAGGACAGTGCTACATGGTTTCTTTTTAAATCAGTCTTGTATTTATCGCTTTATGGTCTAGAAATCAATGCAGTTGAGTACATGGAATTCTGTAGACAGAGGAGCAGATCACTGCCTCTGTCTTCTGCTACTCTTGCCAGTTTATGTGTTAACTGCAGAGAAAGGAAATCCCCTTTCTCTTCAATGAGGATGAAAACCTAGTAGGCTTACAGAGGAAGGGAAATGTTAGAGGAGCATACAACAAAGTGTCTGTTACAGATTGCAAATTATACCCAAACCTAAACTAGAGGAATTGTTTGGCTGGAAACAGTTTAGGGTTTCTTGGTTCAAAATCTGAAAACATTTCAAATAGTCTGGATAGCCTTTGCAACAATGTCCCTGGGCTGAAAATGTTGCTGCTCAGTGCCAGGTAGGTGAATGTGTTAGCCAAAGTGCATTTGTCTGAATTCTTGTTTGTGTATGAATTCCACATAATCCCAGATGTACCCTGAAGTTGACCCCAAGTGCCACCTGGGCGATGACAGGCAGGTCATACAATGGTCACTTAGAAGAAAGCATCTCAAAGACAGGCAGATAGTGTGGGAGTTGCAAATGGACCATCACCACCTCCATAATCAGAAGAATGAGTGATAATTGCCTAGATGTCTCACCTGATGGGCCAGCTAAAGATATAATCCTTTCCCCATTCACCTTGAATATTGCCAGACCTGATTACCTCACCCATACAATCTCAGACCTTTGCCCTGCAGCAAGTTTTAGCCCTTAAAACCCTCTGGATTTTTCCCCACAGTGTCGCTAGTTTGGAGTTCATGGGGACACTACGTCACTTTGATCTCTAGTCTAGTTACCAGCACGTCTGTTCAAACCAATGCTCTCAATACAGTTGTGTCTCATGCCACTTCACCCAATTGGATCCCAGAGAAAGCCTCATCTGTAGTATCACCTGTAGTTTTGCCTCAACATCTTTTCCAAGCCAGCCCCTGATTTCCTGAGCCTCAAATGAGTGAGTGTATGTGTCGAATTGCTGTGTCATTTCCCTGCTTTAATAAATAATACTTTAATCGGAGAATTCTGTCTCTGCATCTTTTCTTAGATCCGCTGGCCTCTTGGTATACATGTGGGAGACAGTCTCAGAGGGTTCTTATAGCTGACCCTCTCTCAATTTGAGCTATATAAAATTCCCCATGCTAGACTTTTGGCTACAAATGGAAAAACATTGGTGATCCAGGACTTGATCCTGGATGAGCGTGCCAACCTGGTTTGCATTACAGAAACCTGGCTGGATGAAGCTGGGGGAAAGGATAAATCTCTCCCAGCTTTGCCTACCTGGGTTCTCAAGTGAGGGCTAGGGTGTGTGGAGCTGGAGCTGAGTGGTTTATCAGGATTCTATCTTCCTTACCAGCTGCCCTGTCCCACATGAGTGTGTGTTTCTGAAAGTGGATGGCTGGGACAGAATAGGGATTCTTTTTTTTTTAATTTTATTTTTTAAATTTTACAAACATAAAGCAAATTAATCAACTTTCCATACATTTTTATATACTTTTACATCTTAGTCTTTTTTTAATATATATAAACAAAATCCCCTAAATATCCCCTCCGTGCACCCAACCCCCGGAGCCATTTCCATCTTTATACTCCATCCAAAATTTTAACTCCTCCCGTGGAGGCAGTTTCCCATCTTCCTTTCTTAATACATTTTCAATAAATTTTTTCCATATTTCATCAAAATCATTTCTTTTCAATAATCCTTTTTTCACTTTCAATCTACATGTTCATTTATCATTAATTGCTATCTTCCAAACTTCCTTATACCAATCCTCCAATTTCACATTTATTTTTGTTTTCCAATTTCTTGCTATAATTAATCTCGCAGCAGTAAACAAATTTGTTACAAGATTTTTTTCCTCCTTCCATTCTACTTCATTATATATTGATAACAATGCTATATTCGGTTTTCTATCTATCTTTATATTCATAACCTTTTCTATCTCTAATATTACTATTTCCCAGAATTTTTGTACATATTTACATTGCCACCACATATGTAGATATGACCCTACTTCCTGACAACCTCTCCAACAATATTTTGAATTTTCTTTATTTATATTATGTAATCTCAGTGGTGTCAAATACCACTTCCAAATCAGTTTATAATAATTTTCCTTAATTCGCACCGATAAATTTTTCAAATGTCTTTATTCCCAAATCTTATTCCATTCATTATCAGAAATTTTACATTTCAATTCCCATATCTTCCCATATTTCTTTTAAAATTATTTGATCTAATTTTTCCCTTTTATTATCCATTAATATTTTATAAATTTTGCTAGTTATGCCTTTCATATTTTCATTTTCCTCCATTCCTTTTCCTTTCTGAACTATTTGTTCAAATTGTGTATATTTTCCTTTTTCTATATTTTTTTCTTCCAATTCTTAAACCATTGTTCTATTTGCATAAAATGTAACCAAGACATGTTTATCCCCCTAAATTTTTCTTTTATATTTTCTTTTCCTATCTTTAATTCTATCCAATTTTCTATTTTATCTATTTTCCTTTCCTTTAATTCTTTATCTAACAAATCTTTTAAGTTTTTTGGGAAAGATTTTTCCATTATTATTGGTGTTATTATTGAATTTTCATTCATTAATCTTTTTTTATATTTATTTCAAATTTCTAATATATTTTCCACAAATGGATTTCCAATTTCTTTAATTTCTTTCCTACTAATTTCTTTAAAAAAGATTTTCTCTATTTTCATATCTATCTCTTTTCCCCCCATTTCTAACCAATCTAAATCTGGTACGTCCAGCATTCCTTCTATTACATATCTTAGGTGGTTAGCTTCATAATATCCTTTTATATTAGGGAGGCCTAACCCTCCTTTTTTCTGAGACTCATACCAAAATTGTTTATTTAATCTACTTCTTTTCCCTCCATTACAATATACGTTTAGTAACTGTTGCCATTTACTTAATTCTACTTCTGATATTTTTAGTGGTATCATTCTAAATAGGAAATTTAATTTTGGTAAAATTTTCATTTTAACTAACGCTATTCTTCCAAACCATGATAATCGAATTTTCTTATATTCTACTATTTTTTTCAACTTCTCTCCATAATATTAAGAAATTTTTCTCTTCCATTTCTTTTAAATCTTTTGTTATATTAATTCCTAAATATTTTATATTACTTTTTATTCTTATCCCTAACTCTTTTTGCTTCATAAGCTCTGATTCTTCCTTTTTTGTATAATTAAATAGCATCATTTCTGTTATATTCCAATTAATTTGAAGTCCTGTTATCTCACCAAATAAATTCAAATGTTCCTTAATTTCTCCTATTTTATCCTTTAAGTCTTTAATAGTTAATAGTGTATCATCAGCAAATAAGCTAATTTTATGTGTTTTTCCCCCCAATCCTATTCCTTCCAAACTACTATCCTTCCTTATAACATTCGCTAATATTTCTATAACCATTGCAAATAATATTGGTGACAGCGGGCATCCTTGCCTTGTACCTCTCGTTACTTTTATTTCCTTTGTAATTCCATTATTAACTATTACTTTTATTGAGTTATCACAATATAATTGATCTATTAGTCCCCTCATTTTTTCTCCCATTCCAAACTTTTTCATAATTATTTTTAATGTTGGCCATTCCACACAGTCGAAAGCTTTAAATATATCTAATGCTAAAATTCCTGCTTTTAATTTTTCCCTCCCAATTCAGTTTCAGTTCATTTTCCCCCTCTTTCCATTGGTGTGTTTCTTGAATAAAAATAATATCTGCCGAATCTCTTCGTAATAAAGCTTCAATCCTTCTTCTTTTAATCACTGATCCAAGACCTTTGGTATTTAAAGTTGAAATTTTCAATTTATCTACCGTAATACCATTTATTTCTTTCTCTAATGGCTCCATTTTGTGCAAACCCTATCCCCTCCCTCCTCCCTCTATTTCCCCTCCCTTCCCTCCCCAAGTCCCATTTACCTCTCCTCTTCTTCTTGCTAGAGCGCATTGCTTTAGCCCCGGTCGCCGAAGCTACCCCTGTGGAGATGGGTGACGAAGACATCCCAAGGCCCAAAGAAACCTCCCACCCCCCGAGTGCTCATAAAAACAATAAATTTAACTTTGTGCTTGATTGCAGTAATTTCTCTTTTCGTCTATGGAAGTTCGCTTCCTCCACATGCTCCCAATAATTCTTCTCCTCCAGGTACTCCAACCTGGACGACAGATCCACTTCCTTTAGATTTTTTAGACTCTCCAGTTGTTCCTTCTTCTTCTTTATATATCCCGAGATCTTTCAACAATTGTATTCCTTGTTCTACTGAATCGATCCTATATCTTTTTCCTGCTTTTTGAAATTTCAGGAATATAGGATGTCCCCAAGTGTAATAAATTCCCGCTCTCCTCAACACAGTAGTACATGGTTTCATTGCTCTTCTCCACATTTTCGTTTGAAAACAATAATCGTTATAAATTTCTACACTGACATCTTCACCATATTCATCAGTCCTTCCTTTTTGTTGTAGTTAATTACTCTTACTATTACATCTCGTGGTGTCATCTTATTTGTCACTGGTCCAATGCGGTGAATTCTTTCAAAGTCTGATTCAGTCCAATTTAAAGATGGAGAGATTTCTTGTAACCATTTCAAAATTTTTGATTGCAAATCATATTTTCTATCTCTTTTCTCCGACTCTGGCATATTCTTGATAACAAAATTGGTTCTTCTTTGATAATCCTGCAGATATATAAGTTTTTTGTCCATTTCGGACAATTTGACTCTATTGGTTTCAATTTCTCTTTGTTGTCTCCCTTGTATGATCTTGCTTTCCTCGTTATCAGATTTCAATGTTTGCACATCCTCTTGTATTTGTTTTATATTTCTTTGTATTTCCATAAACTTTTCATCTGAACTTTTCCTTTCAAGTTGCATTTGTAGTTGAAATTGCTTTGTCATAGCCTCTCTTTCATTTTGTATTGTTGTTAAAAAGGTTTGCTTCTCCGCTTCTCTTGCTTGTAATATTTCATTTTTCTGTCTTTCCAAAAAATCATTCATCTCTTTACGTCTCGTTTCATTCTCCTGCTTCATAATTTCTGTAATCATACTTCTCATTTGTTCACAATCCATCATTCCTGCTTTTACTCCTGTTCCTGGAGCTGTACTTTCTTATTGTTTTTTTTTTTATCTTTCCCCTTTCCTTCTTCCTGCTTGTCTGGGAGTGAACTTGCAGGAGCAGCCATTTTTTTAGGGGGGCTTCTTAACATTTCTGTTTGTTCAGTCTGTTCCAATCTAGAGAGCCTTCCGAATACTCTATCTGAAGGTTTATCTTTCTCAGTTTGTCTTAAACCTCTCTTCCAAAGCTTTCCCCCTAATATTTTTGGTCTTTTTGACATGTACACGTATTTAATATTTATTCCATTTTATTCACCTCCCAGTTCCTCCCTTTTAAGCAATTAACAGTAGACAGTGCTTTTATCGTCTTTTATCTCCTCTTGTTCAAACTTCTGACCAATTATGATTTGTGGGTTAATTCCATTCCACTTTAAGGCAGTTACAAAGCTAAATTCCTTATCTCAAAGTTCATTTCTAACAGCCTCTAGCTGCCTCGTTTGTCTCTCAATTGTCTTTTTTAATGGCGGACAGGCTTCTTCCGTGATTCTCTGTCCCACACAAAATGAAAGTAAGTTATTTTAAGTCTGCTCTTGAGATAATAATGAATTTTTTTTTAACCTTTTATGTTCCTTGTATCTTCTTGTTATGGATTCATCTCAAAGAGTCCACATTTCTCTCTTTGGGAGGTTTTTTTTTTACTGCAATTGTCTATTTCCGAGCACTCCGAAAGCCAAGGCAGCTCTTACCCGGCCATTGTTCAGGCCCCGCCCCCCAGAATAGGGATTCTATTGGTATACTACCCATCCTACTGCTCAATAGTCTCCCTTCCTTAGCTGTCTGAGTTCGCTTTGGCAGTGGTGTTGGAGTTCTCTCACCTTGTTGTACTGGGGCACTTTGACATCCATGCAGAGACTGCTCTGTTGGGAGCAGTTCAGGACTTCATGTCCACCATGACAACCACAGGGCCAAGTAATCTGGTACCACCCATGTTGCAGGACACACTCTGGACCTGGCTTTCTGTTCAGGGCAGGATGATGGTGATCCAGATGTGGAGGAATTCCCTGTAGTTCCATTGTCATGCACTACCTGACAGGGTTTAGACTCAGTGGGACTCAGAGTCTCTGCAGGGGTGGGGGGCCAATTAAGGTGGTCTGCCCCAGGAGATTTATGGATCCAAATGGTTTCCTGATGGTTCTTGGGAAGTTTCCTGTTCCCTTGGCTGGTGATCTTGTCAAAGCCCTAACTGATCTCTGGAACAGAGAAATGGCCAGAACGGTGGATGAGATTACCCCTAAGTGTTCCCTTTCATGAAGTGGAGTCAAATAAGCCCCCTGGTTCACTAGAGATGTGGTGGTGATGAAATGAGTGGTATGGAGATTAAAGTGATGATGGCGGAAGACTCAGCGCCTGATTGAACTTGGGCTAGAGCTCATTAGATCATGGTGATGGTGACAGAAAAGAAATTTTACTTTTTTGCTACCATTACATCTGCTCAAGTTTTGTCCAGTGGCTATGTCTCAAGTGCTCAGGGGGCTTTTACATTCTGGCCCATAAGAAGGAAATATAGACCACTTGACAGATTGCTGTGAAGAATTTGCAAGTCATTTTGCAGACAAAATCGCTCAGATCTGCTCTGACTTGGATGTAATCTTGGCACCTGTTTTATTGGATAAGTTTCAATTTGTGCAGCCTGAGAATGTGGAAAGGATCCTAGGAGAAGTGGGCCACCACATGCATATTGGATCTTTGGCCTTCCTGGCTCCTGAAAGCAGCTAGAGGGGAACTGGCTAAATGCGTACAGAGAGTGGTGAATGCCTCATTGCAGCAAGGGAGGTTTCCATCCTGCCTAAAGGAGGCTCTGGTGAGGCTGTTATTGAAAAAGGCCTCCCTGGATCCCACTATTCTGAATAACTATAATCCAGTCTCTAATATTCCATTCTTGGACAAGGTTCTAGAGTGAGTGTGGCCTCCCAGCTTCAGTGGTTCCTGGATGAAATGAATTATCTAGATCCATTTCAATCTTACTTCAGACCTGGCTATGGGATGAAGACAACTCTGGCCGCCTTGGTGGATGACCTACCCAGGGAACTGGACAGAGAGAGTGTGTGCCTATTGGTCCTTCTGGACTTCTTGGTGGCTTTCAATACCATTATGCATCATATAAAAGGACCTGGAAGTCCTTAGCTCCACCCCACAAAATTGGCGGGCTTAAATATTTCACTGTTTTCAAAACAGTTCTTCAGTTGTTTTTGTTTCTTTCTCATGGAAGCATTACCTAGTTGTCCTAACTGCCAGAGCAATTGGTTAGAGAGGCCTTCAGCAGTCTTCAGAAGCCAAAAAGAAAGAAAGAAAATCTACACATTCCTTTACCAAGCATTCAGTGAGCCCAGTTAATAGAAGCCCTCTCTATGAAGCTGCTATAGACTATGTAATTAACATACATAAAATATATAAAAGCATCACACGTTTTGCTATCTGTATAAATATTAATCTAACCAACAACCTATGCTACCTGTTTGTTAAATCTCTATAAACATTTTGTATTTCCCCTCCTCCCAAGATAACACAGACTAGTTTCAAACCCCATACCACCTAGTAAGAACAATATATCAAATCATCATAAATCTATAGCTATGTATAGAACTATGTATCAAATGCATATCAGTTAGCATACATCTTATATTACATACATATCAGTTAACACACCTGAAGTAAACCCTCCATTATTTTCTGGTCATCCTACAGCATATTCATATAAAGCAAAATCTCAAAGACAAAATCTCCAGTTGACCCCTTGCATATGATTATATCATACATCACAGTTGGATCAAACACATAATGCATAACAGGATTCCCCAGCACAATATAATAGCAAGATTAGCCTAATCCTGACAGAAAATTGTCTGGGACAACATTTGGATATTGGGATATTTTGAACAATCCCTGAGAATATAGTAACAAATACTGCAACCTCCCAGTACATGTACCCTGTCTGGAGGAGCCCTATACCTTACTATATTCTGTTTATATTTTTTTAAAAAGCTCAGCTTAAGAGAATAAAGAAAGCTCTTAAATTTTATATCTTGTTAAAAACAACATGAAAACTGGCCTTACTGCAAACCACAGAATCTAACACAGAATTAAGAAACTCTAAGCCATTGAGGCTGCAATCCTATCTACAACTATATGAAAGTAAATTCCAGTGAGCTTAATTTCCTGGGACTTGGCTTCTGAGTGAACATGTAATAGGATTGAGCTGTTGGATTTTCTTGTAGAAAATAAACCTCTGCAGTCATACTTATCTAGAAAATATAATGACTGAATTAGCACAGATCAGTTCTAAGTTTACAGCATTCCCATCCCATGGACAGTGACACAGCAGTTACATTACAAATGCTCATCTATATTGAATGGCCCCAGCTAAACAGAGCCTGGCAGATGAAATATCACACCCAGATGCATGCTAAAGGACTCTTCTTGAATGCACAGAGATAATGACAATGAAGGCTTAAGTAGCAGGAGCTAGTTGCAAACCTGAACCCAGTTTAAAGAAGAAAAGGAGTAATTCTTATATGGATACATATGTAAGGTCCAATGCTGCAATAAAGTTATGGCTCACAGGACTGAAACATCAGGACTTTTTAATTAGCAGGGACAATTAAGTTGTCACTTCATCCATGTTCCAAGTGTAGTTCTCTTCAGTATATTGTTGCTGGTGTACTTCCCCAGCAACAGCATATTGTTGAGAGCTGTCTTTCTTGTAATGTGCAGAGATGAGTTAGTCTTGAGTGGGCAACTTAGACCTGTAACAGACAGGCCAAATAAAGTGGCTTCTGGATACTTTGGGGTGTGGCATTTAGATGATGCAAACCCCCAAAGTGGCCAGAAGTGATGCCGGTGGTGCGCCTAGATGGCAAAAGCTGGCCTTTTCAGGAGCAGATTAAATCTGCTCCTGCTGGTGCTCATTCAGGACCATGGTACTAAGTATCTACTAGGGCAGGGGTCGGCAACCTATGGCCCCCGGGCCAGTTCTGGCCCAGGTTGCAGGACTTACTGGTCCAGGCTGATCCCTGCCACCGCTGCCACTGCTGCGGGCCGTCGCTGTGGCGCGTTTTCTCCTCTGTGCGGCCATGAGCGCCACGGCTGCTATTTTGAAAATCAAAATGGCAGCCGCGGGGCGTGTGGAGGCGCCGGCGGCTACAGCAGTGGTGGTGGCGGTGGCAGCGCACGCGGGGGGGTTGCGCGTGGCGGCGGGGGTTGCACGCACGTGCGTACGTGCTGCCATTCCCCCCCCCTTGGCCCAGCAGAGACGAGGACTTTGGGGGACCGGCCCAGGACCAAAAAAGGTTGCCTACCCCTGTACTAGGGGAATAGAGATGTACCCTGCCAAGGTCCAAACAGTGTTAGATTGGACCCCTCCTAAGACCAAAAAACAGGTACATTTTTTTGAGGTTTGCAAACTTCTACAGGCAATTTATCCCTGACTTTGCCCAAGTAGCGCCACCCATAACTGACCTGTTAAAAATGAAAATCCAACCAAAGCAGAAGGCCGATGAGAAGGGTTTCAAGCTCAAGCACTCCACCAAGATCCAGTGAACCCCAGAATGTCAGGAAGCATTCCAGAACCTGAAACAATTATAGAGCACTGAATCAATTTTGAAGCACCCAGACCCCAACTTGTCCTTTGTTGTTCAAGTGGGTTCTAGTGACATGGTGTTGGGGGTGGTGCTTCTACAGAGAGCTGATGGGCCAAGTACTTCTACCGATTCAATTTAAACTAAAGTTCTTTCCAGGAAAGCAAAATGTTTTAGAGGATACCTTGTTGAGAGTTCTGTAGCATGAAGGTAAAAGACAAGCCACTATAGGGATGGTGTTCACCCCACAGCAACTGGGACTAGCAGTAACAACCTGAAGCCAATCCTGTGAAGGGGAGGTAGGTGAATCATCGTCCCCTGGAGCAAATGCACCAGATTTTTTGTGAGGCTATAATGAAGGACCAGTGGCTTAAAGAACATACAAATACATTGGCACAAAAAGATGGACTGTGGTTTAAAGGGAATAGAATCTATGTCCCAGAGGAACTAAGGCTAAAGAGTTTACAAAGACGGTGGGAAATGAGGGGTTTCTGAGGACTTGGCATCAGATATGCAAGCTGTACTGGTGGGATGGCATTAGGCAGGATGTAGAGTGCCCAGTGTGTGGCCAAGCCAAATGTGTTGGAGGTAAGCCTCAGGGACTGCTGCAACCATTGCCCACACCTTGTACCCCTTGGAAACACATAGCAATGGATTTCATCCTTTATTTACCCAATAGCTGTGGGAGGAACACCATTTGGGTGATAATGGACTTGTTCTCCAAATAGGTGCACTTTGTAGGATGCAAAGGCTTGCCGACTGCAGCCAAGCTGGCTGATTTGTTCATTTCCCATGTATATCAGCTCCAGGAAGCAAAGTCTACTTGTATACCAAACATCTTAAGACTAGACAGCCAGCTAAAAAGCTGGGACCAAAATTTGTTGGGCCTTTTACTGTAAAGAGGCTGGTTAACAAAGTTAACTGTTGAATTGGGCTTGCCTAAGTCTTATAGACATTTACATCCAGTATTTCATTTTAGCCTATTGAAGCCAGCCCTGTTGATGGACTCTTGGTGGACTGAACCAGACCCACCCCACCCTTGGTGGTTGAAGGAGAACAGCATTTTGAGGTGGCTAAGATCTTGGACTCATGCATCCATAGGGAAAAACTGCAATATTTGATTCATTGGAAGCATTTTCCTGAGTCCAAGAACAAATGGATGTACGCCCATCATGTAGATGCTCCCAAAGTGACTTGACTATTTCACAAAGGATACCCCAACAAACTGGGGGGGGGGGCAATGGGGAAGGCTAAGCCTGGGGTGGCAGGATGTCAGAACCCAAATGGGTTTTGGTTCTGTCATCATGAGAAGATGGGGAGGTTGCATGTGTGTGCCCCCTGCCTTCCCCTGTGCAATAGCCAGCTTCCCTCAGCCGACTATAGCACAGGGGAAAGGAGAGGAGCACACACCCTCCACCTTCCCCTGTGCTATAGCCAGCTGACAGAAGCCAGACAGAAGACAGGGGAAGGCAGGAGGGTGTGTGTGTGCACCCTTCCCAGTTGCTCTCTCCCTCCTAGGCTCCCCCCCCCCCAAAGGGAAAAGCCCGGGAGGGAGGAAAAGTGCACATGCACATGATGACAAAACCATGAATAATCAAAACAAATGATAAAAATTGTGACAATCAAGGGCTGACTGTATATCTTTTTATGCTGGAGCAGGCTAACACTGCTCTGTCTTTGAATACTAGCCATAGAGTGTGTTTATACACATACACATTGTTGTTGTTAACTGCCCTTGAGTTGACTTCAACTCATGGTTACCCTGTGGATAAGATATCTCCAAGACCCTCTGTCCTCAACCACTCTGCTTAGGTCCTGTAGGCCCATGCCTGTGTCCTTCCTGATCAAGTCTAACCCTCTGACATGTGGTCTTCCTCTCTTTCTACTTCCTTCCATCTTTCCTAGCATCATTGCCTTTTCTATTCAGTCATACCTTCTCATGGTGTGGCCAAAGAACAACAGCCTCAATTTAGTCATCACTTCCAGAGATAGTTCTGGCTTGGTCTCTTCTAGGTCCTATTTGTTTGTCTTCTTGGCCCTGAGACCTGGTAACCCTGACCAAAAGTAAGAATTAAGGGATCAACATAAATGGCAGAACTGAATTCTGCCCTTTACACTGAACATAAAAAGATATAAGCAGGTGTGAGTTGGGTTTATGCTTAAAAATGTCACCAACAGGATGTTGCCATGGTCTGATGTCAGCAGGTAATTCTTGTTGGGGTAAAAGGTTGAATCTAATCACCTGCTAGTTTTTTCTTTAAATAATCTAGTGTCCTGGAAAGCCACCAAGAACACTGATAGCAGCTTCTTGTGATGGTTAAAGGCAAAGCAAAGTCTTTAACTAATACAAAGAAAGGAAGCAAAAGTCTGTAGTACCAATCCAAATGTCCAGCCAGCAAATGGTCAAGCAGTTTGAAGGTCTAGGATTCCAGAGAAGCAGAGTAACAAGGCAGTCCAAAGGTCAAGGGTTCCAGATAGTCAAGATAAATCAGCAGTCCGAGAGTCAAGGTTTCAGGCCAAGGAACAAGGAGAGCCAGAGGCTTTCACCAGGAAGCTCAGATAATCACTGGCACTGAGGCAGACCTTCTGTCCCTGCTTAAATTACCAAGCTGTAGGAGCTCAGCTGAAGCTGGTTGCTCCGACGTTTTTCAAAAAGTCTCCTTGAACACTGAAGGCCCTTCTTTTCTGCTCAACGCTGGCTGAAGGTAAGTATTGTCCCTTGATCCTCCTCCATGTCTGAAGGTTCTGTTGCTTGGGAGGCTTGGCTGCTGAGCCTTCTGGGAGGCCACAGATTCTGCTGGAGCTGGCAAAGCAGAAATAGGGCCAGGCTCAGGATTAAGAAGTTTCAGGCTCAGGTCTCAAGGGAGGATGTGGCTCATCCCTCTCATCCTCTGAGTCCTCAGCCAGGCTGGGCATGACATCTCCGTTACTAAATCAAAGAGTCAGCCTTGTCAGAGACTACTCTGTAATCATGTGGCCAGCATGACTGCACAGAACACTGTTTACCTTCCCACTGAGAAGTGGTACATATTTATCTACTTGCATTTGCATGCTTTCAAACTGCTAGGTTGGCAGAAGCTGGGACTAGTGACAGGAGTTCATCCCATCATGCAGCACCCGGGCCTCGAACTGCCAACCTGCCGATCTTGCAATCAACAGTCACTGTCTTAACCATTTGAGCCACTGCATCCCTAGTAATCCCTGTAATGTACTGAATTAATTTTTATTTTTATTTCCTTATGTTCATTGACTTCTTTCCCCTCTACCCCACCCCGACACATACATATTGAATTCAAATTTTAGTACATTTTTCATTCTTAGATTAAATTCTGCAAGATTTTTTTCAGTTTTGTTTTTGTTTTTTTAAATATGACTTCATTTGTTTTGGCAGGCTTTTTCCAGATGCTTTGGGAAAGAAAATGTGGTACAAACATTGACATGTAATGAAAAATCTTCCCAGGTTAGCTTGGGGCCTCGGCAGACGACTAATAGAGTCGTCTTCCGGGCAGGGAAGAGGAGGGGCAGCTGCACGAGCGGCGCCCCTTCCTCTCCCTGAGGTCGCCCTCGGAGTCGCCGGCCCTCCTCACGGCCGGGGCTCTGGGGATGACCTCACGCCGCGGCGACCGGACGCGCCGTGGCGGAAAAGACAGCGAAAGTGCGCCTGCCGCTTTTAGTGCGCACTTTCGCTGTCTTGAGGAAGGAGCGCTGATTTAGCGCTCCTTCCAGGGACACCGCCGGTGCGCCGAGGTGCGGAGGCTGCGGCCCCGTGGCGCGCCGGCCCAGGGCGTCCTGGACGCCCTCGTCTGCTTCCCCCCTTTGTAGGGATTGTATTTTCAGTTTGAATCAGTGAGTGGAATCAATCATGGCACTCTTGCATTGTGTTAACAATCACAGTTCTTTGAAATTAGTCTAAATTATAGTTGAACTTTATTTATTTCTTCTGCTCTTCAGCCAAAAAATGTTCCCAGAACAGCTTACTGGGCAACAAAAACAGTACCATTCTTCTACTTGGCTTACACTCTAACAGACAAGTGTCAGAAAGGAAAATATGATGGGGAGAGAAAGGAAAACTAAACAAAACAAGACAAAAACTTCACATGCTATGTTGAGTGGGTATGATGGAATTTGTAGTCCAATGAATCTTGAGAGAATTGGGTCTGGGGAAGGTTGCTTTACATCAGGGGTAGGCAACCTTTCCCCTTTAAGGGCCGAGGGACTTCAGTTCCCAGAAGCCTCAGCCATGTTGGCCTATAGTCCCATGTTGGCCAATAGCTCCTGGGATTCTGGGAGCTGAAGTCCCTCGGCCCTTAAAGGGGAAAGGTTGCCTACCCCTGCTTTACATAATGAATTTCCTTAATCAGGAGCCCCAAAGTTTCGTGGTCATTATCTCAAACTGCAGCATTTCATGCAGTAACATTGCTTTCCAATCCCTTGAAACTAGGTCACTGGTTTCCTTGGGGCAAGTGCAATCATTGGAAATTCTTTTGGGGCATTAGATTTGACACTTGTGATGATCCAGATTGCACTAAGTTTTTCCATTTATTATACAAAAATAAAAATAAAAAATTAAATCACAACATAACAATGAAACCATGAAAACATACATGTAATTAGAGGAACTTAGCCCCTAACTTTGCTATCAACTTATTTATATCAGTGAAGAAATACTCCAAGTGCAGTTCCAGTGCTCTATTGGGTCATTTCTCCATAATAGGGCAAAAAGTACCATATTTTCCGGGGTATAAGATGACTTTTTAACCCTGGAAAAGGGTCTCAAAAGTAGGGGGTTGCTTCATATGCCGAGGAGGAGGAGGAGGACAAAGGAAGAAAGGGAAGGGAGCCAGGCGGAGGACAAAGGGAGACGGGGAAGGGAGCCAGGCAGAGAATGAAGGGAGAAGGGGAAGGGAGCCAAGTGGAGGATGAAGGGAGAAGGGGAAGGGAGCCAGGTGGAGGACGAAGGGAGAAGGGGAAGGGAGCCAGGCGGAGGATGAAGGGAGAAGGGGAAGGAAGCCAGTTCTATGTATGGATGCAGCCTGAATCTGCACTGCAGAAATAATGCAGTTTGACACCACTTTAACTGCCATGGCTCCATTCTATGGACTCCTAGGATCTGCAGTTTGCTTTGTGGTACCAGAGCTCTCTGACAGAAAAGGCTAAATATCTCACAAAACTGCAAATCCCAGAATTCCATAGACTTGAGCCAGGGCAGTTAAAGTGGTGTCAAACTGCTTTAATAAATTTCTGCAATGCAGACGTAGCCAAAGTTGATGTGTTGCTTGGGTATGGCTTCTTTAACAAATAATTCTGCACAATGAGAGAGAGAGAGAGAGAGAGAGAGAGAGAGTACCCTTGAAGATTTATCTAAAGAAGAACCAAGTTCCTTACTTGGAGGTTATATATGCATGTTGTGTGCCTTAAAATTGTTCCTGACTTATGGTCATCATGGGGTTTTCTTGGCAAGATTCGCTCAGAGGAGGTTTGTCATTGCCTTCCCTTGAGGCTGAGAGTATGTGACTTGTTCAAGTTCACCCAGTGGGTTTCATGGCAGAGTGGGGAATCAAATCCAGCTCTCCAGAGTGGTAGTCCAACACTCAAACCACTACACCACACTGACTCCTATTCCCATGTACTACCTATGAAACAATTGCAGACTTTTTTGTTGTTCTTGTGTGCCTTTCAAGTCTTTTTTGAGTTATGGTGACCCTAAAGCAACCTTATCATTCAGTTTTCTTGGCATGTTTCTTCAAATGGGGGTTGCCATTACCATTCTCTGAGGCTGAGAGTGTGTGACATGCCCAGGGTCACTTACTTGGCTGCACATTGTACATACCCCAGAAGGCATCACCTAGTATATTGGCAGTCCTTCCCCCCAACACTTTCTCATTTCCCCCCAACCATCTCATAGCTGGGAGATGGAAATAATTTTTAAAGCAGCATTTAAATCTGGACTATTTTTTAAAAAGCAAGGTCCAAAACACACTGCAGAAATAAATGCTAGGGAACATGGGAGCTGTAGTTTGTTGTGTTTATAAGTGACAGTTTTCCTGCTAAGTACCTGCATGTCATAAGCATTTGAATTAAAATTACCATATTGTAATCAAATCTCATGGGTTCTTTTTTTAAAAAAATTTATTTGGTGTGTGTTGGAAGAGGGGTCGTCTTATACGGCGAGTATATCCCAAACTATATATTTTAACTGGAAGATTTGGGGGTTGTCTTATACACCCAGTCATCTTATACACCGGAAAATACGGTATCTTATATGCTTCTCTACGTAGACATCATTAAAAAAAAATGCCCAAAGTTTTGATGGCTTTGCCTTCACATGGGCACAAAAGATCCCTGCATACTACTCTCTGTTAATGCCCTTTCTGTATTGCAGATGATAGACATTTAAATCTTGTCCTGCTAAACATATGGCAATACTTGGGGAAGATGAAATTATCTGTTGTTGTGTGCCTTCAAGTCATTCCTGACTTATGGCAATCCTAAGACAACCCTATCCCAGGGTTTTCTTGGCTAGATTTGTGCAGAAGGGATTTGCTATTGCCATCCTCTGAGGCTGAGATAATATGACTTGCCCAAGATCACCCAATGGCCAAGCAGGGATTCAAACCCTGGCTTTCTGGAGTCCTAGTCCAACACTCAAATCAGTGGGGTCATTGGAGGGGGAGGTGCAGGGGAAATGATCTACACTGGGTGACACCCTAGAGGAGGGGTGACACCCAGTTGGCCTCCCCTTTGGGCAAGTGAGGCGAATACTCACCCTTCTTGGCTGCTCCATCTCTGGGCTTTCTTCCTGGTGAGGAAGCCAAGTGACAGAGGAAAGGAGGGGTATGCACTTTCTCTGTGGAAGAAGCCCAGCAATGGAGCATCAGGAGGAGCAAATGCACCCCTTCTGTTCTCTCCCACTGCTTCGCTTGCCTGGCCTGGGAGATGCAGTGGCTGGGGAGAGGAGGAAGAAAGGGAGTCCACTGCCACTTGTGAATCCCTTTCAGGGTCTGGCCGGGTGGTGGGTGACTGGGCAGCGGGAGAGTGGGGGCAGACTTCCAAGTTAGCATGAGGGGGTGAGACAGCCCCATGCTGGCAGCCTTTCTCGCCTGATGGACTCAAACCATTACATCATGCTGGGTCTCTAGTAAAATTGTTAAATATCTGCTATACCAGTATTAGCTACACCAGGATTAGTATACTAGAGTTAGATATCTGGTGAACAGGAAAAGAGGGAGACCACATTATAGGTGGATAGATTCAATCAAAGAAGTCACAGACCTGAGTTTACTAGAGCATAGCTGGGATGTTAATAACAGAGACACTGAGCAGTCTCTCATTCGTAGGGTCACCATAAGTTGAAGTTAACTTGACAGCAATTAAAAACAACAAAAATAACAATACTGTTGAAATTATTAGATAATTAGTATATAGAACTCCAAATTCATTGGGTATCATTTGATGTAGAATTAATATCTATGATCTGTTGTTCTAAAAGAGAATTTACAATACAATGGCTGGAATCCTATCAATATCTTCTCCCTGCATAAACTCTCCTACAAAAGCAGTTAAACATTTTTGTCCAACGCAGAACAGCCATATTCACTTGTCCAATGCAGAACAAAAGTGGACTTCTGCATGCAGTGCCATTAGGGTTGCCAAATCAGGATCATCCCAGGTGCTGGTATTCCTTGGTCAAAATGTGAGACCAAGGGATGACCCTTGGTGATGTCATAGGGTGGGCTGTGGTGATGTAATTAAGCAGCAACCACAGCTGGCTCCTAACTTGCAATTCAAACACATACACACCCTACACACATATATACTTTTATGTTTAGAAATCAGGACAGAAATTCTATCTAAAAGATTTGTTCTCAGATCAAGGTGGAGCAAAGGAATTAGTGTATTTTCCAGCGTATAAGACGGCTGGACATATAAGACGACCCTCAAATTTTCTAGTTAAAATATAGAGTTTGGGATATACTTGCCGTATAAGATGACCCCTCTTCCAATGCACACCAAATAAATTAAAAAAACCCCATCAGATTTGATTTCAATATGATAATTTTTAATTCAAATGCTTATGACATGCATGTACTTAGCAGGAAAAATGTCACTTATAAACACAACAAACTATAGCTCCCATGTTTCCTAGCATTTATTTCTGCAGTGTGTTTTGGACCTTATTATTTCTGCAGTGTGATTTAAATGCTGCTTTAAAAATTATTTCCATCTCTGAGCTATGAGATGGTTGGGGGGAAATGAGAAAGTGTTGGGGGGAAGGACTGCCAATATACTAGGTGATGCATTCTGGGGTATGTACAGTTTGAGGACAAGTAAGTGACCCTGGGCATGTCATACACTCTCAGCCTCAGAGGATGGTGACGGCAACCCCCATTTGAAGAAACATGCCAAGAGAACCACATGATAAGGTTAAAAGTCACCATTTTGACCATTAAAACGTCTTCCATTTTGAGCATGGCTAAGAAGCATGGATTTACATTTATATTAGTGTTTTTAGCTTTCTCTACATTTTTTTCTTGTAAGTCCTACATTTTTTGTAGTGACTTGTCCTCCTTTGCATTGAGGGCATTTGGTTACCTTGTTTGAGTATTGGAGTGTGACTCTGGAGACCAGGGTTTGAATCCTGGCTCAGCCATAGAATCCTCCTGGGTGATCTTGGGCAGGTCACATTCTCTCAGCCTCAGGAGAAAGCAATGGCAAACTCCCCTCTGAAGAAACCTTGCCAAGGAAACACCATGATAGGGCCACCTTAGGGTTGCAATAAGTCAGAAACAACTCAAAGGCATACAACAACAACAACAACAACACAACAATAATCTTAGAAGTCACACTCTCTCAGCCTCAGAGGGTGGCAAAGGCAAACCCTGTCTGAAAAAACACATAGGCAGAAAATGATAGGTTCATGATAGGTTTGCCTTAGGGTCACCATTAGTTGGAAACGACTTGAAGGCACACAACAACAACAACAACAACAACAACAACAGTCTTTTGGAAGTCACACTCTCTCAGACTCAGGGTAAAGCAATGACAAACCTCCTAAAGTGTAAAATTGATCCAGGGCCCCCCTTCTTTTGGGGACCTACCCAGGCTCCTTGGCCAAGAGGGGGGGGGCGATCCACTCCCAGAGGGGCTGGGGCCTGGCAATGGGGTATGCTGCTCTTGCTGCTGCCTGGCTCCAGGTGCCTCCTGGGGCTCCATCGGAGCTGGATGGCTGGAGGAGGAGGAGGAGGAGGGACAGGCTCCGGACAGGGACCACTTGGACTCCCTCCTCCTCCTCCTCCTCTTCTCGCCTGGCCTTCCTCTCTTCCTCCTCCTCCTGCCTCGCGCCACGCCACCCCTTCTTCCTCTTCCTCCTCCACCCAGAGTATAAGACGACCCATGACTTTGGAGAAGATTTTCTGAGATTAAAAAGTCATTTTATATGCCAGAAAATACAGTATTCCTTCTTACCTACAAAGTCTGGCTAAGGAACATTTATTTTAATAGTAAAAGAAAAATAGTACACAAATTGCACCACATTGGAACTGATATTTGGAAACTGAAATTAATTAAAATTTGCAAATTGCATTGAGCTGTATGGCCAGTTAAAGAGCATAGATTTTTTTTAAAAAAAAAAACTAGCTATGAAAAGAAGGAAGGAAAAACACAGATAGAGACAATGGTTACCAGAAAGCTCTCCAAGCTGAAGATTTGTACATAGCTCTTGATTCTCTGCCAGAGTTCACCTCACAAAAACTGGAGAGCTTGAACTCCCATTTCACACCTGGAGCTGACCCATGACAAGTGGAGACTCAGAGAAGAGTCTTGAGAACTGTTAATCTGAAGTGCCATTGCATATGGTTGGCATTGTGCATGGATGTGCATGACCGTTACATACACTTGCAAATGCACATTGCTTATGGATGCAAATTGTATGTGCACATTTAGTTACATCATATTACAATGCACTAACAAGATGGCACTGCACAACTTCTGCCTAACCATGTGAGTATAAAGTTAGTGTCTTTCTCTCTGAGGTAGGATCTCAGTCTACACTCTCATATGCAAAGCAAAAAGCAAAGCAAAGCAAAGCAGCTTCATTTATATACCGCTTCATATCACGCTATGGGATGTCTAAGCGGTTTACAACTGTAAGCTCATTGCCCCCCAACAGCTGGGTACTCATTTTAGCGACCTCGGAAGGATGCAGGCCTGAGTCCAGCCTCAGCCCTGGCTGGTATTGAACTCGCAACCTTGTGATTTATGAGTGAGTGGCTGCAGTACAGGCATTTAACCACTGCGCCACCAGGGCTGATCCAGAGGAAATGGATAGAGAGGCCTAATAAATGCAGTTTAGTAATAAAACCTTTAAACCAAGAACTGATAAGAACATCATTGTGAAAGTAATAAATATCTTAAACAACACTATATTGTAGTTCTTGTTGTTTGCCATCAAGTTGACCTTGACATATGGTGACCTTATGAATGAGAGACCACCAAGAGTCCTGGACAACAGCTATGTTCACATCTTGCAAGTGAGTGCAGTGGCTTCCAACGTCATGTATTTAGGAGGCCTTCCTCTGAGGCTGAGAAAGCTTGACACATTGAACAGCAAATGCAAGAAATTTGGAGGAACACTTTGTTGGGAAGCCAAGACCTAATTTTGGGGAATTTATAATTAGCTCAAATGAGAGAGGGAAGTGTCCAACTTCGCTTCTAGGACCTTATCCAATTATCTACGGGAGACGTAAGAATTCTGGCTAGGGAAGACACTGAAACGGACCAAGCTCCAATTAAAGTATTTATTTGACAAAAAAAAGCAACCATCCAAATGCAGCACACACACACACACACACACACACACACTAGAAGAATAAGCGGGGGAAGAGCAAGAGCGGAGAAGGCAAAGAGAGAAAGACCAGGACAGAGGATATACTTACACCCGAGCGACTCCTCTGGGCTTTGGCAGCGAATGAAGATGAGCTCCGTGGAAGGGGAATGACCGGCAAGAGGGGGGGGGTCGTGGGAACTATCTCAGAGCACAGACCGACAGAGTTTCAGCATGCACTTCCAAGGTAGCACGAGGTCTTCTAAAATCCCGAGGTTCTTATAGGGAAATTCTGCCTTCTAGCCATTGGCCGGATAATAGCTAGACAAAGGCGTGATGGGCTTTTCATTGTTTACTTAAGTCTGGGCATAGTCTAAACAATGCATGTGGTATCAAAGCAACCAAGGAAAGGAAGCTAGAGAAAGGAGGTGCCATCAAATCTAATCACTGTTTCATCAAGTGTGAGACTGAGACAAACAAACACTATTAGGTATCTTTTCCAACATAATGGGATATTCCCCAAGGCAATTCCCATAACCTGCCTGTTACGGTGGTCTTTTGTAACTTTACTTGCTTACATGACTTCACATCTAGGGGATTATGGCTTCTATCTCCCAGGGGTCAGGCTGGGGTCATAGGTGACTCCGCATAGTCAAAATATATATGAAAAATGGAGGACTTTTACTAACAACTTTCAACAGTTGATTAAATCCCTGAAGAGGGGATGAGCTTTCTTCAATGGCTTCAAAAAGAATGTGGCATAAAGTGTGATCGATCCCCCAAGAGGACTGTAATGAAACAATCTGGTGCCCTATCTGAAACATCCATGAATTGGTTCAGTTCTACTGGAAGGGTCTGAAGTAATTCTGACTGCATACATTTGGTATCTTTGTTGATGTTAACTGCTTTCATGTTGGTCTCAACACATAGCGACTCTATGGATGAGACATCTCCAGCCCCCCCCGCCCTCCCCCGTCCACTGCTGCTCTGCCCAGCTCCTGCAAATTCATATTCATGGTCTCTTTAATAAAGTCCATCCATCTATCATATGGCCTTCCTCTCTTTTTATTTCCCTCCATCTTTCCTAACATTATTTTCTTTTCCATCAATTCATGCCTTCTCATGATGTGTCCAATTATGACAGTCTAAGTCTTGTCATCTTGGCTTCTAGAGATATCTCTGGCTTGATCTATTCTAGGACCCATTTGTTTGTTCTTTTGGATGTCCATGGAACCCTCAGCATTCTTCTCCAGCATCACATCTCAAATGTGTTGATTTTCCTGCTATTTTCTTTCTTGACTGTCCAGCTTCACATCCATACAAGGTAATAGGGAATATGATGGCTTGTATGATTCTGACTTTTGTGCTGAGTTGTATATCTTTGCATTTTGAAATCTTTTCTAGTTTTTTCATAGCCACTCTCCCCATTCTTAGTCCTCTTCTGATTTCCTGACTGCAGTCCCCATTTTTATCAATGTTTGATCCCAGGTATGGGAATTCTTTTACTATTTCTATTTCTTCATTGTATAGTTTGAATATGTGTAGGTTCTCTGTGGTCAATATTTTTGTTTTCTTTATGTTCAACTGTAAGCCTGCCTTTGCACTTTCTTCTTTGATCTTCTTTAGTAGTTGTTCCAGATCAGTTAGGTTTTCGGCTAGTTTTATGGTCTCATCAGCATATTACATATTGTTATTTCTTCCTCCTATTTTCACTCCTCTGTCTTCCATGTCCAAGCCTGCTTTCCTTACAATATGTTCTGCATACAAATTGAATAGGTAGAGTGATAGGATGCAGCCTTGTCTGACTCCTTGCCAATCGGAATCATTCTGTTTCTCTGTGTTCTGTTCTGACAGTAGCCTTTTGTCCTGAGTACAGATTCCTCATTAGGATTATTGGCACTCCCATGTGTTTAAGGGCATTCCATACCCTTTCATGATCTATGCAGTCAAAGGCATTGGTATAATCTATAAAGCACATGCTGATTTTCTTTTGGAACTCCATGCTATGCTCCATTAGCCATTGTATATTTGCAATGTGATCCCTGGTGCCTCTTCCTTTCCTGAACCCTGCTTGGACCTCTGAGATTTCTCCCTCCATGTGTGGTTGGAGTCTATGTTGCAGTATTTTGAGCATAATTTTGCTTGCATGGGAGATTAGTGCTATGGTCCTATAGTTGCTACAGTCTCTTGTGTCTTCTTTTTTGTGGATGGGGATGTATATTGATCACTTCCAATCTGTTTGCCATAATTTTGTTTTCCATATGATATATGTTGGTTAGCACTAGTGTTGACTCTGTCAGTGAGGATTGCAACAGTTCTATTGGTATATCATCTGTTCCTGGAGTCTTGTTTTTTGGCATTTCTTTTATTGCAGCTTCCACCTCAGTTTTTAGAATTTGGGGTTCATCTTCATATGGGTCGTTGCTCCATGTGTCCTTCATTTTGTCATCTTTTTTGTATAGTTCTTCTGTGTATTGCATCCAACATCTTTTTATTCCTTCCTGGTCTTGAATTATGTTATTTTTATTGTCGTAGAGTGTCCCAGTCCTTGGTTTGAACTTTCCCTTGATTTCTTTTTTTTTTAAATAATTTTATTGAAAATACAATAAACAACCAGAACAACAAAAACAAAATACAACAGAAAGGACAAGACAAAATAATCTACATAGAACACATCTCATAATTTAAAAACAAGAACAAATAACTAACTTCCTTCTAAACTCGACTGTTATATTTGATGTACCATATATTTCTTCTCTTAATTTTTGTATTTACCTTATTATATTATGTTAACTTATCACAGTTAAGAGAGTTGTCTTACCATTTCTCTAAACTTCTTCATTTTTAAATTAATATAAACAAACATCATCTCTCTTTTATCTATATAATATTTTTCCTTGTCTGACTACATCGTATCATGTGTCTAGACTAAAGATTTTCTAGACCTATAACCCAAAGTTCACCCTATCTTTGTTTAATAAATCTAATAAATGGTTTCCAAACCTTTACAAAGTTCTTTGTTGATTTTTTCTGCAACAATTGTGTCAATCTGTCATTTTCCATCAACTCGTATACTTTCCAAATCCATTCATCTATATCTGGAGTTATTTTTTGCTTCCATTTCGCCGAGTAAACTAATCTAGCAGCTGTTGTCAAATAAAATATTAACCTTCCGTATTCTTTTTCCAATTTATCATACTCAATGATATTCAGCAAATACATTTCTGGATTCATAGGAAATGATTGTTCTAGTATCTTTACAATTTCTATATGTATTTTTTTCCAGAATTTTTTAGCTTTTTTACATCCCCACCAGATATGGTAATATGTTCCTATATTCCTCTCACATTTCCAACATCTGTTATCCTTTATATTATAAATTTTTGCAAGTTTAAATGGAGTCAGATGCCATCTAAATAGCATTTTATATAAATTTTCTTTTAAATTGTAACTGACCGTATATTTCATTGTTTTTATCCATAATTTTTCCCATTGTGTGAAAGTTATTATATGTCCAAAACTCAGTGCCCATTTGACCATATATGGTTTTACTTGCTCATTTTCCAACTCTATTTCCAATAATAATTTGTATAATTTCCGTATTCTATGTTCCTTCCCTGCTTTTATTATTTTTTCAAATCCTGGTATTTCATCCTTGATATTATTCAATTTTAACTCTCTCTCTAATTTGTAAATATGTGTACCAAGTGCATTGCATACCTTCCTCACGTAACTGCTCTAGTGGTTTGAGTTTCTTTTTTTTCTGATCCAATAACACTTCATATGTTACCCATTTAGAGTCTTTTAATGGTGTCATTTTAAAAAACACTTCATTTATTGAGGTCCATATTGGGGTACCAGGGCAAATTTTCGATTAAATTTTTAACCAAATCCTTAATAGCGATCTTCTTATATAATGGTCATTAAAGTCCTTATTTACTTTCAATTTGTCATAGAATAGATATCCGTGCCAACCATATCTTAAATCCATACTTTCTAATTTTAATTGCCTTTCATTTTCCAATTTTAGCCAATCTATTGCCCAATCTAAAGCACATGCATAGTAATAAATTTTTAAATTTGGTAAAGCCAAGCCTCCTCTAGACGTATCATCATGTAGTATTTTAAATTTAACTCTGTTTTTTTTTTCCCGGACCATAGAAACTTTGATAAATCCCTATGCCAATTTTGAAAGGGTTTATCATTGGTAATGATAGGTATATTTTGGAATAAAAAAATCATTTTTGGAAGTATATTCATTTTAATAGTTGATATTTTCCCAACCAAGATAAATCCATGCTTTTCCATTTCTCCAAATCCTTTTTTATTTCTTTCCATTTATGTTCATAATTATTTTTAAATAAATCAGAATTTTTCGGTTATATTTATCCCTAAGTATTTTACTTTTTTTACACACTTAAAATTTGTTTTACTTTTGAGTAATTGTTCTTCTTCTTCAGTCAAATTTAATGTTAGAACATTTGTTTTTTCTTTATTTATAGTTAATCCAGATACTTTACTATATTCTTGTAGAGTATGTTGTAAATCCTCTATATTATCTAATGGGTTAGCAAAGGATATTAAAAGATCATCAGCGAAAGCTCGCAGTTTGAATTCTTTTTTAATTTTAATTCCTTCTATTTTTGGATTGTTTCTAATTGTATTATTTAGTACTTCTAGAGTAATAATAAATAGCAAGGGGGACAAGGGGCAATCCTGTCTAACTCCTCTATATATTTCATAGTTTTTTGTCTCTTCACCATTAATTATTAAAGCTGCTTGTTGTTTTTTATAAATATTGTTTATCCAAGTTAGAAAATTTCCTCCCATTTCCATCTTTTCCAAAACTTTTGTCATAAATTTCCAATTTACTTTATCAAATGCCTTTTCGGCATCAATAAAAAAAAGTGCAGCTTTTTTATCTATTTTTTTAAAATGATATTCAATTAGATTTAACAAATTTCTCAAATTTTCTTTCATATGGCGTTTAGGTAAAAATCCAGATTGGTCTTCATGAATTATTTTTACTAATATATTCTTTAATCGACTTGCCATAATATTTGCAAATATTTTATAATCATTATTTAATAATGAAATAGGTCTATAATTTTTAGTATCAAGAAGATCTTTGTTTTCTTTGGGGATTAATGTTACATTTGCTTTTCTCCAGGTTTCAGGAAATTGATTATTTAAAATATTATTATAAACTAATTGTAAAGGTTTTTTTAGTTGATCTACAAAATTTTTATAAAATTCCGCTATTAGACCATCTTTCCCTTGATTTCTTGACTCTCGTGGAATAAGTCTCTCATTCTTCCCTTTTTGTTGTCTTCTATTTCTCTACATTTTATGTTGTAATAAATTTCCTTATCTTCGTGCACTAGCTGTTGTACTATTGCGTTCATGGTTCTTAGTTTATTCCTATCCCCTTTTTGTTTTGTTTCTCTTTTTTCCTTTATTGCTTGTAGTGTTTTATCTGTCATCCATGGTTTCTTCACTTTTCTTTTGTCTGTTGGAAGTGACTTTATGCATTCTTCTTTTATTATGTCCCTGGCTTCAGACCAAAGCTCTTCCAATTCACAATCTATTAGGCATCTTACCGGATACATTTTGTCCTCTGAAAAGAGTTTGTGTTAACAGTCTGCTGTTCTATTTCTTTTGATTGATAGCCTTCCTTATTAACTTCTCTCCCACCACTGGAAAGCAGATGACTGTTTTGAACTCCATCTGAAACTTCAAAGGGCACCTACAGGTAGAGGCATTATTTATTTCTCATCTTTTCTCCCAGTATGGGACTCAAAAATGGCTTAGAAAAGTTAAAACAGATACAGATAAAGCCCTCATTTAAAAAAACAAACCAATTTGTTTGTTTGCTTGTTGTGTGCCTTCAAGTCATTTTCGACTTGTGGTAAACCTAAGGTGAACCTCTCATGTTGTTTTTGTTCTGCAAGATTCTTCAGCAGAGGTTTGCCATTGCCATTCTCTGAGGATGTGTGAATTGCTCAAGGTCACCCAGTGGGTTTTTGTGATTGAGGAAGGAGTTGAATCCCAGTCTCCCAGAGTCCTAGTCCAACACTCAAATTTCACACCTTCCTAGGAGGGCTCGGTTACCTCTTCACAATAAAAATGTACAAAAAGTTAAAATATACTTGAACTATAAATTTTCCAAAGATCTGGCAAAAGAACAACAACAACAAAAATATTTGCCTGATACTGGAAGGATACCATGGAGGAAACCAGTCTAGCCCCTCTAGAAAGGGCATTTCAGAGCCTGGGAGCAGCCATGAAGAAGACCCTCTCTTGTTCCTTCCAGATGCACCTGTGAAAGTGGCAGGACTGAGAGAAGGACCTCTTCCAGATTTCTCAGAGCCTAGGCAGTTTGTATGGAATATGAATACAGTCCTGCAACTATATGACATTGTTGAAACACAAAACTTAAAATATAATTGAACTATTAATAACATTAAAAGCCATTTAAAAGCATATCCATGACAAATGAAAATATGGATAATACAGCACATTATTAATAATCTCCTTTCCGAAGTAGTTCTGAAAGGCTTGTTGAAACAAAAAATTCTTTATCTGCTCTCAGAAAGACACCATGGAATGTATCAGTCCAATTTCTCTAGGAAGGGATTACACAGCCTGGAGCTAGCACTGAGAAAGTCTTTTTCCATGTTCCCACCAGATGTACTTGAGATGGTGGTGGGGCCAAGAGAGGAGCTTCTCCTGAAGGTCTCAAAAATGGGATCAAGTCCTCCAGATCACTTGGATTTGAGTCATGGATGCTTTCTAGGCTTTGAATGGTGCCTAGTAGCAGACTGGTAGCCAGTGGAGCTGTTATATCAAAGGAGTTGTACCAAAGGAGTTCCCTATCACTAATGTCAAGAGCCACTGTGGTGTAGTAGTTTGAATGTTGGACTAAGACACTGGGAGACGAGAGTTCAAATCCCCACTTGGCGATAGAAACTCACTGGGTGACCCTGGTCAAGTAACACTCCCCCAGCCTCAGAGGAAGGCAAGGGCAAACCCTCTCTGAACAAATAATACCAAGAAAATCCCAGGATAGCTTTGCCTAATGGTCTCTATAAGTCAGAAATGACTTGAAGGAACACAACAGCAGCATAACTAGCCTCAGTTAGTAGCCTGGCTGCAACACTTTGGACCAGGTGATGTTTCTGACTCTTTAAAGTCAGTCTCATGTAGGGTATAGTCCAAATACAATATAACTAAGGTATGTACCACTGTGGCCAAATCAAGAATCTCAAGGAATGGGTGCAGCTGTCATGCAAATTTTAGCTGACCTGAATCCCATTTTGGGAGAAGGGGGGGGGGAATATGAATCCAATAAATAAATAAATAAATAAATACATACATACATACAATTTTAATTGTACAAATGCACTCTTGCAGAAACCTAAGCTTCCAAGCTCAGACCTGAATCCAGGAATACACCTAAGTTGCAAACCTTTGTTTTTGGGTCAGAGGAGTAATCCATCCAACATGGGCAGCATCCCTGTCTCCCAATCTGCCTTTAGACTGACCAGGAGAATTCTGTCTTGTCTGGATTAAGCTTCAGTTTGTTCTGTAGGGCTTTGTAGATCATAACTAAAATTGTGCACAAAAACAAGACTAGTAGGCAGAAGAAGTGTTGGAACAAGACAACTGTATGTTCTCTATAACCAGCCCTGATTAGGTAGTACCACCGTAGGTTGGAATTCTGATTTGAATTTAACAGTGAGAATCCCTTGTCTCACATCACTAGTAATAGAAACTATTTGCCTCTGTGAAGGGGAAGAGAACACACTGTTTGCAGCTGAGACTGGCTATGCATATATAAACCATGACTGACAGTTTTTTCCTGGCTTGCAGCAAGCTCCTTCTGCAAAGCAGCTTCTTACCAGCTGCTTCTACAAAGGAAGCACATTCCTAAGTGCTCCTGCAAAGCAAATCAATGTTCCTAACTTGAAACAAAGCAAATGATCTTTCTGTGTTAGCACCAGGGAGGGAGGGTGAGAAAAAACATAATTTGTTGATTGATTAAGGGAGGCAAGTTTCTTCTGCTTGGGCAATGGAGAAGGATCTGTCTTCAACCAGATATGACCAGGTTTAAAATGTCTACTGTTTGATTCTGGGTGGAATTTTTGTGCCAAACTATAGTAACAGCAACAGTAGGGGAGTGGGGAGAACCTAATGAGATTCCCAGGTTTGGTCAGAGCTGTGGATTTGGGAGCCAAGGTTTCAAAATGAGGGATTTTCATGGCCATCAAAATAAAATAAAATAAAATAAAATAAAATAAAATAAAAGCTTAACAACAAAAATCAATACCGACAAACATACTCCCTCTGCCTCCAACCTCCCCCAAAACTTTGCTCAAAAAATATTTTCCTTCCATTCAGGGAAGCTCAGAGCAAGGGACAACTTCAGGGCAAGAATCAGTCCAGGGTTGGCTGTGTAACTGGAGGAAAGCTGATAATTCAGTGAGTGTTTTTCTGTGCTCACTGTGTGTGGTCTGTACCATGCGTAGTCATAGTATCTGTCCCTTGGGGAGTGACGTGCCTTCTCACTGGAAAGAGAGACATTGTGGAGTTGCTGGAATTTGTTTGCCACTCATGGTAAACATTAATTTGTGCATTGCTTGGAGAAGGCCCTTCTTTTCAATTTTCTCCTTTCTCTCTAGATTCTCCCCAGTCTTCCTTGATTTAGACACTTGGCTGCTTTATTTTCTTTTTGAGGAATTCTGTTTCAGTTCTATCTCACAAAAAAACAAACTGCAAACACAACTCTGCAATCTATCTATTTGCTACTGCTCCAGAGGATTTCTCTGCCCTGGTCATTGGCCCACTTTAGCATTGTTTCTTTAATTGCTGTTTCTTCCAATTTTCTCTCCATTAAGGTTTTATAGAATTTTGCTGTTAGTTTCTTCTCTTCTCCTTCAAAGATTTTATCTAGTTCATTAGGAACTTCAAAACCTGTTTGTTGCAAGCCTACTTTAAACCTTTCTGTTAATTGCAGTTCTAATAACCAATATTTTCTTAAATCATTTTTTTTCTATTTCTTCATAGATTTTTAAAACATAATTACCTT
Organism: Phrynosoma blainvillii; assembly: GCA_026167975.1. Classification (NCBI taxonomy): domain Eukaryota; kingdom Metazoa; phylum Chordata; class Lepidosauria; order Squamata; family Phrynosomatidae; genus Phrynosoma; species Phrynosoma blainvillii. The sequence goes on from JANUYF010000006.1 coordinate 16,773,530, forward strand.
TTATATTCTTCTTGATGATATCCTTATATTTCAATTTATTTTCCTATTTCCTTTTTTGGTTTAAAAAACCAAACCAAACAAAAAAAACTTCAGGTGTAATAGCAGAGCTCTGGAATTGTGTGAAAAAAGTTAAAATAAAAATAAAATAATTGAAAAGCTGGATAGGGCATAGGGCAGGGAGGTGGGTTTAAGGGGGAGTCTGGAAGGCAGCATGATGGCAGCAACAACCCCGTTGCACAATTGTGAAGATATATGATAATGACTATTCTGAAATCAGTTCTTTTGTATATTTCCATTTTTTTTTTAAAAAAGCTATGATTGCTGTGAGAGTGGAGCTTCTATGGTAATGTCCTAACTGTCCTGACAGAACATCTAAGGAGGTAAGAGGTAGGAGGTTGGAACAGATTGGAAGTGGTCAATATATATCCCCATCCACAAAAAAGGAGACACAAAAGACTGCAGCAACTACAGGACCATAGCATTGCTCTCCCATGCAAACAAAATTATGCTCAAAATTCTGCAACATAGACTCCAACCATACATGGAGAGAGAAATCCCAGAGGTCCAAGCAGGGTTCAGGAAAGGAAGAGGCATGAGGGACCACATTGCAAACATATGATGGCTAATGGAGTGCATCAAGGAATTCCAAAAGAAAATCAGCATGTGCTTTATAGACTATAGCAAAGCCTTTGATTGCATAGATCATGAAAGGCTATGGAATGCCCTTAAAGACATGGGAGTGCCAACACATCTGATAATTCTGATGAGGAATCTGTACTCAGGACAAGAGGCTGCTATCAGAACAGAACATGGAGAAACAGAATGGTTCCCAACTGGCAAAGGAGTCAGACAAGGTTGCATACTTTCAGCCTATCTGTTCAACTAGTATACAGAACATATTATAAGAAAAGCAGGTTGGGCACAGAAGAAGGAGGAGTGAAAATAGAAGGAGGGAATATCAATAATTCTAAGATATGCAGATGACACCATAGTACTAGCAGAAAACCTCACAGACCTAGAACACCTACTAAGAAAGATCAAAGAAGAAAGTGCAAAGGCAGGCTTAATGTTGAACATAGAGAAAACAAAGATAATGACCACCGAGAACCTTCAACCTAGACAATGAAGAAATAGAAATAGTAAAAGAATTCTCATACCTGGTATCTAACATTGACAGAAATTGGGACTGCAGTCAGGAAATCAGAAGAAGATTAAGAATGGGGAGGGTGGCTATGAAAGAACTAAAGAAGATTCTAAAATGCAAAGATATACAACTCAACACAAAAGTTAGAAACATACAAGCCATTGTATTTATGTATGGATGTGAGAGCTGGACAGTTAAGAAAGATGATAGGAAGAAAATCAACTCCTTTGAGATGTGGTGCTGGAGAAGAGTGTTGAGGATCCTGTGGACAGCCAAAAAGACAAACAAATGGGTCCTAGAGCAGATCATGCCGGAAACCTCCCTGGAAGCCAAGATGACCAAACTGAAACTGTCTTATTTTGGACACATCAGGAGAAGAGAGACTCATTAGAAAAGACAATAATGTTGGTAAAGGTGGAGGGAAGTAAGAAGAGAGGAAGACCACATGCCAGATGAATGGACTCTATTAAGGAGGTCATGGGTATGGGTTTCAGGAATTAAGTAGAGCAGTGGAGGACAGAGGATCTTGGAAATGTCTCATCCATAGGGTCACTGTGGGTCGAGATCAATTCGAGGGTAGTTAACAACAACTAAAGGAGGTAGATGGAGAGCCAGCATGAGTATTGGTTTGAGTGTTGGACTATGACTCTGGAGACCGGGGTTCAAATCTCAGCTTGGCCATAGAAACCCAGTGGGTGACCTTGGGGAAGTTACACTCTCTCAGCATCAGAGGATGGCAATGGCAAACACCTTCTGAAGAAATTTGCTATGATAGATTCACCTTAATTGTGCCATCCCTCAGAGTGCCATCTTGTCCCCGATGCTTTTCAATAGCTATATGAAGCCGCTGGGGGAAATCATTTGTAGACATGGGGCAGGGTGTTATCAATATGCTGATGACACCCAAATATATTTCTCCATGTCTCGGTCAGCAGCCATGATGGCAGATGGCATTTCTCCCCTCAATCAATATCTTGAAGCAGTAATGGACTGGATGAGGAAAAATCGACTCAAACTGAATCCAGAAAAAACGGAAGTCCTTACAGTAGGAGCCCCAAACTAGGTATTGGGTTACAATCTCCAGTCCTAGATGAGGTCACGCTATCCTCTAAGGACTGTGTTTGCAGTTTGCTCCTAGACTCATCACTTCACATGATGGATCAGATGAATGCGACAGTTAGAAGCGCCTGTTATCAGCTTTGGCTGATATGCCAACTGCGCCCTTTCCTGGAAATAAGGGACCCAGAAACTGTAGTACATGCACTGGTAACCTCATGACTCAATTTCTGCAATAAACTGATGGGAAACACAAGCCTAATTTTGGGGAATTTATAATTAGCTCAAATGTGAGAAGGAAGCGCCCAACTTCGCTTCGGAGATCTTATCCAATTGTATACCAGAGATGTAAGAGTTCTGGCAAGGAATGACACTGAAACGGACCAAACTCCAATTAAAGTCTAAAATATTTATTAATACAGCAAGCAAACATCCAAATGCAGTGCACACACACACACTAGAAGACAAGCGGGAAAGAGTGAGAGCAGGGGAGGCAGAGAGGGAGACCAGGATAGAGGGGGATATACTCACACCCGAGAGACTCCTCTGGTCTTCTGGTGGCAAATGAGGATGAGTTCCGTGGAAGGGGCACAACCGGCAAGAGAGGGGGTCGCGGGAACTATCTCAGAGTGCAGACTGACAGAGATTCAGCATGCACTTCCAAGGTAGCACAAGGTCTGCTAAAATCCAGGGGTTCTTATAGGGAATTTCTGCCTCCTGGCCATGAGTCAAACAATAGGTGGACAAAGGCTTGATGGGTTTACTATTGTTTACCTAAGTCTGGGCATAGTCTAAACCAGGGGTAGGCAACCTTTCCCCTTTAAGGGCCGAGGGACTTCAGCTCCCAGAATCCCAGGAGCTATTGGCTAATATGGGACTATTGGCCAACATGGCTGAGGCTTCTGGGAGCTGAAGTCCCTCGGCCCTTAAAGGGAAAAGGTTGCCTACCCCTGGTCTAAACAATGCATTTGGCTTCAAAACTATCAAGGAAAGGAAGCTAGAGAAAGGGGTGCAATCAAATCTGATCACTGTCCCATTAAGTGTGAGACTAAGACAAACAAACACCATTTGTACCTTTTCCAATATAATGGGATATTCCCAGGGGCAACTCCCAAAACCTGCCTGTCCTGGAAATCTTTAGTGGTCTTGAACAATTTCAGCTTGCTTACCTGACCTTACATTTAGGGGATTATGGCAGCCATCTCCCAAGGGTCAGGCTGAGGTCATAGGGAACTCCACATGGCTAAAATATATAAGAAAAATGGAGGACGTCCACTAACAACACTACATGGGGCTACCCTTATACCTAATTCAGAAACTACAACTGGTACAAAATATGGCAGCCAGGTTGATCACCAGTAAATCTAGGAGGGATCATATTACACCCATTTTGAAATCCCTCCACTGGCTGCCTATTGGTTTCTGAGCATAGTATAAGGTGTTGGTGATCACTTTTAAAGCCCTACATGGCCTAGGTCCAACCTATCTAAGGGATCGCCTCCTTCCATACAATCTGCCTCGCACCCTCAGATCCTCTGGAAGGAATTTACTGCAACCAAGGAAAACTAGATTAGCAGTAACCTCCCAGAGGTCTTTCTCTGCTGCTGCTCCTAGGACGTTATCACACGGGGCCTAAAGCAGAAAGAATCCACACCCAATCCCATTCTATTGTGGTTTTTTCCCCCGTGTGTTCACACGACGTCGCACAGAACCCTGTCCCAACCCCGTCCCAATGAGGCATCATCCCCGTTTTTTTGAATGCCGGTTTCTTGGGTAATTACAATTGCGCGACCAGAATGATACTGCAATAATACCGCTTTCACCGTATGTCTGATCACAAGATACGTATCGTGGAGCATTTCCCTGTCATGACCCATGGTTCCCCGCGCTTTTTCCCATGGATCTGTGAGGAAGCATCTTATGACGTGTACTTCCTGTTTTGATCGGGCAGGAAGAACATCCTTGCTGGGTTCTGGAAGGGATCTTCTCACTTGTGTGTGAACGGCAGATACGGTTCCCAGGAGCGCATCTATCGCGGTTTTGTTAATTGCGCAATGATGCTAGTTGCATCTGATAGCCATTTCCGTCTTGTGGGGTCTATACCGGTATAGTTCTGGATTGATTCCATACCGCTTTCTTGCCGCTTTGAGACCCGTGTGTGATAACGTCCCTAGATTATGGAATGCCTTGCCAGGGGAGATCCATCAAATAACCAGCTTGGACAATTTTTAAAAAGCCATCAAGATGGATCTCTTCCAGCAGGCCTACCCTGAATAGTCTATTCTATTTTAATCTGTGCCTCTTCCTATTTTATATATCCACTGGTGTCCAGAACACCAGTCACTTTTAATTTATATTTTTACTATTGTATTTAACTTTTTTAAAGGGGGGTATTTTGTCTTTATTATTGTTATCATTGTTCAATGTAGGGTTCGTTTTGTTTAAAATCCATTTTAATTATGAGCTGCCTCGATTGCCTTTGCAAAAGCGGGATATAAAGTTTATTATTTATTATTATTTATTAGAGTCAACATAGGTTAGAAATGACTTGGAGGCACACAACAACAACAGATATAGATAAATAGAAATCCTGACAAGGTTTCCTACATGATACTTAAAAACAGAAAGGAAAATGGAGCTGTGAAGCTGCCAGAATTCTCCTTTCGGTATGAAGAAAGAAGTGAGTGAAACCTTGCACTTTGGAAGCAACATATGGAAAATTATACAGGCATGAGGGTAAAAAGGACTGCTGGAGGCAAAAAGATGTGGGAGGACAGGCAAGTTAATGGAATATGAGGTCCATCCAAACAGGTTAAGTTACCCCAAACTTCAGCCAGACAAGTTTAAATTAGCTTGAAATGACTGCAACTTGGACTGTTCCTCCAATATAAACAGTCCTCACCCTCCTTCCTCAGAAAAGCAATTGCTGGAAATTTCCATCCCAACACTCACGCCTCTGTGCAGCATAGCCTACACTAATTAAACTCTCCATACAGCCTGGGACTAAACATATGAGCATTTATGTCACATGTTATCTCATGTAGTTTAGCCCATTTTCTTGGCCACTCAGAAGTTTTCTCAGCATTTCCATCTTATTAGTGCAAAGCAGCTGGGGGTTATGCACTCTGGGTTTAATGGTTTTATAGAGCCTCCAGTGCTGCATTTATTCACCAATAAGCTACAGTTTAGGGCAGAGAGACACAAGGCACTGCCCTCCAGATATCATTGGTTTAAAATGCTCATCAGTCCACTGTTTGACAGTGGAACATAACTGTCACAGAGTGTGGGGAGTTCTCTGGAGGATTTTAAACAGAGGAGATTATCACATGGGGAAAAGGAGGAGAGTGAAGGGGATCGCTCCCATTCTTATTGTGTCACGCTTATACCGTCCTTCTCCCGTCAGTGAAGTGGAATGGCCCTGTCACTTTGTATTAATGGGAGTTTTCATTAATACAAAGTGACAGAGCCATTCCCCTCCACTGACAGAAGGACAGGATAAGCATGATGTCATCTGATAATCTTTGTGCAATCGCATGATAAGGATGACATAAGGATGGGATAATGGCAAAATAAACACAATGTCATCTGATAATCTTCACACGATAGCACGATAAGGACAAGAATGCTTCGCTCCCCTCCTTTTCTCTGTAGGATCCCCTCCAGTCTGTTACTATCTGTATGGCTACCTATCAGGAATGTTTGATCGCATATTCCTGCATGGCAGGGGTTTGTGGTATCTTCCAACTCTATAATTTTATTATTCAAAGTTTATTCAAATCTTGGAAAATGATGGCCTTGTTTTTTAAAAAAAATAATCTAGTAATTGATGGCAAACAACACAGAAATTAGTAGTCTTTGATAGGCAGTGGCAAATGCAGGCCCCTACATTACATACATGGGAGAAAGGCTGAAAGGTGTAGCCTTTGTGGATCAAATATGGGCATCAGATATATAAACAACATTCTAAAAATTCTTTTTGGAGTGAATTGGACCTTCAGGTGGGGTGACTTATGAACTGGACCCATCCTAGCTACATCCTTGAATGTGCCTTCATCTTTATCCCAGATAAAAATGAAGGATTCTACTATTAGAAACAATGTTCAAATATATTTCATTCCCTGATCTGAAACGCAAGACTTCAGATTTTTCTATGGAGAATTTATCATTCTTGTTGTTCCTTGGCTTCCACCAGAAAGACCACCAGCTCAAGATGCTAAAACCAAAGAAAGTGGACTCATGTTTCTGCCCTTCCTTTAGAAGAAGCTCCTGCATAATAGATTGAGGAAATGAGGTTAAGAAATGAATAATTGAAGATTAATCGGAGGTGATTTGGAGTAACCTGAAACTGATGAGGGCTATGTTTTGATGGATGAGAGAGTGAAAGAAGAGATAAAGAGAGATCTGTCTTCCATGTCACAGACATTAACAAGGTCTGCAGAAGAAGCAGGAAGTGGAAAAATTGCATACAGCCACAAGCTCTTGTGTGGAGAGATGTGTCAGTCTGGAAGGAGGTAACAGCAGACGAGAAACACTTGGATTCTGGTTTCTTTCTCATGCAGTGACATGGAGCAATGGATTATGGATTGGCAAGGAACATAAACTTTAAGAGTCTGCTAAAAATCATCTACATCCTTCCAATGGTGGCTTATGGTGAGTAACATGCAAGCAGTCTTGCCAGACTAGCTGTAGGACAAAAAGTGTATGAGTGTCTTTTCATGAGAGCATAAGGGATGAAAAAAGATTTTTGTTAGATTTGACATTCTCCATGAATGTAGCTTTTTCATACCTCCTAAAATGCATTGTGAGGAGAAGCCTACTTCTCCTTGAAAATTCATGCCTTATGAATCTTACAGGGCATTTTGAAAAAATCAAGTGTACACAAAACAGTAAGTAGATTTTAAAATGAAAGCAACTAAAAATCAGCCCATTGAAACAAATACCACAAATATGCTTAAATCAAGGGAGGGAAATTGGATAAATAAATAAATGAGTGCATGAAGATTTTAAATACAAACACATTTCAGTACAGGAGGAACCCTCCCCCAAATCTTGTAGTCCAATTTAAATGCTAGTAGAATTTGGTGAAATTAAACAAAATTTCACATTCACATCTTTCATATCTCTAATGTCTATATCTAAAATCTATAGATACGTATATAACAACAACAGCTACAATATTTATTTCTTATCCACCTCTCCCCTCAGATCGAGGATCAACAACAATTAACAGACAAACATTTACACAGTTCAAAAGACATTAGTTAAAACATACATCAGTTAAAAGGACAAACAAGATGTTCACATATTAAAGCTATCTACATTTAAAATTCACAATTTTAAAACTCATCTGAATAATCCTGCCAGAAGAGACTGGTCTTTAATGCTCTTTTAAATTTGGACAGTGTATTCAGCTGTTGAATCTCTTCCAGCAGGTCATTCCAAAGTCTAGGGGTGTCGGAGAAAAAGTCCTCTGGCTGACAGTTGCCAACCTAGTCCTGGCTAACCAGAGTAAATGTTTGCCAGAGGACCTGAGTGTATGGGGTAGATTATAAGGGAGCAAGCAATCTTATAGGTAACATGGACCCAAACCATATAGTGAAAAGACACAGACTTGTTCACATTACACAGTTATAGCAATCTGATTCCACTTTAACCGCCATGGCACATCCTATGGAATCTTGGGATTTGTAGTTTGGTCAGGAACTATTGATCTCTGGTGAGAATTCTGAATAACCCTCCCTGAACTGCAAATCACAGGATTCCATAGGACAGAACCATGACAGTAAAAGTGGAATCATAGCCCTATAACTGTGTAAAGGCCCATGGTAACATTTTCTCCTTGCCAAATGAGCCACAGTAATTGAAATGATTTACTTTTCTTTCAGGTCAGCTGCTCCCTTTGGCAGATGCAAAGTACGATGAGCAAGTGGTCACAGGAGTACGTGATCAGTCAGTCCTGCTGACCTGTGGGGATGTGGTCTCACCCATAATTGTCTTCTGGAGTTTCACCAGGCTGGGCTCATTCATTCCTAGGGCTGTTGCCATCAGCAATGGCATAGATTCCAAAGTGGAGAAGTCCTCTGCTGTTCTAGGGGATGTGACCTTAAGGAACAGCACACTGGAGATAGAGAACCTACAAAAGGCAGCAGAAGGGCAATTCATGTGCCAAGCGATGTATGAAGAAGAAGAGGAGATCAAGGTGGCTTATTTCTATATTGAGTTAATTGTTTTGGGTAAGTAATGTGGAGGGCCTGTCACATGGAGCACAGATTAAATGAAGCCACACTAAATTGTATCAAATTTCAGAGGACTTTGTTACAAACATATTATTATAATAGTTATGTAAAACTATTAAAGCAAATTAAAGCAAATTGTATTTTGGGGACCTCATATTCTGAGGCTCTAATCTATATTTCACTCATGAAATCTGGGATACATGTGGCCAAGCAACATTAACATTTTGCAGTCTGTCAAAATATTAGAGAGCAGAATAATGTGGTTCATTCTCTCCTCCACCCCCTTATAATATATAGACCAGAGATTTCATCTGAGTGTCTTCTTGAATTCTCCATATAGGGTTTTTGTGGTGATTCCAAAAAGCACAGTGACTCTAAGAAAAAAACCTTTGATCTGCTCATCCCATCTTTTCTGGGATAAGGATCTTGCAGAACTCCCTTCCATACCCTCTAACTGTCCTCATTTGGCAGGCAGAGTCCTGATTAATCCTTTGTCATGAAACTTTTTCATCTGCTTTTTACTTCAGTTGCTGCAGACTGAAATCAAAGTGCAATTGGCACTCAATTAACAGGAGAAGAAAATGTGGGATCTTACTCTTCCCAGTCAGCTCAGGCAAAAACTGCTGCAGCCTCTCCCTACATATGTTTTCTTCCTTATTAATAATCATGACAAAAGACCCATTAGAGGCTATCATACCTTTACTAGAAATCTTGGAACATTATGGAGATGTAGCAGGCTTCAAAATCAACAGATAAAAAATGAAAATGTTTTTAAAAAACTTGACAAATGGCCATAAAATTAAATTAAAAGCACTCTCAGGCTTTAAAGTTGAAATAAAGTGATGTATCTGGGAATCAAACTGACAGACAAGAATTCAAACTTGTTCTATAAAAATTATAAAAAAAAATCTGAGAAAAAAGAGAGATTTGCAAATATGGAGTAAACAAGTTGTCACTGATGAGTAGAATCTCAGCAATAAAAATGAACATGTTGCCTAAAATTTATATCTTTTCTGAAACTTAGCAATTATAATGAACAATATAACCTTTAAGAAACACAGATATACTTTGAGGTCCACTGTGACTTGTACCCAGCTTCACCTTGATCTGAACTGTGGATGGGAAATGTGTGCCCATCCAGGTGACATTTCCCATATAGAGATGTAAAAGTTCAAGAAATGTGGAAGTCATTGAAGAAATTGGGGATTTTTCTGGGGTTTTTCTGGGGGAAAACCTATTTGGAAAAAATTAAGTATATGTAATGCTTTCATATCAAACCTAAGTTGATTTAACTTTCTTCAGAGTGGGTTTGCCATTGCCATCTTCTGAGGATGAGAGTGTGTGATTTGCCCAAGGTCACCCAGTGGGTTTCCATGGCCAGGCCAGGATTTTGAACTCTGGTTGTCCAGTATCCTAGTCCAGTGCTCAGACCATTATATCATGTTGGCTCTTTATTTATTAATAAATCAATTTAGTAATATTTATCACAAATTTATATTTATTTAAAATTGTACAAAAGCCTTAGTTTTGCTCAGGCAAAATTGTGAATGTACCAAAGAGACAATGAAATAGTCAAACACCAAAGTTATGATCATCCAAGCCAGTCATCATGTATGAATGTGACAGCTGGACAGTGAAGAAAGCAGATAGAAAGAAAATAAATGCATTTGAGATGTAGTGCTGGAGAGGAGTGCTTAGGGTACTGCGGACAGCCAAAAAGACAAACAAATGGGTCATAGAACATATCAAGCCTGAACTCTCCCTGGAAGCCAAGATGACTAAATTGAGCTATTGTACTTTATATGGAAATGCCAGGCCAAAAGCATTCAAAGGGCTGCACATTCAAAAATGAGTAGGAACACACCTTTTCAATAAACATACTCTGGGCTTTTGAAATCTTTGTGAAGATAAAAGGACTGCTGTAGTGAGGAGCTGAGTTGCAACCAAAAGAATGGACATTCCTACCAGAGGCTTGCTGGTCAGAGGGTTCTTTTGATGGGTACACTGGGGAACATGTATCCAGGGTTTCTTGTGTGACATCAGATATCTGTTCTTTCTATGGACAGAATGCTGCTTTTCAAAGGGGCTATTTAGAGGGTTGTGTTTTGCTATTGATGAGGTTGTTTCACTTCAGTTCAGATTATCAATTACTCCTGGTTGCTGGGCAATTATTTCTCTAATGTATGTGGTTGCCATTCCTTTCTAGCAGCTCCACTGGCATGACTTGTCTTAATTTTAGCCAATGTTAGATTCTGTTCTTTCCTCACCTTTGGGTCATCAGCTTGTATTTTTCAGCACCATCTACTGAACTAAGTAAATCTGTGTGTGTGTGTGTGTCTGTGTCTGTGTGGTAATTTTCAGCTGACCAAGGACTATCTATAAGAATATACAAGGCTGTGATCACATCCCTGTTCCTCAGTTCAATGTGCCCATAACTTTCACCTGCACATGCATACATATCAAATAATACTATTATGTCCATCTGTATGATTCATCTCTCTCTTTGACCCTTCTCTGTTTCTCCCTGGTAGTTTCTATTTTTTCCCTGGGTTATGGAACCATTCCCCATTTAAGCCATCATTCCAGTGACTTGATTAGATACATCAGGGATGAATAACGGGGGACTTTATTGAAGCTCCTGAGAGAGCAGCAGAAACAGCATACCTGACATTTGGTGGTAGCCAGGTATTTGGCTGCTGCCAAAATTTGGTAGCAATTGTGACAGCTCTCTGTGATGTTGGAAAGATGCTGGAGCACCTTCCTATAGTGTAATGTACTGAGCATCTCTGTACCTTGAAAAAGAGATGAGAAGAGTATTTTCTTCCAGTTAGAGGTGGTGGTGGTGGTAGGAACTTTTAAAAGGGTTTGATCTCCAAAATCTAAGCACACCAAACTTAGTCAGAAATTTGAATATGGTGAAGAAATATTCATAAAGTAATTGCTAATTTTGACAATTTGAGCCTGCTGAGAGTCGCTGTGCCTGGGCTGAGAGTTGCTGTGCCTGGGGAAGCTGTCTCTTGCCCTTCCATCTCCTGGGCTAAACCAACTACGGAGCTACAGCTGCCAGAGGGGTGTGGCCAGAGCTGCTGTGTCCTCTGCTGAAAACATGATCCTCACAAGAAAGGCTTGTAAAGAATTGGGAATTTCTTCTCCACCTGTGTTTGATTTACCATTGAGAGGGAGGAAGACAGTTCAAACAAAAATTTCAACTTTTTTTTCTCATAAGGCTGTTCCCAGTGATTCCAGTGAACCCAGTGACTTAAATGAGTGTTTACCATCTGTCGAGCAAAAACAACACGATTGGTCAATAGAAATCTCTTTTTTCTATCATTTTTAAGTTCCATCTTTTTCTATGTAATGGGAATGATTGTGACCCTGAGACTGGCTCATATACTTATATAGGGCCAAGAGGGAAGAGCATGATCAACTATTTTATTCTTTCTCAAGCAGCATATTTATGGTTTGCTAACTTTAAAGTTCTGGTTAGACCTGAGAGTGACCATATGCCAATTCAAATATCCTTAATGCCACTGTTTATTCCCATCCCTTCTGGAAATAAAATGCTGGGATCGCCTGAAAACATGATCCCTTACGGGGACAAAAGGCTTAAGTGGAATGGGAAAGTTAACGAAAATGTGAATACCTTCCTAACGTCGCCAAGGATGCTCATGTTAAGAGACCTCCTTTTGTCAAACTAAGACCCTTTGGGTTCCCTGGACAAAATAGTCCAAGAAATCCGGCCTTTTTTGGTGAGCACTAATACATCTTGCTCTATTAACAAGCATAATCATGGTTGGTTCGACAGCCAATGTGCCTCTCAGAAGCGCATCTTAGCAAGAGCTATTAGGAGGTTAAGAGAAGAAGACTCTCCAGAGAATTATATGTGTTATATTAATCAACGAAGGGAGTATAAAAATTTGCTTAGGGCAAAAAAAATTGAATTTACACGACAGGCTTGGATGATTCTGGGTCAGGCCCTTGTTGAAAAAAAATTCCCTTAGATTCTGGTCCCTAGTGAACAAAGGCACTAGAAATTCTCAAGGGATTATTACTAATCAGATCACCTCTGCTCAATGGCAAGATCATTTTTCCGGTCTCTTTTCCCACTCTTCCTATGATAAAATTCAGAGTCCTATTACTAGATTGGACTTATCTTTATTTTCTTGTTGCCCCACTTGGGATCCAGTTACCACTGATGAAGTCAATTCTCTGATTAAATCCCTTCCTAATAATAAAGCACCAGGAGAAGACATGCTTCCAGGTGAATTATTTAGATCTAACTTAGATTGGTGGGTTCCACCTCTTGCTGCTTTATTTACTTATATAAATCAGAATGGGAATATTCCGCAGAGACAGGCTGTGAGTATTGTTATTCCTACCCATAAAAAAGGTTCTATGGCTGATCCTAAAAACTTTCGGCCTATTAGCCTTCTGAACATCATCTCTAAGCTTTATGCTAGATATCTGTTAGGTAAACTAGAGGACTGGGCCACAGAAAACAACATCTTTGCACAGAAAACAACCACAGAAAACAACATCTTTGCAGAAGAACAAGCTGGGTTTAGGAAGGGTAAATCCACACTTGATCAATGTTTTGTTTTACACCATCTGATTCAAAAATACTCTCAAAAAGATAGAAAAGAACTTTTCACCGCCTTTGTTGATTTCACTTCTGCCTTTGACCTAGTCGCCCATGATCGACTTTGGTCAGAGTTAACAGCAGCAAATATTGATAGAAGATTGCTCCTTTTAATTCAAATGCTACATTACAATACTTCCATTAGGGTTCGTCTCAGGGCAAATGGTGTTCTATCTGATAGCATCCCCACAGATAGACGTGTACACCAGGGATGTCTCTTGGCACCTTTTCTATTTAATTTTTATATCAATGATATCGTCCAGGCCTTAAAAGGATCTAACTTTTTCCCAGCCACTATCCAGGATGTTAAACTTTCGGTTCTGTTATATGCCAATGATATTGTTCTAATCTCGGTTACCTTAATCAGAATGCGTAGACTCTTAAGGAAACTAAGGGGGGTTGCAGACTGCCAGAAATAGTGCAAATTGAGTCCACTTTTAGGGTTAGGGTTAGTGCTAGAGAATCATGGGAATTGTTTTTTTTTTCTGGGACATTGAGCCTTCTCTGTCAGAGAGCTCTCGTGCCACAATAAAAATACAGTTCCCATGATTCCCTAGCACTAACCCTAACCCTAAAAGTGGACTCAATTTGCACTATTTCTGGCAATCTGCAACCCCCCTATGTGAATATTGTTCAAAGGAAATGTTAATAGTTAACCACTCTAAAACCAAAGTAGTGGTCTTTGGATCAAAGAAAAAATTGCATCGGTGGAACCTTGAGACAAAAACTATAGAACAACAATCTTATTACAATTATCTGGGTTTAAGATTTCAATCCAATTTGTCATGGAAAACTCATTTTGTTGCTGCCAAGTTAAAATCATCCTTCTCTATAAATTCTTTGTTAAAATTCCACAGACTTCAAGGAGGCCATTTAGTAGCACCCACTTTAGAGATTTATCAAAGGAAAATTGTTCCTCAATTATTATACGGAGCAGAAATTTGGGGATACAACAGTATATCAAATTTAGAACTTGTTCAGAATTTATTTTTGAGATCTCTGTTGGTTGCCCCTAAGTGTACCCCTGTCTCTTTTTTGAGAGCAAAAACAGGTCAAATTACCCTTCAAGCCAGTATCCATATAGCTCTTGCTTTTTACTGGCTAAAGTTATTATCCATGAGTGATTCCAGGCTCCCCAAAAAATGTTTTTTGGAACAATTATTGGTCAACTCTCCAAGTTTCTGGGTATATTTAGTCAGGATGATACTGTTGAGCTATGAGATTAATGTGGACTCACTTCCAAATTATGCCACCCGTAGAGTTAAGCAACTGATTAAAGAGAAATTCATCTTGCTGCTAAATGGGCTGATTTACATTCTTTCTCTAACACTCCTTTTTCCTTTTGGTACCCATTATATAAGACATCGTTTGGACTAGAGCATTACTTTATTAACCTTACTCTGGCCCCTATTAGAAAAGCTTTTACAGCCCTTAGATACCAATGTATGCCTTCTGCCTATTTGATGGGCAGATATAATAACACTCCTGTCCATCTGAGATTTTGTATTTGTAATACTGGGGCAGTTGTCCTCTTTATACATCCCCTAGGAAAAGATTTCTTGAATGTATTTTACATTCCCTGTCCGATAGATCTTGTCTGCACCAAATTTGTCTTCTTCTGGCTGGCAATGATGTATTTATCACTTGTATGGTTGCAAAATTTGGTTTAGCAGCCAGTAAGATTAGATTCAATTCTCTTAAGAGGAATGATGAGTAAAACCTGCTCAGTTGTATCCATTATCATTATTAATGATTTATTATAATGTTTTATTGTATTTTGCTGAGAGCCCTCCTCACCTGTCTTTCTATGTTGATTCATTGGCAGTTTTTGTGTGGTATGTTTTACTTAGTTATTTAGTATTAATACTGTTTTGTTTTTTAAATGTTTGGGGTTTTTTTAATGGATGGATTTGTTTTATATATTTGTTTTATATTGTGACGGCTTTTAGCTTTTAACAATAAACTTCATTCATTCATTCAATTTGAGCCTAGTAAGTAAGAGTTCCATTTTGCATTGAGCTCCACTGGGTGGATTTTGGTGTTCTAGCAGAACACACAAACTAGAAGTTTGCCCTTCTCTGACTTAGATTCTGCAAATGCCTGGACAAGACAACACTATGACCTTAGATCTATGTTTGATCTTTCTCAGTCCCTGTTTCAAAGCCCTTCCTACAGATGAATGATTCAGCGCCCGTGGAAGGCATGCCTGTAGTGATGACATGCACGGTGAAAGAGGGCACACTTCCAGTTGAGTATTCCTGGCAGTGGTACACCAATCGGGATGGCATGATAGCCATCATAGAAGCAGCAGGCAGTCTGTTGAACCTCACATCTACTAACAGGACTCACATGGGATGGTACACCTGCACAGCCCACAATGAAGTTAATAGCCAAACCAGCGACCGGATGTACCTTGATGTGATCTGTAAGTAACAGTGTACCAGGACCAAATATTCTGTCTTTTCTATTTTGGGGAAGCTTCCTGTGTGCCCTCAAATAATTAACAAAATGTTAATGCCTTGTTAAATCAGGTGAAAACTGCTCAGACAGAAGGCTGAATCAAAGGTTCTAGTATTTTTATATTAGCTTCAAAGCAGTCCTGGGCCTTCCTGAACTGGATCAGGGCAGCATCATTGGGAGATAAAAGTTTAACCCAGATTTTGAAACATTTTTTGAAAAATGAAAGTAGCATATTAGATATTATTCATATTAGATATTATAACATTAGTTAATGTGTTAACTGTTATTTAATTTTTACAAAAGGAGACAAGAAAAAAAGAAAGAAAGAAAGAAAGAAAGAAAGTCCCAAATCCCCCACATGATCTCCCAAAGCCAATGTTTTAGAAGTAAACAGAATATCACATTATCATCTGTCAATCCTTTGTTTTGCAGTAAATAGCATTGTTATACTGTTGATTCCTTATCCCACAAATTGATGTCATTGTCTGAAATTCTGCATCAGGAGACACATATGTATCACATCGATATGTCTCTCAATGCTAGCCACTCAAAACGCACCTTGAAGCTGATCAGCTCCCCTGCCACATACACAACATGGCCATTCCATGAAGTCAGAGAGTATGGGGAGCCTCCAACTATTTTCATATAGCTGGACACACTGTGACAGACATCTGCAGGGACCTCTGGGATCCTTGGGAAGGGCTTGCAGATAGTGTGGGCAGATAGGGCATCCATTGACAGGAAAATAGATAGGCATGTCCCTGGTTATTCCCCTGGTGTCCAACAACACAGAAATGGTTATGTTGCAGGGGCTACACTGCTTGCAAGTTGGGGATTCAGGTGGATTTGGGTTATTGTGTGTTCAGAACATAATTCTGACCACATACAATGACTAGTCAGTCTTTATTGCTTTTGGCCAATGACCATTGCATAAAATAATGCCACAATAACAACAAAATAATACATATCATATATCCAACATCAATCGTATAATTAATTATACAATTATAATTTACAAAATTTAGCAATTAAAATTTCAAATTGTATATAAAGTTATTAAATGTAATTATCACCTTTACAACTTATGGCCTAGAAAAGTGACCTGGGGTGCTAGCAAATATTTGCAATTTGCTACTTCCAAGCTCTGATTAATCCTTTCCTTTCTGCCTATTTTCCTGACCTAAATTATGCTTCCAAAGTTGTTTTTCATTCTACAATGAAAAACATGTGAGGCACATAACAATTTTGATTGAGACTGGAGAAACAGTAGAGGAAGGGATAAATCTAAATATCATAATAGAAAAAAAACAAATGAGGAAAAAGAAAGGGTGCTAGAGAATTGCCATGAAAAATAAATATTTTCACATGCTTCTTGAAGTGTGTGTAAAGGCAAGTGTTTCCAAAGTTGGAGGCAATGAATTTCAAAAACATGACACTACTAAAGAAACATGACCCATTTTGTCAATGCATAGGAATAGTGCTGTGGAAATAATCAGCATGTATCTTCGCCACCAACTTAAACATGGTTTAATAGTCACTCCTCCCTGGGAGATACTGGGCTTGATAGCTCAGTCAATGGACTAAGGAGTCTTATTAGTTTTCCCAAGAAACTACAACTTTTATATTCTCTGAAAGATGTCATTAGTTTGAATAATCAGTTTAAAACAGACATAAACTAGTATTATTGATATGTTGTAGGCTGTTAAAAGTCTAGCCTTCTGGGGGTTCATCCTTCCTGCATCCGTCACACAGTTAATCAATTCCTGATCTGTCCTGTAGATGGGCCTGATGAACCAGTGATCAGTGTGGAGCCATTTGCTATAAACCAACATGGCTTCTTAGCCAATGAACAGGAAGAAGTGATCATGACCTGCCTGGCTCCTTCTAATCCACCCAGTCATTACATTTGGTTCTACAACAGCTCTCAAGTCTATTCAGGTCAGAAGTACGTGATTGCCAGGATCTCACGAACCCAAACAGGCATCTACACTTGCTTGGCGCAAAACTTGCATTTGAACACACGAACTCAGACTGCCATCATCCTGACCGTCTACTGTAAGTAATCTCATCTGCTTTTGTTTGGCCCTGAGGCTTCAGCATGTATTGCCATAACTTGTTTTCTTTCTGTCTTCTGTATTTCATTTCTTTCCATCTCTTCAGGTATTGTCACCTTGACATAGCTAAAGAGGAGTCAGGGAAAATCCCCAAAGAAATTTGGTGTAGGACATCAGATGGATATCCTTTTCCTGGGAAGTTACCATATTTGATAGTCCTGAACAGAAATGTTAAAACAAAATTCAAACAAAGCAAAATTCCATCTGTTATATAACAGAACAAAGAATGCTTCCATTTGGTGCTTAGAACAAAAGAGTAGATATTACTTGCTCTTTAGCTACAGGACTGAGTGGTTGCTTCTTCTCCTTATGGGCAAAACAGCTTTTACTCTGTTCTTTCTGGTCAAACTCTTTCAGTTGGCCTTTTTGCAAAAGTAAAGTAAAGGAGGCTTATATAATCAAATCAACATCTGAAGAACTGCCAAGAATGATGGTGTCAGCAGTTTATTTGTACTGAAAACAAAGGAAAAATGTTCTTGGTGTCACTGGCAGCAGTAAGTAACCACATACATAACCTTGAGTCCTAGTTTTGTGAAAAAAAATAGTGGTGTATAAATAGTAGTAATAGTAGCAACTGCCCAAGAAGGTTTTCACTGTGATGTCCAATGTCTGGTGCTACACTGGAGTAAATGTCTGATGTAACACTAACTTAGATCCACATGGAATTCTCAGAGTTTGTCTACAAGGACTTAACTGTATGATGTTCTTTCTCTGACCTGATAATATACCATCATCCCGCACATGCAACAGCACTTTGTGGGGCCATTTTTCTGGAAAGATACCATCTAGAACTGACTCTTAATGTTGTTGTTGTTAACTGCCTTAGAGTTAACTCATAGCAACCCTGTGGGTGAGACATCTCCAAGACCCCCTATCCTCAACGGCTCTGTTCAGGTCCTTCAGGTTCAGTACCGTGACTTCCCTGATTGAGTCCAGCCATCTGGCATACAATCTTCTTCTGTTTCTACTACCTTCTACCTTTCCTAGCATTGTTACCTTTTCTAAAGAGTCATGTCTTCTCATGATGTGGCCAAAATACATCAGTTTCAGTTTCATAATTTTGGCTTCCAGGGAGAGTTCAGGCTTGATCTCTTCTAGAACCCAATTATTTGTCTTCTTGGCTTTCCACAGTATCCTCAGCACTCTTCTCCAGCTCCACATCTCAAATGAGTTTATTTTCTTCTTATCCACTTTCTTCACTGTACAGCTCTTACACCCATACATGGTGATGGAGAACATAATGGCTTGAATAATTCTAATTCAATTGTATATCTTTACAATAGTGATCAATTATATTTCTTTACATTTTAGGATCTTGTCTAGTTCTTTAATCACTGCCTTTCCCAATCCTGGCAGAGACTACTCTGTGATTATGTGGCCAGCATGATTGCACAGAATGCTGTTTACCTTCCCACTGAGAAGTGGTACCTACTTATCTACTTGCAGGTTGCTAGGTTGGCAGAAGCTGAGACTAGTGACAGGAGCTCACCCCATCATGCAGCATCTGGGCCTCGAACTGCCAACCTGCCAATCTTGCAATCAAAAGAGTCAGCGTCTTAACCACTTGAGTCACTGCTTCCCCTTCATTATCTTGGTTGAATTTATGTAAATACTCCGTGGTCGTCATTTTTGTTTTCTTTTATGTTCAGCAGTAAGCCTGCCTTTGCATTTTCTTCTTTAACCTTCCTTAGTAATTGTTCCAAGTCTATGTTATTTTCCACAAGTACTATGGTGTTGTCTGCATATCTTAGATCTTCTAATATTCCCCCACAAAAAGGAAATTTCTCTTCACATGGGAAAGTGACTCATTGCAGATGATAGCTAGCATTGAGTCATCTCTCCATTTACTTTCCCAACCATGAAACATATGAAAACATATGCTTGACACTCCACCACCCATGTTCTCTGTGCCTCTTGTAGCTGCTTGACAGAATCCATTGTGGTTCTGCCAGTGGCAGCTGGTGACTCCCATGTCAATGGGGCAGTGAATCCACTTGTTTTAACCCAAGCAATCTAAAACATTGAACTTGACTTCTAAATTGGTTCAGCACCTTGGAGAACTCCTATAAAATAGTCAAAATCTGTAATGGATTCTCTACCCCACTGACATGAGAACCACCAGCAGCCAAATTGCATCCAGTATTTTAGATTCTGATCTTTAAAAGGGGAGGCACATTACCTTGGCTGTATTTGGATGCTGAGTCTAGCCTTCTGTAGTGCAGTCTTCCTCTTTTTCTATTACCTTCTGCCTTTCCTAGCATTATTGTCTTTTCTAATGAGTAATTCCTTCTCATGATGTGGCCAAAGTATGATAGCCTCAATTTGATAATTTTGGCTTCACGGGGAGGTTTCAGGTTTGATCTGTTCAGGGACCCATTTATTTGTCTTTTTGGCTGTCCACATTATGCTCAGCACTCTTCTCCAGCACCACATCTCAAATGAATTTATTTTCTTCTTATTCACTTTCTTCACTGTCCAGGTCTCACATCCATACATGGTGATGGGGAATACAATGGCTTGGATGATTCTAACTTTAGTGCTGCGTTTTATGTCTTTGCTCCTTAGGATCCTGTCTAGTTCTTTCATCACTGCACTTCCCATTCCTAATCTTATTTCCTGACTGTAGTTTCCATTCTGGTAGATGTTTGATCTAAGGTACGGAAACTCTTTAACTGTTTCAATTTCCTAATTGTCCAAGTTGAATTTATGTAGATTCTCCATGATCACTATTTTGGGTGATCTATCTGAACTCTTTTGGAATCTGGATGCAGTGATGAAGGAAATTTATTAATAGGAAACTCTGGGTTTTGTCTAGTCTAGAATGTGTGTCTGACTATGCTTGGTTTCCCCTTTCCACATGTTCTCCAGGAGAACATGGTCACTTCCATGTAAGGATCCCACCACTTGCACCCCATTAATCAGGTTAGGATCAGATCTAAAATAGCTGATCCCCTTGTTGCCTCTTCCCCCTTTTGGACAATTAAGTTGTCCCCCAGGCAAGTGAGGAATTTGCTAGAACTTAAAGTTTTGAATGAGTTTGACTCCCAGCAAATATCAGGATAGTTGAAGCCACCCATTTCTCCTTTATGAGTGTGTGGTCATCTGTTCTAGAAAGGCATCATTCAATCTTCAGTCTGACTTGGGGGATCTGTAGTAGACTCCCACAATAACATCCCTGTTGTTTCCTTCCCCTTTATTTTTTATCCAGATGCTCTCCACCTGGCTTCCATGATTTAAATCCTGGATCTCTTCACAGGTGTAAACATTTCTGACATATAATGCTGCTCCTCATCTTTTCTGTTTGGCCTATTTCTCTTTAAATGGTTATACCCCTCTACTACTACATTCCAATGGGAGCAATGGATTCAAATTACAGGAAAAGATATCCCATCTCAACATTAGGAAGAACTTCCTGACAGTAAGAGCTGTTTGACAGTGGAACACTCCCTTGGAGTGTGGTGCGGTCTCCTTCTTTTGATGTTTTTAAACAGAGGCTGGATGGCCCTTGTGGACTCTTCCAGCTCTATGATTCTATGATCAAGTAAGCTGCAGATTGATCAGCAGTGAATTATAATGCTGTAGCTAAATGGGTATTCTTGTCTTGCTGGCCAGAATCTTCCTCCCTGCCATCCTTTGTTACAGTTATATCAGGCTCAGGTTTGTGCCAGTCCAAAACCAGGAATGGATTATTCCTCCTTACTGTCTCAGGATCAGTGAGAATTTCAGTTCATTTTGCAAAAGAACATTTGACTTCAAGATACATACTTAATGGGAGGAAGGTATGACATAGGGCCTCGGCAGACGACTAAAAGAGTCGTCTTCCGGGCAGGGAAGAGGAGGGGCAGCCGCACGAGCGGTGCCCCTTCCTCTCCCCGAGGTCGCCCCCAGAAGCGCCGTCCGTCCGCACGGCCGGCGCACCGGGGATGACCTCACGGCGCAGCGTCCACATGCGCTGCGCCGTTTGAGCCAGGGAAAGTGCGCCCGCCGCTTTTAGGGCGCACTTTCCCTTACATCTAAAAGGAGCGCCAATTTGGTGCTCCTTTTAGATGCGCCGCAGGAGCGCCGCGGTCCGGAGGCTGAACTCCGGCGGCGCTCCAACCCGCGGCGTCTCCGGGGCCTCCGTCTGCTGAGGCCCATAGTCATCTCCATTCTGGAAACAGGTATACCCATTGAATTTGGCTAGAGAGGTTGGGGAGAGTGTCATTTCAATTTGGTTTGGAAGAATGTGCTAACACCCACATATATTCCTTATGTTCAGGATGGAAAATGTAGAAGATGAATGGAAGAGAATGTGAAGCAGAGATATTTCCCACCCCTATCATGGTGTTACTAACAACACAGTGGATAAACCATCAACATAGTGATATCAGCCTAAATACCCTAAAGGCACCAGATTCTGTCTGTTCATTGAAGTTAAGCAGGGTCAGCTCTAGATGGTATTTGGATGGGAGACTGTGAACAAATACCAGGTTCCATAGGCTATATTTCAGAGGAAAGAACTGGAGAAGCCATCTCTGGGTATTCCATGCCTTAAAGGCAACTTGAAGGCACATATATACACATCATGTATATATGCATGGTTTGACTGCTATGTCAAATATAAAAATGTATTTGACATAGCAGACAAACCATGCACCTTGGGAATGAAACAAGGGCAGGAGATAGTAATGCTTTTCTTCCACCACTGTCCATTTTGACCAAAGTCATGGCTTTCCAGGCAGCCATTCACTATCATGTTTTGGGCACCAGTAACTCCTCATTGCTGTTGATATGATGTTTGCCCCCCCCCAACAGATCTACCAAAGGGGAAACCCACCTGCATGCCGCTGCCAGCTGCCAATTTCCGAGACCTTGCTCTACATTGTTTGTGGCAGGGGGGATTCCCCCCAGTGCAGTTGTGGTGGATCAAATCCAGACAGGAAGGAAACCATACAGCAACCTACTCCAACGTGACCCAAATCCACCGAGGCATGGATGTTCGCAATGGGAGCTCATACACTTGCCTTGCTTCCCACCCAGCACTGAAAGAGGACACCATCTGCAGGACCACTGTGTGTGAGTACTAGGAATGAGAGAATTTTCTGCTTTGCTGGATTTCTTGTTGCTGCTTATTTCCTTATTCCACACCACCTGGAAATGGATACAGACTGGCTGTATTCTGCAGCTGGCAATTTACATATTTCTTGGACTTTAAAAATTCCATCTGATAAAATGCACACATTTTAAAAGGGCATACAAATGCATACAAATATGACTCAGTTATTGGGTGTATTTGTGCATGTAAATGTAGAAAAACCATAGCTGGGTAATTTCCCTCCCCCCCTCCTCTTTCTCCTCCTCCTTTTAAAGTAAGCCCACATCAAAACACCATGAAGTAGACTTAAATCTCTCTCTCACTACACAATTGTACTATTTTGATACCACTTTAGCTGCTATGGATGCTTCCTTTGGAATCCTAGGATCGGTAGTTTGGGAATATCATTCAGTGAATTCTAAATGTCTCTTAAAACTTTAAAATCCATTGTTTCATAGGATGGAGCCATGGCAGTTAAAGTTTTATCAAAGTGCTATAAAGTGAAAGAGACTTAAGGTTGATGAAGTAGACTTGATGGATGTATATGTCCCTAGTGAAAATCAAGCTCCTGGTACTCCTTGGGGGAATATTCCTTTTTAAGAATCTGATGTTGATTCTCAAACACAAGGACGTATTAGCATAAAGGAGATGTGTAATTGGGTCATGGATCCAATCACACACACACACAGAGAGAGAGAGAGAGAGAGAGAGAGAGAGAGAATGGAAATGTAGCTATAGGGCAGGGGTAGGCAACCTTTCCCCTTTAAGAGCCGAGGGACTTCGGCTCCCAGAATCCCAGGAGCTATTGGCCAACATGGGACTATTGGCCAACATGGCTGAGGCTTCTGGGAGCTGAAGTCCCTCGGCCCTTAAAGGGGAAAGGTTGCCTACCCCTGCTATAGGGGATTGTCAATTTGATCAGAGAACGCTGTGCTTTTGAGTATGGTGTTTAACCTATCCCCTATCCTTGAAGGGAGCCCTAATGGTGCAGTGGTCAAATGCCAGTAGTGCAGCCACTCACTCACAGTTGCAAGGTTTGATACCAGCCAGGGACTCCAGGGTTGACTCAGCCTGGCATCCTTCCGAAGTTGCTAAAATGAGTACTCAGCTTGTTGGGGGCAATTTGCTTACACATTGTAAACCTCTCAGGGAGTGCTTAAGTGCACTGATAAGCAGTATAGAAAGCAGAATAATAATAATAATAATAATAATAATAATAGCCTCTCTACAGAGCAATCGGGGCAGCTTACAGCATTAAAAATTTCCATAAAATACAATAGAATCATACCCCAGAGAACCCCGAAACCCACCCACCCTTAAAAAAGTATTAAACAATATCATAATTTAAAATGTACTTAAAATACAAAATTCACTAAAAGAAACAATAACCCTGGCTGTAGCAAAGAGTAGGGGAAGAGAAAGATGGACTAGCTCTTAAGGCTGGGAAATCTAGTCAGGAAAGGCCTGTCAGAAGAGTCTGAGAGCTCTCCTTAGCATTTCTCCTTAGAGCTCTCCTTAGCATTTCTTCTTTCACTTTTGTTTTTTGACCCAGACTGTTTTTTAAAGTTGCTCAAGGTAGTAATCTGATGGATCTCATCTGGCTGCAATTATATACTTGCTATTGCTATTGCTATGTTATTTCATTCACATTTTAATCACAAAGCATGTTAGGCAACTTCCTGGAGTCAGCACTACCATTTTAACTTTTACCATTTAGGTTTTTTTTTTAAGTTTTAGGTTTTGTTTTTTTCAAAAGTAAGTTTACTGTTCTGGGGGGAGGGGAAACTTGAAAATGTGTGCTGTGTATTGGCTAAAGTGAAATGCCACCTCACTGTTCAGTGCACATTTACAATCAATTTGTTTTACAGGTCAGGGTAGAGACGGTACTTTTTCATATCCCCTACTTTTTATTGCTCAGCTACCCTTAACTTTCACCCATTTTGGCATTTTCATCTTTTCTTTTCTTTTCCTTCTTGGTTTTTTTTTGAAGTGAGGAGACTCATGTATCATTAACATTTGTGTGTCAGGAAAAAATTCAGCAGGTGCAAGTTTTCTTAATAGGGATCTTCATTGATTGGGGAGAGCCACACCTTTTGAATTGTCAAACATAGAAAAGCCCTCTTCCAAAATGGTGGCTCTTCTTCGTGGTCTTTGTGACTCATACAAGATGGGATTTCTGCACCTGTGCAGTGCAGTTTTAGAAGCTTTCCAAGCTGTGGAAGTGGTGTTTTGGGCAGTAACCCCACCCCTACCCCTCCTGTATAAAAGCTGTCCTGCCCCTCTGGGTCTAGTTTCTTTTTGTCCTCTGCAGCAACAGCATTGACTAGAGAGCTCTCCTTAGCATTTCTTCTTTCACTTTTGGTTTTTGACCCAGACTGTTGTTTTTTTAAAAAGTATTCTTCATGTTTTGGTTGGTTTGTTTTTATCCTGTGACCTTGGACCTCTTGTTTATGGCATTGCCAGTGTCTTTGAAACCCTGATCTACTTGTGGAGGAATAATCCCAGGAATGGTTGGACACTTCAAGTGTCTCCTTTGCCTTCGGGAGACTCACAACATGGCAGTCTTCTTTCCTTGTCAGGCCTTTACTCCACAGGCTCATCAAAACCATGCTTCTTGGCTTAAGGCACTTCACTGGGAACAGGCCCTTCAAGTCCCAGCCTTGAATATGGCATCTATTTCACTTACTAAAGCCCATGCATCTCAAAGGCACCTGGGGTTGTCCTTTAGTGGCAATTAAATGGTCCACTATGAAGACAATATCAAGTGTGGCACCATCTTAACTGGTGGAAGGCTATGACATTGGCGCCTTCATCAACAAGATCTTGCATGTTGAAACGATATCACAAACTACCTCCACATTCACTTCAGAACCACATCCACCAGTTCAGCACAAAAACACAAGAAAAAGAAGAAGTCTAAGTCTTCTGCTCCACAGAATGCCTCTTCTTAACAGAGCATAACACTGGCTCAACACAAACTCTCTAGGTCAAATTTGTCTTTTCAACAAAAGGACCTGCAGGTCCTCTCTCCCATCCCATCAGCACAGCCCACTCATACAAGCTATACCTCAGAGGGTGATGTGCTCAATTATCCCATCAGGCTGTCAGGCCTCCACACAGGTCAAACCACAGTTTGTACCTTTGTAACAATGTCCAGTACTGTTACCACCTTGGCACTTTGAACAACTGAGAGAATCTTCTTGTCAAATTCATAGACGATGCAGGGACCATTTCCAGTTCTATACCAGCTCACTGGCTTCAGGATCTTCTACACTTTGACACTGCCAATATCATAGCCTTTGGTCTCTGCCTTTTCCACATACTGACAGATACAGACACTCCTATTCCCCAATGTCATGAAGAATACTGGGTACTATTGTTACTTCACCTCTCCTAATCACCATGCTTACAGACAAACAGAACAGAGATACACATTTGTTATTGTTGTTGTGTGCCTTCAAGTCATTTCCGACTTATGGCAACCCTAAGGTGAATGTATCACAGGGTTTTCTTATCAAGTTTCTTCAGAGGGGGTTTCCATTGTCATTCTCTGAGACTAAAAGAGTGACTTGCCCAAGGTCACCCAGTGGGTTTTCATGGCCAAACCAGGATTCAACCCCCTGGTCTCCACAGTCCTAGTCCAGTGCTCAAACCACTACACCACTACTGGCTCTCAGAGATACACATACTCTGAGGATTATGTGGACCATTCTCCATCTCCTTGAAGACTTCACAAGTCACCTCCACCTCCCTCACTGAAGTCTCATCCTTAACAAGCCTCTTCTGTTTCGCATATCCTGACAGCCACTGAGCACAAAGATCAGAAGGATGATGACCAGCAGACACAGGAACGATGCCTCTAACACCAAGGCACAACATACAGGAGTCTTCCCTGAATCTCTCATCAGTGAATATGACCTTACCTCTCTACCAGATGATGTCTAATCCTTTATGCATCAGGTTCTCAGGATGGTTTGCTCCCTCAATCTAAAGGTACAGATTGGGGAGCCACAGATTAGGGCCTGATCCACTAGATGCTTCAACATGACTATCCATCTCCTGCTTCCCTCCCACCTCTCCCATACCTCTTGCAAGCAGCATGCAAATCTTGGTTGACCTCTTCCTCGATTCCCTCTACTTCAAAGAAGATAGAGTTGCTATACTAACTAGTTGATTCTGACTGTGAATGAATGACCCATCACTCCAAGCCTAACTCTGTCCACATCTTCACAAAGGCTCCACTTTACTCCATCGGACAAGGAGGGAAAGAAGCTGGACCCCATGGGGCATAAGGTCTACTCTGTCTTATCCCTCATCTTTCAGATTACCACATACTCCAAATCTGTATGGGCGCATATTTCTCTGGGGCAAACTCTCTCCATTCATTGACCACTTGCCAGAGGAGGACCATAGAGTAGTCACAACCATTAGCACCAAAGTCCGAATGCTCGCCTCCCAACAGATAACCATGGCATGCAACCATGCCAACTATAAGGCCATTGCTGGGGCAGTAGCCCTCCACCACCATGCACAGCTCCATTCTTCAGGCCAGTCAGCACACACACACACCACAATGTAAGGCATACCTTTTGATGAGATAGGCCTCTTCCATTCCACCATGGATGAATAAAGCATAATCACAAGATGAGATCTATGGCTCAGAACTTTGGTTTACCTGTCCATTCAAAACCTGATATCAGCACTTTCCTTCTGGTTTTAGACAGTCCTCCAGTCCAACTGTCCCCAGACAGCAAAACATCCCTCCCTTCAGAAAACTTCATTTTGTAAGCTTTCCTATCTAGGAAATACAAGCTGCCTCAGGTTAAGAAGGAAACCCAGGAGGTATACAAACATCATCTTTGATTCCCACCAGGACAACTTCTGTGTTCTCAATACCACCCCAACCATCTTCACCAACAGACTCCATCTTTTTGCCACCAGTGCACCTCTGTCACATCATAGAATCATAGAGTTGGAAGAGACCACAAGGGCCATCCAGTCCAACTCACAATCAAAGCACCCCTGAGAGATCTCCATCCAGCCCATGCTTAAAGACCTTCAAAGAAGGAGATTCCACCACGCTCTGAGGGAGTGTGTTCCATTGTCGAACAATTCTTACTGTCAGGATGTTCCTCCCAATGTTGAAGTGGAATCTCTTTTCCTGTAGTTTGCATCCATTGTTCTGGATCCTATTCTCTGGAGCAGCAGAAAACAAACTTGCTCCATACTCTATATGACACTTCTTCAAATACTTATACAAGACCATCATATCACCTTTTAATGATCTTTTCTCCAGGCTAAACATACCCAGCTCCCTAAGTCTGTCCTCATAAGTCATGGTTTCCAGACCTTTCACCATTTTAGTTGCCCTCCTCTGGACATACTCCAGCTTGTCCACATCCTTTTTGAATTGTAGCACCCAGAACTGGATACAGTAATCCAGTTGAGGCCTGACCAAAGCAGAATAGAGTGGTATTATTGCTTCCCTTGATCTAGATACTATACTTCTATTGATGCAGTCTAGAAGTGTATTGGTTTTTTTTTTTTTTTAGCTGCTGCATTACACTGTAGACCAGGGGTAGGCAACCTTTCCCCTTTAAGGGCTGAGGGACTTCAGCTCCCAGAAGCCTCAGCCATGTTGGCCAATAGTCCCATGTTGGCCAATAGCTCCTGGGATTCTGGGAGCTGAAGTCCCTTGGCCTTTAAAGGGGAAAGGTTACCTACCCCTGCTGTAGACTGATGTTCAACTTGTGTTCTGCTAGGATCCCTTTCACATGTAGTCTTGTTAAGCAAGGTGTCCCCCATCCTATATCTATGCATTTCATTTTTTATTTTGCCTAAGTGTAGTACCTTACATTTCTCCCTATTGAAATTCATTTTGTTGGTTTTGGCCCAGCTTTCTAATCTATTAAGGTCATTTTGAATTTTGATCCTCTCCTCTGAGGTATTACCTATTCCTCCTAACTTTGTGTCATCTACAAATTTGATAAGCATGCCCTCTATTGTATCATCCGAGTCATTGATAAAGATGTTGAATAGCACTGGGCCCAGGACAGAACCCTGTGGCACTCCACTGATCACTTTTCTTCAAGATAAAGAGGAGCCATTGCTGACTACCCATTGGGTTCAGCTGGTAAACCAATTACAAATCCATCTAATAGTTGCATTCTCTAGCCCACATTTTACTAGCTTGTTTGCAAGAATCTCATGGGGACTTTGTCAAAGGCCTTACTGAAATCAAGATATGCTATATCCACAGCATTCCCTTCATCTACCAAGCTGGTATTTTATCAAAAAAACAAATAAATAAGTAAATAAAATAATAATAATAAAAAAAATCAGCAGTCTTCCTCACAGAGGACAAGACTTCCACTCTATTTCAGTCTCTCAACCTCTTCCTGCACTCCTGCAGGGTTCCAGCAAGGGTGTCTAGGAAAGCTGCCAGATGCTGATAGCAGCTGAGCAGAGATAAGCTAGTTCATAGAAAAAACGGCAAGCTACAGTTTTTAGGGTTTTTGCAAGGTAGGGAAACAAGGAGCAGAATGCATAAAAATAGTTCAGTTACAGTTCAAGGGTCAGAGCTTATGGCAGGTAGAATGGGTAAGAGCAGGTCCAAAGTCTAGCAGGATTCCAGGCATCAACAAATGAGATGAGGTGTCATGGTCAACAAATACCTCTTTCACCAAGGACATCATTCAACCTCTGACAAACTCCCTCCAGCTCCCTGAGGTGTATATATACATGTCACTAGTGCCCCAGGTGCTCCTTCATTGCTTGGCATTTCAGATGAAGCCTCTGGGAGTGGTGCACACCCTCCGTTTCTGACCTATGCTAAGTCTGGCTCTTGTTCTCCTTGTTGTCCAAGTTAGCAGAACTTTCTGCTGGCACAGGTGCCAATAAACTTGTACCAGGTTCCTCATCATCCTTGCTGTCTGATTTGGCAGCATTCCCTATTGGCACAGGTGTTGGTAAAATTGTGCCAGGCCTGTAGTCCATCTCAGTAACAAGACTGAATTCCTCTGTTTCCTCATCCTCTGAATTCTCATCTCCTATACAGGGCATGACAGAGGGATGTCCTGGTTCTCCTGGGCTAAATGGCATTGATGACTGCAGTCAATATGTCAGACTTTGCATGTGACCACTTCAGGTGTGGTTTCTGTCCATCTTCGACCCCCTTGTACACTTGCACATGAGGTTCCTTACTATCCCACACCCAGTCAAACATTCCTTAATCTGGTGGATGAGACACACCAATTTGCATGAGAGCATCTCATTCCTCTGCCACCAATCATCTATGACACAGATGAGGAGCACACCTAGATGGTCAAACTGTACAGGGACAGTGGTCCCTGGATAAATCAAACCACCACATCAATGCATTGGAAATGCTCACAGAGATGAAGGGAATATGAAACTTTGAGGCCATTGTCCACAATGAATCCATCCAAGTGGTAATGGATAACGCAATGGTAATCTACTATATCAGCAAGCAGGGTGAGACAAGATTGGACACCCTCTTCCAGCTGAGATACCAATGGTGGAACTGGTGCATTGAGAGACAAGTGCATCTCTCTGTAACACACCTCTCAGCCAGACTGAATACAGTAGCAGACAAGTTCAGTCACACCTCCTCATCATCACGTGAGTGGATGCTCCACAGGGATACCCTCTTCAACTTCTTTGCCATATGGGGAACCCCACAAATAGACCTCTTTGCTTCCCCCCAGAATAACCACTACACAACCTTCTATTCAAGGGGCCATCCAGATGAGAGGAACCTATACGACTGGCATGAACCTCTTCTTTATGCATTTCCACTTTTCCCCATGTTTGTGAAGGTCATTGTGAAACTCAGAGCAGACAACACAAAATGCCTCCTGATGGTTGTCACAGCAGGCTTGGTCCCTCCCCCCACTCCATCTCACCAGTGGATCCTTCATGCATCTCCTGCATTAACCAGATCTTCTGATGGTAGGCCAGGGCAGGATGAGACATGCCAACTGTCCAATGCTCAACCTCAAGGCTTGGGAGATCAAACTTTAACATCCCTTCTGTTTCTGATTCATCTCCAATACCTGTCACTGTGGTTCTTTTTTCTTTTTTTTTTATATATAGTTTTTAACAGATTTTATTAATAGCTTTGCAAACCATCAATATAATCAACAGAAAATACATTTTATGAACCTTGGGGGATCAACAGAAAGAGTTTTACAGAAAGGTGATTTATCCTGGGATAGTGGAAACGCTCAGAGTTCAAGGTGTCATCTCACTCCATGGCAGCTGGTGGAACCGAGTTCAGAGTGTCTCTCCAAAAGATAGTCTAATGGGTTGGAGGGCTAATATTGCTCATGTTGTTATTAATATATTCAATAAAAACAGACCAATCCTCAAAAACTGTGTGTGTTCCTGGGCACCAATTGAGATAAATCTTTTGTGATAAGAATGCCTAGATACGTGAATCTAGAGGGGCATAGTTGTAATCTTTTGTCGCTTGTCCTGGTCTGAAGGTGGAGCATTCAGATACATCAGTTTAGATTTTTGATAATTGATCTTAAGCCCTGAGTGCTTCCCAAAGGTGTCCAATATATATTTTTTATTTCAGGAAATGATGTTTCAGGTTTTTGCACTGCAAGCAGAATGTCATCCACACAGGGCATTATTTTGTGATAGTGGCCATTGATACAGGAACATTTGGGTTTGACCTAGCTAGTTCAGCTTAGGGGGTTTAATAAAAAGTGTGAATAGTATTGGTGAGAGGGGACATCCCTGCTTAGTGCCTCTGTGTAAGTTGAAGCAATATGAGTCTACCCCATTAACCAACACTGTCACTTCTGAGTGTTGTATAGATATTCTAGGATAGATATAGACCCATTGCCAAAATTCATTTCCCTTACTACACTGAATAGGAAATGCCATTCAACCCTGTTGAACACCTTTAATGCAGCTAGTGAGAAAAATGCCAAAAGAGCTTTCATTTGGGATGAGTGGTGAATCAGGTTAAGAACTCTATGGATTGAATCTGACATTCTCCTACCTGGTATCCTACTTGGTCTGAGTGGATATAATCCAGGATAAATTTGCTTAGTCCCTTTGCCATGATAGACATGAATAATTTCACATCTTGGTTTAATAAAACTATGAGCCTAAATGCTTTGACTGGAGGATAATCATCTTATGGGCCTTTGCAGACTGCCAGAAATAGTGCAAATTGAGTCCACTTTAACTGCCCTGACTCAGTGCTAGGGAATCATGAGAACTGTAGTTTATTGTGGCACCAGAGCTCTCTGACAGAGAAGGCTCAATGTTTCAGAAAAAAATACAATTCCCATGATTCCCTAGCACTGAGCCAGGACAGTAAAGTGGACTCAATTTGCACTATTTCTGGCAGTCTGCAAAGGCCCTTATGTCTTCAGTATGAGAATGATTTTTGACTTGCGCCAACTACTGGGAGGGAGACCATCACCCATGACTTCATTAAACAAATTAAATAATGGTGTTAGTTCATCTGTAAGAAGTTTATAGAATTCACCAGAGATGCCATCTGGGCCCAGGGATTTGAGTGGTTTC
Source organism: Phrynosoma blainvillii (assembly GCA_026167975.1). Lineage (NCBI taxonomy): Eukaryota > Metazoa > Chordata > Lepidosauria > Squamata > Phrynosomatidae > Phrynosoma > Phrynosoma blainvillii. The sequence goes on from JANUYF010000006.1 coordinate 16,805,820, forward strand.
AGTTTGCTTATAGTCTTTTTTTATTTCCTCCAGTTCTATTGGTTTGTTCAAAAAAGAAGGATGTGATTCAGAGAGTTTCTTTATTTTTAATGATTTTATGAAATCAATTGTAGATGAATTACATGTGTTTTTTGATGTGTACAAATCTTTATAGAATCTGTGGATTTCATTAACAATATCCTTGGGAAGGGTGATTAAGTCACCTTTGCTAGAGGATACTGTGGTGATCAATCTTTTATTCGCTTTCTTTTTAACTGCTCTGGCTAATAGCTGTGAGTTTTTGTTGTTAAATTCATGGTAATATGCTTTGGTATATTGTAGTGAGATTTGGATTTTCCTATTGTCTAGATCTGCTAGTTCTGTCTTTTTTTTTTTTTTTTTAGAAGTGTGGCATATATGATTGGGGTTTTGGGGTTTAAGGCCCAGAGGGTCTTCTCCACAACCACTCCCAGACTTTGAAATGGCCTGCCGGATGAGATCCGTCTTATTACCACTCTTGCTGCTTTTAAAAAAGCAGTAAAGACGGATCTCTTTCGGCAGGCCTTCCCGGAATAACTCTGGTCTGCCCCTGGATGAGTTTATTTTGTTTTTACTGATTCCTTGTCTCATTAATGGATGGTTTTATTTTATTGTTGTATTTTTAATTGTTTGCTAGTTTAATTCTGTTTTAAGGGGTGGGAGGGTAGATTATGGGATGGGGGAATGTTTTAATTTGTTTGTTTTAAAATTGTTGTACCCCGCCCCGATTGCCGTACAGAGGGTTGGGCTATAAATAAAAATTTATTATTATTATTATTATTATTATTATTATTATTATTATTTATTAAGTGTGCCTGTTGTAATTGTTGAATCTTAGACATAAGGATTTGTCTATCCAAATTTATAAGTTTCTTTTTCCTAGCTCCCTCTTGGATGAGTAAACCCCTGAGTACTGCTTTTAGAGTGACCCACAATAGGGCGTCTAATGTGTCTGTCTTTTTAATGTCTTTGTAAAAATTCTTAATGGCCTCTCTAATTCACTTTTGAAAGTCTACATCAGACAGGAGGGAGGGGTGAAATCTCCAAATCCATGTTTTCGGGGTGCCAGGACCAAGTCTTCATATTTCATGGTTACTAACCCATGGTTGGAATGGGAGATGGTGTTGATTTCAACATCAGTGACTTCAGGAAGGAGCACTTTGGAAATGAAAAAAATAAATAAATCCTAGAGTATTATTTATGGGCATTAGAGAAGTATATTGCCTATCTTGTGGTTGCATTGCTCTCCAGGGATCAATAAGGGCAGCTTTTGCAATGATGTTAGTTAGGGGGGAGTCTCTCAATCTCTTCTTGGTGGGGCAATGAGACTTGTCTAGATGATACAAATAAGACTTGATTTGTATCACCACCAATGATGATTTCACCAAGTGCATTGTCCTGAAGTGTCTTAATAAAGGATTGTAGAACAAGTGTGTTGTTCATTATTGGGAGAATAAAAAGTACCAAAGTGACTTTCCTGCCTTCAGTAGAGCCCTGAAAAATCATAAAGAGTTCTGCTGGGTCTCTTAGCACATGTTCTTCTGCAAAAGGGCATGACTTATCAAGCAGAATTGCAGCTTCATTCGTTTATTGCTACCCATCTGGCTTTCATAGAGTCTCCCATTGTGTATTGGGTTGGGGACACTGAATTGGAGAGTATATTTCCTGTTCCCTTCCTGTGCGTCTCTTGCAGAAATGTGATGTTGGGTCTTAATTTCCTCATGTAGTTTGTAATTCTTGTATGTTTAGTAGCAGAGCCTAGCCCCTTAACATTAAGTGGGACTATATTAAGGTTATCCAAGGCAGGGGTGTGGGGGTTGCATAGAGAGCCACATTAACATGAGTCTACTTTTTACAAGTGAGTGGAGTTTAGTATATGTAGGTACAACTGAGACTGTTCCCGAAGGCTGGAATGCAAATAACAGAAACATAACTACATCAATATTAAACTTTAAAAAACATTATCACCAAGAGGACAAGCTCATAAGTCCCAGTCAGTGCAAGCATGGCTGAACTCCTCAGGTGGGAAATGGGTGAGGGAGTATAGGGTGCCTACCTCAAATGACATATAGAGGTTGAACATCAATATAAACACATTGAAGCACATTAAATTGGTGCATTGTGTGGCAGGTTCCACCAGGGGAGCAGGTGAGGTGGGAGTAGGCCTCTTACACCATAATAAATAATAAGGAAAGATGGAGTAGCAAAGTACAACAAAATGGAGGCTCAGAAGGACCCCTCTGCAGGACAACAGCAAGAAAACAAGAAAATCCAAGATGGCTTCCCACTTAGCTTATCTTTGAATCTGAAGTCAGCTTATCCAACAGCCAGGGTGAGTCAGTGTTTGTTAATCTATTCCATTTAATTAGTGCTTGACAGATCCAGTTTGAAGGGTGTCCGTCAGTCTGTTAGAGGTAATTTCTTCATGCTTGCATTTCTTTTTCCTTTAGTGATCATCTTCCATTCAGAAATATTTTGATTCAATCTATTAATAATTTTTCGTAAGTGATCCAGCTCTCTTGCTTGAATGTTTCCTTATTATGATGAGCCTCCTGTGGAGAAGTCCATTGTGGTAATTTATCATAATAGTATTTTTTATATTTTTTCCAGATTCTATACAAGTTTTTACGTATGAGATGCATATTGAATCCTTTATCCATTGTTACTTCTTCGTAGCATAAATAAGCATGCCACCCTTTTTTTAGATCAATTCCTTCTAGTTCTAATAATTTGGGATTTTTAAGTAGTATCCAATTCTTTAACCATAGTAGCGCACATGCTTCATAATATAATTCTAAGTCAGGTAAGCCTAGTCCACCTTTTTCTTTTCTATCTTTTAAGGTTGCTGCTTTGATTCTGGGTTTTTTCTTATTCCATATAAATTTGTTAATGTCATGGTTCCATTTGTGAAAATGTTGTTTGGTTAGATGTATGGGAATTGTTTGAAATAAGTACAAAATTTTGGGCAAGACGTTCATCTGTATAGTTGCAATTCTACCAAGTAATGAGAGTTGTTTTTTGTCCCAAGTTTCCAGATCTGTTTTTATACTTTTCCATAATGGTATATAGTTATTTTTATATAAATCCGAGTTATTATTCGTAATTGTTATTCCTAAATATCTTACTTTTTTATATATTTGATATCCTGATTTTTCTTGCAAAGTTGTTTCTTCTTTTTTTGTTAAGTTTTTTGTTATGATTCCACTTTTAGCTTTATTTACATTGAGTCCCGTCATTAAGCTAAATTTTTCCAAGATTTCTTCTAAATGTTTTATGCTTTTCAGTGGATCCTCCAAATATATTACGATGTCGTCTGCGAATGCTTTGAGTTTATATTTATATTTTTTAATTTCTGGTGATTTAATTCTATCATCATTCCTTATTTTTGTGTTCAATATTTCCATTACCAAGATAAACAAAAGTGGGGATAAAGGACACCCCTGACGTGTACCCTTTTTTATATTACAGATCTCTGTTTTTTCTCCATTAATCTGGATTTGAGTCTTTTGTATCTTATATATTTGACGAATTCCTTCTAAAATTTTTCCTGTTATCCCCATTTTTTGAAGTAACAAATCAAGAAATTCCCAATTCACATTGTCAAAGGCCTTTTCTAGGTCTAGGAATACCATTCCTAGTTTTTTAGATTTATAAGTGTTATAAAATTCTAAAATATTTATCGTTGTTCTAATATTATCTCTTATATATCTTCTAGGTAGGAAACCGGCTTGATCTTCATGAATTAGCTTAGCTAAAACCTTTTTTAATCTAGCTGCAAGAATCGCTGCATATATTTTATAATCAAGGTTCAATAAAGCAATAGGACGGTAATTGTTAATATTTTCCGGATCTTTATTTTCTTTGTGGATTAATGTGGTGAGTGAATATCTCCAAGAATCTGGGTAATTTCTCTTATCTATCTCTTGAATTGTTCTGTATAATGGTTCTGTTAGTTCGTTCCTAAATGTTTTATAATATCTTGCTGAGAGACCGTCCGGTCCTGGTGTTTTGTTTCCCTTTAAATTTATAATGGCTTGATCAATTTCAGCTATCGTTATAGAAGAATTTAAATCTTTTATATCTTGTCCATTTAATTTTATTATATTTTCATTTTCTAGATATTTCCTCATTTCTATCTTGTTCTCTTGTGGACTCTCCAGTGGAGTAAATAGATTTTCATAATATTCTTGTATAATTTTCTTTAGATCTTTTTGTTGAGTAAATTCTTGCCCTTTTGTTTTAAGTTTTAGGATTATATTTTTTTCTTTTTCTTTTTTGAGTGTTTTTGAAAGCCATTTGCCTACCTTGTTTGCGTTTTCAAAATGGTAATGTTTTATATGTTTTATTTTGTTTGCTATTTCTTGCATTGTAATCTGTTCTATTTGACTCCTTATTCTTTGTCTTTCTTTTGCGATTTTTGTATCTTTGGGTTTTTGTTTATGTTGTTTTTCTACTTCCCTTAATTGAACTTGTAATTGCTCTTCTTGCTTTGCTTTCATTCTTTTTTTCCTTTTTTCTTGTTGAATAAATAGGCCTCTTACAACTGCCTTGCTTGCATCCCATACTACATGCGTGGGTGTCCCTTTATTCATATTTTCTTTGAAAAATAACAAGAGGTCTTTTTTTATTTTTGCTACTATTTCTTCATCTGCTAGTAGTGCTTCTTTTAAACGCCATGTGAACTCTTTCCTCTTTAAGTTAAGTGTTAATGTTACTGGCGAATGGTCAGACATGCTCATAGGAAGAATATTACAACTTGATATTTCTTTAGTCATTGTTGAAGATAGGAAAATCATGTCTATCCTAGACCATGATTTGAATCTGTTTGAGTAAAAGGTATAATCTTTTTCCCTTTTGTTAAGTAGTCTCCATGCGTCTATTAGTTTTTGTTCTTCAATCAAGTCAATTGCTGAATTTGGTAATTTCCCATTAGATTTACCTTTTAATTTTTGGGATGTTCTATCTTCTGTCGGGTTTGTCACTCCATTCCAGTCACCTGTGATTATGATTTTATCGTAATCCTGTTGTCTAATCTGTTTATTGAGCTTTTTGAAACATTTGAATTTATTCTCTTGTGGAGTATAAATATTTATTAATAAGACTTTCCCCAATTCTATATTCAATTCTATAGCAACATAGTGCCCATTTCCCTCTTTGAAGATTTCTTTTGCTTTGATACTATCACGCACATATATTGCCACACCTTTCCTTTTGGAATATATATTAGAATCCGCGAATATCTTACCCAATTTTTTATTTTCTAACAAATGTATATCTTTATTTCTTATATGTGTTTCTTGAATACATATTATATCTTTTTTCTGTTTAGATAAATGATGTAGTATTTTATTCCTTTTGGTTTTCGAGTTTAGACCATTAACATTCCATGAAACTATTTTAAGAGACATTTTTTCCCTTCTTTTCCTTCTGTTTTCTTCTTTAATATTAGTATTTATAGCTTAGTTTCTTTCCTTTCCTTAGTCTTATATTCGTTTGAATATATTTCTTTTTCTCCTTTGTTTTGTCTTTTTTCTCTTTTCCCTCTTCCGTTGTTTCTTCCGTAATCTTTCCTTCTGTTTTACTTTGTTTATCCCTTTGCTCGTTTTCCTCTTCTTCTGATTCTTCTGTGTTCGATGTTATATTTCCTGGTTCTTCTTCTTCCTTTTGTTTTGTTTCTAAATCACTGTTTACATTTGTTTCTTCTTCTAATCTTATAAATGCTTCTTCACAAATTCCCTTATCTGTTTTTTGTGTATGTTCATTTATATATAATTCTTCTCTTTTTGATTGTGTTTCTTCTCTTTTTGATTGTGTTTCTTCTCTTTTTGATTGGATATTTTCTAAAAATTCTTTAGCTTTAATAACCGTATCAATCCTCCATTTCTTTTTTCCTATCAGAAAGCTTACTCCTTCTATCCTTCCCCAATTATATTTTATATTGTTTTGTTTCAAATAGTTTGTTAACTCTCGATAATCTTTTCTTTTCCTTAAGATCGATGTAGGTAAATCTTTAAATATTTGAATTTCTTGATCTTCTATATAACATTTTTCCCTATAGCTGGTCTCCAAAATTATATCACGTATTCTTCCTCTCACAAAATAAATATTTATATCTCTTGGCAGACGTCTGTTTGTTGCAGTCCAAGAGTTAACCCTATAAAGCTTGTCTATTTCCCCATCGAGTTGTTCTGTTGGCCAGTTAATAAATTGAGCTAAAGCTGGAATGACACGTTCTTCTAAATTTTCGTTATATCTTTCTTGTAATCCTCTTATTTTTATTGCCCTCTCTTTGAGTTTTAATTCTATTAAAGTTTTCTGATTTTTTCCTTTAGTGATCATCTTCCATTCAGAAATATTTTGATTCAATCTGAACTTACCTTCATCTTTTGCCTCTTCTGCTAGGTTCCTGGGTACTCTTATGTCTAGAGCTTCACAGACCTTGATCAATTGGCTTTTAGTTAATGTGATCATGCTTCTGTTCTTTTGGGTGACAATTAGCTTAAATGGGAAGCCCCATCTGTATTTTATCCCAGCTTCTTCTAGAAGGGAGGTGAGTGGTTTGAAGTCATGTCTTCACTTAAGTGTCTTGGGTGAGAGATTCTGGTATACCTGGACTTTGTGACCATTGTATGATCTTGGGGCAAGTGATCTATGAATCCTTTCTATCTATGAGTTTGTGAGGCCTAAATTAGGGCATATGTCAATCCACATAATCATGAGGGACAGAAGATTAACTGATCCTTCATGCTCCTCCACACCTCTCAAGCAGATATTGAGGCAGCGGTCTCTGTTTTTCAGATCCTCAATTTTTCATTGAAAGTGGTCAAGATAACTTTCTAATATTTCAATCCTACCAGAGTGGGATAAACTTTGCTGCAGAGCTGCATTTGCAGCCTCTTCTATGTCTCCAATCCATCTTGTTAGGGCTGATAACTTGGCATCTACTGGCTCAGGGGCAGTAGCCCAATCCTTTTGGAGGTCTTTCACTAAATTCTCTCTTCGTTTTTCCAATAAGTCTGGAAAAGAGAGATCTGGGGTGTCTGTTCTTCCCTCTTTTGCTCATTCTGTTAGGGCCACATGCCATCTTTGATTCCTCTGATGAATCTGTCTCATCTGAGGATTGTCCAGGATTTTTTGCTGAGATGTAGAGTTCTGCAATCTTTTGTTCCACCAAGTGTTTTATCCCTTGCATTAGGGATCATTTGGCAGGTAAAAGTTTTAGGATTTGTTGCTTAGAAGTGCTTCAGTTATTCAAAATGTTATTAAGGTCAGGCTTCTCTCATTATTAGACATCGGCCATGTTGGATCGCCATGTTGGATCACTGTGGTTCTTTGCTCATCTGTGTCTTCACATAGTCCCGCTGGTCCTGTCCTCTGTGTTCCACTGGTTTCCTTTTCCCTTCATTTTGCTGCTTTTTAGTGGACTAGGAACTGGCGCCATAAGGGCAGGACAGCTTTTATACAGAAGGGGTAGGGGCAGGGTTACTGCAAAAAATGCTACTTGGAAAACTCTGAAAACTGCATTGCATAGACATAGAAATCACAGTTTGTGTGAGGTCACAGATGACCACTTCAAGAACTACAGGTACAGGTAAGCCACCTGTTGCTGCACTTCATCATCTATGTAAATCAACATTATTCCCATTTTCTTTAGCTATATTTCTACCCACCCACCCTTTGGGTGATGGTGGACATAGGCTGGCATCCTGTTAGTGAGTTATGATGTTGTAAGTCTGCCCTGTTCCATTGCACTCACTTCTTTATCATTCCATAGGTAACACAATCCTGCCTTTAAAAATTCCCTCACCTGCTCGTGCAGAAAAGTTTCTCCTAATGCTGTTAAATTTACAAGGCCTCTGTTAATTTAAAAAGTGGTGGCAACAAGTGGTAGATGGGGGCTTGCATCAATTTCTAGTTTTTGTTCAAACTTAGGAACTATCAGAGTTGCTGAATCTATTTTGGGGAGAGTGATCAACATGTTGGATATCTTCTTTGAAATTCATACTAAAGTCCAAAGTACGTTCCCCATCCCACTGACATGGGAGCCTCCAATGGTAAGAATTCTAGTAGGGAAGAAAGGATGGGGTACTTCATATTCAATGACAGTATAGAATGAGACCTAGCTGTGTTCTCAAGACAATCTGTCTGCCTCTAATATTCTATTTGTGCCACAGGGATTCCAGGTGGGAGCCCGATGTGCAGTGCAATGGCAACGAAGCAGAATGAATTCCTCATGCTGATGTGTGATTGGGCAGGAGGAGAACCCAAGGTGACCCTCTGGTGGAGAGATTGGAGGGACCACATGTTGGGGGTGTTGAAACAATCCCACAACATCTTTGTAATGAAATCTAACACCACACTGGGGGGCAAGGAATTTACCTGCATGGCTGCTCATCCTCTTCAGACAAGAGCTGCTGAATGCCATGTCCGCTTGGGTAAGCAGATGAGCACATATTTGGAAGGGCTGTGCGGCAGACATAGTTTTAGGTACTAGATTGAATTCAAAGAGACATAGGGAGCTGCTTTGGTCCCTTTACCCCACTGCTATCAACTCTGATGCCAGCAATGACTTCCCAGGGTTTCAGGCAAGAATCTTTTCTAGCCCTACCTGAGAAAACCCTGGTGTTCCTTGGGAGCAGTGGCATCATTAAGGGGTGCAAGGGGTGCATGCCGTAGAACAGGGGTAACACCTGGTTGAGCCCTCCTGCTGGGCTTCCTCCTCACAAGGAAGGTGTGCAGAGGTGAAGGAAGGTCTAGTTGTCCTCTTAGCTTTGTCTCCATTTGGTTCTCTCCTCTGGGAAAGCCGCACAGAGGTGAAAGAGAGGCGAGCCCGGCCCTCCTGGTTTCACCTCCACCTGGCTCCCTTCCCACAAGGAAGCCACACAGAAGCAAATGAGGGGTGAGTCCATCCCTCTTAACACCACACTGTGCCTTTAAGATGCTCATCAATTTGGAGAGCCTGTGAATTTCCTAGGGTTTTCTTAGGTGCAAAATTGTCAAAGGTGATTTTGCCAGTTCCCTCCTCTGAAAGCTAGTTTAACACACCTGGCAGTCTTCCATCCAAATACTAACCAGGGCTGACTGATCCTGCATAGTTTCCAAAATCTGGATATTGTTGGACTGCAGCTCCCAGTGTTCCTCAGCATTGACTACCCCAGCTAGGGGCTACTAGAACTTGAAGTCCAACAATAGCTGGACTCCATAACTCCACTCAGTTCAGCTCATTATAGTATGCGGTGAAGAGAGCAGAGTAGAGAAAGAGAAAGAATTAGAGCTTGAAAAAGTTTTAGACTACAACTCCCATAATCCCCCTTCTAGCTCTAGGACTTGTAGTCAAAACTGATTCCAGCTTGTCATTTTCATTCTAACTTCTTCATAAACTATACCAAACTCCCTCCCCTCCCTTTTGTGACATTTTCTGTTTTAGCTTTGACAAATTTGAATCCAGTCATTGCAAAAGAACAATACACAATTTCAACATCTAATTGGCAAGACAGCTTTCTATGTCACTTGCTAGTGTGTGAAAATGCACACACTCTTGCACCCCTGTGGTTTTATTGCACTGATGCCATAAAACAATGAACTTTGAGAAGAACAAATTTCAAAAGGAATTTCCCATCCCTGATTGGAAATTGCTGCCCCTTTGTGAGGGATGAGACATTATAATTATCTTACACTTCTCATGGAGAGAACTAATTTTATTGCCCACAATTCTTCAGGCATGAGAAGAATTATTCTGTCATTTCACATTCTTACTGCCAGACCTGAGAGTATTTTAGGCAGAATGCAAGGTCAAGATATTAGCCCTCTGTTCCCTGATCACGTATATAAGTTGCCATTATTATTATTATTATTATTATTATTATTATTACATTTATTTAATTATGCAAATGTAAGTGACTAACAGGACACTGGCTGCAACTCTGGCCATAATGTTTTTATTTTGTTTACCTTTATTGCTTTCAAATGTGTCTCCGTCACTGTGGTGGGAAAATTCTATTAGCTTGATTCATAATTCATTTGGCAAATTAAAGGTTTTGTTTGTTTGTTTGTTTGAATGGCTTATTGTATTCTAAGTTGAAATTTAGATCCCATGTTGAGTTGCCACTTATATCTTCAAGACAAAACTTCCTCCTCCAGCTGCATGAACTCTCCACCCTAATTATTTGAGGAACCATCAAAACCATCCACAAATCCCTAAATTGTAATTCCATTAAACCAACCTATCTTAATGGCAGGAACAGAGATGTAAAACTTCCAGAAATTTTGAAGCCAGCACACACCCATACACACACACTTCCCCCCTGGTTTTGTTCTCCTGGAGAAAAAAAAATTCAGAAAAATTAAAAAATGCAATATTAGTATGCTTTACAGACTGAAAATCTCTTTGCTACTACTGAAATATGAAATGTATTATATGTTATTTGGTTTGGTGTGAATGTTTGATATATTAAATATATTTTGCTTTGTCTGTTTGAGCTTACTTGAGACTTGCTTATGTGCTCCTTAGCATTCTATTATTTTATTGTATTTTGGTGACCTTAGAATCATAGAATTGGAAAAGAGACCACAAAGGAACTCACAATCAAAGCATCCCCAGCAGATGGCCATTCAGCCTCCTCCCCTCCCCATCCCATGTGACATTAACTGTTTCAGCTTTGACAAATTTGAATCCAGTCATTGCAAAAACAACACACAGTTTCAACACCTCATTAACAAGACAGATTTCTATGTCACTTGCTAGACTTTTCCAGTGTGATTATGCACACACTCTTGCACTTCCATTGTTGTATTTCACTGATGTAATAAAAAAATAAAACGTTTAGAACAATGAACTTCAAAAGGAATTTCTCAACCTTGATTGGAATGAGTGATTGCTGCCCCTTGAGGGATGAGCCATTGTAATTATGTCACATTTCTCATGCAAGGAGAGCAGTAATTTTATTGCCCACCATTCTTCAGGCTCAGAAAGAACTATTCTGTCATTTCATCCTAGGTGAAGATCAATGGGGGGGGTGACACCGTGAATTATTGCATCAGGTGACACCAATCCTAGTGATGCTACTGCCTTGTGGCAAAGGCTAGTGCAGGCAAGAGGCCTCTTGGTCACAGCTCAGCCAGCTTCTCAGTTGCAGCTCCCAAAATGACCTGGTGCAAAGGGAGTGTAGGGCAATTCAAGTTTTGTAAGGCTTCAGCTTTTGTTAAGGAAACAAAAATATTTAAACAGCAAAAAATATCAAAGCTAAGCCTGTTAAGATCTAGCTTTAAATCAGCAGAGTAGCAGAAATGCATCCTTGTTTAACTATACTTCTCTAAGGACTAAGACTGACTCAAAAAACAACAAAGTAACTTGCAGTATAAACAAAAGTTTACTAATGGCTTGAATCTACATATGCAGAGAGGCTATATCCTAACTTAGTTAATGAATAGTTCAAGTAAAGAAGAAATCGTTATTTCACCATCTTTCCAAAGAAAGTTGACAGAGGAGGAAGATGGGGAACCCAACAGGGTAGGAGAAAATCTTTGTGTATGAGAGAGTACTTCCCAAAAAGGGGAGTGACTTGAATCACATGGTTTGTTTACCAATTTGAAAATTTATTGCCCTGTGATTCAATAGGAGTAAATTGGATGTTTGAATGAAGAGAGACAGCGGAATTTGCATACAGGAAAATCTATCTATCTAAGGAGCGAAAGAGAGAATGGAAAAAGACCCAAAACCTTCCAACAGGAAGAAGCTTCTCCCTGCCAAGGAAGGACTCTCAGTCCTTCTTTGTTGGGCAGTGAGGGGTGTAGCAGGTGTGTGTGTAGTGAGGTTTACAGAGGCCACATGCTCTGGACTGGAGACTGGCAAGGACAGAGAAAGGCAGAGATTTTAACTACTGGAGCTGTTCCAGGGCAAAGGACTCTTTCCAACAGTTGACCCTAAATACTCCTCACCTAGAGACATGACTTCCCCATACAGTTTTAAGTGTCCCCCTCCAAGCATTGTTTCTTCAGCTACTTCTTCTCTCAGCCTGTTCAATGAGAGAAAATAGAAACAGCAGTGTAACTCTGTCCTGTCCTCCAAGCCCTGGCAAAACTCACAAAGCTTAGGCAGGGTCCCAAATTTCAAAGCTCCTTTTCACCTACAGTTTTCCCCAACTGCCAATACTACTAATTTCCCAGTCATCACGCCAAGTGAAAGATGTGGCTAAAGGAGTGAAGCTCATGTAGAGAGGTGAAGAATGGGAGACACCACCACGCAAAGCCATCAGTGTGGCTGTGTAGTGATTTTAAGCCACATTTAAAAGTTTCATGCAACTCTGAATTTATCTTGGTTTGGTTGCATTGCTTTCGTTAAAATGAATGTGTTAGCTAAAATGATGTATTACTTCCAAAATATTCCCATAATTGATAATGACGCACCTTTTAAAACATGGAATAAAGACATTTCCAACTTTATTTGGGGTAATAAAAAGCCTAGGATCAAACTAATAAATTTGCAAGATAAATTGGAAAGAAGTGGTTTAGCCTTACCTAATCTACAGTGGTATTACAATGCTTGCATTTTAAATTGGCTTCATGATTGGTTTAAATAAAAAAATAAAAGGCTCTTGGATTTAGAAAGTGCAGATCTACAATTTGGACTGCATGCATATCTATTTTATGATAAAGTTAAAGCTGATAAATTTTTTAAAAATCATTACATACGTAAGGCATGTTTAAGAGTGTGGTCCAAATATAAAAATAAATGGTGTGTGAAAATACCTTATTGGGCATCCCTGGCCAAAGCCATACTGATGAAAAATCTATATAATGAAGAATCCTGGCTTCGTTATAAGGATATCATTAAAGGTGAAAGTTCAAATATGATTCTCAAATCACAGGAAGAACTTACAATTGCAGGATATGAAGTTAATTCATTTTTTTATAGACAACTGATGGAGAGATTTAAATTGGATCACCAATTAAACCAAATTGGGCCAGCATATAAAAGTTTTGAAAAAGTGGTGAGTGGTGATGATACACGATTAATATTGAAATACTACAATTTGATTAGAGATTGGGAACAAGAGGAAAATATAATAAAAAAATTATATGATCAGTCAGGCTATAGATTTATAACAAAATATAAATTTAGAAGACTGAGAAAAAATATGGAAAAAAACGATATAATATACACTCAGTATTGACGTGAGGGAAAGCCTATATAAATCTATGTATCGATGGTATCTGACCCCACTTAAATTATCTAAAATGTATAATGGTTATAATCCTATATGTTGGAAATGTGGAAGAGAAACGGGGTCTTATAGCCACATGTGGTGGAATTGTAAATTAGCACAGAAATATTGGGAAAAGATTACAGCTGAAATAAAGGAGATATTAGAGGAATTAGTTATTCTATTACTGACCCATGACCTTAATTAAAATTAAGATTATACTGATTTATTCACTACTGAAATGTATGGCTAAAATGAAAGGTAAATAAATAGATTTTAGTACACCAGGCACGAAATACTGAGATATATAGTATAGCTTTAGTAAATAATTACTTTAGTCAAACAAGTCAATGAATAATATTTCTAATATTGGTATTTCATTGTTAAATTATATTTAATTAATATTATTTGTAGTAGAATTATTATATTTAATTACTGAAAATATTTAGTATATGTATGGATTTCAAATGTTGAAGTTTCAGATTGATTAATAGACTTAAGAACCACTTTATAATAGCCATTAATTTAATGTGCACAATGTAAATGTCGAATTTGGATTGAATTAGTTATAGGCTATGAATTATTTAATTCCTAGGTAATGCTTGGAAGTATACGTCTTAGATGTTTTTAAATGTCTTTTTCATTCTAATATCTTTTTTTTTCATTATTTCATTATTTTTTCATCTTGTTTTTCTTTTCTTTCTTGCTGTTGTGCTTTTTGGTTCGACTATATTGTATTTCATAAGTGTTTACATGTATAGTTTATCTTTTTCTGTATGTTTTTGTATGTTTGTATGTTTATATGTGCTGTTTTTATATTTGCAATAAAATTTAAAAAAAAAGTTTCATGCAACCTCATCCCCATCATGGTCCTAAAGGCCAATGGTTCACTTTGGGCCTTTACAGACTGCCATAAATAATGCAGCTTTAGGCCATTTTAACTGTCCTGGCTCAGTGCTAAGGAATCATGGGAATTGTATTTTTTTCTGGGACTTTGAGCCTTCTCTGTCAGAGAGCTCTGGTAGCAAAGCAAAAGCAAAGCAGCTTATTTATATACCGCTTCATATCACGCTATGGGATGTCTAAGCGGTTTACAACTGTGAGCTGATTGCCCCCCAACAAGCTGGGTACTCATTTTAGCGACCTCGGAAGGATGCAGGCCTGAGTCGAGCCTCAGCCCTGGCTGGTATTGAACTCACAACCTTGTGGTCTACGAGTGAGTGGCTGCAGTACAGGCATTTAACCACTGCGCCACCAGGGCTGCCACAATAAACTACAGTTCCCATGATTCCTTAGCACTGAGCCAGGACAGTTAAAGTGGCCTCAAGTTGCATTATTTCTGGCAGTCTGTAAAGGCCCTATGTCTTACTTGTACACCAATACTTTGACTGAAAGCCCCCCTGCTGCCTGTTTTTCCCCTTACCGCTGCCCTAGATCTTTCCACTGGCTCCAGGGAGGGTATACCATCTACTTTGGGAATCACTGGTGTAGATAACCCTTTGACTTTTCTCCTAACTTCTATGATTCTAGCATTCTCTGCAGTGGTTTTGTTTTGCACTTTGCTTTACGCCAGCCCCTGTGGTCTCTTGGCTAGGCACAAGCCCAGAGGCAAAAATGCCACTGAGAAGATTAAAGGCAAACACACATATAATCACCAAAAATGCCAGTTAAAATGGCTGCAGTGGAACCAGAATCTTCAAATGGAAAAATGAATTTTACTATCACAAGTATATTGCTGTGAGGTCTGCCTGTTGCAATAAAGTGTTTTAGTAATACTTTGTAGGTTAGCCAATTGTCTGTATGTAGATTTTCTTTTTTATGAAATGCTTCATGTGGGGAAGTACAGAGTGGTATTTTTGGGCACAAGCATTTTTTTTTTATATCTCATCCATATTTTCAGTAAAGATAGTTTTACATAGTGATTTCCAATTTTTTTGCCCTTTTCCCTCAGGTTTAAATGTTGCCCACCACTTTTAAAGAAAATAGAAAGAAAAGAAATAAAGGTTCTTCCAGCCAGCTAAGTATATTGTGAATATAATAGATATAAATAACACTTGTGTAGTTTGTGAAAGAGTTTGATAGAATAAAGCACATGCCTCAGATAAGATACTGAATTTATGTTGACAATTATAAAATAATCCACCTTTAGTTGATCTTGAAGGAAATTATAGTTTTAAGTAAATAACATCAATGGTAACACTGAATATATAAAGTGTAGAACTGATTGTGAATACTAATTATCGTTTAACTCATTGAAAATTATCACATTATACCAGTAAAACAAAATACCTCAGTAGAGGCAAAGGTAACCAAAAGAAGGAACATGGCAACAAGCAAAATACCAACATCAGATACACGACCACAACAGGCATCACAAAGAGAACCCCTGCTAGAATTCCACAAAAGTTTAGACCCCAATACCATACTTTTAGAAGAAGTCAGGAAAACAGGAGCTAATATAAAGGTGGAAATCAGAGCAGAGTTAAGAACAGAAATAAAGGAATTGAAAAAAGGAATCAAAGCTGACACAGAAAGAACTAAGAGAATTTAAAGATAGTCTACAGAAGATTACTGGAGAGATGAAGAAAACAAATAAGAGTGACAGAGATACAAGAAAGAACAGGAAAACTACAAAAATAATAATATTACTGAGGAAAAACAACAACAAGAGGAATATTACAAGGAAAATCTTGAATTAAGATTACAAAAGAAAGCTTTGAGAACAAAAGATGTAGAAGAATTACCAAATGAAAACTTAACCACAAGAATTATTCCACAAATTGCAGAATATATTGTATGGTCAAGAGAACAACTAGACTTAGAAATTGATAAAATGTACAGAGTTAACTCTTGGATAGCCAAGACTCACAAGGTTCCAAGAGATGTAATGATATATTTTATAAAAGAAAGAGTAAAAGATTTAATCATAGAAATAAATTATAATAAAAATTGGCTATAGATGGACATGAGGTGAAAAATTTTCAGGACAATCCCAACACAAATTTCTAAAAAAAAAAAAAGGAAAGACTACATGATATTGACAGAATATTTAAGACAAAAAAAAAAAATCAAATATTGATGGGAGAAGACAGAAGGAGTTTCCTTCACAATAAGAAAAAAGAGATATGTAATAAATACAGAAGAAAAGATTAAAGACTTTTTAACAAATCATGAAGAAATATATGAAAAACAGATGACAAGAAAAATGAAAGAGGGAATTCCAACAAGAAGAAACAAAACCACAAGGATGAAAACAAGATCAGAAAGAGAAAACAAACCTGACAAAATGGATGAAGGAAAGCACAGAAGACTCAGAAAGACAAATATCAAATGAAGGAGAAGTGACAGAATCAGAACAACAAGAAGAACAATCAGTTGCCTGATTGTTAAGGGTTAAGTTATTGAATGTTAAAATTGAATTCCCTACTAAAAGATTTGATTCTGAATTAAAATGCATAGTTTTGAATTAATTGACATTTAATATATACAACATATACATAATTTATGCATAATATATTGAAGACATTAGAACTGGGAATAGGGTTAAGTTAAAAAGAAGTCTGACAATTAATAGGGGATTGTTGTGTAAGCTAATTTAAAGGACCTTTAAATAATAGAGAGGTAAAAAGATAAGAGACACTCAATACACAAAATATTTAGTTTAGTCTAGAGGACTGGAAGTGTTTTAATTCAAAGGGAGGGGAGACATCTGGTGAAATAAAAAGCAATTACACAAGCAAGGAACTTATATTTAATAATATAAATTACAAAGGGGAAATTTTGGGATAAGGAGATTGTGGGTGTGTGATCTATATAACTGTATCCTACTTTTTGATTGATTAAGTTAAATTGAATATCTGGAAAGTAAAGTATGTAATCATATGGTAATAAATTAGGGAAAAATGCATAGGTTTGTGAATTAAATAATTAAATAATTAAATTGTACAAGGGTATAAGTGTATAAGTAGATAAGTGCATAGATATATAATTGTATAAGAATTTAATCTGTGTAAGTGAATAAGAACAAAATACAAGAATCCAGAAATGGCAACAGGGAAAAAAAGTGGGATTACCAGCAGCTACAATTAACCAGAGAAAGCCCTTGATTGAAACAACAGTGAAGCTCTCAGAACAAAATGAATTAATGCTAGAACAGATGTAGAAGATTAGAGATGAGATACAAGAAGACAATTTAAAGAAACATAATGAAACAAGAGGTGAAACAGGAGATCAAGAATGAACTGACAGAACTGAAACAGACTTCAGAAAAAAATAACTGTGATTTGGGGGAAATCTCGAATAAAGTTGGTAAATTAGAAAATAACTCCAAACAGATGAAAGACAGAATAGACAATCGAACTCAACAACAACAGGAAAGTCAAGAAGCTTTGATTAAACTGGAGGTTAAATAAAGGGAGAACTGTTTTAAAATAAGAGGGCTTCCAGAGCAAAGCAATGAAAACTTATACAAGCTATTAACCCCAATACTTGTGGAATTTATTGATGAACCAATGGAGCAATTCCCATAGGGATTGGACAGATTGTATTGAATGAACCCCAAAACAGCCAGTTAAAAATCTTCCATGAGATATAGTGGTATACTGCTTGAGAAAACAAACTAGGGACTTGATAATCGACTTAGGGAGCTGGGAGGAACGACTTAGGGAGCTGGGAATGTTTAGCCTGGAGAAGAGAATAATAATAATAATAATTAATTAATAATAATAATAATAATAATAATATGTTTTATTTATATACCGCCCCAATGGAGAACCAATAAAATTTGTAAGTTACAAGCAGGTTAAAACAACAACAATCCCTCCCCCCAAAAAACATTATTAAATCAATTACATTTAAAACAACTGCACTTAAGCAGTAATTGATCTAAAAACCGAACATAATTAAACAACAACTGATAGCACATAATTTAGCTACAGTGCAACAATCCCCCACGGATCTACTTGCGGGAATTGAAATGAGTACTATAAAGTACCTAACTTCGGAGGGTCCCAGGCTAGCTTTCTAGTCCGGAAAGGCCTGCCGGAAGAGATCTGTCTTGACAGCCTTTTTAAAGCTATGCAAAGATGTTAATTGACGGATCTCGATCGGCAGGCCGTTCCAGAGTCTGGGAGCGACAATAGAAAAAGCCCTCTGGGAGGTCGCCGCAAGCCTAGCTCTTTGAGGCTGCAGCAAGTTCCTCCCAGAGGATCGGAGGGCATGGGGAGGATTATATGGGAGGAGGCGGTCTCTGAGATAGTTTGGGCCCAAGCCATTTAGGGCTTTAAAGGTAATAACCAACACCTTATACTGGGCCCGGAAACCAATAGGCAGCCAGTGGAGGGACCTCAACATCGGAGTGATGTGATCCCTCCTAGATGTCCCAGATAACAACCTGGCCGCCATATTCTGCACTAGCTGCAGTTTCCAAGTCAGGTACAAGGGTAGCCCCATGTAGAGCGCATTACAGAAGTCGAGGCGTGAGGTTACCAGTGCGTGCACAACGGTCTCAAGGTCCCTTACTTCCAGGAAAGGGCGCAGTTGGCATATCAGCCGAAGCTGATAACAGGCGCTCCTGACCGTCGCATTTACCTGATTTGCCATCAGGAGGGACGAGTCAAGGAGCACCCCTAAACTTTGAACACAGTCACTGGAGGAGAGTGTGACCCCATCCAGGACTGGAGGTTGCAACCCAATTCCTGGTTTCGGGGCTGAGACCGTGAGCACCTCCGTCTTGTCTGGATTCAGCTTCAATCTGTTTTTCCTCATCCAGCCCATTACCGTCCCAAGACATTCATTGAGAGAAGATATGCCATTGAAATTCGAGGCCGACGAACGAGATATGGAGAAATAGATTTGGGTGTCATCAGAGTACTGATAACACCCAGCACCATAACTCCGTATTATCTCACCCAGCGGCTTCATATAGATGTTAAACAATATCGGGGGCAAGATAGCTCCCTGAGGGACCCCACAAGTGAGGTACCTCTTGCTGGAACTACAGTCCCCGAGCAGCACTCTCTGGGACCAACCCAAGAGGAAGGACTGGAACCACTGCAAAGCAGTGCCTCCGATACCTAACCCCCTCAGGCGGTTCAAGAGGATGCCGTGATCTATTGTATCAAAAGCCGCTGAGAGGTCTAGGAGCACCAACAGGGTCACACTACCCCTGTCAATGCTCAGACGCAGATCGTCGGTCAAGGCAACCATGGCAGTCTCAACCCCAAAGCCTGTCCTGAAGCCGGTTTGAAATGGGTCTAGATAATCGGTTTCATCCAAGACAGCTTGGAGCTGAAGAGCAACCGCCCTCTCGATCACCTTGCTCAAAAATGGCAGCAATGACACAGGCCTATAGTTTTTCATCTCCAGGGGGTCCAGGGAAGGTTTTTTCAGAAGCGGCCTAACAACCGCCTCCTTAAGACTAGATGGAACATGTCCCTCCCTGAAGGATGCGTTGATGTTCTCCGTAAGGAAACACACCAATGCATCCCCCCCTGGACGGCCAGCCATGATGGGCAAGGGTCGAGAGGGCAAGTTGTCTTCCTCACCTTACCAAGCAGCTTGTCCATGTCCTCGGTACTCACAGATTGCCACTGATCCAGTATAACTACATCGACGGAGTCACTGGACACCTCATCTAATGACTCTGTTTCAATGGCGGCATCTAAGTCGGCTCTTATCTGAGAGATTTTGTCTACAAAGAAGTTGTTAAAAGAGTCACAGCAGGCTGTTGTCGGGTTAAGCAAGGGATTTGGCGCAGGGGGCAGGTTAAGAGAAGGTTAAGAGGTGATATGATAGCCATGTTTAAATATTTGAAGGGATGTCATATTGAGGAGGGAACAAGCTTGTTTTCTGCTGCTCCAGAGACTAGGACCCGAAACAATGGATGCAAACTGCAAGAAAAGAGATTCCACCTCAACATTAGGAGGAACTTCCTGACAGTAAGGGCAGTTCGACAGTGGAACACACTCCCTCGGAGCGTGGTGGAGTCTCCTTCCTTGGAGGTCTTTAAGCAGAGGCTGGATGGGCATCTGTTGGGGATGCTTTGATTGGGAGTTCCTGCATGGGAGGGGGTTGGACTGGATAGCCCTTGTGGTCTCTTCCAACTCTATGATTCTATGATTCTATGATTCTAATCCAACAAAGTTATAAAAAAGGTCTGATAATATAATGAAAAAGGATAAAGATTTTTAAAGATGTCCCAGGAAAGGTATTGAAAATGAGAAGAGATTACACTTTCTTGATGGATCAACTTAAAATTTATGGAACATAGTTCAGATGAGAGGAAATACAAGGGATGACCTTGACATGGAAACAAAAAAGTTTTAGACTTAACTCAATAGAAAAAGCAAATGAGTTCTGGGCCAAAAACAAGAAATAGAAGGAAAAAAGGAGAACAGTCCTAAAGAGGAAAGATTTGGGAAGAGGATATTGGAAAGTTATCAAGATATCAAAAGGCTTATAGAAGAGAAAGAGAAAAAGAAAAGGAGAAAGAAAAAGAATCCAGAATATACATGAAGAGGATCAAGAAGAAGAAGATGAGGACAAAGAGGGTCTAGGGGGGATTAATTAGTTCTATATTAGGGAAAGAATAGGGGAATCCCCATTGTTCTCTCATTTGTTGGGTTCCTATTTGCTTGTGGGGGAAGAATTAGTAATTTGAAACAAGTTAAATTGATGCAGTGGCTCAAGTGGTTAAGATGCTGACTCTGTTGATTGCAAGATTGCCAGGTTGGCAGTTCGAGGCCCAGGTGCTGCATGATGGGGTGAGTTCCTGTCTTCTGCCAACCTAGAGGTTCAAAAGTAGATAAATAGGTACCATTTCTCAGTGGGAAGGTCAACAGCATTCTGTGCAATCATGCTGGCCACATGATTGCAGAATAGTCTCTGACAACACTGGCTCTTCAGCTTATTAACAGAGATGAGCACCACCCCCTACGGTCAGACACAACTTGACAACCTTGTCAATGGGGAATACCTTTACCTTTATCTTTTAAAATTTTAAATAAAAGATACAAAATGAAAATATTGTCTTGTAACATCAAAGGACTGAACTCACCACAAAGATGAAAAGGAACTTTTTTAATGTTAGAAAAACAGAAATGTGACATTATGTTTATAAGAATCCCATATACAATTGCAAGATGTAAGATTGATTAGAAATAAGAAATGGGTAAAGTATGAAAGGAAAGAGAAGGGATAGAGAAAGGATTAAGAAAGGTATGGAAAGGATTGAAGAAAAAGGTGTAAAAGTGACAAGTGGTAGAGAAGAAAAGGATGGATAATGGGATGTGGAGATAAAGGTAGAATTTGTTACATATATGTTTAATATTTGTTTTCTTATTCGTTTTTAGTTGTAGGTGTTGTGGTTTATGTTTGTAAGTATGTTGGGTTGCAAAGTTGTTATTGTAAAAGAAAGATAATAAAACCATGAAACAAAAATTTAAATATAGTATGCATACAAGAGACACATATAAAAACTAAAGAAATAAAATATTTGAAGAATCTCAAACTAGGAGAAATATATGTAACATTAAATGAAAAACATAAAAGGAAAGGAGTTGCTATATATGTGAATAATCAGATAGTAGCTAAATTTTTTTTTCAAGGCTAGGGAAGGTCACTATGTAAAGGTTGAACTGCAATTGCAAGAAATGAAAACACTCTTGGTTGGAATTTACGCATCAACAGAGAATAAAACAGCCTTTTATATATATAAAAAACTAATCAAGAGAATAGAAGAATATGATCATAAAGAAATAATCATTGCAGGAAATTGGAATGGAGTCATTGATCCAAATTTAGACCAATCCACAAAAATAAAAAAATAAAAGAAATCAAGGAAAATTACCACAACAGCATTAGACTCAATAGAAAGCTTGAATCTGATAGATGTATGACAACACAAGTATGACAAAGAGAAAGACTACACCTTTTTCTTAGAGAGGCATCAAATATGGAGTAGAATTGATATGTTTTTGTAACTCTGCCAATGAGTATGAAGATTAAAAAAAAAATGAATCATTACCGAGAATCAGATCACACATTTTACTTAAATTAAAGGCAAAAGAACCCAGGAATATTCATGAAAATTAAATGAAACATTATTGAAAAATGAAGAAATAATCCAAAAGTAAAAAGAGAATTAAAACTGTATTTCCATGACAACATGGACAAAGGCACTCCAACAACAGTAGTCTGGGAGGCAAGTAAAGCTGTGGTAAGAGGACTTTTAATTCAACAAGAAATAATGTGTTGCCAAGAATGCTCTACCTCTTCCAGAACTTGCCAGTAATTACCAATGACAAGCCATTAGTTCAATGGAACAAAGAAATATCTAAATTCTTGTGGCAAGAAGTCAAGAATTATACTCAAAGTACTACAAGTTAAAAAAGAAAGAGAAGGTGTGGGATCACCTAACATGCTTTTGATATGTCTTGGGTAAAAGAATGGATAACATTAGATAACGAAAGACTACTGCAGTTAGAAGGTTTCAATATAGATGTTGGATGCTATAGCCTTCCTTTGCTATAATAGACTGAAATTGGAAATGTGGTTTTCCAAGACATAGAAATACAGTGAGCTCTTCTTATTTGAGCTTCTGTTGATGACAAGCAATGTTGTTTTAAATGGCTGCACAGGAAAGAACAGGAATTTATGTCCCATTTTTTTGCTATACGCAGGGTGTGTATGTGTCCTGAACAGATCCCACACAGATAACAAGGGACAACAGTACTCTAGGTGGATACTGGGAGCCCTGCAAATGAAACCCCAGTTCTTTTAGGCAAGGAGGCTCTAATCAGCATTTTTACTTGACTTCAGACTTTATCGCACGGAGTAAAAAAGCTGGCTTACCTTTCCCAAATTGAATTCTAATTCGGGCTGCATCTGGGTACTGTCATATGTAATTGCTGCTGAATCCACTGGTTGAATACACCCTGGATGTAGCCTGGGTCTCAGGTGTGCTCAGCTGGCTCTTTTTGGAAGTTGGGAGTTTTCTGACTTTAAAAAATGGCCGCTGAAGCGCTCCGGGGACCTGGAATGCATTCAGGATGTATTCAGCTGGCAGATTCGGCAGTATTGTACATATGATAGTACCCAGATGCAGCCCAAATTAGAATTCAGTTCAGGAAAGGTAAGCTGGCTTTTTTACCCCATGCAATAAGGTCCTTAGACTGTACTGTTATGAGTAATAATATGAGCTAGGGAAATTCATAGACTGTGCCATATAGTTATGGATTTCAGAATCATCTCTAATGCCAGGTAGGCATAATTGCAGATGGAAAGAGGCATTTTCTTAGTTCTTACACCTTTTGGGAAAAGGAAGCTATTTTTTTTTCCAAACAAGCTTGCCTTTTCATATTTGACAATCTTTAGGAAAAGATTATCTGTGCACTCTGCTTATTTCCTTTGGACTCTACCCCCGCCCCACATCCCTTTCTAAATTAAGCATGTAAAACACTACTACTCTGGAATGTCCTCCCCCAAGGAATTCTTCCTCAATCAGTACTTGAGTGCTTTTTGTGTGGCAGTGGCATGATAGCTGGTCAGTATTAATATCAGATATTATTTCACATGGGCATTCATTTCTGTGAGTTAAAAGGAAAACAACTTATTATGTAATACTGTGATACATTTTGCAGTTTATTTTTTATGGCTTGAATATTCAAACTATTGAAAAGTGAGCTAGCAGTAACTTTAATAATTAAATACAGTATAGAGCTGAAGCCTGTTAAATCATGATACAGTACAAGCGTGCAGCACAATAAAAGAAGATATAATGCTTGGGAGCTGTTTAGATCACACTGTCTAGTATGGCCACATCTGTTAGTATTGACACTCTTTCTTTTTTTGGTCTTGCTAGAAACACCATGCTTTTGAGGAATAGGCACCTTTCTCCTTTTATAGGATCTCCTTGCTGAGAAAATTGTATCTGACTTGATTTCTAACAGTCACATAGAGCCTTTACAGAAATAATGCAGCTTGAGGCCACTTTAACTGTCCTGGCTCAGTGCTAAGGAATCATGGGAACTGTAGTTTATTGTGGCACCAGAGTTCTCTGACAGAGAAGGCTCAATGTCCCTGAAAAAAATACAGTTCCTATGATTCCCTAGCACTGAGCCAGGACAGTTAAAGTGGCCTCAAGCTGCATTATTTCTGGCAGTCTGTAAAAGCCCATATTTATTGAAAACATGGAGCCTCCAACAGAAAAATAGATGACAATTTTATTATTCTACTTTCTCAGTGCTCTTGTTTTTCTGTGCAGAACCTCCAAAGCTTGTGGTGGAGAAATCCAAGGTGTCACTCTTTGAAGGCAATGAGGTCCTGTTGGCCTGTCACCTCCAAGGTACTTACTTGGGCTCAGAAGTCTTCTGGTACAACAACAAGAACCAGGTCATTAGACCTGATGCTAAGAAGTATAGACTACAGAAGGAGAATGCTTGGTTCAACTTGACCCTGCAGGATACAGAGTGGATGAAGGACAGTGGCATTTATCGCTGCGCTGCCATGAATGCTGTGGGAAATGCCTCTGCCTTGGTCAACCTACAGGTTAAGAGTAAGTAAAGGCACATGCAAATAAATATAATCAATCAAAATTCTATTTGTATGTTTAGACAGAATCAATGCATGGAATGGGAATTGGGATAATGGAGATGGGCCTATTTCCCTATACACATGTGTGTGTGTTGTGCCTTCAGGCTAACTGCTCTGTTTTAGCAAGAGCTTTCATGGGTATAAATGCTTATTCAGATGCCTTGATGAAGTGATGGATCAATGCTAGGGAATACTGGGAATTGTAGTTTTGTGAATCATTTAGCCTCCTCTGTCAGAGAGTTCTGGTGCCACAATAAATTACAATTAACCAATATTTAAAAAAAAACACAAAAAAAAACAACCAACAAAAACAATTCCCAGGATTCCCTAATGTTGAACTGGGACAGTTAAACAGTCCCAAACTGGACTATTTCTGCAGTGCATTTTGACCTCAGTGGTGTCTTTCAGAGACCTAGTCCAGCTGTCAAGAATTGGGTGAACTCTCCCACCAACTCAGTGAATCTGTAAGATGGATTTAGGCTTTATTTCTGAAGTTTATTTAGCCTTTATTTCTAAGGCTTTATTTCTGAAGTAACAGAGATACCAGGAAAACATCTTACAACAGAACTGGGTTTCCAGCTCCTACATACCATATACAAAACATACAGAAGTGTAACTCTTCCCCATAAATTTGGTGAGCTAAAGGTGAGATTTTCAGTCCCATATCATAGAGTCTCTTTCCGTTTTGCCAGTGTGTTTCCCACCTCAGCTATCAAGCAGCTAATTGATAAAAGCCTTGCAGTAAAATTCCACCCACATGCATCTGACATTCCAGCTGTTTCTTTTTCTCTGCATAGAATCATAAAGTTCGAAGAAACCTCAAGGGCCATCAGTCCAACCTCCTGCCATGCAGGATTACACAATCAAAGCATGCCCAACAGATGGCCATCCAGCCTCCGTTTAAAAATACCCAAAGAAGGAGACTCCACCACACTCCAAAGGAGTGTGTTCCACTATTGAACAGCAATTATTGTCAGGAAGTTCTTCCTAATGTTGAGGTGGAATCTCTTTTTCTGTAATCTGAATCCATTAAACTGTGTCCTGGTCTCTGTAGCAGCAGAAAAAAAGCTTGCTTCAACCTCAATATGACATCCTTTCAGATATTTAAACAAGGCTATCATATCTCAATCTTCTTTTCTCCAGACTAAACATACCCTAATAATAATAATAATAATAATAATAATAATAATAATAATTTATATCCCACCCCTCTGCAAAGCAATCGGGGTGACTTATAGCATTAAAATTATCATACAGATACATTGCAATACAATATAATCATGGGCTAAAAATCCCAAAATTCACCCGCCCCTTAAAAAAGTATTAAACGACAACATAAATTAAAACATATTTTAAATAAATCTCACAGGAGCAACAATAACAAACAATAGCAGTGACTACAGCAGAAAGTTGGAGAACAGAGGATGGGCTAACTCCTGAGGTTGGGTAATCTAGTCAGGAAAGGCCTGCCAGAAGAGATCCATCTTAACAGCTTTTAAAAAGCAGCTTAAGGTATGACGGATCTCGTCCAGCAGGCCATTCCATAATCTGGGAGCAGTTGTCGAGAACGCCCTCTGGGAGGTTGCCGTCAGCCTCGTTTTTATTGGCTGCAGCAAATTCCTCCCAGATGACCAAAGTCCACGGAGTGGGAGGAGGTGGTCCTGAAGATAGGTTGGACTCAAGCCATTTAGGGCTTTAAAGGTAATAACCAACACCTTATACTGGGCCTGGAAACTAATAGGCAGCCAGTGAAGAGACTTTAAGACTGGTGTTATATGGTCTCTTCTTGATGTACCCAAGACCAACCTGGCCGCCATGTTCTGTACTAATTGAAGTTTCCGGACCAAGCACGAGGGTAGCCCTATGTAGAGTGCATTACAGAAATCAAGATGGGAAGTTACCAGCATATGCACCATAGTTTCGAGATCCTTAACTTTCAGGAAAGGGCGCAGCTGGCATATCAGCTGAAGCTGATAACAGGCGCTCCTAACCGTCACATTTACCTGATTAGTCATCTGGAGCGACGGATCCAGGAGCACCCCCAAACTGCGAACACAGTCCTTCATGGAGAGTATGACCCCCATCCAGGACTGGAGGTTGTATCCCAATTCCTAGTTTTGAGGCCGCTACTGCGAGTACCTCCGTTTTATCTGGACTCAGTCTCAATCTGTTTTTCATCATCCAGTCCATTATTGCCTTAAGACAGTCATTGAGAGGAGAGACGCCATCTGGAGCCAACGCTGAAGACCGAGACATGGAGAAATATATCTGGGTGTCATCAGTGTACTGATAATACCCTGCCCCATGTCTCTGAATGATCTCTTCCAGGGGCTTCATATATATGTTAAATAGCATCAGGGACAGGATGGCACCCTGTGGGACACCACACTTAAGCTCTTTCCTAGTATAGCAACTGTCCCTGAGCAACACCCTCTGGAATCTGCCCAAGAGGAAGGAACGGAACCACTGCAATGCAGTGCCTCCTATTCCTAACCTACTCAAGCAATCCAAGAAGGTTATGATTGAATGTGTCAAAAGCTGCTGAGAGGACTAGGAGTACCAGCAGAGTCACACTACATCTGTTGATGCCCAGCCAAGGCAACCATGACAGTCTCAACTCCATATCCTGTCCTAAAGCCAGTTTGAAATGGATCTAGATAATCGGTTTCCTCCAAGACGGCTTGGAGTTGAAGAGCAACCGCCCTCTCTATCACTTTGCTCAAAAATATTAACAGGGAGACTGGCCTATAGCTGTTCATATCCAAGGGGTCCAGGGAAGTTTTTTTCAGAAGCGGTAAACTGCTGCTTTCTTCAAACAAGATGGAACGTGACCTTCCCTGAGGGATGCATTGATGATGTCTCTAAGGAACATCCTCAAGGCATCCCCCCTGGACAGCCAGCCATGATGGGCAAGGATCAAGAGGGCAGGTTGTCTTCCTCATAGAATCATAGAATTATAGAGTTGGAAGAGACCACAAGGGCCATCCAGTCCAACCCCCTCCATACAGGAACTCCCAATTAAAGCATCCCCAACAGATGGCCATCCAGCCTCTGCTTAAAGATCTCCAAGGAAGGAGACTCCACCACACTCTGAGGGAGTGTGTTCCACTGTTGAACAGCCCTTACTGTCAGGAAGTTCCTCCTAATGTTAAGGTGGAATCGCTTTTCCTGGAGCTTGCATACATTGTTCTGGGTCCTAGTCTCTGGAGCAGCAGAAAACAAGCTTGTTCCCTCCTCAATATGACATCCCTTTAAATATTTAAACAAGACTATCATATCACCTCTTAACCTTCTCTTCTCCAGGCTAAACATACCCAGCTCCCTAAGTCGTTCCTCATAGGGCTTGGTTTCCAGACCCTTCACCATTTTAGTTGACCTCCTTTGGACACGCTCCAGTTTCTCCACATCCTTTTTGAATTGTGGTGCCCAGAACTGGACACAGTATTCCAGGTGAGGTCTGACCAAAGCAGAATACACTATTACTTCTCTTGATCTAGACACTATACTTCTATTGATGCAGCCTAAAACTGTATTGGCCTTTTTAGCTGCTGTATCACACTGTTGACTCATGTTCAACTTGTGGTCTACCTGGACTCCTAGATCCCTTTCACACGTAGTCTCATTCAGCCAGGTGTCCCCCATCGTATATCTGTGCTTTTTGTTTTTCCGCCCTGAGTGCAGTACCTTACATTTCTCTGTGTTGAATTTCATTTTGTTAGCTTTGTCCCAGCTTTCTAATCTGTTCAAGTCATTTTGAATTTTCATCCTGTCTTCTGGGGTATTAGCTACTCCTCCTAATTTGGTGTCATCTGCAAATTTGATAACTATGCCCCCAATACGGTCATCCAAGTCATTGATAAAGATGTTGAATAGCACTGGGCCCAGGACAGAGCCCTGTGGCACCCCACTGGTCACTTCTTTCCAGGTTCAAAAGGAGCCATTGTTGAGCACCCTTTGGGTTTGGCCAGTCAAACAATTACAAATCCATGTAACAGTTACTTTGTCTAGCCCACATTTTAACAGCTTGTTTGCAAGAATGTCATGGGGAACCTTGTCAAAGGCCTTACTGAAATCAAGATATACTATATATACAGCATTCCCTTCATCTACCAAGCTGGTAATTTTATCAAAAAAAAAAAAGAGATCAGATTTGTCTGACATGACTTGTTTCTCTGAAACCCATGTTGACTTTTTGTGATTATGGAATTACTTTCCAGGTGTTCACAGACTCTCTGTTTAATGATCTGCTCCAGAATCTTTCCGGGTATTGATGTCAGACTAACTGGACAATAATTGTTGGGATCCTCTTTTTTCCCTTTTTGAAGATGGGGACAATGTTTGCCCTCCTCCAGTCTGCTGGGACTTCTCCTGTTCTCCAGGAGTTCTCAAAGATTATTGCCAGTGGCTCTGAGATTACATTTGCCAGTTCTTTTATTACCCTTGGATGTAATTCAATTGTCCTGGAGACTTATATTCATTTAGATTAACCAGGTATTCCTGTACTATCTCTTTACTTATTCTGTGCTGAAATTCTCCTATTCTTTCTTCTGCTCCATTATCCTCAGGTTGATCCTTTGCCTTTTCTGAGAAGACTGAAGCAAAGGTGTTGAGTAATTCTGCCTTTTCTCTGTCCCCTGTTAACTTTTTGCCATCTTCTCCATACAGTGGCCCTACCATTTCATTCTTCTTCCTTTTGCTGCGGACATACCCCAAAAGGCCCTTAACCTCTCTAGCAAGCCTACTACCAAGGAGCTTGTCCACATCATCTGTACTCACAGATTGAAACTGATCCAGTATAATTTCACTAATGGAGTTGATGGACACCTCGTCAACTGATTCTGTTACAACACTGGCATCTAAGTCGGCTCTTATCCGATAGATTTTATCTGCAAAAAAGTTGTTAAATGTGTCACAGCAGGCCGTTGTTGGGTTAAGCAGTGGGTTCTGCACAGTTGGAACCCGCGTCAGCTCCCCTACCACCCTAAACAGCTCTGCTGGACAGGACTCTGCAGATGCAATACGCGCAGAGAAGAAAGATCTCTGTGCTGCATGTCAATAGGAACAAAGAAAGTTCCTATGACGAGTCTTGTCAGATAAGAGTCGAGTTCTCCACCAGGTGCGCTCCAGTCGTTGTCCAGCCCGCTTCATCTTCCTAAGCTCTTCCGTATACTAAAGCTTCCAGTTTGAAGCGGATTGGAAAGGACGCTTTGGAGCAATTGTGTCAATAGCCTTGGTGAGATTGGTATTCCAGGTATTCACCAAAGCTTCAACAGAATCACCAGTGTTACCAACCATTAAACCCTCTAAGGCTTTCTGGAATCCAATTGGTTCCATTAGCCTTCAAGGGCGAACCATTCTAATGGGTCCACCACCCCCGGTGGGGCAGTCAGTGGTTCTAAGTTCAGCCTTGATCAGGAAATGATCCATCTATGACAATGCGGAGATTTTAATAACCTCCACCCACGGATATTCCTGTTCTGTACTAAAGACTGCATTGAGGGTATGATCCGCACAATGAGTAGGCCTGACTGCCAATTGGGATAGGCCCATGTTTGTCATGGATTTCATGAACTCTCAAGCCGCACCTGTTAGATTTAACAAACTGGTCTCAAGTGGGATGTTGAAGTTGCCCAGAACCAAAAGTCTGGGTGACTCCAACAGCAACTCTGAGATTAGCTGTGTCAACTCAGTCAGGGAGTCTGCTAGACAACAGGGTGGTCGGTATACTAGCAGAATCCCAAAACGATCCTTGGTCTTCAGGCTTAGGTACATACACTCGAAGTGGACTGTGTTCCAGACAGGTATTCTGGTCAAGGTCAATCATGGCCACTAAGGAGGTGATGGAATTTGGGGTGACTAAGTAACCTCCTGTCTGACATTCTCCTAGCAATACCACTTCAAATGGTAATAGGATTTGGGGTGGTCTAGACGTCCTCCCAGTCGGCCTTCCCTCCTGGCAACACCACAGCCAATGGCAGTGCAGTTAAGGCAGGCTGGGAGCTTTCTCCCCTGAATTCTCCCAACAGTAACCATTGTAGGAGAAAAGATATTGCCGGAGAGCAGGTGTGTTACATGTCAGCTCCCTTCTGGCAATCTCAGCAACAGGGTTAATTCAGGCTATAAACTTTTAGCCCAGAGCTAGTTCTAACCCAGTGCTACTATACTGCAAGATGTTAGAATAAAATAAGGTGGGCTTTAAGGCCTCTGCCCGAGCCCCCTCCCAGCCCTGCTATTGTTATTGCTGCTACACCACCAGGGAATGGAAGGGTAGCTTTGAAGCCTCAGCTCAATCCTCTTCCTGGCTCCGCAGCTGATGTTGTTACTGTACCATAAAGAGATGGAAGGGCAGCCCCAAAGCCCCCACCCAGTCCTCTTCTCGGCTCCGCAGCTGATGTTGTTGCTGTGCCGCTGGAGGATGGAAGGGCGGCTTTGAAGTCTCAGCCCTGTCTCTTCCCAGCTCCATAAGTTGCTCCTTATAGGGCATGGTTATCACACCCTTCATCATTTTGGTTACCCTCCTCTTCATCTTGTCAACATCCTTTTTGAATTGTGGTGCCCACAACTGGATGCAGTATTCCAGCTGAGGCCTGACCAAAGCAGATTAGAGTGTTACTATTATTTACTTCTATCTAAACACTATACTTCTATGGATGCATCTTAGAATCACAT
Organism: Phrynosoma blainvillii; assembly: GCA_026167975.1. Taxonomy (NCBI): domain Eukaryota; kingdom Metazoa; phylum Chordata; class Lepidosauria; order Squamata; family Phrynosomatidae; genus Phrynosoma; species Phrynosoma blainvillii. Next base: position 16,837,301 of record JANUYF010000006.1, read on the forward strand.
AGGCTTTTTAGCTGCTGCATCACATGGTGACTCATGTTCAGCTTGTGCTCTATTGGGACTCCTAGATCTCTTTTACATGTACTATCAGATGTCCCCCAGCCTATATCTATGATTATTATTATTATTATTATTATTATTATTATTATTATTATCTAAGTGTAGTACCTTACATTTTTCCATATTGAAATTCATTTTGTTACTTTGGATATTTGAAAATGCAAATACTCAAAAATACATATGAACTCATACACATTATCCATATTTCTAACATTAAAACATGACAAGGTTAACCAATCCTGAAACCAACATTCAGACATTCACTATACCATGCTGAAACTGTAATAGACTACAGAGGCATGCAAATTGTGATCCTTGCCACAAACCTTCAAAAGGTGCTGTGTGAGTTGGGACTTTCCATATTTATAGTGTCTAGTTGGGAGAAACCTTAATAAGTGAATTAAGGGGCACCCACCAAATGTGGGCTAGAGGCTGTCTGGGGATGACACAGGGGCTTTGCAAATGGGTGGCCATGGGCCGCCCTGAGAAGTGGAGGATTGGGGCCAAAGCTGCCCCACGCCTCGGCCCCAATTCACCCTTTGGGTGGCCCTGGAAGGAGTGCCAAAATGCTGCTCCTTTCAGAGCTGGCAAAAAGGGTGCCACAAGAGCCATCGCATGGCTCTTCTGCATCGCTTCTAGTGCAGCGCGTGCAGAGGCTGCACCGGGAGGACATCATCAGGGCGTTCACCATGTGCAACAGTGTGTGCTCTGATGATGTCCTCAGGAAGGGGTTGAGGTGGCCACTGTGCAGCTGCCCCTCCCCTTCCCTGTCTCTAAGACAGTGCTTTGCACCATCTTCATCCCCCCCCCCCCGACAACTTGGAAAAGCTCTCTTGGCATGGGGAGATCAGAGGCATTGTACATGGATCTCAGCCTGTTCCTGGTGATGGTTAGCAGCAGCAAGTGATATGCAGAGGGGATTGAAGAACAAAGCATAGCTACATTTGTGCCACCATCAAGAAGACAGCAGGAGTCACCACCAACTTTGTATAAAAGTAAGTGTTGTAAAAAAAACAAATCCAAAATCAAAATGCAGAATGAGAAATCTAGAAGTAGAAGAAGAAGGAGAAGAGAGCAGAGGCAGAAGAGGAAAAAATAGAAGATAGTGATGCATAAGAATGTGGGATTTCTATCATGGAATGTTAAGGGATTAAACACATCTTAAAAACAGAAAAAAGTGTATCATTACTTGGAGAAACTGGAATTTGATGTATTATGTATTTAGGAAAAAAACATATAAGGAAGAAAGACTCAAAATTTCTTTTAAAATCAGTTATTGGGGAAGGAATTTATTTCAGCAGATGACAAAATAAAAAAGGAGTGGTGTTATTATGGTCCAAAACACACTGCAAAAATAATCCAGTTTGAGACCTCTTTATCTCCCCAGGCTCTATGCTAGAGAATTTTGGGAACTGTAGTTTGTTGTGGTACCAGAGCTCTCTGACAGAGAAGGCTAAATGTTTCACAAAACTATAGTTCCCAGAATTCCCTAGCATTGAGCCAGGGCAATTAAAGCAGTCTCAAACTGGATTATTTCTGCATTGTGTTTTGGACTTATGAGATTCTTGGTAAATAAATTGTTAAGTGATCAAAATGGACATTTTATGGGTTTGGAACTAGTTTGGAAGAATAAAAAATCATTGAGTAGGATTTATATACCATTAGAGTATTAAAATAAATTGTAAACAAAATTTATTGCAGAAATTATTAGTGTATAACTATGAAAAGGCAAAGAGTAATTTGAAGTTATTTTTCATAGAAAACCTGGATAAGGGCACTGATGTAAGTGTGGTCTGGGAAACCACCAAAGCAGTTAGCAATAGCAACAGCAAGTACATTTTTATACCGCTTATCAGTGAGCCAATTGCTCCCCAAAAGCTGGGTATTCGTTTTAGTGACCTACAAAAGGATGGAAGGCTGAGTGGACCCTGGAGCCCTCCTCTAGGATTGAATTTACAACGTTGTGGCTGCAGTACCAGCATTTAAACACTGCACCACCAGGGCTCCTTGTGAGTTATGAGGGGCTTCTTTATTCAAGTGAAAGATAGAAAGAAAGAAGAGAAATGAAAAATTGACAAAGTCTGTCTAGAAATCAAACTCAGAGAAAAAATATTAAAGAAAAACTCCACAAGAAAATAATTAATTAGAGAGATTCAGATATTTCAAGAAACAAGTCTCAATTTTAATGGTAGAAGACATTTTGAGTTTGCAAACAGACCTGGAAAATAGCTGGTAACAAAACTAGGAAAAGAAAAAGTGAAAAAGATGATACTGAAAAGTAAAGAAGGTAAAAAGGTGCATATGGAAGACATTCAGATTAAAATTATCCTTTTCAACTATTATAAAGAGCTATGTAGAAATAAGTAGATAAAGAATGAGAAAGTAATGATTTTTTTTTTATAAACAGCAAATACCACAGATTGAAGAATAATAAAAGAGGGAATTTGTAAGGGTCCACCTGTGTAAGTCATTGCAGGATGTGATTTCTAGCTGCTGGAGTCCTGTTGCCGAAATCTTTGTAGGACCATCCCCGAGCTGATAGAGTCCTGGAAGGATCAGGTCTAGCCAACAGGGAAAGCCAGCTCTTCTCATGCATGGCAGCTGGAGTAGCTGGGGGTACAGCCATTTAAGAGTTGTATTGGCCTCTCCACTCTTGCCACAGCAACACGGTTTTCTGTGCTGTCAATAGCTGCTCTGTTTGTATTTTGCCTTGTTAGCTTTCCTGTGTTTAGACCTGGCCTGCTTCTTGACTCTGCCCCCTGCCTCTGGCTTCTTGGATTCCTGGAACTCTGCCTTGCTGTGTTTAGACCTGGTCAGTCTCCTGCCTCTGCCTCTTGCCTGTGGCCCCTTGGACTCCTGGAACTTTTCCTTGCTGTATTTAGGCCTGGCCTGTTCCTTGCCTCTGCCTCTTGCCTTTGACCCATTGGATTCTTGGAACTTGGCCTTGCTGTGTTTATACCTGGGCTGTTTCCTGACTTATTATATTCAGATAGCTTGCCTACCTATACTACAACAAGATAAAAGCAAATCGTGATTTCAATAATCTTTACATAAATCTTTATTGAGTATAGGCCAGATATAAATTATGTTTGAATTATAAAATTACAAGATGGCCTTTTATAAATTAAGCTTTTCATAAAAAGGAGGAAATGAGGATCATCAAATGGTTAACATACACAGCTTCTGAAATTGGATAAAGAGAAATACAGAATAAAAACAATGGAAGAATTAAAGGGGAAAGGATTATATTGTCACTGATATCTATACAAGCAACTAGCTCAAAGATTTAAGATGGATGAAAAATTAAATAGAATAAAGAAAGATGATTTTTGGAATGTTAATAATGGGGGAAAACAACATTTAATATTGAAATTATACAGATTCCTACTGAAGATAGAAATGGAAGAAGATGTCATTAAGAATTCGATGATCAAATGGGCACAAGACATAGGGCAACCAATACAGCTAGAAGGACATGGAATTAGTTAGTTATAATATGAAAGAAAATTTCTACAAAATGCAATTCAGGTTGTATTTCCTGAAAAAAATAACAAAAATAAATATGGCCTGGAAATGAGAGCTGGAAGTGTTAGGGAAAAACAGTACCCTTCACCACATGTAGTGAGATGTAGAAATGCAAAAACAAACAAAAAAATTGGAAGAAAATACACTTGCTAATCCAGAAGATACTGACTATAAATGTAAATATAAAGATGGATCCAAAAATGTATCTGTTAGAAAAGATAGAAAAAGAATTGGAGAGAAAATATAGAAAATACTGGCTAGGATTCAATATGTAAAAAAAAATATGAAAGCAAAGGATGAGCCAAATACAATAGAATGGCTGCTTGAGTTATATGATGATATGAAAATTGACAAGTTAATTATTCTAATCAGAAATGAGCAAATTTAAGCAAGAGTGGTCAAATTGCTGATGAATTGTAAAAAAAATATGGGGATAGAAGTGTATGTGGAATGGAGAATTAAGCATTAGTATGTGATACATAACACATACGTATGATAATAGAATATATAATATATTATAACTACTCAGAAATATGTAAAGTATAGCCAAATAAATAACATTAGATGATGAACAGGGGAAGAAAAATACAATAATGACAAAAAAGGATTATAAATTATAAGAATAGATTAAAGGAACAAACTGCAAAATTTCAGATATATTCAGGAAGTAGGGGCAGGAAGTCACTTTTTTAATTTGGTATGTTTTGTTGTATGCTTATTTGTTGCTTATTTGTTGATTGTAAGTATGTGTGTTTGTTTGAATAACTAGGATTTTTTTGTTTGTGTGTATATTTCTATCTAATATCTATATATATTTTTAAACGAATGTTAAAAGTTTTTTTAAAATATTTTTAAAAGGTATGTGAGTTGATACAGGTCTTTCAGAGGATTGGTCTTAAAGTAGCATTGCTAGAATTAACATATTGTTTGTATTGACATATGAAAGCAAAGCAAAAAAAAAAAATCACTCTGTCAGGACATTTGAAGAAGTAAATTATATCCATAAAAATTCATGCTACTTAGTCTTAAAGGTGCTAATAGATCCCTCTCCTCCCCTTTCCCCACCCTTTTTATCCTGTGAAAGACTAAGATGGCTGTTTCTTTGAAAATAATATACATAGTAATGATTATTCTGGATCATTTCCATAAAATACCAAGAAAGGGCTAGTTTATTTATCTGTTTATTTTATATCCCAGCTTTTTCCCTGTGAACCCAAGGCATCGTAGATGACTCCTCTTCTCTAGTCTTACCTGTGAGGTAGACCAGGGTCAGAGAGATTGGTTGGCCTAAGGTCACTCGGTCACTTTCCTGTGCTGGGGTAGACTCTAGAAAATTTTACCAATACACCACAGTTCATCTCTCACATGCACACACATCTTCATGCTCTGCCATGCAGGCTTCAGGTCAATTGTTTGTATGGCAGAAAAGTAGCTTTTTCAACCTCAGTGGAATCTGGTTGGCTGCAGGGACAAGAATTTGGCAGGGGAAGAATGCTGGAATAGATGGAATACCCTCTAACATTTCATAAATTAAAACCAGGGCACATGTGGCCAAGCAACCCCAGAGTGTGATCAAGATGACAAAAATTATTAATGCAGAAGAATACAGAAGCTAGGAGACACTGCAGCAGTTTGCTTTTGCCTGAGTCAGTTGACAAGGGCAAGATTTCACCTCCTTGTCTTCTCTCCACTCTACTAAGTGAATGGAGTGCAAAGTATTTTTGCACTTTGAACTCAGTTTGCAGCAAATGTAAACTGTAAACTGTAAAATGTAAACTGTAAACTGTAAAATGTAAACTGAGGACAAAGGGAGAAGGTGGGAGGAGGAGAGAGGGACTTGGACATTTTACAAGCAGCTGGAAAACTGGGACAATAGACAATCAATTTGGGACAGTTGGAGGGTGTGAGCTGGACATTTTGTCAGGTACTCAACTCTAAACTCTAGTTGATTAACCTAGTTGCATTCGGGGGTAGCCATGTTGGCCATTCAGCAAAACACAACAAATTCCAAAATTCACATTACAGTGATAACCTTCATGATGCCAACTGGAATTGCAAAATACATTACATTAACTTTTGAAGTCTGTATGATTTTTAGCATCCTTGCCTGATGAAGAAGCAAGTAAGCTTTAGAGGCTACCATAATGTATTTTGCACCTTTTGGTTGGTCCAATAAAAATATTGCTCTAATTGGATTTAGTTGTATTTAGCCAGTCATAACAATCAGTAATGATTATAATTCATTAATAATATATTGATAATGTTCATAATAGAAATAAATTAGGAATTCTTTGCCTGTTTTGCAGAGTATCCCACTCCACCTAATGTGACCATTAGCAAGCTGATGTACACCCGTCACCGCACAGAGGTGGAATTGGAGTGGCAAACCCAAGGCTCAGGGAACCTGACTGGCTTTGTGGTTCAGAGGAGCGTAGCAAAAAAGGCCACCAAAAAGCAGCTGACTAGCTTCTGGGAAACAGTAGCTAATGATATTGACCCTGACATCCGTGACCAGAAGCTTGGAGGATTAGATCCTGCTGTGGTGTATGCGTTCCGCATCTTGGCTGTCAACCACCGTACTACTGGACACCCCTCAGAAGTGAAGACACCAGGTGAAGTGGGTAGCTGGTAGCATTCTTCCACAGACCCTGACAGAAGACATTTTGGTGGCTTCTATGACTTCCAATGCAGCTCTGCTGAATTGTAGAATCATAGAAACATAGAGTTTGAAGAGACCTCAAGGGCTATCAAGTCCAACCCCCTGGCATGCAGGAATACACAATCAAAGTGCCCAACAGATGGTCATCCAGCCTCTGTTTAAAAACCTCCAAAGAAGTAAACTATCTAACTGCAAAGCAGTTGTCATAATTCACTGAGAACAGGGGAAAAGCTGCTTGGTTACTTAGCAGTCTGGAGATCTGAGGAATCAGCCAGTAGCTGAGAAAACCAAGATAGGCAGAGGGATGCACAGAAGAGTACTTAGGTTTCATTTCCAAGTGTCCAGAAATCAGGGTAGAATCTCCGAACTGGCTTGGGTTTCCTTACCAGAGAGTGGGTGGTAGACTTTTTTTTGTTGTTAACTTGGTGATTAACTTTTGGTTAACTTGGCAATTAACGAAGTTCAGAAATTCAGGCTTCAGAAATTAAAGCTCGGTAAATCATTATTCAATAACTATAGTTCCATACCAGAAACATTCATTGTTAGAACTAAACAGCAAGGGTTAGCAACCCCTAATTAAATTACACATTTCAAAATATGCATTAGGTCATTATTAATTTGTTGCAAATTGAAGGGAACTTTAGTTTCCCTGATTTCGCATACCACTCCTCTGTGTTTCTTTCATCAGTTAATTCCCAACAAAGCGACCTTGAATGTTTCAGTCTAAGCCACTCTTGTTACTATGCTATCATACCAGCTCTGCAATGACCATTTCCTTACAGTAGTTGCTTCACTGCATAACCCAGCACTGCATTACCATCTGTCCCATTAAAATCATGACAGGTAAAATGCAAAACATTGTATCCTGACACCAGGAAGCAAACACCAAGCTGATGAGTGTTTGTTTCCTGCTTTATCTAAGCACTGCTTTATTCAGTGACAATGGCAGAGGCATCATCATCTATCTTATGCTGTTGGTGTACTGAGCTCCTTCCCAAACCCCTTTTGTTCTGCTGCTATTTCTGAGAGGCGCAACAGATTTTGGGAAAGATAGGCATTTCCCTGAGCTTGGAAACATTACTTCTTTTTTTATGACTTCCAAACATCCCATGTTGATTGAATATTAGAAGGTTTGTGGTCCAAAACAGGTAACTTTTCCAAGCTCTGGGCACTTGGATTTGGGGGAGCAATCTTGTTCTCTTCAGTTTCCTTCAAAACAGCTGACTGTGTTGGAATGTGCTAAAAATAATAATAGAATCTAGATTGTTGATTCTTTCTTGATTGGAGGTAGATGTAATACATAAAGATGTGTGCCTATCAGATTAGAGAACTGTGTGGCATTCAATTGCTGCTTGCTTTGCTGCTTTCAGAGAAAGCTCAGTATGTACTTTGGCTGTAAAGCAGGGTTGGGCAAAATGTAACACTCCTGATGTTGTTGGACTGAAACTTTGGGAATTCCTTACAATTAGCTAAGCTGATCAACAACATCTGTGGGGTCTCAGTTTTCTCACCCCTGCTGTAAACTCTACTTTTAAAAGCTATCAGAAGGAGGTAATCTCTTCCTGGAACCGATTATGAGACTGGCTAGGATAAAAGATATGCATGCAAAGGGGCTTGTAGACAAAATGGTAGAGCAAACTAGTGTGCATGAAAAATGGGTGTATTACCATTTTAGATCTGGTGCGTACAGCTATTGGACCTGCTTCTGATGGTAAGAAAAAGACTGGTTTCAGTGTTTTGTTTTTGTTTATTTTTGGAATCAGCTCACATGCATACTGATTTCCTCCTTGTCACCCTAGACAATCTACAGGGTTGCTTGCTTGCTTTTTACTGTCAGTCCAATCCACATCATTTCCTAGAGGGAGAAGACAACACACATGGAGGCCATTGCTTCTTCATGCAGAGTGGTGGCTGGGAGATTCTTATGTCAGGGGACTCCTAGAGCAGTGAATCCAAGCCAGATTTGGGCTAGCTTTAAAGGATACATCCAAGGTGTTGAGACTATTTAAGAATAGAGTTCAAAATCTTGGAGGGTGCCTTTTAAAGCCTGGTGTGGATTCACTGCCCCACTGACATGGGGGACACTAGCTACCATTGTTGTTGCCTCTCTTGCTCTTTGCAGCACTGAGGAGGCTCTATAGAATAGCAAACAATGAGCCTTGCCAAGGACCTGATAAAGTTGACCCCTGATGACTCACTGCTGCAAGAGTATTTCCATGCTTAGCTCTTTGTCTATCAGTGTAACACACACACACACACACACACACACACACCTCTCTCATATGGAATAGTCAAATTTCCTGTTTTGATCACACAGATACTCTTGCCTAATAAATGCAGTGATGCAAATTGCACAAAAATATAACCAGTATTTTGGCTTCTGATTCATGAACAGTCATGTCTGTACATATCTCCAGATTTTTTTCCATTTGGCTTCTCCACTTATCAGAACAAAAAAGCTGATCATTCTTTCCAGATAATGACTCCTGGCTTGTCATTCCTTTTTAAAACAGTGATCTTCAATCAGCATTTACACTTCAGCTTCTAGAAGCTGGAGGTGGAAAGAATCTTTGAATTTTTTTTTTAAATCCTGTTGGTAAGCATGTTTTTCGAGTGTCCAGAATCCCTGATGACATGAATCCTGGACTGATGAAAATCTACACAGTTCAGGACTGATTTTGCACAAAATTCACATGAAATTGTTTTGTGGAGAAAACAGCATCCTGTGCAAGAAACAGCACTTTTTGTGCATAAAATAATATTTCTATGCAGAATTATTATCTCTTGTACAGACAGGCTTGTTTCCTTTAATTGGGAACTTATTCAAAAATTGCACATGGGTGATTTGCATAGAAAACAGCATATTTGGTGTTGGAAACAGCATTTTCTGCACATAAAATAATATTTCTGCACAGAAAATAATATTTGTTTTTTCCTGCATTGATGTTGGCTTCTGTGCAAAACAACCAGGTGCAAGTCTTATGCAGAATAAGTCCTGCATTGTTCAGAGACTTCAGAAATGGTGTGGGTTTTGAACACTTTCTTAAAATAGAATGAAAATGACTAAAAAATTCATTGCTTCTTTCAAGAAGAAATTTTAAAAAAGAATTGCATCTCTTCTTGAAGTCCTAGTCAGCACAGCCAATGATCAAGATGTTTGGGAAACTGAATTCCAGAACATCTGGAATATCAGCGATTGAGAGCCACTGAACAAGAGGAGGGGAAATACACCAATTCAAAAAATCAAAAAGAAGGGCAGAATCTTTCTATCCACTCTCTTTGTTTGTTCCTTTAAAAAGAGAGAAATCAAAGACAAGACTTGAAGTTGATATCAAGTCCATACTTGTCAGAAAAGCAACAAACTAGAGTTTGGCCTCAGAGGGAAGCTATACTCTCATCCACCCCATCTCTACCCCAATCATCCAAAGCAGCTAAAAGCCTTTGGATTTGGCAGGAGATGTTGGTCTATGAATGGGGATTTTTAAAAAGGCCAGACAACGTCATTCCATTGAGGAGTAAATCCATGGGACCAGCCATGGCTTTCTGAATCCAGGACAGGAGGGTTTTTTTTTAAATTCTGGAGATAAATATCAAGTAAGGGGTAAAGTCTCATGTCTGGCTTCATTGTTTCCCACTCCCCTGTACTTCTGTGTGGTTACTGCAATGATGTCTTGAATAGGGCATGATCTTTGGCATGGCAGTTCTCCAATCTTCCTTCCCTCAGTGCATGTCCAGGGAGAGAAGGAGACCCCCACCTACACCGCACATTGAGGTGAAACAAAAAGAGGACAAGGCCTGGATGCAGGGCTGGGAACACCCACTCCAAGGCATGCTACCCAGCAGTGGAATAGCCCGCTAAATCCCAGGACTTTTGGCCAGGTTGGATGAGCAATGTAGACAGTATTGGGTGAGATGGGAAATAGTCTGGCCTCCTGCTCTTAGACAGTTTATTTTATTAAAGCCAGGGTGGTTGAGAACACAGCAAGAGGGGCAAAGATCCTTGTGAGTCTGGAATGTTATTGGAATGACCAGAAAGAACCTGTTTCTGCTATTGCTTCTTTCGCTGTTGCCTCTGCTTTTGTTTTCTCCACATTCCATTGTGACACTGCTACTGTTCTAGCTTTGCATTTGAGTGTGGTTCAGCTTGTTGTCATTTTCCCACATCTTACCATACTGTATGAGACTGCTGGGTTTAGTATTTTGAAACCAGGTGGCTTAGGCAATTGCATGCCACTCTTGGGGGGGGGGGGGGGGAATCAGGTTACCAAGGACAAATTATATCTAACAGGTGGTCATTTCTGTGCACCAGCATCTATAGCTAATTGCATGGTTTGGTTAATCCTTCCTTTTTTTCTCCTTTTCCCCCCCTGGGACGTGTACTCCACCCTTGTAAAATAGATGTCACTAGACCCATTGCAAAAGTATTTATTTGGTTTAGACTTTGGCCTGCCACTTCAGTGGCTTTGATGAATCAGAAGTTTCTCTTTAAGGGTTTCAAAATAAAAAAGCAATGTTATTTCTTTATGCAGAGAAGAAGATCTGGGCATCTAATCTAGCTTGTGTTATTAAGGTGTTGTCCAACCAGTGAATTAATAAGATTTGCCTTCTGTGGGATTCCTGGTTGTACAGAACAAGTTTACACATGCATAAAGTTATGCATTCATAAGTGCCATCTGAATGCTTTAGTGAATGTGCACAAGCTGGGACCATTGAGCTTTCCCTCTACATGTATTCCCCTTGAATATTCTATGTTGCATGCACAGTGTTTTTGAGTGTAGAATACAAATAGGAGAAAATAGGTTTTGATCTATGACTGGCATCAAAGTGTGCTCCTCTAGATGTCATTGGACTCCAACTCCCAACTGGATATGTTCACTAGAACTAATGAGGGTTGTAGTCCAACAACATCTAGAAGACTGCACTTTGCCAACCCATGATATAGGGCAAACACACTGTAAAATTAATAACAGAAGCTGTCATGACTTTGCAGCATCCACTAGGGCAGGGGTAGGCAACCTTTCCCCTTTAAGGGCCGAGGGACTTCAGCTCCCAGAAGCCTCAGCCATGCTGGCCCATAGTCCCATGTTGGCCAATAGCTCCTGGGATTCTGGGAGCTGAAGTCCCTCGGCCTTTAAAGGGAAAAAGTTGCCTACCCCTGCACTAGGGGAATCGTAATTTGCTGATGTCCTCAGAATCAGAAGAGTGATCTCTGTTTCTCTGCACAGAACTACAGTTCTCAAGGTTCAACATGTTACATATGATAAATGAGTTAGATCTTCAGATCTGGTTCAATGGCAGCACTACAGAACAGTTCCTTACATTCCCAGAGGAAGTTAGGATATTTCTCAGTTGCAGAGGAACATTTTTGGAGTAATATTGGAAGAGACACCTTTTTTACCTTTCCTATTCAGGTCCCTTTCCAAATGTCAAACATTAGCCTGGTGCAAAAATGAAGCAGGGCCTTTCTAGAGCTGCTACAATAACATTCCTTCCATCATCTCTTCCCATCATACCTCACTTCTTTATAATCCTGTCTAAAATGAGAATGATCTAGTCTGCACTACCCATGGCATTCTGGAAATACAGGAGAATCACAGAGCACATTTGCAAACAGAATTTCATTACAAAAGATTCCCTTTCCACCATAGCTTTTATAGGGAAGCGTAGTAGTCTGATGATCACAGTAGCATGGTATTTGACTGTAACTGGTTCTTGTTATCTATGCAGGGCAATAATTTGTGGTGTACAGTTGAGACATAGAGACAAAGACATGACTCTAAAGAATCCAGAAACAGAGCACTGAAGTTGAGCAGGTGTGGGGAAATCTTTGTCCCTGCATATATTTTAGACTACACCTACCATAATTCCTTGCTTTTGCCCCTGCTGGTAGAATTCCAAGATATAGGCATGTTAGTGTGTAGAATCAGTATGTAGAGAGATCTTGTAGCACCTTTGAGACTAACTGAAATATAGAAGTTGGCAGCATGAGCTTTTGTCTTCAGTCTACTTCCTAAATGCATTTGAGGAAGTAGAAAGCTCTACATACTGATTGCCCCAGCTGGGTTAAACATCTGGGAGTTGCACTTCAATACATCTGGGGGAAGAAAAATTTCCTATCCCTGACTTGCATGACTGTAGATATATTTATGAATTGTTATATTGTTAACACAATAATTTTTCCAGAGCACTGTTTGAAAAGGATATCTATTTTGGTTTTGACCCAGAAAAACAGCTGCTTGTAGAGCCCCATAGTTTTGCCTTCTGCATAGTACTCTCCATACAATATTGGTTTAACTCCGCCAGGATAACTTGGCAAACATGGCTGCCTTTTTGTCTCCATAAGGACAACAGCTGTTGCAACAAGTTTGTGTGCAGGTTGAGGACAGCTTTGGGAAGGTGCAAAACCAAAACAAAACACTCAAGAAAAACAAGCAAACTATTTGCTTGGAAAAACTAAGGATATTGGAAACAGATGTACATAGAATTGATGGGAACCCCAGCAGGAGTAAGACTAAAGAGTTTGTGTAAAGCCTTATTGAGGTTTCCTTTCAAAGAAAAAGTATCTTCCAAAGTGTCTGTCTTGTCAAGGGCCAAATGATGAATTTTCTTGAAAGGTCTGTGAATTGCCCTTTCAGTTTTCTTTTAATTACACCCACAATAACCTTAGCCTGAGCTGGAGGGGGAAAGAGAAGCAAAATGGTGCAGGGCAGAAAAATTGGGTGGGAGTTGAAGAGGTTCACATTTGACTTATGTGCAAACATTTCATAGATTAAAACTTGAGGCACATGTGGCCAAGCAACATCAGAGTGAGCAAAATGACAAAAGGTATTGATCAGGAAGAATAAGCAAGCCAGGAGATGCTGCAATAGATTGCTTTTGCTCTATCCTGCTAGGAAGGACAAGACTCTACCCCCTTCTTTCCTCTACTCCCTGCTTATTTCAGTGAAAACTACTTTTGCAGTTTGAACTCAGTTTTCAGCAACTGAAGTAAATCAAAGATAAAGGGGGAAAGTGAGAGAAGGAAAGAGAAACTGGGATGTTTTTAAAAGATGAAAAAATAGGACAGAGGATTAATCACATTGGAACAATTGGAGGGTATGGTGGTCCTACCACATTGGAACAATTGGAGGGTATGGTGTTATTGTGTTAATCAGAATTTATTTCCCAAAGCTGAAGTTAGCCTATCAGAACAAGAAACCACACTACATAGTACAATGCAACTCACTTTTATATCTGTAAAAGGATTTGTCCACCTATGCTAGCAAGATTATGTACAAAAACACTGAGTTTGCTTAAAATGGTTGCTGCTGTTCCAGCTACAGAAATGAGGACTATTTTGTATGCTTCCTCTACTCCAAAACGTATATATAAGTGGCATACAATAATTACAATAAAAAGTGACAATGATTGCCATTTTATAAAAATCGTATTTTATAAAATATGCATCTTCAATAGAAAATATTCCTAGGAGAGCTAACATTACTCAAGTAACAACAGCTACTAAAGAATCACAAAAACCAATACATAAAACCTGGCAGAAGCAATAAATAAAAAATTCTTTATGGAAACAACAATAGCCAACAAAACAAACCAACAACCCTCCTAGACCTATGATCAGTAGAATGAGGCAAAAATTAAAAAAACAAAAGAAAACCAAGCCGTCTTCATCTGGTTCATCTCATATGAAGATGGACTCCCAAAGAAGGCCTTTGAAGATTACCTTGAGTGTGTGAACAGCTCCACAAGTGGAAAGATTAATCAGATGACCACATTCAGAGTTATGCAAAGCCTTAAAGTAGGCACTTATGTATACCCACTACCTTGCCATGAAGGTGGGATTGTCTCATCCTGTGAGGCAGAAGGCTGTGCTGACAGTAGCAGTGCTGCTAGTGAGGTCTTCCAAGTCAGACAAACTTTTCCATAGGAGCCAGATTAAATGTGCCAAACAGCTATAGGTCAGCAATAGTAGTGAGGGGTGACACTGGCAGATGATCTCTTAGAGACAATAGCAGTGGCACTATATTTATTTATTTCATTTATATACAGGCATCCCTCCATTTTCGAGGACTTGGAGTCTGCAGTCTCACCTCAAGGCGGCTTCCAAAGAGAATCAGTTTTTTAAAAAACGTATTTAAAAAAATTAAAATCTTCCACCATATATGATAAAAATATTTTAGAAAATGACACAAAATGTAATAAATAAAACACATCCTAATAAGTCTATGCTTACCCATTAAAAGCCCATGAACAGAAATGTCTTCACTTACTGGCAAAAGGAGGCCAGGCTAGTCTCCCATGGAAAGAAGTGCCAGAATTCCACTTATTAGTGCTGTGCAGAAAGGCAATGGTAAATCACTTTGACCTTGAAAACCCTATGATGAGACAATCCAAAATAAACAAGAGATAATACCAGAAGATAAGATTCCCAGATCAGAAGTCATTCAACAAGCTATAGTAGAAGAGCTGAGGACAAGTATGAGTAGCACTGTGGCTGAAAACACAACTGGACCCAAGCCAAAAGGACATTCAGCTGTTGGTGTTTTTAGAAGTGAAAGAAAAGTTCAAAGCTGCACAATATATATTATGGGAACGGGCCAGGAAAGCACAGGGTCATCCTATGCTTCCCTGGCCCATCTGCTCAGGGCTTGCATTAGTAGACAAGAAAGATGCAGCAAAAACAGTCAAGATATGCTTATCAAATTTGCAGATGACACCAAATTAGGAAGGGGTAGCCAATACTCCAGAAGACAGGATCAGAATTCAAAATAACCTTAACAAATTAGAAAGCTCAGCCAAAACCAACAAAATGAATTTCAACAGGGAGAAATGTAGGGTTCCACACTTTGGCAGTAAAAATGAAATGTTTGCCAGCGATACATGCAAAAGGGATCTAGGTCCAAAACACACTCCAGAAATAATCCAGTTTGAGACCACTTTAACTGCCCTGGGTCAATGCTAGAGAATTCTGGGAACTATAGTTTTGTGAGACATTTAGCCTTCTCTATCAGAGAGCTGTGGTGCCACAATAAACTACAATTCCCAAGATTCCCTACCACTGAATCAGGGCAGTTAAAGCCGTCTCAAACTGGATTATTTCTGCAATGTGTTTAGGACCTCAGTGGACCATAAACTGAGCATGAGTCAATAGTGTGATGTGGTACTTAAAAAGACAATGCAATTCTAGCCTGCATCAATTAGAGTATAGTGTCTAGATCAGGGGTAGGCAACCTTTCCCCTTTAAGAGCCGAGGGACTTCAGCTCCCAGAAGCCTCAACCATGTTGGCCAATAGCTCCTGGGATTCTGGGAGCTGACGTCCCTCTGCCCTTAAAGGAGAAAGGTTGCCTACCCCTGGTCTAGATTGAGGGAAGTAATAGTGGCATTTTATTCTGCTTTGGTCAGGCCTCACTTTGAATATTGTGTCCTGTTCTGGGCAACACAATTCAAGAGGGATGTTGACAAGCTGGAGTGTGTCGAGAGGAAAATGACCAAAATGGTGAAAGGTTTGGTTATCATGCCCTATGAGGACCAGCTTAGGAAGCTGGGTATGTTTATCCTGGAGAAGAGAAGGTTAAGAAGTGACATGGTCACCATGTTTAAATGTTTGAAAGGATGATGAGCCAGGGAAAACTAGACACAGGGCCTAAACAGACCGGCATTAAATGCCTGCACTGGGATGGAGTGGGGGCGTGGTGACTGCATGCCAAATGTCCTGATGCTGCCCCAATGCCAGCATCATGCCACCCAACCACATAGCAGGCAGCATCATGCTGTTCCTTTGGTGCAGTATTTAGATGCACTGCACCGAAGAAACCCAGAAACCCCACCACTGCAGCATCAAGGGCCACTTTCCACCACTATAAAAAGAATCAGCATTTTGCCAGTCCTTTTTGGGCTGGCAAAGTGCCAGATTGGGACTGCAGCATAAGGTTGCTGCAGCTCTGATCCAGTGATGAAAAGGACAGTGGGATGCCACTCCAAAGGGCTAGTTGATTCAGCTCCATAGCAAAAAAAGGAAATGGGATGGGTAAAGATAGCAATACTAGTGGTAAGCAAGTTAAAATGGACAGAAATGGGTCAATTTGAATCAGACAACTACACAGTGTTCTACTCAGAAAATGAAAATACATGAAGTCAAAGGATGCAATGCAAAGTTGGACAGAATCATGTCAATAAGGCTTCAGGGAAAACCTATAAATATTACCATAATCCAACCACAGAGGCAAAGAAAGTACAAAGAAATTCTGTGAAGGAATCCAGGAAGAATTTGACAACACACCAACACTGGACTTCAAACTAATCATAGGTGACTGGAATGCTAAAGTAAGTAGTAAAGAAGATTCAAAAACATTTGGAAGATTCAGATTAGGCACAAAAAATGAAGCAGGAGAACTACTGATAGAATTTTGCGAGGCCAGCAACCTATTCATTGCAAATACCTGCTTCATACAACCAGAAAGGAAACTACACACATACAAAAATCAGGTAGACCAGGGGTAGGCAACCTTTCCCCTTTAAGGGCTGAGGGACTTCAGCTCCCGGAAGTCTCAGCCATGTTGGCCAATAGTCCCATGTTGGCCAATAGCTCTTGGGATTCTGGGAGCTGAAGTCCCTCGGCCCTTAAAGGGGAAAGGTTGCCTACCCCTGAGGTAGACTATACATTTGGAAGCAGAAGAAGGAGGAATTCTATTCTTGTGGCCAAAACTAGACTAGGTGTGGACTGTGGCCTTTGACTGTATCGATCATGAAAAAGCTATGGTCCAGAATTTCAGTGTTTTCAAACAGCATTTTGAAATTTGAAAACACTGAAAACACTGAAATTCTGGACCATGCCAACAACTATCAGGTCAGAATGCACAGGGAAGCCATCAAAATCCACAAACACTTGGCTAACTTCAACAGGAAAGAAGAAACCCTTAGAGTAAACAAGATATGGCTACCAGTCCTACAAAATAAGAAAATCAGCACTCAGCAAATGCAAATGGGAAACCAACCAGGGTCAGGGGCTTTCCCAGCAGACAACAGCAGACAATCTCCTTGATTGCATAGCCTCACCTGGAAGCCATGCCATTAACAACAGAACAATACCTATTCAACACAGAACAATACACAGTTTACACGGGATTAGCAGACAATAACCTTGAGTGCATTTCCTCCCACCTGGAGCCATGCCATTAACAACAGAACAATACCTGTTCAACACAGAACAACACACAGTTCACCTGGGAACCACTCCTCCCTACACAGGGTCTCACAGTATATATAGACCCATTCTCTTCCATTCCAGTTTTCTCTGAAGATGCCAGCCACAGATGCTGGCAAAACGTCAGAAAGAAACTCTTCTAGAACATGGCCACACAGCCCAAAAAACCCACAAAAAACAATAGAATGGTTACTAATTGGCAAAGGGGTCAGGCAGGCCTGCATTTTATCACCCTACTTGTTCAAGTCATACACAGAAAGCATCATACAAAGAGCACATTTAGACTTAGAAGAAAAAAGATTGAAGATAGGAGGAACAAACATGGATGTGTGGATGACATCATATTGGAAAACATCATAGATGTGGGGCAATTACTAAGGAAGGTCAAGGAAGAAAGTGCAAAGGCAAGCTTGTTGCTGAAAATAAAGAAAAGAAAAACAAAACCACGAAGGAGCTACATATATTTAACCTAGACAATGAGGAAATCGAAATAGTTAAAGATTTCTCTTATCTTGGATCAAACATTGATCAGAATGGAAACTGAGTCAAGAACCATGGAATCATAAGAGTTAGAAGAGACAACAAGGGCTATCCTGTCCAACCCTCTGCCATGCAGGAAATCACAATGAAAGCATCCCTGACAGATGGCCATCCAGCATCTGTTTAAAAAATCTCCAAGGAAGAAGACTCCACCGTTGAACAGCTCATATTGTCAGGAAGGAATTCCTAATGTTGAGGTGGAAGTCTCTTTTCCTATCTCTTACATCCATTGCTCTAGACCTAGAAAGCTAGGGTTCCCAGGAGGGCACCCACAGATTAATATATATTTGGGGAATTTGAATAATAGTTGAAAGGAGAGTTATAGTACAGCTGGGGCAAGTGGCAGCTGGGATAGCAACCCAATGTATACTGGTTCCAAATCACACAGAACTCTAGAGGTCAATCCAAATAGATTTTTGTATTTTTATTAAGGAAATAATCAACATTCATACACAACACATACACTCATACACAGACACACAAGAATTAAGAAGCAAAGGTGGGAGAAATGAAATAGTGGAGGCCTTGCTAATGGTGATATGTTACTGATCATGGTTCAAATCGATGGGAGCCCAGAATGAAGAAGGCTCAATAGCCACCACAACAAAAAGGGTGGCAGGCGTATTGAGGATTCTAGTCTAGTCTAGTCTAGTCTAGTCAAACAGACAGCATCCCTGTCTGCTTGTAAACTAGACTGGGGCACTGCTGTTTTAGCACCAATATTTATATCCAAACCCTCGTCTTGGGGGAAGAAACTAAGGAATGAAAGGATTATATTCTTGCTAAATGGTTTCCCAGGAGAAAAAGAATGGTTAGGAGCTGCAGTAAATGCATGGGTGATTGGTGTGAATACCTTAGGCAAAGGGATTTGCATTCTTTGCTGGAATGTGCCTGAACTATGTATGCACAAGCAATCACCTTCTTTGGCCCTCTGTGCTAGAGTCCAGAAGGAAATTGATCACACACCAAAACAGAGCATGTTAGTAATCATAGGCAAGTGGAATGCAAAAGTAGGAAACAGAGCACAACCAAACATTGTTGGGGAATTTGGTCTAGGATCTAGGATCAAGAAATGAAGGAGAGCAACTGACTTTTGCAAAGCCAAAAATTTGTTCAGCACAAACACATTCATCAAGTAACCAAAAATGTGATTGTATACATGGCCATCACTTTACGTCCACTATAGTTATTATATAGTTATTACATAACTGGAAGCAGAAGATGGAGAAGCTCCATTCTCTGTAAGAAGAAGAGCAGGAACAGATTGTGGCACAGTTTATGAACTACTAATATCAAAAATTTTAGTAAAGCTAAAGAAGAAAACTAAATCTATCACTATGCCAAAAATATGACCTAGTGAGCATCCTCGTAAAATGTAAATATAATGGGAAAGGTACCTATAAGCTTTGGACCTTATTTTCATTTTTGAATGTCTGTTGCATGGCTTTCCATCTTATTGAGTTCTGTTGTGTCCCTTACCACCTCTCTGTCCCTTTGTTCTACCATTTTAACTCTCTCATGTCCTAGCCCTACCTCTTGTTTCAATTTGGATTGTCTCATCTTAAGAGTTTTCTTGGTGAGGGGTTCTCACCAGGGAGGTCACTATTGCCTCCCTCCACATTAGTTGTGGTGTCACTACTAACTGTGGTGCCACTGTTGTATCTGAAAGATCCTTCATTAGCATAACCCAACATTACTGCTGCTGCCCAGTAGTTGTTTGTCACCCACCTCAGATTTCCCCTTTCAAATCCCCCCTCTTTCTTTTCCTCTCCAATCCTTTCCTCTCAAAACAACCTCTTCTCAAGTTCTCTCAAGTCTCTGCCAGTCCCTCCTCAAGTCCTCTTGTCTCAAGTCGATCTCCTCTTAGGCTCATTCCCCCTCAGGTTCATTACTGCCAGTGTTGCCTTGTTCTCTGGCTCTTCTGACTCTGTGCCTGCCTTTCTTTCCTTCTGCTGGCTGCCTCCTCAGGGTCTTCTCAACAGGCCAACATTGCAGAGGTGGTGGTGGCTGTGGTGACAGTAGCGGCAACTGGCGGCAACTGGCTTCTCCCTCTCCTATGGTGGCTATGGTGGTTTCTGGCAGTGGTTGTGCCAGTGAACCAGCCTCTCCTTTTTCTGGCTGCTTCCCCCAGGGCCCTCTCAACCGTAATACTTAACTATAAGTTGACCTCATGTATAAGTCAAGGACAGGTTTGGAGGGGGGAGGATTTTGGATTTTGAATATGAGCCATGGATAAGTTGAGGGTAAAACATAGGAGCATGAAACAAAGGATGTAAAGGATGAAGTGAAGGAAAATGATGCCAAAGAACTTACAAAATTCTGGCTGGCATAACTGTTTGTGCTCACCCTAAAGGCTAGATGGATGAGAGGGGATCAGTGCTTCTTTTGCATGCTCCTAAGATGAACTAAGCTCTAATTTTCCAACCACTCTACTCAAAGAAAAGAATGGTTCCCTTTTTTTATGAGTTAAAGGACAGTACTTACATTGACCCACAGATAAGTTGATCCAGGTTTTGGGGATCAAATTTTGGACTAAATTTTGTATAATGAGTATGTACGCGAGTATATACAATATGTCTGGAGTCATTTTACTGAAACTGGGTAGTGGGAAATTTCAGGACAGGCAGAAGGTAGGGCTCCTTCACACGGTTCATAGATGTAATTTTATTAAGAAATATACATACAATAAACATACTTGTATATATACTTATTATAAACAAACATCATATATCTTATTATACAAGAAATATCTTTGTATCTTCTATCTTCTTTCCTCTCAAAACTCAGTTGTAACTCTGAGTGTTCATCAAGCTTATCTGTACAATTATTCTTCCTTTTCTTCTCCTTAAGAATATATCATACATTATATTTATTCAGTAGTTTTATTTTACATTTGGATGAGCAAAATATATCTCCTTTTCCTTTTCTCTTGACATGTAATCCATTTCCCAAATCATTTTCTACCATTACCATACTTGAAACCTTATTTAAACCTCACTTTGACCATCTTTCCCTGCAGTATCTCAGTAATAATCCCCAATCTCCATCCCAACCTGCTTTACTTGTATTGTTGATTAACATCGTCAGTCTATCCAACTCCATCATGTCTATACCTTTATTTAACCAATCATCTATCTTTGGAATCTCTTTCTCTTTCCATCTCTGTGCATACAACATCCCTGCTGTGGTAATCAAATAAAGAATAAATTTTAAATGCTTCCTATCTTTGTCTCCTTCTACCATGTTCAAGAGAAAATATTCTGGAGCTAGCCAGAATATAGTGGTATATGTCTTGTAAAACCTTATGAATTTCTTTCCAGTATTTTGCAGCAAGTGGACAGGTCCACCATAAATGATATAATGAACCATCGGTATCTCCACTATAGAATTCAGCGCTACAAGTTACAGTGACGGCCAACAACATGGATGGCTTTTAAAATGAGATGATGATCACAATATTAACCTATTCCCACAGCCTTGACTCAATTGAGTGTCTACCAAATATGTTAGACTAGAGATCCCATCTGACTAGGCCAGCTATTGTGGGAGCTATAGTGCAACTTCACTGGGGGAAAGCTGATGAGCTGGAGCAATTAATGCTATAGTTCCAGACATGTGAAAGTGAGATTCATGTTTCATGTCATTCAGGATTTGCTGTGCATCACATGATGGTAGAAATCCATGGCCTCTAACAGCATCTCCCCCTTCTCTCTCAGCTGACCCTCCTTTTAATGCTTACCCTGCCGTGATTGGCGCTGCTGCAGCAGGAATGATTGTTGCAACAGTCACATCCCTTCTGGTTTTCCAGTACATCCTCCGGAACCGAGAGAATAATCCAAGTGAGTGGCTGGATCTTTGTTGGTTGATTTTCTTTTTCCCCTCTAGAAGGGGAGATCAGCATGTCAAGGGAAAAATCCATGTTTGCCTTGCTGAGATAACATGATGATGTGCTTGCTTGTGGTATGTATTGAAATTGATATAAAATGGAGTTGGGCAGTGGGAGAGCATTCCCAGAGAAACAAAGAAACCTAATCTCCACCCTAGTAGGGCTTCATTCCCAGCAGAAAATTGAAACCAGAAAATGTAAAACAAATTAAAGTGAAGGAGAAAGCAGCTCCATAGTTCAATAACCCAGAGACTCAGCAGACTTCAATATGGTGAGATTTATTTTGGTGGGTTTTTTGGTGTGGGGAGTGGGTTATTACTAGAACCCTGAGATCCACCAAGATCAGGGCCTGGTGTTTTATTTAAAATTAGCAAATTCTGAGCAGAGTTCATGAACCTTGCATGTAATAATTCCTTTCTTGTTACCTCTTTTTTTTGCAGTACACTTTCAAGTGGGTAGGAGGGTCACTTAGTTTTTATTGTTAAACAATTGGGAGCCCAAAATCCTTGGCAAACTACTACAGGGTCATGCCAAGACATTTTGCTGCCTGAAATGAAGGACAGGATGTTGCTTTCTCCCCATTCTATATACAGAAACAGACTTCAATGAGAGCTGAATGTGACTACAACACTGCAGAGAGGATAGTATGTTCTACCACACCTAAGAGCAGCATTCTACTTTATGGGGTGCAAGACAGTTTCTGTCTTGTGTTCTCTAAATTGGAGGATCATTTTCCTTTATTCTTACCTTCAGGCAGTAAAATGGCCTGGGCCAGCCCTGGCTATGGCTGGGCACAGCCCAAAATGTCCTAGGAGACTGCCTCCAAACTATTTCAAAAGTAGGACTTTTCTTACAACTTCCACATTTGTGCAGGTTTAAAAAACAACAAAAAGTGCAGTTCTGAGGGTACCACCATATTGGTTTTTATCTTTGAGTGCCATAGTTAATCTCCCTGTCAGGTCCCTGAAGAAAGCCACAGTTTGAAATATAACATGTATTGTCTTTACCATATAGTGGTGGACATTCTGTATGTCTGCAGAATCGGGGGTGGGGGGAGGAACTCACTAGAAATTCTACACACAGAAGACAAGACACTTTGGCCTCTTAGACACTATTATCCCTTTCACACTACACAATTGTAGCACTTTGATAGCACTTTAAGATCTATGGCTCCTTTCTATGGAATCCTGGGATTTGTAATTTGGTGAAATGCTTGAAATTCTTCAGCAGAAAATTTGGAGTGTCTCATGGAAATCATTTGAAAATCTCCAAAATGACTTTAATAGATTAGAAAGCTGGACCAAAACTAGCAAAATGAATTTCTACAGGGAGAAATGTAAGATACTGCACTTGGGCAGTAAAAATGAAATGTAAAGATATAGGATGGGTGACACCTGGCTTGGCAACAGTACAAGTGAATGGGATCAAGGAGTCCTTGTAGACTACAAGTTGAATATGAGTCAACAGTGTGATGCTGAAGCTAAAAAAAGCCAATGAGATTCTAGGCTGCATCAATAGAAGTATAGTGTTTAGATCAAGGGAAATAATAGTACCACTCTATTCAGCTTTGGTCAGGCCACACCTAGAATACTGTCTTTTGTTCTGGACAGTACAATTCAAAAAGGATGTCAAATTGCTGGAGTGTGTCCAGAGGAGGATGATCAAAATGGTGAAAGGTCTGGGTATGTTTGGCTTGGAGAAGAGAAGATTAAGAGTTGACATGGTCACCATTTTTAAATATTTGAAAGGATGATGAGCCAGAGAAAACTACATGTAGTTAAAAAAAGGAAATGGAACATTTAAACATAGAGGTGAGCAAGTTAAAATGAACAGAAACATAGAGGTGAGGAAGTTCAAATGAACAGAACTTTGAATCAAACAACTACACAGTGTTCTACTCAGGAAATGAAAATACATGAAGAAATGGGGTGGCTTTCATATTAGGGAGAGATATAGATTAAGTTGTGAGATGATAGCCCTGTTTAAATATTTGAAAGGATGTCAAACTGAGGATGAAGAAAGTTTGTTTTCTGCTGCTCCAGAGAACAGGATGCAGACCAAGAGATTCAAATTACAGGAAAAGAAATTCCATCATTAGGAATAACTTCCTGACAGTAAGAGCTGTTCGACAGGGGAATACATTGCCTTGGGGAGGGGTGGAGTGTCCTTCATTGGAGGTTTTTAAACAGAGTCTGGATGGCCATCTGTCAGGGGTACTTTGATTTTGAGTTCCTGCATGTCAGGGCATTTAACTTGAAAGCCCTTGAAGTCTCTTCCAACTCTATGATTTTAAGAAATCACAAATCTCAGGATTCCATAAAATGGAACCATGGAAGTTAGTAATATCAAAGTGCCACAAATGTGTAGGTAAAAGAGACCTTTATTAGCTCTATGAGATTAGCCCCATTTGCTGAAACCCTTCCTTGAGCAATTTTGTGCAGTCTTTTAATACTGGTGTTTAATTTGACTGCTCTTCCAAAATAATTTTTAAAATGTTGTTTTATTATTCTACAGGGTTACATGACTTGCTCTTCAGAATGTAAGTAGCATCCAGAGACTCTTTTCTTTGCCTCTTCTTATTTTTCATTTGTTCTTGACGGTAAACACCAGGGTGGACAACTTGTGGCCCAGTTGATATTGTGGGACTGTGACTCCCATCGTGCATCCCCATTGGCTATGCTTACTAGAGCTAATGGGATTGCAGTCTAATGACACTTGGAAGGCAACGTGTTAGTCAGTCAAAGGGTTCCTGGAGAACAGTGTGCGTTGAAACAAATATTCTGTTCCCTGTTCTTTGCTGGCCTTCATGTTGCTTTCAGAACTAGTACTTTGGGCTGCTGATGAACAAGAGATGGGAGGCAGCAATTAGATGCAGCAAAATTGGTTGTTGCTTAGGCAAATTTCTGAACTGAAGAAGAAGGTTTTATAATACTCTTGATGGGTGGAGCCCAGCATCTCATGATGAAATGTAGGGAGTTACTTTCCCTGCCCAGGGAATTCTGGGAACTGCAGTCATGATGGCTCATTACCTGGGAAAAGCAGCATGACATTCTGGTTCTACCTGGAGCAGCTCTGGATATATATTCTATTTTATCTATCAGATATTAAAGGGAGGAGGAATCATTTTTCTGTTTATGCCCTCATTCCAGCAGTGGACAGGGCTACAGACAGTGATGCACAATGAGGAACAATGCCACAATGCGTGAGATTCAGTAGTACTCTCTCTTCTCAGCAGTCACAATCACATGTGAACATGAATTTTTTGCCAGTGTACCCACTTTGCTGGTCCAAAGGAGGATAGTTGTGCTTCTTTCCCCAGTTGTATAAAAGCAGATGGATCCCTCACTGATTAGCTATGAGAGTGTGGCTGGCCACTGTCCAGATAATCATGAGCACCTGAAAAAGGAAATGCTGCCATTACCTCTCCTCCAGCATAAGGCTGCTCCTTTCCTCCCTGAGTACATTTACACAGCCAGTCAGGGTCTGGGAGCAAGTGCTCCCAGAAGCTATCTGGCTGACTTTGTGTACCACAAATGTTTCATTTAATCAACATTTCAAGTGGAATGGAAACTGGTGAGGCTCAAATACAAGTAAGTAACAAGCTACCCTTGCAAGCTGTCAGCTGATTTTTCTGCCTCCTCACATTACAGTCTCACTTTCTTGCTCTGAGCATCAGAAGCCAAACATTCATGAACACAGTGATGATTTTATGCCCACACTAAGTAAGCTGCAAAGCAAGGGCCCAAACAAATAATTTCTGTTCAGATAATACCCACTTTGCAGGTGGTGCTATGTGGCCCTTAACATTTAGAGCCTCGGCCTAACTGAGGTTTACCAAGGATCACTCAGTCCTTCTCTATCAATCTCAGTTCACCATCCCTTCTCTCTCTCTCTCTCTCTCTCTCACACACACACACACACACACTTATTCAAATTCATTCTCATACACAGTCCCTCTTCCCATCCCCTTTCTGCACTCCTAAATTAACCCCCCAGCCCTTAGGGCCACTACCACTACCATTATTATCTTTTTATTGCTGTTTTAATATAGACTATTAAAACACCAACCCACATCCACAAGCATAGGTCCACTGTACACTTGCATATTATCTTTCCTTTTTTGGGGGAAGCTGGTATTCTCTTCTTCCCACTGCAACAATCAAAAACCCCATCTAAACTCAACATTGTGTTGTGATAACCCCTCATCTCATGGCCATTCTGCTGCTGGGGAGGATAGCCTCCCCTCCCCCCCTCCCCCGGCCATTCTGTGGTGTCCTCATGCAGATGGATGACATCATCCACTGAGACCTCCAAAGGACCCGAGTAGATCATGGCAGAAGATGTCCTCAGTCTGCATCTGACTATGAGGATATATCAAAATGATTATTTGGAAACTGCTGCCCCACCCTTGCAATGGACTCATGCATCAGCAATGGAATGGCTCTGGAAGGAGAGCTATTGCAATGGAACAGTGAATCTCAGGAATGCTGAGAGGTGAGTTGTATCAGAACTCCATATATGGAACTGTTACATTGCACTTGACGATGGGGGGTTGCAGACTGCCAGAAATAGTGCAAATTGAGTCCACTTTTAGGGTTAAGGTTAGTGCTAGGGAATCATGGGAACTGTATTTTATTGTGGCACCAGAGCTCTCTGACAGAGAAGGCTCAATGTCCCAGAAAAAAAATACAATTCCCATGATTCCCTAGCACTAACCCTAACCCTAAAAGTGGACTCAATTTGCACTATTTCTGGCAGTCTGCAAACCCCCCCCCCCAATGTGGGCTCTTGGTCAGAGTATTAATACATACAATTTAGTAGAATATGCATTGTATTATTAGGATCTCTAAAAAAAGAATCAGTGCAAGAACTAGCATATCTAAAACAAAATCAGATGATGATGAATCCTCAGGCCAATGCACTACTCTCAACCATTCTCAGTGTCCTCCTGAGGCACTTTTGCTGAACTCTGTACCCCCTTTCCCAAAACTGTTCTTTCCAGCCAGCATCTTAAATTAATTTATCCATACATCTTTATTCATTTAAGAGGAAATTATAATACCATAATATTAAAAAAATGGTTAGAATTTACCACAGGAGTTATGAATTCTTAGCGTAGAGTTATGCATCTGTAACTCATTTGTTACATATGATCCCTATGTATTCATGGAGATTGTAAAAGTTCCCCAGGGCCTTACCCACTGAGACAGGTAGAGTTTTGTTCTCTTGTCAATTGGATTGCAGCAGATTAACGTTTCCATTCCTTGTCCTGTGAGTGATCACCAGTGCAAGGAGGAATTGTGACAGAGATTCTGCTTCTGATTAATGTGGTAAAAATCTCCCTTAACTTGTCTCATTCCTGAGGGGCAGACAGGAAGTTTTCTGATTCTTCTTGATGCTCATAGAATGGGATTCTTCCTGATTCTTCTTGACATTCACTCAGGGAAATGTGACACATTCCTGACAAGTTCTCCAAATGACTAAAAGCAAACATTTGCTTAAATTACTTCTTGCTTTTTTGGGATGGACTACATCTCTCAGAATCCCCTTCCAGCACAGCCATTGAGTCATGACAAGACTCACCTACTGAAGAGGCAGAGGACACAGCTGGGATCCTAAGCCCACAATCAAGGAGGAGGGACAAATGGATACAACAAAGACATTCAGCCAGGCTGCGAGCCAAGCAGCAACAAGGAAGCTCCAATTAGGACCAGCTGGTGTCAGGTCATTTAAGAGCTGAATCTCCCTACTGGAAGCAACTTGCCTCGACACCTGCACTTCATACCTTGGACTTCCTGGCTTATTTGACCCTTGGATTGTGTTGACCTCGATTCTTGTTGCCTTTCTCCTAATGAACACCCACAGGCAAGGATGCTTTCTAGCTGCTGGTAATTTACTGCCTCTGCCTGCACTGTCATTTGATAGTTCCTTCCCAGCCAGCCTGTGTAGGTGTTGGTGAATCAGGACAGTTTCTCATCCAAGTACTAACCAGGGCTGACCTTGTCCAAGAAAACTCTAGGAGAGAGTCTTAAGCTGAAGTTGAGTTGATGGTACACCCTTTAGAATCTATCAAAAAGATGAGAATCATGCCTTCTAATAAGAAAATGTGACTTGCCCAAGATTACCCAGTAGGTTTTCATGGGTGAACAGGGATTCAAACCCTGGTCTCCAGAAGCTGCTGTAGTCCAACAAACAAACCTTTCTAAAGATTCACAGAATAGAATTACAAGATTCAAATCCAAATTTCACCTTAAGCTCATGTGCTTAGCATGAGCCAATTTGTCTTGTTAGGAGAGAAAGACAATCTTTACAAAACCAAGTAGCAGAGCCACCCATCATCATAAGAAAGCACTAGGAAATAACCAATTAGTGTATACCCTGTGGTTTTAAAACACTGTCTGAATAGTGCTTTATGTAAAGTATGTAACCTTGCACATCAAATTTTCCTTTGACTCTCTTGTCCTGACACTTCATTTGCAAATGATGTAAAATTAAAATTCTCATACCTTGGTTGAGAGGCTGCCAAATTTAACAGCTCATTAAGGACTTTATTGGAGCATCAAGAAACCAATACCCCATATGTGTAATAAACAATGACGAGACTTCATCACATCCTTACTTCTGGTCGCTCATGGGAGGTTAGTTGGAACCATCAGTCTGCTGTATCACAATCCTCAGAGAACAGACCTCTGTCACTCACCATGGCTACTGGCTGGACTGTGGGAGGGTTTGGGCCAGAAGATGCTGTTTTGCTAAGTATACTTAATCACAGCCTCTCTTTTTTTGGAGATCCAGTAAATTCTCTGACACACAAAATTGGACCAAAAAATTATTTTTGTGCTAAGAATCCAATTTTTTAAAAAATGAAATGCACAAACCTCTGGACACTGGATGTGGCAGTGCATGAGAGGTGGTAAATAGTCTTGAATAGTGGCAGTATTTCTGGCTGGGCATGCTTTCTTTGTGTGTCATTCTTCCCATGCATTCCTACCACCTCCCCTCCATTTAGGGCTGGTGCAGAAGCTCATGAGCACATCAGCACTCCAGAAGATGCTGAGACAGCAATGGGGTTGGAAGGTGAAGCTGGTGAGCAGGTTGGAGAACCTTCCACTACAGCAGCTGGAGAAACATCAGCAGGTATGTCTTTGGATTAATCACTTCTTGCTTGAAAAGAAACAGTAATAAAGGTGGCATTTTTATAGTCACTGAATTGTCTTGTTGGCAGCAGTATCACCAAGAGTTTTATTGTGTGGTATGCCAATTCTTTTATGTAATGTTCCCAAGTGAAAACTTTTCCCATAAGGGACAGGGCTTCTATATCTTTAGTGACTGTGTAGAAGAGAGAGTCAGTTTAAGTAGAAGAGAGAATCATGGTGTAGAAGAGAGAATCACTTTAAGCAACTGAAGCTTGTGTGGCAAGCAACACCTACTGAAATTCCCTCTTCTGCACAACTATTAATGGTATGGTATCCCTGTCCCTTATTTCACCCTGCAACTCTACTTTTGAATCAGGTGCATAAACAATCAAAACTCCAAAAATAAATTAGGCTTATGGGGGAACAATCAAACATGGCTTTCCTAAGGCAGGCTTGCACTGCAAATTAATTGCAGCATGAATTGACAACATACATGTGTGAACAGAGAAGATTACTGCAGAATAAGTTTAACCATTCTAGTCCTGGTGCTTTTCAATCAGTGAATTTGGGATCACATTCAGAAACAGGTTTTCTCTAGAAAGATACCTGAAGAATATTCATAAGCAAACTGAGAAAAATAGCAGGTGGCAAAAGTGTTAGGCTAGTCCTCATAGTGTACTACATGACATGGTTCAAGCATTATTATTGAGCTGTCAAAACAGGAATGTGGTACGTGGTTTATGCTGGTATAACTCCTGGTTACTTTAGTGCAGGCATTTTAAAAGCATTGCAAAAGGAGGTATCCTGTACCTCCTTATGCACTTCTTTTGCTGTTGAGTACAGAAAGATACATGGAGGCTTCTGAGCACAGTTCCCCCTTTTGGCCACTGATTCACTGCACTCAGCAAAGAAACAGCTTCCACACTTGTCCAGCAGAACTGACAAAGTGATGGTTTCATCTTTTTTGGGAGCACAAGGGCAGCTAGCTTGCACCTGGGGATATGCTATTGGCCAGTGAGTGGAAAGGGTGGAAGTGTGCCCAGGAGCCTTTGGCTAGCATTCGTCACTTGTGAAAAAATAATGAATTCCCCCACCCATATTCCATATACCCTAAGTAAAATCTCCTGCTAGCAGAGATTTATTTCATAGGACTGGCCAGAAATGTTTTTGCTGAGACTATTTTTGAGATCAGGTGTTCATCAGGTATTGGAAATAATAGTCTGATTGCTTAATAGAGAACAAGGCAAATAGTACAGAATCCCAACAAAGGAAGGAAAAAAACATGTAAATACTTGTAGGCAGTTAGGGGGAATGGCCCATAGTCTTAGATGTGTATACACTAATGCACAGAGTATGTGAAATAAACAAGATGAAATTGAACTCTTAACACAGCAAAGCAAATACAATATAATAGGCATCACTGAAACATGGTGGGATGAGTCTCATGATTAGAATGTAGTAATAGAGGGTTATAACCTATTTCAGAGAAATAGACCAAACAGGAAGGGGGGAGTAGTAGCATTATATGTCAGGGATATTTAAACCTATGAAGAGATCTATGACTTAAATTCTACAAGACAGATTGAGAGTATTTGGGTAAAAATGAGAAGGGGAGAAACAACAGGGAGGTCATTGTGAGGTTGTACTACAGATCCACAAGCCAGACTGAAGACTTGGATGATGCATTCCTGGAACAGGTGACCACATATTCAGAAAGGAGAGATGTAATAGTAATGTAGGATTTAATCTGTCCTGATATTTTTAGGAAGTCAAACTCTGCCAAACATTTAAGGTCCAACAAATTCCTCAATTGCCTTGCAGACAATTTCATTCTCCAGAAGGTGGAAGAGGCAACAAGAGAATCAGCTATTTTAGATTTGATCCTAACCAACAGGAATGACCTGGTTAATGGGGTGAAAGTGGTAGGATCATTAGATGGAAGTGACCATGTTCTCCTGGAGGTTTGTTATACAGTGGAAAGGAGAAGCCAGCCATAATCAGACACACTTTTTAGACGTTAAGAAAGCTGATTTCAGTAAACTTAGGGAAATACTGGGGGTGGTCCCATGGTCAGGGATGCTAAAAGAGAGTACATTATGGATAGGAGTTTCTTAATAGTGAAATATTGAAGGCATAATTTCAAACAATTCCAATGAGGATAGAAAATGGAAGATGTTTAAAGAAACCAGGATGGATGTCTAAGGAGCTTTCAACTGAGCTATGATTTAAAAGGGACATGTTCAAGAAATGGAAAAGGGGGCAAATTATCAAAGAAGAATTCAAACAAAGAACCAGCATATGTAGAGAGAAAGTCAGAAAAGCTAAAGTGCAGAATGAGGCCAGGCTTACTAGAGAGGTTAAAACAGGGCTTTTGGGGTTATGTTCTTAGCAAAAGAAAGAACATGGAAATGGCAGGGCCACTGTATGGTGAAGAGGGGGTGGGGTGGGGGAAAGAGAAATGGTAGAACTACTCAACCCCTTCTTTACCTCAGTCCTAGAATAGGGCTCAACCTGGGCAAAATGGAGCAGATGACACTGTAGGAGAAATGCAGCACAGAACAGGTAATGAGGTAGTACAGGAATATCTGGCTATTCTAAATGAATTCAAGAATCCAGGGGCAGATGAATCTCATCCAAGGATATTAAAAGAACCCGCAGAAGTAAACTCAGAACCACTGTCAATAAACTTTGAGAATTCTTGGAAAAGAGGAAGAGTCCCAGTAGACTGGGGGAGGGCAAATGTTGTTCACATCCTCCCCCCCCCAAAAAAGGGGGGAGGGGGAGAGGACCAAATTAATTACCACCCAATTTGTCATCTGCCTGTGACACAAAATCTAGCAACCTTATTTATAATTTGTGGATCTTGGTCGGCACGGAAAAAAGAAAAATAAGATGCTTCCGACCTGCATGGTATATGTCAGACTTGGCTAAATTCAGTAACTCTGTGTAGCCATTAAACCAGCCAATTGAATGAATTAGGAGTTTACTGAAAACACACAGCCCCTCATAATGCCTGGGCTCCATCCCACACCCTTTGGTGCCAAAGCTAGCACCCACCTCCAATTCCCACAGCTCTTCAATCCCCCACCAAGTCAGCCCCCCTTTCTCCTTGTTCTCACCCAAGCTATCCTTCTTCAGCTGAAACACTCCACCCATCATCCCCCTTCAGCTGGAGATTCTCCTCAGCACCAGCCACCCTCCTACACAGCCCTTGCAGTCCACAGGCCTGACCTTCTCAAAACTCACTTACTATCCCACATTACTCCCATCTCCCCACCCCAAGCAGCCTACCACTCATAGAATCTAACTACATTTCCCATATACTAACTCACCTATCATCCTCCAAACAATTACAGCTATTACACCCCAAACCAAACATCTGACAGAACTCAAGCATGCAGGCATGGTTCTGACAGTATATTTTGGAGAACAACTAAAGTGAGGCACATCCCTTGGTAGAAAGGGCTATGAAAGATAACATCTTTAGCACAGGTGCAGCCATGCTCATGGTATGGGATTCTCTCTCCCTTCCAATACAGCAAATGGTAAAACATTAAAGTGTGCCAGGGTAAAAGCCTACCTGTACTTATGAGTTGTTAAGTTTGTAAGGTACTTGGGACAAGTACAGTTGCCCCTCCCAATTTGCAGGAGATCCGTTTTGCCCCCCCCCCCATGAATTGGGAAAATCGCCAATATTGGAGCCTCATTGATTCCAGTGGGGGTGCGCTCCTGCATGTGATATGGCATGTGCACCTTGGGTGTATGCCCCATTTTGACCTTCACAGCTTGCCATCCATGGAGGAGCAAGGGATGCAAATGGCAAGACCATGAATGGTGAGGGACAAGTGTAAAGGGTTTTGTAGCAATTCCTATAATAGGATATTTGTCCACTAAGCTCACGTGGTTCTGTAGTTCTATATCAGGTATTTGTCATTTAATGGCAGCTTTGGCATCACTGAAGCCAAGTGCTATCAGGCTGTTAGGTGTAAGCCCACAGTCAAAGTTTCTTATATAGAGCCTGTTTCCATGTAGATTGAAAGCTATCAGTTAACGTTAAGGAGGCTAGCCCAACTAGGCAGAAAAATCAGTATTAAATTTTACAATCCAAATGCAGGCCTCGATTAGAAGTCAGGCCAGCTGCTAGGGGCAGGACTGCATTTGGGACATAGGTTGGAACAGCAAATATGCTTCTAAGAAATTTAGTTTGCACTGCTTCAAATAAATCAAAATTACTGGTGGCATAAAGTTGGGAGCCATACAGCATTTGTGATAAAAACTTAGCTTGAAACACTTGGATGACAGAAGGAATATGTTACCCCCCTTTAGTATTAAAAAAACATCTTAGCAGAGCTGACATAATCCTCTGTGCATTTTCTACTGCTGAAAGACTGTCCCATGGTACTTATAATTTGTAACTTGTTCAATAGGGGTCCCATTTATTTGCCATTTATGGGTGGTCCTCTTCCTTGTAAAAACCATCACCTTTGTTTTATTGTAATTTATGGCTAGGGATTTGTTGTTATAATAATTGACAAGCTCCTTCAGGAGTTTCCTTAAACCTATTGTTGAGAATGATAATAGGACTGCATCACCTGCATATAGGAAGATTGATAAAGGTTGGTTGGCCAGTTTAGGGGAATGAAAGCTAGTCCTCATTAGACTTTTAATCAATGAGTTAATATAAAAATTAAATAAGGTGGGTGCTAGAATACAATCCCTTTATAAGTAGGGATTGGGTTAGAACAGAGGTAGGCAACTTTTGCTTACTGGGGGCCAGTTTGCTGGTCCCAAGGTCTTCCGCAGGCTGAGGAGGGGGGAAATGGCGTCACTCACACATGCTCACACATGCGTGCACAGTACGCTGGAAGTACTGCGCATGCACATGCATGCTCCCTCGCGTATGCACAGTACTTCTGGCGTACTGCGCATGTGCGAGCGAGTCTCAGCTGCCATTTTGTTTTCCAAAATGGCTGCCGTGACTTGTTCGCACATGCACAGTATGCTGGCGCATGCAGAAATGAGTCGCGGCACCAATTTGGAAAGCAAAATGGTGGTCACAACTCACACGGCGGCGGTGGGGGCAGCGTGCAGTGGCGGGGGTGGTGGCAGGACCAGGCTGGGGCTGGTCCAAAGGGGCCATAGGTTGCCGACCCCTGGGTTAGAAAGATGCCTCAGATAATTACATCTCACCCTAAGGTAAGTATTTTCATATAGGCCACACATAAGTATTAACAGCTTTTTACCAATGGCGGTACTCTCAAATTTCTTCCATAACCTATCCCTAGGGATTAGATCAAACACAGACTTAAAATCAATGAAAGCTGTATAAAAAGCACCCCCAGATGAGGCTACATATTTACCAACCAAATGCTGAAGGATGAGACCTTGAATAACCACTTCTGAAAACAGCTTGCTCCTCTTCCAGTATGTTTTCATGGTCCAGTCAGTCCAGTAATTTTGAATGCAAGTGGTTTGCATGATGTTGCACATCTTCGTAATTCTAATACTGTATATTTAACTCCATTACAAACACACAATACCCCAACAGGATTCTGGTCCTAATCTTTAAGGTGCTGCAATACACTTTGCATATGCAGCACAGTTGTTTGTGCAAGCATAGTCGTACCTTCCACAA
This sequence comes from Phrynosoma blainvillii, assembly GCA_026167975.1. Taxonomy (NCBI): domain Eukaryota; kingdom Metazoa; phylum Chordata; class Lepidosauria; order Squamata; family Phrynosomatidae; genus Phrynosoma; species Phrynosoma blainvillii. Next base: position 16,871,940 of record JANUYF010000006.1, read on the forward strand.
ACATATTATTTGCTGCCATTGCCCTGCCAGCTCATATGGACCTTTTTACTCTTTGGGTGTTTCTTCCTGTCTTTCTACAGAGATTAGCCCAGAGGAAGCTACCAGGGGTCCAGAACATCCTGCAGCATCCCAGGAAGATGCCTCAGCTCCAGGCCAAGCTCCAGAACCCACTGCTGATGATGCTCCAGTTAATGTTACAATCACAGTAATGGCAACACCATGACTGCTGGGAATCTGATTCCATGGAAATCAATTCAGAATAATTTAGGGAGCTTTTCTGGAGTTCCAAGGAAGAAGAGTGATATGGTGATATAGTGCTCAGGAGGATATACTCCCAAGTCTTGAATTGGGCAGGAACTGTCCCATCACTGGCCCTGTTGTTTCTACCTCTTTGGGTGGAGGAAGGGACAGAAGGCTATCTTACTGCATATATCTCTGGTTTTACCCACCATACTTGGAACAATGAACAAATAACCTGTGAACAATCTACAAACTGCCTTTCTATAGATAAGTGGTTCCTTTCTTCCTTTTGGTAAAAAGCAACAGGACAGTTCTTGGACTAATATCTGGAAGTCTTTTAGAAGACACTTTCATTTTCACATGTCTTCAGAAAATGTTGAGAAATTTCAGTTGGTACACACAGCCCTGATATCATACTAGAGATGAGAATTTTGTCTATTAAGTTGGTGTGCAGGGGGTTGTTTCTAATGGTTTGTGTCATTGATGCTGCAGTTAAACAGTTTGATGCACGGAGACCATAGAAATATATTTTTCTTAGGAGGTGTGAAATTAGTGGAAAGTAATTGGGATAATAAGTAATTGGATGGGCCTGAGCTCCTTCACAAAACTATGGAGTCTTTACACTCTCAAAGGTCACTTGATAAGTAGGATTTGATTAGTTGTATCAGCTTCAATGGCAAATCCAATAGAAATTATAGGGTTAGGTGATTTGTTTAAGAAAGTGCACTCCATTGCTAAGTTAGAATACTGGCAGCTCTGTCTAACCAGCCAATTCCCACAAAGAATGTGTTTATCAAAAGGATAAAGATATGAATATGGTGGCAACAAGCCTATTAAGAGCCACAGAAAGCTGTCTTGTGAAGAATCAAGCCACCATTCCATAAGGCTTAGCATTTTTATAGGTTTCAGACAAGGCTCTTTCCCAGCCTTAACTGGAGATACAGACAACTGATCCAGGGACCTTTAGGCAAGAATCCAGTTGGTGTATTATGCTGGTCATGGGTATGGGGTTGCAGGAATTAAGCAGAGCAGTGAAGGACAGAGGATATTGGAAATGTCTCATCCATAGGGCCGCTATGAGTTCAGATCAACTCGAGGGCAATTAACAACAAAATAGTGTGTAATGCCAGTGTAAGGCACTTTTTACCAGTGCATAGTGGCAGTGGAGTGCAGCATGAAAGCTGTCTCTGTTGGGAGCAGGGTGGATTTGATTGAAATCAATTTGATTTATATCATGACTTAAATCACAATTTAAATCACTTCTCAGAAAGACTTAATACATATTCTACCCAACTCAGAGGTATGGAAGACTCATTCTTGCTGGTATAGTCTTAATATTTACAATCAGATTAAGTTTTCATTTTTAGAATAACTACTTTTCAGATTAGTTTTACCGTATATATATAAAGATACTGATTTGGTTATACTATTAGAAACACATCATAGATGGAAAGGTTGCTTACCTGTAACAGTATTTCTTCGAGTGGTCATCTGCGAATTCACACAAATGGGTATTCACTGCGCATGTGCAGCAACTTCGGATCCTTCTAGAATCGCTAGGCAGATCTTAAAGTTGCAACTTTCCGTTAGGCTGGGCTTAAGTTGCAACTTTTTGGCGGTAGCGCCGCCCATCCCTATATAGGCTCCGTGCCGGTACCGCCCCCTTCAGTTCCGGAAGTTCGTCGCCATCTGTGAAATAAACAGAAACATAAGCAGGCACAGTGAGGGGAGGATGGGCGGGATTTGTGTGAATTCGCAGATGACCACTCGAAGAAATACTGTTACAGGTAAGCAACCTGTCCTCCTTCTTCGTGGTCTCTGCGAATCACACAAATGGGTAGGACTGACAAGCTTAGGTGACAGGAGGGGGGAGTGTCCTGCCAGAACACGGTACCGGCACACACGATGCCGTAAGGATCAGGGAAACACAACACTCACTGTGTCCAGTCGATGGCTGACATCGATCACTTAGTGTAACCCCGACAGCAGGACTGCCCTCCCGAAGGCTGCCTCATGTCTGGCTCTTGCATCCATTCTGTAGTGCTTGACAAATGTCAAGGGTTGAGACCAGACTGCAGCCTTGCAGATGTCTTCTAGTGGCACCCCCGATAAGAAAGCGGAGGATGCTGCCACAGCCCGAGTTGAGTGGTCTCTCACTCCAGCTGGGAATTCCTTGTTGGCGAGCTCGTAGCAGAGCCGGATCGTGGCTGTTATCCATTTGGAGAATCTCTGTGAAGAGACCTGCAGGCCCTTCTTTGGCTCCCCATAGCAGACGAAAAGGCGATTGGATCGTCTCCAGCTCGATGTCCTATCTACATAGAAGGCTAGGGCTCGTCGCACATCAAGGAGGTGTAGCCGTCTCTCCTCTACAGTAGTAGGATTCGGGGCCAGTGTCGGGAGCACAATGTCCTGATTCAAGTGAAATGCAGACACCACCTTAGGTAGAAAGGTGATGTCTGGTCTCAAGACCACCTTGGCCTTGTGGAAGATGAGAAACGGCTGGTCCGCTCTCAAGGCACAGAGTTCGCTGACCCTGCGGGCCGAGGTAATCGCTACCAAAAAGGCCGCCTTCCACGATAACAGTCTGAGATCAGTGGTGGCCAGGGGCTCGAACGGAGCTGCTGAAAGCCTAGAGAGAACGATACCGAGGTCCCACCCCGGTGTCGGTACCGTTGCGGGAGGATGCAGGTTGGAAAGTCTTCTAAGAAAAGCCTTTACAAGGGGCTCCTTGAAGAATGATGGCACTCCGCGGAGGTGGTAGAATGAACAGATTTCTGATAAATAGCATTTTATGGATTGGGTGCCAAGCCCACTGTCAGTTAGGGACATCAAGAAGTCCAGTACCGTCTCCACAGAAACTCGGGATGAGGACAGCCCTCTAGAGTCCAGGAAGCGTTGAAACTTAGCCCACTTTAAGGCATAAGATTTTCTGGTAGACGGTTTCAGGGAAGCTCTGATAACAGCCCGGACCGGAGATGGTAGCCTGTTTAGGGCAGGATCCTCCAAGCGACTAGCTGGAGAGAATCCATGTCCGGATGGAGAACTCGGCCCCCGTGCAGCGATAACAAGTCCTGTCAGGGATCGAGGCGGAGAAAGTTCCCTCTGGAGAGGTTCAAGAGCGGGACGTACCATGGTTGTCTGGGCCACCAAGGGGTGATTAAGATGACATTTGCCCGGTCCCGCCTGGTGATTAGAGGGATGGGGGGAAACATATACAGGAATTCCCCCGCCCACTGGTAAAGGAAGGTGTCTCCCAGCGAGTTCGGGGCTCTGAGCCTGGAGCAGTAGCGTCGACAGTGAGTGTTTAGGTGAGTTGCGAAGACGTTGATCTCCGGCTCTCCCCACAGCTGGAATATGTAAGCCACCGACTCCGGGTGGAGACGCCATTCGTGACACGAGTCCTTGGTCCTGCTGAGCTGGTCCGCGAGCTCGTTGTCTTCCCCTGGAAGGTGGATTGCCTGCAGGGTAATGTTCCTTTCTATGCAGCAGTTCAAAATCTGCAGGGTAGACTGGAGTAGGGAGCGGGACTTCGTCCCCCCTTGTTTGTTGATGTAGTACATCACGGTAGTGTTGTCTGTGGAGAGCAACACTACCTTGTCCCGAAGCTCGGGCTCGAAGGCCCGGAGGGCTTTCTGGACCGCGAGCATCTCAAGCTCGTTGATGTGAAGTAGTCTTTCGCTGTTGTTCCAATGGCCCTGAACAGTGAGTTCGTTGATGTGAGCTCCCCATCCTTCCATGGAAGCGTCTGTAGTCAGAGACAACTCTGGCTGAGGCGGAAGGAAGGGCATTCCGGAACACACATTCCTGGGCTCGAGCCACCATCGGAGGGAGCGCGCCACTGCCCTCGGTATCGGCAAACGGCAGGATGGAGGGTCTCGAAGGGCATCGAAGACCGATAGGAACCAGGCTTGGAGGGGCCTGAAATGTAGACGGGCCCATCGTGTTACAAAGGTAGTTGACGCCATGTAGCCTAAGGCAACTTGTACGGCGTGTGCCGAGACGTGTCTCCTGCTGAGGCATTCCCGCACAGCAGTCCTCAGTGCCTCGTAGCGATCCGATGGTAGGAAAGCCATGGAGAGGGTGGAGTCCAGAGTAGCCCCAATGAATCTGCATACCTTCGACGGGACGAGATTGGACTTGTCTAGGTTGACCATGAATCCAAGACAGCGAAGGAGGTCCATGGTAAAGTTGATGTCTTGTAAAAGTTGGTCTTGGGATGGAGCCACCAGAAGCCAGTCGTCCAGGTATGGGTAGACAGCTATAGCCCGTTGATGCAGAAAAGCCACGGCGGGAGCCATGCATTTCGTGAAGACCTGTGGGGCGGTAGACAGGCCGAAGGGCAAGACTCTGTAGCGGAACGCCTGGTCGCCCACAGCGAACGATAGGAATCTTCTGTGGTCCTCCCTGATCCCGATATGAAAGTAGGTGTCCTTGAGGTCCAGGGTCGCCATCCATAAGTTCTCCTGCAATAGTGGTAAAATAGAAGCCAGGGTTACCATGCGGAACCGCTTGTAGGACAAAAACTTGTTAAGGTGTCGGAGGTCCAGGATTGGTCTCAGGCCCCCATCCCGCTTCGGTACCGTGAAGTAACGGGAGAAGAAGGAGGATGGGCGAACAGACGGGTCCACTGGTTCTATGGCACCCTTGTCCAGTAACGAGCGCACTTCGTCGAGTAAGGTGGGGAAGGGGTCAGTGGAGAGGAGGTTTCCTGTGGGGGGAAGCTCTGAGAGTTCAAGAGCATAACCACCGGCAACAATGGAAAGGACCCAAGAATCAGATGTAATTTGAGACCAAGAGGTGAGAAACGGTCTCAATCTGTCCCCAAACAGGAAGGGGCCGGCGAAGTGCGCTCCAACATATCACTGTGTCTTTTTAGGCTTGTCACTGCCCTTTTTGAACTGGCGGTATCTAGACTGGGGCTGCGGCCGGCGTCCCGAGGAAGAGGAAGATTGGGATTGTTCCCTCTGCCTGGGTTGGTCAGATCTGTCCTGGTAGTAGCGCTGGTGTTGCTGCGGATAACAGGGTCTAGAGCCCCCGAAACGGCGGCGAGGATGTTGCGAAGACGAAGACGTACCATGTTTCTTGGCAGCGAGCTTCATCTTATACTTGGTATTAAGCTTCTCGTCTGTGTTCTTATTGAAGAGACCAGAGTCGTCGAAGGGAAGATCTTCAATCATAGTTTTGGCGCTGGTTGTTAGATCCGACGACCTCAGCCAGGCAAAACGTCTCAGGGCGATCGAGCCCGCAATCAACTTGGCGGAGCAGTCCGCCGCATAGCATGCCGACACAATCTGCTGCGATCCGATAGAGTGGGATTCGGATTGCAGGGCAACGGCCAGTGCCTTTTTATCATCCGGCAGGTCCTCCAAGAGGGGCAGGAGACGCTCCATTATATGCTGTTGGTAGGCCCCCATACACGCAGCATAGTTTGCTACCTTCATATTCAGGACTGTGGCAGCGTAACACTTTTTAGCCAGACCGTCTATTTTCTTCCCATCCTTATCCACCGGCGAGGTGAATTTGGAGGACGATACTGTCTGGATAAGGATGGGAAGAAAATAGACGGTCTGGCAAACTATGCTGCGTGTATGGGGGCCTACCAACAGCATATAATGGTGTTCTACATCTCGGAAGATAGAAAATCTGTACCGGATCGCCCCCTCCCAGGCTTCGTGGCTCTTCGAGCACCCCCGCCCCAACTCTGACATCGTACCCTCGTTGAACACCATCCTGCTTCCCCAACGGACAACGAGGGTACTCGGCTTTCTTTGCGATGAAGAACCCGAGGAAGAGGCTGATCGGATAGACAACACTGAAGGAGATCTCGAAGGTGGTGACAGAGACCTGGAGCGGGAACGATCCCGTCGGGTGCGGTGATGTTCTCGAGCCCGAGGCGGAGTATGAGAGCGGGATCTAGAGACGACTTGGCGAGAGCGGGACCCATGGCGCGGAGGTGAAGGCGAAACGGCCCTGGGAGCTTGAACCTGGGCCCGTGGAGGTGGTGGACGGGCGAGGAACGTCTTCGGATCAACCCTCATCAGGAACTGGTTAGCAAAGGAGTCATAAACCAGATTCGGATTGTCCTGGAGGATCTTTTCCATCTCCGGATCAAGGGGAGTAACCTCAGCTTCCGTGCCCAAGCTCGCACGATCCCTATGAAGGGTGGAAGGTCCTGGAGTGGGCGCAAGGACGTCCTCTCTAATTTCACCCTCTGACTCGGAGCCAGACACCAAAAAGTGCGGTGGTTGACGGGGAGGAGATGACAAAGCAGCCTCCAGGACGGGAGGGCTGCGGAGTGACGGTCCCGCCGGTGGAGAGGGCAACTTGGAGCGGGTCGGAGGAGACGACTCGAGCCCGTGACGTTCCTTCGACTTCTCAGGTCGAACTTTAGATCTTTTCGTCGGTTCCTCCCTCACAGGCTCATCCTCCCTATCGAGGGAATGATGCCGCTTGGTAGAGGATTTGGTCTTCTTGGGACCCGGTGAACAGCCCCTTTCAGAATGCGCCTTCTTGGAGGTTTTAGAGGCCTCCTCAGGTGCAGAAGTTGGAGCGACGACCTTCTTTTTTGGTTTAGAAGGAGCTCCGGTGGAGGTCTCTCCCGCTGAAGCATCCTTGGAAGGTGGACGCAAAGCCTCCTCGTAAAGGGCTGCTTTAAGTCGCTTGTCCCTATTTCTTAGGGCTTGCGAGGTCATAGACTTGCAATCCGAGCAGGCCTTCGGATTATGGGCCTGGCCCAAACACAACAAGCAGAGCGAGTGTGGATCCGAATTAGGGATCTTGTTAGTACATTTTGGGCACTGCTTGAAGGATTTCGAGGACATCCTGATCAGAGTAGTCGACAATCCGGTTCACCAACAGCAGACAACAATAACGTAGAGGCCAAAAACGAAGTCAAAGTCAGTCCGAGGTCAAAAACATGAGCGATTCCAAAGCTGAGATTGCAAGTAAAGCAAGCAAAGGTTCCTCCGAAGCTGCTAACGCGGCGGACAAAAGGAACTGAAGGGGGCGGTACCGGCACGGAGCCTATATAGGGATGGGCGGCGCTACCGCCAAAAAGTTGCAACTTAAGCCCAGCCTAACGGAAAGTTGCAACTTTAAGATCTGCCTAGCGATTCTAGAAGGATCCGAAGTTGCTGCGCATGCGCAGTGAATACCCATTTGTGTGATTCGCAGAGACCACGAAGAAGAAAGATAATTATCAAATTATTGTGAAGTGAACTATCTCCAGTTTAATAGGTTAATCATTTATATTTTAACAACTTTCTGCTGTACCTTATTGGAAGGAGAAAAATAATCATTGACTTAATAATAATTTAAATAGTTTAATTTAACTAAAACAATAACATTTTAGCTTATGTATTTTTGTATTTGCTTAAACATCCATGTTTGTCAACTCATGCGGATAAACAAAATATCTTTAAAGAAAAAGTAGACTATCAGCCCAGTCCACAGCTTAAAATACTGTCCCCTGTAGCTCAGTCATCATCTTCTTGTCTGTTCATAGTCTGGAAAAGAAAAACAGGTTTTCCTGCTTTATTGGGTCCCAAACAATTTTTCAATTTAGAATAAATTAGTCCAAAGGAAGAGAATATTCTTTCTATGCCAGAAGAAGAAGCTATTGCTATTAAACGTGAAATCATTATTTCAGCGGTCTCTAAATCCAAGTGCTTAAGTGACTTCTATCAATTCACTGGTATGACTTTCTTTACACATCATCAGCAAACTTATATTTCTTGAATGGTTCCTCCTCAGCTTTGAAGTTTATGATAGTTTGCAGTGCAGATGGTTGATTGCTTGCTACCCATGTCATAGCCAATTCCTCTTCCTCAGCACTTAAGTTTGACCCTGGTCCCCAATATTGACAATATTTGCAAGAGAATGAGCTAGAGACAGTGCTTGTCCCATTCTTTTTTTAAATGTTTGTAATTTAATTCTGTCAGTGTGTAGTTCTGTTTTTAAGTGCTCATTCAGTTCCTTCCAGATTTCAACAGCATCAGCAATAAAACAACAATTTTCTGTATTTTGTTTAAAGCTTCAGAAGTGGGTTTCAGGATGCTCAACATATCTTCAACATTTCTATTAAATCCAATTCAAATAAAAATCCACCAAATAGTGATACCTTTATTGTCAACCAAAATGCACAATATACTTGTTGCAAGCTTTCAAAGTTCCACTGGCTTCTTCATCAGGCAAGATGTTACAAACCAAACAGGAGAAAAAAATGGAGATGTTAGTCAGATGCCTGCATTTTGATGTTTCTGTCCTTAGTTAAGATGTTAAGTGGAGGGTATCTTTTGCAGGCTGGCCCGTCCTCCTTCTGTCCAAGTGGCTATTGGGAGATTTGCAAAGACCAGGAAACCTAAAGTCCATTTGCATCTCAACAAGGACCCCCTCTCTTGCAATCCTATATGCCTCCATTCCTATGAGGTCACAGGCCTCTTTGTAGGCAGAGGACAATGGATTCCTCAAGGAGTCTTCATGTTTTTGTATCAGGGACATTTTGGTAGGTGTTGAGGTAAAACATCCCAATCCAGTTCAAATTTAAGAAGAAAAAATTGTTTCTTAAGGCCAATGTTGAGGATTTGGGCCGTGGACATGCTATCTATTTTCTCTCGATTTTGTTCACAAAACGGCATCAGAATAGGCCAGTTCATGATATACTGCTCAAAACAGTCTACTACAGAGTTCCATCTAACATCTTGTGGGAGTATTAGCTTGGTTCCACCCATTCCTTTCAACTGTTGCTGCTAAATGATTGTAACAGAAGTATTTAGCAATTTCAACAATATTAGTCTTTATTTCTAGAACACTGAAGTCTTTGGCTGGGAGCACTGCAAGCATATGCTATTAGGTTTGTACACTTCCTGCTCTTCTAAATTTCTTCTCATCTTGGCTACATTTGAAGCATTGTCTGTGACCAAACTGTGTACTAGGCATTTTAATTTTTGTTTGCATATTATAATTTTTGCTGGCATTTCTTGCTTCTGTGTGCACATTTCCTGAGTATCAATTATTTCTACAAGGAAGACATTCCCTTCTTCTGTTGTCATACAAGTACATATAATAGGATCATTGTGGACATTACTCCACCCATCAAAACTTAGGTTAACAATTTTACTCTCTAGAGCTGTTGCACATTGTTCCATTTCTTTGTTATACACTTATCCAGCAGTTTACCTGCAATATTCACTCTGCTGGGTGGACTATATCCTGGTCTCGGTGACTGAACCATATTAATCAAGTGTGAGTTTTCAATCAGATGGAAAGAAGAGTTTGTTGTGTAAACAGGGCAATCTTTTTCATCAATTAATTTTTTCTGATCTGTTGTTTTTTATCACAAACTTATCTATGGTGTTTCCTAGATGGTCAGTTCTGTGGATGTCGGATGTATAAGATGTGACTGAAACATTATCCAGGACAGATAACTCTGAAAGTATAGAACATGAGGATCATGATCTCAAAGGCAGATAGTTTCCAGAATCCTTTATTTTGATGATGGATTCCCCTAAACAAAAAACCCCCACTGCTGTTATTTTATTATTTAAACCATTTCTGCTTCATTTAGTACAATGGGCTCTTGGTATCTGCTGGGATTTGGTACAGGAACCTCCAGTGGATAACAATATCTGTGGATGCTCCAAGTCTCATTAAATACAATGGCATGGTAAAATTAATTGTATTTGCAGCATATTGTATATCTGTTGGTGTCTTTAAAAGCTTCTTTTGCTGTATATCTCTTGTTTACATAGATTATTATACCATTTCTTTTTTAATCAATTGCCATAACGAATGCTTCTCCTAATACTCCTAACCTGGTTAATGTAAACTAATAAGTCTCCAGAACTACATCCAAGAGTTTTTAAAGAACTGACAGAAGTAATCTCAAAGCCACTGGCAATAATCTTTGAGAACCCCTGGAGAACAGGAGCTGTCCCAGCAGTCTGGAGGAGGGCAAATGTTTTCCCCATCTTCAAAAAGGGGAAAAAAGAGGACCCAAATAATTAGAGCCTAATTAGCCTGACATCAATACCAGGAAAGATTCTAGGGCAGATCATTAAACAGAAAGTCCTGGGCCCTCTCTTCCAGATCTATGATTCAATGATTTAAGGTTCTTGAGATATCTAGATAACTCTTATATGAATATCTTGTAAACATAGCATCTCTAGTTTTTGTTTCTCTAAATCAGTGATTCCCAAACTGTGTTTTGGACTACAGCTCCCAGAAGCGTCTGCCATCCTGGTCTTGGATAGTCTTGGATTCTGGGAGGTGAAGTCCAAAACATCTGGAAGGCCAAAGTTTGGGAATCACTCCTCTAAATAATGAAAGCTTTTTCTTCTTTTATGTGGTGAATTTAAGCTGCAGATGTTCCAGGACAGTATCTTACAATTCATCTTACTAATTTCTCCTTTTTAATCCTTGATTCCATATTTGTATCCAAGAGGTTGTCTTCTTGTCCTAAAATTTGTTCTTCTTGTCCTATATCTTCTTTCTCTTCTCTTTCCACATTCTTTTTATGTTCTTTCTCTTTTCTTGTTCCATCTGATTTGGAAAAACTATTCTCCCTTTTTCTTTTTCAGTGTCCTGTTACAATTCTTCTTGATATTTCTTTAAAAAGTATTTTGCTTTATCTGTTGTGTTCAATATATATCTCCTTTTGTGAAAAATTAATGACAGTCCTTCTGTTTTCTCCCATCTAACCATCAATCCTTTTTTTTCTTCAACATATTTATTAGAAAGGTATAATCTTTCTTTCTTCTCCATATCTGAGGAGGGATATCTTTGAAGATTCTGATTTTTTTAAAAATCGACTTTCAATTAGATATTTTACTTGTTCTTTCACAAAGTAGACCATGATGTTTCCGGTGGCTTTTTTTTCTTTGCTATCTATGAGTCTGTTCTAAACAATTTATCCACTTCTAAATCCAGTTTTTCTGTTGGCCATTCAATAAAATGCACTAGTATTGGAATTATTTGTGTTGATAAATCTTCATTTGGCGTTTCCATTAAACTCCTAATTTTTATACATTTCATTCTAAACTTTATCTCTGTTTAAATGTTCATATCCATATCTTGATCCAGTTTCTGTATTAGTTTTCTCATATGTTTCTCTATATTTCCTGTTTTATATTGTATTTCATGTATTTTGTTATTCATGTTTGCTATACTTTTGGAGATTCCTTCTTTTTATTCCCAAAATTCTTTAGTTCCTTCAATATTAAATCCACACCTTATTCAGAAAAACTACATGTAATTTTTGCACACAATCAGTATTAAATCCAACAATTTATATTTCTCAACTTTGTAACAGAAGGTGTGTAAATAATGAAAAAATAGGAAGAAAAGGGATATTTTTCATAGAATCATACAGTTGGAAGAGACCTCAAGGGTCATCTAGTCCAACTCCCTGACATGCAGGAACTCACAATCAAAGCACCCCCAACAGATGACCATCCAACCTCTGATTAAAAACCTCAAAAGAAGATGACTCCACCACAATTCAAGGGACTGTGCTCCATTGTTGAACAGCTCTTACTGTCAGGAAGTTCTTCCTAATGTTGAGGTGGAATCTCTCCCTGTAGTTTTCATCCATTGCTCTCTGTCTGGAGCAGCAGAAAACAAGCTTGCTCTATTCTTAATATGACATCCCTTCAAATATTTAAAACAGGGCTATCATATTACCTCCAGGTTAAGAGGTAATTCCTCACCTGGAATATTGTGTCCAGTTCTGGGCAGTGCAATTAAAAAAGGATGTGGACAAGCATGTCCAGAGGAGGGAAACCAAAATGGTGAATGGTCTGAAAATCATACCCTATGAGGAGCGACTTAGGGAGCTGGGTATGTTGAGCCTGGAGAAGAGAAAGGTTAAGAGGTAATATGATAGCCCTGTTTAAATATTTGAAGGGATGTCATATTGAGGATGGAGCAAGCTTGTTTTCTCTTCTCCAGGCTCAACATACCCAGCTCCCTAAGTTGCTCCTCATATGGCATGGTTTTTAGACCATTCACCATTTTGGTTGCCCTCCTCTGGACACACTCCAGCTTGTCCACATCCTTTTTGAATTGCAGTGCCCAGAACCAGACACAGTATTCCAGGTGAGGCCTGACCAAAGCCTTCTAGACACTATACTTCTATTGATGTGGCTCATTATTACATTGGTTTTATTAGCTGCTGCATCACACTATTGACTTATGTTCAACTTCTGATCTACTCAGACTCCTAGATCCCTTTCACATGTACTATGGTCAAGCCATGTTTTCCCCATCCTATATCTGTGCATTTCTTTTTTTTCTGCCTAAGTGCAGTACTTGCCTGCAGGTAGTATCTTACATTTCTCCATGTTGAAATAAATTTTGTTTTAGCTCAGCTTTCTAACCTATTAAGGGCATTTTTAATTTTCATCCTGCCCTCTGGGGTATTAGCTGCTACTCCTAGTTTGGTGTCATCTGCAAATTTCATAAGCATGCCCTCTGTTCTTTCATCCAGGTAATTGATAAAGATGTTGAATAGCACTGGACAAAACCCTGGGGTAAGCACTGGTCACTTCTCTTCAGGATGAAGATAAGCTGTTGTTGAACACATTTTGAGTTTGGCCAGTCAGTCAATTAGAAATCCGTCTAGTTGCAATGTTTACCTACATTCTACTAGTTTGTTTGCAAGCATATCATGGGAGATCTGATCAAAGGCAATACTGAAATCAAGATATGCTACATCCACAGCATTCAATTCATCTATGAAGCTGGTAATTTTATCTTAAAAGGAGATAACATTCATCTGGCAAGACTTGTTTTTGAGAAACTCATATTGACTTGTTGCAATTATGGCATTCCTTTCTAGTAATAAGCAGACATGCTGCCAGTTTTAGTTGGCTAGCTCCTCTTTCACTCACCAACACCCATTTGCCTCAGGAGCAAATGAGTTCCTTTTTCAACTCCAGACCTGTAACAAGAGGAGCAGCTATGAAGTATCTCCCTTAGTCTGGCCTACTCTGTTCCAACGTAACAGCTTTGAATTTCTTAGTCCTTGCATGGTTGTTTGTTTTTGTATAATTATTGATTCCTCCTTTTAAAATAAAACTCATTACTAGTGTAGAATCCTGCCTCTGGAATTCTTTGTGTCTCTGGAGTTGGTATACAAAGGGATTGGTCCCAAGGTTAAGTAACTCCGGCAATAGACATTTAAGCTAATTTTAATTCCCCAAAATCTTGAGGATTACAAATTGGTGGAGAAGTTGATTGGGCAATCCTCTGGATTCTAGATAGGCTAATTGGCATGCCCAGAATACAGATGTAGAGGAAAGAGGCACTAGGATTCCCAGATAGCGGTACAAACCAAGTGCAGGAGTGAGTATTGAATTCTATGTGTTTTTGAGCCATAAGGGCTGGCCTATCCAAGAGTTGCCTTTCCCCCTTTTCTGCCTTTGGTCACTGATTTGGTTGCAGTCCCTGCACCTGGCACTTTACTTCAAGGGAACTTTGAATGTTGGGCGGGGGGGGGGGGGGGGAGTGACGTCCATGCAAATTCTTTTTTGTTTTCTCTATCTGTGGATTGGAAGAAGTTGTCAAGGACCCCGTGTAGGAACCTCACAATCATTCCACCCTATGCACAAGGCTGTGTGCCCATTCATAGGTTTGAGATAAGGCTGGATGCCCATTTAAAGTTTTTCATGCTGAGGTGGGGCTGCATGCTCATGCTCATGCATTTAGGCCCTCGAGATAGCGGAAGGTGCCCCTCTCCCGGAAAAAGTCTTTTGACAAAGCAGGCCTGAGCAATGCTGCACTCATTGTCAGAAATCCTGGGGGGGGGGTGTCTGATGCACAGGCTGTGGCCTGTGGTAACCGGAGCTTGCCCACGGAGGGAGGGTTCTGAAGTTGTGCCTTCTGATAAGGTGGGGCCAAAAACCAAGCCAGAGAAGCTTCCAGATGGCCCCCTGACCTAACTTCCTGACTTTTCAGAAAGGCTAACTGTGATCCACATGCCACAACCCAAAAATGATGAGAACAGCTGAACCTCAAAACCAATTGAATAAATGGATTTTCAAGGAAGGACCAAATCCTTGGAGGGATGATAGTTTTCAGATAGAGGATCTGTTTGAGACACTGATGACCGCCTACGCAGATCTCACGGCCAAGAAAACCCTTGTCAGGGTGTCCCAATCCAAGAAATATTTGCTTGCTTATTGGAGAGTTTGGATGATTGCCCAAGAATTGACACATGCAAGACAACAACAAAAAGTTGGCCCTGAAAGTGGAAATGATGCAACAAATTGATGAGCAGATGGCATACATTAGAGCAAAAAGCACCCCAAACAGCACATATTCCTTCAGTTTTTTCTTACATTCTTCAACTATTTCATCTTTCCGTAACAGTGATTCATTTAATCTTCATTTATTGGTATTCAATTTATTTTTTTCATTACCATCAACATGGGATTATGGCTAGATAAGGGTTTTGATAGAATTTCCACTTTTCCAATTTTGTTAACTAAATTGTTTGAGACCCAAATCATATCTATTCTGGATAGAGATTTCTGAGAGTCTGAAAAAAGGTGAAATCTTTAGTATCTTTTTCTTTAAATCTCCACGAGTCTGTTGAATTCCTTAGTTAATTTCCTGATTTTTATTTTTGTTGTCAAATGCCTGTCTAACTGTGGATTAACTACACAGTAAAATCTACTATTAGGCACCAATTTTTATAATTTAGGTGTAGTATTTTATTTTTCAATTCTTTCCACTGGGGCATAAATGCCAATTATTAACATTTTGACACTATTCATTTTAATCTATACTATTATAAATCTACCCTTTTCATCTGATAGCACTAAAATTGCTCTAAGGTTTGACTTCATATACAAAACTGCTTCATTTTTCTTTTTCTGCCCTACTGATATAAATTCCTCCCCCAAATTCTTCTCTTTCAGCAAATGTGTTTTTTCTTGATTTTTATTTCCTGTAGGCATGTAATTGTTTTTTTTTCTGTGGAATTTTTTTTTGAGATAATGGAAAACTATTTTTCTGTTCTTCAATGAATTCAGACCCTTGACATTCCAAGTAATAAACTTTGTTTCCAATCATCAAATTAATTTTATTTTTTATAAATTCAATTTATTTATTAATATATCATTTCCCAATTCCTCTCCCCAATCTTCTTAAGACTTTGTCTCTGATTTTCCCCTTCCCTTCCCTCCCTTCTTCCTCTTTTCTTGCTGTTGTTTCCTCTTGCTTTCCCTCTTTGTTCTTCTTGTCTATTTCTCTCACTTCTTAAGTCTTTGTCCTGTTCATTGTCACTTTGTTCTTTTGGATCCACATTAAGACCCCACACTTTTTTCTTCTTTTGATCTTGTGTCATTCCAAAGTCCTTTTTGTTCTTTTTAATAAATTCTTTTGGTTTATAGTACTATTTTAAAAGTTGTCTTAGTAATTTTTGATTTTTTTGATTTTTTTGTTTTTGATTTTAAAAATGGAAATTGGGATGGCAATATGAGTTATACAGGGCAGAAGGAGATATGGCGATGGAGGGTCACATTCTCTTATGGAGGATGGAGAGAGAGATATGTTTAATAGCTATCTCACCTTCCAGTCACCCTGGCAGCCCAGGCAAGTTGGAGAGTGATCCAGGCCACCCGCAAAATCTCACCATGCTCTTATGTAATGCCAGGTCAGTTAAAATAAATCACTTATTATCTATGACCTTCTAAAGGAGGAGGAGGCTGACCTGGCATTCTCTACAGAGACCTGGTTGGGAGCTGACAATGTCCATCATGGGCACAGGCTCTCCCAGCTGTTCCTATGTTAGCAAGCAGGTGAGGGAAAGTGGGAAGGGGTGGTGTGGTAGCTATGGTCTACAACAGGGGTAGGCAACCTTTCCCCTTTAAGGGCCGAGGGACTTCAGCTCCCAGAAGCCTCAGCCATGTTGGCCAATAGTCCCATGTTGGCCAATAGCTCCTGGGATTCTGGGAGCTGAAGTCCCTCGGCCCTTAAAGGGGAAAGGTTGCCTACCCCTGGTCTACAATGACCACATCAACCTGACCAGAGTACACATCAGGGAGCTGAACCACATTGAGTGTGTATACTTGACCCTGAAAACCAGGGATAGCCTGTCAGTGTACCATTTACCCCGCTGCCTATCAGACTCCCTAGCTAAGCTCATTGAACTAGTCTCAGAGTTGTTATCGGAAGCCAAGTCCCCAGAGTTGGGTTCAGGTAAAGCTCAGGAGTTCATGATATCCATGACAAACATGGGCCTATCCCACTTGGTTTCAGGGCCTACACATTCAGAAGGTCATGCCCTTGATGCAGTTTTCAGCTTGGAATATATAGATCTGTGGGCAGAGGTGAGTAATACCTCCAGATTGTCATGGACAGATCATTTTCTGGCCAGAGGTAGTATCACACCTACAACCCATCACTGCAGAGGTGGAGGACCTATTAAAATTATCTACCCTTGGAGGTTAATGGATTTCTTGAGATTCCAGAAGGCCTTGGAAGGTTATATGGCTGGCATCACTTATGACCCTGTTGAAGCTAGATAAATGGAACCAAAACCTAACCAGGGCCATTGACATGGTCACCTCGAAATGTCCTCTCTGACCCATTTGTAAACAAGCTCCTTGGCATACAGGCACCCTCAGGGAATTGAAATGGGAAGGATGAGTAGAGCACAGATGGAGGAAAACTTGACTTCTATGTGATAAGACATGTTATAGAAAACATCTTTGCTCCTATAAAGTGGTAATACATGCCGTAAAGAAAGCTTTGTTTTCTGCACATATTGCATCTGTGAATTCACATCCAGCTGAGCTGTTCAGGGTGGTGAGAGGTCTAACTCAAGCACCCTGAACCCAACCTTAGAACCTTCAATAGCTTGCTGTGATGCTTTTAATAACCATTTTGCCTATAAAATCTGTCACATAAGAGTTGACTTAAATGTCATAACTGGAGTAGAAGTCAATAATGAGGTGTCCAGTGACTGTGAGTGGGATTACACTGGATCAATTTCAATTGTAAGTACTGTTGATGTGGAAAAACTGCTGGGAAGGAAGACGAATTTGTCTTCTTGATCCCTGTCCCTCTTGGCTGGTCGTCCAGGGAGGAAATGCAATTAGGCTTCAGAAACAAAATATAATCAATGCATCTCTCAAGGAGAATTTTCCATCCTGTTTAAAAGAGGCAGTGGTTAGGCCATTGCTAAAAAAAGAAGAAGCCCTCCCTGGATCTTCTAGACTTAATAATTACAGACCAGTATCAAATCTTCCTTTTTGGGCTAGGGGACTAAGAAGGCAATTGCCTTCCAATTTTAGGCTGTCTTGGATGACACACGCTTCCTCTACTCATTTCAAACAGACTCTAGAGCAGGATACAGAGTTGAGACTGCTATGGTCACCTCAATGGATGATTTTCACCTGAGTATTCACAGGGGGAGTGTGTCCATGCTGGTGCTCTTGGACCTCTCAGCAGCATTCAATATCATCAACTTTGGTATCCTTCTGGAACGCCCGAGGGGGTTGGGAATCAGGAGCACTGTGTTGCAGTGGTTCCAGTCCTACCTCTCAGGCAGGTTCCAGATGGTGGTGCTTGGAGATAACTGCTCCTCAAAAAAGGAGCCGATATGGCATACCACAAGGTGCCATTCTATCCCCAATGCTATCCAACATCTACATCCAACATCTACATGAAATTGCTGGGAGAGATCATACACAGGCATGGGGCGGGATGTTATCAGTATGCTGATGACACCGAAATATACTTCTCCACACCTTCAAAGACAGCTTCAGCTAAGAATAGTGTGTCTCCTGTGAATGAATGCTTGGAAGAGGTAATGGGCTGAATGAAGAAAAACAAATTGGAAATTAATCCAGACAGGACAGAGGTACTTACTATCAAGGGTCCTAATCTGGGGCTGGAAATGTGTCAACCAGTTCTGGATGGGGTTACACTCTCCCGAAAGACTGTGTTTGCAGCTTGGAGTGCTCCTGGATTTGTCCCTCCAAATGTCAGCTCAGAACGGTCAGGAGTACTTGTTACCAGCTTTGGCTGATATGCGAACTACTCCCTTTTCTAGAATTGGAGGACCTAAAGATGGTAGTGTACATGCTGGAACTTAAAGGCTAGACTTCTGCAATGCACTGTATACCTTTGTACCAAGTCCAAAAACTGAATATGGCATCTTGATTGATTATGGGTACACCCAGGAGTGATCACATTATACCCATCTTAAAATCACTACGCTGGTTTGTGCTGTTCTGTGACTGTAACAAAGATGAACTGAAATGAACACTTCACTTGCTGCCAATTAGTTTCTGGGCAAAATACAAAGTGCTGGTTATTACCTTAAAAGCCCTACATAATATTTGGGTCCAGGTTACCTACAGGATTGGCTCCTCCCACATAATGTACCCTGTACACTCAGGTCCAGGGACCTTTGCTCCAATCAGCCAGAACTAGATTGGCAATGGTTTCCCAGAGGACTTTTTCATCTGCTGCCCTCAGACTGTGGAATGACCTACCGGAAGAAATATGTCAGCTGAAAACACAGACAGCATTTAAAATAATAATAAATACCCATCTTTATTATTGTTTTAATAATAGTCATTTTTAAATCATGGCTTTTTAATTGGTATATTTTAAAGAATGTATTATACAAGTGTATTTTAATCATTTTATAGTATTGTATTTTAACTTGGTTTTATGTTTTGTTTTTTAATTGTGCTTGTATTTTACCATGTTGTACCCTGCCTCAAGCCTTTAGGAGAGGCGAGAAATAAATAATTTTGATCATTATAATAATAATTAGTAGTAGTAATAGTACAGATAATTGGTGGTTTCAAATGGATGTTTGGTGCCCTGGTGCAGGAATGTGCAAATATGTGTGGGAGGAATTTTCTGCGCCAGCTGATGAGAAACAGACAGTAGAGATGAGATCAGAGCTGTATTTAGCACCTCCTTGCATAATAACATCTCACTCTATGTGCAAACTCAATTTGAGGTTGTGAAGAACTTTCCTCTTCTAAATACTGTGAGGGATTCCCTCTCTAACAGTTTATGTGACTGTCCAGGTGTTTCAAGCTGCTGGAGACAGATACAACACCAACAGAACTTGATGAACCACCAGCATTTAGCAGATTATGTCCCACTGTTTCACTAATATCTCACTTTGGAACCACTGCAGCTATTCCCAGCTTCATGATGTACAGTCATTTTAGTGATCTGTGGTAATCCACAGCTAAGCTAATGCAGGAGGGGTGAGGTGATCAGGACAGAAGAATGGATTGAAGAATTTGCAGTTCATTATTGTTTTAAGGAGAAACAAGGGCACATATGTTAACAGACATGCTGACTTCATCAGTTTAATAATCCCCCTTTGTTTTCCACTACCCATAGAGCATGGGATGTCAATAGCTACTTGCAAGACACATTCCTTTCAATGTCTTCCAAGAGGAGACACTATGCAGACTGACAGACCTTTGAGCTTCCATCCCTCCTCATCTACTGTAGAATGTGCACATTGTTATCTATTGTTAGCATATTGCCTAGGCCTGTAATTCTCAAAGTGGGTAGTACCACACCCCTCTGTGTGTGTGTGTGTGTGTGTGGAAAGATCCAGTTGGGTGGCAAGGGGCAGTACTGGTGCACAAGACAAAGGGAACCAGTGGTTTTTAGGACCTTAGTGAGGATGAGGGTTGCATGAAACTTCTCTTTTCATGGTCCCTTAAATACCCTACAGCTTCACTGATTGCTTTGTGTGGTGGTGTCCCCTTCTCTTCTCCCACCCACATTTTGGGACAGACTGACAGACTGAAGCAAGGAGTTAGCACATATGACAGCAAGGGAGAAATGATGGCAAAAAATGAGTGTACACATTTGGGATCCTGCTTAAGATTTGTGAGCTTTGTTGGGACTTCACTGGCAGGCTAGAGATGCACTGCTGCTTCTGCTTACTTTCACTGGACAGACCAATATAAGAGGTAGCAGAAGAAACAATGTTTGTGTGGGTGGGTGGAGGAATTATTTAAAGGTGTGTGGGAAAGGCAGGTCTCTGGGGAAGGGGTGGATGCAAGAGTCTTTTGCCTCTCTTGGATTGAAAGTCCTTCCTCACTAGGGAGAAAAGTGGGAAGCCAGTGGCACCCCTCTTCACCCCAGCAAAGGATTAAGAGTCCTTCCTCATGGAGAGCTTCTCTTGTTGTATCTGGTCACCTTGGGAGCAGCAACCAAACAGCTGGTCAAGCAGTGACTGAGAAGAATCTCACCTGAGTTGGTCTTTGCCACAAGCTGCTCACAGTTGCTGTTCCCAAAGTGAGTGGGTACAAAGGGAGCACCAACCGAGATTGGTTTTTTGAATTTGCAGTAGAACAAATGACCTAATATCAAGAAATAGGCATTAGGAGGGTGCTAGGGTTGTCACTCAAGAGCAAAGGGGGCAATAGCTCAAAAACATTTACGGATTACTGGCCTGGGACAATAAAACAGTAGTCCTAAGCACCTGGAACAATGGGCATCTTCTGCAAATAACACCCAAGGTAAGACCCAGTGAGAATTTGCTCACCAGCAGGACTAATTAATTAAACAGCCTAGAGCCAAGTCTATATGGCTTGGGTCCAGGCTATTTGAAAGACTATAGTCACCCACCCATGCATGCAAACATTGTTCTCCCTTTATGAGCCCACTAGTTTTGAGATCATCCAGAGAGGCCCTTCACTCTGTCCCAACATCCTCTCAGACATGTTTGGTGGGAACAAGAGAGGGCCTTCTCGGTGGCTATTCCCAGGCTCTGGAACTCCCTCCCTAGAGAAACCAGGATGGCCCCATCCTTATTCTTCTTTTCCACAGTAGATAAAAATATTCTTGTGCCTTCAGGCTTTTTCAAACTGTCAAGGGATGCACTTTAAATGCTATGTAATTCAGATTTTAAGGTTTAGAATTTTTAACACATTTTAAATTTTAATGCATAATTGTCTTAACTTTTAAAACTGCTTGGTTTTTAAACTTTTATATTTATGTGCTTTAGTGTTTTTTGATTGTTTTAAATTGCGTTGTTTTAAATTTGCTATGTGCCGCATTGCATCCCTATATTGGTAGAAAGGTGGGATAAAAGAGAAAGATAACAACAACAATGATGGATCGGTGAGAGATTCTCCACACTCACCACTGTTCCCAACCCAAATATATTTTAGTACACAATACTGTTTTTGTAGCAGCTCTCCAGGAAGCCAGACAACATACACACAAACCACTACAGTGGCCCCTTGGTATCCACTGAGGACTCCCCGTGGATGCCAAAATCCATGGATGGTCAAGTCCCATAAAATACAATGGTATACTAAAATGATGTCACTTACATACAATGGCAAAATCAAGGTTTGCTTTTGAGAATTTATATTATTTTCAGATCATGGATGGTTGAATCTGGGGATGCAGAGGGCCAACTATGCTTCAACCAAAGTAAATTCTGCATCTGGCACTAGAAGGCAAAAAATCTTGGTATCCAGCATCCTTACACTGAGAAAGGCAACTCATTTATTTCATGTATAGGTCACCCTAGACAGCAACTCAAGAGAGATGTAACTCAATTTGGAGGGGTTTTGGTTTTTCATTAACCAGCCTGTATGCCTTCAAGTCACTTGTTAACTTATGGAAACTGCACAATTTCCATACAGTTTTCTCAAGCAAGGAATACTCAGAGGTGGTTTTGCCTGTTCCTTCCAAGACACTTATTTTAAAACTCCAAACACTTCTTTTCATGTTATTTTAGGCTGTTTTTGGAGTCATGTTGTTCATATTTTATGCCATTTCTTTATTAAACCTCTGGGGTTTTTGAAATAAAAAGTAACAGGGAACACAACAACTTTTTAACAGAATAATGACTGATAGCAACAAATTATTTTCAAAGCTATAATGCAGAGATGGTCAAATGCCTGGGGCCAACACACCTCTCCCACTGGATTTAGAAGTGTCACATCTCTCCCACCAATTTGTTACGTTTCACAAAAATTGTAAAGGGATCCTTTATTCTTCTGGAAGCTATAGGGGGATTTTTTTCAGATTCCTTCATTGTGGTTTAGCAGGACATTTCCCCCACCCCAAAGCTAAATGATCAGAAGTTATTTGTCTTTTTTAAAAGCTCCCCAAGCCATAGAAATACAAATGGGGGGAGGGGGGTCTGTCAAAATTATCTTCCATATGCCCTAGAGGGTACATTTCAGTAGAAAATCCCCTAAAGGCTGGAATTATTGCCAGGATTAGTCTCAGTTACCTGAAATACGTGGGACCTCTACCATTTTGGATTTTGGATACTTTTGGATTTTGGAATACCTGTGTTTTCATAAACATACATACCTTGAAAATGGGACTCAAGTCTAAACAGAAAATTCATTTATATTTCATATATACTTTATACACATAGCCTAAAGACAACCTTATAATACAATACTTTTTCATATATACACCTTATACACATAGCCCAAAGGTAATCTTATACAATATTTTGAAATAACTTTGTCCATGAAACAACACTTGTGTACACGGAACCATTAGAAAGTACAGGTGTCACTATCTCAGTCACCCATGAAAAAAGCTTTGGCTTTTGGCATAATTTGAATTTCAGAATTACAGGTAAGGGAGACTCAAGGTGTATCAGCTATTTAGTTAAATATACTTAACATCTACTGGCCTGAACCCCCAAACCTGGCAGAAATGTCAATTAGCCTCACTGGTAAGGACCTCCTTCTACCTTGCAGTGCTAGATGAGCAAATCTGCGATGCCATAAAGTTACAACAATAAAGTGTATTATGAGGGAAGCTACAAGTACGCCAACAGTGTCGAAATCATGACTAAGGTACAACTGTGAATATGAAACAATTACAGATGAGTAAATCTTGGCAACTGCTTCATATTCACAATAGTCATGTAGTCACAATTTTGACACTGTTGGCACAATTATAACTCCCTCCTCAACCTATTTTATCAGGCATCATCTGCATAGGAAGAAGGAGGTCGTGTCAGTGATTGATTGGGCAGGGGTGGGCCAGGAGAAATTACTTCGTTAAGTAGATTGGGATGGGGAACCTACTGCC
This sequence comes from Phrynosoma blainvillii, assembly GCA_026167975.1. Lineage (NCBI taxonomy): Eukaryota > Metazoa > Chordata > Lepidosauria > Squamata > Phrynosomatidae > Phrynosoma > Phrynosoma blainvillii. The sequence continues at coordinate 16,895,247 of JANUYF010000006.1, forward strand.
CTCCAGGTTCTGACGAACTACCATTCCCATCATGCCTCACCACCAGCCAAGCTGAAGGACATTTTAGCCACTCATGTACAACCAAGCCTTGATGAGTCTGGCTAAAACTTCCTTCAATCTATCAGGTGGTGAGGCATGATGGGAATGGTAGTTATCAGAACCTGGAGAGACGTAGGTTCCCCACTACTGAAGTAGACAATAGAGAATTCTAGCCATTTTCTTTTGAGGGGCAGGAAGAAATGAATGTTACAAAGCAATTTTCCAAGCTATCAGATGGAAACAGCACTCATCCCAAATGTTCAAGCAGAAGCATCAATGTAGGGGAGCAGAAGGAAGAAAGATGTAGACCAAGGATGGGCAAACTGCACTCTGGATCTTACTGGACTGCCACTCTATGTTCCTTACCATTGGTTATGCAGGCTTGACATGGATGGGAGATATGGGCTAACAATATCAGGAAGGCCACACTTTGCCCACTTCTGGTATACAGGCTTAACTGCAGGACCAGAGATGAAAGGAGCTGCTGTTACTAAACAGTAACACCACTTGCTGAACAGAAAGCTGTAGGAGGGTTATATAAACTAGTTACGCTTCAAGGCATAATAAGCTGCAGCATGACTCAAAGGAAGCTTGATCTTCAGTTCTTGGCGAGTGAAAGTAAGGTTTATGCTGAACAGTTTTACAACTTGGTATATTGGCTCCACATTTGAATGATGTAACTTGTGTCCTTCCTAGCACTTTCTGACCAGGGTTCTGTACATATTGACCCACAATACCAGTAATCCTATGTAATTCATGAAGATGTTCATAAAATTGAATCTACTTAAAGCAGCAGGAATAGAATAAAGAACCAGTAGCATGGAAAAGAGGACCCACTGGTGAATATTGATATAAACAACTATAGTGTTTCTTAGCAACAGACACCAGATTTAGTATTTTATTAACAGCCCAGTTACCATTCTGGTACCATCTCCATTTTGAAGCCTATCTTTGAAGGAAGGACCCATCTTAAGCAAATGCTCAGGCATTATGCCTCCAGGACAACACTACTATACCCCCAGTCATTCCATTTTGTGACACATACGTATGTTAAATGTATATGGGGAAATCATAATAGGCTAGGTACTGTACCAGGAGGTATTAATTCTGGACAACTTAGATTTAAGACTGCACTACTGGCAGTAATTATTACAACTGACATTAGACAAAAGCAGCACATACTTTTTAATATTAAAAACACAAGAAAAATCCCGCCCAAAACTACATCATTTAAACATATGTACAAATTTAAAACAGAATATAACTCTGAAAGAAAAAATATAGCATATTTTTCTATATGATACAAAAGACATGCACCTTTAAATCATTTATTTAAAAACAAAGTACAAGTATAAGAACACTTGTTGCTCAAACAGCAATGCTTTGTTTAGCCGAATATACTTTTCAAAGACTGGAGGACAAGATCTTGAAACCTAATACCAATGGCTCCAGAGCTGTCCAATTTAAAAAGTTGTTCAAGACAAAAAAATCTTTTAGAATCTCAAGAAGATATAAGCATTGGCACCATACTCCTGAACAACCACACATATTTCAAAAAGGGCACACTTGCAAATTAGATGTTTAGTATGAGAATTAAGAGCAATTTTGTTGGAGACTCTTTAAACCAAACAGCAAGCTGCATCTATAACAAGGGTCCAAAACACATTGTAGAAATAATCCAGTTTGAGACTGCTTTAACAGCCCTGGCTCAGTGCTAGGGAATCCTAGTTTCTTGTTGCACCAGAGCTATCTCTGACAGAGAAGGCTAAATGTCTCACAAAGCTACAGTTCTCAGCATTCCATAGCATTAGCCAGGACCATGAAAGCAGTCTCAAACTGGATTATTTTTGAAGTATATTTTGGGCCAAGGACATAGTTAACTATTGTATAAGGCCAAAAGCTGTATCAATTCATCTTATTTTCAAACTGTTAAAAGTACTTCTGATGCCAAAGGCCAAGGTATGAGCAAAAAAGGGGACAGACTGATATTGGGCAAAAGTGCTGAAATTAAAAGTGTTTGTTACCCTTAATTGCATGCTATTATCATCATCTGTGATTCTTTTTTATGAAAACATACAGTGTGGTGTAGTGGTTTGAGCACTGGACTAGGATTCTGGAGATTTAGGTTCTAATCCCTGCTCAGACATGGAAACCAGTGGAGGAACCTTGGGCAAGTCACACTCTCTCAGTCTCAGAAGGAGGCAGAGGCAACCCCCCCAACAAATTCTGCCAAGAAACCCTCATGACAGGGCTGCCTTATGGTCATCGTAAGTTAGAAATGACTTCAAGACAACCAACAACACTAAATATGAAATATTGACAGATGTGAAAATGTTGACAAATGAGAAATGTTGACAGATATGCAGAACTTATTTTGTTGTAATATTCTATTATGACAGTGAACTTTGCATTCAAGTGAAATCTAATCATGATTAAGATTAAATGAGAATGGAAGAATTAACTTCTCACTGACCTGTTTCCAAAGCTGCTGGTAAACATTAGGAAGATGAGATTCTAAGGACTTTAAGCAAGATGCCTTAAATTTAATGAAAGTACCATGGAATCCTTTAAAAGCCCCACAAAATTATTGTATTTAGTAAATTTTTGAAAAGGCAATAACAACAGAACTTGAAATAAAATTGTGCAATACTCAGAACCATTTTTCTATTTCCTAGAGATAAAACTACTAGTCAGAATTTGTGGGTGGAAAGTAAACGAGCACCTGTATCAGATGAACAACATTATCTGTAGGCTTTCTAAGATTAATACGCACCTATGAGTGGAGGGAAAACACACAATCTTCCTGTAACATGAAGGCAATATATAACTTTTATAAATAAAATACAATAAAAGGGAGAACACTTAAAACAGTGTCATACAATATAAATAAAGCAGCCCTTGATGAGAGTCTACTAATGTGACAGACTGGACTCTTTCACAGCCTCCAAACAGGAATATCTCAGACAAAGTCTAAAAATTCTGGTTACTTGCCTAGTCTGCTGAAACAAAGTAGTTCTATGTGACTGATGTGTGATGCCAGAATTCCTTGAATTCCTACATCAATAGTATTCTGACATTTTTCTTTCAGAAAAGGCATCTATTTTATGTCCAAACCAGCTGGTCAAACTAATTTGCAGGAATATAACCCCCTCTCTAGGATTATTGAAAGATAACTTCTTTGAAGTCTAAAGCCATAAGTGGGGGAAAGATCTTCTGTAGCTGAGTCAAATTTTATACTAACTTGCTATCAGAAAAAGTGTCCTTGCATAGTAATACAGATTACAGCAAATTCTCATTAGGAAGCCTTATTTATAAAACTATATAATATACATAATATCATATATTATATAAAATAATCACACACTATATACATACACAGTATTTGACATTTGCTGCAAGTTATAAAAATACAAAGCCCATTTTTATCTTTCACTCTCACAAGCACTCTCTCACACACACATTACTCAGACATACTGCACCTGTGGGGCATCTCCTCCTCTCTTTTGGGATGAGCTTTCAATTTCTATAAGGATTATCTTTGCCCTTTTCTCTACTCTCCCACCCCTTCCCTAAATTGGATGTTTCTGATTCCTGGCTCAAACTAGCTAGGAAAATGAATTCATATTGCTGTGGGGCAACTGTAAATTTAAAATTATGTGCCTATGATTCCTGGAAAAGTTTTACAAGTTTTGTTTTATTTATAACTGGGAGAGGAGGGAAATATGCAGCAAGCCTTGTGACACTGACATCACACCCCCAGCTATTTCTGAGGTAACAGGCAGATTTCTTAAAGCTACAGTTACAGCTACTGCATAACTTAGTAGCAGGTTTAACACTATACTTTGATAGCATACAACAGAGATGGGAAAAGCAATGAAGCAGGGTTGTTACCCATTCGCCAACATGTCTATCCCAGTACCCTTGCTTTTGTCCCTACCTTCCAATTTCCATGATATATTAAAATACAGTATAATCATGGTAAACTTTGGAAGGTCCAAGAAAAAGTATTCAGTTTTCAAAGTTGTACCTAATATAAAGAAATACTAATCTATTTGATCAGATGCCTTAACATCTGTAGTTGATTGTGTCATGCTCCAGTGTATTTACAAAACAGGCAGGGTACAACATTACTTCTCAACCAACCTCTGGTGAACAGTATGCAAGGATTTTATACATGAGATGTGTCTGCACCCTTTGTTTTTTTTAAGAATGCATCCCTGGACACAATTACCAACAGTTGGAGCAGTATGCACATCATCTCCAAACTCATCTCTGATTATTACTCCACTGAAAGTAACATAAAAAGGTATTAAAATTCTTGTGATTACTCTCTGCACGTATTCTGAATTGTTTTTATTTTGACCCCTTTTGTTCCACTCTAACCTTTTTAAAAAAAGTTTACTGTACATGTTTATCTATTAAAAAGTTCCTAGTAAAAGACACTGAGAACTAGGGAGAAAAAGTCATTTCCAACCCAGTACCATTTGGGCAGCTTTCTTATCTCACAGGTAATTATCGTTCACTTCCCCTTCTGCTTTTTGCATAGGACCTTACCATTAAAAAACCAAATGGCAACAAGGGGCACTGGTACAGAACAGTTGTGGGCAATGCCTCCACCTTCCAAGTGTAGGATTACCTATGAATCTCCCAATGATTCTTGCTCCTCTTTGTACCTTGAACCAGAATGGCAAAGGCTTCACACCCTATTAACGATTAACTATTGGGTACTACTCAACGACCATAATAAGCAAAGATTGATATACTTCCATTGCATGCGCAATGGCTTCATTTTAGATTGTTTAGAATTTAGATGCTAATAATTTCACAAATATTCATTAACAGTAATTATTGCTAATACTGGAACTGTTATTATTTGGAACTGTTTGCTTCCATTTGCTCTGCACCATCCTGTTTATGTCCCCAAAATGTATGCATCAGAGCAATCTGGCTATAAATTACCCAAATAAGCACATTCACTTAATTTTTCGATCTTATGGCAGCAATGGAAATACTCTTAATATGTTTCATGTAGTTACTATATAACTTCAGATAATCATAATGATTTTACCCTGGGGGAATTGAGTAGGAATTTCTCAAGGCATAAATACTATGAAAAGCACAAGACTTTTTAAAATATACATTCATGGGACACTATTATAAAAAAATAAATAGCAATTCTTATAATTAACATCCTTTTGTCAGTCCCTTTCAGTGTCTCTGCTGTGCAGTTACTGGCTTTAAGTGGGCAACATCAGTCATATCCTTAGGTCTCCTGTATTTGGAGCTGCTGAAGGGTCCCCAAATTGTCCAGTGAAACACCATTTGAAGTCCCTTCTGTCTTTTCATTGCAGTCTTTAGAAAGAGAATGAAGAATAAGGGGCCTCCAGCTCATCATGTGAGTGGATGTTTCCAAATGTGCATTGTTATCTGAAAAATCAAAACACAACTATTAGCATCCACTTATGTACTATTTTTACAACTCCAATGATAATCTAGATTCCGAAAGGCTTTATGCAAGCCCTGACTGGCTGAGAGGCAAGATTGACATTTACTGAATCAACATCTCTTCTACTCTCCCTGCCCTTTCCTGAAGCTCTTTTGCCTAAGCACCAAGACTGACTAATCTTAGTTGTTGAAATATAAGATCACAGCCAAAGGTGGTCCTGGCAGAGATTTAAATAAATTAGCACACTGAATAGAATAAATCAGTCATCATAACATAATCTTGAGGAGAGTGTTGGATGAAATCCATTTAAAAAAAAGAAGTTCAAAATTTAGCAAAGCACACAAAAGGCACTGGAGTACTGATTTCTAAGGTGTATATAGAGAACCACAAGACACTGATGTATTTGATCCCAGTCTAATTTTGGTTTACATGGGGTCAAGTTAAGCTGTTGTGGTTGCAAGCAAACAGCAATCACATGGAAGCCAACTATGTTTTTCCAGCTTCCCCAAACCCCAGCATACCTTCTCTACAGTCTGTATTGAGTGGATTAACATTTTCCTGGCAACAAGAATCCTGAGGTGATGGGGGCTCCACTTTCTCCTTGCTTTCTTCTTCTGTCTCAGTATTGCACCCAGGGACTGTGGATGCTAAGCACATGGCAACCATTACAGGATTCAATAGTTTCATTTCTAAATTGTCCTGCTGATAAGGTTCTATGACAGGCATCACAGGTACAGTGTTGTTACTAAAAATGCCACTGGTTTTACTGAAACACCTACATTAAAAAAATCAAACAAAAAACACAGAAAACTGAACGTCATACACAAGTGATGTTTTGTTAACTAGCTGTGCATTATACCTTTTAAAAAATCATAACTTGTCAATTGCTGCACATTGTATGTTTTCCATGGGGATATCTTTGAAAATATAGTAAATGAGCCTCAGTGTAAGTTTGCTTTTTGAACTGAACTGAATCACTGTTAAAAGGTTATCGATGGAGAGATTACATACAATACTGAAAACTAGACAGTGAGAACACAGTTTCTGACTCTTTGCAGAAAGAATCTTGAACAATTCACATTCTGGATTATGAAAGGCTAGTGAAGCAGGGAAGGAAGTCAGTTCCATGTAGCTGAAGTTACTTAGTGTTTGAAAAACAAAAAAAGGCAGCTTACAGCTAAAATCCTTTGTAGACATGCCCAGCACTAATCCAATGTGTTGGGAAACTGCCAGTGCTCTAAATGTTTGCAGCTGGTGCATTAGCTTCCAAGGACACTGAGGCGATTATGAACATGTTTTTTCAACATTCATGGTAAATGCTAACAAGCACTTACTATATTATTTATAATCAAACACAAATTTAGTGAAAAAACCACATCATTCCACATCTATTTAGGCAAGGCATATGAACCAAACGTTTGTGGCCAAAAGCATACATACTATAAAGGATATGCCCTTTAATCTATGATAGAAACATTAATGACAATAAATATGACACGAAGTATACATAAAATAAAGTATTTGTCCATCAAACAATGATAAAACAGCACTAATATTGAAGTAGCAGAAATATTCCATCATTTTGATCCCTCAGTCCAGCATCTTCTTTAACATTTATATAACATGATAGGTAATTTATTCTCTATAGGAATGGCTGTAAAAGTGCCTGAAGCTTAAAGATATAGATTACAGTAACAGCTTCAAACAAAGGAAAGCAAAGGCAAACCTCCCTCTGAACAAACCTTGCCAAAAAAAGGTGGCCATAAGTTGGGGTCATCACAAGTTGGAAATGATGTGAAGCCACAAAACAACAAGAAACCCTTCCAGCAAGCAGAGAAACTAATGGTGTGTACTTTTCATGTCTTCATTCAATATTCATGGACTTCACAGTTTGATTGCTTTCCATAATTATCACATACAAAGGATATAATTAACATACAACACTGTCTTCAATTTGTCCTTGGCAACCACACCAGTTATTGTCAATGGCTGTCAAAATACATCCTAAAACTACACAATATTCAGTTCTACAGAACTGTAGCTGGCTTATCATGCACACTTATTCCTTCCCATTTGCAGCCTTGGCACTTGCAGTTTCAATCATTCATGAGGCCAAGGCCGCAGCTCCCTCCCTTATTGGCTTCTTCCCCCCTGCCCCGGGTGCTGGGGTCTGTAACTTGAGCCCAGGTCACCATCGGGACTCGCTTTCCCAGCAGCACTCAGGGCACGGCGTGCGCATGCCTGGCCCCCCTCTGCTGCAGCCAATGGGCACAGGATACATCAATTGGCTGCGATGGAGGGAGTGGCGTGTGCGCACATCAGCCCTGAACACCGCTGGGAAAGTGAGTCCCAATGGCTGCCAGGGCTGATTATAGGCCCCGGCACTGGGGGGCGGGGGGAGATGCTAGTAAGGAAGGGAGAAAAGGAAAGGAAGGGAGGGAATTTCCCAAATAGTCAAGTCCCAATGTCCCCATTGGGGACAATGGGACTTGACTATTTGCGAATTTGGTATCCGAGGGGTGGGTGGGTCCGGAAAGGATCCCCTGCGAATGGGGAAGGACAAATGTAAAACTTTCTTTGGCCACAGAAGAAGAATTAAAAATAGAAACAGTGGCGTCATTAGGGTGTAGGCTGTGTGGACCAAATCAGGTGAGACCTCAGTGACACCCAGCTGGACCCTCCTTCCACTGTAGGGTGTGTTGTGGCTCTCTCTGCTGAGGGAGCCAAGGCGACAGAGAAGGAGGGGCAGTGCACATCTCTCCCAGCTTGTCTGCTGCCCTGGGTCTCGGATCCAAGGCAGCGGAGAAGGAGAGGCAATTGTGTGCCCCTCCTGGCTTCTTCGCCAAGAATGACAAGGCAGCAGAGAAGGAGGGGTAAGTGTGCGCCCCTCTCAAGTGCTTTACTGCTCTGACTCTCTCCACTGAGGCAGCAGAGGCAGCAGAGCGACCATGTGCTACTTATGGCTTAATTGCTGCTCTGCTCTCAACTGAGGGAGCCAAGACAGTGGAGGAGGGGCAGCATGTGCCCCTTTCACCCCCTCCTGTTGCCTCACTTCCTGGCCACCTCCTGGCAGCCCTTTCTAGGTCTGGGTGAGTGAGCAAGTGAGGCAGCAGGGGGGAAGAATGGGAGGGTAGGGTAGGCAAGTGAGGCCGGCGGGGGGGAGGCAGGCAAGTGAGGCAGCAAGGGGGGCCGGAGGGAAGGCACATACTGGGCACTTTACAAAAACAAACAAGCAAATAAATACATAAATAAATATCTCCATTTAAAAACCTTCCTGAGGAAGGAAGGGGAAAAATAGAAGAGCAAAAGGTTAGAAGTGATTAACATGAACCAATTAGTTAATATAAATAGACATACATAAATATTGCCCTGAATGTTAGACCACAACAGAATGCATGTGAGAAGTGTGAGGAATGTGAAATGAGAAAGAAAAAATCTAGGTAAAGTTCATTTACACAAACGGAATGTTCATACAGACAACTAGCACAACTAGGAAGATTATTCTTTGTAGATTGTGCCAGTTTAGATTGTCCTCTTCTTTAAATATATTCTACCTTTCAGAGTCACTTAATCTTTTAATTTTTTTAAAAAAAGCCCAGAAAAATGTAATGTATCATATTTTTTTATTCCGTTAGAATAATTATACCATAGTAGCTCTCTGTCAGAATCTAATTAGGTTTGGTTCTGTCATGATAGGTTGAATTGGAGAAATGTATAAATTTAACTCTGCGTTGTTTGTACTGGATAAAGATTTAAGTTTTGATGTGGGAAGGGGAGGATGGGCATTGAATGTGTTATATTCACCTGATGACAGTACAGGAGGGAAGAGGAGGAGTTTTACTGCAGTTACTGGGTAGAAATGAAAATGTATGTGTTATATTCACTTGGCGACAGCTCAGGAGAGAAGGGGAGAAAATTTACTACAGTTACTGAGTAGGAATTAAAATGTTACACTGTGAACAGGTGGGGCTAATTGACTCCAGTCTATATATTGTGACAGGAGGGCGGGAACAGATACTACTGATCTAAACACTTGCTGGTCACTGTTGTCCCTGTTCTACAATAAAAGTCTTTTGTTGTTTCATTGCACCAAGGCTTATTGTCTGAATTCTGGGAGCACAGTTGGCTGGTCCTTACAGAAGGTCAATACTTACTCATATCATCTTGTATGATGCAGCAGTGTTTTGACCGAGATGACCCCCCCCCCCAAGACGCTTCTGGAGGAGCGCCAAGAAAGTGACCAGGGAGCTGACACCTTGGAGGAAGAGATGGTCTGTGGACTGGGAGGCAGACCTAGGGGAGCCTGGGGCACCTACGGGAGCCCAGGGTGCCGAGGAGGACATGGGACTTAGAGACAGACTAAGGAGAAAAGGCTGAGAGGAGACACTGGCCTGTGAAGAAGACATGTGGCTTCATGCTGCAGCCCTGCCAGAGTCAAGGGACTTTTCACAGTATTTCACAATATTTACGAGTAAATGAATCAAATTAGGCCACCTATCTTTAGTTCGAGAACCAGTTGTAAGTTTGGTTATGCATTATACTTAGCACTGGATAAGGGACTGTCTTTAGCATTTTCTGGGCTTGTTCTGACAATGTAATAATCTAGTTTTATATATATAACAAAGCCATGCTATTTAAGTCTACCCCGCAAAGCACAAAACTTAGAAAAACATGACTGCCAGTTTCATGGAAACTTTTCTTCTTCAAGACTAGTATGAAGATGTCAGAACCCAAAAAAGTTTTGGTTCTGCCATTATGTATGAAGTTGGGAAATCCTGTATTGGTTTGTGTTGTATGTATATATACAAATAGATGTGTTATCTGTATTAGGCAGGTTTAAATTTTAGCACTGATTTCAAAGAACAGTTAGGAGGAGTTTTTCTGTAGTTGCTGAACAGAAATCAAAAGGTTACATCACAGTTACCAGGCAGAAAAACAAAAGGCTGTAGTGCAGTCACCAGGCAGAAATCAAGTGGTTACATAGAAGTAACCGGGCAGAAATGAAAAGGTTACATTTAGTTACCAGGCAGAAGTCAAATTGTTACGTTGCAGACAGGCGGGACTAGTAACTCCAGACTATATAGGAACAAAAAATCAGAGAAGGGCAGTATCAATCTAAATGCTGACTGATCATTATTGTCCTTGGTCTGCAATAAAGTATTTTTGTTCTGTCACCAAGATTATTGTCTGAGTCCTTGGAACAGAACTGATTGGTACATGACAGCAGAGCTATATTTTGTACAGTAAGAAATTGCTTATTTTAGGATGAAATATACTTGCTTCAAGAGACATGGCTCACAAAAGAAAGATGTTAGCCTAAAACAAAATGTTAATGCAGGCAATGACTTTATGGTAGCAGATGGTTTTTATGGAAACCTGAATGTAAATCCTGTTTAATAACTGTTTGTTATGAATCCTGACTTAAGTCATACACTATTTCCTTACCAAGCTGGTTCCTCTCTTTGGAAGAGAATAACATTATTAAAGTACAAGCTTTTCACTTTTTAAGATAAAGTTTCATTTCAAGCAGCAGCAGATGGTAAAGAAACTCCTCCAGAAAGAGGCAATTCTTTTACCTGATGCTACCTTCTGAACATTGAATGTGATGCTCAGCCTGTCATTTAGCTAAGGAAATGGATACTCAGGTACCTCAAACAAAGGGAAGCATCTATGCTTTTTTTTTTTTTTTTTTTTAAAGAGATTCTGAATATACCAAAATACCTAGATAACAATACATGGTCAAGAAGCCTAGAATTCTGTGTTATACTTGATTTCCTGCATCAAAATTCTACCAGTGAAAGGGTACAACTACATATATAGAAAATGAACCGTACTTGCACCATACAGAAATTGCAGGATGGGATTTGCAAGAGATCCTATTTTGGGGTTTCATGTGTGTAGTGAAAGAAGGAAGACAGGTTTGACTTTTCAGTCTATTGCATTTTTATATAACGACATTATGACTGGAAAAGCTACATGAGGTGCTGCACATGATGAGAATTGAGAGAAGACTAAAATATATGATGTTGTAGGAAGACCAAAGTGGAGAAAAGATGTCAGTCTTATGTGTCCTATCCTAATCACAATAATTAACTGAGTGATGGTTAGTGAGAAAGGACAATTCTGATTGATGCTAACTGCTTCTTTGCATAGTTTGACTTGTGTCTTGAAAGCACATGCAAGAAAAAGAAAATCCTGGAAATTTAGTGTGCAGATACACTAGATTCATCCATGTTCAGAAACAAATGAGATGAGGTTTTTAATTTTGAAGATGTAACATCAGATGCTACTGTAGTGGGCTCTAGACTGAAAGTATTCAAAAACGTGAACAAATTATAAAACTGACACAGTCTTAGCATATACATTTTTGGAAAAATCATGCAGCATATTTTATAAATAAATTTGGAATGGTATTATCATACAGAGCAAAAATAACAAACAAAGTCTTCTTAGAAGCCACTAAAATATATATTTGGAGCAAGTAACATGGGGAGATAAAATAAAGTGAGCATATGGTTTCCAAGTTTATTTTATCTGATAGTTACCTGTTATTGTTCCGACAATTCCGGCAATTGGTACACTCTGAAGGGTCTGTCTGAGGCACTGGTGTGTATATTTCACCACCCTGTGTGAAGAATTTTTAATTAAAATCAGCACACACTTACATTAAGGATTCCTTATGAAACAAGAAGACAACTGACTTCACTCCATAATGTAACAAAGTGTTATTCGTCTGAAAGTAGAGAATACACTGCTTTCAGAAGTGTACAAAGTTTACAGTTTACAAAGCAGAAGTTTCAGTGCTAGAGCAAAGCAAACAGCCGTAGCTTAGTTATCCAAACAGCAATTTATTTGGCCGTTTTAAGCCCAAAATGCCCAGATCTAATTAAGAAAGATGAAAAAGCTCTACACACACATGACTGACATGCAAGTAAGTTCCTCTTCATTGAGACTTATGTCTGTTTGTGGAGACAGGATGTTGTGTGTGTCATTGATGGGATAGAATAAACTTTTCCCTTTTCCCTACAATTACTCTTATTAGATCAGTGTGGCTCACTAAGCTCAGTTTTGAAAAGTTCTGTATTTGTACAGATGCAATAATTCATCAGCCAAGAATGATGAGGTGGGAGGAGGGATTTTGAGCTGTTGGTCTTGGCCGAAGAATCCTTTGAAATAAAACTGCCCAGTTAACACATACCTCACTGTTGAATACTAGGTAGATGCAGATTTGAGGAACATTTGAAAATGGGCAGCACAGGTGGTTATAAAAATCTGTTTTAACTACTCAGACCAAGAGTGTGAAAGACAAATTTTACATTCAAAGCTGAAGTTGAAACTAAGGCTGCTCTTATTAGTCTTTCTGGCTTTCCCACACCAATGAATTCTGGGAACTGTAGTTTTGTGAAGGAGCCAGAGAGGTCTAGGAGAAAGTACTATGCATACACATAAAGCCCTAATTTCACATTACTACTTAGTCTTCATGTAGTAATAAGTATTCTTCATAAGATAAGAGACTAATGAAAAGCTTAAGGGAAGATTCTCACTTCATATTTTGCATTCTGGTGTGTTAGACAGCCAAGCAAAACACTTGGCTTTCATTAAGTTTGAAGAATATATGTCTCTCAAGTTCAGTACACTTCATTTAAAATGGTCAGGAAAACAGAAGCACTGTGCTTTGGAGCAGTTTAAAGGGATGTATACAGAACTACACTCGTCCCTCCACATTTGCGTTTCTCACTTTTGCGGATTTGATTATTCACGGATTTTGTTAATATGTTCTCTCTCGAAATATCTAGGTCCTCCAGCACAACTCTATGTTCAACTTTAACCAAAAGTTGCACTGAATGACCTAGAGATTCCTAGAGAGAACACTCCACTAGGCATTTGTAGCTCCTCCAGCACAATTCTATGGTCAATGTCTGGCAGATATTAACCACAGAGTTGCACTGGAGGACCTAGAGATTCCTAGAGAGGTATTCTCTCAGGCAAAAACATAGTGTTTTTGTTATGTGTGGTTTTTCCACATTCACAAGGGTCTTGTGCCCCTAACTCCAGCAAATGTGGAGGAATGAGTGTACATGTAAATTTCAGACATGATTTAAAAGGTTCAAGTGTTTTTTCTTCAAAATGCAAATATAAAAGTGAGAATAAAGCAGATAAATATAAAAAAAATAAACTGGCTGATTTTAGAGTTATATCCTTGCCTTGTTTTTTCTTTATCGGTTTATCTGATTTTCTGTCGAGAATAAAGAAAAAACAAGGCAAATTACCCAACGCATTTTTCGAAATGAAAGACACACTAGTCCTGATGGATGCATGGAGAACAACGCAAGGCAACTCTATAGATTACACTTTTTATTCCAACATACACCAATCTTGGTCCAGGATCGACATGGTAATGACTTCTCCTTCTTTAATTCCAAAAATTGACAAAATGGAAATTCTGCCTAAGATATTATCTGATCACAACCCCATAACAGTGGAAATAAGAGACAGAATAAAAGAATATAACTGGAGACATAACGAAACTCTATTAAAAGAAGAGGAAATACTGAAGGCAGCAGAAAAAAGTCTACAATTATTCTTCCAGGAGAATTTAAACAATGAAGTAAAACCCTAGGTAGTCACGGACACTTCCAAAGCAGTAATTCGGGGGTTCTTCATACAGAAAAATGCAGAAAGGAATAAAAAGAATGGAGAATCATTAAAGAAGATATTAGAAGAAATAAAAAATGCTGAATTTCAGCTAAAAAGAAAGCCCAAAGATAAAGATCTGGTTGAAAATTCAAATTTTACAAAAACAAATCTCTATAAAACTGACTGAAGAAATAGAAAAGAAGATAAAATATGCGAAACAAAAACAATTTGAATTCGCAAATAAACCTGGGAAGATGCTTGCATGGAAACTCAAAAAACAAAGAGAAAAAAGATAATTGGGCAGCTGAAAGGAGGAGAAGCTGCCCAGATTGGTCTACCATAGGGCGGGGTATAAATAAATATTATTATTATTATTATTAAAACATTGTTACTGATCAAAAAGAAATAAAGGAAATCTTCTATCATTATTTCAAGGAATTATTTGAAAAAAAAGAGAAATTAAATTGGAAGATATCCAAGACTATATAAATAATAAAAAAATCAAAGAAATTACGGAAGAACAATGAGAAGATCTAAACAAAAAAATTTCTTTGATGAAAGTGTCCCAGGCTATCGACAAATTAAAATTGGGTAAATCACCTGGTCCAGATGGGTTTTCGTCATTATATTATGAAAAATTCAAGAATGTATTAGCTACACCACTACAAATTACAATGAACACAATACTGGAGGGTAACTCACCAGAAACATGGAAAGCATCTTTTATAACCTTAATACCAAAAGATGATAAAGATCTGCAAGACCCAAAGAATTACAGACCTATAGCCCTACTCAACACAGATTACAAAATTTTTACAAATATTTTGGCAGAACAACTAAAAAGAACACTAACTAAATGGATAAACGAGGATCAAGTTGGATTCCTTCTGAATAGGTATATGAAAGAAAACATAAGAGAAATAATAAACGTTATAGAATATAACAAAAGATCTGACAAATAAACTGCACTTATATTTCTGGATGCGGAGAAAGCGTTCAATAACGTTCATTGGACATTTCTAAAAGAGACTATGAAAAAAATGAAAATAGGAAATAATTTCATGAAATGGGTAGAAGCAATTTATCAAAAACAATATGCAAGGATTTTGATAAACGGAGAAAAAACTGAAGAATGTCAAATCCAGAAAGGTACCCAGCAGGGTTGCCCCCTTTCTCCACTCCTATTTATAATTTCATTGGAAATATTAAATAATAAAATTAGAGAAAATGAAACAATAAAATGACTTAAGATTAAAAAATTTGAATACAAAATCAAAGCATATGCGGATGATATGGTGATTATTTTAAATGATCCATTGGATGGTATTAAGTCTCTACCAGAAACAATTCAAGAATACGGTAATGTTGCAGGATTGAAAATTAATGAGAAGAAATCAAATATCTTAACATTAAATATGGGGGAAAAAGACAAAGAACAACTACAACAAATGTCTGGATTTGAGATTAAGGAAAAAGTGAAATATTTAGGAATCTATATAATAAGGAAGAATTCAGAATTATTTAAAAATAATTACGAAAAAATCTGGCAAGAGATAAAAACAGATTTGTCAAGATGGACGAAATTGAATCTCTCATGGTTCGGAAGGATATCCACGATTAAGATGAATATAACATCTAAAATGTTATTTCTTTTTCAGTCTCTGCCAATAATAACAAATGACAAGCCTTTTAAAAATTGGGAAAAAGATCTGAACTCGTTTATCTAGCACAAGAAAAAAACAAGGATTAAACTGAAAACTCTACAGCAGGGGTAGGCAACCTTTCCCCTTTAAGGGCCGAGGGACTTCAGCTCCCAGAATCCCAGGAGCTATTGGCCAACATGGGACTATTGGCCAATATGGCTGAGGCTTCTGGGAGCTGAAGTCCCTTGGCCCTTAAAGGGGAAAGGTTGCCTACCCCTGCTCTACAGGATTCAAAAGAAAGAGGGGGCCTTGCACTGCCAAATTTAAAAATTTACTATCATGCCTGCTGCCTTGATTGGATCAAAGAGTGGATTATGCTCAAGAAAGAAAAAAACACTATATTTGGAGGGCTATGATTTACCATACGGCTGGCATGCTTACTTGATATATGACAAGGATAAAGTTAATACGGAATTCAATAATCATTATATTAGAAAGTCATTACTACGAATTTGGAAAAAATATAAGACAAATTTTCTTACAAAAATACCAAAATGGACCTCCGTTAACAAAGCATTTTATAGAAGAGAAAGGATGAAAGGGGAAGACTGGATCAATTATAATGTTAGGATATGAATGGGATATATAGTCAAAGGTGAAATGTAAAGATGTGTGTGTGTCTGTAATTTTCCACTTGAGAACAGTTTTTAGACAAGGCACAAACAATATTTAGAGAAACAGGGTGAATCAACGCCAGGTGGTAACAGAGACATCAACAATGTATTTTTCCAGAGGTAGAACTAATGGAACCAGACTTTGTTATGGATAACAAAGAGATATCAAATATTAAACATCGTTAGGCTTGAGAAAGTTATTCACGTGGTAGATGATGGACAACAAGAGGCTGGGTTAACATACATCATACTGTCATTATCCAATTAACATAAAGTTAACACCTAGAAGGTGGAGTATGGGATGGGCTTAGAAAATCCTTTGTCTAAGAATTGTTTATTGTTCAAGATGTGAGCGTGTGTGGTTGGATGCAGTGATTTTAACTGCAACAAGTTGGATCCTAATGCTTTTGGGATTGTTAAAGATGTAATCTTGTATGGCTGAACTGGACAAGTTCATCACAATGGATTTTACTTAGTTATCTTATTTTTACTTTTTATATGTATTAATAAAGCTATGCTTTTGGACTTTACAATGTGTCTTCTTGACTGAGGAAGACAGGATTGCCTGGAGAAGAGAAGCTGAGCCAGTTGATGGCAAATCTACACAGTGGCTGTGGATCACAGCAGCCAGCTTGTCCTGCAGACTCTGCTGGGTGCCAAAAGGCATCACTACAACACTCATCATCCACACACCAACACTTTTGATTTTGGAAAAGGGAGAATGGAGGATGAAAACAATGGAAGAATTATTAAAAGAACATTACAGTTGTAATTGGTTTCTGTATCGTCAAATTAATGAAAGATTTAAGATGGACAAAAGAATAAATCAGATAGAAAAAGAAGAAACACAGTTTGACAAGCTGCTGGCACAAGAGTCACAACACACAATGGCAAAATTATATAAATTATTAATGGAAAGAGAGATGGAAGAAGAAACAATCACACAATTTATGATCAAATGGGCACAAGATCTTAAAAAACATATAATGTTGGAGGATTGGGAGAAAAATTGGAAAATAAAAATAAAATACTCCCTATGTGATGACATCAAGGAAAGTTATTACAAAATTCAATACAGATGGTACCTTACTCTGGAAAAAATATCAAAAATATATAAAAATTATAACGATAACTGTTGGAATTGTAAAAATGAGAAAGGTACCTTCTTGCACATGTGGTGGGAGTATGAGAAAATAAGAAAATATTGGAAACAAATTCAAACTGAAATAGGAAAAATCATCAACAAAAAACTAACTTTGGACCCCTCTATTTTTCTATTAGGAATGATTGATGAAGAAACAGAACAGAAATTTGGTAAAATAGTATTTTACATGTTATATGCAGCGAGATCTATAATCGCCAAAAAATGGAAAAGTACTGAAGAACTAACAATTAATGAATGACAAATCAAATTATACGACAAAATGGAACTGGATAAATTAACATGTCACTAGGTATTTAACAGAAATAAGGGGGGGGGGGAAAGAAAAATAATAGAAGATAACTTAAAACGTTAACTATCTATAATTTAAAAATTAAATAATATTTATCCCGACTTGGACAAGAGGGACAGGTCAAATGAAAGAATAAGATGTAATATGTTGGAGCTCGTTTAAGTCACTTAATTTAAAGTGGAAATTTAATATAAGATATTGTTATGTGTTAGTATGATAAGACTTTGGAGAAAATATTGAAAGTCAGAAACAAAGAAATAACATTCATAATGAAGGAGGGGAAGCTTTTTATTGTTATTATTGTTGTTTTTATGTTTTATGTTATGGTTTTATTTATGTGTATGTTATATTTTGTGAGGAAATTTAGCCTCATTGTCTTTATTTAATGTGTTAAATGTGCTTTTACCTTTAAATAAATAAATAATAAATAATAATAATAATAAAGAGTTATATCCTTGCAATATTCCCTTGCACATATAATTATACACTTGCCCTCATTTATTTCACAGGGTCTGGAATCATTAATCACCACATGCTTACGTTTCGATACATCTAGAATCTGTGTTTTGGTTTTCCTTTGAAGAGCATGAGTATTTCAGTATTTAAGAGTGCCACAACAAGGAAGCAAGATAACTACAAAAATGTAAAATTATTTGAAGCAAGAATGTCAATGTATTTCTTGATAGTATTTCTTGAAGTCCAGAACTTCAATAATGGAAGCCAAGTGGCAAGAATGTGGATCAAAATTAAAGGGGTGGGAAACAACAGGGATGTTATTGCAGGAGTCTACTACAGGCCCCCAAGTCAGATGGGGGAATTGGATGATGCTTTTATGGAACAGATGACCAAAAGGTGGAAGAGGCAACAAGAGCATCCAATATTTTAGATCTGATCCTAACCAACAGGGATGACCTGGTCAATGGGGTGCAAATGGTGGGATCTTTAGGTGGGAGTGATTATGTTCTTTTGGAGTTTCTTATACAGTGGAAAGGAGAAGGCAGGCATAGTCAGACACACATTCTAGACATTAGGAGAGTTGATTTCAGTACACTTAGGGAAATACTGGGGGTGGTCCCATGGTCAGAAATACTAAAAGAGAGGAGAGTTCAGGATGGATGGGAGTTTCTCAAAAGGGAGATACTGAAGGCACAATTTAAAAAAGTTCCAGTGAGGAGGAAGAATGGGAGGTGTCTCAAGAAAACAGGATGGATGATTAAGGAAGTTACAACTGAACTATGTTTTAAATAGAACATGTATAAGAAATGGAAAAAAGGGAAAATTACTAAAGAGGAATTCAAACAAATAGCAAGCACATGTAGGGATAGAGTCAGAAAAGCTAAAGCGCAGAATAAGCTCAGGCTTGCTAGAGAGGTTAAAAACAAGAAAAAAGGCTTTTTTGGGTATGTCCGTAGCAAAAGGAAGGAGAAGGAAATGGTAGGGCCACTGTGCAGAGAAGATGGGAAAATGCTAACAGGGGACAGAGAAAAGGCAGAACTACTCAACACCTTATTTGCCTCAGTCTTCTCAGAAAAAGAAAAAGGTTGCTCAACCTGAGGAAAATGGAGCAGAGGACACAATTATGGAAATGCAGCACAGAATAAGTAAAGAGGTAGTACAGGAATACCTGGTTAATCTAAATGAATAAAAGTCTCCAGGACCAGATGAACTGCATCCAAGGGTATTAAAAGAATTGGCAAATGTAGTATCGGAACCATTGGTAGTAATTTTTGAGAACTCCAGGAGAACAGGAGAAGTCCCAGCAGACTGGAGGAGGGCAAACATTGTCCCCATCTTCAAAAAGGGGAAAAAAAGAGGATCCCAACAACTATTGTCCAGTTAGTTTGACATCAATACCAGGAAAGATTCTAGAGCAAGTCATTAAACAGAGAGTCTGTGAACATTTAGAAGGAAATGCCATAATCACAAAAAGTCAGCATGGGTTTCAGAGAAACAAGTTATGGCAGACAAATCTGATCTCTCTTTTTTGATAGAATTATCAGCTTGGTAGATGAAGGGAATGCTATGGATACAGCATATCTTGATTTCAGTAAGGCCAGGCTGGTAAAATGTGTGCTAGACAAGGTAACTGTTACATGGATTTGTAATGGGTTGACTGGTCGAACCCAGAGGGTGCTCAACAATGGCTCCTTTTCATCATGGAGAGAATGACCAATGGGGTGTCACAGGGTTCTGTCCTGGGCCCAGTGCTATTCAACACCTTTATCAATGACTTGGATGAAAGAAGAGGGGGCATACTTATCAAATTTGCAGATGACACCAAATTAGGAGGATTAGCTAATACCCCAGAGGACAGGATGAAAATTCAAAATGATCTTAATAGATTAGAAAGCTGGGCCAAAGCTAACAAAATGAATTTCAACATGGAGAAATGTAAGATACTTAGGGCAGAAAAATGAAATGCATATATATATAGGATGGGGGACACCTGGCTTAACGTGACTACATGTGAAAGGGATCTAGGAGTCCTAGTAAACCACAAGTTGAATATGAATTAACAGTGTAATGTGGCAGCTAAAGTGGCCAATACGATTTTAGGCTGCATCAATAGAAGTATAGTGACTACATCAAGGGAATAGTGCCACTGTATTCTGCTCTGGTTAGGCCCCATCTGGAATACTGTGCCCAGTCCTGGGCACCACAATTCAAAAAGGATGTTGAGAAACTGGAGCATGTCCAAAGGAGGGCGACTAAAATGGTGAAGGGTCTGGAAACCATGCCCTATGAGGAATGACTTAGGGAACTGGGTATGTTTAGCTTGGAGGTGATTAAGAGGTGATATGATAGCCCTGTTTAAGTATTTGAAAGGGTGTCATATTGAGGAGGGAGCAGGCTTGTTTTCTGCTGCTCCAGAGAACAGGACATGGAGCAATGGATGCAAGTAGGAAAAGAAATTCCACCTCAACATTAGGAAGCACTTCCTGGCAGTAAGGGCTGTTTGACAGTGGAACACACTCCCTCGGAGTGTGGTGGAGTCTCCTTCTTTGGAGGTTTTTAAACAGAGGCTGGATGGGCATCTGTTGGGTATGCTTTGATTGAGAGTTCCTGCATGGCAGGGGGTTGGACTGGATGGTCCTTGTGGTCTCTTCCAACTCTATGATTCTATGATTCTACATGAAATAAGATACTTATGTTCAAGTACCAAAGCACACAACAGTCCTACTTCCCCCTCTCTCTGCAGAAGTATATTATAGCTCTAACATAATACACCTGTGAATGAAAGATGATTCAGCTGTGTCAGGGATAACTGGGTAGGATGGATGGACATAAATTTTAAATATCCAATTATCCTCATTAGATAATGAAACCGAGTATTTCTTTATTAACACACAGTCTTGATCACAGTCTCTTTTTCTGAAAGATATGAAGCAAAGTCAGGAAAGCAGAATTTAAGATGTGGCAGAGTAAGACCAGAATGGCAGAGCAAGACCAGAGTTATTAACCCAAGCTCTTGGCACAATGAAATGTAATGAAGATCATTGCTTAAAAATGAGTTCTGAAATAGGATTGAGGAAACAGTCCAGCCATAAAGCTAAAGGTTCTGGCATAGTTAAATCTGTGCAAGTGAAAGAATGTGAGTGTGCCTACATGTCATGAATCCCCTAATCTCTCACTACAAATTCACAAAATCTCAAAGTAATTTAAGCAAGTGGGAAGGTAATTAAAGTGTAAGTGACAGTACTATCATCATGATGTTGTATGCCAAACAGACAGCATGGGGAGTAATTCTACCCAGTTACTTTTGCCAGGATTGCCAGACTGACTACTCTGAAGCTCACAAAGCAAAATAAAATTAAAAAAAATGAACTAAATTATTTCTCCACCTCACCCCCACCCCCAATCAGCATGGTCTAGTATGCTTTGAGTATTGGATTATGATTATGGAGACCAGGGTTTGAATCCCTACCCAGCTATGGAGATCCACTGGATGTCACTAGGGAAAATCATAGTCTCAGCCTCAGAGGAAGACAAAGGCAAACCTCCTCTGAACAAATCTTGCCAAGAAAACCCCATAATCTTTGCCTTGGGGTTGCTGTAAGTTGGAAATGACCTGAAGGTACGCAGCAACAATTATGCACCCCTTAGATATATCTAGTTTGAAATAGAGCAGGAAAACAAAGCTACTACACAGAAACAAAGCCATGCATGATCCTTTCATAGCAGTGCTTTCAGGCCTCAATTTAACAAGACCTCTAAATCAGAATATAAATAACATGAATACTGAAGCAGTTAAAACCAGTTTAACATTGCAAACAATAAATTAACAGTCTAGAACAGAAGAGACAATGCTTCCAGAAGCAAAAGCTTCATTAGAAAATATCCATCATGACCTCAAGGTTTTCAGCTAATTTATTTTATTTCTACAAAACATTAGGATAGATTTAAACATGAATCTTCACCCACTAGAGTGATACCTATCTATAAATGGATAACTTGCATATATCACATAAAGCAGAAACATAACACAAACACAATGCTTCCCAGTGGAGACTTTCTGTGAATTTATTAGCCTTGAAAACCTTGGAAAGGTCCTTAAAACTATGACAGCTGAAACAGAAAGTATGTGTCTGGATTTACTTTGGCTCTTTAGCCCACATTTTCAAGCTTCTTGAAAATTACAAGGATTACAAAGCACTTGTGCTGTGAGTTACTTTTTAAAATATGAAAGTTGCAATCCCTAAAAATCTAGTAATATAGCTCATCAGTATTACAAGTATTAAGGGGGGCACAGTTTACCAATTAATCCATACATTATAATCTAAAATACCACATCAACTAATGTAATGTCTAAACTGAAATAAATCTTAAAGTGTATTTTAAATTGTATGCCAAATGCTCTCATAAGGACCCCAAATAATCAGTTCATAGTAGAAGTAAAGTACTTCAACAAGGTGATTCCCGAAAGCCCAGTTTAATAAAACTGCTAAAATACAAAGACATCTGCAGCTTTGTTAAGTGGAACACTTAACAAATTTTCCCTAACACTTCCATGAATTCAGATGCTGAAGAACCAGATCTAAGAAGTGCAGAGTTCACTTACATTTGCTATGTGGTGTGTGTGTTCATATTCCATGTGTGTTCTGGACAAGGAGTTGGTGTGTCCAGGAAAAACACTATTTCCTCCATTCACACCACCATTCATGATTCCATTCATTCCATTAGGAATCTTGTGATGGAGGTGACGGCAACCATTACTGTGGTTTCCATTACTAACAAAGTCACCATGTATGATACCATTTATACGACTTGTGCCTGGTAATGTAGCATATTCAACCATTTGCCCATTGATGTCAGCATTTTGGTAGAGATAACCAGGAGGGTCGTATTCTGCAAGAGCAAGAAGCAATTATAATTAAAATTTAAAAAATAAATTTCATATACACTACAAGATATGTTATAATCCAACATGGTTTAAAGCGGGGGCACACACATACACTAAAACTACTGTTTTAGTAAGTAAAGTATTTCTATAATTTGGTGATTCTGAAAAGCCCTGTGGAATAAATACATTTCATTTATCAAATTTTATCTAAAAATACAATACATATCATAGGATTTGGATATACCAAATAGAACTGCTAGTACCTTATGAAAATTTATTATTTGAAAGGAATATATAGAAACAGGAATGATATCTATCTCTTGGAAATATATTTTAAATGAGATGTTAATAAAGTTTTCCATTAGCTACAGTTATCACCACCCTTTTGAAAGGGAAAAATCTGAAATTCATGACATGGAAAACAAAAGTAGTGTGGGTTGAGAGAGGAGCTATCAGTCACTAGCTCTCTATATAGTTGCAGCCCCAGACCCTGGAGCTTGGCCAACAAGACAAGGCCAACAGGGTGTTTTGCATGGGTGTGATGGAAGATGCAGCATAAGGTAAGCTTAGGTGTGCTGGGCTAAACTTCTCCAGCCCCAGAGGGAGTCTACTGGGAGAGTTTGTCGGGTCAAAACTGTAGGTCTGTTGAGATAAGGCTGTTTGGTTTGGGTGCTCTTGGGGAAGGCTTGCTTGCTTGTGTGCTTGTTAGCAGTCTCTTGAGTCTGCTGGCTTAAGGCTGATTGTGCAAGCTGAGTGGAGGCTTGGTTGTGTGTGCAACAGCATTCTATTGTTCTATAGTGTGTAGCACAAGGTCCAGTTCCTGAGCATATGGTCTCAGGGAGGTGTGCTTCTGCTGAGAGGAAATGAGACAGACAATTAGATGAAGTAGGAGCTAGCAGCCACTAGCTCTCTATATAGCTGCAGCCCAAGTCTCTGGAGTTTGGTGAACAGAGCTTGGCTAACAGGCAATGCCTACATGGGTGTTTAATAATAATAATAATAATAATAATAATAATAATAATAATAATAATAATAATTTTTATTTATAACCTGCCCCTCTGCTAGGCAATCGAGGCGGCGTATAAAGTTGAAACAGGACAACAGTTAAAACAATTCCATCCCCCCTCAATTCCTACCCACCCACCCCATAAAAATAATTAAATATTTTTGAGGCTCGGGGACAGCTGCTCTTGATTTAATTTGTATTTTAATTTTTGACATTATTCATGCCATTATTGGCTCACGGACTACCAGTGATAATGCTTCCATGGCTTCTAACATTTGCAGCATGTTACTACCTTGAATTGTCAAAAATCACCACAACAAAATCTTCAACAGTGGATTTACTCAGTTATCTTCTCAGGACACCCTCTGCAAGCTGACTAAGGATACGTTACCAGGATATTGTGGTTATTGTCTTCCATCTGGACTTTACAGAGAAACAATCCCCTGCAGTTCTGTTCATCTATTTATGTTTATTGTTGGCACTTTTCAATTATTGTTTCACTGTTTTTGTATATTTGGTGTTATTGCAAATGGACAGGTTGCACACCTGTAACAGTATTTCTTCGAGTGGTCATCTGCGAATTCACACACATGGGTTTTGGCTGCGCATGCGCAGACAAAACCCATTTGTGTGATTCGCAGAGACCACGAAGAAGAAACATATATATTTAATGATATATCACAGTTATTTAATAGTAATGTACAGTGGTACTTAGTGATTTACAGTATACTCATTAGTTCATTTTTTTCTCCCATTATTTCAGTCTCAGTGATAAGCCTCCTGTTGTGTTTGTTTTCTGCAATCACCTGCAATAACTATGGTACATTTGTGTTCTTGCCAAATTGTGTTTTTGCAGCAAGTACAAGTTGGTTGCCCTGTTGGAAGAGAAGGTTCTACAATGTGAGGCCTGTTTACCCACTCTTCAGTAGATTAGAGAGCATGAGGGTTTCTTGGACAGAGCAGAGTGCCCTGGTTGAGGAACACACTGGGGATGTCTCTGAGGATGAGGTCACCTCCCATACAAAGGAGGCAGACATTTGGAGGAAGGCAACAGAGGAGGACCATGGATCATTCTGAGAGTCTGGAGCTGCAGAATTGATTTCAAGCGCTCTCCCTCATCAATGAAGGTGAGGGGAAACAAGAGCAGCTGTATCAGTCCTCAGAAAATGTCCACGAGACCTTGGAAGGTTTGACACATGGAATGGCTTTTACCAAACTTTTGAGGAGGTGTGTGGTGATGAGGGGACCTCCTCCTGAGGGGAACAGAATCACAGAATCATAGAGTTGGAAGAGACCACAAGGGCCATCCAGTCCAACCCCATGTCATGCAGAAACTCACAATCAAAGCATCCCGGACAGATGGCTATTCAGCCTTTCTGTAGTTTGCAGGGTTGACAAGATATATTGAGAGGTTTGCTGTCTCCCTGGGGCAAAAATTTGCAATGCATCAGACAGACCAATGTCAAGTCAGCTGACTGTTATCCCTTCCTTTTGGTCCATGTGGGAATCAATGACACTGCAAGCATAGCCTTCAGAACATCATAAGGAATTATGAGGTTCTGGGTAGGAAGCTGAAGAACTTGGATGGACAGGTTGTCATTTCTTTGCTTCTCCTAGTTGAAGGGTATGGTACAGGAAGGGAGAAAAAAAAAGAGAGAATGGTGCTGACAGGTATGATTTGACTTCTTGGATCATGGTGTGCGGTTTCATGAAGATGGACTTCTAGCAAAGGATGGGTTGCACCTGACAGTAGTAGGCAGGAATGTTTTCACAAAGAGTTTGAAAAATCTGATTAAACTGAGCTATGTGGGGGAGGGAGACAGTATTCTTGAGAGAAGGAGTTCATCAAGTACTGGAGTTAATAGCCTGAATGTTATATAAAGAACAAGGTAAATAGTACAAAAACCCACAGTGGGAGGGGGAAAAACTTTACAAAGAAAGATGGGGGAATGCTGCATGGTCTTAGATGTCTCTATAGTCCTTAGGTGAGAGTGGCCATATTCTCCTGGAGTTTACTATAGAGCAGAAAGGGTAAGCCAAGTGTAGTTATACACACAGATTTTAAGAAATCTGATTTCATAAAATTTAGGGAAATACTGCATGTGGTCCTGTGGTCAAGAAAACTAAAAGAGAAGGGAGTTCATCATAGATGGGAGTTTCTGAAAAGTGAAATACAGAAGGCCTAATTTCAAGCAGTATCCAATAAGGAGGAATGGGAAGTTCTAAAGAAACCAGGATAGATAGAATCATACAATTCTAAAATTGGAAGAGCCCACAGGGGCTATCCAGTCTAACCACCTGCCATGCAAGAAGACAATCAAAGCACTCCCAACAGATGACCATCAAGCCTCAGTTTAAAAACCTCCAAAGGAGGAGACTCCACCACTCTCCAAGGCAGTGTGTTCCACTGTCAAACAGTTCTTACTGACAGGAAGTTCTTCCTAACGTTCAGGTGGAATCTTTTTTCCTGTAGTTTGAATCCACTGCTCTGAATCCTAGTCACTGGAGCAGCAGTAAACAACTTTGCTCAATCTTCAATATGACAACACTTCAAATATTTTAAATGAATTATCATGCCACTCCTTAACCTTTTCTTCTTCATGCTAAACATACACAGTTCCTTAAGCTGCTCCTTTCACCATTTTGGTTGTCCTCCTCTGGACACTAGCTTGTCAGCATCCTTCCTGAATTGTGATGCCCAGAACTGGACACAATATTTTTTATTTTTATTTTTTTTAAAAAATAAAAATAAATAGGATTCCTAGATCCCTTTCACATGTACTGTTGTCAAGCCAGGTGTCCTCCATCCTATATCTGCACTTTTCACTTTTACTGCCCAAGTGTAGTATCCTACATTTGTCATGTTGAAATTCATTTTGTTAGTTTTGTCCCAGTTTTCTAATCTATTAAGGCCATTTTGAATTCTGATCCTATCCTTTGGGGTATTATTATCCCTCTTAATTTAGGGGGGTTGCAGACTGCCAGAAACAGTGCAAATTGAGTCCACTTTAGGGCTAGGGTTAGGGAATCATGGGAACTGTATTTCATTGTGGCACCAGAGCTCTCTGACAGAGAAGGCTCAATGTCTCAGAAAAAAAATTCCCATGATTCCCTAGCACGAACCCTAACCCTAAAAGTGGACTCAATTTGCACTATTTCTGGCACTCTGCAATTTCTGGCACTCTGCAACCCCCCCTGTCACCTGCAAATTTGATGACCATGCATTCTATTCCATGATCAAAGTCAATGATGAAGATATTGAATAGCACTGGGCCCAGAACTCTGTGGAACCTCGATAGTCACTTCTCTCCAAGATGAGGAGGGGGCATGTTTGAGTACCTTTTGAGTTTGTTGGTCAACCAATTACACTTCCACCTAACAGTCATACTGTTTCATGTACATTTTATGAGCTTTTTTGCAAGGATATCATGGGGAGGGGGGGCTTGACAAAGGCCTTACTGAAATCAAGATACACTACAACCACAGCATTCCCTTCATCTACCATCTATCTGTTTCATGATCTGCTCTAGAATCTTTCCTGGAACTGATGTCAGGCTGACTGGGTGGTAACTACCCATATTTTCCGGCGTATATGACGACTGGGCGAATAAGATGACTCCCAACTTTCCCAGCTAAAATAAAGAGTTTGGGATATACTTGCCGTATAAGATGACCCCCTCTTCCAACGGGGGGAAATGAGAAAGTGTTGGGGAGGACTGCCAATATACTAGGTGATGCATTCTGGGGTATGTACAATTTGCGGCCAAGTAAGTGCTCCCTGGGCATGTCACACACTCTCACCCTCAGGGAATGGTAATGGCAACCCCCATTTGAAGAAACATGCCAAGAAAACCCCATGATAAGATTGCCTTAGGGTTGCCATAAGTCAGAAAGGACTTGAAGACACACAAGAACAACAAAAAAGTCTGCAGTTGTTTCATAGGTAGTACATGGAATTAGGAGCCAGCATAATGTAGTGGTTTGAGTGTTGGACTACCACTCTGGAGACCTCCCCACTCTGCCATGAAACCCACTGGATGAACTTGGACAAGTCACACACTCTCAGCCTCAGAGGAAGGCAATGGCAAACCTCCTCTGAACCAGTCTTGCCAAGAAAACCCCAGGATATGGGTTCACTTCTTATCCGCTGCTGCTTCCTCCTCCTGCCTCACGCCACACTATGCCACCCCTTCCTCCCCCCCTCCTCTAACCTGACTTCCTCTCTTCTTCCTCCTCCCACCTCGTGCCACGCCACCCCTTCTTCCTCCTCCTTCTCCACCCGGCGTATAAGACAACCCCCAGGAGAAGATTTTCTTGGGTTAAAAAGTAGTCTTATACGCCAGAAAATACTGTATTTGTGTTGTCTTTCTTTCTTTCTTCCTTTTTTTTTTTTGTTTGAATATGGGGACATTTGCCCTCCTCCAGTCTGTTGGGAACTCTCCAGGAATTCTCAAAAATTATTAACAGTGTTTATGAGATTACTTCTGCCAATTCTTTTAATACCCTTGGGCCCAGTTCATCTGGCCCTGGAGAATAGAATTTGTTAAAAGTAACCAGGTATTCTTGTATTAACACTTTACCTATTCTGTGTAGAATTTCCCTTACTTCATGATCTGCTCCATTTTCCTCAAGTGGAGCATTGTTCTCTTTCTCAGAGAAGGCTGAGAAAAAGAAGATGTTGAGTAATTCTGCCTTTTCTCTGTCATCTGTTAGCATTTTGTCATCTTCTCCACCTAGCAGCCCTACCATTTCCTTGTTCTTCCTTTTGCTATGAACATACCCCCCATCCAAAACACCCCTTTTCCTCCTCATGAGAATTGTTTGAAATTGTGCTTTCAATATCTCACTTTCAAGAAATTCCCATCCTTCATAAACCCTCTTCCTATTAGTATCAAGATTCCACCTCAATATTAGGAAGATTGACAGTAACAGCTGTTCAACAACGGAACACACTCCCTTGGAGTGCTGGAGTTTCCTTCTTTGGAGGTTTCTAAACATATGCTGGATGGCCACCTGTCGAGGGTGCTATGATTGTGTATTCCTGCATGAAACAATGGTCCTTGAGGTCTCTTCCTATTCTATGATTCTTTGATTCCAGCAATCTTGACCATGGGATCACACCCAATATTTCCCTAAGTTTACTGAAATCAGCTTTCTTAAAGTCTAGAATATATGTCTGCCTATGCTTGGCTTCCCCTTTCCACTGTATAACAAACTGTAGGAAAAAAGAGTCACCCACCTAAGGATCCCACTATTTCCACCATTACCTCCAGTACTTGATTAACCTCCAGTACTTGATTAACTCTTCCCCTCAAGAATACTGCCTCCCTTCCCCACATAGCTCAATTTAAAGCCCTCCTGAAAAGAGCTTTCAGACTTTTAACAAAAACATTCTTGCCCCCTGTTGTCAGGTGCAACCCATCCCTTGCCAAAAGTCCACCTCCATGAAACCGCATGCCATGGTCCAGGAAGCCAAATTGTTCCTGGTAACACCGTCTATAGAACCAATTGTTCACCTCCAATATTTTTCATTCTCTTCCTGGCATATTCCTTTCCAATGAAAAGACAGACAAGATATCTACCTTTGCATCCTCTTCAGCTTCCTATCTAGAGCCTCACAATCTCTTGTAATATTCTGAAGGCTATGCCTTCCAGCATCACTGGTCCCTTGTAGATCAAAAGAAAGGGATAATAATCAGTGGGCATAATGAGCCTTTTTAGCCTCTGTTACATCATGGATTTTTGCCCCAGGAAGACAAAACAGCTCTCAAGACATCATACCAGGCCCATAAACTACTGATTCTGTACCACTCAGCAGGGAGTCCCTTACTACCACCACACAACTCCTCCAAGATTTGGCAGAGGCCTTTCTATGTGCTGAATCTTCCAAGATCTCATGCACATTCTCTGAGGGATTGACACTGCTGCTCTTCTTGCTTTCTCTCATCATCTCGGCTAAAGGAGAGAGCTTCAAATTGATTCTGCAGTTCCAAACTCACAGAATGATCCCTACCCGTTCTACTTCTATGTGTCACCTTCCTCCAATTGTCTGTCTCCTGTGTAGGCTAACTGACCTTCTCCTCAGAGACATCACTTGTGTGTTCCTCAACCAGGATAGTCTTCTCCACTTTGCCCAAATAAATAAATAAATAAATAAATCTCATGCTTCCTAATTTGCCAAACAAACTTTCCCAAAACTCTCCAGGGCTGAGGGGATTTAACCCTTGTTGGTCTTGCTTCTTAGCTGGCCTGTTAGCTGAGCTCTGCTCCAGAAACAGGGACTGCAGCTATATAGGGATATTGTGGCTGCTAGCTCCTCACTCCAGCAAATCTCTGAGTCACTAAAGAAATTTCAACTGAGCTAACATTTAAAAGGGACATGTACAAGAAATGGAAAAGGGGGGGGGGACCACCAAAGAGGAATTCAAACGAATAAACAGCATGTGTAGGGAGAAAATAGGAAAAGCTAAAGCAGAGTACTAGCTCAAGCTTGCTAGAAAGGTAACCTATGCTCATAGCAAAAGGAAGAACAAGGAAATGGTGGGGCCACTACATGGATAAGATAGACAAATGTTAACAGGGGAAAGAGGAAAGGCAGAATCTCATTTTGGAACAAAGGTGGGATATAAATCCAATAAACAAACAAACAAATACTCCACATCTTCTTTGCCTTAGTCTTCTCCAAAAAGGAGATGCTCAACCTCAAGGAAATGGAGCAGATTATATAGTAGGGGAAATACAGGGCACATTAGGTGAAACAGGAATACCTGGTTACCCTAACTGAATTCAGGGCCAGACGAACTACATCCAAGGGTATTCCCCATCTTCAAAAAGGTGAAAAAAGATGACCCAAATAATTTTCACCCATCTTTCCCCTCTTTTCTGGGGTATTTAACCCCTTCGCATTTCATGTTAATATTTTTGGATAGTTAATCATCTTTCTTATCTAATATTCTTTTCTCCAGTCCCAAGTCTTCCTGTAATTCTTTGTCCTCTTGTAAATTCCCTTCTTCCTCTTGTTGGTCCTTGTGGTGAGAGCCAGCCAATGGCAGCTGAGAGCCAGCCAATGGGAGTTCAGCTGGGAGTAGTATAAAAGAGAGAAGAAGAAGATTTGGGCCAGAGGGTGTGTTGGGAAAGTTAAGTTTGTTGGCTGTGTTTAAAGTGTTCCTGAGGGAACTGAATTTTAGAGAGATAGAGTTTAGAAAGGGTAAACTTTGGAGGAGGGACTACATACAAAAGGCAGTGTGAGTCCCTGACACTTTACTAGTTGGTAGAAGTGGGGATATCAAGTTCCCAAAGTACAGCCATCTAGAATTAAAGCTTAAAAGTAGGAAGGTGGCTGTAGTGTGTGCCACAGTCCTCCTCTTGCTCTTTGCATTGTTTTTTCTCTTTCTACATCTCATAGAATCATAAAGTTGGAAAAGACCATGAAGCCCATCCAGTCCAACCTCCTAATCTCATTTTTATTCTTTTCCCCGAGGCTTTGTCTTATGAAGTCTCTTGTCTTTCCCTCTCTTCATTCACGTCTCCTGTTGATCTCAGAACCCCTTCATCTCTGCATCACATCTAATCACTCATATTCTTTCATTAAACCAAACAAACTAAACCTTCTATCGATAGAAGGTATTCTATCGGTAAATTACATCCAGTTTTCTAAGTTGAGTTGCTAAAAAGAAATACTCCTTCCTTTTTTCAGCAACCTAGATGGTATATCCTTAAATACTTGAAGCTGTTTTTCATTAACTTCCAAACTCATATCACTGTGGAATTTCAGTAATTGGTCTTGTGGAAGTCCTTCTTGTTTCCTTTATAGCTACTCTCTGATTTTCTCTGTCCCAGATTTGTCTCTATCCTACAATCCCAGCAGCTTCTACACTTCTGTCTCTGCAGCATGCTCCAAATCAAACTCAGGGGCTAAACAGACAGCCCCTTTGGAGCAGCTTGCTGCCACCCGTCAGAGCACCAGATCAGGGATGCAGCAACCGCATGCTGCGGCCCCGATCTGATGATTTGCCAGCTCCAAAAGAAGTGGCAAAATGCCACTCCTTTTAGAACCAGAAAAAAGCTGCCTTTGCTGCCGCAGTGGTAGCTTTTATGCCATTTTTTTCAAAATATAATTACATAAATCTTTACTTAAGTTGTAGAATTATAAGTCTTTGAATTAGATCACTTCTTCTTTGTGTCTTATATCCATGTATAAACTATTTATACATTTGTATTTAAAATATTTGCTACCAAACATGTTAATAATGTAAAATACCATTTACTAAAAAAGTTTGTTGGTATAAGGAACACATTGATAAAAATAAGTTTAAGTATTTAATTGGCTATTTCTTAAAAGAATAAATGAATACCAATGTCCCTTTTTATTAATATCTCTCATCCTGGAGAGAACTGACTAGCAGGGTGCCAGATGGTTCTGTCCTAGCCCAGTGCTATTTAACATCTTCATTGATGATGATGGAACAGGGGGCAAGCTTATCAAATCTGCAATGGTACCAAGTTTGTGTCCGCAGTCTAGGGGTGCTCCTAGACTCGTCGCTTCACATGACAGATCAGGTGAATGCAACAGTCAGGAGTGCCTGTTATCAGCTTTGGCTGATATGCCAGCTGTGCCCATTCCTGGAAATAAGAGACCTAGAGACTGTAGTACATGCACTGGTAACCTCACGACTCGACTTCTGTAATGCACTCTACATGGGGCTACCCTTATACCTAATTTGGAAACTGCAATTAGTACAAAACATGACAGCCAGGTTGATCACCGGAAGATCCAGGAGTGATCATATTACACCGATTCTAAAATCTCTCCACTGGCTGCCCACTGGTTTCTGAGCACAGTATAAGGTTTTGGTAATGATCTTTAAAGCCCTACATGGCTTGGGCCCAACATACCTAAAGGATCGCCTTCTCCCATATAATCCACCCCGTTCCCTCAGGTCCTCTGGGAGGAAGCTTCTTCAATCAACAAGAACCAGATTGATGGCAACCTCCCAGAGGACATTTTCCACCACTGCTCCCAGACTCTGGAATGCCTTGCCGGAAGAGATCCGTCAGATATCCAGCTTAGATGGCTTTAAAAAAGCCATCAAGATAGATCTCTTCCGGCAGGCTTATCCGGAAGAAAGTTAGTTTGAGACCTGATCCTCCCCCATTAGGGGCCCCTTTTCCTCCTAATACGGTTTTTCGAGGGATTAATTTGCCCCTGTTGTAATCTGGGCGTGCTTTATTGCTTTATTATTGTATTGTGTTATTGTTTTATTGTTGTTTTTAAATATTAGATTTTATGCTGTTGTGATTTAATTGTAATTTTAAGGGGGGATACATGATTGTTACAATTTGTGGGATTGTACTTCTAATGTAAGCCGCCTTGATAGCTTCTGCTAAAGGCGGGGTACAAATAAAATATTATTGTTATTGTTGTTGTGATGATGATGATGATGATGATGATGTTTGGAGGGGTAACCAATACTCCAGAGGACAGGATCAGAATTCAAAATGACCTCCAAATATTAGACAGCTGGGCTAGAATTAACAAAATGAATTTCAACAGAGAGAAATGCAAGGTACTACACTTAGAAAAAAAATTACAGATATATAATGGGTGACATCTGGCTTGACAACAGTGTATGTGAAAGGGTTTCCTGATGCTCCAGAGACTCATGCCCTTTACAGACTGCCACAAATAATGCAGCTTGAGGCCACTTCAACTGTCCTGGCTGAGTGCTAGGGAATCATGGGAACTGTAGTTTATTGTGGCACCAGAGCTCTCTGACAGAGAAGGCTCAATGTTCCAGAAAAAAATACAACTCCCATGATTCCCTAGCACTGCATTATTTCTGGCAGTCTGTAAAGGCCCTCAGACACAGGGCAATGGATTCAAACTACAGGAAAAGAGATTCCACCTAAACATTAGGAAGAGCTTCCTGACATCTGTTGTGAATTATTTGATTGCATATTCCTGCACAATTGGATAGCCCTTTTGTTCTCCTCCAACTCTATAATTCAATGGCGCTGCTTCTAACCATTGTATTTCATGAGTAAAATACCTTCATAATTTTGTTTCTTTTGTTGTACTGTACAGTCACATTTATTTCGTGTTGATTTAACGACAGAAACATACAGTAGCTACTTAGGCTTAAGGTTATTTTGTAATAACAACATAACAGTTGGGAGTAAAGGAATTAAGAATACTAAAGGTAACGTACTCTGCATGACATTCTGCTGGCAGTTTTTCCATAAACATATGGCAATGAAGACTATTAGAATAAGAACCATCACTCCAAGGACACAGCCCACAATCAAGTACAGCATATCGCTGCTCCGGACAGGGCCATTTGGTTGACCAGCATTGCTTCCAACACCACGGTCAGGAGAATTAGGTGGTGTGCTGAGATCCTTCACTGGATATTCTGATGCACCAGGAGTACGCTTCACTAATGGGGGAAAAACAAGCATTTGGCAACCAAAATGGCAATTGTTAATTTGACAAACAAAAATGACAGCTGTTATTCTGGCCACATTCAGATGTCCACCAAGAACTATAAATGTTAATAAACTTAAAATGTAAAGCTATGGAATACCAGTGTGGATAGGAGGGAGATACCTCCATTGAGGATTTTAGCCCATACCAGCTCTATATTGCATGCCATAGAAGTTTAATTCAAACAATTCCTAAACAATAACGTATAACAGAAACAAGTCCATTTTCTTCATTTATATGCCTTTTCCACTTTTTTAGATGCTCATTTTTTCCATATGTAAAGGTGTGGAGGAAAGTGAATCATTTGTTTACTGAAGTGACAAAGTATGTGGGCTTGGGGTAAAATCTGGTCTGAAAGCATGATTTTGTGCACTGGATGAGAAGCCTCTTTATGCACTCTGATTTAGCCTTGATAAAATACCTCTACATAGGATAGCATGTGGAAAAACTGAATAGTTTCTCCACAAAAGCTGCTTAAGTCTGCTGAAACACAGGTAGTTATTTAAAAAGTTTATTCTGTAAGAGGGATGAGGTTTATGGCCCTGTTAGACTGCAACTCTAATAATCCTTCAAGATTACTGAGCAGCTAACATGCGGCTAGTGATTTGCTATCAGAATAAAAAAACCCAAACCCTAACCTTCCCTTCTCACCTTTGGTCTCACATATCATCACATTGCTGTAGTCACTTTCACCTCCTTCATTATAGCACTGCATTTTAATGTCATATGATGTTTCAGGTTGCAGATGGCTTATCAAGTGCCATTGCTTTGTGCCTAGAAAGAAGTATAAACAGGTATCCTCTTTGTGAAATAAATTAAATCAAGCAGAAAAAAATATTGAAACTACAGAACATCCTTTCCCCTCACAACATATATATATATATATGGAAAACATATTACTACAAAGCAATCTTGTTTGGACATTCACCAGTTCATCACATCCACCAGTTCATCTACAGATTGAATCTCCCTTATCTGAAATTCCAAAATCTGTAATACTCCAAAAACCAAAATTTTATTCATGGGTGGCTGAGATAAGGACACCTTTGTTTTCTCATGGTTCAGTGCACACAAATGTCGTTTCGTGTATAAAATTATTTAAAATTTAACTTCAGGACATATATATAAGGTTTATAAGAAACAAAAATTAATTTTGTGTTTAGACTTGGAAGGGCATCTCCCAGATATTTCATTATGTATGTATGTATAAATATGGATAATCTAAATTCCCACCCTGCAAAAAATCAAAAATCCAAAACACTTATGGTCCCAGGCATTATGGCTAAGGGAGACTAATGGGCAAGCTTCTCAGCTAATGCCAATTGCCAAATCCTGGTAGACTTTCCTTCGTTTGTCATCTCATTGCCCCCAAAGCAGGGCCAAGCATAGTTTAGCCTATGGGCTAGATGCAACCCCAAACCCAAACAATATTTTGACAGCTAAAATATCAACCTTTACCTCAAATATATCCTTTAACATTTAAGTTTCAAAACCTGTTTTTCCTCTGCCCTAATTTTTTCCCCTCTCCTCTCTTATATTCTTAAATTATTTAGTTAATATTTTGTGTCTATCTTCTTTCTATTAGAGTGATAAACTCTTTCATCATGATCTTAATCTGCCGTATTTTTCGGCATATAAGACGCACCCAATTTTAAAGGAGGAAAATCTAGGAAAAAAAGATTCTTAATAAAATACAGCCGGAGGACGCCTCCGACCCAGGCATCCGCCCAAAGAAAGCAACTGGGCTTTCCTTGGAGGGGCCCTGGGTCTGAGGCATCCTCCGACCCAAGGAGGACACCTCGGACCCTAGGATCCCTGCAAGGAAAGCAACCGGGCTTTCCTTGGAGGGACCCTGGGGTCCGAGGCGTCCTCCGACGCACGGAGGACGGCTCGGACCCCAGAGTCCCTGCAAGGAAAGCAACCGGGCTTTCCTTGGAGGGACCCTGGGGTCCGAGGCGTCCTCCGACGCACGGAGGACGGCTCGGACCCCAGGGTCCCTGCAAGGAAAGCAACCGGGCTTTCCTTGGAGGAACCCTGGGGTCCGAGGCGTCCTCCGACGCACGGAGGATGGCTCGGACCCTAGGATCCCTGCAAGGAAAGCCTGGTTGCTTTCCTTGGGCGGATGCCTGGGTCGGAGGCATCCTCCGACCCAAGCATCTGCCCAAGGAAAGCAACGTTTTTTTCCTTGGGGCAGTGCTGGGGTCGGAGGCATCCTCCGACCCCAGTATTGCCCCAAGGAAAAAAACGTTGCTTTCCTTGGGGAGATGCTGGTCCCAGGGAAAGCATGGTCCCAGGGAAAGCGACACTCCTTCCCCCTGCGTCCTCAGTGGTTCAATGGGCTGCTCGGCCTCCGATCCCAGGAACAGCCCATTGAACCACCGAGGACGCGCGGCGGCCCCGGAGGGAGCGTACATTCGGCATATAAGACGCACGAACTTCCCCACCACCATTTTGAGGAAGAAAATGTGCGTCTTATATGCCGAAAAATACAGTATGTCTCAGCTTTAACTTTGATTGATTTCATGTATTTCATTTCTATTTCTTCTGCTGATATTTTTCAAGCAAATCCCTGTTTTCCTCTAGACTGTTCATCATATTCCCATTAATACTCCCAAGATAGTCTGTCTAACTCTCTTATGTCAATCGGTTTAATAATCCAGTCATCAATAGTGGCTATTTAAGTTTCCACTTTTGTGCGAAAAGAAGCCTTCCACCATGGTCATGTATAGAACTAGTCTCCAAAGTTTACTTTCTGCTTCTCTGTCCATCATGTATGCCATATTTAATAGAGTATCTCTGAGTTGGTAGGTAATATGATTCCTAATATTTTCAACATTGTAAACTGAATGTTTTCTCAATATTTCCTAGCTAGCTGACACTTCCACCACATGTGGAAATATGTACTAGTACTCTCTTGACATTTCTATCAAGAGCCCTGGTGGCACAGTGGTTAAATGGCTGTACTGCAGCCACTCACTCATAGACCACAAGGTTGCGAGTTCAGTACTAGCCAGGGCTCAGGCTAGACTCAGGCCTGCATCCTTCTGAGGTCAGAAAAATGAGTACCCAACTGTTGGGGGGCAATGAGCTTACAGTTGTAAACTGCTTAGACATCCCATAGTGTGATATGAAGTGGTATATAAATGAAGCTGCTTTGCTTTGCTTTGCTCTATCATCTTGCATTTTATACATTTTAGCCAATTTTATTGGCATCGGATACCAACTGTACAATATTTTTACCATAGATTATTTAATTCTTCTTCAAGTTAGCATGTT
This sequence comes from Phrynosoma blainvillii, assembly GCA_026167975.1. Classification (NCBI taxonomy): domain Eukaryota; kingdom Metazoa; phylum Chordata; class Lepidosauria; order Squamata; family Phrynosomatidae; genus Phrynosoma; species Phrynosoma blainvillii. The sequence continues at coordinate 16,933,246 of JANUYF010000006.1, forward strand.
AGTAAAACTTTATAGAATGTTCATGTTTTCTTATGTCTATTTCCAAAGATTTTATCAAGTTCATTATGTTCATCCTCTATTCCCTCTAATTTTAAGTCCATTTTAAATATTTCCATCATCTGTTTGTGTAAAAGCCACATAATATCTATTTTCATTTTTTAAACTCTTCTTTAGATTTTATCCTAATTTTCAAACATTAACCACTTCTCTTCCTTGGATTTCTACCTACCAAAAGGACTTCATGTCATGACAACTGGAAAGGAATTTAGTGTAGAATTTTTTCTTATATTTTTTGCCAAATTTTCAAGAGACCCTTTCTGATATGATTTTCAAATTCTTTGTTTTCTCTTTCTTTCCTGTACCAAATAAAGGCATGAGTCGAATATCAAATCACTACCTTCTAATTTTAATATTCTCTCTTTTTTTCTGAGTTAATCCAGCCACTTATCCAAGTTAGGCCAGATGTGTAGTAACAAAGTTTCAGGTCTGGAAATCCAAACTGCCTCTTTCCTTAACATCTGGTAGTATTGCCACTTCATTCTTGGCTTTTTTTTTCCTGCCCAAACAAATATCTTCATTTAATTTTGCCATTCTGAAAAACATTTTTCATTTACTGTAATTGGAAGGTTTTGAAAAAGGAAGAACATTTTTGGAAGAACATTCATCTTTATTGTTGAAATTTGCCTCAACAGAGAAAGCTGTAACTTTGACAATCTTTCCAGTTCTTTCTTAATTTCCCCCCGTTATCTTTGTAGTTTTTTAAATAAACGTTTAACATTTTAGTTTCCTATATGCCAAGATATTTTATATTTTTCTCAAATTGAAACTTGATTTTTGACTTATCTTTATTTCTTCCATTTTTTTGGTGAGGTTCTTTGTGATCATTGCATTTTTGTCTTTATAATAATAATAATAATAATAATAATAATAATAATAATATTTATTTATACCCCGCCCTATGGTAGACCAATCTGGGCAGCTTACAATTTAAAACAAACCATCCACAACATACAATGCAGCATACCCCCTTAAAACAGTATTAAATCAAACAATATAAAACAACAAGTCAATTTAAAAATTTAAAATTAAATTAAGATTTAAAATTATAAAATGCAAGAATTAACCCTCCTATCCCAAAAGTCCAAGCCTGGTCAACATTCCTCCCATCAAATTGATGGGGCCACGTGAGGAGCGTTTCCGAGGTGGGATGGCTAATCTGGTGTAACTAATCTGGAAGGCCTGCCGGAAGAGATCCGTCTTGACAGCCTTTTTAAAGCTGTCTAAAGATGTTAATAGATGGATCTCGTCCGGCAGGCCGTTCCAAAGCTTAGGGGCGACAACAGAGAATGCTCCCCGGGAGGTAGCCGCAAGCCTCGATTTCTGAGGCTGTAGCAGTTTCCTCCCGGAGGACCGAAGAGCGTGGGGAGGACTATACAGGAGCAATATTTATTAATCCTGAAGCCTGAAAGTTTTCTGAATTCATTCAAAATGTCCATCAGTTCTTTGATACAATTTAGAGGATCTTCCAAAGAATAAAACCAAATCATTGGCGCGTTCATTTAATTTATAATTCTGATCCTTCAATTTTGAACCTTTGATCTTAGCGTTATCTCTAGACTGATTATTCATTTTTTTAAATATTGCAGTAAAAAGTAGAGGAGATAATGAACAGTCTTGTATTATCCCTTTTTCTAGAGTTTTGTTTTCTCTCCATTAACAATAATGTTTGCCGACTGTTCTTCAGTCTACTTTATGAAATTATCTCCCATCTCCATTTTCTTAAGCATCTCTAGCATAAATTTCCAGTTAACGTTATTGAATATTTTTTTGGTGTTGATAAATAACATTGCTCCCCCCCAGTATGTTTTCATAAAACTCAATTATATACACAACCATCTTCATAGTGTCTCTTATAAATCTTCTTGGCAAAAAGGAGCTTTCATCTTCATTAACTACTTTCATTAATATTTTTGAGTCGTTCTGCTAGTAGTACTGTTGATGTGATCTTATAATCATAGTTTATAAGGGATATTGGTCAGTAACTTTTCGGACCTTTCAATATTAACATATTTGTCATATCCCATGAATCTGGTTTGTCTTCCTTTTAGAATTTTGTTGTATAATTTTTGCAGAGATAAGACAATGTCTTCCCCTAAATCCTTGCAGTAATCTGCAGTCAAGCCATCTGGGCGTGATGCCTTCCCTGCTTTTATCTTTCTGATGCTTTCTGAAATCTCCACTCTCATTATTGGCCAATTTAATATCTTCTGTTGTTCTTCACTTAATTTAATAATTTTTGCTTGTCTATTTTCTTTCCTATTTTTTTCTTTGTACAGTATAATCGTGAATAATATTTATTAAATATATTTTTGATTGCTTCTTGATTTGTGTGTCTTTCCTTTGTATACAATTTCTGTTGTCAATCTCTTTTCTATTTCCTTTTTTAGTTTGTGGGCTAGCCACTTCCCTGATTTATTTGTTTATTCTAAGTATTTTAGTCTGCAAAATTTTCTTTTCCCAATTTTAATTGTTGTTTCCACATTTAATTCCTTTTGCAGTAATTTAATCTCCATGCTCAATTCTTATTTGATAGGAAAAAAGGGAAATAGACAGAAGCAATTAATTGTTTCGTTTACTGTATATGCTGTGTATATTATATATCTTACTGTATATTATGAGTATATATATTATTTTACTTAGGGCCTTTGCAGACTGCCAGAAATAGTGCAAATTGAGTCCACTTTAAGGGTTAGTGCTAGGGAATCATGGGAATTGTTTTTTTTCCTGAGACATTGAGCCTTCTCTATCAGAGAGCTCTGGTGCCACAATAAAATACACTTCCCATGATTCCCTAACCCTAACCCCTAAAGTGGACTCAATTTGCACTATTTCTGGCAGTCTGCAAAGGCCCTTAGTTTCTCCACTTCTGAAAAAACCCTTCTACCCCTCCTCCCTGCCTAGCTATCATCCTATTTCTCTTCTTTTTCTTTCCAAAGTCTTGGAATGGGTCTGTTATTCCTGCTGTCTTCACTTTCTTGATGCTACGTCTATGTTAGATCCTTTACAGTCTGGTTTTCGCTCACGGTACTCCACAAACATGGCTCTTACAAAGATCACGAACAATTTTTTATGGGTCAAGGCTAACAGTCTTTATTCTCATATTTCTCAATCTGTTTGCAGCCTTTGACATTGCTGATCACTATCTCTTGGTTGACATACTTTCTGACCTCGGGTTCTCTGACTCTGTTCTTAACTGGTTCAAATCTTATCTATCAGGTAGAGGTTTTGCGGTGGTCAGGCCTCATCTCCTGTTCCATTGTCTGTTGGAGTTCCACAGGGCTCTGTCTTGAGTCCTCTGTAGTTTTCTCTTTACACCCTGTCCTTAGGTAATCTCATTAGCTCCATTGGCCTTCATTACCATCTGTACACCGACGACACTCAGCTGTATCTTTCTACCCCTGAACTCTCTCCAGCTATTGAACAGGAAGTTTCATCTTGTCTTGTGGCTGTCTTTGACTGGATGCTTCACCGGCATTTGAAGCTCAATATGGCCAAGCTACTTGTCTTCCCATTGATGCCAACTGCGCAACAGCCCTTCTCTATTTTAGTCAACGATATCTGTATTGAATCAGTGCAGGAAGCCCACAGTCTCAGTTTTATTTTTGATTCTTCCCTGTCATGCATTACTCAGATTCAAGCTACAGCCAAGGCATGCAGATTCTTTCTGTATAATATCTCAAAAATCAGACAGTTTTTTTCAGCATCCACTGCCAAGATTCTGATCCATGCGCTAGTGGTCTCACGACTGGATTATTACAACATTCTTCTGACGGGTCCTCTTTCCTACCTCCGTCCTCTAGTTTCTGTTCAACATTCATCATGTCTGCTCACCGTTTCGATCACGCCTCTCCTTTACTGCTATCCCTCCAATGGCTCCCTCTCCCTTTTCGTATCCTTTATAAACTTCTGTTAGTGATTTTTAAGGTTTGCATGGATTGGCCCCTCCCTACTTGTCAGAGCTAGTTTCTCCTTACCGCTCCAAGATCTGGTAATCAAAGACTACTGTGCCAGCCAAGGATTTCCACTTCTTCAGCTCTGATCCAACCCTTTTCACTTGCTGCCCCCTATTCGTGGAACCTCCTTCCCACACAGGCATGGCCCATCACCTCTTTAGCCCATTTCAAAGCTGTGTTGAAGACAACTCTGCTTAGGGAAGCGTTCCCATATACTAGATGATTGTGAGCCTATGCTTATTTTAACCTGTGTTATGTTTTATTGTTTCCAATTTTAATGTATGTATTAATTTCTAATTTTTCCTCGTAGAATGTATGCTACTGGCAGGTCTATCTTATTTAACTCAACTGATTGTATGTACAGTTCCATGCAAACTTACAGCATTTTATAAATTAATCTTAATAATGACCCCCTTTCTTTCCCTTCTCTGCTCTCTCTTCAACTACCTGTCCCAATGCCCTCCTCCCTGTTTAAGTTCTTTTATTCTTATTCTTCTCTCCTCCCTCCTTCTTTCCTTCTTCTCTCCTCCTCCTCCTCATCTTCTTCTCCTCCTTCAAAGTTGCCTCCTTCACCTACAAATAGGAGGTCATTCATGAAGTCACAATATGTCTGCTTGGTCCAGTCCAGTCCAGAATAATACACCAAACACACAATAAGTCACTTTTAATTTCTATCAGATTCAGTCAAATTTGGGTCGTAGTCCAATTACAGTCCACAATTTCATAGCAATAGCAATAGCAATAGCAATAGCAAGCACATTTCTATACCGCTTATCAGTGCACTTAAGCACTCCCTAAGCAGTTTACAATGTGTAAGCTCATTGCCCCCAACAAGCTGGGTACTGATTTTAGTGACCTTGGAAGGATGAAAACCTGAGTTGTGTCTGAGCCCTCTGGTTGGTATTGAACTCACAACCTTATGGTTTGTGAGTGAGGACATCAGTAAGTCCCGTGATTAGCAATTTCCAAGCCTATATCAATTAAAGCCACTTCCAAGTGCTGGGGAGATATTTGCTCCATTTGTTCTAAATATCTCCTCTCCACACCAATCCAGCTACCACAGCCCACCTCTCCCTCAGTGATTTTCTGTTTGGTGGTATGCCTCCCTTGGGGGTGGTGGAAAGATCCAGGGGGGTGGTGAGGGGAAAAGGGGCAGTAGTGGGTGGTGAAGAATAAGTAGACAGCGGGAAGGGGGCTTCAGTCAAAGCTTGGGGTGCATGAAAGACAAGGGGAACCAGCAGTCTTTAGGGCCATGGTTGGGATGTGGTTGCCTTCCAACTGAGCAGCTAGTTGAGCAGTGACTGAAAAGCCTCTCACCCACACCAGCATTGGGGCAAAGGCTGGCACTTGGTCACTGCTTGACCAGCTGTTTGGTCACTGCTCCCTTTGTATCCAGTCACCGTGGGAGAACCCTGGGAGCAGCAATTGAGCAGCTGGCCAGCTGACCTTCCTTTTGCTGTAAGGCTGGTGCAGGCAAGATGGAGGATCAGGCCTGGCCCTCTACCGCTGCAGTATTCACACTTGAGAGGTTGAGGTGGAAGAGGTGGTGGTGGTGAGCTCAGCATGGTTGAGATAGATGCAATAGGAGGCCGCAACACAAATAGTAGACCTAATATTAAGAAATAGGTGCCACCCCCCACTAGGGTTGTTGCACAAAAGGGGGCGATGAAAAAGTTTGGGGACCACTGCTCTATAACAGAAAAGTTTCAGCTTGTTTCAGCTGAAGCCCAGTTATATAATAGTTATTACTTCATTATAGTTATAGTTTTAGTTTATTAATAGTTTACTTTGAAATAGTTATGCTTCTGATAGTTTATACAGATTATACAGTTCATACAGTCTCTTACTTTGAAAATTTATCCAGTCTGCTCTCCCTTTCACTCCTTTTTCTCCCTTCTCTCACTGTTTTCTTTAGACCATCTCACTGGTTTCCCATTGTTATCCATCTCTTCTCAAATTACTCTATTTTCCTTTGCTGGCAGAGATCTAACTGGTCAAAAATAACCTCTCACTCAAAATTACTGCTGGAAGAATTGTCACTTCTTATTTCTATTTACACTAAGGTTAAAAAAGTTGCAGGATGTTGCTAGTCCTGTGGAGGCGGGTGCCTGGAATAGCTATGGCAGCTCTCCAACTTTTTCTGGTCTTCCTTACAAGGTCAGATGAATTTTTCTTCTGCCATCTGTAAGGTCCTAAATTATAAGTCTCCAACAAATCCCTCATTACCGTCTTTACTGGGAAGGTCTCTCCTGCCAATTTAGATGTCATACAAAATTGGTTTCAATGCTCTAGACAGCAAGTGTAGCAGGAGGCATACTGTCTGCCCTGCTAACACAACTCCGTTGCAACCAGAACCAGGGAGGGCTTTTAAAGAAGTGGTCATGCCACCACTTCTTTTAAACAAGATACAAAACATCTCTCTTTGAGAGATGCATTAATAATATATGGTAACTTAAGTTACCTCTTCCCATATAATCTACTCTGTACACTCATGTCCTCTGGAGGGCATTTACTCCAGTCAGCCAGGACTATGTTGGCAACTGTCAGCCAGAGGACTTTTTCTTCAGCCATCCCTAGACTGTGGAATGACCTGCTAGGAGAGATGCAACAGAGGAATAAGCTGTCGGAATTTGAAACAACATTAAAGACCAGTCTCTTCCTGCAGGCCTATCCAGATTATTTTTAAATTGTGAATTTTAAAAATGTAGATTATTTTAATATGTATGTGTCTTATTTGTTTTTTTTTAATTGATGATGTGTATTTGTTAATCTGCTATTGTTTCCCCACCTTGACCCACTGAAAGAAGTGGGTAAGAAATAATTATTATTAATTATATTGGAAACTCTACATGTTCAGTTACTTTACTGAAGCGCCTCAAAGGTGATCGTTCTTCATTTATCTCATATCTTCAGATGCAAATTTGAAATACAGGCTGAAACAGCAAGCTGGTTTTCCTTAAGGCATTATTTTTTCTTTAAGCTCTATCTTTCATTCTACCTCAATAATTCCTTTCAGTAATCATATCCGATTTAGATTTTCCTTCCTGTTGTTATTAAAAGTGAAACAAGAATTTCAACTTCGGTCTCTGTCTACTGTGGGGGAGGGGGGCAATGAGCAACTGTCATTAGAATACTTATTTTATTTTAGTGACATTATCTTCAGGAACTAGCTAAAGAATGCAAAGTTTCATGAGACAAGCAGGTGTGGTGTTTTTACTGAACAGGTAGAAAAGCAGTGAAGAATAAAACACCAACATCTAGATTTATATATATATATATATATATATATATATATATATATATAGTTATCATGTGGTAACATAGATAAAGAAAAGCAAAAGTTTTGATTAAATATCAAGAGATAAGTCTCAACAGGAAATGATAATGAAACGAAACCTCAGGCTATCAATTAAGCCAGAACAAATGCTTTCCTGTGAGCTGAATGGTTTTAACTGAAAAAAGAGTAAAAGAATACAATGTAAAACTGTACATATGACACATTCTCTCTAAGATTTTCCTTATATAATTGAGGTGAATGGCTATTTGATTTAAAAAGTAGTTGTCATTTTGCGTAGTAAACTTAACTGTGGTAAGTCGCCCTGATTGTTTTTAATAAGGGGGGAGGGGTTTCTGGGGTTGGGTACTGTATATGTTTTTATGCTTGTAAGCTGCCCTGATTGGGTTACCATAGGGCGGGATAATAATAATAATAATAATAATAATAATAATAATAATTACAGAGGGGCGGGGTATAAATAAATTATTATTATTAGTAGTAGTAGTAGTAGTAAAGAAAAGCTTGATACACACACACACACTTTTTCATCAGTGTGCAAAATTTTGTTCACATTTTGGCAGAGCAGATCAGCTGCTAATCGTTTCAGTATGCATAAACCTGAAAATGTCAGTATCCATAAACCTGAAAATCAGGAACAAGCAAATTTCACAGAACAGTGGAAGTCACTTAAACATTTATAAACACAGATTCTGTGTACCAGAAAGGCTACAAATGGAACAACTAACTTCTTCAAAGCCCTGACTTCACTTAATTTCACTCAGCACATCACAAAGCATTTAGTGGGCCACTGCAGGGTTAAAACAATGCACAAATGAATTCAAGAAAGGAGGACAGCTTATATCAGTAAAAGCCACCCTGTGCAATTCTGACATCAGATTTTAAAACAAAATAATGTCCAAGTTGCAGCACTGCAACAACAGGAGACAGCATGAAAACTGAGAACCAGTGAATCAATGGACAAGCAACTGCTGGTTGCTGGGTTAAATTTTATACTTTCATCTAAACCCTAAAACTGAATTAAATATTAATGTACTTTGAGCTGCTAAAATTTTTCCAAACACATTTTATGGCTTTAAACCAGGGGTAGGCAAACTAAGGCCCGGGGGCCAGATGCAGCCCCCTGAGGCCTTTGGACCGGCCCCAGGCCGGTCCTGCCACCGCCGCCCGCCATGATGATATTGATTATTGTTGTTATTACTTGTTCTTGGGGTTTTCTTTCCACAGGGGTTTTGCCATGGCTTTTCTGGGGCTGAGAGAGTGTGCATGCATATTTGTTTAATTTTTTTAAAATTTTATTTATTTATTTTTGGTGCTTCGGCCCCCCAATTGTCTGAGAGACAGCAACCCAGCCCCCGGCTCAAAAAGGTTGCCTACCCCTGCTTTAAACAAATGAATTGAGTAAAGAATACCACGAGAATAGGAAAATCTTAATGGAACAAAAAGTAGTCTGAGAAGGGAAATGAATACACTTCACAAATCAATTGGTGGAATAAGGTCAGGTTGCTTGCTTGTAACGGTGCTTCTTTGCGTGGTCATCTGTGAATTCACACATATGGGTTTTACTGCACCTGCGCAGAGCATATTTGGAACCTACTGGAATAGGTAGGCCTGAATTTTTGGTGGTAGCCCCGTCCACTCTATCTATCTATCTATCTATCTATCCAGCCAGCCTGCCTATTCCCACCTGTTAAGTCTCAGTTCCAAAGGCCACCACATAACAGCATTCTGAGGAACAAGAGGCATCATGAGGGAAGGATGGGTGGGTTTGTGTGAATGCAAAGATGACCACACGAAGAAACACAGGTAAGGAATCTGTCCTTCTTTTTCGTGGTCTCTATGAATCACACATATGGGTGACCAGCAAGCTACTTATACCTGGAGGTGGGAGTGTCATGTCACAAGAGAGGGAATGATGCAAGTAATATAGAACTTTATTGAACAGCCAACAAGAAAAGAGGGCAGAAAATTATTACAAACAAAAAAGGAGTGGCAAAGTAGCTGTCACTTGAGGATGGATAGGAGAACTGCTCTCCCAAAGTATGCAGTAGCCCTGCAGCAGCCATCCAGTCTGTACTGGGAGACAAATGTCAGGGGCTGGGACAACACAGCTGCATGGCAAACTTTGTCCAGTGGTACCACCAGCAAGGAAGGCTGAAGAGGCAGCTTCAAAACTCAAAATTACCTTAATAGATTAGAAAGCTGGCCCAAAACTAACAAAAGGAAGTTCAACAGTAAGAAGTGTAAGGTAGTGCACTTGGGTAGAAAAAAAATTGAAATGCATATTTCTGCTAGTATTATGGTATCATCTGCATATCTCAGATTGTTGATATTGCTTCCTCCTATTTTCACTCCTCCTGCTTCTATGTCTAAGCCTGCTTTTCTTCTAATATGTTCTGCATACAAGTTCAACAGATAGGGTGAAAGGATGCAGCCTTGTCTGACCCTTTGTCAATTAGGAACCATTTTGTTTCTCCATGTTCTGTTCTGACTGTAGCCTCTTGTCCTGAGTACAGATTCCTCATCAGAACTGTCAGATGCGTTTGCACTCCCATATCTTTAACGGCATTACATAGTCTTTCATGATCTATGCAGTCAAAGGCTTTGCTATAGTCTATAAAGCACATGCTGATTTTCTTTTGGAGCTCCCTGCTATGGTCTGAAACCGATCTCTCAATATTGTGGGTTGGGACCAAGGCCTTCCGTTTGGCACCCCCTGAGGGGGCTTCCAGCTTGAGACGCTGCTTTCCAGCCCTCTGGACTGGCACATTCCCAGACGAATGTCTGGGTAGAACAGATACTGCTGACAGCAGAGGTTTTGGGGGCTTTAGCACCTGTTCATATAGCAGGGCTTTGAAAATCAATTCCCGGTTCTTCCAAGCCTGGGCAGTGAAGGCCTTTTACTGGGAATAAATATGTACATTGTGCCCTTCCCCAAGACCAGGGGTCGGCAACCTACGGCCCCCGGGCCGGTTCCGGCCCAGGACGCCGTATTTGCAGGCCCAGGCGGACCCCTGCCGCCGCCGCTGCCGCCGCGGCACCTCCGCCGCTTGTTTTGGTCGGCGCGCGACCGCGCATGCCGCGGCCAACATTTTTTCTCCAAAATGGTGGCCGTGACGCATTTGCGCATGTGCAAACACGTCGCAGCCGGCATTTTGGAGAAAAAAATGCCGGCCGCGGCGTGCGCAGTCACGCACCACCCAACACCGGCCATTGGTGGAGGCAGCGGCGGTGGAAGCAGTGGAGGCGGCGGCAGAGGCGCCACCACCTCCGATGCCGCCTCTGGCTCCGCCGCCGCTGGATCCTCCTCCTCCTCCCCCACCGCCACCACCTCTGCCTCCTCCTCCTCCTCCTCCATCGCCACCGCCACCACCGCCGCCACCTCTGCCTCCTCCTCCTCCACCGCCACCGCTGCCGCCGCCACTGCCACCTCTGCCTCCTCCTCCTCCTCCTCCACCGCCGCCACCACCACCGGCGCCACCTCTGCTTCCTCCTCCTCCTCCTCCGCCACCGCCGCCTCTGCCTCCTCCTCCTCCTCCGCGACCGCCGTTTCCACCGCCGCCGCGGAGCCCGCTTTTGGCAGAGCGGGACGCGGCCTGCATTTTGGTCCAAAATGCAGGCCGCTTCGCGTTTGCGCATGCGCAAATCCTGCGCATGCGCAAACGCGACGCGGCCTGCATTTTGGACCAAAATGCAGGCCGCGTCCCGCTCTGCCAAAAGCGGGCTCCGCGGCGGCGGTGGAAGCGGCGGTCGCGGAGGAGGCGGCAGCGGAGGATGAGGGGCCAGCGGCGGCGGCGGAGGAGGAGGAGGAGGAGGATGAGGAGCCAGCGGCGGTGGCGGTCGCGGAGGAGGAGGAGGAGCCAGCAGCAGCGGAGGAGGAGGAGGCGGTGGCAGGAGTCCGCCCTGGGTAAGGGGACTCGTGTGGGGCGCGCGCGCGGGTTAGTGGAGGGGGCGCGCGCGCGCGCGCGCACGCCGTCATTACCCCCCCCCCTTGGCCCAGCCGAGACCTGGGCTAGTGGAGACCGGCCCAGGTCTCAAAAAGGTTGCCGGTCCCTGCCCAAGACATAACAGACACCAGAAATGGCTGTCACATCCAGGAAGCTTCACTCTGCATTCCTCACACTGCTTGAAAAAAAGACTAGGAAGATTTAATGGTTAAGAAAACCATTGATGAAAATAATAGATGAAACAAGACTGTGGTTGAAACCAAAAGCTACCAAGGTTCCTAGATGCTGCCGATGCGGTGGATGCAAAGGAACAGAGTGGGCGGGGCTATCTCCAAAAATTCAGGACTAGATATTCCAGTAAGTTCTGAACATGCTTTGCACAGGCACAGTAAAACCCATATGTGTGATTCACAGAGACCATGAAGAAGAAATAAATTATTTAGACTGAATAAAACTATAGAACAGATTTATAAGTGATTAGTCATTACTGTCAGAATGACAGTCTTGATTTAAAACCTTATTACAAAGGTAAAACTCTAAAAGTTAATAGTATGTAGTTTCATCAGTTTCAGTGGTTTAACCTGGTTAGTCCTAACTAGAGTAGAGGTACTGAATCAATGGGTGTGATATAAATGTTGACATTCTAAGTTCTGACTCAATGTGTCTTACTCTAATTCAGAGCAACAACTAAATTTACAGGTTTATGGAGACTATAATTGTTTTCCTAGTGCCTTCCAGGGGTCAAGAAGGGAAGGGAAAGGAAATGATTAACCCACCCTCTAACATGACACTTTGATTTTGCTATATGTCATTGCCTCTTTGCCTACAAGACAGCTATTTGTTATGCCTTCTTGATAATAGCAATAGCAATAGCAAGTACATTTCTATACCGCTTATCAGTGCACTTAAGCACTTCCGAAGCAGTTTACAATGTGTAAGATAATTGCCCCCAACAGGCTGAGTACTCATTTTAGTGACCTTGGAAAGATGCAAGCCTGAATCGAGCCTGAGCCCCTGGAATTGAACTCACAACCTTGTGGTTTGTGAGTGATTGGCTGAGTACAGGCATTTAACCATTGCACCACCAGAGCTCCTAAGATTATGATTATAAGACATGCAGGAGATGTGCGAGAGATTAGCACATAGAGTAATGGATTCAAACTACAGAAAAAGAGATTCCAGCTCAGAATTAGAAATAACTTCCTGATGATAAGAACTGTTTGACAGTGGAACAGTGACTCAGAAATTGGTGGTGTCTCCTTCTTTGGAGGTTTTTAAACAGAGGCTGGATGGCCATCTGTCACAAAGCATGCTTTGCTTGGTTATTCCTGTATAGCAGGGATGGTCCTTGGGATCTCTTGTAACTCTATGATTCACATAGCATCAGGGATTGATGCCTTAAAAAAGAGGAAATGTAACTGGTTACAACAGTTTACAAAATCATTCAGCACAACATCTTACCTTCCACAACATCCCGCTTGTAATCACTATCATTGTCACTATCGGTTGGACGATAATAGATATAAAATCCTTGGATGGGTGTGTTGTTGTTACTTGAAGTAATATACTAAAAAGGAAGATTTAAACATTTCAGTTTCCAGAAGTATAGTTAACAAAGGATATTTGAGTGTAGTAGTGGCAGGGTGACTGGCTGATAGACAATGTAATGTGAAAACATTGCAACTTAAAGTGGGTTTTGAAACTATCAGACACAAGGCAATATCTGGATAGAAGTGAAGGTACAGAATTTTAAATAGCTTAATTATATTCTGCTCCCATACAGAACTGCAAACTTTGATTCACAAGTTATTAAGAAATGAAACATAATGTAATCATGTAGACTTTAATTTTTTAACATATGGCAATTCACAAAAGCGAGGTAAGTAACACCAGAACATAAAAAAGAATAAACAAAGAACAAATAAAATATTACAGAAATCAGAATGTTCTGTCATGGAATACCTGACAAATGTTCTAACTTGATTATGACAAAAGATATAAAGGCAGCTCATGTGTAAATCTGGTTCTCCATTTTGTACCTATGCGGAGCCATGGCTAGAACATTCTAGAGCTGAGCAATTTTGGAAGGAGTCCTACCCCCTTCTCACCACTGCTATCTCAGTGAGCCTCAGCTCCTTTGGCCAGTTCCATGTCATCTGAGGTAGGTTCACTGAGAAGAAGACAGGGCAGGGCTTCTGCTAAAAGAGCTCATATCATGGTTACTCTATGTGGGCATGAGGCCTCTAAGTCAAGTCACAGAGACCACAAAAAAGAACCCACAAAATTTACACAAAAGAAAATATATTTCCAAAGATTGCTATGTGTAGTTGGGAAAATGTAAGCTTCACTATTTTTATTGCAATATAGGTAATAAAGGATCAACAAATTTCATAAATAGAATAATCTGTCTGATTATTTTATTCTCTGATACATGTCATCAGTTTGTTCATAAGTCTATACCCTAAAGTTTATTTAACTAAATTTGTTTCATTGTTGTGTTCCTTCAAGGCAACTTGAGTTTTCTTGGCAATATTTATTAAGAGATTTGTCAGTGCCTTCTTCTAAGGCTCTAAGGCTGAGACAGTATAACTTGCCCAAAGTCACCTACAGCATTTCCATGGTTGAGCAGGGATTAGAACTCTGGTCTCCTGGAATCCTAGTTCAACACTTAAACCACTGGACTATGCTGGCTCAATGTTTAACTGAATGTTAAGCTACTGTATTTAACATGCCTCGTTTCATGCGAATCCTTTCTGTTAGAAGTGGGCAACAATTTGCAAGCTGTATTTGGGCTATCCCCCTCTAGCTTCCCACAAAACTATGGCAGTAAAACACTAAAAGCCATTAAAGCAAGGAGAAAATGCTTGCCTGAGTATGTACACACGAACGTGTGTGTGCATGTGTGGTCTGTGTCACAAACTATAGAATCTGCCATATGCTTATATTTTGTTTATATTGAGGTTTATGTTTGTTTGTGTTGAGGTGTGAATATTGAGGTTTATGTTTGTTTGTGTTGAGGTGTGACTATGTTCTGATTTGTACTTGGTGGGGTACACTGCCAGAGGTTTCTGCCAGGGGTTACACTGTCAAGACACTGTTTGCTGAAACAGTTTAACTGTTAGAATACAGGTGGGAGATGGGGAACTGTTAGAAGGTTGTCACGGGAATGGGTTGAAGTATGGGAGCAGAGTTCATTTGTTCAACTGTCTTTATTATGGTGTGTGTGTGTGTGTGTGTGTGTATCTTTAGTCCTGACCAAGATGTGGTCCTGATAGTTGCTGTTTCTAATGTCTGCAATAAAAGCCTTTTGTTTCAAATACAAAGCTTGACTGAGCATTGGAAATCAGAACTTCTGACAGTCTGTCACTACAACTCAGCAGGAATCCATTAAAATAAACACTTCCTACTTGTTTTACTGGATCTTTCTGAACTGTCAGTCATTTTTGATAGTATGATGAGTGGTTGTGTGGCCAGAGGCTGACCCCTGGTGAGTGAGTTAGCCACTAGACTGGCCAAAGTTGCCCACGCTTTATATATAGTTCTACCAATCACTCCAGTTTGCCATCACATTGCACCAGTGAACAATACCTGGACAAGTAAACACGTAGCATGTGAAATGGAAAGGTTAGTGTAGGCAATATAAAGAACACTCTGTTTATAGTAACATTTAGTAATCAAAGTTTTTCATGTCAGCAGCCAAAAGGCTTATCCAGCTTTTGTTGTCTGCAAGCAGTAGTGAAATGATACGAATATGAACTCTAACATGATCTGCAAGTAAAGCCAGATGTTTCATACTAGATATGCCCTTCCTAGACTATGAAGCATTTATTTAAAAAAATGAAAATAAGTTGATACTTACAGTCCACTTTAACATAATCTGAGTGTCGCTGACTGCCTCAGTATAAGCAATATGAGGCCCTGTGATGGGACGGTTGGAAAATCGGTTGGTGAAGCCAGCTACTTGATAAGGCCGAGATGCAGAACTTCGTGGACTCTCTCCATAATTATTAATAGCAATCACACGAAATTTGTATAAGGCTCCTTTTCACAAGGGGGCGGGGAGAAGAGTGGAAAAAGGAAGTATCAGGTGATCAGACAAAAGCAAATACTAGGAGCACACAAGAGAAGAACTCAAATCCACTTCTATTCCAGATCTTTTTCTAAGGCTGCATAGTAGTGCAGAAATAATCCAGTTTGACACCACTTTAACTGCCATGGCTCAGTGCTATGGAATTATAGGAATTGTAGTTTTGTGAGATATATAGCCTTCTCTGTTAGAGAGCTCTGGTGCTACAAAAAATGTAATTCCTAGAATTCCACAGTATTGAGCCATGGCAGTTAAAGTACAGTTGCCCCTCCATTTTCATGGGGGATCCATTCCGCCCTCCCCGCCCCCCCCCCCGTGAAAACGAAAACTCGCAGATATTCAAGCCCCACTGGCTTGAATGGCCCTACGGCCCTGCACATGTGCCATGGGCGCACGGGCCATTTTAGCCAATGGGCCTTGCCGGTCCGTGAATGACCGAGACTGCAGACTCAAAAGTCCACAAAAATGGAGGGGCAACTGTAATGCAAACTGGATTATTGCTGCTGCATGGATGCAGAATAAAACAGGTTATCCTATATTTCTGTTAGAGTTTCAAAGTAAAGGCCTACTCTTTTTATCTTGGGGAACTTCACAAAAAATTAGATTTCTGAAGACAGAGCACAACTCTGTGAGCTGCCTGATACATTGTGAGAAAAGAAGTGCCTCATACTTGTATACACTTCTGTCTGTCTCCTCTGTCTCTGAGTAAGTAACATCTACCCTTACAAAATACTAAGCAGGTATTATTTCCCACCAACAAAAAAAGATTTAAAGGTATGATGTCAGCCACAGAAGTGATAGTTTCACAGTCTCCATTTAGAATTAGGACATTAATATATAGACAGGGATGTACTTTATGCTTAAATGAAAATGGTCCTCCGATTATTGGTAAAACGAAACATTCTGATATAAGGCACAGGTGATAAATTTTCTGAATTTTATTCTGCTTGTTGTGCATAATGCTCATGGCTCAATTAGACCAACTGGGCTACATTAAAATTATGCAAATGTAACATTAATATTGATTATGACTTCTGTTTGTTAGGACAATGCATGCATATTAATACCTGGATCCAAACTGCGAACCTCCACTGAAAGTTTAGAAGGGGAGATGTTATCAGCTGCAGTTAACCATTCATTGTTTCTATTCATGCGTTTATATTCTACTTTAAAGGCAGTGATTGGTGATCCACCATTTGCACGTGGGATCCAAGTCACATAAACAGAAGTCTCTGATGCTGTGGAGATAGTAGGTCGATCTGGTGCTTCAGGTACTACAAAAGAAAGTTAAGAAAGCTTCATACAGGAATTTGAATTGATTTCTGCACCTCCATTTAGTTCAATACCTAATGAATGAATTTAATAAATGAATAACTGAATAAATAATAAATATAATAAATGAATTTAACAAATTAATTACCGGTAGGTATATAATTCAGGAAGTTCTTCCTTGAATGCAAATACTGAAGATCATTTCTGTTGTCAAAGATAGAATTAAAGTTTCTTACCAAAAACAAAAACAACATCTATCCTGGCAGCTTTAGACTATTGACTATGCTATGTAGGAACCCTAAACTATGTCAGCACCAGTCTTCTAGTATTTGCACACATCAGAA
Organism: Phrynosoma blainvillii; assembly: GCA_026167975.1. NCBI lineage: Eukaryota > Metazoa > Chordata > Lepidosauria > Squamata > Phrynosomatidae > Phrynosoma > Phrynosoma blainvillii. Next base: position 16,950,204 of record JANUYF010000006.1, read on the forward strand.
GCAGAGAACTACATAATTAAATTCATGACCACATAAACAGTCATGTAATCTGCTGGTTGGTACTGAAATGATCTCAAGTTTATTCCACAGAAACCAAACCATTTGCAGAACAGAAGGCCTAAAACTGAAAATTCCTGGACTTATGAAAGCTTTATTTCTATAGTTACTAAGTATTAAGATGTTTTAAAGTCTTCACTTAAAAATAAATTAGCTAACAACCAAACCATACAGATTATATTAATACTTACTGAACTCACTTGAAGTTAGACAGCAATGGGAACAGAAAGAATGGAGAGAGGTGGTATTAGTATGGTGGATTATATTCATTCTGACAGACATAACCCTTCAGTCTGTACCATACAGGCTCACACAATTAAACTGTGTAGAGTGTATCTCTCTCTCTCTCTCTCTCTCACACACACACACACACACACACACACACAGAAAAAAAAGAGAGAGAGAGAGAGAGAGAGAGAGCTGGAAAAGAAAGGTACAACATTTACTTTTTAAAAATGGCACATTAATTTTAAGACTAGCTTATGTCATCCAGACTCAGTCAGACACTGTCTGACAATGTTTTTGAATAATTCTTACATTGTTTACATAGGACACAGGACATACTCAAACACTTAAAATAGTCTGTTTCAAATTGATTTACTATAGTAATTTAGCTTACAAAGAACTAAGTATCTGTAAAATTTAGCCAGATAAGTGAAATGACAGAATTCTACATGAGCACATTTCAATGTAAACTTAAGATTTTGGACAAAGAAAACATGCACTCATCTCACTATATAATAAATCACATAAAAATATAAGGACCTTTTTGTTTAAGTAGGCTTCTTTTAATGGGTAAGGAGAGGAACTTCTGACTGGGGCATGTTTTTTATTTGTTTTTTAACTTATGCATGTTTTGAACTGATTTTATACCACTTAACTTGTAAGTTTTTAAATTGCTTTTAAAACATTTATTGTTAAGGTTTTTAAACTGACTTTCTTTGGGAACTGCCTTGAGCCCTGCTCTGAAAGAAAGGTGGAATACAAATGAAATAAATACATGAAGGGTGCAACAGAAAAAGACTGAATTCTTGGTAAATTACAAAGTAGTTACTATTGCCACCAGAATGACAACCCAACATAGCACTAATATCCTACAGCAGGATAATGTAATGCCCTGTAGAATAATAGGTTCATTCAAAAGAGGAACATATGCTTTCACCCCAAAGATCACATGGTTATATGAATCAATGAGCTTGCTTTCTAGACCTCCTACCATCTTGGCCACCCCACTCTGGACACATCCCAACTTGTCAATGTCTTAATTAAATTACAGTACTCCAAATCAGATACAACATTCCAAGTGTGGTGTAATAATAATAATAATAATAATAATAATAATAATAATAATAATAATAATAATAAAGTTTATTTGTATCCCGCTTATTGCCAGACAATCCAAGCAGCTTTGGTGTGATCAAAGAAGAATAGAGTGATCTGGGCACTAAACTTCTGCTGGTGCAGATTAGAATTAAACAGTTTTTTTCTGCCTTGGCATCACACTGTTAAGTCACATTAAGCTTATGGTCTACAAAGACCTCTAGATCCTTTTCATATGCCCTTATGAAATTCACTTTGGGCCTTTACAGACTGCCAGAAATAATGGAGTCCACTTTAACTGCCCTGGCTCAGTGCTAGGGAATCATGGGAACTGTAGTTTATTGTGGCACTAGAGTTCTCTAACAGAGAAGGCTCAATGTCTCAGAAAAAACTACATTTCCCATGATTCTGTAGCACTGAGTCAGGGCAGTTAAAGTGGACTCAAGCTGCATTATTTCTGGCAGTCTGTAAAGGCCCTTTGTTAGTGCTGCCTCCATTCTTCAATCTCTTAAGGTCATTTTGAATTCTAATTCTATCTGCTGAGGATTTAGCCATTTCTTCCAGTTTGGTGTCATCTGTAAATCTGATGGCCATGCCATCAACAAAGTCTTTTATAAAGACGCTGAACAAAACTGAGCCCACAACAGAAACCTGCAGTGCATCACTCGTCACTTCTCTCCAGGACAATGAGGAATCAAAGATAGATCAGCTATAAATTTACCTAACACTAGTTTTGTGTAGCCACATTTTGCCAGCTTGTCTACAAAAATATCATGAGTGACGTTGTCAAAAGCCTTACTGAAATCAAAGCACGCTATATCCTCAGCATTTCTCTGTTCTTCCAAGTTCGTAACTCTATTAAGCAATCTTCTGTCACTTGAACTGTTTTTAGCTGATACACCTGAGTGTGAACCTGGATCACTACATATAAAGCACATGAAGCCTACCATTGCTAGATAGTCCTTCCAGTCTAATGAGGAATTTGATGTTTGACCAGTGCTTTTTACAAAAAGATTGATTTTTAATTCAATCAAGAAGTCATGAAAGAAACACTTATACATAAGTGAGCTGAAAGCATAGAACAGTAGTAAGGTAAGGTTCAGAAAGAAGTTGGCTATTATTTCAAAATCATCTTGCCTGATGTAGCAATTAACACACGGGGGGGGGGGGGGAAATCAGGAGAATGGTGGCACCTACCTCCACTATGTCGAGAAGAATCTGGAAGAATCACACCAAAGTTGTTGATTGCACCTTCTTGAATAACTGAATGCTTAGGAATGCTAACTGGTTGAGCAGGAGCTTGTGTGTTTTTTGAGGATGATGATCTTTCTAATAAAGAGAAATCAAGAAAAATATAGTGTGTTACCAAATAAAGGCGAGAAACACTAATATAAATTCATTTCATATGGTTTATTTACAGCTGTATTACATATACTGCATTTTATTATGTACTCAACCATATTTTTCTGATGAACACCTTTATTAAACTGCCTTGTTGGCTTGCAACATACTTATAGAACTCTGAGCAAAACAGATTTTAATAGCAAAAATTGCTTGACTGAATCTACATTTAAATGATTAGTTTCATTACTAGTTTTCCCATTTGCTCTTTCATTCCTCCTTCTTCCTCAACCCAAACTGCACACTCCCCCCCCCCGCTTCCCCATGGTGCCACTGATCTGCTCCAATAACCCAGATCCTTTTCTTTCCACACCTCTGTCAGATAAAACACATAAACACACACACAAAACCAGCACATGGTCAGCAACAATCTTCTCATCCTTTCCCCTCTATACTACCCATTCCCTGATACAATGGGATTGTGCCACTCAACAGTTTATCTGTAGTCATTAGGGTGTATTGCTGCAGGCTAAACAAACAAGCTCTTTGCAACAGCAGTGGCAGTAATAAATCTGTTGAACTACAGCTCTTGCTTGCCTAGTGAGGCACCAGATGACACAAGGATAGGTTTTATGGTTCAAAATAGAGGACATTTTGGAATTCCTCCCAGACCCCCGGACACATGAAGGGCATGTCCGGGAAAAGGAAGACCATGGTCACCATGGACGAGGGAGCATCTGAAAATAACAGCAGGGTTAGAGTGGGTGGAAAGGAGGAAATGCAGGCGTACAACTGGTGAAAGGACAGGTTGCTTACCTGTAACTGTAGTTCTTCCAGTGGTCATCTGTGTCCTCAACACATTAGGGTTTTGCACCTGTGCGAAGACTCCATTCAGAAAGTTCAAAGCTGAACAGATTGGCAGGTAGCCCTACCCACTCCAATGTACTGAGTATGCCCAATATCACCAATCTAGCTCCACCTTCAGTTTGAGTCCACCGTAAAGAAAAACAGACTTAAAAGAGGGGAAGTAGAATGGGTATGTGTGAGGGCACAGATGACCCCTCGAAGAACTACAGTTACAGGTAAGCAACCTGTACTTCACTGTGCCTTCTGTGTGGTCTCTGTGCCTCACACATCAGCATGACTAAAAAGCTTACCACAGGGGTAGGCAACCTTTCCCCTTTAAGGGCCGAGGGACTTCAGCTCCCAGAAGCCTCAGTCATGTTGGCCAATAGTCCCATGTTGGCCAATAGCTCCTGGGATTCTGGGAGCTGAAGTCCCTCGGCCCTTAAAGGGGAAAGGTTGCCTACCCCTGGCTTACCTGGAAGAAGGCGGGCAGGTCACTGCAAAATGGAAGATAAGACAGCATGGCCAAAATTGGTATTCTGATGTGACTTGGAGTCAAGCCTGTAGTGCCAAATAAACGTGGACAATTGTGACCATGTGGTGGTCTTACAGAGGTCAGGCAAAGAGACCCCTTGAAGAAAGGCAATGGATGATAAGACAGCCCTGGTTGAATGTGAGTGGACACTTAGCTAGTTCATAGGCCAGAAGGATAGTATGAGAAATCTATTTCACAAAATGTTACGAAGAAACAGGGTGACCTTTCCTAGGTCCACTGTAACAGATAAACAACTTATTGGTTAAACAGAACTCAGCAGTGCATTAAGAATAAAAAGCCAAGGCATAGTGAACATCTAGTGAGTGCATAGTCCTTTCTAGTGGAGAAGAGGGTTGTGGGCAGAACATAGGTAAAATGATATCTTGTGAAAGGAAGACACCACCTTGTGTAGGAATGAAACATCCCGTCTTAGAACAACCTTGTCCCTATGGAAGACCAGGTATGGCTCATCAGAGCGGAGGGCAGTAAGTTCTGAGGACTGTCTGGCCAAAGTGATAGCAACCAGGAATGCCACCTTGAAAGAGAGCAATTTGATACTGGCTGAACCCAGAGATTCAAAGGGAGGCTGAGTGAGTTGGGTGAGCACCAGAGATAGAGACCAGGGAGGTGTTAATGGGTGCAATGGAGAATAAAAATTATGAAGGCCTTTGAAGAGTCTCTTCACCACTTCCAAGGAGAAGAGCTTTGCTGAAAGCGAACCCATAGGTTGATGTGCAACAATAGCGGAGAGGTATACCTTGAGAGACGAAAAGTCTAGGCCTTGGTCACAGAGATGGAACTACAGGGCTGTGGACAGCTGGACCGGACTGTCACATCACTTCTGTCAGGACAGGAAGCAGTGGTAATAAGGCAGGTGCATTAGGCTGGGAATCAACAATCTGGAAGACAAGATCTTCAACAGGTCTGGGGGGGGGGGGGGCTGAATATTCAGGCACAAAGCCCTTGCCATGTGCACCATATCATCCAAGAATAATTGAACATCTTCGGGTGGTGAAGGAGGTCTCATGTCCTCAATGTCATTAGGAAGTGACTCAATGACCGGTGACAGATAAGCCAGGCCAGACATCTCAATTTAATAACTGGACTCCTCAGTGGATACTTGTGGAGGAACAGATGTTGGGGCTGAAGATATGGAAGGCTGAACGGAGGTTAATGGAATCGGTGTCGAAGTCAGTACTGATGTCGGAATTCACTGGGGCATTGGGATACTGAAGGTTGAGGCAAGAGGTCTGAGGATGGAGATGGAGGCCTCGAGACAGTGGCAGTGGTCCTAGGTGGCACTCGTCTTTCACGTGGTTGAGAAGGAGAAAGGGAGAAGGTGGAGTCCAAGAGCATCAGTTGTAATTGGACAAAGAAAATCGGTGTCAAGACAGAGAGTGAGACCAGGACCTGGAGTGTTCTTGGTACCAAGGAGTGGAAAGACAGTTCCCGCCTGTGGTAAGAGTCTTGATACAATGGACAGTAAGAGCGATAAGAAGGCTGCTCTCTCCAGTAATCCTTAAGCCTGTGGCGGTGCAGGTAGGAAACTGATGTGAAGGGGGAGTCGTCTCCATAGTGGTAAGCCCGCAAAGAGAATCAGGATCTATCCATATGCTCCCTGTATGTCATGGGAGACTGGAAACCTGAGAAGACGATAGTTGAAGTGAGCGCCGGGAAGCAGCAGGAGGAGTTGTTGTTGATGGATGGAAGCTTCTGACTGGAGAAACAAAAATCTGCACAGGTACCGAAGATGGTAGCAGAGGCAATGGAAACATCACTGTAGTAGACATCGAAGTCAGCAAAAACGAAATCTCGGATGCTGCCATTGGTACAGATACCGGTGTCGAGCTCGGTATCAATGATATTGTCGGTACTGAAGGAGCTGTAGTAGGCATCGATATTGAGGAAGAAACCATGAACGTCGGTATCGAGGGAGCTTTTGTCGATACTGGTATTGAAGTTACTGGAGCCACTGAGAGTGTTAGAGGCTTAGGGTGCTTGTGTTTCCTCCTCTCCTTCGATTTTTCTATCTCCCCTTGTGAGTCAGCGCTCTCCAAAGAGGCAGTAGCAGACTTCTTTGCCTTAAAAGGATGAGCTGTCTTGGAAGGTTGAGAAACCAGTGACAATTCTTGGGGAGAAGCAGAAACAGCGGGTGGAGTAACCAAGGTAGGGATGGCTTCCATGCAACAATCAGGACTGATCAGTATCAATGTAGAGAGACTGGTAGCTGTTGGTATTGAACGATTAGAGTCAACAACTGTCGGTACCGAAGCTCTCAGTATGGAAGCCGTGGTTTGAGGTGCCTTCAGAATAGCCTTCGGTATTTTCGTTAGCAAAGAGACTGAAACCAACACCAAAGGGTCCCTTGTCACCACGTGGTCAACAACTGAAAAGGATTTCTCTCCCTAGTGAATCTTGAGCCTCTGGGTCCAATTCCTCAAGGCCTGAGGTGTAAAAGGCCTTAAAGAGTGAGCAGGAAATAATAATAATAATAATAATAATAATAATAATTATTTATACCCCGCCCCTCTGCAGAGCAACTGAGGCGGCTTACAGCATTAAAATTCCACACAAATAAATTACAGTACAATATAAGCAAGCCAAAATCCCAAAACCCACCCACCACTTAAAAAAGTATTAAACAAAATATAAATTAAAACATATTTAAAATACTCTCGCTGAAGCGACAATAACAATAGCAAACAATAGCAGCGACTGAAGTAAAGGTTGGAGAGGAGAAGATGGACTAACTCCTGAGGCTGGGAATCTAGTCAGGAAAGGCCTGCTGGAAGAGATGTTTTGACAGCTTTTTAAAAGCTGCTTAAGGTCAAAATCTCATGGATCTCATCCAGCAGGCTGTTCCATAGCAGCCCTCCTTCCCCCCCAAAAAAGACAGTGGGAGTGTCCATCCAAAGAGGTGAGGGGTAGCAAGAAAGACAAAGATTTTATATAGAAGACAAGAATATAAGAAGTAAGAAATGATAGGAAAACAGAATAGAATCAAAAAATGAGAGGCTATTCAGTAGAGAACAGTCGAAGTGGAATTTCTTAAACAAAAAAGAACTGAAGGTGGAGCTAGATTGGCGGGATTGAGCATGCTCAGTACATGGGAGTGGGCTGGGCTACCTGCCAATTTGTACAGCTTTGAACTTTCCAAATGGAGTCTCTGTGTAGGCACAAAACCCTAATGCATGAGGAACAGAAACCATGATGAACTGGGAAAAGCAAGGGAGGAAAGAGGAAGGTAAACATGAGGTCTCAAGGTGGCAAACAGATAAAATAATATGAACAATTTAAACAATTCTGAATTAAAAACAATAAATAATTCAAACAAAATAAAAACATAACAACTTAAGTAGGTCAAAACAGCTTTAAAAAGCTAAACTTTTTTTTTAAAAAAATGTGTACGTTTAAAAGTGAATTAGGTCCTAAAGGGTTTAATGAAAAGTCATGTCTTGACCTAATACTGAAAAGAAACTACTGATGGTACCAATTGGGCCTCCAAGGAAAGGGCATTCCATAAGTGCCACGAAGGTGGCTCTCTCCTGTGTCCTTCACCAAGTGAGTTGGGGAGCCTACCAACCTTGCCACAGAACCGTACTGTGCTCCTTTAAAATGCCAGGGCGGCAAAAAACCAAACCCATATCATCCATGATCTTCTTGTGGATGAAGAAGCCAACCTGGATGGGAGAAGATAGTGCCATCACTTGGAATCAAGCTCTCCCATCCGGGTACTCTGTTAGTAAGCAGGTAAAGGAAAGTGGGCGGGGGGGGGCACGGCGGAGTGGCTCTTGTTCAAAGAGATAACTCACCTTGACTAGGATTCCTATCCGGAAAATGGACCACTTCGAGTGTATGTACCTAAGCCTGAAGACCAGGGATAGTATGGGGATTCTGTTAGTATACCGTCCACCCCGTCGCCTAACAGACTCCCTATCCGAGCTCAAACAGCTGGTCTTGGAACTGCTGTTGGAGTCACCCAGACTTTTAGTCCTGGGAGACTTCAACATCCCATTCGAGACCAGTTTAACAAGAGCAGCTCGCAGTTAATGGATTCCATGACAGACGTGAGCCTATCCCAATTGGTCTCCGGGCCAACACACTCTGCGGGTCATACCCTCAATGCGGTCTTTAGTATGGAGCAGGCATATCCATGGGCAGAGGTAATAAACACCACCGCACTGTTGTGGACCATTTCCTGGTCAAGGTTGGACTAAGAGCCACTGTCCATCCTACCTATTAGAAGAACTTATTAGAATGGTCCGCCCTCGGAGGCTAATGGAGCCAACTGGACTCCAGAAAGCCTTGGAGGGGTTCTTGGTTGTTAATGCTGGTGATTCTGTTGAAGCCCTAGTCAATACCTGGAATAATGATTTCACTAGGGCTATCAACACGATTGCTCCCAAGCGTCCTTTCTAACCTGCTCCAAACCGTCAACTCTGGTTCACAGATGAACTAAGAAAGATGAAGCGGGTTGGACAACAACTAGAGCACACCTCGTGGAAAACCCGACTCCTATCTGACAAGACTCATCATAGGAAATTTCTTAGTTCCTATCGAGAGGCAATATGTGCAGCACAGAAATCTTTCTCCTCTGCATGTATTGCATTTGCAGAATCCCATTCAACAGAGCTGTTTAAGGTGGTAAGGGAACTGACACAGGTCCCACCTGTGCAGAACCCTTTACTTAACCCAACAAAAACCTGCTGTGACGTTTTTAACAACTATTTTGCAGATAAAATCTCTCAGACAGGAGCTGACTTAGATGCCAGGATTACAGCAGATCCGACTGATGAGGTGTCCAGTAAATCCGTTTCAGATATTAAACTGGATCGGTTTGAGTCAGTGAGTACCGATGATGTAGACAAGATCCTTGGAAAAGTGAAGAAGATGACATGCCTCCTCGATCCCTGCCCATCATGGCTGGTCGTCGGGGCGGGGGGCGGGGTGTGCCTTGATGGCTTTCCTTAAGTAAATCATCAGCACATCCCTTAGGGAAGGAATTGTTCCAACTTGTTTAAAAGAAGCGGTTGTTAGGTCACTTCTGAAGAAACCTTCCCTGGACCCCCTGCATTTGAAAAATTACAGGCCGATATCCCATCTGCCATTTTTGAGCAAGGTAATGGAGCGAGCCGTCACTTTTCAACTCCAAACGATCTTGGATGAAACCAATTTTCTAGACCCATTTCAAACCGGCTTCAGACCTGGATTTGGGGTGGAGACTGCCATGGTCGCTCTGGCAGATGACCTGCGCCTTAGCATTGACAGGGGAAGCATGACCCAGTTAGTGCTTTTGGACCTCTCAGCGGCTTTTGACACAGTAAACCATGACATCCTCCTGGAACGCCTGAGAGAGCTGGGAATCGGAGGCACTGTAATTCAGTGGTTCCGTTCCTTCCTCTCAGGCAGATCCCAGAGGGTGATGCTCAGGGACAGCTGCTCGTCAAAAACAGAGCTCAAATGTGGCATCCCTCAGGGTGCCATCCTGTCCCTGATGCTATTCAATATCTATATGATGCCACTGGGAGTAGACATGGGGCGGGGTGTTATCAATACGCAGATGACACCCAAATATATTTCTCCATGTCTTGGTAAGCAGCCATGATGGCAGATGGCAATTCTCCCCTCAGTCAATGCCTTGAAGCGGTAATGGGCTAGATGAGGAAAAACCAACTCAAACTGAATCCAGACAAAACGGGGGTACTTACAGTAGGGGCCCCCAAACCAGGTAATGGGCTACAATCTCCAGTCCTGAATGGGGTCATGCTCCCTGCTAAGGACTGTGTTCGCAGTTTGGGGGTGCTCTTAGACTCGTCACTTCACATGACAGATCAGGTGAATGCGACAGTCAGGAGCGCCTGTTATCAGCTTCGGCTGATACACCAGCTGAGCCCATTCCTGGAAGTAAGGGACCTAGAAACTGTAGTACACGCACTGGTAACCTCACGACTCAATTTCTGCAACACACTCTACATGGGGCTACCCTTATACCTAGTCCGTAAACTACAACTAGTACAAAATATGGCAGCCAGGTTGATCACCGGTAGATCTAAGAGTAATCACAGCACACCCATTCTGAAATCTCTTCACTGCCTGCCTATTGGCTTCCGAGCACAAAATAAGGTGTTGGTGATTACCTTTAAAGCCCTACATGGCTTGGGTCCATCCTATCTGAGGGATCGCCTACTTCCATACAATCTGCCCTGCACCCTCAGGTCCTCTGGGAGGAATTTACTGCAACCGATAAAAACTAGGTTAGCGGTAACCTCCCAGAGGACGTTTTCTGCTGCCGCACCCAGACTGTGGAATGCCTTGCCGAAGGAGATCTGTCAAATAACCAAATCAAGATGGATCTCTTCTGGCAGGCCTTCCCAGAATAGATCACTCCACCTCACTTGTGCTTCGCCCCCACCAGACATCTTCTCTGTACACCTATTGATGCTCCAGAATGCATGTTGTTTTAATCTTTTGCCTTTTAATACTATTTTTTTGGGGGGGGTTAATTGTTATTAGTGTTATTATTGTGTAATGTAAAGTTTGTTTAAATTGTGCTTTATATTTTGTAAGCTGCCTTGATTGCTTCGGCAGAAGGCGGTATATAAGAATAAAATTATTATTATTATTATTATTATTATTATTATTAGATATTGTGTAACACAGATGGCAGTGGGGGTGGGGTGGGGGCTTCAGCAGACCTCAATCTTCTGGCAAGCATATTTCGGCATATAAGACGCTCCGGCATATAAGACGCACCCAATTTTAAAGGAGGAAAATCTAGAAAAAAAAGATTCTTAACCAAATACTGTAGTAAAATATTTTATATCAACTGTATAAAGTTAACAGCAGTTTAAGAACAATTTTAAGTTGTAAATGTAAGTTTAAGCCAGCAGCAGGGCCAGGTATTGCACAAATTCCCTGCCCAACTTGCTTGCAAGTCTCCTGTCGCCTTATGGTGACTCCATGAATTTCTTAGGGATTTCTTAGGCAAGGAAGACTCGAGAAGTGGTTTTGCCAGTTCCTTCCTCTGAAATACAGCCTGCAGCACCTGGGATTCTTTGGCGGTCTCTCATCCAAGGACTATCCAGGGCTGACCCTGCTTAGCTTCCAAGATCAGATGGACTGGTACCTTTGGAGTTTTTAGGCCATTGGCTTATGGAGTAATTTATGGCTTATTTTGACCCTACCATGAGGGTTTTCTTGGCAGATTTCTTCAAGGGGGGGGGGTTTGCCATTTCCATCCTCTGAGGCTGAGAGAGTGTGATTTGGCCAGAGTAATCCAGTGCCTTGGAGTAATTTCTGGCTCATTTTGACACTACCATGAGGGTTTTCTTGGCAGATTTCTTCAGAGGAGGGAGCTTGCCATTTCCACCCTCTGAGGCTGAGACAGTGTAACTTGGCCAGGGTAATAATCCAGTGCCTTGGAGTAATTTCTGGCTCATTTTGATCCTACCATGAGCGTTTTCCTGGCAGATTTCTTCAGAGGAGTGAGTTTGCCATTTCCACCCTCTGAGGCTGAGACAGTGTAACTTGGCCAGGGTAATAATCCAGTGCCTTGGAGTAATTTCTGGCTCATTTTGATCCTACCATGAGGGTTTTCCTGGCAGATTTCTTCAGAGGAGTGAGTTTGCCATTTCCACCCTCTGAGGCTGAGACAGTGTAACTTGGCCAGGGTAACAATCCAGTGCCTTGGAGTAATTTCTGGCTCATTTGGATCCTACCATGAGGGTTTTCCTGGCAGATTTCTTCAGAGGAGGGAGTTTGCCATTTCCACCCTCTGAGGCTGAGACAGTGTAACTTGGCCAGGGTAATAATCCAGTGCCTTGGAGTAATTTCTGGCTCATTTTGATCCTACCATGAAGGTTTTCCTGGCAGATTTCTTCAGAGGAGGGAGTTTGCCATTTCCACCCTCTGAGGCTGAGACAGTGTAACTTGGCCAGGGTAATAATCCAGTGCCTTGGAGTAATTTCTGGCTCATTTTGATCCTACCATGAGGGTTTTCCTGGCAGATTTCTTCAGAGGAGGGAGTTTGCCATTTCCACCCTCTGAGGCTGAGACAGTGTAACTTGGCCAGGGTAATAATCCAGTGCCTTGGAGTAATTTCTGGCTCATTTTGATCCTACCATGAGGGTTTTCCTGGCAGATTTCTTCAGAGGAGTGAGTTTGCCATTTCCATCCTCTGAGGCTGAGACAGTGTAACTTGGCCAGGGTAATAATCCAGTGCCTTGGAGTAATTTCTGGCTCATTTGGATCCTACCATGAGGGTTTTCCTGGCAGATTTCTTCAGAGGAGGGAGTTTGCCATTTCCACCCTCTGAGGCTGAGACAGTGTAACTTGGCCAGGGTAATAATCCAGTGCCTTGGAGTAATTTCTGGCTCATTTTGATCCTACCATGAGGGTTTTCCTGGCAGATTTCTTCAGAGGAGGGAGTTTGCCATTTCCACCCTCTGAGGCTGAGACAGTGTAACTTGGCCAGGGTAATAATCCAGTGCCTTGGAGTAATTTCTGGCTCATTTTGATCCTACCATGAAGGTTTTCCTGGCAGATTTCTTCAGAGGAGGGAGTTTGCCATTTCCACCCTCTGAGGCTGAGACAGTGTAATTTGGCCAGGGTAATAATCCAGTGCCTTGGAGTAATTTCTGGCTCATTTTGATCCTACCATGAGGGTTTTCCTGGCAGATTTCTTCAGAGGAGTGAGTTTGCCATTTCCACCCTCTGAGGCTGAGACAGTGTAACTTGGCCAGGGTAATAATCCAGTGCCTTGGAGTAATTTCTGGCTCATTTGGATCCTACCATGAGGGTTTTCCTGGCAGATTTCTTCAGAGGAGTGAGTTTGCCATTTCCACCCTCTGAGGCTGAGGCAGTGTAACTTGGCCAGGGTAATAATCCAGTGCCTTGGAGTAATTTCTGGCTCATTTTGATCCTACCATGAGGGTTTTCCTGGCAGATTTCTTCAGAGGAGTGAGTTTGCCATTTCCACCCTCTGAGGCTGAGACAGTATAACTTGGCCAGAGTAATAATCCAGTGCCTTGGAGTAATTTCTGGCTCATTTTGATCCTACCATGAGGGTTTTCCTGGCAGATTTCTTCAGAGGAGGGAGTTTGCCATTTCCACCCTCTGAGGCTGAGACAGTGTAACTTGGCCAGGGTAATAATCCAGTGCCTTGGAGTAATTTCTGGCTCATTTTGACACTACCATGAGGGGGGGGGACTCTTTCCACCCCCGTCCTGGGTGCTCCAATGGACTCTTCCTGGGATGGGAGGATGTCCTCTGACCCCAGGAAGAGTCCATTGAAGCACCCAGGATGGGGGTGGAAAGAGGAGGAACACATTTAACTGGCCAGGAAAAGAGGACTCTTTCCACCCCCGTCCTGGCTGCTCCAATGGGCTCTTCCTGGGATGGGAGGAGCCCACTGGAGCACCAAGGCTGAGGTTGAAATGAGGCCTACTTTTAGCCTAGGCCTCGGCAGTTTGCCCTCAGCTTGTATATTCGCTTCATTAGGCGCAGCAACTTCCCCACCCTCGTTTTGGGGAAGAAAAAGTGCGTTATAGGGAGAGATATTATTAATGGTGCACCAATTGTCATGATTTTGGCAGATCTGTCATAAAAGCGTTTTGTTGCTGTTTGCTGTTTTCTTTTTCTTTTTGCTATTCTTGATGCTTATTCCTTATAGAATTGCTTGATTTGAATATAAATATGCAGTATTACAAACTCGGTATTACAAGAAAGAGGGGCTTAGTGGTGGTGAAACCGATATAGTGCTTGTATTCGGAAAAAATAATTGCCTTGCTGTGTAATGAACAGAAGTGTACGGGAGGAAGCTGGTACCGATATTCACCAAGGGCAGTTTTGTGGGAAGCCTGAAAGGAAAATATGTGACAGGGGCTGGAGGTAACGAAAGTACATGCAAAAATGTTTTGATTTATGAATGAATGAGGAAAAAGCCTGTGAAATAACACTGCTTACTAAATGCTTGCAAGTGGGGATTATGGTAGTTCTGTCTAAAGAAGTCATTCTGTTAACTTATTTGGTTACTGAAATGAAGTTTTGCTGTTGACATACTGGTTTACTGAACTGAAAGGAATGGGCAGTTGCTTCTAAAGGACAACTCCAACAGCACAGTCTATTTCTGTCAGTCAGTCAGTCATAATTTATTACAGTTCACAGACCCAAAATTTAGGTATTCAGTCAAGATATACAAGTCATCAAAATTCCCCACAATAAAATTCCCTACAATAAAACAAGAATTGAGGATGTTGCTAAATCTAAATCTAACTCCAACTGTCCCTTTATACATAGTGGGTTCTAACTGTAGTTACCCCAGAGAGAAATTTTGTGACAATAAGAGTGAAATTCAGCCATTTATCTGCCAGCAAGCATTTTGGATTAAAAAAAAAAAAAGGGGGGGGGGTCTGATATTCTGTCCATCTTACTTAATAATGGATAGATTTTGGCATGTTGAAACTGGTTGTAAAGATTACATTACAATAAAATATGTTCCATAGACTCTACTTCTGTTAGTATTTGGAGATCTTCTTTTGGCATAAAGAACACTAGCAAACCTACCAGAAAGTACTTCTATGGAATATACATTGCACCTAGCCTTAGAGAAAAAAATGGTGATACTTGCCTACAGATAGGCTCACCAAATAACTGGCTACATGGAAAGTGCTATCATAATGTATGTGCATCATACTGGGGGACTAAGAGACATAAGAACGCAAGTGCAATTCATAGAAAGCTATCTTTGGAATATTTACATGAGATGGTCTCGAAAAATCCCTAAGGAAAGAAAAATTGAGCAATAGCAAGCATGTTGATCAATTTCAAGTAGGTATACAGAAGGGTCTTTAATCTGTCTGAAACCTAAGCAATGTCAGGATAATTGTTTCTGTTAATTCCTCTTCATTCTTGCTGCCCTGTGTGCCATCTCTCTCCTTGATGTCTTGAAGGTCCCTCAACCTACCACAAATATTTTCATAGGGAGCTGCAGAGGAAGGTGCTATCAGTGAACATCATCCCCCTACCTGATTATTAGAAGGTGACATGAGTGTCCTTTTTGTGACTGCTATGTACACATTCAGCCGCTATGTGCACAGTCATAGCTCAGACCAAGTACTGGATATGAAATTCAATTAAGATTATAGCTACCATCTTTTTGGGAGTGAGAATTATGCCAATGGATTCAACAAACAGAACACATTAACAGAAACATACTCCGAGAAAACAGGTATAGCAAATCAAATACTTCCTTACCTTTGCTGGTGCGGAAAGTAAGCATGGAAGGCTGACCTTCACCAGCTACATTTCTGGCTACCATCAAGACTTCATAAAGACTAGAAGGTTCCAGTTCTGAGAGACAGAGTTCATTTTCACTTCCAGGCACACGAACTGTATACCAATTGGTAATATTGAAATTATCGTCCAACTGCAAAAAGAGAATCATAAGAGTGAAAACAAATAAGCTGAAGGGCAAAATATAATTAATATTCTATGTTTTGTATTACATTATTATATTGTATGATTTAAGTGCAATATAATCTATTTTAAGAATATAGATTATTTTTAATGACTTTTAAAAAATGGTTTAAGTGCCAACTTTGACAGCTGGAGAGAGAAGGACCTAAATCTATCAGTGAGCAGATTTAAAAACAAACACACTTGCTCCTGTTCGTGATATCCTTCACAATCTTTCAGCTAAATTCAAATGGATGTCTGTGGGTAAGATATCTGCGAAAGACTGCTGGCTGCAATTATTCCATCATGAGAAGGAGGCACAGCTACTATTACAACTATCCCACTCCACCAAGAGCTGAATTCTAGGACTAGAAGAAATTTTGAAGCAATACTCTGGAAGCTCCCACTCAACTTAAGACTTTTCTCTAGGGGAGGCTACTAGGAAAAGGAAAAATCAACATAGCAATTTTGCAAAAGCAGCACCAACTATTATAAAAGTCATAACGGAACAAGGACTAAGAAATGACCAAAAGAATCCATAAATCCATATGTCTGTTGCAAAGGATTTTCCACTATACAGATACAAAATTATGCAAAATGGCTGTGAAGAGATTTCAAATACTTGACCAGACTATAAATAAATAAATAAATGCTGTGGTATTTCTGGTTTTAGATGAAGATGAGATAAAGATACCCACAGATGAATAATCTCAATTTATGGGAAATGTCCACTATAGTTCATGAAGCAAAGTCACTTTTTATAGCTAGTGACAAGCTAATTTTTTTTCCTCAAAAATAAATGCACTAAAATCAAATGCTTGCAATTTCTGTTAAAAACCTTTCCTTCTTACTGCCTAATTTCAATTTAAATGCCAATACTAACTAAGGCTTCAGCAAATCCATTTCAACTACTATTTCCATAGAGGCTCCAAATACACTCGAGCTGTAGTCTACTTTCGCTCTGACCTAACACTGTTAAATATCAGGGTTACATAGAAACATTCTAAAAATCACGAACAGCAAGTTTGTTACACACTTCACCGCAAAAAATGGTCTGTTCAAGATTACCCCCTCCCCCCTCCAAAGAAAACTGAGGAAAATATATTTTATAGAGGCAACTCAATGAAGAATTACCTTACGATATTTCACAAAATAAAAATTAATTGGTCGGCCACCATCCCTTCCAGGTCGCCATACAAGGTTGTACTGGTCAGGTTTAAGTGTTTGTGGGGGGCTGAGAATGATTGGAGCTTCTGGTGGGGAAATTCCATTGGATGCTTTTTCTGTAACAACTTCATCAATAAGAATCTTGGTTGGAGATGAGCTTTCAGGGTCAATTTCTGAATCATGATCACCATCTCCTTCATCACTCTGGGCAACCTCCATGGGAACAGTATCGTCTGTTTTTGTACTAGTTTCATAGGAAACTACAGAAGGAAACTGAATGTTAGTTAGATGCATGAGCTCAATGTTATTTTTCCGGATGCAATCGGCAATTATGTACAGTGCCCTACAGAATTTCAGGTCCTAGACACAGCATCTTACCCTCCCTACTTCACTTTGATATCATCCTCCCAAAGGACAAGATGTACAGGATAATATCATTCAAGGACATCAGTGTGTTAGTCTCTTTCAACAAAAAAAGATATAAATTAGTCCCACATTATCTTTTAAGAATGAAAAATTTCTAGCATAAGCTTTTGCAGACTCTAGTCCACTTCATCAGTTGTGATACTATGCTGGTGAAATTCAATTCTGAATGATATACTCATAATGAATAGTTGAAAAAAGTATGTGATACACAGAATTTCTACAGCACATACCTGCTCTCTGCTACAGACCAGGACAATTCTGATGCCACTTACCAACTGTAAGCAAAGTTTCTGAATGAGCAAATCCATATTCATTTGTTGCTTCACATGTGTATTTCCCAGCATGCTCTGATGTAACTGGCTGGACATAGAGGGAACTTGATCCACCACGAGACATAATGAAGTAGGCTCTGTCTGAAATGGAACTATCAGTTCTTGCTTCGGAGGGTAACCTCTGTGATTTTGAATAAAGAACCTGTGAAGGATGGCTGGTAATCAGCCCATGACTATTATACCAACGGATTACGGGAATAGGCAGTCCAGTAGCATTGCAAGACAACATGACTGTGTCACCATCTGTCACTCTGATGTTTGTTGGCAGTGAGGTTATAACTGGCTTGAAGCCTCTGTCTAATTAAAAATAAAAATAGAGAATACATTCATATTATAGTAAGTCAGTATGCTCCCACATATAGAAACTGTACCACTAGAGAGAGGACAAAAACAAACAGGATGCAAGCCAGCTG
The DNA here is from genome assembly GCA_026167975.1 of Phrynosoma blainvillii. Classification (NCBI taxonomy): domain Eukaryota; kingdom Metazoa; phylum Chordata; class Lepidosauria; order Squamata; family Phrynosomatidae; genus Phrynosoma; species Phrynosoma blainvillii. The sequence continues at coordinate 16,968,095 of JANUYF010000006.1, forward strand.
TAGTTCTTCAAGTGCTAATCTGTGCATTCACACAAATGGGTTGTCATATGCATGTGCAGAGCACCATTCAGAACCTTCTAGAATCCAATAGAAGCATTTGACATTACCACTGCCCACATCCAGCAACTCTATATAAGGGACTTCTCACCAAAACCGCTGGTTCCATGGAGGCTGATGCATTCATAGGGACCAGCAGGACACAACAAGGAGAGGTCAGGTGCGGTTGTGTGAGTACACAGTTGACCATTTAAAGAACTACAGCTACAGATATGTAACCTGTCCTTCTTTGTAGTCTCTGTGCCTCACACAAATAGGAGACTAGCAAGATACACACAAGGAGTTAGAAATATCACTGCATACAAGTCAAAACTTTGCTCAACATTCAGTCAAAAGCAGAACATCCAACATGAAAACTGAACATCAGCCTCTCACCATACCGAGAAAATTGTATCAAAACAGTTTCAAGGAACAGAACTCAAGTATATATGAACAGTATAGAATTCAAAGAGCAACCCCCCCCCCAAAAAAAAACCCACATTCAAGGCAAACTAGAATGCAGTACAGCTGATGGAACCTGATGGAACATGGGAATGTCTCTCTGAGACTGTGGTTGAGCCACAGTCAAATTGAGAGATTTTGCATCTTCATAATCAGATCCACGAATGCTCTGATGTCTTCCATGGGGAAGGATGGATCCAGTGCACCAAGAGCGAGTGGAAAGGAACCTAGACCAAATCAGAATCTGAGATGCCAGTGGAAGTTCATTGTAGGAGCTGTGAGGTGACAGTAGGTAAGTTTGACTTTGAAGCAGTAGCCTGCTTGGAGGTTTCCTGATGTGACTCTGAAATCTTATCCTTCTGCCTAGTTGGTGGCCTGTCTTGGCCCTCAAACCTAGAGCTTTGAACAGCAGACACAATATAGTTATGATGTCTGTATCAAGGTTGTCTATGCATCTTGTAGAGGGGTGCCTAGCCTCATCCTTGTAACAGCAGGCATAAGTAAAAGGTAAAAGTATTCCCCATTGACAAAGGCTGTCAAGTCGTGTCCAGCCATAGGGCGCGGTGCTCATCTCCACCATTATTTGGATCATAAGTGGAAGAATAGCTGTAGATGGAGTATTGAGATTCTGAGGACTGTGACCAAGAGCCACGGTATTTGTAGTGAGGAGGAAGTTGAACAGTGGATGGTTCACCTTGAGGATGAGACTAAGATTGTCAATGCTCCTTGTCCTTTAAATGTGTCTTCTTTTTATGCTGACACTTTGTCAACTCCAGCCATTTTCCTGTTGTGGGGGGATGAGTACAAGCTACATGAGTATCAGAACTTGCATGAGCGACCTTAGGAGCAGCATTGGTGGTATGAGCCAGTGATCACTTAGCTCCATGTTGAGCAGCCATGGAAGCAGAGGGAATCAAAGGGGACTTTAGGGATTGATTGGCCTCAATGCTGAGTCATCAACATCAATGGGCAGTTGAACTTTTCAGCGGTGTCCAACCTGGTAGTGGTGGATGCTGTCAGGATTGGTCAATCCTGTCATGACTTTCAGTTATAATTTGGTTAAGGTTTTCATGAATTAAATTTTGTCATAATTTTTAGTTTTGTTATTGTCATTTTCATATAAATTGAGATGATTAGAGGGAGGGAGGATTTCATATAGAATCTGAGCTGTACTGCTTGGTGTATTGCCTTATTATGTTGCTTGACCATATTTACTTATATATGCACAAGACACCATCAGAACAGAATTTGGAGAAACAGAGTGGTCCACAATATGCAAAGGGGTCAGGCAAGCTTGCATCCTATCACCTTCTTTGTTCAATTTATATGCTGAAAATATCATAAGAAAAGCATAATTCGGATCAGAAGAAGGATGAGTGAAGATAGGAGGAAGAAACATCAACAACCTAAGATGCACAGGTAACACCATAATATTGGCGGAAAACAGCATAGACTTGGAACAGTTAATAAGGAAGGTTGAAGATGAAAGTACAAAGGCGGGTTAAATGCTGAACATAAAGAAAACAAAAATAATGACTACAGAAGAAATACATATATTCAATGTAGAAATTAGGAAATCGAAATAGTTAAAGAATTCCCATACCTAGGATTAAACACAGACCAGAATGGTGACTGCAGTCAAGAAATAAGAAGACTAAGAATGGGAAGGGCAGTTATGAAAGAACTAGAAAAGATCCTGAAGAGTAAAGACATACAACTGAACACTAAAGTCAGAATTGTTCAGGCCACTGTATTCCCCTTTACAACGTATGGAAGTACGCGCAAGTGAGAGCTGGACAGTGAAGGAAGTGGACAGAAAGAAAATCAACTCATCTGAGATGTGGCACTGGAGATAAGTACTTTGGATGCAGTGGAGAGCCAAGAAGACAAACATTTGGTTCCTTGAACAGACCAGATCAAAGCTCTCCTTGGAAGCCAAGATGATCAAGTTGGGGCTATCATACTTTGGCCACATAATGAGAAGGCATAGATCACTAGGAAAAACAATAATACAATGGAACCTCAGTATCTGCGGACTTGCCATCCACAGATTTGAGCATCCGTGGATGGCAAGGCCACGTTGTCCCCAAAGGTGGCATGTACATGCAGCTGTGCCACCACTGGGAACAACTGCACTGAAGTTCTCCCTCCCTCCCTCTTCCTTTCTTCCCCCTCCAAGGCTTCTGCCCCATGCTTGGCTTTGGGGCAGAGTCGGAGGTGGAGGCTGGAACCCTGTTGGCCGGAGGGAGCTGGAGGCAATGTGGGGCTGGGAGCTCAACCCCGCCACCTCCCCCGGCTCAACATCCTGGACAGAACCTCCAGGCTCTGAGACCCAAGCCCTGGTGCTGGCTCTGGCTCCCTCCAGATGACAGAACTCTAGCCTCCGCCTCTGAACCGCCCCCAAAGCCAAGCCCAGGGCAGAAGCCTGGGAGGGGGAAGGGAGGAGAGAGGAAGGAAGGAGGGAGGGAGGGAGAAGTTCAGTGTAGTTGTCCCTAATGGGGGCGCAGCCACATGGCTGCGCCGTCATTAGGGACAGTGGGATTTGAGGATCCTGGGATTTTGGTATCTGCGGGGGGAGTCTGGAATGGATCCCCCGCAGATACCAAGGGCCGACTGTACTAGGAAAGGCAGAGGGTAGGAGGAGGGGGGTAGAAAACAGACCAGATGGATGGACTCAATCAGGGGGTTATGGGCATGGGCTTGCAGGACCTAAGCAGAGCAGTGGAAGATCTCATCCACAGAGTTGCCTTAAGTCAGAATCAACTCATATATGCATGTTATAAGCATGATCACATATATATTTTAGTTATGTTGTGTTCTCTGATAATAACATTATAGGCTTGTAGTGATCATGCTTATTGGTATACTGCAATGATATGTTGTTTAGATGTTATCACGGCAGGGGGAAGAGGTTTAATTATATAGGGTTTATTAATATATACTGTATAAATCTAGAAATTTTAGTCAAATAATTGATCTAAAAAACCTGACTCGACTTATCCACAGGTCAATGTAAGTACTGGGCTTTAACATTATATATAACAAAGGAACCATTCCCTGGTGAAAGGTGAAAGGCAATTCCCTGGAACCACCATCTCATCTACCCAGTCTTTACTATGAGCTCCAATGGTTATGCCTGATGGAATTTTGCAAGTTCTTTGGCGTTGTTTTCCTTGGCTTAATCCTTTACATCCTTCAGTACATGCTCCTAAGTTTTACCCTCAACTTATGCACAAGTCATATCAAAATCCATTATTTTGGCCCCAAAACCTGCCCTCGACTTATATATGAGGTCAACTTATAGTCGAGTATATACATTATGTGTTGTGTTATATCAGTTGTTATTACATGCTTGATTTTTAGAGATAATGAACACATTGGTATTTTACTAGAGGGTGGGGAAGAAGGCTGGAATGAGCTTTCACTGAATAACGTCAAGGCAATTGGAATGCCAGCTACATGTGTGGGAGGAATTTTTCTACTCAGAGAAGCTATCTGCTATTGGCTGGTGAGAAGAGTGGGAAATCATTGACTAATTAAAAAGAACTTTTACATTATGGGAATGAATGAGACTTTGCCTGCCAAATGTATAGGCAGGAGTCAGAAACATGTTATTGTTCTATGTGTGTTTGGCTTTCAGTTATAAGACGTCTTCCTAGTAACATCTCTGCAACTTCAGAAATAAAGCCTTACTGTTAGATTTACAAAGGAGTGATTTAGTGAGTTAGGGGAAGTTCACTCAGTTCTTGACTGACTGTTGCATAGGAGGTTGACATCGAACAGCCTACTCGTAAAAGAGCACGTTTAATCACAACTCTCTGTCCTTTCATGCCTGTGGCATGAGGGCAGAACAATAGCTATAAGCACAGACCACACATGCTTGATCCAGACAGCTTAGGCACTTTGAATGTCCATCCTAACTAAGAAGCTTGGCATGTCAAACTTAATGCCAGGGAGAAGTCCAAGCCCCAAGGGCGAGTGTGGCTTTAACCACCAAATGCTAGATGGTAAAGAATTCAAAGCTGGTATTCCAAGTGGCCAAAGGCCAAGCAAAACCAAAGATGAAGAACAGGAATGGTTCCCCATGATGCAGGTGCAGTGGGAGACAAAAGGGAATTGGAGGTTTTGGCAGGAAGCTCCTTATACACAGTTGCTGGAGATGGAGATGGGCAGGGCTACTGCCAAAATGATTCTACTGGTGCTCTACACAGGTGCAACCCATTTGTGTGAGGCACAGAGACCACAAAGAAGAACTGCACTATGTGAACATCTATTCATTTCTTATGTGTACAAATTGGTTTGAGCCACAATCATTTCAAAAACTACTTATCCAGTTGTTGATACAACAGTAGTTGTGTTAAAAAGAACAACTAAACAATCAAAAGTCAATATGAACAAATTAATTTATTCACGTTTTCAAGCAAACTACCCCCTTTCATTGATGTTCTTAACTTTAGAAACAAACTGATTTTTTTTTAAATACACCATATAAACTGACAGAGCTAGCTAACATCAGAATTTTATTCAGTTTGATGTCCTATGTAAAAATTTAAATTCAACATATTAGTTTTAATTTTATACTTTTAAAAATAAAAGCCAAATAAAATTTAATGCATCACAAACATAAAGGTGCTCTGTTCCTAAAATAGCTTCTCATTGAACATAATACATAATCAGCCAATGGCTATAAATTCATTTGAGAGAAGATAAAAATGACATCTGTACACATAAGCAGCAAGTCCTGACTGGGTAAAAACTGGAAATTCAATTTCAGGAATGGGTAACATTGCTACACTCTTGCTTTATTCTTGATGGAGGTAGTAATGGCACTTAATCAAAATTTGGGTGGGGGGGTGCTTCAAATGGTCAATCACTCCCCTATGCCTGGAAGGAGGTGCCATTTCCCCACATTTTGATGTGTTTTTGTCTTCCTTCATGTTTTTTAGGTCTCCAGAGGGTTTCCTTCCTACACAAGTTTCTTTTCAAACCACAGTGCTTCTGCTACTTCGTGGTTGACTTCCTTGTAGCTTCTACGTAAATGGCTCCAGGGCTCTAAGGTGAAGGGTAACTGCTCACCAAACACAATGAAAGAATTTTGTTTTGAGTTCAGCTGCATTTATGATTGCTATCACTCAGTTTTGTGCCTCAACTAATGCATGTAAGTTTTATTAATCCATCATAAAAAGTGAACTATAATCTACAATCATAACAAAGCAGATGAGACAGGTCTATTAAGAACATTTTAGCAGAATCTCTTCTTTGCATTGCAGGGCTTTTTTTTAAGTAGACTGACAGAGGTCAGAAAAGGCAGTAATGAAAACAGAATAATAATTAAAAAAAATTACCTGCTTGAGAATATAGTCTCCCAGTAGAGTGCACAAATCCAATGCCATTGTTCACTAGACATTGATACAACCCTGTATCTTCTCTGGTGATGCCAATAATTCTTAGTTTGTTTCCTGAAAGTAAGTGCCTTGATGAAAGACGGACAGGGACTGCATTATGGTACCAGGTCAGATTAGGTACTGGGTTTCCATGTATTTCACAGGAAAGATGAACATTTTTACCTAGAGACACTAACTGATCCTGCAATCCTTTTGAAATTGAAGGAGATTCTAGAAACAAACAAACAAAAACAAAAAGTTTTCACATATGCTGTTCTAAATTATGTTTCATTCTAATGCTTTTGTATTAGCATAATAGGTTACAGGTATCTTAACCCATACATTAAGCATTTTGTCATTATTGTATCTTACCAAATACATTTACACTGTAGTTTATATGCTTTACAACTCCAGACTTGTTATCCACCACACAGGAGTAACTTCCAGCATCTGATGTATCAACTGAGTCAATTGTAAGATGAGTGTGAAATATTTTCCATCTGCCTCTAGCAAGTGCATCTTTGCCATCTTTATACCAATAGACATAAGGAACAGACAACCCACTAACAACACACTCCAACATCAGAGGACTGTTCTGAAGTACTGTCAAAGCCTGAGAAGTGGAGGGGTGAATGATGTCAAAGTCTGCTAAGGAAGAGCCTGGAAATTTAAAGGAAAGAAAACAATAGTCATTTTAAATCAGGTTATCTAAGGCTCTCTGGCTTCCTACATTCTTTTGAAAACATTTTTGTTTGATATTTTATGTGTTTTCACATACGTTTTCACATTTTTTTTAGATTGTAAGCCTGAGGGCAGGGAAATGTCTAATTATCTATCTGCAAGCCGCTCTGAGAGCCTTTGTGGCTGAAGAGCAGGGTATAAATACAACAAATAAATAAATAAATAAATAGCCATCCATGTTGATTGGATGTCCAGCCAGGGCAGATATAACATTTAACTGTAGTTTATTCCCTTATACCTGTTAGGGTCCAAACGCAGAGCCTATCTATGATATAATTACCAAACTAAGCCCTGACATCTAGAATGCAGACTACCAGTAAGGGCTGCTTACCATCTTCCCATTATCACCAAGTGACTTATATTTTGCCTTAACATTGTAAAGTGCCTTATAGTGTGTCAGACCACCAATCTACCTACTTCAGCATTGTCTAGAATGGGCACCACTCCTTGAAGGTTTCATTACTTGAAGATATCAGAGGCTGGACTTCTACATGCAAAGCATATGCTCTGCCACTGAGCATATTTTCCTACTGCTGGTTGGTGCAGATACTTGTAACAATAGTTAATATCAAGAAGAGTTTACAAACAAATTCCAGATCCTGGCCTCACACCCCTAATCATAATTGTAAGCATTCAGACACAAAGTTTAACAGGTACAGGTAAATGTTGGTTATGAGTTATCTGAACAGAGCTTGAAGACAGTTCAGCAGGGATTGTTTCTGGCAAATCTCCTCTCAAACTTGGTGGATACAAATGAAGAGAGTCTATACAACAGCGGCAGTACCTGATGTATCCTAATTCATAGAATCATAGAATTATAGAGTAGGAAGAGACCACAAGGGCCATCCAGTCCAACCCCCTGCCATGCAGGAACTCCCAATTAAAGCATCCCTGACAGATGGCCATCCAGCCTCTGCTTAAAGACCTCCAAGGAAGGAGACTCCACTACACTCTGAGGGAGTGTGTTCCACTGTCAAACAGCCCTTACTGTCAGGAAGTTCCTCCTAATGTTGAGGTGGAATCTCTTTTCCTGGAGCTTGCATCCATTGTTCCGGGTCCTAGTCTCTGGAGCAGCAAAAAACAAGCTTGTTCCCTCCTCAATATGACAACCCTTCAAGTATTTAAACAGGGCTATCATATCACCTCTTAACCTTCTCTTCTCCAGGCTAAACATCCCCAGCTCCCTAAGTCGTTCCTCATAGGGCTTGGTTTCCAGACCCTTCACCATTTTAGTGGCCCTCCTTTGGACACGCTCCAGTTTCTCCATATCCTTTTTGAATTGTGGTGCCCAGAACTGGACACAGTATTCCAGGTGAGGCCTGACCAAAGCAGAATAGAGTGGCACTATTACTTCTCTTGATCTAATTCACTGAACAGTTTTACTTATGTTATATTTAATACTCACTTCTGATTATAAGCTTATGTCCAGAAGGTTCAACTTTGAGGTCATCAATTATTGGGTTGTATGCAGCACATTTATATAATCCTTTGTCATCTAGAGATACTCTCAAAATTTGCAAATGTCCAGATGGGAGAATTATGTAATTTTCTAGCAAAAAGAAAGAATGAAAGAAGAGGGTGGTGGTAGTGGGATTATTTTTAATTAGGTTGCAAAGGAGCATACAGTTATTTTTACTGTGCAAATCTGCCTCCATTCAGACCTGTGTGCTATTTCAAAAGAAGCCAATGTAATGAGCAAAGCTCAAGTTAACTCTTGTGGAAGTTCCAATGGTATGCTGGGAAACACAAATATACTTTTGTAACACATAATCTCACCTGCTGATTGTTCCAGCCATTTCCCTCGTACACGGAAACGAACCTGTGCCTTTGGATTACTTCTTGGCACTTTGCAACTGATTAAAGCAGTATTTCCTTCTTCTACTGCAATTGTGTTTCTCCATGAAGTCTCAAAATCATCAAGATCTAGAAGAAAAATTCAGTGTTTTTCCTTTAAAGGTTTAGAAACAAAGACTTTTTTAGAAGTAAGAAAATGGAGCACTCAGGACCTATCACATGGCTTTCTCAGTCACTGGAGTAAGGCTTAGGTTCAAATGTGATCTCTTCCCAGTTAAAGGAAAGGTTCCTGCATATAGTCCAAGCTGAACTCTTCTGAACACAGAAGACGGAGAGACAACATTCATGTATCTAAATTTCATCCCCCCAACCTTATTACACCATAATGAAAAACAACACCTGACCAGGTTCTATTTTCAATCACTTCAAAGATCGTCAAAGGCTTTCACGGCTGGCATCCATAGTTTTTTGTGGGGTTTTCGGGCTAGGTGGTCGTGTTCTAGAAGAGTTTATTCCTGATATTTCGCCAGCATCAGTGGCTGGCATTCAGAGAATGCTGGCATGAAAGTGAGTGGGATACTGTGTGACCCTACATTAGGAGGAGTAATTTACATGTTAATCTGTGTATTGTTCTGTTGTTGAATGGCAAGGACTCAGGGTGGGAGGATATGCAAGGAGAATTTGTGTCTATTTAATTAGTGATCAATTGTCTGCTGGGAAAAACCCTGATCCTGGGTGGTTTTCATTTCCATTTTGCTGGGTCTTGATTTTGGTGTTTTTTAGGATTGGTAGCCAAACTTTGTTCACTTTAAGCGTTTCTTCTTGCCTGTTGAAGTTGTCCAGGTGTTTGTGGATTTCAATGGCTTCCCTGTACATTCTGACCTGATAGTTATTGGCATGATCCAGAACTTCAGTGTTTTCAAATAGCATTTTATGCCCAGGATAACATGTTCTGCTACTGCTGATTTTTCTGGCTAACTCAGTTTGCAGTGTCTCTCATGTTCCTTGACCTCAAACTCAAAACCGGAGAGATACTAATCAGCTTCGATGTGGTCTCCTTATTCACCAAAGTCCCCATAATGGACACGATGGTACTTATCCAACAAATTTTTCCAGAAGACATCACAGCCCTGTTTGAACATTGTCTCACCATAAGCTACTTCCAGTGGGACAATGGATTCTGCAAGCAGAAAGATGGGGTAGCCATGGGAAGCCCTTTGAGCTCTGTGATAGCTAACTTTTACATGGAACACTTTGAAAAGCAAGCCCTGGAAACAGCAGCAAAAAAGCACACAACATGGTTCTGATATGTGGATGACACTTTGACCATCTGGAGCCATGGAGAAGAAAATCTGACTGTGTTTCTGAACCATCTGAACAACATCCACCCAAACATCCAATTCCTGATGAAAAAAGAAAAGGAAAGGAATATTGCCATTCTTGGATGTCCTGGCTATCAACGTTTGGGCCACACAGTATACAGAAAACCTACACACATGGACAGATACCTACACAAGAACTCCAACCATCACCCAGGACAAAAAAGAAGCACAATAAAAACATTGGTAGACCAGGCAAAAAGGATCTGTGAACCCCAGTTCCTGGAAGATGAATTGAAGCACCTGGACTGGGCTTTACAGGCTAATGGTTACTCCAGCTCAGACATCAGAAGGGCTGCCAGACCCAGGAAAACCCATAGGAGTGAAGACAAATAACCACCCAAAGGGAAGGTATTTTTACCATACATCAAAGGAGTCACAGACAGAATAGGGAAACTGGTGAGGAAACACAACCTCCAAATAGTTTACAAACTGACCACGAAAATCCAACACATGCTGTGCTCAGCAAAGGACAGGAGAGACCCTCTCGTGTCCGCAGTTTACCGCATACCATGCAGATACGGACAAGTCTCCATAGGGACCACCAAATGCAGTGTTCAAACACGAATCAAGGAACATGAGAGATAATGCAGACTGAGTCAGCAAGAAAAATTAGCAGTAGCAGAACATGTTGTTAACCATCCTGGGCATAAAATGTTATTTGAAAACACTGAAATTCTGGACCATGCCAACAACTATCAGGTCAGAATGCACAGGGAAGCCAATGAAATCCACAAACACGTAGACAACTTCAACAGTAAAGAAGAAACCCTTAAAGTGAACAAATTTTGGCTACCAGTCCTGAAAAACACCAAAATCAAGATCCAGCAAAATGGAAATGAAAACCACCCAGGATCAGGGTTTTTCCCATCAGACAATTGACCACTAATTAAATAGACACAAATCCTTCTTGCATATCCTCCCACCCTGAGTCCTTGCCATTCAACAACAGAACAATACTCAGATTAACACGTAACCTAGGGTCACAAAGTATATATGTGTGTATATATATATATATATATATATATATCCCACTCACTTTCATGCCAGCATTCTCTAAAGATGCCAGCCACAGATGCTGGCGAAACATCAAAAATAAGCCTGAAAAACCCACAAAAAACTTCAAAGATCATTTGAATAAACATTGTTTCCATTTACCATGAAAAGTAGAAGGAAAATGTTCAACGCAAATTTTCCTAGCATCTTTGTAGAAAGTGAGAACAACAGAAGAAGGAAGTACTTAAGGCACAATGGGATATTACTTATCAATCTAGGTGAAATAAAAAGTGCAAGTAATATAAATAGAATAGCTTTTCTTTTTTTGGAAGTGGCAGTTTCTTTTTTTGGAAGTGACAAATACATTCATTTTTCTACAGCCTGTCCAGTATGTCAGTGCTGACTGACCTTTATAAGCTCTACAGAAGAATTTGTTATGAGTCAGTAAACTTTAAAAACATGTATCCTCCTCAGTTATTTGAAACTTGTCTCCTTTGGGTACAGTGGACATGGTTTATAAGCAAAGGATCTGTATAAAATCAGATTCATCAAACCAATGCTTACAGAAGCAGAATTTAAGCAATATCAAATGGCTAAATCATTCTCCACTCAGATACAACCTTCAGAACAAGGTTTTTTAAAGTGAAATGGTTTCATTGGCACTGTTAAACATTTAAGTCAATTTTGATATGCATATGTAAAAATCTGATGGGCTAAGATCATCCATGGAACTAACATAAAGCATAGTAACTATCATGGAATTAATAAACTGATAAGTTCACCTTAAAGTTGCCATAAGTCAAAAATAACTTGGAAGCACACAATAACAAACAAAAAGGAAATATTATTACTGTGAGCCAGCATGGTGTAGTGGTTTGAGCATTGGACTATGACTCTGAAGACCAACATTCCAATCTCTGCTCAGCCATGGAACCCACTGGATGATATTGAACAAGTCATACTCCCTCAGCCTCAGAGGAAGGCAACAACCCAGTGATAAGTTCACCGTAAGTCAGAAATGACTCGAAGGACACAACAAAAAAGAAATATTCAGATTTCTTGTTGCTCCTCTTGATCAAATTGAATTAATTTACTTGCTTCAGAACTGGGGAGAGGTTTAGATGAGACCTTATATTTCTTCTGGTATTCACTTCTTTCCAGATTATGCATATATTTTTCAAGAGATGGGCAGTTTCTTCAAGTGGTCACCTGTGCCCTTATGCACATGGGATGTAATGAAACTGCACAGTACTGATTCAGAACTTTCAAAGCTGTTGGCTGGTGTTTTTGGTGGTAGCCCCACCCCTTCATGCCTCCCCAGATAAGGGTCTTCCAGCATCCTCACACCAGCTCAGAGTCCATAGCAGCAGGTCCATAAAGAAATGAAAGTGACACTAGAGGAGAGGAAGGGTGGGTTGTGTAAGGACACAGATGACTGCTTGAAGAAACACTGTTACAGGTAAGCAACCTTTCCTTCTTCTTCATGGTCTCTGTGCCTTCATCACATGGGAGTTTAGAGAGCTGTCTTACCTCTGTGGAGGAGGGAGTGTCACACAATCAATGAGAAGAGGACAGCCTGGCCAAAGGAAGCATTTCTTTGGGATCTGTTGTCGACCCTGTAGTGAGAGATTAATCTGGATCGTTGTGACCATGTCACAGCATGGCAGACCTCTTGGAGGGGGGATGTCTGCTAAGAGGGAAGTGGCCATGGCAGTAGATCGTATAGAGCCTTGACAGGAGATGGAGGATGTTTGTCTGCCAAATGAATGGCGGAAGTCACCCATTTTGAGAAACAATGAGGGGTGACTTGCCATCCCAAGCGGTAGTTGGGGTAGCACACAAAAAGACATTCTTATGGAAGTGGGGTGTTCTATTCACAAAGAAGGCCAGTGCCTTGTGTATGTCCAAGGTGTCAAGGTCAGAGGACGGATTTTGGATAAAGGCAGAGAGAGTAATGTCCTGGTTGAGATGGAAGTGTGAAACTATTTTAGGAAGAAATATGATGTCCAGGTGAAGGATCACCTCATCCTTATGGAACCAAGGGTCAGAGTGGAGAGCGCAAAGTTCATTAACCCTTCTGGCCAATGTAATCACCACCAGGAAGGCTTTTTTCCATGTCAGAAGCCTGATGTCACATGCAGCCACAGGTTCAAATGGAGATTTGGGATGTTGTGCCAAGACCAACTGAAAGTTCCATCCAGGAGGTGGGGAAGAATTGGTGGATGGAGGTTCTGATAGCCCCTGAGAAAGATCTTGATGAGAGGGCCAGAAAAACATGAAGGGTGATTGTTGATGATGCCATGAGATTGCTGACAGATAGCCTTTGCTGAGGAGAGTGACAAGCCTCTATGAGCCAGTAAAGAGAGAAATTCCAGGATGTAAAGAGTGGAAATTTCAGAATGTGGAACAGAAATCGTTTGTAGGAAGGAAAGGAAATGGAAAGAAAATGAAGGGGAAGATGGAAGAAGATCTCACTGGAGAGAAGGAGAAGAGGGGAAAACCAAGGTTGTCTGGGCCACCATTGTATGATCAGGGTGAAGTGAGCTCGGTCTTGACAGAGTTTGGAGATGACTTTCGCTAACGGAGGAAACGGAGGAAAAGCATAAAGGAGGGGGTCTGTCCAAATGAAGAGGAAGGTGTCTCCGAGATTTTGGTCTACCTTGGGAAATCTGCGGTTCTGAGGTCAAGCAAATAAATCTATTGTTGGGAGGCCCCATCTGAGGAAGAGGTCCTCAAGGGCTGTTGGGTACAGCATCCATTCTTGGGAGGATATTGATGTCCTGCTCAGAGAGTCTGTGAGCACGTTGGAATCACCTGGGACATGGATTGCCAAGAGATGGATGGACCTTTGGATGCAACAGTTCCATAGGTGGTAGACAAGGCTAAGTAGGGTGAGGGATTTCGTCCCACCCTGCTTGTTGATGTAATAAATGGCTGTGATATTGTCAGTCTTAATGAGAATTGAGTGACCTGCAAGGAGGTCTTCAAAGATCTGAAGGGCCTTATTGATGGCCAGTATTTCCAAGGCACTGATGTGAAGGGAAGTCTCAAATCTGGACCAAGTTCCCTGAGTGGTCCACCCCAACCAGGCATTTGCCGTTAGGAGGAACAGAGGCGGAGGCAGAGAAATGGGCATGCCCCTGGTAAGATTTTGAACAGACAGCCACTACCAGAGGGAGCAATAGTTCATCTTGGTACCATAAGAAGCTTCACTGCTGGGTCGCATCAATGGTTGAAGCATGTAAGGAACCAAGCCTGAAGAGGGTGCATGTGGAGTTGGGTGTGAGCCGTCACGGCAGTGGTCAAGGCCATGTAGCTCAGAAGGGTTTGGACCATATGGGCCCAAGTGTATTGGGACCAGAGGAAGGACAAGGTTTTGTTGTGGACAGTGGAAGCCTTCTAAAGGGGGAAGAATGCTTTCTGTACCATGGAGTCTATTAAGACCCCAATGACAGTGATAAGACAGTGTTGATTTGAGGTGGGACTTGTGATTGACGACCATCGTGAAGCAATCAAGGAGACCAAGGACGAGGTGGATGTTGCATCGGAGTTGATCTCTGGACAAAGCGGTCAGTAGCCAATCATTTATGTACTAGAAGAAAGTGACCAATTGTTGCCTGAGAAGGCTGCTATGACTGCAACACATTTGGTGAAGACCCTTGGTGCAGCACAGAGGCTGAATGGGAGGACAGTGAAATGGTAGGCTGTTCCATCCAACATAAAGGAGAGCAATGTTTGATGGGAACGATGAACTGAAATATGAAAATAAGCATCCTTTAGGTCTAAGGTCACAAACCAGTCCTCCTGCTGGAGAAGAGGAGGACAATGTGAGAGATGTCATCCTGAATTGCTTGGGCCTGATGTGTAGGTTGAGCACTCTAAGATCGGGTGGAGGCCTCTATCCTCTTTGTCTACCAAGAAATAGAAGGAAAAGAAAGATTGGTGCAGAAGGGAGAGTGGAATGACTGCTACAGCACCTTTGAGAAAGAGGTTTTGTATTTCCAAACAGAAGGCATCTGATGGTGTGGAGTGACAAATGCATCCTGTGGGAGAGAGTGATTCAAACTCTTTGATGTAACCATCTATAATGGTATTGAGGACCCATGCATCGGTGGTAATAGAAGTCCACGCAGTTTCGAATGGAAAAAGTTAGACGAAGAAAAAGGGTGGAGAGCCCATGGGGCATAGATTGTCAAAAATACCATTTGTCCAGGTTATGAGGCTGTTTGCAGGAAGGGGCTTGCTTAGGCTGTTGTTGGTATGAAGATCTCCAAGGCTGTGGAGGCTAGTTGGAGGGTCTTTGCTGAGTCTGAGACTGGTTGGAAAGTTGAGGTTGGAACTTTGGGAATCTTGGTGTATGATGAAAGGATGGTTGGGAAAAAACAGTTTTCCCACTGTAGTACAAATTTTGTGCATGCGTTTGAGTTTGTCATCAGTGGAGGCATGGAACAGTCCTGCCTCGTCAAATGGGAAAACCTCAATCATGTTCCTGGCTTGAGGAGAGACCTGAGGAACGAAGCCAGGCATGGTGACAGAGAGTCACAGCTGAAGTTAGTGCTCTGCCACTGGATTTGGCGAGGTGGCAGGTGGTCATAATTTGTTGATCTACCAGAATTTGCTTCTGAGAAGATAATGGTGATAATTCATGATATTCTGGGAGATGATCCAGGCAGGGAGCCAACTTGTTCTAGAAGAACTAGTCCATGCATACAAGGCCATACGGAAATGGAGGGAAGAAGTGGCATAAAATTTCTTCCCCAGGGAGTCAATCTTCTTGGCTTCCTTGTCTGAGGGTGTAGAATGGGTCTTGAGGGAAGAGCTGGGCTGGGATCTCAACAACAATGGAATTAGGCTCAGGGTGGTGAATGAGCCATTGACAGTTGGTATTGATGCGTCGGTAGATGGAATCAATCCTTCAAGCCATGGGAGGAACTGCAGATGGGTTCGTCCAAAAGCAGTGGACCACTTTGAGGAGATTAGAGAGGTGGTAGAGAAGTAAGTGGGGGGGGACCATCATCTTGACCAGAATGGTAGATAGGGTCATGGTCCTTCTCTGGTTCTATCCGGAACTAAAGGTTGAGAGCATTCATAGCATCTGATCAATGAAGGCTCTTAAATCAGAGGGTGTTTGAGAAGAGTTAGCCATCTGTGAAGCGGTGTCATCATCATGGGCTTGTACAGAGTTGAGTGTCTGGAATATGGTGAAGCGGGCATTTCCCAGAGGGAAGTATCAGACCTGTGTTGAGGTCGTACAGCATATGTCAGTAGAGAGGGGTGGGGTGGGGATGGAGGTGACATTCTGGAGCATGAGGGTCATGAGAGTGAGTCAGAAATCTGGGTAGTTGGGCTCAAAATATGTGGCCTTCAGAATCAAATAGTCAGCAAAATTCAGGTGATGAAGGCTGGTAGAGGCGATACGCCCTGTTGTGGGATACACCCTGTTGTGGGGACTATCAAATGTAGTAGTGTCATCTGGGTTAAGACTCTCCCAACTGGGTATACGGTCAAGGGGCAGGTTACGGAAAGTGGGCGAGAGGGGGAGTGGCCTTGGTCCATCAGTGTACCATCACTTTGACCAGGAGACCTATCCGGAAAATGGATTACATCGAGTGTATTTACCTGACCATGAAAGCTAGGGATAGTCTGGGGATTCTGTTAGTATACTGTCAACCCCGTTGCTTAATAGACTCCCTGGCCGAGCTGACACAGCTGGTCTCAGAGCTGGTGTTGGAGTCCCCCAGGCTCCTCATTCTGGGGGACCTCAACATCCTCTTCGAATCCAGCTTATTAGATCTGAAAGGTGCAGCTTGGGAGTTCATGACCTCCATGACAGCCATGGGCCTATCTCAATTAGTTTCGGGTCCCACACATTGTGCTGGTAATACACTCAATATGGTCTTTTGTATGGATCAGGAATGACCGTGGGCAGAAGTGACTAAAATTTCTGCTCTGTCATGGACGGACCATTTCCTGGTCAAAGCAGGCCTCGAGGTCACTTCACACATCCCTCTTGGGGGTGGAGGACCTATTAGAATGGTCCGCCCTTGAAGGCTGATGGAACCCAAAAGGTTCCAAGAAGCCTTAGAGCAGGGGTAGGCAACCTTTTTGAGCCGGGGGCCGGGTTGCTGTCCCTCAGACAATTGGGGGGCCGAAGCACCAAAAATAAAATAAAATAATTTTTTAATTTTTAATTTTTTTTAAAAAAAAAATATGCATGCACACTCTCTCAGCCCCAGAAAAGCCATGGCAAAACCCCTGTGGAGATTTTGCCAAGAAAACCCCAAGAACAAGTAATAACAACAATAATCAATATCATCATGGCGGGTGGTGGCGGTGGCGGCATGACCAGCCTGGGGCCGGTCCAAAGGCCTCAGGGGGGCGCATGCGGCCCCCGGGCCTTAGGTTGCCTGCCCCTGCCTTAGAGGGTTTTATGGTTGGGAATGACAGCGATTCTGTCGAAGCCCTGGTTGATACCTGGAACAACGATCTCACCAGAGCTATAGACACTATAGCTCCCGAGCGTCCTTACCAACCTGCTTCGAATAAAAAACCATGGTATACAGAAAATCTTCATCAAATGAAGCGGGTTGTGCAACGACTAGAGCGCCGCTGGTGGAAACATCGATGTTTATCTGACAAGACACTCCTAAGAAGCCATTTAGACTCTTATGGAATGGCAATAGATGCAGCAAAGAAATCCTTCTATGCTGCACGTATTGCATCTGTAAAGTCTCGTCCAGCAGAGTTGTTCAGGCTGGTGAAAGAATGAACTCAATTGCCTTCCACCCTGAACCCACTACTGGAACCATCTAAAGCCTGCTGTGACGCTTTTAATGACTTTTTTATAGATAAAATCTCTCAGATAAGGGTCGATCTGGATGCGGGTATTGTAACAGAACCAATGAGAGAGATGTCCAGGGACTCTGTGGACTGTATTAAACTGGATCAATTTGAGTTTGTAAATACCGATGAAGTGGACAAGCTTCTTGGATGTGTTAGGACAGGGGTAGGCAACCTTTCCCCTTTAAGGGCCGAGGGACTTCAGCTCCCAGAATCCCAGGAGCTATTGGCCAACAAGGGACTATTGGCCAACATGGCTGAGGCTTCTCGGAGCTGAAGTCCCTCGGCCCTTAAAGGGGAAAGGTTGCCTACCCCTGTGTTAGGAGGACAACTTGTCCTCTCGATCCATGCCCATCATGGTTGACTGTCCAGGGAGGGGATGCAGTAAAATCGTTACTGCAGCGAATAATTAATACATCTTTCAGGGAGGGCAAATTTCCATCATGTTTAAAGCGAGCGGTAGTAAAACCGCTCCTGAAAAAGCCCTCCCTTGACCCCCTGACAAAAACCAATTACAGACCGGTTTCTTTATTACTATTCTTGGGCAAGGTAATCGAGAGGGCAGTTGCCTTCCAACTCCAGGCAGTCTTGGATGAAACTGATTATCTGGACACATTTCAAACTGGCTTCAGGGCGGGATACGGAGTTCAAATGGCCATGGTCGCCTTAGTCGATAACCTCCATCTGGGTATCGACAGGGGAAGTGTGACCCTGTTGGTGCTCTTGGACATCTCAGCGGCATTCTATACCATTGACCATGGTATCTTTCTGGGACGCCTGAGGGAGTTAGGTATTCGGGGCACTGCACTCTAGTGGCTCCAGTCCTACCTCTCAGGCAGATCCCAGATGGTGAGGCTGGGGGACTGTTCCTCCTCTGAAAGGGAGCTGACACCTGGCGTCCCGCAAGGTGCCATACTGTCCCCCATGCTGTTTAACATTTACATGAAGCCGCTGGGAGAGATCATCCAGAGATATGGGGAGCGGGGTTATCAACATGCTGATGACACCCAACTGGACTGGATGAGGGAAAACAAACTCAAGCTGAATCCAGAGAAAACAGAGGTACTTGTGATAGGAACCCCCGGCCCGGGAAGTCTTCCCCTGAAGGACTTCCCCTAAAGGACAAAGAACGCAGTCACACTTCCCCTAAAAGACAAAGTACTTCCCCTAAAGGACAAAGTACGCAGTTTGGGAGTACTCCTGGACTCATCGCTACAGTTAACATCTCAAGTAGATGCGATGGCCAGGAGTGCTTGGAATCAGCTTCGGCTGATTCATCAACTGTGCCCTTACCTGGACCAGATGGACCTTGAAGCAGTAGTACTTGCCCTGGTAATCTCTCGTTTGGACTTCTGTCACGCACTCTACATGGGCCTACCTTTGTACCAAGTACGGAAGCTTCAACTGGTTCAAAATACGGCAGCCAGGTTGGTCACCGGAACATCTAGAGCAGACCATATTACACCGGTACTAAAAGCTCTTCACTGGCTGCCGATTAGCTTCCGGGCGCAATACAAAGTGTTGGTTATTACCTATAAAGCCCTATATGGCTTGGGTCCAAGTTACTTGAAGGAATGCCTCTCCCCACACAATCCACCCCGCATCAGGGAAGAATTTATTAAATTACTATAACACCAAACTGATATCCACTTCCCAGAGATCATTCATGGCTGTGGCCCCTAAATTGTGGAACAGCCTGCCGGAAGAGATCCGTATTATTCCCACGCTAGAGGCCTTCAAGAAGGCACTCAAGATGGAGCTCTTCCATCTGATCTCCCTAACTGAACATAAAATCAGGACCTCCTGGGTGAAAGAAGATCATCACCACCCATGGCATAGACTTGTATTTGTAATTTGTAATTTTGTAATTTTTTATTGTAATTTAAAAATTCAATTGTATCAATTTTCACTGCGGTTTTTACTGTTTTTATCATTTTTTATTTTGCTGTGGTTTTATTGTTATGTTTTTAGCCTTGCTGTATTTTTATTTTTATTTTATCTTTGTGCTCCCGCCCGATCCACAGGGAGAGGCGGGAAATATAAATAAATTATTATTATTATTATTATTATTATGGTTGGTAATACATGATTGAGATGGAAGTGCCATTGTCTGGTGTTGAGGCGATTGTGCTGGGTACCAAGGAGGGCTTTGCAGCAGGGCCCAATGTGCAAGAGGGGAGGCTGGACAGGATTGAGAATTGTCCCGATTGCATTTAGCAGGAGACTGCTGAATCTTTCATGTTGAAAGCGGGGTTGATGACAAGAAACATTCCTGGAAGGATTGAGGTGAGGTCTGCTCTTGACCAGGAGGAAATGGGGAGCCATGAGTCTCAACTGCCATTTCGGTATCCTCAATGCGGGGCTGAGGAGAGACCGCTTGAGAGGGAAGAAAAAGGTACTCAGCCAAAGGAGGAGTCGTCGGTGAGAAGCAAATTCTCAGCGAAGACTTAGCCCTCTTCTTATTCCTCTTTTTGGACAGAGGTATCGGAGAGACGGGTCGACTCCGAGACTGTCTCCATGGACAAGGTACCGATGGTGATTTTGAGACTGTGGCCCGCTTTGGAGTGAAGTGTGATTCCATGGTCGACTGTCGGATCACAACCTGAACAGAAGAAGAGATTTTTTTCCAGAGAGTTTTTGTCCAGAGAGTTTGGCAGAACTAATGCCAAAGTCATATGCTCAGCTGACAGAGTCGGGGCATGGAGGGCTTGTTCCCAAAGGACTGAGGTGTGAAGGCCTGGCAACAGTGGCACAAGCCCACGTTATGGGCTTCTCCAAGGCAAAGGAGGCACTTGGAATGTCCATCTTTGTCAGGGATCTTACCCCTGCACTCAATGCATTGCTTGAACGAGGTAGATGCCATCCGAAGTAATCCGAGGATCTCCCAAAAACACCAAGTCTGCAGCGGACGAAAAAGAACTGGAGTGAGGATGCTGGTTGGGGCTTATATGGGGAGGCAAGGAGGGATGGGGCTACCACCAAAACACAAGCAAACAGCCTTGAAAATTCCAAATCAGTACTGCACAGATGCATTACATCCCACGTATGTAAAGCACAGAGACTATGAATAAGAACAAGGATTTTGCTTTTCTATCAACCAGGGGATTACTTAAAAAAGTCATCTGCTCTCTCTAGATATGGCCCCTTTAAAGGCACAGAAGGTTAAGTGCATGCAGAGTATAAATACAAAAGAGGACAATGGAAGAAACTGAAATGTCATAGAAGGATAACGTGTTAAGTTTTGTCATCAAATAGAATAAAACTTACATGCTATCGACACTCTTGCAGGTCTGCTGATAACTGCACCATTGCTGTTATTTGCAATGCACTGGTAGATGCCAGAATTTGATTGACTAAGAGAGAAAACTGTCAGGAATCCTGATTGTGTATCTACTTGCTCCACATTCTTGTTCAATTTCTCTCCATTGAATAGCCAAGACACATGAGCTGTGGAGGGCTCAGCAGAACAGTGGAGTTTTACAGTTGCACCAGGCTTCTGAACAGTAGAAAGGGGCTCGGAAACAAAGTAAGGAATCAAGTCTAGGGGAAAAATACCACCACATGTATGTAAGATGACATTAATTTACAGATGATTTTCAATATTATGAAATATTATGGACATATTTATAGGTTTATCTTATATAAATATAGAGTTCACTCTATTTTAAAATTAATATCCAGCTTATTTGAATATTTTTCACCCAATAGGACTGATCCAGAAATCAAATCTGCAGCTAAATGTGTGAACTCAAGATAATAATTCACACATTTTAACATCCATTTTATTGTGCTAGATTGATAGTGCAGCTATCACTTTGAATAAATTAAACCAGACGATTTAATAAGAACAAATCTAAATTATAGGTGTTATTCTTCAGCTTAACTCTAAAAGCTTAAATTTTGTTTTTTAAAAAATAAAGTCAGCTTTAAATAGAGAAAGAATACAAAAAAGTAACACTTTTTATCTTGATTGACAAACGCTGGCCTCACTTTAAGATTATAATAGTATCAGGACATTCAGTGACATGAGCTTACCTGAACCTGTAGTTGAGAAGAAAACTGTAAGAAAAAGAAGTTCTTGTAAAGATCCAGGATCAGAATGCATAGTGCCAGGTTAGAAATGCTGGTGGCAGAAAACTTCAGACTAATATGAGTCACTGAGGAGCCTACAAAAACAGATGTAGGCAAAAAAATTGAGTTACCTTTCTCCGTATCTTCACTGATGTACTTTACTGGTACAGAAATAGAAAATAGAAAACCTTTAAAAACATGAATAAAGCCTGATAAGGCACTGAGTCTTTTTACTTGCAGAATCAAGGAATAAGTCACTTTCTTTTCTTGCATGATGCACCCTCTGCCACAAATTTTTATGACAGAATGTGAAGCTGCACTGTGTCTAGAAATTTTAGTCAAAATATTGAAAACAAAACAAAACCTAGATCCACTTATCCGTGGGGCAAAGTATATATAAACATGTACTCAGGGTACGCGTATTCAGGGGATGTGGTGGCTCAAGTGGTTTAGATGCTGACTCTGTTGACTGCCAAGATCAGCAGGTTGGCAGTTCGAGGCCCAAGCGCTACGTGATGGGGTGAGCTCCCATCACTACTCCCATCTTCTGCCAACCTAGCTCAACAACTCTGGCTCTTTGACTTAGGGCCTTTGCAGACTGCCAGAAATAGTGCAAATTGAGTCCGCTTTTAACTGTCCTGGCTCAGTGCTAGGGAATCATGGGAATTGTATTTTTTTCTGAGACATTGAGCCTTCTCTGTCAGAGAGCTCTGGTGCCACAATAAACTACAGTTCCCATGATTCCCTAGCACTGAGTCAGGGCAGTTAAAGTGAACTCAATTTGCACTATTTCTGGCAGTCTACAAAAGCCCTTTGTAATGGAGATGAGCCCCACCCCCTATAGTCGGACTTGATTTAACAATCTTGTAAAAGGGGAAAACCTTTATAATTATGTAGGTATTGAACTCTTATTTTAAAAAATGAACCATCCTCTTCTCTGAGTAGAGTGGTGAAAGGTGAGAGCTTAGTCCGTTCTTGAGAGAATCTAAAAGAAGTACCAAGCCTCTTTATTCTCTCATCCATCCACTCTTTAGGGACAACACAGTTATGCCTGTCAGAATTTTTTAAGTTCTTTACCATCTTTTTCCTTTTTGCCATTCTTTGTTACATGTCCCTAAATTTTACCCTCGACTTATCCACGGGTTAAATCAAAATCTATAATTTTGTCCCATAAACCTGCCCTCAACTTATACATGAGGTCGACCATGTAGCTTGATCCCAAATCTTTCAAAAAAGATGAGAAGGAAGACCACACACAAAAGAAAAAAACCATATACCATATTTTCCGGTGTATAAGACGACCCCCAACTTTTCCAGTTAAAATATAGTTTAGGATATACTCGCCGTATAAGACTACCCCTCTTCCAACCCATACCAAATAAAAAAATTTAAAAATCAGATTTGTTTTCAATATGGTAATTTTAATTAAAATGCTTATGACATGCAGGTACTTAGTACGAAAACCATCACTTACAAACACAACAAACTACATCTCCCATGTTCCCTAGCATTTATTTCTGCAATGTGTTTTGGACCTTACTTTTTAAAAAATAGTCCAAATTAAAATGCTACTTTAAAAATTATTTCCATCTCCCAGCTATGAGATAGTTGGGGGGTAATGAGAAAGTGTTGGGGGGAAGGACTACCAATATATTAGGTGATGCATTCTGGGATATGTACAATTTGTGGCCAAGTAAGTGACCCTGGGCATGTCACACACTCTCAGCCTCAGAGGATGGTAATGGCAACCCCCATTTGAAGAAACATGCCAAGAAAACCACTTGATAAGGTTGCCTTAGGGTCACTATAAGTCGGAAAGGACTTGAAGACACACAAGAGCAACAAAAAAGTCTGCAATTGTTTCATAGGTAGTACATGGGAATAGGAGCCAGCATGGTGTAGTCAGGAACAGTTTGAAGGCATACAACATACAACATAACCTTCAAGTTAAGGAACTTTGTTCTTCTTTAGATAAATCTTCAAAGGTACACACTCTCTCTCTCTCATTGTGCAGAATTATTTGTTAAAGAAGCCATGCCCAAGCAACACATCAACTTTGGCTGTGTTTGCCTTGCAGAAATATATTAAAGCAGTTTGACACCACTTTAACTGCCTTGTCTCAAGGCTATGGAATTCTGGGATTTGCAGTTTTGTGAGATATTTAGCCTTTCTGTCAGAGAGGTCTGGTACCACAAACCAAACTGCAGATCCTAGGAGTCCATAGGATGGAGCCATGGCAGTTAAAGCGGTGTCAAACTGCATTATTTCTGCAGTGCAGATTCAGGCTGCATCCATACTGTAGAACTGGCTTCCTTCTCCTTCTCCCCTCGTTCTCATCCTCTCCTCCTCTCTCCTGGCTTCCTTCTCTTTCTCCCCTCGTTCTCAACCTCCTCATCCTCTCGCCTGGCTTCCTTCTCCCTCATCCTCATCCTCTCGCCTGGCTTCCTTCTTTTTCTCCCCTCGTCGTCCTCCTCCTCTACCCGGCATATAAGACGTCCCCCCAACTTTTGAGACCCTTTTCCAGGGTTAAAAAGTCTTATACGCCAGAAAATATGGTTCTCAAAAATATCTAATCAGTTATATCAAGAACAACTGCATCTGAGGAAGCAGACCTAGTCTATGAAAGCTTATGGTACATCATCTTTTGTACAGTTAGTTTCAAATATGCAACAAGATCCCTTTGCATAATGATATTCCAGACATGCTTATGCCTCTGAACAACTACAGCAGTGTGTGAAGGCAACTGGAGCCAGTTATCATAAACCAGACTTTTAAAGAAAAAACAGGATAAAAACCCCAAATAAAATCCAAGATACCATCTTTTGTGAAAGAGACCATTTTCTCTGATCCTGTTTGACATTTACCATTCAGATACCCTGAAAATAAAGTATATTGCTTTTAGAAGGCATGAATCACAATAATTAAAAAAACAAAACATGAATACCTCAAGGAGGCATAGGAGGGAAGCAGACGGGCATCTAGGAGCAGCCTCTGGCCACTCCAGGTGTGATCATTTCAAAGCAGGCTGCAGCTGTCCCAAACAGGCTGCTGGCAGGAGCAGTTTTTTGCTGTTCCTTTTTTTGGAAGCTTCAGCCTGCCTTTGGCAGCCTCGGAGCAGCTTCAGGGGTGTGCGTCACCTGCGTGCCACGCCCTTGAAGTGGCCGGAAGCTGGTCCCTTTGGCCCGTCCGTTTCAGGCCATACTTAAACATTTGAAATCTAAAATACAATGTTAGAAACAAAACAATACAATAAAATTGAGAAAGTTATCAGCTCAATTAGCTTAAGATGCAGTGGTTTTTATATGTCTGGGCAAATTTATTGAGATATTGTATTTTTTTCTTTTCAATTATTGTCTGCCAAAGTACCTCAGAAAAGTGGCACAACTTGCCTTTAAACTTAAACTAAAAGTGAGAGAGGTTTAACTTGGTGCTGAAAGGGATTCAGTATAGCTGCCAGGTGCATGCCCCTTGGGAGGTCATTCCAAAGTCAATAATAGTAGCATGTCAAAATTAGCTTCTGGTTCAAATCCACAAGTATTCATCTTCAAATTACTACTTGTAGAACAGGTGTTTGTTTAATTAGCAACTTTTCATATTCCCTTAGTCCACATATTCCCTTAGTCCACAACAATTTTGCTGATCATGGGGAAATAAGCAGAGGTATTTCAACTTCTTTTCTCAAAGCCAAAGCTGGGGAGTAGTGGTGATTTTGGGGTTACTCCTTGTCCTACTCCAGAGTAAGATATGTTACTCCTACTCCTGTAAAAACCTCTTACTCCTTTACTCCTTACTTCTAGTCCTACTCCCCAACCCTGGTTGCTTTGCAAAGTTGGTGTGTGTGGGTGAAGTGCAATGTAATAAAATTGGTTTTGTATGTGTTTGCATGTACAATATAATAACAAGAATAAGGAGTAACAAATATGTTTTGAGGCTGAGAGAGTGTGGCTTCCAAGATTATTGTTGTTGGCCAAACTGTCTACTCTGCTTCTACCTTCCATCCCCTACCTGCTAGCAGGACCCCCCCCAAAAAAATACCCCCCCCCAAAAAATTAATCTTTATGTAGCAAGATGTCTCATTTGTTTTAGAACAGGTTTGGCAGGCCATGTATAGCATAGACAATGAACTTAATTTTTTTAAGTTGGAAACATAGCAAAGCAAAGCAGTTTCATTTACATACCGCTTCATATCGCGCTATGGGATGTCTAAGTGGTTTACAACTGTAAGCTCATTGCCCCCCAACAGTTGGGTACTCATTTTAGCGACCTCGGAAAGATGCAGGCCTGAGTCTAGCCTGAGCCCTGGCTAGTACTGAACTCGCAACCTATGCTATTGTCTATGAGTGAGTGGCTGCAGTACAGGCATTTAACCACTGTGCCACCAGGGCTCTTTGAACATATTCAAAGGTTAGTTGTGTTGGCCATGTAGCAAAATACAACAAAATCTCAAGTTCACACAACAGGGATACCTTTATTTCTATGATTTTTAACACCTCTGCCTACTGAAGAAACCAGTGAAGCTTCTAAAGCTTGCATGAAATATTTACTGCATTTTGGTTGGTCAATAAAGGTATTGTACTAGTGGCTGACAGAAACGTAAACTGAAATTTTAAGTGGAGAAGATAAGATCCAAATGTTTACCAGATCTTTATTTGTTTAATCTCAAAATTTGGCAACATAATTGGAAACAAACTGAATGGAATAAACATTTGGTTTATTGTTTATTTGGTTATTGGGTACTACTACTACTACTACTACTACTACTAAGTTTTATTTATATTTCCCGGCTCTCCTTACGGATCGAGGCGGGATTACACAATAAAATGAATACAATGTACAAAATATAAACAATAAAGTAATAAAAATTAGAACAATAATAATAGATTAAGAGAACAGAATACAATATAATAAAAAATGAAAATAAAAATAAAATAAAATAAAATAGCCGATCATTGTCAGAGTATAAAAATCTGGAAGATCAGATGGACAGCCCCGCCAGAAGAGCTCCATCTTAAGTGCCTTCTTGAAGGCTTCTAGAGTAGTAATAAGATGGATCTCCTCCGGCAGGCTGTTCCACAACTTGGGAGCTGCGACCGTAAACGATTTTTGGGAGGTCGTGGTAAGTCTAGTTTTATGGTGTTCTAATAACTTCTTCCCAGATGTTCTGAGGGTGCGGGGCGGATTATGTGGAGTAAGGCGTTCCTTCAAGTAACTCGGGCCCAAGCCATGTAGGGCTTTAAAGGTAATAACCAACACTTTGTACTGCGCCTGGAAGCTAATTGGCAGCCAATGAAGAGATTTTAATACAGGTGTTATATGGTCCAACCTAGATGTTCTGGTGCCCAATCTGGCTGCCGCATTTTGAACCAATTGGAGCTTCCGAACGTGGTACAGAGGTAGGCCCATGTAGAGCGCATTACAGAAATCCAAACGAGAGATTACCAGGGCAAGTACTACTGCTTCAAGGTCCTTTCGGTCCAGGTAGGGACGCAGTTGGCGGATCAACCTAAGTTGAAGCACTCCTGGCCATCGCATCCACTTGAGATGACAACTGTAAAGATGATTCCAGGAGTACTCCCAAACTGCGTACTTTGTCCTTTAGGGGAAGTGTGACTCCATCCAAGACTGGATGGCAAAGCTCCTTTCCCAGACTTGGGGTACCTATCGCGAGTACCTCTGTTTTCTCTGGATTCAGCTTGAATTTGTTTTCCCTCATCCAGCCCATTACCGATTCAAGACAGGCATCAAGAGAAGTAATACCATCCTTAGTCACTGCAGCAGATGGAGACATAGAGAAGTAAAGTTGGGTGTCATCAGCATACTGATAACATCGCGCCCCATGTCTCCGGATGATCTCTCCCAGCGGCTTCATGTGAATATTAAACATTATGGGGGATAAAATGGCACCCTGTGGGACACCAGATGTCAGCTCTCTTTTCGAAGAGCCGCTATCCCCCAGCATCACCATCTGGAATCTGCCTGAGAGGTAGGACCGGAACCATTGAAGAGCAGCGTTCCCAATACCTAACTCCCTCATGCGTTTCAGAAGGATACCATGGTCTACGGTATCAAATGCTGCTGAGATGTAGAAGAGCACCAACAGGGCCACCTTTCCTCTGTCTATGCCCAGACGGAGATCATCGACTAAGGCGACCATGGCAGTCTCAACTCCATATCCCTCCTTGAATTGGTTTGAAATGGGTCCAGATAATCAGCTTCTTCCAAGACAACTTGGAGTCGGAGGGCAACTGCCCTCTCGATCACCTTCCCAAGAATGGTAGAAGGGAGACTGGCCTATAATTATTTTTCACCAGGGGATCAAGGGAGGTTTTTTTCAAGAATGGTTTAACCACCACTAGTTTCAAATTAGATGGAAATTTCCTTTCCCTGAAGGACGCATTAATGATGAGTTGTAATAATGTTTTTACTGCATTTCCTCCCTGGACTAGAACAACTTGACTAGATTGAGGGCAAAAATGTTTAGAAAAGGGTGTGTTTCTTTAATGAAAAGAGGACACAGTCTCTGTGCCAAAACCTTCCTCCATTTATTTATCTAAAAGAATCAACAGGATATATTCCACAACTTAACCCACGTACATGAAAATATTGTAGATGCCTTTTTATCACCAAAGAAATTATCTTCAATGAAAGTCATAATATAACATTTTCTGACAACCTCCAGAAAACAGGTTTCATTTCCTTAGGTTCCTGTGGCAAAAATAAATAAATAATGATTTCTCTGCTATATCCTGAGTATGGTCTAAATCTATTTCCTAATCTAATCCCTAATCCCAATTAGAACTGACATAGTGAGGCAATGAGAATCGCCTATGTTTTGACATATAATTCAGCAATTAATGTAATGGGTCTATTTCTGTTGAGACTGAGATTGGATTTATTGCTCTATGACCAGATATTTGCAAGGGGTCAGATCATGATTCCTGGACTATCCAACAGGTTCTACTGACTCTACTTCTTCATACAATGTATAATCAAACTCTCTATTCCTTTTTGTAAATAGACAGGGGAAAGATCTGGAAGAGGTATACTGCTTCACAAACCTTAAAAGCTCTTTACATTTAATGTTTATTGCTAGCAATCTACACGGGTAATTTCAGTACCCAAAAACTAAATGGAAAATAAACCTAAGCATGTTTCCATATCACTTATTTCATCAGTGTTCCTAAAAAATTAAATTGGAACCCCAAATTTCTGATCCCCTCCAGCACTTACAATTTCAAGTAGACATTTCAGTCAACAATCCAAAGAAAGTTAAGAACTATGCACACAAGTCAGAGACACAGTCAAAAAGGAATGCAGAATGCATGGGTGAGAGAGATCATATTCCAAAGGGCAGGGGGAGATCGAGTAGTGAGTATATAATAGCTTCAGTATACAGGGTGAACTGGGATAATAGTACAATAAGCCAGATGTATGTATGCGCCTTCAAGTCAGCTGTCAACGTATGGTGACCCCATGAATTTCACAGGGTTTTCTTAAGCAAGGAATATTCAGAGGTGATTTGCCAGTTCCTTCCTCTGAAATACAGCCCACAGCATCCAGTATTCAGTAGTGGTCTTTCATCCAATTTATAACCAGGGCTAATCTTGCATGGCTTCTAAGATCAGACAGGATCTGGTGTCTCTAGGGTATTTAGAACCTTCTATGAGGCAAGACTGAGCAGACAAAAACAAACAAAAAATAATCAGTTGGAGGGAACAATGCAAGGTCTTAGATGTTTCTACACAAGGGCACAGAGCACAGGAAATAAGTAAGATGGACTTGAACTCTTAACTCAGAATGGCAAATATGATTTAATAAGCATCACTAAAACCTGTTGGGATGAGTCATGATTGGGATGTAGTAAGACTATCACCTAATCCAAAGATGTAGACCAAATCGGAAAGGAGAAGTAGCATTGTATATCAAAGAAATGTATATGGAGGAGTTCCATGACTAAGAGTGAAAAAGAGGCTGAGAACATTTAGGTAGAAATTAAAAGTCAAGAGAAACAATGGCATCATTGTGGGAGTCTTCTGTAGACCCACAAGCTAGACTGCACATTTGGATGATGTATTTCTAAAACAAATGATCAAACATTCAAAAAGTAAAGAGTTAGTTATGGGAAACTTCAACCACTCGGATATTTGTTGTAGTCAACATCAGCCAAGAATGAAAATTCCTTACTAGCCTTCCAGATAATTTTATTGAGAACTACTGGATGAGATCCCATGATTAGTAATGATCAAACGGAAGAGGAGTTTCATTATTCACAGGGGTTTCTTAAATTTATTGCAGACATAGTTGCAAACAATTCCAGCAAGAAAGAAAAGTGGAAATTGTCTATGATAAGAAATTAAGGGAGGGTGAAATCATTAAGCAGGAATACAAATATAGTTGCCCCTTCATTCTCACACACATGAGAACCATGTCCCTCACCTATCCGCGGGCCTATGGGACTTGAATATTCACGATTTTCCATTCTTGCAGGGGTGGGTGGGTTCTGGAATGGATCCCCTGCAAGAACAGAGGGTCGGCTGTAGTATATAATATCCTACCTCTATCTTTTGTTGTTTTTAACTGCCTTCGCGTTGGTCTTCGACTCATGGCGACCCTGCTGATGAGACATTGCCAAGATCCCCTGTCCTCCATTGCTCTGCCCAGCTCTTACAAACTCATAATCGTGATCTCTTTAATAGAATCCATACATCTAGCATGTGGCTTTCTTCTCTTTCTGCTTCCCTCCACCTTTCCTAACACTGTTTTTTCCCCAGTGATTCATATCTTCTCATGATGTGTCCGAAGTATACCAGTCAAAGTTGTCATCTTGGCTTCTAGGGAGATTTCTGCCTTGATCTGCTCTAGGACCCATTCATTTATCTTTTTGGCTGTCCATCGAATCCTCAGCACTCTTTTCCAGCACCACATCTCAAATTAATTGATTTTCTTTCTATCATTTTTCTTAACTGTCTAGCTTTCACATCCGTACATGGTAATAGGGAATATGATGATTGGCTTGTACGATTCTAACTTTTGTGCTGAGTTGCATATCTGCATTTTAGAATCTTTACTAGTTATTTCATACCCACCCTCCCCATTCTAATCTTCTGATTTCCTGACTGCAGTCCCCATTTCTAACAATGTTTGATTTCAGGTATGGGAATTCTTTTACTATTTCTATTTCTTCATTGTCTAGTTTGAACTTGTGAAGGTCCTCGGTGGTCATTATTTTTGTTTTCTTTATGTTCAACCTTAAGCCTGCCTTTGCACTTTCTTCCTTGATCTTCCTTAGAGTTGTCGAGATTTGTGAGGTTTTCTGCTAGTATTATGGTGTCATCAGCATATCTCAGATTGTTTATATTCCTTCCTTTTATTTTTACTCCTCCTCCTTCTGTGTCCAAGCCTGCTTTTCTTACAATATGTTCTGCATATAAGTTGACTACCGTATTTTC
The DNA here is from genome assembly GCA_026167975.1 of Phrynosoma blainvillii. Taxonomy (NCBI): domain Eukaryota; kingdom Metazoa; phylum Chordata; class Lepidosauria; order Squamata; family Phrynosomatidae; genus Phrynosoma; species Phrynosoma blainvillii. The sequence goes on from JANUYF010000006.1 coordinate 16,999,247, forward strand.
CAGCATATAAGATGACTTTTTAACCCTGAACAGGGGTCTCAAAAGTTAGGGGTTGTCTTATACGCTGAGTAGAGGAGGAGGAGGATGAGAACGGGGAGGGAGGGTGACAGAAAACGAAGGGATCCAGGCAAGAGGAAGAGGAGGAGGATGAGAGAGAGGGGAGAAAACGAAGTGACCCAGGCAGGAGGGGGGGGGGGAAAGAGAGGGGAGAAAACAAAGAGATCCAGGCAAGAGGAGGGGAAGAAAAAGGGGAGAAAACGAAGCAACCCAGGCAAGAGGAGGAGGAGGAGAGAAAACAAAGAGATCCAGGCAAGAGGAGGGGGAGGGGGAAGAAAAAGGGGAGAAAACAAAGAAATCCAGGCAAGAGGAGGAGGGGGGAAGAAAAAGGGGAGAAAACGAAGCGACCCAGGCAAGAGGAGGAGGATGAGAACGGGGTGGGGGATGGGGGGAGAAGAAAGAAGCCACTTCTACGATTCTTGTTGTATGCCTTTGAGTCATCATGGTGTTTGCTTTGCAAGGTTTCTTCAGAGGGGAGTTTGTCATGGTGTTTGCTTTGCAAGGTTTCTTCAGAGAGGAGTTTGCCATGGTATTTGCTTTGCAAGGTTTCTTCAGAGAGGAGTTTGCCATGGTGTTTGCTTTGCAAGGTTTCTTCAGAGGGAAGTTTGCCATGGTGTTTGCTTTGCAAGGTTTTTTCATAGAGGAGTTTGCCATGGTGTTTGCTTTGCAAGGTTTCACGGTGTTTGTTTAGCAAGGTTTCTTCAGAGGGCAGTTGCAAAGGAGAACAAGTCACTATAAAAAATGTAGGACATACAAGAAAAAAAATGCAGAGAAAGCTAAAAACACTAATATAAATGTAAACCCATGCTTCTTAGCCGTGCTCAAAATGGAGGACGTTTTGGAATACCTCCTGGAGAGAGGGTTAACATGGAGGGCATGTTCTGGAAAAGAGAAGGCTAAGTAGCTCACTGAATTACAAATTCAAGAGCTCTCATAATATGGAGCTATGGCAGTTAAAGTGGTGTCAAACTGCATCAGTTCTACAGTATGGATGCAGCCTGAATCTGCACTGCAGAAATAATACAGTTTGACACTGCTTTAACTGCCATGGCTCCATCCTATGGACTCCTAGGATCTGCAGTTTGCTTTGTGGTACCAGAGCTCTCTGACAGAAAAGGCTAAATATCTCAAAAAAATGCAAATCCCAGAATTCCATAGTCTTGAGTCAGGGCAGTTAAAGTGGTGTCAAACTGCTTTAATAAATTTCTGCAATGCAGACGCTGCCAAAGTTGATGTGTTGCTTGGGCATGGCTTCTTTAACAAATAAGTCTGCACAATGAGAGAGAGAGAGAGTGTGTACCTTTGAAGATTTATCTAAAGAAGAACAAAGTTCCTTAACTTGGAGGTTATATGTGTATGTTGTGTGCCTTAAAATTGTTCCTGACTTATGGTGATCATGGGGTTTTTTGGCAAGATTTGCTCAGAGGGGGTTCGCCATTGCCTTCCCCTGAGGCTGAGAGTGTGTGACTTGTCCAAGTTCACCCAGTGTGTTTCATGGCAGAGTGGGGAATCAAACCCAGGTCTCCAGAGTGGTAGTCCAACACTCAAACCACTACACCATGCTGGTTCCTATTCCCATGTACTACCTATGAAACAACTGCAGATTTTTTGTTGTTCTTGTGTGTCTTCAAGTCCTTTCCAACTTATGGCGACCCTAAAGCAACCTTATCATGGGGATTTCTTGGCACGTTTCTTCAAATGGCGGTTGCCATTACCATCCTTGAGACTGAGAGTGTGTGACATGTCACTTACTTGGCCGCAAATTGTACATACCCCAGAATGCATCACCTAGTATATTGGCAGTCCTTCCTCCCAACACTTTCTCATTTCCCCTCAACCATCTCATAGCTGGGAGAACATGAGAGCTGTAGTTTGTGGTGTTTACAAGTGTCAGTTTTCCTGCTAAGTACCTGCATGTCATAAGCGTTTGAATTAAAATTACCATATTGAAATCAAATCTGATGGGGTTTTTTTTCAAATTTTTATTTGGTGTGAGATGGAAGGGGGGTCGTCTTATACGGTGAGTATATCCCAAACTCTATATTTTAGCTGGAAGAGTTGGGGGTTGTCTTATACGCCCAGTCGTCTTATACACCGGAAAATGCGGTAGGTGGGGTGATAAGATGCAGCCTTGTCTGACCCTTTGCCAATTGGGAACCAATGTTTCTCTAAATTCTGTTCTGACGGTAGCCTCTTGCCGTGAGTACAGATTCTTCTTCAGGACTATCAGATGTGTCAACACTCCATGTCTTTAAGGGTGTTCCATAGCATTTCATGATCTATGCAGTCAAAGGCTTTGCTATAAGCACATGCTGATTTTCTTTTGAAATTCCTTGGTTCGCTCCATTAGTCATCATATGTTTGCAATGTGGTCCCTAGTGCCTCTTCCTTTCCTGAACCCTGCTTGGACCTCTGGTATTTCTCTCTTCATGTATGGTTGGAGTCTATGTTGCATAATTTCTTTGCTCTCTATCTACTATAACTCAATAACCAGGTTTCATGGAAAATGAGAAAGTGTTTATTGTAGTAAATCAGCATGGAAATAAATCTTTCCCCAGAACTGAGAGGTATGCAGTGGTTTCACCATTATATTCCCATACAAGTAGTAACATTCCCACCCATATCTTCACATTCCTTTTCCAGGCCAAGTGACCTTGGGAGTTTCTCAGTAACTGCATGTGTCTTTTATCTCTCTTCCTCACAGCTAGACTCCCAGGCCTCATTCTCTTGCTTTCATTTACCTAATTTGCTCCAAACAGTTACCTAAATTGCTCCAAATTAATTTTTATAGGGAAACTAATTCATTAGCTCAAATGAGAGGCCTAGGACTCTCCACTTGCTCTTACTGTTTTCCTTTCCCTCGGCGCTTGTATATTTCTTAGATTTGAACTCCTCCCCTTCCAATACCACTCCTTCCTACTGCTGCTGCCTTCCCTTTAAAGTGTCCGCTTGGTCCCCTCGACCCCACTGTCACTACAGCCCTTCCGTTTCACAATGCAGCACAGATGATACTGAAGGTATTGGGGGGGGGGGGGGGAGAAAAAAACACAAAACCAGCTCTTTAAGGAATCCACTCAATGGATCCATGGAGATTCAAAAGTCTGACTAAGAGAGGATTATGAAAAGGAGAAGAAAAAGAAGAAGACAATAAATAAAGAATATAAAAAGACAAAGTAAGTTTGAAAAAAAAGAGTTATGGCTCAAGTATAGGTCAGTGAAATAAACTGAGTCAAAGGAAGGCAGACTAATAAAGTGTGAGTTAGAACTACAAATTATAATGAAGTGAAATCCAGAAAGATTAATAGAAGACAAGAAAATAAGACGGAGTTGATTAATCCTGTCCTTGCTCTCTACAGTATATTGACTTTTGGTGGACTCTTGGAGACATATGCAATTATATTTAGATTGACATTGTGTAGCTTTATATTTGGTGAGTAATTAACATTGCATTAACTATTAATATAAGATTTGTTTAAACAATTTGGTTGCTATGATAATTGCTTTATAAATAAGTATAACTGATCAAGCTGCGAACACAGTCTTTCGGGGGGAGTGTAACTCCATCCAGAACTGGCGGTGGAGCAGCGGGAAAGTCAGTGGCGGTGTCAAAAACCGCGCTGCCTTCTTCCCAAGCCTTTAAAACACCCAGCGCCAGGCAGAGAAGCGGCAGAGCAGCAGGAAGGCAGCAGCGGCATCAAAAACCGCCCCGCCTCCCTCCCAAGCCTTCAAAGCCCCAGCGCCAGGCAGAGAAGTGGCAGAGCAGCGGGAAAGGCAGCGGCAGTGTCAAAAACCACCCTGCCTCCCTCCCAAGCCTTCAAAGCCCAGCGCCAGGCAGAAAAGCAGCGGAGCAGCGGGAAAGGCAGCTTCAGCATCAGAAACCTCCCCGCCTCCCTCCCAAGCCTTCAAAACCCCAGCGCCAGGCAGAGAAGCGGTGGAGCAGCAGGAAAGGCAGCGTAGTCATCAAAAACTGCTCTGCCTTCTTCCCAAGCCTTTAAAACACCCAGCACCAGGCAGAGAAGCGGCGGAGCAGTGGGAAGGCAGTGGCGGCATCAAAAACTGCCCTGCCTCCCTCCCAAGCCTTCAAAGTCCCAGCGCCAGGCAGAGAAGCGGCTAAGAAATTTGCAAGTAAAATGGAGGAACAAACATTTTCATATGTTTCTTTGTACACAATAGTATACAGCATACCACCTTGTTCCACAGTCACTTTTATATAAGTGCAACCAAATCTATGTTCTGTAACATCCTTCAACAATGCACATAAAATACACAATATTGGTAAAAGAAACTAGATGATTAAGTTTCACGCTTAATATTTCACCTTCAATTTCACCCTTAAAGTAAAAGTCGCAAAGTTTATAGCAGTGTTTCTTAAACTAACAGACAGAGTGAACCAGAAGAGCTTTTTCCTAACATGTCAGGAACTGGCACCGTATTTGTGTCGATTGACTACAACTTTTTCTTTCTTTCCTGGCAGCCAATAGCTCATGCACAGGCATTGATCCATAGATCATCACTTTGAGTAGCACTAGCCTACTAGCCTAATCTTTCCTTTAGCTATTGACTACTTCATGGCCACCAAAGTCTTGGTTCACAGTGTTCCTATTGTACTCCTAGGACCTAACAAAATGAGTGTAACAGTTGGTCTGTGCAATTTTTGATGTCCTTTTGCTTGTAAATTCAAGCTAGATATAGACTAGTAACATAAGAGATTATCAGATGGGGTAGAAAAAGACATACTCCCGGGAGAATTGCACGATCACACTGAAGATTCTCAGACAACATTGTGCTTATCCAAGACTTATCCTGGGAAGAACCAGGAGTGATCCAGCAACAAACCATTTCCAGGACTTCCTGTGAATGATCTGTTGCTGGAGCATTCCTGGATCTTAATGGGAGAAGCCTTGGACAAGCATGATGTGTCTGAAAATCTTCAGCACAATCACACAACTTTGCTGGGAGTATGCCTTTTACTCTCGGCATTTTTTCCAGTCTGAAATCTCCATACTCCCATCAATTTTAACTGTTAATCCCAGAGTTGATTTCTTCAATTCAGGAACCATTAAGCCCCTTGAAGCAATTGTATAGAGTCAACATGGACACATTTTCTCCCACAGGCCTCTTTTCCCTCAAACAATGCTGCCATGAATTAATGAATGTAACTGAAAGGGAAATTGAAAAATAAGGCAAATATAAATTTGGGGAGGCTTAGATGTTCAATAATCATTATGTGCAAACAATATAAAGGAACTACAGCACCTTTGGGGTTTGTTATCCTGCATTCCCATCTTTTCAGAGGGCTCAATCAAGTCAGCCAAGCATGCAAACTGATCCTGTTGCCAGCAAAAGTATTTCCTTTCACTATGGTCAGCCAAAAAGAGAGCAAGAAAATGGAAATTACTTGACGTTATGGCACCAAAAAGACCAGACAGGCAAGGAAATAATCAACTCCACATGAACCACTTCTAGGCCATTACAATGAAAAGTGCCTACAACTATCCCCAGGAAAGGTCACTGAGATTGTGGGGTCACATGCAGAAAAAGGCAAAAGTAAGAGGCTGCCAGTTGCAATAAGCATCAGTGTGTTCCTAATTACATTCAAAGAAGGGTTGAGCTCAAAGAAAGATCTGGTTTAACAACATCTTAATAAAAAAAAAATTAATCATTCAAGAGAACCACAAGTTGTATTTGTATGTTACTGGAATACAAGTAGTCAGGCATCCAGCATGAATGTGGATGAGGAACCTTAAAAGTTACTGGAAAAGGCAGATGCAGAAGTATTGGGGGAAGAAGGGAGACTGCTAGTTTCAAAAGTGTACTCCCTCAAGAAAATATGTAAACAATTTTGTAGTTCAGGAATTTGTACTAGGCTTTCAATGCATTTGTGAGACAGAACAGAAACACGTAATTCAACGTTTTCAAACAAAAATCAAGACCTTTCCCTAGCCAAGCCAAGAATATGTGTCCCATAAACTCAGGTCCTCTTGAGAGACATTTAATTCAGCCAGCCAGGACTAGACTAACAACTGTCACCCAGAGGACTTTTTCATTGGCTGTCCTCGACTGTGGAATGACCTGTCCAGAGATATCTGACAGTTAAATATGCTGTTTGAATTTTTAAAAAGTATTAAAGACCTATCTCTTCTGGCAGGCCTACCAATAAATTTTAACCTATAAATTTTAAATTAAGATATTTTAATTTATGCTGGATTTTTAATGTGTCCTAATTTATGTGTTTTAACAGCATTTAAATGTTTTTGTGTGTTTTAAACCATGTTGTACACTGTCTCAAGCCTTGGGTAAAGGTAAGGAAAAAAAATTATTATCATTAAATCAACATCATCATCACCACCACTACCACCACGTGAAATTTTAAAGTTCTGCTTTTTTGAAAATAAAGGGAGAGTACAGCAAACTCTGAGAGCCAGTGTCTGACTATAACTCTGGAGACTGGGATTCAGCTCCCTGCTCGGCCACACTAAGAAGCCCACTAAGAGAAAATCACTTGAACAAGTCACACTCTTTCAACCTTAGAAGAAGGCAAAAGCAAAGCCCCTTTGAATAAATCTTTCCAAGGGCCTCCTCTGATAGTTCACCTTATGGTTGCCATAAGTCAGAAATGAGTTGAAGGCATACAAGAACAATAGCAAATTAATTTTAATTCCACTTAAAAGCCATTGTATTATTTCAAATATGTTGGGTGCTGTAATATACAGATTAAGAACTTTCTAAGTATTTCTAAATTGTGTATTTTGATCACTACCATGAGATTAACTATGTAAAGAGAAAGGCACTTAAACATTTTAAAAACAGTGTTCTAAAACAACTAGATGAAATGTAAGCAAAACGACAGTCCACATGCTCATCATCTGTTTTTCAAAACTGCCAACTGTATGAGCTTGAACTTAGGCTACACTTAGCATTTGCATGTTAGTGTGAATTAACAATAACGTTTTAAGTAATTATTTCTACATCACCTTCCTAAATTGACTAAGTATACCAAGTTTAAATTGGTGAGTATACTGATTCTGCAGAAGTGGACAATTACAAATTTTCATCTGATTGATAAATTAGAGGTTACAGTGCTTGATCTAGGTCAGGAGTAGACAAAGAGCTCTTCACCCAATCTTTAAGGTTGTTTTTGTGGTTCTTAACCCCTCAATACTTCCTGGATTTTCTTTTTCTTAGCCTCTCAAAAAGGAGTACTGTATTTACTAGAAGCCTTTGGGAATAGCAAACCTCCATTTAAATAAGTTACCTATACTATTTAACATTTTTAAAGTATGCTTTTTAAAAAAACGAAAAAAAATAGGACTAGCAGGTTCTCCTGGCATTTTTGGCAATCCATCTGGTCCACGGAGGGACCCTTTGGTCACTGGATATGCTGCAGTTGCCAAACGTGGCCTTAGTATTTCCACCAAGGCTTAGAAGAAAATTTTGATTATTCCCTACAATTAACAATGAATGCAATCCTAAAGAAAAGGATTACTGGAGAGAGAGGTGAATATCCTGAAAGAAGGTAAAGATATAACAGACCCAAAGAATTTTAGACTAATCTCACTCTTAAAACTAGATTATAAAATTTAGATATTTTAGCTAATCGATTGAAAGTATGTATGCAATATTGGATTGACAACGACCAAAGAGGATTTCTTCAAAAAAGACAAATGAGACAAAATATGAGAATCATATTAAATGTGCTAGAATGCTACAAAAAACATTGTGATAAGAAATTAGGATTAATCTTTGTAGACTACAAAAACTAGAAGAGGCATTTGATTCGGTAAACTGGAAGGTAATTCATGATATGCTTGATAAAATGGAGTTAGGAGATACATTTAATACATGGATAAATGAAATTTATAAGAATTAAAAAGCCCAAATGTGCATAAATGGGGAAAGAACAAAAAGCTTTCAGATAGAAAGAGGCACAAGGCAAGGACGCCCTGTGTCCCCTCTGCTGTTCCTACTGGTAATAGAAAACTTGAGAAAAAGAATTAAAGAGAAAGAGGAGATAAGAGGATTAAAGGTCAAAAAGCACAGCTTCAAAATCAGAACATTTGCTGATTGCTTGGTAATATTGGATGATCCATGCAGAATCTGATAAAAACGTTAGAAGAATTTGGTGAGATTATGGGTTGCAAAATAAACAAAGAAAAATCAGGGATCTTGCCAAAAAAAGAAAAAACATCAGCAAAGGAGGCAGAGGTAAGAAAGAAAATGGGAATAAAAATACAAAAATCAGTAAAGTATTTAGGGATCGACATCTCAAATAACACCATAGATATCCATGAAAAAATTACAGGAAAACTAGGAGAGAAATAAAGAAAGATTTAGTAAAACGGAATAGAGCAAAATTATCATTAATGGGTAGAATTTCTATGTTAAAAATCTTAGTACTCTCTAAATTAATATTCTTGTTTCAAATGATTCCAACAATAACATCAAGGAATATATTCAAATTATGGCACAAAGAGATTTCATCATTCATATGGGAAGAGGAAAAAACCAAGGGTTTGATTAAAAATACTACAGGATTGAAAAGAAAGGGGAGGACTAGGCGTTCCAAATGTGGAATTATATTATGAAGCATGCTGCTTAACTTAGTTAAGAGAGTGGGTAACACTAGAAGATAATAAGCTACTTGAACTAGAAGGCAAGGGACTACGCTATGGCTGGCATGCCTATCTAGGATATGAAAAAGACAAAATTAACAAAGATTTTAACAATCATTGTATTAGAAGAGTATTAATGGCTACATGGAAAAAATATAGAGCCAGAATAACAGATAAAATGCCCTGTTGGATTTTGCCACAAGAGGCATTCCCAAGAAGAGAAATGATACAAAAAGAAAATTGGCTTACATATAAAAATTTGTTGAAAAAAAACCACAATGGCAAGCTGAAAATGAAATCTCAAGAAGAACTATTAGAGAAGGTTAACAAAATAAATTGGTTCCCATATAGGTAAATTTCAGAGCACTACAAAATGGATTAAAAATTGGTTTTGAAGATAAAGATAAAGAATCTAAAATCAACAAACCCATTACTCAAGAATCAAAAGGATTAATTGGGAAGTTATATAATACTCTGTTGAAAATGAAATTAGAGGATGAAATAGTTAAAGAGGTTATGGTACATTGGGCAAAAAATACTGGAATTAGGTAGATGGGAAAAAACATGGAAGATGATAAATAAATATACAGTATCACAAAGATTAAAGGAAAATTACTACAAAGTTTATTTTCCATAGTATATAACCCCAGATAAGATCTCAAAAATATATAAAAGTAAAAATAATCTGTGTTGGAAATGTAACAAAGAACCAGGAATCTTTTTCTGTTGGTGGTGGTCATGCAAAAAAAGTAAGGAGATATTGGGATATGGTCAACAAAACATTATGTAAAATGCTAGTTATTAAGATACAATGACAACCAGAATTCTATTTACTAAATATATTTGATGATGAATTAGAAAGTGAATATGGTAAAATCGTTTTTTTACATGACCAAAATAGCAAGAATAACTGTTGTTCAAAAATGGAGGTTTGGGGATATCCCAATCAAAAAAGAATGGTTGTTGAAACTATACAACACTATTGAAATGGATAAACTAACATTATTGCTAAGAGGAGAAACAACAGATAAGGTTAACAAGGATTGGAAGAAAGTATTGGACTATTTAAAAGAGATATGGGGGAATGTATGAAATGTCTCTTCCTTGAGAAAAGTTCTTTTGGTCAGCCGCTTGCTAAAAAGAAGGTAGAAGTATATTAGATGCAAAAATACGAGACTGCTGTAAATAAGTTAAACAAGAAGCAAGAATTAACAAATAAAGAAATAAAGGAATGTGGATGGAGTTTCATAGTGCTAAGGAAAGTTGGAAGTCAAGATAAGAGTAAGAGTGTAGCAATTAGCGGTCAACAGGAAGGAAGGAAGGAAGGAAGGAAGGAAAGAAGGAATAAAAAGTAGCAAGATAGTAGGTGAAGAATGTGAGAAGGCGGTTACTGTATGTGAGAAGACAGTATGAGGATGTAGAGGAAGAATGAATGATGATTCTAAAATGAGATGATGAGGTATAAAATGAGATAGGATGAGGAGAGAAAGAGGAGAATAAGGAAGGCTAGGTATTAAGAAAGTTCAAAGGAAGGAATAAAGGAAGAGAGAATGAGGGAAAGGAATGAGTTAAGAAAAGGGAAAGAGAGCAAAGGAAAGGTAGAAAGGTGGTAAATATGTAAATGGGTAAGAGCATGGGTAGGCAACCTAAGGTCCGGGGGCTGGATGCGGCCCCCAAAGGCTTTCTGACCGGCCCTAGGCCAGTCCTGCTGCCGCCGCCGCCGCTGCTGCCTCCCCCTACCGCCCCCCGCCACCGCCAGCCATGATGATATTGATTATTGTTGTTATTACTTGTTCTTGGGGTTTTCTTGGCAAAATCTCCACAGGGGGTTTGCCATGGCTTTTCTGGGGCTGAGAGAGTGTGCATGTATATTTTTTTATTTTTTAAAATTTTTATTTTTATTTTATTTTTATTTATTTATTTATTTATTTATTTATTTATTTATTTTTGGTGCTTCGGCCCCCCCAATTGTCTGAGGGACAGCAACCCGGCCCCCGGCTCAAAAAGGTTGCCTACCCCTGGGTAAGAGGATAAGAGGTGGAACAGAACTGAAGGATTAACAATGGTCTAGTCAAACCAAAGAGTGGTTGGTATGAAAGGGTGGTGGATGAACAAGATTTTTCAGTATTCCTGCTAGCTCTGTGGAAACTGAAGTAGTCATTGCCTCTTCAATGTTAGAAGTCTAGTATTTTCAGAGGTGAAAGGCACTTTCGATGAGCACTGAGCATTTTGGAAGTAATCTAAGGGAAGGCTTGGATCTGCTTCCCTTTCCACAAGGAATTGACAGAAGTGTATGTCTGCTATGCAGTTAACATGGGTAATTTCACTCTTGTTACTACCAATGGACGAAGGAGAGAAAAAAGAAAACAAGCTGAACAGGGAGAAAAGAAATACATGAATCTCAAACCCACTACCTACTAATAGAATTGCTCTGCCATCTTTATATAAAAAAGGGGAAAAATGGAAAATGTCCTCCAAATCCACAACAATGGATTTCTCACTAAGCTAATGAGAACAGCCACAGTGGTCTTTATCAGGCATTGTGACAGCTGGCAAACGAAAGACTTTTTGCTTGGCTGTATACTCCTATACAGCAAGCACAGTCTAGAGGTCTGAATGTTGGACTAGGACTCTGGAAACCAGGGTTCAAATCCGTTTGGCTATGGAAACTGGATTATTTCCATGTATTTGTCATCACACTTGGGGAACGGCATAGGATGAAATGCCACGGAGAGATTCGATTGTGGTGTGGGGGAGGAAGACGAGGAAGGATGTGATGGCAAAGGGGACGGGAAAGGGAGGAAGAAGGCAAAGTCAAACCCTCTCTGGACAAATCTTGCCAAGAAAACTCCATGACAGGTGCGCCCTAGTCAGAAATTACTTGAAGGCACACAACAGAGGACGCATGCCACTTTTTCTTAAAAGATCCCTCTGTATTCTACCCATTAGTTTGTCACCTCCTTCTCCTCCTCCTCCCTCAGCTCCAGTGTGGGCCAAGAAAGAAAGGGCCTTTGCAGACTGCCAGAAATAGTGCACATTAAATTGAGGCACTGCCCTGGCTCAGTGCTAGGGAGTCATGGGAATTGTATTTTTTTCTGGGACATTGAGCCTTCTCTGTCAGAGAGCTCTGGTGCCACAATAAATTACAGTTCCCATGATTCCCTAGCACTGAGCCAGGGCAGTGCCTCAATTTAATGTGCACTATTTCTGGCAGTCTGCAAAGGCCCCTAGTCACTCTCATCCTCAGAGAAAAGCAAAGGCAAACCCTCTCTGAACAAACCTTGTCAAGAAAACCCCATGACAGGTGCGCCATAAGTAGGAAATGACTTGAAGGCAAACAAGAACAACAATATAGGAGAGGTGATGGCATGTCAGGAAGGCTTGGGCTTCAGGACATGGTCCTCGGCGGCTCCTCCTACTGCTGGTCTGCCCTCCGGTGTGCCCCTCACCTCCCCACTGCTCGCTGGAACCCTCCAATGGACTCTCTCCATCCATGGCGGTGCTGGAGGTGGCGGTACTCCGTCTCCCTCTTTTCCGCCTTGCCCTGCTGGCTCTCTTGCAAGCCAGTCTGGGGCCTCTTTGCCCCGGCCCTGCTTCGGCTCCAGCCCAGAGCTGCTCAGTGGTGCTGGAGCCCAGTGACAGGCAGTCCAAGATCCTCAAGGGCTAGAGCTCAGGCACCGTCACCTGGGATCCAGGAGATTGGAGACCAGGCACCGTCCAACTTGATCAAAGGGATCCAGGAGACTGGGTAGGTGGAGGCCCTGGACACAGAGATCACATTGGGAAAGGAGGAAGAGGAAGGCGTCAGTGAGAAGAGGTAGGAGGAGGAGGAGGGAGGACTGAATTTGGGGATCCCATGCGATCCAAATCAATCTGATAGCTTATTCTCACTATCAGAGATTCAGATCATTGCGGTTCTTTAAGAAAAAACTGCTAAGGGATCTAGTGCCATATGCACTGGTTTAGTGGGCTTTTTGATTGCCCCCCCCCCAAACTGCACCGATTGTGGTTGGGGCAAGTGAGAAATTCACGGAAATAAACCAGTTCCACACCGGTTTATTTCCATAATGTGAATGAGCCCTAGGACAAAAGCAAACCCCCACTGAACAAACCTTGTCAAGAAAACTCTATGATAGGTTTGCCTTTGATTTGCCTAAGTCAGAAATGACTTGAGGGCACACAACAACAATACATCTCCACACACACCCTGCTCTATACGTCAAGTCTTTTTCTGTAGTCCAGAAGCAAGAGGAGGAGTTAGACAAACGAATCACATTTTAAAGTATGCATTTATTTAAAAATTAATTCTAGAGTGGCTTTAAAGGTAAAATTCTTTCACATTTCAGGTGAGCTGCTAAGTAGTGGAAATTGGATTTCCCCTATCACTATTTATAACCAAGTGGCAAAAGACAGAAACTGCAAATAAGATGAATTCAAATTTCCACATACCATATCAGCAGGGAAGGATGAGAAAGAAAAAAATTCATGCCATCTTAAAATCACACTAGCAGACAGGAATGTGAAAATTACCATATAAGATCTGTCCGGTAAGATAAAATTATCTTCAAAACACAATACTATCTGTTGGAGTTCCCCGATGACCTCACAATGCATTTAAGAATGTATCTTAAAAAAGAAAAGAAAAAACTTTACTACTATGCACACAGTAGTCCTACCTGAAAGACAGGCTGTGGTTAAAAGAAAATCACCTGTCCAGTCTTTTTCCCTAATGTGCCAGAAACCCGTAACATTTCTACACACTGTTTTTTCTCTTTCCTGGAAAATCACTGTAGACAGTATGGACAGGCAGCCAATCAACTGTGGATGAACAACAGTCCATTTTTAAAACCAATTTTTAAAAGCCACACATTTAAAATATCCACAAAAGATAGTCCAGGCTTTATGAACTAAAACTATACTAAACAGTGTATCTTGGTTGTCCATGTGTGAGAGAATTCTACAACCAGCATGTAGTTACTGAGAAAGTCCTGTCTTGTGTACTCAACAAGGTTCCCAAGGTAGCTGGGACACACAACATGCCCTCCACAGAGGCTCGAAGAGGAAGTCTTTCAGACATCTTGGTCCCAAGCTACTTAGGGGTTTTACTGGTCAAACACAGCACCCAAAATTGAGCTTGGAAGCAGTATAAGACCAGCAGTATGCAATCTCTAAACTTCATACCAGAAAATAGCCTGACTGCTGTATTTTGTGCTAGCTGGAGCTTTGAAATATATTTCAAGGGCATTTATTTATTTATTTATTTGGGGCCTGACCTGAGCAGAATACAGTGAAACTATTACTTTCCTTTCTATTGATGCAATCTAAAATTGCATTTACATTTTTTAACTGCTGCATCACACTGTTGATTCATGTTCAACTTGTGGTCTATTAGGACTCCTAGAACCCTTTCACACATAGTCTCATTAAGCCAGGTGTCCCCCATCTTATATCTATGCATTTCATTCTTTTGCCCTAAGTGCAGTATCTTACATTTCTCTGTGTTGAAATTCATTTTGTTAGCTTTGGCCTAGCTTTCTAGTCTATTAAGGACATTTTGAATTTTCATCCTGTCTTCTGGGGTATTAGCTATTCCTCCTAATTTGATGTCATCTGCAAATTTGATAAGCGTGCCCCCTATTCTTTCATCCAAATCATTCATAAAGATGTTGAATAGCACTGGGCCCAGGATAGAACCCTGTGGCACCCCACTGATCACTTCTTTCCAGGTTGAAAAGGAGCCATTGTTGAGCACCCTTTGGGTTCGGTCAGTCAACCAGTTACTAATCCAGCTAAGGACCTTATCACACGGGGGTCTAAAGCAGTCCCATCCCCGTGGCATCCCCGTCCCATCGCGCTTCCCTTACCCGTGCGATCAAACGTCGCAGGGAAACCCCGCCCATCCCCGTCGCACCCCGGTCGCATCCCCGTCCCATCGCGCTTCCTTACCCTGTTCGATCACACAACTTCGCAGGGAAACCCCGCCCATCCCTGTCACATCCCCGTATCATCCCGCAACTTTTGGCTTCCTGGTCGAAATGGGAATTACATTTCCCGCGACCTGAAGGAAGCGCAATGGGACAGGGATGCGACTGCTTGGACCCCGTGTGATAAGGTCCATAGAGTTGTATTGTCTAGCCCACATTTTACTATCTTGTTTGCAAGAATATCCTGGGGGACCCTGTCAAAAGCCTTACTGAAATCAAGATATGCCATGTCTACCGTATTCCCTTCATCTAACAAGTTGGTAATTTTATCAAAAAAAGTGACCAAATTAATCTGGCATGACTTGTTTTTGAGAAACCTATGTGATTATGGCATTCCTTTCTAAATGTTCACAGACTCTCTGTTTAATGAACTGTTCTAGAATCTTTCCCAGTACTGATGTCAGACTAACTGGATGATCATTATTGGGATCCTCTTTTTCCCCTTTTTTGAAGATGGAGACAATGTATGCCCTCCTCCAGTCTGCTGGTACTTCTCCTTTTCTCCAGGAGTTCTCAAAGATTATTGCCAGTGGCTCTGAAATTACATTTGCCGGTTCTTTTAATATCTTTGGATGTAGTTCATTTGATCCTGCAGACTTAAATTCATTTAGGTTAACCAGGTATTCCTGTACTTCCTCTTTACTTATTCTGTGCTGCATTTCCCCTATTGTGTCCTCTGCTCCATTTTCCTCAGGTTGAGCACCCTTTTTCTTTTTCTTCATTTAAAAGGCTCAAGTCTTCAGCCCTACATTTCTATTTAAATTACAGTAATTTCTAAAGCTGCACCTGCTATATAAATTATGTTGTAGCAATGTAATATAAATTAGCATCAGACATTTATATCCTGTGGACTTTTGCCCCACATCTTGGAGCAACACCCCTGCCACAAAGTCTTCAGGCAGTATTTTTTCTATACACTTATTACAGTTGTATAAGAAATGCTAATTGATAGTCAGATGTCTAGAGAGAGATACTTTTCTCAGAAACCAAGATCCAACCCTTGTTAATTAGACTGGATAGCAGCCATATCCCATTTATCTAAGCAACACTTCAATTATGCTTCTTTGGGTATGTCTTTTACATACTGCCTTAAGGTCTCTAATTTTTTATTCTTCAACTAGACTCATGGTTCAATGAAATTACACATCTGCAAGCTATAGAAGGAGAAGGGCAGGACAGGATTTTCAACAGTTTTAATTATTGTTATACAAAGCACACAAAAAGCAGTTTAGCTTTAGAACTTGGCATACATGTGGCCTCAACTACATGCATACTAGGGGGTATCGTAAAATTTTAATTATCACCTTTAACATTTTTTGACAGAAAGCTTGTTTTGATTTGTAGTTGTTAACTTATCTGTACATAGTCACCATCCAGATTTACACATTTTCCCCTGCATTTCTTGACTCTCCCAATAACATTATTGTAGAAGTCTGCAGATTGTGCCTTAAACCACTCTTCCATTTCATGAATGATGTTATCTGAGTTGTCAAATCAGCAACCCCACAACGGACTTTTCATTTTGGGGAAAAGAAAAAGTCACTTGGTGATGATGACACTGACAAAATTTCATCAATATGCCATAATAACTTCCAGGTGATAATTATTACTTTACAATACCCCCTCGTATTCAGGCATTCCTTATTATGTTCATCTGGCATATGAGAAGGGGAGTGTGCTAGCCCCATGCTGCTCTATTGTTGCCTTCCTTGTGAGGAAAGCAACAATTATGAAGATAAAAAGCTCCTGTACCTGTGGAGAAGGTCCACATATACAGCTGCCTCTCACATTCAGACCCATCACCTTCTGTGTGACACGTGGTGACAGAAAAGGTGGAGCTGGTGCATTCTCCTGCTTCCAGGTTGGATCAGCATTGTAAGTATTTATGCAGTACATGCTAAACCATGTATAACTGATTTGGTTCTTAGACATGGCTGTTCATAGTCCAATGGAAAGTTTGATGCAACTCTTGCAACCAAACAAGCTTCTTTACAAGTGTATTTTATGTTTATACTCTTATTGAAAAGCTCTTCATATCGCATTTGAAAATATACTGATTAGTAATTATTTGTCTCAGACTTATGATGCCATCATATAATCACCCCCTCCCCAATTTCATAAAGGAACCTGCCCTGTTTCAAGCCAGCCTATAGTTTCAGATTGCAGTTCTTTATTACCCCTTACTTATATAAAGTATACTGGTTCATTTTTGAAGCTTTTTATTGTGCTAATACAATTCTATTTAATGAAGGGGGGGTTATGAATTTCAAATTGAATGGGACACTACATTGACTATGGATGTTAATATAATATGTTAATATCATACATGAAGATACAATTACCATAACTGTAGAAACTGTGAGCAATGTCTGTTTGGCGGGTTTTGTACTACAAACTGCTTTGAAAGAAGAAATGGATTAAGGTAATATATACACTTTTAGAAATTCAGATTGGGAATTTCAATGGTCATCTCTATGTTTGAATCTATAGGAAAAACAGATAGAAAGTCTCCTTACAGTATAAACATTATCATCCGTGCATTTCAAGAGCGATTCTCCATATTCCAAATGTTTACCTTAAAAATAAACTTTCTAATACTGTATGTCAGATTTCTTGAAACAGACTAACCTATTGATACAACAGTAACAAGAGAGGTAAAAACACTGGAAGAGCTAGAAATAGACCTTATACAAAGCAAAATAGCATAGAAAGAATAATGTTGTTAAAGCAAGTTCCAGAAGACAATTCTATATGTAAAAAATGGCTGTATTTTTGCCTCTGAGCAAAAGGAAAATCTCACAGATATGCAAGTATGTAGTAGGCTGAGAGGAAAACCACAGTATTTCTGCAAGTATTTTGGATGGAGGGGAAAAACCCAATCAGAGACTAATTCTCATTTTAAAACTGCAGTATATACTTCAATTGTATTAAGCCTAAGGACTTTTTTGTGATAACATACAGCTCAAAATTAAATATTACTTTAATTGCATCACCAAAAGAATTATCTATGTTGTACAATCAGAGAATTACAGATCTTAAAACTGGAAGGACCTGCAAAGGCCATCTAGTTCAACCCACACAAAGAAAGCACTCCTGAAATATGCTCATCCAACCTCTACGGCAGGGGTAGGCAACCTTCCCCTTTAAGGGCTGAGGGACTTCAGCTCCCAGAAGCCTTAGCCATGTTGGCCAATAGTCCCATGTTGGCCAATAGCTCCTGGGATTCTGGGAGCTGAAGTCCCTCGGCCCTTAAAGGGGAAAGGTTGCCTACCTCTGCTCTACGGAAACACTTCAGAAAATGGAGAGGTGACCACCCTGAGGAAGTCTATTTCACTGTTGAACAGTTCTTACAGTAAAGAAGGTTTTCCTAATATTAGATGGAATCTCTTTTCTCTTAATTTGAATCCAATGTTTTATGCCCTAATCTCTGGAGCAGCAGAAAACAGGCGTGCTCCATCTTCCACATGATATCCCTTCAGATCATTTCTCAATTCTCTCTTCCCTAAGATTATCATATTCTACTCCTTAATTTGTTCCTCATGAGGGTTGGTTTCCAGATTTTTGATCATCTTGGGGGGGGGGGGATGCAGACAGGTCACCCTGGGCTGCTCTGGGAAGCAGAGGATCGATGCCGCGCTGTCCAGCAGCCTTGGCCCTTTTGCCAGCCTGGAAAGGAGCAGCAAAAGGCTGCTCTAAGAGCCGCCATGCGGCTCTTTCGCGCCCCTTCCGGCGCAGCACGTCAAAAGGCTGTGCCGGAAGGATGTCCTGATGCCGAGCGCAACGTCAGGACATCTTCGGGGAGGGGTTGAGGCGGCCAGCATGCGGCTGCCCCTCCCCATCCCTGCCTCCAGGACAGCCCAAAGGGCCCGTCTGTAGAGGCTCTTGGTTGCCATTCTCTGGCTGCATTCCAACTTGTTAATATCCCTCTTGAACTGTGGTGCCCAGAACTGATCACAAAGACCTGGTGAGATCTCGCCAAAGCAGAATAGTACAGCGCTATTACTTGCTTGAACCGAATACAGTGGTACCTCTACTTACGAAATTAATTCGTTCCGACAGCCATTTCGTAAGTAGAAAATTTCGTAAGTAGAAGCAAATTTAACATTGAAATGCCCTAATCCGTTCCAGGCCCTCAGATACAAGCTACAACTCAATACAAATGTATAATACAGGGTTATTTCATTAAGTACCTCTAATACAAACATGTTACATTACCCTTAAGGAACAAAAAGCATAAAAATGAGTTGCAGGACTAATGTAAAATACAATCCTGGAGCTCAAAAGCCAAAAATATCAGAAGCCAAAAACACAGCTCTGAATATCAAAAGCCACAAATATCAGAAGCCAAAAAGCCACAAGCTACAAGTCCTACCTTCCTGGATCTCAGAAGCCACCAATTTCGCTAGCCACACTTCCTCTCCTCTTTCGGAAGCCCAAACAGTGCTGCCTAGCTGAATTTCGCTAGGCAAACACTTCCTCTTTCACTAGCCAATACAGTGCTGCTTTGCTAGATTTCGCTAACCAATGGCATGCCATGAAATTCGGAAAGCAGCTCGTTCGCGCCAATTTCGTAAGTTGGAACGCTTTCTTAAGTCGAAGCAATTTTTTTCGGGAGGCGCGTTTCGTAAGTCGAATTTTTCGGTAGAAGAAGCATTCATAAGTAGAGGTACCACTGTACTCTGCTCCTGGTGACACAGCCCAGAACTGCATTGGTTTTGTTTGTTTGTTTGTTTATTTTTGGTTGCTGCAGCACATTGCTAACTCATGTTTAGCTTATGGTCTAGATCAGGGATAGGCAACCTTTCCCTTTTAAGGGCCGAGGGACTTCAGTTCCCAGAATCCCAGGAGCTATTGGCCAACATGGGACTATTGGCCAACATGGCTGAGGCTTCTGGGAGCTGAAGTCCCTTGGCCCTTAAAGGGGAAAATTGCCTACCCCTGGTCTAGATCCTTTTTGTATGTACTGCTTTTAAATCAGGTGTTACCTATGCTATATTTATGGATTTAATTTTTCTTGCCTAGATGTTGTACTGCAAGGGTAGGCAACCTTTCCCCTTTAAGGGCCGAGGGACTTCAGCTCCCAGAAGCCTCAGCCATGTTGGCCAATAGTCCCATGTGGGTCAATAGCTCCTGGGATTCTGGGAGCTGAAGTCCCTCGGCCCTTAAAGGGGAAAGGTTGCCTACCCCTGTTGTACTGTAATATCTGTCCCTATAATATTTATTTTATTCATTTTGGCCCAGCTCTTCAATTTGCCGAGGTCATTTTGAATTCTGATCCTGTCCTCAGGGATACTTGTTATCCTCCCCTGCAAAGGGTGTCATCTGCAAATTTCAAAAGGGTGACTTCTATTCCATCATCTAACCCATTTTATGAAGATGCTAAACAATACTGGGGCCATGACAGAACCCTGAGGCACCCCACTACTCATCTCTCTCTAGCATGAATAGGAACCACTGGTGAGCACCTTATGAGTTAGGTCAATCAACCGATTGTAAACTCATTTAATAGCAGCCCTGCCTAAGCTACACTTCACAAGCTTGATATGCACTTAGAATCATAGAGTTGGAAGAGACCACAAGGGCCATCAAGTCCACCCCCCACCCCCGCTGTGCATGAACACACAATCAAAGCACCCCCAAATGGATGGTCGTCCAGCCAGTTTAAAAACTTCCAAAGGAGGAGACTCCACCACATTCTGAGAGAGCATGTTCCAATGTTGAATAACTCTTATTGTCTGGAAGTTCTTTCTAATGCTAAGGTAGAATCTCTTTTCCTGTAGTTTGAATCCATTGATTTGGACCATTTTTTGGACCTGCAGAAAACAAATTTACTCCATCTTCAGTATTTAGATATTTAAACAGGGCTATCATATCAGCTGTTAACCTTCTCTTCTCCAGGCTAAGCATACCAAGTTCCCTAAGTCGCTCCTCATAGGACATAGTTTCCAGACCTTTAACCATTTTGGACACCTACATATCATGGGGAATCTTGTCAAAAGCCTTACGAAAATCAAGATACACTTTATCCACACACTCTCTTAATCTGCCAAGCTTATAACTCTAACTATAAAACAGAAAGGATAGATGTGGCATGATTTGTTTTTGAGGAACCCATGTTGGTTCTTACTAATAACATTAATTCTTTTCTAAGTGTGCACAGACTGACTGTTTAATGCTCTCCTCTAGAATCCTTACTGTTAACAACATCAAGCTGATTGGTCAATAGTTGCTTGGGGACTTCCCCCCTTTTTCAAAATAGGGACAATATTTGCCCTCTGCCAATCGGCTGGGAACCTCTCCTGTTCTATAATAATTCTTAAAGAATACTGACATTAATTCAGAGATTTCATCTGCAAGTTCCTTTAGTACTGTTGGATGCTGTTTATCTGGCCCTGGAGGCCTGAATACATTCAGATTAGATAGGTATTCCTTTATCTTTTCTGAGTTGGAGTCATCTTATTGCATGATTTATTCTATTATAACTAGTTTTAGTACTGTTTTCGTTTTGGGAGATGACTGAGGCAAAAAAAAAAAGTATCAGTTCAGCTTTCTCTCTGTCCCCTATTAGCATTTAACTGTCTTCTCCATGCAGTAGCCCTATCATTTCCTTGTCTTCCTCTTAGAATCATAAAATCATAGAGTTGGAAGAGACCACAAGGGCCATCCAGTCCAACCCCCTGCCATGCAGGAACTCCCAATTAAAGCATCCCTGACAGATGGCCATCCAGCCTCTGCTTAAAGACCTCCAAGGAAGGAGACTCCACTACACTCCGAGGGAGTGTGTTCCAATGTCGAACAGCCCTTACTGTCAGGAAGTTCCTCCTAATGTTGAGGTGGAATCTCTTTTCCTGGAGCTTGCATCCATTGTTCCGGGTCCTAGTCTCTGGAGCAGCAGAAAACAAGCTTGTTCCCTCCTCAGTATGACAACCCTTCAAGGATTTAAACAGGGCTATCATATCACCTCTTAACCTTCTCTTCTCAAGGCTAAACATCCCCAGCTCCCTAAGTCATTCCTCATAGGGCTTGGTTTCCAGACCCTTCACTATTTTAGTGGCCCTCCTTTGGACACGCTCCAGTTTCTCCACATCCTTTTTGAATTGTGGTGCCCAGAACTGGACACAGTATTCCAGGTGAGGCCTGACCAAAGCAGAATAGAGTGGCACTATTACTTCTCTTGATCTAGACACTCTACTTCTACTGATGCAGCCTAAAATTGCATTGGCCTTTTTAGCTGCTGCATCGCACTGTTGACTCATGTTCAACTTGTGGTCTACCTGGATTCCTAGATCCCTTTCACACGTAGTCTAATTCAGCCAGGTGTCCCCCATCATATATCTGTGCTTTTTGTTTTTCCGCCCTAAGTGCAGTACCTTACATTTCTCTGTGTCGAATTTCATTTTGTTAGCTTTGGCCCAGCTTTTTAGTCTGTTCAAGTCATTTTGAATTTTGATCCTGTCCTCTGGGGTATTACCTACTCCTCCTAATTTGGTGTCATCTGCAAATTTGATAACTATGCCCCCAATACTGTCATCCAAGTTATTAATAAAAATATTGAATACAACTGGGCCCAGGACAGAGCCTTGTGGCACCCCACTGGCCATTGTTGAGCACCCTTTAGGTTTGGCCAGTCAACCAATTACAAATCCATGTAACAGTTACTTTGTCTAGCCCACATTTTACCAGCCTGTTTGCAAGAATGTCATGGGGAACCTTGTCAAAGGCCTTACTGAAATCAAAATATACTATATCCACAGCATTCCTTTCATCTACCAAGCTGGTAATTTTATCAAAAAAAGAGATCAGATTTGTCTGGCATGACCTGTTTCTCTGAAACCCATGTTGACTTTTTTTGATTATGAAATTACCTTCCAGATGTTCACAGACTCTCTGTTTAATGATCTGCTCCAGAATCTTTCCTGGTATTGAAGTCAGACTAACTGGACGATAATTGTTGGGATCCTCTTTTTTCCCCTTTTTGTAGATGGGGACAATATTTGCCCTCCTTCAGTCCACTGGGACTTCTCCTGTTTTTCAGGAGTTCTCAAAGATTATTGCCAATGGTTCCGATATTACGTTTGCCAGTTCTTTTAATACCCTTGGATGTAATTCATCTGGTCCTGGAGACTTATATTCATCTAGATTAACCAGGTATTCCTGTACTATCTCTTTACTTGTTCTAAACAAAGTCAGAAAATCCTTTTAAATTCATTTTTCACATTCCATTCCATTCTGAGCTTTAGTTTTTCTCTTCTTTCAAATATTGGCTATGTGTTTGTATTCCTCTTTAGTCATTTCCTCCTTCTATTTCTTATATGTGGTTCTCTCATCTCAAGGTTCTCCGTACATCCACCCTGCTTTCTTTAAGATGCATCATGAACTCCCTTCCCTTTGAGCATTTCTAACCATTGGATCTCACCCAGTAATTCCCTGATCTCAATGAAATCAACTTTCTTGGAGTCCAGAGTGTTTGCTTGACTACATTTGTGTTACCCAGAGAACCTCTGCTACTACTAACAGTCTACCTTTCATGCACTGGGGAATTGTCAAGCTTGGGTGGCAAGAGGAGGTAGCATTGGGGCCAGAAGCAACAATTATACCAATATTCATTCATCAAGACTTCAGGAGTAGGGGACCTAAGAAAACTTTTATTTGGAAAGAATATGAAAGAACAAACATACCAGAATGATTCACTCTAACATCCACCATACAGACCTAACCAAAATGGAAAAGTGAAAGGGAATAGCAGAGTTTGAGGGATGGATTGAGGCGTAACATCCACCTGTCTTGAAGAATGGTCTACGGAAAGTAAGAACAGCTCAGATCTAGAATGTGAGGGCAACAGCTACCAGACATATCAGCGGGGTTAAACTGTAGCCCCCAAACTAGATTCTCCTAGTCATATTTATACTAGTCATACTTATACTTTAAAACTAGCCCAAGACTAAAGAGATTTCATGGGAAAACAAAGACTTTATAACCCCTCAGAAGGACCAAAAAGGGTTTCTGAAGTAGTGGATTGCTTTGATATCCAGAAGATGAAAAAGACTAATTTGAATGACATGATATGCTCATTGACTTTACAACACATTGACAAGACCTGGAGTAGCCCAAAATGGGTAGACAAGAAGGGTATTTAGGAACACTGCAGGGGATAAAAGGGAATGTGGTCTCCTTTGATCTGTTAGAAAGAACTCATCTTTGACTTTTGATTTTTGTAAAAAAAAATAAAAATACAGAGCATGGGGGAGATGCTGCATCCTTTAGCAAATCCTTTCATCCTTTGTTTTCAGCAATCCACATAGAATCATAGATTCACAGAATCAGAGTTGGAAGAGACCACAAGGACCATCCAGTCCAGTCCCCTGCCATGCAAGAACTCACAATCAAAGCACACCTGACAGATGGCCATTCAGCCTCTGTTTAAAAACCTCCAAAGATGGAGACTCCACCACACTCCGAGGGAGTGTGTTCCACTTTCGAACAGCTCTCACTGTCAGGAAAGTCCTCCTAATGTTGAGGTGAAATCTCTTTTTCTGTAGCTTGCATCTGTTGTTCCAGGTCCTATTCTCTGGAGCAGCAGAAAACAAGCTTGCTCCATCCTCAATATGACACCCCTTCAAATACTTAAATAGGGCTATCATATCACCTCTTAACATGTTTGGAGTTTATGTGCCAAATTCAAAATATTACCTTTTTGCTGTTTTCTAGGTCACCACAGTCTCTACAGCCCATGCTGGCACCCAGTGATATCAAATACAGTATCAAAAAATACCTGGTTCATGAGGATACTAGGCAACTTACATTTGGCTTTCCTTTTCCTCTGTGTAACAAATCCCAAAAGGACATGGTCACTCTCACTCAAAGACCCCACAACTCCCAGTGTACTTCCAGTGTAAGTTAGCATCAAACCCAAAGTAGCCAATCCCCTTGTTGCCTCTTCCACCTTCAGTACTTAAAAGGTTGACAGGGAAGGTCAGACCTTTCATTCTTTGTCAAGTTTCAAATATTAGGGTATTTGAAATGTCCCAATAGGTTACCATTACTGTGTTCCAATTATGAAACTCATCCCACAAGGTTCCAGTGATTCCTATTAAATCATATTTGACTTCCTGTGTTAAGAGTTATTTGGTTTATTTCTCATGCTCTGTGAATTATTATAATGCATTGTCAACTGCTGTGAAGTCAACCCATCTCCTTCCAGAAGTCCTTCTTGATGCAAAGTGCAGACCAAGGCCCATGAAGCCAAATCTTTCTTTATCATCTGCTTCACTGAAACCTGGTGGGATGTCTCATGATTGGAATATAGTAATAGAGGGGGAACTTCTTGTTGTTGTGTGCATTCAAGTTGTTTCTTATGGTGGCCCTGAAGTGGTGAACCTATCATGGGGTTTTCTTGGCAAGTTTCTTCAAAGGGGGTTTGCCCTTGCCTTCCCCAGAAGAGGCTGACAGCATGTAACTTACCCAAGGCCACCCAGTGGGTTTACATGGCTGACCCAGGATTCAAACCCTGGTTTCCAGAGTAATAGAGTAATAGAATCACAGAGTTGGAAGAGACCACAATCCAACAGGTATAATCTTTTTAAGAGAAAGGCCAAACAAGAAAGGAGAAAGAGTAGCACTATATGTCAAGGATTTTTACACCTGTGAAATCTTGGAAGCCAGATGGAGACCAACTGGATAAGAATTAAAGCTGAAAGAAATAGGGATGTTATTGTGGGAAACTACTATAGACCCCCAAGTCAAACCGAGGAATTGGATTATGCCTTTCTAGAACAGATGATCACACACTCAGAAATGAGAGACGTAGTAGTGATGGGTGACTTCAGCTATCCTGATATTTGCTGGAAGTCAAATTCAGCCAAGAATTTAAGGTCCAGCAAATTCCTCACTTGCCTGACAATTTTATTGTCCAAAAGATGGAAAGTAACAAAAGGATCTGTTTTAGATCTGATCCTAACCATCAGGGATGACCTGGTTAACGTGGTGCAAGTGCTTGGATCCTTAGGTGGAAGTGATCATGTTCTCCTGGAGTTTGTTATATAGTGGAAAGCCAAGCATTGTCAGACATGCATTCTAGATCTGATTTCAGTGAACCTAGGGAAATACTGGGGGTGATCCTGTGATCAGGAATATTAAAAGAGAAGGGAGTTCAGGACGGATGGGCGTTTCTCAAAATGGAGATACTGAAGGCACAATTTCACAATGTTGCAATGAGGAGGAAAAATTGAGGTGTCTCAAGAAACCAGAATGGACCACTAAAAACTTTTTAAGTTAAGTTTTTAAAAGGGACATGTATAAGAAATGGAAAAAAGAGGGAAATCACCAGAGAGGAATTCAGACAAATAGCTAGAATGTGCAGGGGGAAAGTCAGGAAAGTTGAAGTGCAGAATGAGCTCAGAGAGGTTAAGAACAATAAAAGGGGCTTTGGGGGGTATCTTTGTAGCAAAAGGAAGAAGAGGAAATGGTAGGGCCACTGTGTGGAGAAGATGGCAAAATGCTAACAGGGGACACAGAATACTAGTCAATACTTTTTTCACCTCAAGCTTCTCCAGAAAGGCTAACAGTGCTCAGACCTGGGGAAATATGATGCAGTAGGGGGAAATGCAGCACAGTATAGGTGAAGTAGTAGTACAGGAATACCTGGCTACTCTAACAGAATGTAAGTCTTCAGGGACAGATGAACTACATTCAAAGGTATTAAAAGAGCTGGCAGAGGACCACTGGCAATAATCTTTGAGAATGCCTGGAGAACAGGAGAAAACTGAGCGGACTGGAGGGGGGCAAATTTTATCCCTATCTTCAAAAAGGGGGGGAAAGGAACCCAAACAATTACCTAGCACCCTGTCAGCCTGACATCAATACCAGGAGCAAACTATTAAACAGAGGGTTTGTGAACATTTAAAACACAATGCCATAATTGCAAAATGTCAACATGGGTTTCTCAAAAACAAGTCATGCCAGACTAATCTGATCTCGCTCTCGCTCTCTCTTCTTCTTCTTGATGTTGATAAAATTACCAGCTTGGTAGATGAAGGGAATGCTGTGGATGTAGCATATCTTGATTTCAGTAAGGTCTTCAACAAGGTCCCCCATGATATTCTGCCAAACAAGATGTGGGCTAGACAATGAAACTGTTAGGTAGATTTGTAATTGGAGACTGGATGAACCCAAAGGATGCTGAGCAATGGCTCCTCTTCATCCTGGAGAGAAGTGACCAGTGGGGTGTCACAGGGTTTTGTTCTGGGCCCAGTGCTATTCAAAATCTTTATCAATGACTTGGATGAAGGAATAGAAGACATGCTTATCAAATTTGTAAATGACACCAAATTGCTTAATGCCCTAGAGGGCAGGATCAAAGTTCAGAATGACTGTAATAGATTAGAAATTTGGGCCAAAACAAAATGAATTTCAGCAGGGAGAAATGTAAGATACTACATTTAATACAGAAAAAATAAAATACACAGATATAGGATGGGGGACACCTGGCTTGACAACAGTACATGTGAAAGGGATCTAAGAGTCCTAGTACACCACAAACTGAACATAGAATCATAGAGTTGGAAGAAACCACAAGGGCCATCCAGTCCAACCCCCTTGCCATGCACAAATTCAAAATCAAAGCATCCCTGACAAATAACCATCCAGCCTCTGTTGAAAGACCTCCAAAGGAGGAGATTCCATCACACTCCAAGCGAGAGTGTTACACTGTCAAACAGCTCTTACTGTCAAGAAGTTCCTCCTAATGTTCAGGTAGAATCTATTTTCCTGTAGCTTGCATCCATTGTTCCGGGTCCTATTCTCTGGAGCAGCAGAAAACAAGCTAGCTCCCTCCTCAATATTACATCCCTTCAAATATTTAAACAGGGCTATTATATCACCTCTTAACCATTGCTTCTCTAGGCTAAACATACCCAGTTCCTAAGTTGTTCCTCATAGGGTATGGTTTCAAGACCCTTCACCATTTTAGTTGCCCTCCTCTGGACACGCTCGTTTTTCAACATACTTTTTGAATTGTGGTGTCTAGAACTGGACACAGTATTCCAGGTGGGGCCTGACCAAAGCAGAATACAGTGGCACTGTTACTTCCCTTGATCTAGATACTATACCTCTATTGATGCAGCCTAAAATCACATTGGCCTTTTTAGCTGCAGCATCACACTGTTGACTCATGTTCAACTTGTGGCCTACTACTCCTAGATCCCTTTCACACATAGTCTCATTAAGCCAGGTGTCCCCCATCTTATATCTATGAATTTCATTTTTTTGCCCTATGTGCAGTACCTTACATTTTCCATGCTGAAATTCATGAGTCAATAGTGTGATGCGGCAGCTAAAAAGGCCAATGCAATCCTATGCTGCATCAATAGAAGTATAGTGTCTAGATCAAGGGAAGTAATAGTACCACTCTATTCTGCTTTGTCAGTCCTATGTCCAGTTCTGGGCACCACAGTTCAAAAAAAATGTTGAGAAGCTGGAGTGTGTCCAGAGAAGGGCGACCAAAAGGCTGAAAGGTCTAGAAACCATACCTATGAGGAGACACTTAGGGAACTGGGTATGGCTAGACTGGAGGAGAGAAGGTGAAGAGGTTATATGATAGTTCTGTTTAAATATTTGAAGAGATGTCACATTGAGGTTGGAGCAAGGCACAGAGCAATGGATTCAAACTAGAGGAAAAGAGATTCCACCTCAACATTAGGAAGAACATCTTGACAGTAAGAGCTGTTCGTCAGTGAGTGAAACACACTCCCTTGGAGTGTAGACAAGTCTCCTTCTTTGGAGGTTTTTCAACAGAGTCTGGATGGCAGTCTGTTGAAGGTGCTTTGATTGTGTGTTCCTGCATGTCAGTGGGGTTGGACTGGATGGCCTTTGAGATCTCTTCCAACTCTATAGCTTTATTATCTGTAGAGCTGTTCACTTGTAGCAGTCTTCTCCCTTTTCCTATTCATGTCATTTAACAGGAAAGAGAAGTGAAATAACACTGTGCACTGTGTCCTTCTCAGAGTCCTTTGGAATACACTGAAGGCTATATCTTGCACTCTAAATACTTTTTATCACACCCATACACCACTGTTTTTCTTCCTCTCAAAAGAGGGTCACATACCACCACCACCACCACCACAAATTGCTTTGTGCTGTAGCAACTGAGAGGATCCTTACCCTCCAAGGGTCACCTCCTTGCCTTCTGAGGAAGGAGGGTTTTGCCCCTGTTCCTGTGCCCCATAATCAAACATTAAGGGGAGAGCTTGGAATCTACATTTTAGCTCCAAAATCCCAGTATGTTTTTTTACAGTTCTGCTAATGTGTGTCATATTTTTCCAAGTATCAGCCCCTTGTATTTGGGAATTATTACCTCACTTGATGCACCTCGTGTCTTACCCGTCCAGCGGAATATGTGCCACTCTTTCCAAAAATGCTTCAACCTCCTTAATAAGCTGAACTGCAGCTATACAGGCCTCAAACTGCTGCATGTTCTCTTCCAAAAGAGTTTCAGTCCCAGTTTGGATCAGTTGCAGGTACAGCCTAGCAGATCCTTTGGCAAGAAAGATCCAGCCTCCACAAACACTCAGAAAAAATGCCTGTTTTGCTCTTTCTATGTGCTGCACTCCAAATGTATACTGTGCTGCATTTCCCCTACTGCTTCATCTGCGTCATTTCCCCTGGACTGAGCACTGTTAGCCTTTTGGGAGAAGACTGAAGTGAAGAAGGTATTGAGTAGTTCTGCTTTTCTCTGCCCCCTGTTAGCAGCTGGTATGAACAGATGCCTACTAGAGCCAAAAGGATACATATCTGTGAATACCAAACATGTATTAGAGGGCAATCTTAAAGTTTTTATGATTAAACATTTCTAAGACCTTATACGTGAGAAGAGTTTGGGATATTTAGAAAAGGAATATTTAGAAAAGAAATTAGTTCAAAGCAGGGAATGATTTAATATACTTTGGTGGGGGAGGTATATGAGATAAATCAGTAAGTGATTTAGCATTTGCCCCAAGAAACACACACAATGATACATACTGTTATGCCAAGTCAAGTATACCTGCACAAATCCAATCTTTGCAATAGTGCACATGTTTCAAGCAGGTTCTGAGTAAGGCAAAGGTAAAGGTATTCCCCATTGACAAGGCTGTCAAGTCGTGCCCGACCGTAGGGGGCAGTGCTCATCTCCGTTACTAAGCCGAAGAGCCAGCATTGTCAGAGACTACTCTGAGATCATGTGGCCAGTATGATTACACAGAATGCTGTTTACCTTCCTACCAAAGTGGTACCTATTGATCTACTTGCATTTGCATGCTTTCACACTCTAGGTTGGCAGAAGCTGGGACTAGTGACAGGAGCTCATCCCATCATGCAGCACCCAGGCCTCAAACTGCCAACCTACTGATCTTGCAATCAACAGAGTCAGTGTTTTAAACACTTGAGCCACTGCATCCCATAAGTTCTGAGTACAGAAGAAAAAAACATCAACAGAAAACTTTTCAATTGTCTTGAAATATCAAGGAGAGTGTTCCAAATCTGCACATTTTCAGTTAGTAGAAACATGTGGTTTCACAATACTCTGCTCCTATCCAACTACCGTAGGTTAAAATTTTCCAGTTGGCTAACTGAGATCCACAAAGCAGCAAGGCATTTAATGTGTACAATAAAAACCATGATCAGATACGAATATGTTATCTTGGGGTAGCCTCAAGTTCAACCATAAGGAGAGAAGACACAGAAGTTTCAAAGCCCATTTGAGAGTATATACCCAATTTTAAAGGAGGAAAATCTAGGAAAAAAAAGATTCTTAATAAAATACTGTCAGAGGACGCCTCCGACCCAGGCATCCGCCCAAGGAAAGCAAGGCTTTCCCGCCCAAGGCTTTCCTTGGAGGGATCCTGGGGTTTGAGGCATCCTCCGACCCACGGAGGACGCCTCAGACCCACGGCATCCACCCAGGGAAAGCAACCAGGCTTTCCTTGGAGGGACCCTGGGGTCTGAGGCGTCCTCCGACCCACGGAGGACGCCTCAGACCCTAGGATCCCTGCAAGGAAAGCAACCAGGCTTTCCTTGGAGGGACCCTGGGGTCTGAGGCGTCCTCCGACCCACGGACGACGCCTCAGACCCTAGGATCCCTCCAGGGAAAGCAACCAGGCTTTCCTTGGAGGGACCCTGGGGTCTGAGGTGTCCTCTGACCCACGGAGGACGCCTCAGACCCACGGCATCCACCCAGGGAAAGCAACCAGGCTTTCCTTGGAGGGACCCTGGGGTCTGAGGCGTCCTCCGACCCACGGACGACGCCTCAGACCCACGGCATCCACCCAGGGAAAGCAACCAGGCTTTCCTTGGAGGGACCCTGGGGTCTGAGGCGTCCTCCGACCCACGGAGGACGCCTCAGACCCTAGGATCCCTGCAAGGAAAGCAACCAGGCTTTCCTTGGAGGGACCCTGGGTTCTGAGGCGTCCTCCGACCCACAGAGGATGCCTCAGACCCTAGGATCATTCCAGGGAAAGCAACCAGGCTTTCCATGGAGGGACCCTGGGGTCTGAGGCGTCCTCCGGCCCACGGAGGACGCCTCAGACCCTAGGATCCCTGCAAGGAAAGCAGCCAGGCTTTCCTTGGAGGGACCCTGGGGTCTGAGGCGTCCTCCGGCCCATGGAGGACGACTCAGACCCTAGGATCCCTGCAGGGAAAGCAACCAGGCTTTCCTTGGAGGGACCCTGGGGTCTGAGGCGTCCTCCGGCCCACGGAGGACGACTCAGACCCTAGGATCCCTGCAGGGAAAGCAACCAGGCTTTCCTTGGAGGGACCCTGGGGTCTGAGGCGTCCTCCGGCCCACGGAGGACGACTCAGACCCTAGGATCCCTGCAGGGAAAGCAACCAGGCTTTCCTTGGAGGGACCCTGGGTTCTGAGGCGTCCTCCGGCCCACGGAGGACGACTCAGACCCTAGGAACCCTGCAGGGAAAGCAACCAGGCTTTCCTTGGAGGGACCCTGGGGTCTGAGGCGTCCTCCGGCCCACGGAGGACGACTCAGACCCTAGGATCCCTGCAGGGAAAGCAACCAGGCTTTCCTTGGAGGGACCCTGGGGTCTGAGGCGTCCTCCGACCCACGGAGGACGCCTCAGACCCTAGGATCCCTCCAGGGAAAGCAGCCAGGCTTTCCTTGGAGGGACCCTGGGGTCTGAGGCGTTGTCCGACTCCAGCATTGCCCCATGGAAAGCAACGTTTTTTCCTTGGGGTGATCCTGGGGTCGGAGGAGTCCTCCGACCCCAGGATCGCCCCAAGGAAGCTTTCCATGGGGCGATGCTGGAGTCAGAGGCGTCCTCCGACTCCAGCATTGCCCCATGGAAAGCAACTTTTTTTTCCTTGGGGTGATCCTGGGGTCGGAGGAGTCCTCCGACCCCAGGATCGCCCCAAGGAAGCTTTCCATGGGGCGATGCTGGAGTCAGAGGCGTCCTCCGACTCCAGCATTGCCCCATGGAAAGCAACGTTTTTTTCCTTGGGATGATTCTGGGGTCGGAGGAGTCCTCCGACCCCAGCATGGTCCCAGGGAAAGCAACGCTCCTTCCCCCTGCGTCCTCGGTGGTTCAATGGGCTGCTCGGCCTCCGATCCCAGGAGCAGCCCATTGAACCACCGAGGACGAGCGGCGGCCTCGGAGGGGAGCTACATTCGGCCTATTAGGCGCACCAACTTCCCCACCGCCATTTTGGGGAAGAAAAAGTGCGTCTAATATGCCGAAAAATACGGTACTATTAAAACCATAGGTTTTATGATTTTAGCATGATTTGAAAAAACCTAGAGAACAAATTAGCAAACCAGGTTGCCTAATTGCAATGATTCTGCCCAAATGTGTCAGTGATGTCCTCCTAACCACTCAATACACTAAATGACACAGAGAGAGACAACCAACCAGCTCATGACATGTGGTATTCAGTTACTTGAAGCTAAAGTAGTCATTAAAGAAGGCCAGCGTAGTGTAATGGTTTGAATGTTGGACTAGGACTCTGGGAAACCAGGGTTCCAATCCTGGCTGGGCTATGGAACTCACTGGGTGACCTTGTGCAAGTCACACTCTCTCAGCCTCAGGGAAATACAACAGCAAACTTCCTCTGAACAAATATTGTCAAGAAAATCTCAGGATCACTGTAAGTCAGAAATGACTTGAAAGCACACAACAGCAACAAAGTAGTTATTAAGCATTTGTGCAGATGCAGCTTACATTTAGGAGCAAGTAACTTAACCAGAATATCAGCAGAATTGTGATACTCATTGTCTATGTCAGGGCAAAGCTCTGAAATATACAGAGCATTAAAAAATAAATAAATTTCCTTCTAAATGAATCACAAGAACACCTATAGAGGAGGCACCCCTGGGACAGCAAAGAGCATCCCAAGATTGTTTTTTGATTTCAGATCCTCCAGATCATTGCTTTTTCTGGCCAGGAAATTCATGTGAACTGCCTCTACTAGAAGTCTTCAGGAACAGCAATTCATCTTTTAAATGATTTTCAGGGCCTAATGCCTCAAAACATCAAAATAATTTTTCAAATCCAGAAGTTGACTTTTAGACATTTCTACTTTTTTGTTTAGAAGGATCAAAGAGCTAGGAAACTGGTCCAAAGCCCTATAACAATTGCCCATCCCTGTTTTATAGAGGCATTTTCAGACCAGAGGGTGTATTTTCCTCACAAGGTTCTAAGTCACAAAGCTTTTATTGCTGTTTTTGAAGAGCATGCATACTATTGAGGAACAGAAAATCAGTTCTGGTATACTGTTAGGTTTCTTGGATTGCTATAGAACTAGTTCCTCTCCAAGCTCTGCGGCCCTACACATGTTTTAAATTGGAGATGAGGTTTGCAATAACAGTTCAAGAAATGAAACAGTTATTACTAATAAAATGCATGTGTCATTGTTCAAACTTATTTATATGCTGCCTCATCTAATTAATGAAAGGGCAAAACATTTTACTAAGTGGAGAAGGACACAAGCTAATATTGCAGTAATGGAAAGCTGCTCTGTTTAATGCCAGTCTTTAAATTTGACCAAGTCCAAATATAGTAACAATGCAGTTTAGTGATTTACATAATCCAAAACTTGACTCCTTCCTAATAATAATAATAATAATAATAATAATAATACTTTTTATTTGATATCCTGCCCCTCTGAGAACAATCGGGGCGGCTTACAAAAGAAAATCATAATACAACATTTAAGAACTATTTCCCCCCCCTCCCACCCTATACATAAAAGACACTGAAAGAGTAACACACTCTTGTTCAACCTCAGCTCTTTTATTCATTCTGCATCATAAGAAAACAACATAAGGTACAA
The DNA here is from genome assembly GCA_026167975.1 of Phrynosoma blainvillii. NCBI lineage: Eukaryota > Metazoa > Chordata > Lepidosauria > Squamata > Phrynosomatidae > Phrynosoma > Phrynosoma blainvillii. The sequence goes on from JANUYF010000006.1 coordinate 17,033,209, forward strand.
GATGTTTGAGCCAGTGTGATGTCATGGTTTAAGTATTGGGCTATGATTCTGGAGCCCAGGGTTCAAATCTCTCCTCAGCTTTGGAAACCACTGGGTGACCTTGGGGAAGTCACATTCTGTCAGCCTCAGAGGAAGGTGAAGGCAAACCTTCTCTGAACAAATCTTGCCAAGAAAACCCTATGAAATTCATGGAGTAGCTATAAGTCAACAGGTGACTTGAAGACACATGTGTGCATGTTCACATGCCAGTAACATACAGAATGCCTAATCTTTTTAAGATAAACATTAGTACTATATGATGCACCGACTTGGGATAGTATTTAATTTTAAATTTAAAAACAGGCATGCTATTTCAATACTGAATGTAGTGCTATATTTAAAAAGATCAGCAGAATGTGTTTCTGCGTACTTGAAAAAAGATATACATATTACATTTGAGATAAGCACACAAATTGATTACTAGTACTTGTCATGTATTTTGCAAGTGTTATTCTTCTGATAACAATTTAGTGTAATTAAGAAAACTGTTATCAAAAAGTGGTCATCAGTTTAAGGGGCCAGAACAGGTAACAGAACACAAATAGTTCTGTCTTAAGACCTGACCAGCAGAGGGAGTACATAACTGTCAATGATTTAAACTAGAGATGAAAAAGTTTGTAAACATTACAGACGAGATATGGAAAAAATAAAGTGATCAGTACTGAAATGAAATTCATAATGATTTGTGCACTTCTCTACTAGTGAAACACAGAGGATTTTTAAACACTATGCCAAGTAAAAGGAGAGAAGGCAATTCTGACTGATATTTACTATACCAGTTATCTTATAGCTGGAAGTACTGTAGAGATTCAGCTGCAATCCTAAGTCATAAAATTAGTCCTAGTGATATTCAATACAATCCCAGTTAAATATTCTCTAACACTCTTACTTTGTGACACCTGTGCTGTTTTATAGCATTATTTGGCTCCACACCATGCTTGATTGGATTTAAACTAAGAATTCTGGATAATATTCAGAAGTGCATTTTATAGAACAGGAACCAATGAAAGTCATATTCATTTTTTCCTCCCTATACATATGCCTGATTTCAAAATAATATTTCTAAATTATGACGTTTAAAAAAACTACTGGAAATGGCTGTGGGTACAAAACAGATTCAAATTACTTCAAACTCAGGATTTACCAAAACTAACTTTATCCAATACTACTCTAGTAAATGAAACAATTAATATACATACATAAAATAAAATTATGTGAATTTATCAACAAAACAGTGAAAATTCACTAGAGGAACAGATTTCTAAAGAATGACTAATGGGTCTATTGCAGATTATCTTCTTTTATATCAGCATCCAAGCTAAACTCTGAAAGGCAACACAATGCCTTACGTCTATTACAGAAAAAAAGTTTTCATAAATTTATTCAAGTCAAAAGCAGTATCAAAATATTGGGTAAAGTTGTAGAAATGAATTTGTGAATGTGTCTATATGACAGAGAGATGGGGGGATAGAATGTGAGTATATCTAGGATAGGGATTGCTACCTTAACAATAAGGCTTATTAGACTATAGGACCAATTTTTTGTGAAATCCTTCATGATTATGGTTAAGTAAAATGCAAAGTTCAGCCATTTCCTTTTACATTAATTAAGCATGCACCTTGTTAAAAATGGATCAAACATTTAGACATAAAGCCCAACTACAGTTATGCTGTACATAAGCAGACATAACTATTCAGTACAGAAACATATTACCAGCTTTTCAACAAGTCTAATGGAATTCATATACTCTTGAATTCTAAATAAAATGATTGATCTCAGTTACTAGCATTAGTACAATTTTTTTTTCTAAAATTCTGAATTGCTATAGATGAAAGGTGATTTAGGCTGCAGTTCTATATCTATTTAACTGGAAGTAAGCACACTGAATTCAAGGGGACTTTGAGTGTACGTCTACAGAACTGTCATAAAGCTTTCCACCCAATCATTAATTTTGTTTATTTCTCAAAGGAAAATCACTGGGGGAAAATCCTTAAAGGATTACACAAATTTGATTTGGAAACTGGCTGAATATTAAAAATCATTGCCTGTATTTTTGCTATAGAGAGGTATACAAATAGAAAATTAATAACAAAAATGCACCCTTCTTTTATAAGGATCAGCGTGCAATGAAGACAGCACTCCAAAAGCTTCCCTCAACCCCAACTGAATGACTAGCTGGAATGATTTTTTAAAGACATTTCTGCTGATCTAAAATCATTGATACTCAGATAAATAAAAGTTACTACTGCCTATTATATTTCTTTAAAAAACAACTCACCCACTGCACAAGAGTAAATGCTTGCATTGATAATAATGGGTTTCCACCAGTTTGCCTCTTTAGATGAAACAAGGAATCAGATGGTTGCAATAGTAAAGGCGGATGAGCTTATTGTAGTGCCCCAAGTACAGCAGTTCTCTTTTAAACATCAATGTCTGACTATTCATATTCTTTGGGGCTGGGCTTTTCTCTTACCAGATAAGCTGTTAAGTCATGCCTTGATTTTAAATCTGCCAACATATGGATTCTTCTAGTGCAGCCTCCCCCACTTATCATCAAGAGTGATGTACTTCTTGTTCTATTTCCCCCAACTCCCCCCTTGCTACAAAAAAAGGCACTGCAGGGCAGAAATTCCTCAGGTGCTTGCTAATGGAATTCCCAGGGTCTATGAGCCGCTTCGGGGATCAAGAGATCTCATAGCCCCTGCTGAGGTAAGAAGCAACGAGTCTGTTCCATTTAATCAAATACAGAATGAATTTTCAGCTCTATTCACTAGGTTGTCTCCAGGGCTCCAAAAAAGCACCAGGGAGCTAGAATCACACTAATGTGGCTCTTTCAAGCAAATATAATTAGTTTGATTTTAAAAGAGGCACATTAATGTCACCTCAGAACTAGTACCAGATTGTGGATGACAGGGATACTGTATAGTTCATACTGAACTAAGGAAATTTAAACAGGAATGATGCAAAATACTATTCATCTAAAGGGGATATTTCGTATTATACCACACTGAATGATTTCTTTTTAAAAGGAAGGCAGTTAGTCATGCTTACGAGAGTATAAGCCAGCAAGCAGTTCTCCAGTTTGTTAGCCCCTCTTTCTAAATGATATTCATTGATGTATTTAGCTATCAAACTCTGCATATTGATTCTGCAGAACTGTAAATTCTCTAGATGTTTGCAAATGCAAATGACCCTGAATGATAAGTGTTCAGATCACAAGGCAAGGGATGAAAGTATTAGGCTTATATTATTCCAGACTTTATTTAAAACACAGACAAACTGAACTATACTGTTTTGGGGTTGTTGAGTTTTTTGCCAAGTGTTTCAAGACAAAATGTGATGTTTCATCTTAGCCCAAGTGAGATCCCATATAATAAATTACATTCTATCCCTAATATATGCAGAGTAAACTAAAAGAAGCAATCCTTCATCTTATAATATATGTAAGAGTAATTCTGCATGTTTTTCCAAACAATGCAAAATGTTAAGACTACAGCCTTCCAACAAGATTTCAATACAATGTTCTCCCACATTACAGTAAAAGCAATTTTTATTTTGATGTATACAAAACTCTGCCTTGCTGACTGTTGGAAAGGTTGTCTAAAAAACCCTCAAAGTCATTCACCAGAAAGTCAAACCACGCCAGCATGGGCACTTATAAGAATTACCAAGAGAATCTCATGCTAGCGCAACAAGAACCAACTTGTGCATCTTTGTGGTACTGTTTTATTGTTATTGTTATCTACCTGGTCCTATACACCTCTTAAAAACGTAACTGAACACTAGTTCTAAGTCAGTCAAATTTTTTTTAGCCAAACACTAATTTAAAGTCACAACTGATGCCCTTGTGTCACAAGCATTACAAATACATGGAGCATAAGGATGAAAACAAATATTTTGCTTTAAACATTATAAAAATAGGAACAACAAACACTGAATAAACCTTTACCTTTTAAACACTGAAGCATCAGTTTTCTACATTTTTGGTGAATTAAGCCAAACCTGATGTTAAACAATGTTCTTATGTAAACCCATGAATGTCAAAGTGAACTAAGTTGCTATTTCATTAAGCAAACTATTCAATTTGAATTAACTACAGAAAAAAAATGTTTCCTATTTCACAGCATTTGTTTTTATCCACAGCTCATTCAGACTGTAATTTTAACATGTGCAAAACAGATAGCAGCTATACAGGCTGCCCCTGGTAAGAATCTTTGTGAGTAACTGTTAATTGAAAGTTTCAAGACAAAATGTGATGTTTCATCTTAGCCCAAGTGAGAAGAACTTCCCAACATGCTGCTGCTATAAATACTCTTTAAGAAAAAAAAGATGCAGCTTACAATCTGATGTTCAAAAGGAGTTGTGCCAGAAGTTAGTCTGAAGTTGACAACAGTCTCTCAAAACACATTTTCCATCACAAGGGCAGGAGCTGCTTTTAGTTCTACCAAAACCAGGTTTCTGATCAAGCCAGCATCAGAAAGACTGAAGTCACAGCTGCTGCTTTGGATCCAATTATCTGTTTCTCTGGGATTTTGTTATGGAAATGCAGTATCAACACCTTCACCAGCAGAGACTGAACGCCTCCCAGCCAACAAAGGCAAGTATTTCCCCTTATTTTCATACACCTATTGGGGACTTCTGAAGTTTTGTCATGAATGCTACTCCTGTCTTTCTTGAGTATTCCCCCCAGATACTGCATAAAGTTTTTATAAAGTGACATATATAAAGAAAGTAAATTTTGACATTAAAAGAAATCCAGGTGAGAACATTCTTTGGGACACAAATCATGAAAAGTGATGCTCTGGATGGGACCGGGAGAGAGAAATACAACATCTGTCAACACATTTCATTCTGTGCCAAATATATGAAGACCAGAAAGGGATTAAGAAAGGGTAAAACCGTCCTTGTGCCCCATACATATTTTATGTTCATAATTTATGTACCAATCTGCAACAACTACTTCATAATTACTCCAGACTATTATCCTTATTTTGCACCCACAGGACAAAAGGTACATATCATTTTGTACCAAAAAAATAAATAAATAGACTGACAATAGGCAAAAAAAGAATAACCAGGCCACTGTTTCTTTTAACTAAGGAGGTGGACGACCTGCTATTCCTTTCTCACACACAGGCAGACTTACATGCACACAACCATCCAGAGTCAGCTACTTCCATCCACTATCTTGGGGCTTTAAAACATCAAGAAAGCAAAGGAACTAGTGTGGGCATTTCTCCATGGACACAAGCATATCCCCATGAAAAAAGGGAGTTCATTTTAGATTAAGCCATTTTTACCCTCTCAAAGCCCAAAGGAATGGACTGTGCTACTCTGTTACTTCAAAGTACAGCGCCCCTTTAAAGGCTGCACAGATTTATTGGGACAGAGAAGCGCCTGGGCTGCTATAGGCTGCATCCACACTGGAGAAATAACCCGGTTTGGCACCGCTTTAACTGCCCTGGCTCAAGGCTATGGAGTTCTGGGAATGGGAGTTTGTTGTGGGGTCCTGGGCCCAAAACAAACTCCCATTCCCAGAACTCCATAGCCTTGAGCCAGGGCAGTTAAAGCGGTGCCAAACCGGGTTATTTCTCCAGTGTGAACGCAGCCACAGACTTCCCTCGGCAGCGACAGGAAGGGGGTCCCCTGCCGAAGCGCCTGGAAAAGTTAAAGCACGCTTTTACCCTTCGAAAACGGCGGAGAGAGCCATGGACAGACCTCAGACCTGATGCCATTATAAATCTGAAGGTGTAAAATCAGGTTCTCTGTGCCTTTTTTCTCCCTTTTTCTTTTTATTTTGTAACTTCTCTAGAGAACCAAGGCCGGTGGCTGCCTCCCCGCGGACTTTGTCTCGTGTTTCGGACCCGAGGGGAGGCGGAAAGTCCACGGAAAGTGCCACAAGGCCCCGAGCCCAGGGCGGCGGGGGAAAGGGCCGCGCGGCGCCTCCAGCCTCCAGGCAGCAGAGCTCAGCAGAACCAGGGCAGCTCCTGCGAGGGCGCCCTCGAGACCCGGGACTTCCATGAACACAGATATACACGTGTCTGGGGCAAAGGGGTGGGGGCGGGGGTGGAGATACAGGCCATTGCTGTGGGGCTCTGGGAGCGGCCCTCAAAGAAGCAACACCCCCGAGCTCTGCCCTCCCTCCTTCCCTCCTTCGCAGACAGACGCCCGGCCGCCTCCTCACCGCTGAGCAGCAGCAGCAGCAGCAGCAGTAGTTTCGGCGCTGCCTGCGCCCATAGAGCCCACGGTCCCACTCGGCGGCAGCCGCTCCCCGACGCATTCCAAAGAGAACCGGCGAGGAGGCGGACGGGACCCTCCATCCAACACCGACCGACAAGGCAGCCCGGCCCCGTCCTGAGCGGCGCTTCCGCCGCCCAACTCCCTCTCTGCAAAACTGCCTGACTGCGAGGGAGGCAGCCGGGGCGCCCTCTGCGCCAGACGCTCCGCAGGAGGAGGGGGCGGGGCTACGAAGCCCCTCCCTCGGCCGCGCGCACCATCCGCCTTTAACCGCTCGAACCTGAGCTCGGCCACGCCCCCTTTCCCCCCTCCTCTTCCTCGTCAAACGGGGCTTCCCCTCCCCTGACTTATATGAAGAGAACATACCAACAGCCCAGAGATGGAGGGGGGGGGGGCTGAGTGGATAAGGCAGGAGCTGACATTTGGTTTAACCCAGTAGTGTTCAATTGGGACGCGGTAGCTCAAGCGGTTAAGACGCTGACTCTCTTGATTGCAAGATCGGCAGGTTGGCAGTTTGAGGCCCGGGTGCAGCATGATGGGGTGAGCTCCTGTCACTAGTCCCAGCTTCTGCCAACATGGCAGTTTGAAAGAATGCAAATGCAAGTAGATCAATAAATAGGTACCACTTCTCAGTGGGAAGGTAAACAGCGTTCTTGCAGTCATGCTGGCCACATGATCACAGAGGCTGGATGGCCATCTGTCAGGGATGCTTTGATTGGGAGTTCCTGCATGGCAGGGGGTTGGACTGGATGGCCCTTGTGGTCTCTTCCAACTCTATGATTCTATGAGTCTCTGACAACTCATCTTAGCAATGGAGATGAGCACTAGCCTCTATGGTTGGACACGACTTGACAACCTTGTAAATGGGAATACCTTTACCTTTGCCTTTTTCTATTTGATGCTGTTACTTGTGTGACCCCCCCCCCTTTACATCTACAGGGGAATATCACATGGCATCTCCCCGCCCCCCCCCCGCTCCACATTTTGTTGTTAACTACCCTTGAGTCAATCCTGACTCATGGCAGCCCTATGAATAAGACACCTCCAGGACCTTCTGTCCTCCGCTGCTCTGCTTAATTCCTGAAACCCTTTAATACCCATGACCTCCTTTAATAGAGTCCATCCATCTGTCATGTGGCCTTCCTCTCTTCCTACTTCCCCCACCTTCCCCAGCATTATTGTCTTTTCCAAAGAGTACCCTCTTTTCATGATGTCCCTGAAGTACGACAGCCTCAGTTTGGTCATCTTGGCTTCCAGGGAGGTTTCCAGTTTGATCTGCTTTAGGACCCACTTGTTTGTCCTTTTGGCTGTCCATGGGATCCTCAGCACTCTTCTCCAGCACCACTTTATCTCAAATGCATTGATTTTCTTCCTATCACCCTTCTTAACTGTCTAGCTCTCACATCCATACATGATCCATACAGCCATACATGGTAATAGGGAATAGAATGGCTTATATGATTCTAACTCTTGTGCTGAGTTGTATATCTTTGCATTTTAGAATCTTTTCTAGTTCTTTCATAGCCACCCTCCCCATTCCTAGTCTTCTTCTGATTTCCAGACAGCAGTCCCCATTTCTATCAATGTTTGATCCCAGGTATGGGAATTCTTTTACTATTTCTATTTCCTCATTGTCTAGGTTGAACTTGTGAAGGTCTTCTTTGGTGGTCATTATTTTTGTTTTCTTTATGTTCAACATTAAGCCTGCCTTTACACTTTCTTCTGTGATCTTCAGGTCTGTGAGGTTCTCTGCTAGTACTATGGTGTCATCTGCATATCTTAGATTGTTGACATTCCTTCCTCCTATTTTCACTCCTTCTTCTTCTGTGTCCAAGCCTGCTTTTCTTATAATATATTCTGTTGGACAGATAGGGTGAAAAGATGCAGCCTTGCCCGACTCCCTTGCCAATTGGGAACCATTCTGTTTCTCCATGTTCTGTTCTCCCTGATGCACATAGTATATAAATACAAATATTTTGGTATTTTTGCATATTTCCATTCAAACATTCATGTATATTCATGTTTTAACAGTTTATAAGGAAACAATATTGTTCAAATTAGAAAAGCTTATTTAAATAAAATTCAATACTTAGCAAGGTATGAGAAGGGGACAGTGAATTTGGAGACCTGGAGCAATGGATGCAAGATAGAGGAAAAGAGATTCCATCTCAACATTAGAAGGAACCTCTGGACAGTAAGGGCTGTTCAACATTAGAACACACTCCCTTGGAGAGTGGTGAATACCGTTGGAGGTTTCTAAACAGAGGCTGGATAGCCATCTGTCAGGGATGCTTTGATTGACAGTTCCTGCATGGCAGGGAGTCGGACTGGATGGCCCTTGTAGTCTCTTCCAGCTCTATGATTCTGTGATTCTATGACGAAGGTTTGATTCCCAGCTCGGTCATGGAACCCGCTGGGTGACCTTGACCAAGTCACACTCATTCAGCCTCAGGGGAAGGCAATGACAATCCTCCTCTGAACAGCTCTTGCCAAGAAAACCACAGGATGGATTTGCCTGGGAATCACCATGTCGAAAATGACTTGAAGGCACGCAACAACAACTGAACACATATGAATTTTCTACATACTGCCTCTTGCACAGCCACAGCCACACTCCCACTAATACTCACAGACATGTACACATCCATAATAATAATAATAATAATAATAATAATAATAATAATTTTTATTTTTAACCCACCCCTCTGCTAAGCAACCGGGGCGGCGTACAACAAGTTAAAACAATACAAGAGTAAAACATATCAACCAAGTTAATCCCCCTAACCCACCCACCCCTTAAAAATGAATTAAACTAAGATAGTATTAAAACAGCAGAGTAGCCAAAGCATCAAATGATAAAACCATAAAACAAGATAACAACAGGCAATAGCGGCTAGGGGAGGGATCCAAACCATCTTGGGGGGCCGGGAGATTATTCCAGGAAGGCCTGCTGGAAGAGATCCGTCTTTACTGCTTTTTTAAAGCAGTCAAGAGTGGTAATAAGAAGGATCTCATCCGGCAGGCCATTCCATAATCTTGGAGCAGCAACAGAGAAGGCCCTCTGGGAGGTCTGCGACAGCCTAGATTTCATAGGCTGTAGCAGATTCCTCCCAGAGGACCGAAGTGCGCGGGGGGGGGGGATCGTATGGGAAGAAGCGGTCCTGGAGATAAGTTGGACCCAAGCCATTAAAGGTCAAAACCAACACCTTGTACTGTGCCCGGAAACTAATTGGCAGCCAGTGGAGAGATTTCAGCACTGGTGTAATGTGCTCTCTCCTAGGTGTACCAGTAAGTAACCTGGCTGTCATATTTTGGACCAATTGAGGTTTCCAGGTTAGGCAAGGGTAGCCCCATGTAGAGTGTGTTACAGAAATCCAAACGTGAGGTTACAAGGGCATGTACGTGAGGTTACAAGGGTTTCTAGGCCCCTAATCTCCAGGAAAGGGCGCAGCTGGCGTATCAGCCAAAGCTGATAACAGGCACTCCTGACCGTCAACATTCACCTGATTAGTCATGTGAAGCAATGAATCTAGGAGTACCCCCAGACTGCGAACACAGTCCTTGGAGGAGTGTGTGACTCCATCCAGGACTGGGAGTTGTATTCCCAAGCCTGGATTCAGGCCCGTCACTGTTAGTACCTCCGTATTGTCTGGATTGTCAGTCTCAATCTGTTTTTCCTCATCCAATCCATTACCACCTTAAGACAATCATTGAGAGGAGAGACGCCATCTAAGGTCTGAGCAGACGATCGGGACATGGAGAGATATATCTGGGTGTCGTCAGCATACTGAAGACATTGTGCTCCATGCCTCCAAATGATCTCTCTCAGTGGCTTCATATAGATGTTGAATAGCATCGGGGACAGGATGGCGCCCTGAGGGATGCCACAATTAAGCTCTATTCTAGAAAGCAGCTTCATTTATATACCGCTGCATATCACACTATGGGATGTCTAAGCGGTTTACAACTGTAAGCTCATTGCCCCCCAACATCTGGGTACTCATTTTAGCGACCTCGAAAGGATGCAGGCCTGAGTCTAGCCTGAGCCCTGGCTAGTATTGAACTCGCAGCCTTGTGGTCTATGAGTGAGTGGCTGCAGTACAGGCATTTAACCACTGTGCCACCAGGACAACTGTCCCCAAGCCTCACCCTCTGGGATCTGCCCGAGAGTAAGGTACGGAACCACTGCAGAGCAGTGCCTCCAATTCCTAACTCACTCAGGCAATCCAAGAGGATGGAGTGGGCTATTGTGTCAAATGCCGCTGAGAGGTCCGAGAGCACCAACAGGGTCACACTACCCCTGTCGATACCCAAGCAGAGGTCATCAGCCAGTGCAACAATGGCAGTCTCAATTCCAAATCCTGTCCTAAAGCTGGTTTGAAATGGATCGAGATAATCGGTTTCATCCAAGGCATCTTGGAGTTGGGAAGCAACCGCCCTCTCGATCACCTTGCTTAAAAAGGGCAGCAAGGAGACCAGTCTGTAGTTATTCCTGTTCAGGGGATCCAGGGAAGGCTTTTTCAGGTGGGGTTTGACCACCGCCTCCTTTAAACAGGATGGAACAATGCCTTCCCTGAATGACGCGTTGATAGTATCCCAAAGGAATACCCTCAACACGCCCCCCTCCCGGACGATCAGCCAAGATGGACAAGTGTCCTGGACTACGGCCAGCACCAGTCCAAACAAACACTAATAAGGATGGTTTAACAAGGAAGGAGATAAAAGGCAGGCTACAGACCTTTCTGTTAGTTCCCAAGAAGCACACCAGTACCAAAGCCAGGGTCAGGATTCCAGAGTTCACAGTAGCCAGTTCAGTCCAAGGTCGGGGCAGCCAGAAGGTAACAAGCATCCAGTCCGTTCTGAATTCAAAGGTTCACGTCACACAAGGGTTCCAAAGAGCAAGGAGCCAGTGCTGACAGTATCCCACAAGGGAACTGCAATAAGCTCTGGCACTGAGTGGTCCTTTCCCAGGTGATTAAGTAGGAGATTCCCTCCTCCATGCCAGCTGAGGTTTGTTAGTCAATTGCCTCTCTGCAAGCCTCCTTGACCGACGCACGCAAGCACTCTCTGCCCTGCATTGTCTGAAGGAAAGCACTTCCACACTTGTTTCTTCCTGATCCTTACCACTAGGCTGCTGTGCCTCCATAGGGATCCTACTAGTCCTAGGACCTGGCTGCTCTTCCTCCTCTGGGGCTGGGAGGACAGGGCTGGGATCTAGCAGGGCAGGATTAGGACCTGGTAGAGCCTCTCTTTCCTCCTGCACTGGAGTAGGCTCATCCTCCTCCTCCTCCTCCGAGTCCAGCTCCTGACTGACCATGACAACAAGGATCGAGAGGGCAGGTCATCTTCCTCACTCTGCCAAGGAGCTTGTCCACATCATAAGTACTCACAGATTGAAGCTGATCCAATAAAATGCCATCAACGGAGTTGCTGGACACCTCACCCATGGATTCTGTCAAAACACTGGCATCCAGGTTGGCTCTTATTTGAGAGATTTTATCTGCAAAGTAGGGGTTGAAAGCATCACAGCAGGCCGCTGTAGGGTTAAGTAGAGGGTTCTGCACAGGAGGTACCTGTGTCAGTTCCCCCACCACCCTAAACAGCTCTGCTGGATGGGACTCTGCAGACGCAATGCGTGCAGAGGAGAAAGATCTCTGCACTACACACAATGCCTCCTGATAGGGATCAAGGTGTTTCCTATGGCGAGTTCTCTTGGATAAGAGCAGAGTCTTCTGCCATTTGCACTCTAGTCGTTGTCCAGCTCGCTTCATCCTCCTAAGCTCCTCTGTGTACCAGGACCTATGATAAGGTGCGGGCTGGAAAGGACGCTTGGGAGTGATTGTGTCGATAGCCTTGCTGAGATCGGTGTTCCAGATGTGAACCAAGGCTTCGACAGAATCACTGGCGTTACCAACCATTAAACCCTCTAAGGCTTTCTGGAAACCAATTGGTTCCATTAGCCTTCGAGGGAGGACCATTTTAATAGGTTCACGACCCCTGGGGGGGCAGACAGTGGCTCTTAGTTCCATCTTGATCAGGAAATGATCCGTCCATGACAATGCGGAGGTTGCGATAACCTCTGCCCACGGATATTCCTGTTCCATACTGAAGACTGCATCGAGGGTATGACCCGCACAATGTATGAGCCCAACAACCAATTGGGATAGGCCCATGTTTGTCATAGTTTCCTCCCGAGCCACACCAGTTAGATTTGACAAGCTGGTCTCGAGTGGAATGTTGAAGTCGCCCAAAATCAAAAGTCATTACATGGTGGCAATGACAAATAATCCAGCTACACTCCCATCACACAGTAAATGTGAGGGCAATATCGCCTAAAACATATGATGGAATCGGGCTGACTCAGTCCTCCAGCAGCCCAAAACGCTGCCGCCGTCGCCGCCGCCGCCGCCGCCGTGTGTTGCCAGAGGAGAGATGGACCTGGGCAGGGTTTTATACTAATTGGCAGTCAGTGGAGAGATTTCAGCACTGGTGTAATGTGCTCTCTCCTAGGTGTACCAGTAAGTAACCTGGATGCCATATTTTGGACCAATTGAGGTTTCCAGGTTAGGAGGGTTAGAGGGTTTAATGGTTGGAAATGCCGGTGACCCTGTCGAAGCTCTGGTTAATACCTGGAACACCGACCTTACCAGGGCTATCGACATGATCACTCCCAGTGGCGTTCTCCCTGGTTCCACTGCCACTGCAGTTGCAGCAGGGCTGCCCCAGATAGTGGAATCGGGCTGACTCAGTCCTCCAGCAGCCAAAACGCTGCTGCCGCTGCCGCTGCATATTGCCGGATCTTAAAGGACTAAGGCAGGGCTCCGCCATTGTGTCCTCTGCTCCCGTCGCCGCTGGTGTTCTGGGCTGGTGTTCTGGGCTGGGCTAGCCATGCTCTTTCATTCTTTCTAGCACACATATAGTCCACAGAAATATTTATTCTTTTGTGTATATCTGAGACAGAAAAAGTTTGAGGAGTGGAGGAGAAGGAATCAGGGCCTCCAAGTCTCATGCCACTGCCACCCCAGTGCTGGGGTTCACACTGCATTTTATATTAGACATACAGTGTCTGCATATCGTATATATTTATTTGGACCAGGGCCCATCTAAAGGTTGTTGAAATGAAAATCCTCACTAGCACAATTACATTGGACTGTACTATTCCAGAGCCAGCATGGAGTATTGGTTTGAGTGTCAGACTAGGACTCTCTGGGAGACCAGGACCCAAATTCTCACTCTGCCTTGGAAACCCATTAGGTGACTGGCTAGAGCACTAACAAGTAAATATAGATTTGATAACCTATACTCCATTCTGATTAATGATCAAGAAGAGTTACAGTTGGCCCTCCTAATTTGCGGTTTTGACTTTTGTGGATTCTATTATTAGCGGTTTTGATTAATATGTGTATAACTCTGCCAGAAATTGACCATAGAGTTATGTTGGAGAATCTAGACGTTCCTAGAGAAAACACTTCTCCAGGCATTTGTAGATTCTCCAGCATGATTCTATAATCAAATTCTGGCAGAAGTTAACAATAGAGTTGCATAGGACCTGGGGATTGCTAGAGAGAATTGTAAAAGCCCTGCGCCACCAGGAGCCCTGGTGGCACAATGGTTGAATGCCTGTACTGCGGCCACTCACTCATAGACCACAAGGTTGTGAGTTCAATACTAGCCAGGGTTCAGGCTAGACTCAGGCCTGCATTCTTCTGAGGTTGCTAAAATGAGTACCCAACTGTTGGAGGGCAATGAGCTTACAGTTGTAAACCTCTTAGACATCCCATAGCGCGATATGAAGCGGTATATAAATGAAGCTGCTTTTGCTTTAAAAAGAATTGTATTTTTTATTTGCAGCTTTTTTCCACATTCGTGGGGGGTCCTTCACCCCTAACCCCAGTGAATGTAGAGGAACCACTGTACTTACTTGTTACGTGCTAGAGCAATAACAAGTATTAGTTTGATAACCTATATTCCATTGATTAATGAGTGAGAATAACAATAAAGCTAATAAAGGAGAAGTCAATGCTGTCTCTGCTGGATAGTCTATATGTGCTGGTTAGTAAGCTAGTAAATTAATAGTAAATCATGTAAAATGAGTTTGTTAAACCAGCAGTGTGGTATGCTGTATCAGTGGTTCAGTTTTATGCCTAACGTCCCCTAGATACCACAGTGATGACATGCATGGTAACTTCTCAAATTAAAATTGACCCTGTGTCATAAATAAAGAAAACTGTTCATTTGCCAGACAGTATTTTAATTCTTGAGACATCTAGAAGCCTTTAAAGAAATGCCAAATGATTGGTTTCTATTAATCTGAAAGCCACATTGGTATCAGTAAAGGAACATAGGAGGTATAATAAAAGGGACACGGCAGCAGCAAGCGTTGGGCGTATATAAGCCCTGCCAGGAACAATGGCCCCAGGGACGTGGCAGCAGCAAGCGCTGGGCCAAGGAAGGTGGGCGTTGGCCCTTTAACTCCATCTCTTCCAAGGCGGCATGTGCCTGTTTGAGCCCAGGGCAGGACTATATAAGCCCTGCCAGGAACACTGGCTCGAGGGATGCGGCAGCAGCAAGCACTGGGCAAGCACTGGGCCAAGGAAGGTGGGCATTGGCCCTTTAATTCCATCTCTCCCAAGGCGGCATGTGCCTGTTTGAGCCCAGGGCAGGACTATATAAGCCCTGCCAGGAACACCGGCTCTAGGGATGCAGCAATAGGCTGGGGGTTGGACTAAAGACCTTGCATCATTAAGCCACTATCCTTTACCATCTGTCCTGTTACAGGAATTGGGTAGGGCGGGAGTTGTGTTGTTCTTGAATAGCCCTATGCTTTATCCATCTTAGCCCTGTAGTGGCCTGGAATTCTATTGCTCCCCTGAGGCCGAGAATGGGTTGGGGGTGGCTATTGGAGTTGCGTAGGGGAACGGAAGGTATGGTTGCAACAGAGGGAACATATGTTACAAAAGAAGACGGGGTCGCTGTCTGAAAGCTATCCCGCCTTCAATTCCCTCTGCTTCCCAGAATGGTTCGGAGAGCAGACCAACCATTCCACATAACCTCACTCTGCTCCTTTGCAATGCCAGGTTGGTTAAAAACAAGACTCGTATCATCCAGGAGCTCCTCCTGGATGAGGATGCCAACCTGGCTTGCCTTACAGAGACCTAGCTGGGGGAGGACAGCGCAGTCACCTGGGTGCAGGCCCTCCCAGCCGGGTACTCTGTTAGTGAGCAGGTGAGGGAAAGTGGGCGGGGGGACGGAGTGGCTCTGGTTCATAAGAACAGCTTGACCTTGACCAGGATACCTGTCTGGAACACGATCCACTTCAAGTGTATGTACCTTAGCCTGAGGACCAGGGATAGTTTGGGGATTTTGCTAGTCTTCCGGCCACCCCTTGCCTAGCAGACTTCCTGACCGAGCTGACACAGCTGGTCTCTGAGCTGCTGTTGGAGACTCCCAGACTTTTAGTTTTGCGGGACTTCAACATCCCGCTCGAGACCAGCTTAACAGGCGCGGCTCGGGAATTCATGGACACCATGACAAATATGGGCCTATCTCAATTGGTCAACGGGCCCACACGTTGTGCAGGTCATACACTCGATGCGGTCTTCAGTACGGAACAGGAATATTTGTGGGCGGAGGTTGTAAGCACCTCTGCATTGTCATGGACGGATCATTTCCTGGTCAAGATGGAACTGAGAGCTGACATCTGCCCCGCCGGGGGTGGTGGACCTATTCGAATGGTCGGCCCTAGAAGGCTAATGGAGCCAATTAGATTCCAAAGAGCCTTAGAAGGTTTAATGGTTGGGAATGCCGGTGACCCTGTCGAAGCTCTGGTTAATACCTGGAACACCGACCTTACCAGGGCTATTAACATGATCGCTCCCAAGCGTCCTTGCCAACCTGCTTCAAATCGTAGGCCTTGGTACACGCCTGAGCTTAGGAGGATGAAGTGGGTTGGACAATGCCTAGAGGGTAGGTGGCGGAAGACTTGACTCTTATCTGACAGAACTCGCCATAGGAACTTTTTTCGTTCCTATCGGGAGGCAATATGTGCAACGAAGAGAGTTTTCTCCTCTACACGTATTGCGTCTGCAGAGTCCCACCCAGCAGAGCTGTTTAAGGTGGTGAGGGAGATGACGCAGGTGCCCCCTGCGCCAAATCCCTTACTTAACCCAATGACAGCATGCTGTGACGCATGTAACAACTTATTTGCAGATAAAATCTCTCAGATAAGAGCCGACTTAGATGCTACTGTTGAAACAGAGTCTATAGGCGAGGTGTCCAGTGACTCCGCCGATGAAGTTATACTGGATCAGCTCCAATCTGTGAGTACCGAGGACGTGGACAAGCTGCTTGGTAAGGTGAGGAAGACGACCCTCTCGACTCTTGCCCATCATGGCTGGCCATCCGGGGGGGGGGGGGGATGCATTGAGGAGATTCCTTATGGATATCATCAGTAATGGGCTGGATGAGGAAAAACAGATTGAAACTGAACCCAAACAAGACGGAGGTGCTCATAGTAGCGGCCCCGAAACCAAGAATTGGGTTGCAACCTCCAGTCCTGGATGGGGTCACACTCTCCTCCAGTGATTGTGTTCACAGTCTGGGGGTGCTCCTTGACTCGTCGCTCGTGATGACAAATCAAATAAATGCGACGGTCAGGAGCACCTGTTATCAGCTTCGGCTGATACGCCAGCTGCGCCCTTTTCTGGAAGTAAGGGATCTCGAGACTGTTGTGCACGTGCTGGTAACCTCACGCCTTGACTTCTGTAATGCACTCTACATAGAGCTACCCTCATGCTTGGTTTGGAAATTACAGCTGGTACAAAACATGGCAGCCAAGCTAGTGTCGGGAACATCTAGGAGGGACCACATTGCTCCGGTTCTGAGGTCCCTTCACTGGCTGCCTATCAGCTTCCGGGCCCAGTACAAGGTGTTGGTTATCACCTTTAAAGCCCTAAATGGCTTGGGTCCAAGCTATCTCAGGGACAGCCTCCTTCCATATAATCCTGCCCGTGCTCTCCGGTCCTCTGGAAGGAATTTGCTGCAGCCCCAAAAATCGAGGCTTGCGGCTACCTCCCAAAGGGCTTTCTCTGTTGTCGCCCCCAAACTCTGGAACAGCCTGCCAGACGAGATCTGTCAGTTGACATCGCTAGACAGCTTCAAAAAAGCTGTCAAGACGGATCTCTTCCGCCAGGCCTTTCCAGATTAATGGATGGATAGGAACACTGTTATGGGCTATATTGGAGTGCTATAATGTGTTTTAAAACTTTATAGTTTTAATTGTTTACATTTGTAATTTTATCTATTTCAGATTTAATACTCTTTTAAGGGGGGGAGGGATTGTTTTTGGGACTGTATGTGATTTTAAATTTTTAAACTGCCTTGACTGGATTTCCAAATAGGCGGGGTATAAATAAATTTTATTATTTATTATTATTATTACTCAGAGTCAGTCATCAAGTATCCAATGAACAGGTGGTCCTTCTACTGAATTAGGTACCCTTAAATCACTGCTCTTACCTTTTATGACAGCATTAGATGCTAAATTTAGACAAGAATGGAGAATGTTAGCTGCATGTGCAAATTACATTAAAGTTTCCCTTCTCCCCAATATGAATACTAAACGAGGCTCATTTAAATCAGTGACCAATAGATTTCTTCTGCCCAGCAATAGGCTACAGCCACTACTTGGGAACCGAGCACTCAGCGGAACTGGGGAAAGTTACTTGGAAATACAACTCCAGAATCTCCCAGCTGGTGGTGACAATGATGGCTGGAGGATTCTAGAAACTGTATTTCAAGAACTTAAATTTTTCAAACTCTGGCTATGATTTCCAGTACCATTTCCAGAAGCCTCCAGCCGCAGTGGCCACTATGCTGGCTTGTGGCTTCCAGAAGTCCAAAGAGTAACTTTTGCATGTTCTGGAATCCACTTATCTTACAGATAAATATAGGGGCTAGTTGTGCCTCTCCTTTGGGAGCAATAAATCCCCAGGAACAGATAATGTACCAACAGAGCAGCTCCAAGCTACAGCAGTGGCCCCCAAACCTTTTCAGGCCACGGCCCCCTTTCCTCTTGGACAACAATCCTAGTGCGCCCCCCCCCCCATTTCTTGATATTACCACAGACAGTCTACTGTTTGTACTGCCTGGCCGATGGTGTCTGTCTCAACCATGCTGAGCTTTGCCACTGTCTCCTCTTCTGTCTCAGCCCCATATCTGTGAATACAGCAGCAGTGGAGGTAAAGGCCCAAACCTGGTCCTCCATCTTGTCTGCACCAACCTTACAGCAAAAGGAAGGGCAGCTGGGCAGCTGCTAGTTTCTGCTCTCAGGGTGACTGGATGCAAAGGGAGCAGTGACTGAACAGCTGGTCAAGCAGTGACCAAGAAGTCTCTCACCTGTGCTGGCCTTTGCTCCAAGGCTGGTGCAGGTGAGAGGCTTCTCAGTCACTGCTTGACCAGCTGCTCAGTTGGAAGGCCACTATGTACTCTAACTCCTCATCCCCACCATAGTCCTAAAGGCTGCTGGTTCCTCTTGTTTTTCTTGCACATCAAAACTTTGACTGAAGGCCCCCCTGCTGCCCCCTTTTTCTTCACCCTCCACTGCCCCTTTTCCCTCACCACCACCCTGGATCTTTCCACCACCCCAAGAGGGGCATACCACCCATTTTGGGAATTATTGAGCTACAGAGTCAGAATTTACTCTAGTTTTAACTAAAATCTGTCAACAAACATGGAAAACAAAACAATCTTACACAGACTGGGAATGCTCAGTATACATTCCAAACATTTTAACACCCAAGAAAGGGTACACCAGGGATTGCAGTAACCACAGGGTCATTCAATTAATATCCCAGGCAAGCAAAGTGATGCTCAAAATTCTGCAACAAAGACTTTTACCATATATGAAACAAAAAATACCAGATATCCAAGCTGGGTTCAAGAAAGGAAGCAGCACTAGGGATCATATTGCAAACATACATTGGATAATGGAGCACACCAAAGAACTTTACCTCATTCCATATAGACAGACTCAATCACAGGGTCACTTTAAATCCAAGTTGACTTGAAAGCAGTTAACAACAAAAAGTACCTCCCCATAGATAGAATCTATGATTCTATGAAATTCTCCCATTGCTCTCACCTTCAGACACTCACTTTTCCTCCCTGCCTATTCAGTGGCCTGCTCAAGGATGGATAAATTGCTCTTGCCAGTAGTCTCAACTGCTCACTTATAGAGTTTTTTTTGCAATTGGCTTGAGAGATGTACATCACCTTAGTGCTACAGGTTGCCCTGGCATGGCTTTGTGAAAGAATGCCTGTATTCCCATACATCAGGGTTGAGCAACATGGCTTGTGTGGTCACTGGCAACTTCTTCATTGCCATTTGTTCTTGTTTAAAACTAAGAATGGGCCTTTACAGACTGGCAGAAATAATGCAGCTTGAGGCCACTTTAACTGTCCTGGCTCAGTGCTACAGAATCATGGGAATTGTATTTTTTTTCCCCTGGGACATTGAGCCTTCTCCGTTAGAGAGCTCTGGTGCCACAATAAACTACAGTTCCTATGATTCCTTAGCACTGAGCCAGGACAATTAAAGTGGCCTCAAGCTGCATTATTTCTGCCAGTCTGTAAAGGCCCAATAATGTTCTTCAGTGTCTTTAGGAGGCAAAATGTAGCTTCTGCTGCATTTCCTTTTGCCTCAAAAGTTCGATTTAGGAAATGAGAAGCAGTCTTTCACCCACTTCCTATTGGGGTTTTGGTGAGTGATGTAACCCATTGTGAGCTCAGGGGGCAAACTAGGCCTTGGACTCCCAGAACTTTTCTGCCTTTGTTAAACTTATTTAGATTATAGGAGTGGTGTAACTTTTAGGGGTGTAATTCTTCACTAGAGAGCCAGTGTGGTGTAGTAGTTTGAGCATTCGACTAGGACTCTAGAGGCCAGGGTTTGATTCCACGTTCGGCTATGGAAACCCTCTGGGTGACCTTGAGTGAGTCACACTCTCTCAGCCCCAGAAAACCCCATGATAGGGTCACCATAAATCAGAAATGAGTTGAAGGAACACAACAACAACAACAACTCTTCACAAGAATCTTCACAAAAGAAGCAATGAGTAATTTTAACAGTTTTTTTCTTGCTTCAAAAAAGTCATGAAAACCTATTAGGATTTAAAGTCTACAGTAGCCCCTCCCAATTCATGGGGATCCGTTCTGCCCCCCCCCCCCCACAAAAATGAAGTCTTGCAAATATTTGGGCCTCATTGAAAATAATTGCACACTTAAGTCCCTCTCCATTTTGTCCTTGTTCATTTGCCGCCCGCCAAGGGCGCAGACTCAAAGGGGGGTTGCAGACTGCCAGAAATAGTGCAAATTGAGTCCACTTTAAGGGTTAGGGTTAGGGTTAGGGAATCATGGGAACTGTATTTTATTGTGGCACCAGAGCTCTCTGACAGAGAAGGCTCAATGTCTCAGAAAAAAAAATTCCCATGATTACCTAGCACTAACCCTAACCCTTAAAGTGGACTCAATTTGCACTATTTCTGGCAGTCTGCAACCCCCCAAAGTCTGCAAAAAAGGAGGGCTGACTGTATTTGCAGTTCAAGACTTTTTTATGCAAACTACACACATTGTTTTATTGCACAAAAATTGTATTTTCTGTACAGGAAGCAGCATAAAATGTTTTCTACGCAAATAGACCAGGTGTAAATTTTGCACTGAAGAAATCCCCCATTATGGTATTTTCTGTGCAGGAAAGAACATTTTCTATATAGAAATATTATTTCTTATGCAGAAAAGGCTATATTCTGCTAAAACACACAAACACACACACACGTGCAAATTTTGCATAGAAATTAGTTCCAAACTATGAAATGTCTGTACAAGATTATTCTCTTCAGGTTTCTTACAACAGGAAAAACATGCTTTTAACCATTTTCTGAATATTTTAAAATATTTTTTCATCTCTATCTTAACATTTGAATAGCTCTTTATAAACTTTCTAACCAAGTTCACTCTTGTTCATAAAAACATGGAGCCCTAAATTTGCCTCATGCTTCCTATTTTTGTTTATGTGCAATGCTCTCATTTGCATGTTTACTTGAGAGTAATCCTACTGTATCCAGTTGGGCTTACTCTCTAGTAACTTGTTTAGCTTCACAGCATTTTCCTATTTATTCCGTCTCCCTGTAGAACAGTTCAATGAAACCTCTGAACACAACACACTATGGACAATTCAGAATCAAAGTGATTTAGTCAGTGCTGGGATGATTCATATGGCTGTGTTTAAAATCCACTTGACTGGGATGGACTTTTAGAATAACAACAAAACATGAAATGAGGGAAGTTTGTTTTTTTATCCGTCTAAAAGAAGACAGATTGTGGGCCGCTGAATGTTTGGCAGGCTCTTTGGCATTTTAAAAATAAGCATTTTGCAAAGATTACCATCACTAGACAAAACAAGAGTCTTCACTGCAGGGCTTAGATGTGGACATTAATTGCAAATTGAAAACAAAAGTTCTCAATTAAGCAAAACATTTTCTAACCCCCACCTAAATCTCACCCAAGTTTTAAAATAAATACAATAGTGGTTAGGGAAGAAGGAACTTCAAGAAATGCCTGGCATTCATCCAGGTAAGTACTTGGAAAGCCTAATATCATTAGTGAAACCATTACTTTCAGGAATTCGAAGCATGAGTCACCTTCACAAGAATTAATTTTAAAATGTTCAGCTAAATTCTTGCCTTGCTAAAGGGCACATCAAACCCATAACAATTGCATTTAGAGTTGTGACTTTTCACAGTTTCAGCAAGTCAGCTAATAGATGGCACCCCGTGTGTTCTTAATTACTTTGCAAGTGTGGAGCTTCATGTAGCTTTTCCTTCCATCCCCAGATGAATGAATACCAGAGGCTCATTCACACTATTCAATTATAGTGCTATCATTCCACTTAACTGCCATATATATGGAATCCTAGCTTGTTGAGGCACTAGAATGCTCTGGCAGAGAATTCAAAATGCCCCTCTTTAAAGTGCAAATCCCAGAATTCCATGGGTTGTTGCCACAACAGTTAAAGTGGCACATAGCACTATCAATGTGTAGTGTGAATAGGCCTCAGTCATGAAGGTGTTTTGAGGAGCATGGCCATATTAGTCTGTTGAAGCAACAACAGCTGAGTCTTATGACCTGTTAAGGATTGAATACTTTTGGTATTGTCAAGGAGAGCAGTTTTCAATTGTTTGTCCTCCAAATATTTAGAACTTTAGATAAGGACCAGAATCTGTGATCACTGACTGTACTGACATGGGAATTAAAGACCAAACCAGATAGAGGACCTATTAGCAAGGATCTAATTAGGGGAATTTATAATTAGCTCAAATATGCATGAGTGGGGTCCTAACAAAGCCCCGTGGGACCGGGTACCAATATGTATACCAGAGGACTAAGGAATCCCATAATGGATGACACTGAGGAAAGCTTCTCCAATTAAAGTATTAAAAGGGGAAAACTGCACACATACAAATATGACACACACACACTGCACACTTAGAAATAAAGGAGTGAAAGTGGGAATACCTTGAGATGGGCCAGACTGAGGGAGCTACTCACTTCCGAAAGCTTCTCCAGGATCTGCTGTGGATGTTGATGATAATGATCAGGGGTAGGCAACCTTTCTCCTTTAAGGGCTGAGGGACTTCAGCTCCCAGAATCCCAGGAGCTATTGGCCAACATGGGACTATTGGCCAACATGGCTGAGGCTTCTGGGAGCTGAAGTCCCTCGGCCCTTAAAGGGGAAAGGTTGCCTACCCCTGATAATGATGATGATGATGATGATGATGATGCACGGCTGCCGAAATGGGGGAAGGGATGGCTGAACAAGCTATGATCAGAGCACAGACTGATGTGGAGCCAAGCTGCACTCTAAAGATAGCACGTGGAGCCTAAAAATCTCAGGGTTTAAATAGGAAATTTCTACCTTCTGGCTATTGACTAAATGGCTTGGCCATTTTAACTTTATACAGATGATACAAGAAAATCAGACTTAGAAAATTATTGCACTCACTTATAAACTGGCTTACCTGAGCCAGCTTAAAATTAGAAGCGGACAGCACCGTGATAGTAGCAGATGCATTTAGCTACCAAAATCACTGCCTGGCTACAGCCCAGCTCCATCACTGCTCCAAGGGGTGCTCTGGCAGCCATTCTTTCAAGCCAGAAAACTCCTGGCTTCGAAAAGACGTGCGAGGAGCACCCCTTGGAGCAGCAATGGAGCTGGGCTATAGCCGGGCAGTGATTTTGGCGGCTAAATGTGTCTGATACTATCAGGATACTGCCTGCTTTTAATTTTAAGCTGACTCATGTTGGGAAACCAAGACCTAATTTTTGGGGAATTTATAATTAGCTCAAATGTGAGAGGGAAGCACCCAACTTCGCTTCTGAGATCTTATCCAATTGTCTACCAGAGATGTAAAAGTTCTGGCAAGGAAAGACACTGAAACGGACCAAACTCCTATTAAAGTCTAAAATATATATTAATACAGCAAGCAAATGTCCAAATGTGGCGCGTGCGCGTGCACACACACACACACACTAGAAGACAAGCGAGAAAGAGTGAGAGCAGGGGAGGCAAAGAGGGAAACCAGGATAGAGGGAGATATAATCACACCCAAGAGACTCCTCTGGACTTCTGGCGAATGTAGATGGGCTCCGTGGAAGGGGCACGACCGGCAAGAGAGGGGGGTCGTGGGAACTTTCTCAGAGCGCAGACTGACAGAGATTCAGCATGCACTTCCAAGGTAGCATGAGGTCTGCTAAAATCCAGGGGTTCTTATAGGAAATTTCTGCCTCCTGGCCATGAATTACACAATAGGTGGACAAAGGCTTGATGGGTTTACTATTGTTTACTTAAGTCTGGACATAGTCTAAACAATGCATTTGATTTCAAAACTATCAAGGAAAGGAAGCTCGAGAAAGGGGTGTAATCACTGTCCCTTTAAGTATGAGACTAAGACAAACAAACACTATTAGGTATCTTTTCCAACATAATGGGATATTCCCAAGGGCAACTCCCAAAACCTGCCTGTCCAGGAAATCTTTAGTGGTCTTAAGCAATTTTAATAATAATAATAATAACATTTATTTGTACCCCACCCCTCTGAGTACAATCAGGGCGGCTAACAACATATTAAAATTGCTGATACAATCAATACAATCAAACCCCAAACCCTCCCCCCCTTAAAACAGTATTAAACTAGTACAAATTAAAATCAATTATTAAAATAACAAATTGAAACATCAATACAATAATATCCAGAACTCATCGGTCGGCAACATTGCTAGTTCTTATATAACTGAGGGAGAGACCTCTCGAGGGCATTCCAAGGTAATAGCTGGATACCCTGAGGCTGGGATATCTATTCAGGAAAGGCCTGCCGGAAGAGATCCTTTTTAAAGCTGTCTAAAGATGTCAATTGATGGATCTCATCTGGCAGGCCGTTCCACAATCTGGGGGCGACTATGGAAAATGCCCTCTAGGAGGTAGCCGCAAGTCTAGATTTTTGCGGCTGTAGCAAATTCCTCCCAGAGGACCAGAGTGCACAAGGAGGATTGTAGGGGAGGAGACGGTCCCAAAGATAATTTGGACCCTAGCCATTTAGGGATTTAAAGGTAATAACCAACACCTTGTACTGGGTCCAGAAATTAATAGGCAGCCAGTGAAGGGACCTTAGTACCGGAGTAATATGGTCCCTCCTCGATGTTCCGGATACTACTCTGGCCACCACGTTCTGTACCAGTTGCAGTTTCCGGACCAAGCACGAGGGTAGCCCCATGTAGAGCGTGTTACAGAAATCCAGACATGAGGTTACCAGCGCATGCACAACAGTCTCAAGATCCCTTACTTCCAGAAAAGGGCGCAGCTGGCGTATCAGCCGAAGCTGATAACAGGCACTCCTGACTGTCACATTTATCTGATTTGTCATCAGGAGCGACAAGTCAAGGAGCACCCCCAGACTGTGAACACAGTCACTGGAGGAGAGTGTGACCCCATCCAGGACTGGAGGTTGAAACCCAATTCTTGGTTTCGGGGCCACTACCGTAAGCACCTCCGTCTTGTCCGGATTCAACCTCAATTTGTTTTTCCTCATCCAGCCCATTACTGCCTGAAGACATTCATTGCAAGGAGAGATGTCATCAGAATTCGAGGCTGACAAATAAGACACAAAGAAATAGATTTGGGCGTCATCAGCGTACTGATAACACCCAGCTCCATAACTCCATATAATCTCACCCAGCGGCTTCATATAGATGTTGAACAACATCGGGGACAGAATAGCACCTTGTGGGACACCACAGGTGAGCTCCTTTTTACTGGACTTACTGTCCCCGAGTAGCACCCTCTGGGACCTACCCGAGTGGAAGGACCGGAGCCAGTGGAGCACAGTGCCCCCGATACCTAACCCTGTCAGGTGATCCAAGAGGATGCCATGATCTATTGTATCGAAAGCCGCTGAGAGGTCTAGGAGCACCAACAGGGTCACACTACCCCTGTAGATGCTCAGACACAGATCATCAGTCAAGGTAACCATGGCAGTCTCAACCCCAAAGCCTGTCCTGAAGCCAGTTTGAAATGGGTCTAGATCAGGGGTAGGCAACCTTTCCCCTTTAAGGGCCGAGGGACTTCAGCTCCCAGAATCCTAGGAGCTATTGGCCAACATGGGACTATTGAGCAACATGGCTGAGGCTTCTGGGAGCTGAAGTCCCTCAGCCCTTAAAGAGGAAAGGTTGCCTACCCCTGGTCTAGATAATCGGTTTCATCCAAGACAGCTTGGAGTTGAAGAGCAACCACCCTCTCGATCACCTTGCTCAAAAATGGTAATAGAGAGACTGGTCTATAATTATTCGTGTCCAGGGGCTCCAGGGAAGGTTTTTTCAGAAGCGTCTTCACAACCGCTTCCTTCAAACATGATGGAACATATCCCTCTCTAAAGGATACATTGATGATATCCGTAAGGAATCTCCTCAATGTGTTCTCTCCCCCGGACGGCCAGCCATGATGGGCAAGGTTCGAGAAGGCAAGTTGTTTTCCTCATCCTACCAAGGAGCTTGTCCACGTCATCTGTACTCACAAATTGAAATTGATCCAGAATGATCTCATCAACGAAGTCGCTGGACACTTCATCTATAGTTTCTATTAACACATTGGCGTCTAAGTCGGCTCTTATCTGAAAGATTTTATCTGCAAAGAAGTTGTTAAAAGTGTCACAGCAGGCCGTTGTTGGGTTAAGTAAGGGATTTGGCGCAGGGGACACCTGCGTTAGCTCCCTCACCACCCTAAACAGCTCTGCTGGACGAGATTCTGCAGACATGATACTCTCAGAGTAGAAAGATCTCTGCGCTGCACGTATTGCCTCCCGATAGGACCAAAGGAAGTTCCTATGGCAAGTTCTGTTGGATAAGAGTCGAGTCTTCTGCCATTCGCGCTCTAGTCATTGTCCAACTCACTTCATTTGCCTAAGCTCTGGTGAATACTAAGAACCTGGGAGACTCCAGCAACAGCTCAGAGACCAGCTGTGTCAGCTTGGTTAGGGAGTCTGCTAGACAACGGGGTGGTCATAGAATCATAGAATCATAGAATCATAGAGTTGGAAGAGACCACAGGGGCCATCCAGTCCAACCCCCTGCCATGCAGGAACTCCCAATCAAAGCATCCCTGACAGATGGCCATCCAGCCTCTGCTTAAAGACCTCCAAGGAAGGAGACTCCACTACTCTCCGAGGGAGTGTGTTCCACTCTCGAACTGCCCTTACTGTCAGGAAGTTCCTCCTAATGTTGAGGTGGAATCTCTTTTCTTGCAGCTTGCATCCATTGTTTCGGGTCCTAGTCTCTGGAGCAGCAGAAAACAAGCTTGTTCCCTCCTCGATATGACATCCCTTCAAATATTTAAACATGGCTATCATATCACCTCTTAGCCTTCTCTTCAGGCTAAACATCCCCAGCTCCCTAAGTCGTTCCTCATAGGGCTTGGTTTCCAGACCCTTCACCATTTTAGTTGCCCTCCTTTGGACACGCTCCAGTTTCTCCACATCCTTTTTGAATTGTGGTGCCCAGAACTGGACACAGTATTCCAGGTGAGGCCGGACCAAAGCAGAATAGAGTGGCACTATTACTTCTCTTGATCTAGACACTATACTTCTACTGATGCAGCCTAAAATTGCATTGGCCTTTTTAGCTGCTGCATCGCACTGTTGACTCATGTTCAACTTGTGGTCCACCTGGATTCCTAGGTCGGTAGACTAGCAGAATCCCCAAACTATCCCTGGCCTTCAGGCTAAGGTACATACACTCGAAGTGGACTGTATTCCGGACAGGTATCCTAGTCAAGGTCAGGTTGTTTTTATGAACCAGAGTTACTCCGCCCCCTCACCCACTTCCTCTCACCTGCTCAGTAACAGAATACCCAGCTGGGAGTGCCTGCGCCCAAGTAACAGTGCTATCCTCTCCCAACCAGGTCTCCGTAAAGCAAGCCAGGTCGGCATCCTCATCCAGAATGAGATCATGGACGATATGGGTTTTGTTCTTAACCGACCTAGCATTGCAAAGGAGCAGAGTGAGGTTCTGTGGAATGGTTGGTCTGCTCTCCAAATCATTCTGGGAAATGGAAAGAACTGAAGACGGGATCGCTCTCAAACAGTGAACTCATCTTCTTTTGTAACATTTGTTCATCCCGTTCCGTCTATACCTCCCGTTCCCCAGTGCAACTCCAAGCCTCAGGTGACACAGGAGAGATATGAGCCACCAAAATAAGGGTGACTAGGGTTAACACTGTCCCTGTTCTACCCAAGACCAAGAGGTGGAAGGACTAATAGCTTAGTCACAACAATCTCAATCCAAGAACACAACATCCATATGCCTAGAATGACATACAATTATCCCCCCCCCCAGTGTATACAGCGTGGAAATAAAGTGCGTATTGGGCCCCCGACCAAGGTTACAAAATCACTGTGTCATTGCCTCCAACACCTCATCCCGGAAGGAGATAGCCTCGGGTGCGCCCAAAGGCAACGCCCACCTCCCTGGGCTCCGCTAGTGCCGCTGGTTCTGGTGTCCCTGGAGCAGATGGTCTAAGGCAGGGGTAGGCAACCGTTCCCCTTTAAGGGCCGAGGGACTTCAGCTCCCAGAAGCCTCAGCCATGTTGGCCAATAGCTCCTGGGATTCTGGGAGCTGAAGTCCCTCAGCTCTTAAAGGGGAAAGGTTGCCTACCCCTGGTCTAAGGCTTTTTATAGTCCTGGCTCCCAGGGAGTGCGCCACCACAGCAAACACGGAGTTCCAAGGAGGAGGTGGTGGATTCGGGCGCACCCAAAGGCAACGCCCACTTCCCTGGGCTCCGCTAGTGCCGCTGATTCTGGCATCAACTGTTGGCCTGGTGGTAAAAGGCACAGGCACAGGCAGCCTCCTCAGTTTGGCTTGGAGCTGGATGGTGGTAAAGAGAGCAGTAGGCAAAATAAAGCCTCAGCCTCAGCCCCACCCTCTGTCCAAGTTCCTTGCCTCAACTGTTGGCCTAGTGGTAAAAGGCACAGGCACAGGCAGCCTCCTCAGTTTGGCTTGGAGATGGATGGTGGTAAAGAGAGCAGCAGGCAAAATAAAGCCTCAGCCTCGGCCCCGTCCTCTGTCCAAGTTCCTTGCCTCAACTGTTGCCCTGGTGGTAAAAGGCACAGGCACAGGCACAAGCAGCCTCCTCAGCTTGCTTACCTGACCTTACATCTAGGAGATTATGGCTGCCATCTCCCAAGGGTCAGGCTGGGATCATAGGGAGCTCCACATGGCTAAAATATATAATAAAAATGGAGGATGTCTGCTAACACTCAGGTAAACCGGTTTATAACCGAGTGCGATAGTGTCCTTAGCCAAAGAAGATGCTCAGTTTGAATATTCTACCTCTTCTGGGTGCCAGGCCTGAAGGTCCCCCTAATCCTGAATGTAGGTGCCTCCAAAACCTGCCATTTAGGTCTCAGACAGTCCCAGTTGCTCTCTTGTTGCAGTGGGAATCATTCAGCCCTCCAGATATTGTTGGATTGCAAATCCCACCAGCCAATATAGGCAATGGGGAGGAATATTTGGAAAACTATTTGGAATCTGGAGATCCACTTTGACCTTCCAGATGTTTTGGACCTGGATGCCTATCAGTCCTAGCCAGCATGGCTAATGGCAAAGAATAATAAAGATATAAAGGGATCCTGTAGCATCTTTGTGACCGAGAAACTGTATGTGTATCCATATTTGCATAAGGTTTTGTGGACTCCAGTCTGCTTCATCACCTGATGATGCATCTGATGAAGTAGACTGGAATCTGTGAAAGCTTATGCAAGAAATTTATTTTTCTCAGATAGTCTCAGGTCTACAGGAGTCCCCTATATCTTTTTTTGCTGAAACAGACTAACATGACAATGGAGTTTATCACACTGGGAAAATTGGAAGTTTAAACGGGTAAGAACCTGCAATTATCCATATTAGACATAATTGCACAAATGGTTTTCACACGACATTGCACACAAACTGCATAGAATCTGACAGGAAAGTGACATGAACCAGTAAATAGGCATTTTTGGGAAAATATCATGAATTCATTTCTGTTTCATTCATAATATGGCTTTTTTTTTTTTTTTTTTTTGCTCAATTGCTATAGTGTGAAAGCTACTTGTGGGATTCTACCTATTTTTGTACATGTTGCCAGATTTCCTATGGTTCTTTGGGGGGAATTTACTTCCAGTGCCACTTTGTTGAGAGGGATGCAGCCTTTTATGCTTCAGCCAGGGCTCCTAAAGGAACAGCTGCTGAAGCTAAGGCAGGAACACACACAGAAAAAGCTTGCTTTTCCCTTGCACACCTCTCTGTGTGAATGTGTCTCCCCCTCCATCCCTCCCCATTACCTGGGGCTCTTAAAGGAACAGCTGCTGAGAGAGGCAGGGATGCAGTGAGAGCTAGAGCGAAGTTTTTTCTAGCTTTTCTAGAACTTTTTGTTCTTTTTACTTAGGTTGAATACCATTTTGTGGAAAGTAATGGCCTTTGCAGACTGCTAGAAATAGTGCAAATTGAGTCCACTTTAACTGCCCTGGCTCAGTGCTAGGGAATCATGGGAATTGTATTTTTTCTGAGACATTGAGCCTTCTCTGTCAGAGAGCTCTGGTGCCACAATAAGCTACACTGAGTCAGGGCAGTTAAAGTGGACTCAATTTGCACTATTTCTGGCAGTCTGCAAAGGCCCTCAAGAGACAGTAAAGCACATTTTTATTTAAAAAAATGGTGTAAATAAAATTGTTTATTTCTCTGGGTGATTTCTGGTGATCCAATTACTTCTGTGTGCATGTGCAAAAAAGTTATTTCCAGACCATCAATGGGATTTGTCCACATCTGTGTGAAAACCAAATGCACTTCTACCCACTTTCTCACATTAGTAATGAGCTTTTAACACATTATTGTGCTCTGCATGTGAAAATCATTCACGCATTTGTGCGCTTTTCTAGGATGCGGATGCTTTAATCATTTTTGGGATGGAATCACACAGGTCCCCAAGTGATAAACTCCCATGTCTTTGGGCAAAGAATTATATAAACTGTAGTTGAAAACATCTGGAGAGCCAAGTTTTCCTTTCCTTGGGTATAGATCAACAGGAGAGGGCAAAGATTAATCACAGAATGAAGTGGCAGAGTGAGACAGAAGCCATAAAGATGCCAGAGATAAAGAGATGTACAGACTTCAAGAATGTACAGGATGTCCTGTATCTGTATCTCTTGGAAGATTAGTAGTTCAAATACACAGGTGGCTGATGGTCTTCCATTGCCCCTTTCTCATCCATTGTGTCTTTGCCTAAGGGCTTATCCACACTATACAATTACAGTTGGCCCTCCATATTGGCAGGGGTTAAGGGAACAAGACCCCTGCAAATGTGGAAAAACTGCAAATAACTCCCCCCACCATGGAAGCCAGTTAGAGGGATGTGTGGGCAGGGGAAGAGGAGCAGGTGTGTGAGCTCTTTTTCTTCCTCGCCCTCCCATCCCTTTAACTGGCTCCCCATCCCTTTCCAATCCCACAGGAAAAGGCATGGGGGGATTAATTCTCCTCCCCCCCCCTTTTTTTACTTTTTAAAAATTTTATTAATTAAAAAAAATTATATTAGCAAGACAATACAACCATCCAATTTAACATTACATACATTACATACCTTTTTCAATCATAACATTCCTTTCAACTTCGAACTTACATACTTTACTTCCAAATAAAACATTCTTCCTGCATTCAACCTACTTCCTTTTGTCCATCCCCCACCGATTCATCTCCACATTATTTTTACTGCTTATCTTCTTTAAAGTAATATTTTATATTTCTTGATCCCACTTCTTGCCCTTTCATTTTTCAGATTGTTTATTGTGACTTCAGAAGTCCCAGCAGAGGCCATTTAGCCCTCCCTCCACCAGCCCTTAACATCTGCAGCAGTTGGAGAAACCAGCTGAGGCTACCTAGCTCACCCCACCAGCCCCTTTAACATCAGCTGAGGCAGCGGTGGTGTGACTTCAGAGGCCCCAGCAGAGGCTATTTAGCTCTCCCTCCAGTAGCTTTTGACATCTGCAGCAGTTGGAGGAATCAGCTGAGGCTACCTAGCCTGCCTCACCAGCCCCTTCAGCACCAGCAGAGGTAGCAGCAGCTTGGCTTCAGAGGTCCCAGCAGAGGCTACTTAGCCCCCCCCCCACCAGTTTTTGACATCTGCGGGTGTGACTTTCCTCATGAAGAGATGTCTGGCTGTATTATAGCTCGCCCCCAACTCCACTACCATTTGTGGTGGCATTGTTAGAGGGGGGGAGTCGGTGAGAGGGACAGTTAGCCCACCCAATACCAGTACCATCTATAGCAGCACTGTTGGGAGAACACTGGAAAGGAGGCCATCCAGTTGACTTAATATCATCATCTCTTGTAGTGGCTGGGAATGATCTGGGAGTGGAAATTGAGGTTGTGCGGGGGAAAGGAAGGTATGGCGGGAACAGAGTGAAGGGATGTTGCAAAAGAAGGCAGGATTGATGTTTGAAGGCTATCCCGCCTTCAGTTCACTGTTTCAGTTCAGTTCAGTTCTTCAGTTCAGCTGTTTAGGGTGGTGAGGGAGATGACGCAGGTACCCCCTGCACCAAATCCCTTACTTAACCCGACGACGGCCTGCTGTGACGCGTTTAATAACTTCTTCGCAGATAAAATCTCTCAGATAAGAGCCGACCTAGATGCCACAATTGGAACAGAGTCTTTAGATGAGGTGTCCAACAACTCCGCCGATGTAGTTATACTGGATCAGCTCCAATCTGTGAGTACCGAGGACGTGGACAAGCTGCTTGGTAAGGTGAGGAAGACAACCTGCCCGCTCGACCCTTGCCCATCATGGCTGGCCGTCTGGGGGGGGGGTGCACTGAGGAGTCTCCTTACCAAGATCATCAATGCATCCTTTAGGGAAGGACATGTTCCATCGTGCCTTAAGGAAGCGGCTGTTAGGCCGCTTCTGAAAAAACCTTCTCTAGACCCCCTGGAGATGAAAAATTATAGGCCTGTTTCACTTCTGCCATTTTTGAGCAAGGTGATCGAGAGGGCGGTTGCTCTTCAGCTCCAAGCTGTCTTGGATGAAACCGATTATCTAGACCCATTTCAAACCGGCTTCAGGACAGGCTTTGGAGTTGAGACTGCCATGGTTGCCTTGACCAACGATCTGCGTCTGAGCATCGACAGGGGTAGTGTGACCCTGTTGGTGCTCTTAGACCTCTCAGCGGCTTTCGATACAATAGATCACGGCATCCTCTTGGACCGCCTGAGAGGCTTAGGTATTGGGGGCACTGCTTTGCAGTGGTTCCGGTCCTTCCTCTCGGGTAGGTCCCAGAGGGTGCTGCTTGGGGACTGTAGTTCCAGTAAGAGGGAACTCACTTGTGGGGTCCCTCAGGGAGCTATTTTGTCCCCGATATTATTTAACATCTATATGAAGCCGCTGGGTGAGATAATACGGAGTTATGGAGCTGGGTGTTATCAATATGCCGATGACACCCAGATCTATTTCTCCGTGTCTCGTTCGTCAGCCATGAATTCCAATGGCATCTCTTCTCTCAATGAATGTCTTCGGGCGGTAATGGGCTGGATGAGGAAAAACAAATTGAAACTCAATCCAGACAAGACGGAGGTGCTCACGGTAGCGGCCCCGAAACCAAGAATTGGGTTGCAACCTCCAGTCCTGGATGGGGTCACACTCTCCTCCAGTGACTGTGTTCGCAGTCTGGGGGTGCTCCTTGACCCGTCACTCCTGATGACAAATCAGGTAAATGCGACGGTCAGGAGCGCCTGTTATCAGCTTCGGCTGATATGCCAGCTGCGCCCTTTTCTGGAAGTAAGGGATCTTGAGACTGTTGTGCACGCGTTGGTAACCTCACACCTTGACTTCTGTAACGCACTCTACATGGGGCTACCCTTGTGCTTGGTTCAGAAATTACAGCTGGTACAGAATATGGCAGCCAGGCTTGTTTCGGGTACATCTCGGAGGGACCACATTACCCCAGTTCTGAGGTCCCTTCACTGGCTGCCTATCAGCTTCCGGACCCAGTACAAGGTGTTGGTTATTACCTTTAAAGCCCTAAATGGCTTGGGCCCAAGCTATCTCAGGGACCGCCTTCTCCCGTATAATCTTCCCCGCGCTCTTCATTCCTCCGGGAGGAACTTGCTACAGCCCCTAAGGTCAAGGCTTGTGGCTAACTCCCGGTGGGGTTTTTCAGCTGTCGCCCCTAGACTCTGGAACAGCCTGCCGGACGAGATCCATCAATTAACATCTCTAGATAGCTTTAAAAAGGCTGTCAAGACGGATCTCTTCGGGCAGGCCTTTCCAGATTAATTTACCCCCACCTCGATACAAAATAGCCACCCCAATGATCCTTCCGTGGCCCCATCTATATGATGGTTAGGATTATTGTTGTAGGCTTATATACTGGATACACAGGCTTGTACTGGGCTTTTTAATTGAATTTTTTAATTGAATTTTTAATAATAATTAATAATAATAATTTTTATTTATATCCCACCCCTCTGCCAGGCAATTGGGGCAGTGCACAACATTACAAAACTACAAGGAATAAATCAAATTAAAATCCCATCCCTCCTTCACTCCCCCATCCCCCTGAACATACAAACAAATTGAATAACAGTAGCCAATAATACAATTTAAAAAATACATAATTTCTAGTCTTATAGTCCTTCGAGAACTGCAAGATGGCAAAACAGTCCTCCGTGGCCATAGTGTGGTGCCGGCGAGGGTGTTCTCAGGCGGCGTTGTGTAGCCGCCGGCGCTCTTCTGGCACCCGACGAGATGGGGCGGAGGTGGGGCGGCTCAGGCCGCTCAACTGATCTCCCGGGGCTGGTCTCCCGGGGCTGGTAAGCAGTCCTCCGTCCTCCACAGCCTTGAGGATGTTCTCAGGCGGCGTTATATAGGTGGGGTGGAGGTGGGGCAGCTCAGGCCGCTCAGCTGGTCTCCCGGGGCTGGTCTCCCAGGGCTGGTAAGCAGTCCTCCGTCCTCCGCAGACTCAAGGACGGCGCTGCTCGCCGGCCAGCGAGGGTGTTCTCAGGCAGCGTTATATAGGTGGGGCGGAGGTGGGGCGGCTCAGGCCGCTCAGCTGGTCTCCCGGGGCTGGTCTCCCGGGGCTGGTAAGCAGTCCTCCGTCCTCCGCAGACTCGAGGACACCGCCACTCGCCGGCCAGCGAGGGTGTTCTCAGGCGGCGTTATATAGGTGGGGCGGAGGTGGGCGGGCTCAGGCCGCTCAGCTGATCTCCCGGGGCTGGTCAGCAGTCCTCCGTCCTCCACAGCCTCGAGGACGCCGCCGCTCGCCGCCACCGTGTTCTCAGGCGGCGTTATATAGGTGGGGCGGAGATGGGGCGGCTCAGGCCGCTCAGCTAGTCTCCCAGGGCTGGTCTCCCGGGGCTGGTAAGCAGTCCTCCGTCCTCCACAGCCTCAAGGACAAATAATTGAATTTGTTATTTTAAATGGTTCACTGATTTAATACTGTTTTACAGGGGGGAGGGGGCTATGTTCTATTATTTATGCTTTTATGGGGTGTTGTATGTTTTATGGTTGTAAGCCGCCCTGATTGGAGTACCATTGGGCAGGATATAAATAAATTTTATTATTATTATTTATTCCCAGAATGGATTGGAGAGTGCACCAATCATTCCACAGACCCTTACTCTGCTCCTTTACAATGCCAGGTAGGTTAAAAACAAGACTTATATAATCCAGGACCTCCTCTTAGATGAGGCCGCTGACCTGGCTTACTTTACAGAGACCTGGTTGGGAGAAGGCAATGCTGTGACTTGGACGCAGGCCCTCCCAGCTGGGTATTCGGTTAGTAAACAAGTAAGGAGAAGTGGTGGGGGCAGAGTGGCTTTAATTCATGGGGACAACCTGACCTTGACCAGGATACCTGTCCAGAACACAGTCTACTTCGAGTGTATGTACCTGAGCCTGAGGACTATGAATAGTTTGGGGATTCTGTTAGTATACCGACCACCCCGATGTCTAACAAACTCCCTAACTGAGCTGACACAGCTGGTCTCAGTGTTGCTGTTGGGGTCACCCAGACTTTTAGTTTTGGGTGACTTCAACATTCCACTTAAGACCAGTCTGTCAAATTTAACAGGTGTGGCTTGGGAGTTCATGGAATCCATGACAAACATGGGCCTATCCCAATTGGTTGTTGGGCCCACTCATCATGTGGGTCATACACTCGATGTGGTCTTCAGTACAGAGCAGGAATATCCGTGGGTGGAGGTTATCAAAAGCATCGCATTGTCATGGACGGATCATTTCCTGGTCAAGGTTGAACTAAGAACCACTGTTCGCCCCATCGGGGGGTGGTGGACCCATTAGAATGATTTGCCCTCAAAGGCTAATGGAACCAATTGGATTCCGGAAATCCTTAGAGCAGGGGTAGGCAACCTTTTTGAGCCGGGGGCCGGGTTGCTGTCCCTCAGACAATTGGGGGCCCGAAGCACCAAAAATAAATTAATAAATAAATTAAAATATATATTTTAAAAAAATAAAATAAATATGCATGCACACTCTCTCAGCCCCAGAAAAGCCATGGCAAAACCACTGTGGAGATTTTGCCAAGAAAACCCCAAGAACAAGTAATAACACAATAATCAATATCATTATGGCGGGCAGCAGGGGTGGCGGTGGCAGGACTGGCCTGGGGCCGGTCCAAAGGCCTCAGGGGGGCGCATCCGGCCCCCGGGCCTTAGGTTGCCTACCCCTGCCTTAGAGGGTTTAATGGTTGGTAATGCTGGTGATTCTGTCAAAGCTTTGGTTAATACCTGGAACACCGATCTCGCTAAGGCGATTGACATAATCGCTCCCAAGTATCCTTTCCAACCTGCATTTAACCGTAAGCCATGGTATATGGAAGAGCTTAGGAAAATGAAGTGGGTTGGACAACGACTAGAGTGCATTTGATGGGAAACTCGACTCTTATCCAACAAGACTCGTCATAGGAACTTTCTTTGTTCCTATCAAGAGGCAATACATGCAGAGCAGAAATCTTTCTCCTCTGCACATATTGCGTCTGCAGAGTCCCATCCAGCAGAGCTGTTTAGGGTGGTGAGGGAACTGACACAGGTTCCACCTGTGCAGAACCCTTTACTTAACCCAACAATGGCCTGCTGTGACACGTTTAACAACTTCTTTACAGATAATATCTCTCAGATAAGAGCTGACGTAGACGCCAGTGTTGTAACAGAATCAATTGACGAGGTGTCCAGCAACTCCGTTGATGAAATTATACTGGATCAGCTTCAATCTATGAGTATCGATGATGTGGACAAGCTCCTTGGTAGAGTGAGGCAAACAACCTGCCCTCTTGGTCCTTGCCTGTCATGGCTGTCATCCAGGGGGGAGATGCCTTGAGGATGTTCCTTAGGGACATTATCAATGCATCCCTTAGGAAGTGGCAGTTAGGCAGCTTCTGAAAAAACCTTCCCTGGACGCCCTGGACATGATCACCTATAGGTCAGTCTCTCTACTCCCTCTCTTAAGCAAAGTGATCGAGAGGGCGGTTGCTCTTCAACTCAGATAAAAATTAAAGGGGAAAGAAACAACAGGGATATTATTGTGGGAATCTACTACAGACCCCCAAGTCAGACTGAGAAATTGGATGATGCCTTTCTAGAACAGATAACCAGACACTCAGAAAGGAGAGATGTAGTAGTGATGGGTGACTTCAACTATCCTGATATATGCTTGAAGTCAAACTCAGCCAATACTTCAAGGTCTAGCAAATTCCTCACTTGCCTAGAAGACAATGTCTTTGTCCAAAAGGTGGAAGAGGCAACAAGGGGATCAGCTATTTTAGATCTGATCCTAACCAACAGGGATGACCTGGTCAATAGGGTGCAAGTGGTGGGATCCTTAGGTGGGAGTGATCATGTTCTCCTGGAGTTTCTTATACATTGGAAAGGAGAAGCTAGGCATAGTCAAACCCTCATTCTAGACTTTAGGAGAGCAAACAAACTTAGGGAAACACTAGGAGCGATCCCATGTTCAGGAATACTAAAGGAGAAGGGGGTTCAGGATGGATGGGAGTTTCTCAAAAGGGAGATACTGAAGGCACAATCTCAAACTGTTCCAGTGAGAAGGAAAAATGGGAGGTGTCTCAAGAAACCCGGTTGGATGAGAAAAGAACTTTCAACTAAACTACGTTTTAAACGGGAGATGTATAAGAAATGGAAAAGGGGCGAAATCACCAAAGAGGAATTCAAACAAATAGCTAATACATGTAGGACTAAAGTCAGGAAAGCCAAAGCACAGAATGAATTCAGGCTTGCTAGAGGAGTTAAGGACAATTTTGCGGGTATGTCTGTAGCAAAAGGAAGAAGAAGGCAATTGTAGGGCCACTGTGCAGAGAAGATGGAGAAATTCTAACAGGGGACAGAGAAAAAGCAGAACTACTCAACACTTTCTTTGCCTCAGTCTTCTCACTGAGGAAAAGGGTGTTCAACCTGAGGAAAACAGAGCAGAGGACACAATAGGGGAAATGCAGCACAAAATAAGTAAAGAGGAAGTACAGGAATACCTGGTTAACCTAAACGAATTTAAGTCTCCAGGACCAGATGAACTACATCCAATGATATTAAAAGAACTGGCAAATGTAATCTCAGAGCCACTGGCAATAATCTTTGAGAACTCCTGGAGAACAGGAGAAGTCCGAGCAGACTGGAGGAGGGCAAACATTGTCCCCATCTTCAAAAAGGGGAAAAAGGAGGATCCCAACAACTATCGCCCATTTTGTCTGACATCAATACCGGGAAAGATCATAGAACAGTTCATTGTTTAGAGAGTCTGTGAACATTTAGAAGGGTATGCCATAATCACTAAAAGTCAACATGGGTTTCTCAAAAACAAATCATGGCAGACTAATCTGATCTCTTTTTTTGGATAAAATTACCAGCTTGCTAGATGAAGGGAATGCGGTAGACATAGTATATCTTGATTTCAGTAAGGCTTTTGACAAGGTCTCCCATGATATTCTTGCAAACAAGATAGTAAAATGTGGGCTAGACAATACAACTGTTAGGTGGATTAGTAACTGGTTGACAGTACAAACCCAAAGGGTGCTCAGCAATGACTCTTCTTCATCCTGGAGAGAAGTGACCAGTGGGGTGCCACAGGGTTCTGTCTTGGGCCCAGTGCTCTTCAATGTCTTTATCAATGATTTGGATGAAGGAATAGGGGGCATGCTTCTCAAATTTGCAGATGACACCAAATTAGGAGGAATAGCTAATACCCCAGAAGACAGGATGAAAATTCAAAACAACCTTAACAGATTACAAATCTGGGCCAAAGCTAACAAAATGAATTTCAACGCAGAGAAATGTAAGGTACTGCACTTAGGGCAAAAAAATGAAATGCATAGATATAAGATGGGTGATGCCTGGCTTAACGAGGGATCTAGGAGTCCTAGTAGACCACAAGTTGAACATGAGTCAACAGTTTGATGCTGCAGCTAAAAAGTCCAATGCAATTTTAGGCTGCATTAATAGAAGTATAGTATCTAGATCAGGGGTCGGCAAACTACAGCCCTCGGGTCAGGTGCAGCCCGCGGAGGCCTTGGGACCAGCCTATGGCCGGTCCTGTTGCTGCCGCCGCTGCCGTGCGCGCAGGTGCCATTTTGCCATCAAAAATGGCGCCCATGCTTGCGCATGCGTACGCACAGTGGCAGACACCATTTTGGAAGGCCCAATGGCACCAGCGTTGTGCGCATTCGCATGGCGCCATTGCTGTTGGGCCTTCCAAAATGGCGCCCCCGACGTGTGTAGTGGAGTCTCCTTCTTTGGAGATCTTTAAGCAGAGGCTGGATGGCCATCTGTCGGGGATGGTTTGGTTTTGAGTTCCTGCATGGCAGTGGGTTGGACTGGATGGCCCTTGTGGTCTCTTCCAACTCTATGATTCTATCTGTTCAACTTGTATGCAGAACATATTATATGAAAAGGTTTGGACACAGAAGAAGGAGGAGTAAAAATAGGACGAAGGAATGTCAACCATCTAAGGTACACAGATGACACCATAGTACTAGCATAGTACTAGCAGATAGTAATTTTAACTATCTTCCAAATAAATGAATCATTGTCATAAAATCATAAATTCATATAACTCCTGATATCCTGTTCAATCTTAATCAGCTAATTGTTTTAGTAATAATCATCCTTAAAAATATTAGTCTATTCCAAATATTCACTCTATAATACAATGTCCTTGTAATATTATACTGTGTATCCCATATCTATATTTTTTTCTATTTATAATTTATTTATTTATTTATATGTCTTATTCAGGTATATTCATGTTTATATCACATGTTACATTCATAACCTTTTTTATTCCAATATTCTTTAAACTTTAACCACTTCCTCTTCTTCTTTATCGTTTAATAAACTTGTCAATATATCTGACTCCATAGCTTCCCATATCTTATCCATCCACTCTTTATTGCTAGGCCTTGTTGGCTGTTTCCACTTCCCAGCATATAAGATTCTAGCCACTGTCACCATATACAATAAGACTCGTCTATTATTCTTTTCAAATACTTTATCTAATGTTCCTGTCATATTTAACAGGAAAAGAGTTGGTTTCATTGGTATATCAACTTTATATATTTTTGTCATTGAATTCTTTACTTTATATCAGAGACCGCCTCCTCCCATACAATCCTCCCTGTGCTCTCCGGTCCTCTGGGAGGAATCTGCTGCAGCTTCAGAAATCTAGGCTGACGGCGACCTCCCAGATGGCCTTTTCTATTGTCCCTCCCAGACTCTGGAATGGCCTGCCGGATGAGATCTGTCAATTAACTTCTTTACACAGCTTCAAAAAAGCTGTCAAGACGGATCTCTTTTGGCAGGTCTTTCCGGACTAAATCGCCTGGCCTCGGGATTATTAAGATCTTCTTTTTATGCACCTGTATAATTCCCTTAAAGTTTGAATTAGCAGGGGATGATGGTTTGTATTATATTTTAATTCTATGTAATAGTTGTGTTAATTTTAATTGTAACTGTTTTAATTGAACATGATTTAATAACTTTTTAAGGGGGGGGGAGGAGGGAATTATCTTGTTTTTATGTTGTATCTTTTTATTCTTGTTCACCGCCCGGATTGGCCTGCCAGGGCGGTATATAAATAAAAATTATTATTATTATTATTATTATTATTATTATTATTTACTTGTCTCCAGTAATTTTGAGCTTCTCCGCATTCCCACCACATATGGTAGAATGTGGCTCTAGGCTTGTTACATTTCCAGCAGTGGTCCTTTCCAGATTTATATAGTTTGTTTAATTTTTCTAGTGATAAATACCACCTAAATGACATTCTGATATGGTTCTCTTTATAGTCTTGGCACCTGGTGAACTTATTTGTATCATACCAAGCTTTTTCCCTGTTTTGAGTTTCCCAATATCTTGGGCCCATCTTATCATAGAATGTTTTATCCTTTCATTTTCCAAATTCTTTTCCTGTAAAATTTTATAATATTTTGAGATATGTCCCTTATTATTATCAATTTTTTAATCTATTTCATTATTTTTGTTCGTAATTCCCCAAGTTTTCTTGTCAATTTT
Source organism: Phrynosoma blainvillii (assembly GCA_026167975.1). Taxonomy (NCBI): domain Eukaryota; kingdom Metazoa; phylum Chordata; class Lepidosauria; order Squamata; family Phrynosomatidae; genus Phrynosoma; species Phrynosoma blainvillii. The sequence goes on from JANUYF010000006.1 coordinate 17,074,645, forward strand.
ATATCTTTCTTTCAACTGACAATAAAAAACCCCACCAATTTTCTTGTATTTCTTTACATAATTGATCACGGTCTTTCATTGAATCAACTGTTTCTCCTCTCCAATTAACTCCTTATATGTCATCCAAGGTGTTTCTTCCAATTTATATCTACTAAAGAAACCTTCTTGGTGGGAGGCCCATCTAGGAATTTGATTATAAAATTGTTCTTTTATTTTCAGCCAACTTTTCAATAGTGCATTTCTTAAGAAGTGATGGGAGAAATCTTTATTATCTTTAAGCTTATTATATAACATATAGGCGTGGAAGCCAAATCTCATCCTTGTTTTTTCCAATTCTAGAAGTCTATAATTCATTAAATTAACCCATTCTTCTAACCAGCTAAGACAGGTTGCTCTATAGTATAATTTGAGATTTGGTAATCCACAGCCACCTTTTATCTTTTCTTCTGTCAATAATTTCCATCCAATCCTGGCTTTCTTTCCCTCCCATACAAACTTTAACATTTCTCTCTGCCAGACCTCCAAACATCTTTCGTCACTAATAATCGGCAGGTTTTGGAAAAGATACATCAGCTTTGGCAGCATGTTCATTTTAATAGCTTCAAATCTACCCAAAAGGGAGAGTTGTTTTCCAGACCATCTTATCAAATCTTTTCTGATTTCCTCCCAGCATTTCACATAATTATTTTTAAACAGATCTATATTTCTTTTAGTTAGAAATATTCCCAAATTCTTTACCTTTTTTCAATTCTAAATTCTGAGATCTGTTTCAATTCTTGTTCTTCTTTAGAATTCATGTTCTTAGTCAATATCACCATTTTTTCTTTGTTTATATAGAAGCCCACTACTTCACCAAATTCTTCTATTGTTCTAATTAGTTTACTTAGGTTTTTCTTTGGGTTTTCTAAAAAAACAGATGACATCATCTGCAAAGGCTTGTAGTTTATATACGTGATGTTTTACTTTAACCCCTTCTATCTCAAGATCTTCCCTTATTTTGTTATTTAATACTTCTAAAACAATTATAAACAAAATGGACGATAGAGGGCAGCCTTGCCTCGTACCTTTTCCAATCCTATTTTTTTCCGTTTCTCCCTGATTTATAATTGTCTGAGCATATTGCTCTTTATATATTTCTTGTACCCAATTACAAAATGTTTTCCCCGTCCCCATTCGCCTAATCAGTTCAACCATAAAGTTCCAATTTACCCTGTCAAATGCTTTCTCTGCGTCTAACAGTACTAAGGCTAATTTTTTATCATTGTGACATTCAAAATGTTCTATTATATTCAATACTAACCTCATATTGTGTTTTATTTGTCTTTTTGGTACAAAACCGTTCTGGTCAACATGAATTATAGAATTAAATAGTCCTTTTACTCTAGAAGCTACAATTGACATAAATATTTTACAATCAGTGTTAGTCAGAGAAATTGGCCTATAGTTCTTCATTTCCAAACAATCCCTGTCCTCTTTGTGGATTAACAATATCCATGCTTCCTTCCAAGACTTTGGTATACCATAATCTTTAATATTATTCAACATTTCTTTTAAGGGATCTAATAAAATGTCAATCATTTTTTTATAATAAATTGTCGTTAATCCATCAGGACCAGGAGCTTTCCTCATTTTCATCTTCTCAATTACATCTACAATTTCTTCTTTCATAGTAATCAGTTGATTTAAATTTTTTGCCTGGTCTTCACTTATTTTACTAATCCTCTGATCTTTTAAATATTTTTTCTACTTTTTCTTTTTCTTCATTACTTTTCGCCAGATTACTATAGATATTTTCATAATATTCTTTAAACCATTTTTATCTCTTCCTGATCCATAACTCTTTCTCCATTATAATTTATTTCTGTTATAATTTTTTCTTTTTCTCTTCTAAGTTTATTTGCCAACAGTCTACCTGCTTTGTTCCCCAGTTCAAAATTCTTTTGTTTTATACATCTTATATATTATATAGCCTGAGCCCTGGTGGCACAGTGGTTAAATGCCTGTACTGCAGCCACTCACTCATAGACCACAAGGTTGTGAGTTCAATACTAGCCAGGGCTCAGGCTAGACTCAGGCCTGCATCCTTCCGAGGTTACTAAAATGAGTACCCAACTGTTGGGGGGCAATGAGCTTACAGTTGTAAACTGCTTAGACATTCCATAGCGCAATATGAAGCGGTATATAAATGAAGCTGCTTTGATTTCATCTTATTCTCTATTTCTTTTATCACCATTTCTTTCAATTGTTGTCGTAAACTCTCAATAGTACATTTCAATTTCTTATCTCCCGTCGTCTTCCATTCTTTCTCTTTATTTATCAATTCATCTTTTATTTTTTGTTCTTTTTCCTTTTCTTTCCTCCTTAGTTGCCACTTGTAATTTAATAAATTCTCCTCTTATTACCACCTTGCTAGCTTCCCAGACAGTCTTGCTTGGCATTTTCTCTGTCGTATTCTCCTTAAAATAGTATTTTAATATTTCTTTAATCTGTTTACATTATCTGCTTTTCTAAGTAATTCTTCATTTAGTCTCCAAATGAATTCTTTCCTTTTTACTGTTATGTTCATTTCTATTGGCTTGTGATCCGAAATATATCTAGTTAATATTTTCATATTTGTTATCATAGGAGTTATATTTTTAGTGACTAAAAAAAGATCTATTCTTGAAAAAGAATTATGGACTTCCGGGAAAAAATCTCCTAAGTTGTTAAGTGTGCCTAAGATGGTAGTGGGATGGGTAGTGACTGCTAACAATTTTGTTTTTAGTATATTAGTATATTTGTATATTAGTATTTTATTATTTAGTATTAGAGAGCTGGACTTGATGGCCCTTGTGGTCTCTTCCAACTCTATGATTCTATGATTCCATTTTAGCAATTTATAATGTTATATTTTATCATTTCATTTTTGATTATATATGTCTGATGTTCCACCCTTTGGTGAAAAGGATATTATAAATAAACGTTGTTGATATTAGCTCTCTAGCAGAGAATTATAAGTACTTCCCCAAACTACAAATCCCTGATTTCATAGTAAGAAGCCACTGCAATTAAAATGGTATCAACTGTTGTAATTGTGCAATTTGGCTGCACCATATGAAATAATACTGTGAAATAATGAAAAGGTCTTCTGCATAGCCAGTGGTTTAAATGCTTTTCTCCTCTTTAAAGGTGTGTGTGTGGGGGGTGACCCTCATGTGCTGTTGGATCTCAACTCTGATAATCTCTAACCAACATAGCCAATTATCAGGGATAATGGGAACCTGTAGAAGGCACCAGGTACCCTATACCTGCCATCCAGTAAAACAAATTCAAAATAAAGACTTCTGATGTGGTTTCTGCTACATGTTTATCAGTTCCAAGGAGTTCAGGATACCATCCCAACCCCTACCCAAATATATTTTGTATGCACAAGAACCCTGTGAAGTAGGTTAAATGAGAGCAGCAGGCCAAAGATCACTCAAATGCACAGCTCATTGCAAAATGCTGCTTATTCTATGCAATTCACCATACTTAAATAACTGGCCTGTTTTTGAGATTATGTTTCTAAACATCTCAATGTTCCCTCACCACCATTCCCCCACCCCACCAATTTATGTGTTCATTGCAGCATTACATCAGCTTTCAAATGAACCTGTGGCATGACTAAGAGGAAACCATTTTTTAAAAGTAATAAACTGGGTGGAAACTCCCCTTGAGAATCATGAAATGTTTTCTTGCTCATCAAGCAGCAAAAAGTTCCATGAGTTAATGTTTTATTGAGATGGTTGCAACAGAGCTGAAAATCAAATATTCCACTGTAAATATTCCACATAAAGAAATGAGATAAGCTAGCAACATTCTCCTGTATGTAGTCTATTAAATGTGGCTTTTCACCCTCTTTGCTCAGATAATTATTTTATTTTATTTTATTTTATTTGCCCTGTAAGGAGAAAGTGTGTAGTGATGCCTAGGGACCAATTCTAATCCAGTCCCCTGCCAGGATGGACTCTATACCCCAGCATGATGCTCTCTCTCTCTCACTCACTCTTTCCGCCTGTTCCTTAAGGAAAGAGTAGTCCTGCTGACAGCAGCAGTGGCAGCAGGCAAAGATCCTAAAGGCAGACCACAATGTAATTTTCTATGGTCACAGATTAAACATTCTTTCTCCCAATACCTGTCTGCAGGAGAGAGGATGTATAATCAACAGACAGCCATTCATTCACTTCCATTCACATTCTTCTACCTGCATTCTGGGATGTGTATTTCCCATCCCACATTTATTTCAACAGGATTTGTCAGGAACTTAACTCCACAGCTAATTAACATCCTAGCATGGCTGCCTTTCTATTAGGTACCTTCACAAAAGGTTTACCTAATGATTAAAGTTAGGTGCCTCAGGAAAGCACCCTTCAATGCATCCTTCTGCATTCTTGAAGAATTATCAGGAAGGATGGAAACACCCACATTTTCTGTAATCCTAAGAAACAAACACAAAACTGAACACACACCCATACACACAACCCCAAAGCAGCCTTATCTTTTTTCTAAGAAGTTAAATCTCTTAATTCTGCCTGACCAGTCACTAGAAAACAAGACATCAACCAATAGATCTTCAATCTGTGATTATTTTGGGACAAAAAAAGACATTTTTGGGGTGGGTGAGTGAGTTATTTAGGTGGGGATGAGTTGCCTTTGACACCCTAGATCAGGGGTAGGCAACCTTTTTGAGCCGGGGGCCGGGTTGCTGTCCCTCAGACAATTGGGGGGCCGAAGCAACATAAATATATATATATATATATATATATATATATAAAAAATAAAAAAATAAAAAAATGCATGCACACTCTCTCAGCCCCAGAAAAGCCATGGCAAAACCCCTGTGGAGATTTTGCCAAGAAAACCCCAAGAACAAGTAATAACAACAATAATCAATATCATCATGGTGGGCAGCGGCGGCGACAGGGCAGCGGCGGCGGCAGCGGCAGGACCGGCCTGGGGCCGGTCCAAAGGCCTCGGGGGGGCGCATCTGACCCCTGGGCCTTAGGTTGCCTACCCCTGCCCCAGATCCTCTTTCAGTAAATTGGAAAGGCTCAAGGTAATAAGGACTCAATATGAAAACCACTAGTAAACCTAGATGTTACTTAGAGTTAATGGGATTTACAAGTTTGTGGATGGCTTTCAAGATTGCTGCTAAAACATTTAGAAAAGCTTTATCTTTTTTAAAAATAAAAAGATACTACATTTGGCAGACTATCTCCAGATTTTTATCTCACAGAGACTATGAACACTATACATAAACATATTGTGTTGATTATTGATAGCATGAAGTAGAGAATACTGTTGCGGATCTGTTTATCTTTTGATTTCTTATCTGCAGAATAGATAGATGAGTTAGAGCAGTCAAAATTAGCCTATAAAATTTGTGCTTGGGACACATTAAGGCCCTGGTCATTATATTTTACTTCATACCCAAATTTATTTGTCCTTTCTTCTCTATTCCCATTTCTTTCCTCTTTGGATTACTAGAATATGAGACATTATGATCAGGAGCTGCCCATTCTAATTTTGGTAAAATTTGCTTTCTACATACACACACAAACCTTCCCCTGATGTACAAGCAAGAGTGTTAGATGCTAAACATTCAAAATATACACTAAAAGCTGTTAAACTGTTATTCTATGGCCAGCATCCTGTTAGTGACATATAGAAACATGTCCAACATTGTTTTTGTTATGTGCCTTCAAGTCATTTCTGACTTATGATGATCCTAAGGAAAATCTATTATGGGGTTTTCTAGGCATGAGAGCGTGTGACTCGCCCAATGTAACCCAGTGGGTATCCACGGCCAAGTGGGGAATCAAACCTGATCTCCAAAGTGATAGTCCAATGCTCAAACCACTACACCACACTGGCTCTCAAGTCCAGTTTACTTCTGTGTATAACTTTCTTTGCTCATTGCAAAATTTTGTATTCTCTTCCTCCCTTCACAATAACTAAAGTCCCCCACCCAAGACTCAGTGTTTTGCTGTTGTAGCCCCCACTCCATGGCCATTCAATGGCTGTTGTGGAGTAAAGGAGATTGCAGAAGCATCTGGCTTTCTCCCGAGAACAGAATGATTACAGTCAGACCTTGGTATCCATGGGAGAACTGTTCCAGACCCTCTGTGGATACAAAACAAACAAACAAACAAACAAACAAAAAACAAAACAAAACCACAGGACCTCAAGTCCCCTTATCCCTAATGACCTCAAGTCCCATTGTCCTGCTAGCATGGCCATGTGCACATGCCACCATTGGGGAAATGGGGCTTGCCATCCATGGATGCATAAATCTGTGGATGGCAAGCCCACAGATAACAAGGTGCCATTGTACATCATCTGCCAGGACCTCTGGAGGATGCTGGTGGATCTCAATGAATGAAATCATTGGTCTGCGTTTAGCTATGGGGAGGTAGACAGATGCTTTTCTGATCCTCTCCTCTCTCCATCAGTTACTAAATGGCCATGGAGTGGGGGGTATGACAGCAAAATGGTGAGTACAGGGGTGGTTAGTGGGAAGCCATAGTGTAGTTCCATCTGCAAAACTTTTACACTATAGTCAGTGATGTAGGATCTCAGCCTATGTGTGTTCAGCTAGTGGCACTGCTGATTATGCTGAGGATAAACGTATTTTTGGCAAAGGAGTAAATTTTGAATAATGTTTCTGTTATCAATGTGCCAGTTAAAGTGCATGGTGTTCCAATGCTGCATATATAGATAACATATTTGTGAAATATCTTTGTATAGATAGATGGCATATGTGTTATTTTGGTTCACCTGTATAAGTCAAAACAGCTGTAGTATAACTATGTATGCCAAATGCTTTCTGCTGCTAACAAGTGTTGTACTTAATCCTGAACTTTTTAAGGTGAGATCTGCGGCTAACCAAATCAGCACAAAAATTGTAGTGTTCCCTACTTTTGGAGGATTTTTTCCCACTCAGCATAATGCAAATATATTTCCTTAGTTGTTTCACAGGACAACGAGCAGGCATTCTCTTTGTAACTGCACCTAGTTTATGAGTCAAGAGCATTCAGTTTGGTTAGTATTCTCTTACTGGGGAAAACCCTCATGAGAATAGATAGACATCCCCCAAAATAATGTCTTTCGGTTGGGTTGATTTCATGGGGTAGATGAATTCTGAAACCTTGAAAGCTGAAGTAGGGTACTCTGATCCTCCAGATGTTTTGGTGCTGCTATGTTACCTTAAAAGGTGGGGTTGGGAGTCCCCACCAGCAATGCCAGTGTCACTTTTAAAATGTGGGGAAAGTATAGCTAAAAGACAGGTTGCAAGAGGGTAACTGCAGGGCCCTTTGTACCTGTGTATACCAGTACTAACGGCAAAGAAAGACTCCTGTTTCCATTAAATATGGTGGAAAGAGAGGTTGGAAAGGGTGGATAGAGGGAATTCTGGGGTTTGAAAAGAGTGATAATTACCAATTTTTACAAGGGAGTTCAGTGGAAGATGCAGTGTCTCAGACAACATCTGAGGATTGCACTGGGAAAGTGAACAACATGTCTAGGGCTGGAGTTTATATCCTATTTCATGCCCTGGAGATATAAGCTGTTTTACCAAATGGTGTAACAAAAGCTTTAATGGCTTTCCCAACAAGTGGACAAAAAGAGTCTGGAATACTTTGTGGGTTTGGCACCAAAGTGTTAATGCATCGATGGGATTGGAGATAATTCCTTTTATGATCAGGCAGGAAGGGAAATGAAGGGACATCAAGAGGAAAGACACATGGTATAGTCTCTGAATGTTTTAGCAATTGCTTTTCTTTGTTTCCACTGCAAGAGGAAATGCGAAAGAGGCAGGTGGAAGAAATATGAAGTGTTTAGCAAAACCCATCAGTATTTGTCTTTTGTTCTGTATAGGTCTCACATGTCAGTGTGACTCAACATTTGTGCAATTCTAGTTTCCTCAGGTCATCATGACCCCAAGACGTATATCACATGCTCCATGCTAGATACTAATTATGAAACTCCATATCCAGCAGAAGGGTGGTGGGGATATGGCATGCTAATAGCAATTCCCATCATCCCTCATGTTTGACTCTGTTAGCTGGGGCTGATGGGAGTTGCAGGCTATAATTTTCCTACCTCTGCTCTCAAGGAACTCAGAATAACCTAGTTTCTTTTTCAGTATGCAGCAGAGACAGGAAAGCTGATGTTGTTAGCTGCTGGAATAAAGATATGCTGTTTTAATGACAGCTAATGGAATTTTTATTTTATTCTATTGGCAGACCTGCTGCTTATGCCCATTAGTTTAAGCAACAGTTAAATGGGTTCCTTGTAACACAACTAGACCCTTAATGCAGTGACTCTTGCTTTAATTTAAAAGGTCCATTATTCAACAATTCTGAGGGGGGAAGCAGACAAGAGCTTCCAGGATGCCATGGGACGGTGCGCCACGGGAGCAAGGCATCTGCACCGCGGCGCACTGTCGGCGCCCCTGAAAGGAGTGCTAAATCAGCGCTCCTTTCAGATGTCAGTGAAAGTGCGCCCCAAAAGCGTAGGGCGCACTTTCACTGACTTTTCCGCCGCAGCGTGTCCGAACACTGCGGCAGGAGGTTGCCCTGGGAGCGCCGGCTGTGCAGAGGGCCGGCAGCTCCGAGGGCAACCTCGGGAGGAGGAAGGGGCGCCGAGCATGCGGCTGCCCCTCCTCTTCCCTGCCTCGGAGATGGCTCTATTAGCTGTCTGCCGAGGCCCTTTGTCTCAAGGGAAACTACTGGAGCAGAGGGGGGCACCAAAGACACCAGTAGTAGGACATAGACAGCTTAAAGGAATGTACAGTCTTCAACTTTTACTCTTGAAAAAAAAAAAAAAAAAAAAAAGGCTAGAATCCATACACTGCCATAAGTATCCTCAAGCTGGCAGTTACACTTTTAGGACATTGTGCAAATGTTGTATCCTGATTATATTTGTGCGAATGGAGTTCCTCCAAAATAACAATTGCACAAGTGATTGCATTGCTTAAGACATTATGTAAGTGCATCCTATATTGGGGGGGGGGGCTGTTGAGTATTGCAAGATGGAAGTGTGCATTGTCAGGATGTAAGTTACATGATTGGTTGTACAGTAGTGCAATCCAGTACACAAGCACAATAACATACCTACCTAGTATGCAACCCCTCAATTTGATCTCTGGCTTAATAAAATTCCAAGTACTCCCATGGATAGACTGTATTGAAACCACAATAGGTACTGTACACTGAATGCTTTTGATGGATATTTTGATATCAGGTTGTGAAGAGTACTAGAGAATCTTTCCTACAAGATATGATCTAAGGGAGTTTTGTCCCCCATCCAAAAGTAATGACTCAGATGCCAATGACTCAGTCACACTATTCAGAAAGATGTATTATTATTCTCAAGCTGAAATTTATATGACAATAAATTCAAAACTAACATGCAATACATTTCTAATGAAACAAGTGTTTGATTAATGATCTCCTGTCTAAAGGAATCCCTTTGGAATTAGCGACTCTCAAAGTTTGGCCATACTTCCAGCTGTAGACAGCCTCTTGCTCCTAAAATTCAAATTACTTACTGATAAATGCATTCTGTCCTCAGTGTCTGTCAGCCATAGTATACTGACATAACAATGCCAAGTGAAAAACCAACCCCAGTCCAGCCTTAATCATGTATAACTCATTACACACAACTACTGCTGGGCCCTGGTGAGTATGTACATGAAAAGAGACATCTGGCCAGTTGGGTGGGGAAAATGTTATGATGCAAGTGGCATAAACATTGGAACACAGGAAACTGCCTTAAACAGTGCTAAACTCTTGGTCCATCTAGCTCATAGCTATCTATACCATAAGTAGGAATTATGTGGCTCCCCAGGTATTCTTGGATTGATCTGCCATATGCTCCAGCCAGTATAGACAATGGTGAAGAAGGAAGTCCAATGTCATCTGGAGAGCCACATAATTCCTAACCCTGGTCTATATATGACTTCCTCTCTTTATGGTTCAATTAGGAGTCTTTTCCAGCCCAGTCTGAAGATGGTAGAGACTGAACCTAGCACTTTCTTCATGCAAACTGTATGTGCTTCTACTAAGCGATTGTTATTATTTCAGAGCTTTAGCCTTTCCATATTTATAAAGCATGTGGCTCTGTTTAACTAGAGATTATAAGGATTAAACCTGGACTTTGTGCATTCAAAGCATGTCCTCTTCTGTAAGATGTTACCTTCCTGTTGAGAGTTTCACATTTTTTACTGCTTTGGATTACAATTCCCAGAACTGTCTAACCAGTATGGCCAATAACTTAGACCATCATATCAACCTTGGAGAAAATTCTGAGAACTTAATGGATAATATCTGTCCAGCTGAAGACTAGGAGAAACCTGCAGAAACAATGGCAGTTGGAACAGCTCCATCTCAGGGACTGGTCACTTAGGCCACAACCTTGATTCCTGACTCCACTCCTTTATCCCTTCCCCTACATCTCTCAAAAGTATCAGTAGACCCAATTTGAAATCCACAGAAGGAGTGCTTGGCTGTTTGTCAGAAGGCTTGACCACTAACAGCTTATTCATCAGGAAGAATCTGGGGCTCTTTCACACTACACAGTTATATTGCTGTCATTCAACTTTAACTTTCATGGTTTCATGGAATCCTGAGGTTTGTAATTTGGTGAGACACTGGAGCTCTGTAGTGAAGAATTCAAAGTACTCCTCTCTAAACTACAAACCCCAGGATCCCATAGGTGGAAACCATGGCAGTTAATATGGATTTATGGAACTTTAATGGTGTAGTGTGAAAGGGCCTCTGATGGGGACAGAAAACCAGTTAAATGCAGTAGACCAGCTGAAGATTTGGAGGAGAAAGAGGTGGGAATTAGTATGTAAAGTTTTCATAGTCCTCTATACCAGCAGTGGGGGTAATGTAACTCTCCAGATGTGGTCATACAGCAAATTCAGCACCCCTATGATCAGTGGTGACTCATAGGTCAGTAGTGACCCAGAGGTATACTGGGAACTTCAGTGCAAAATAAGATGGAAGGCCCCAGTTGCCAAACCCATGCAAAATGTCCAGATTTATCTTCTGTGTCTCCAGGTAAAGCTGGAAAATGTCCTCACATTTGGACATTTGGGAAACCTTTGGCCTTTTCAATGACTAACAGCTCCTATAAGGTCTTACTCTTAGATATCCTGGCTGGAGGTTCTGAGACCTGAAGTCTGGAAAGCCAAATGTTTCCCTATTTGAAATCAGTACAGCTTCTACCCCAAACTTTTTCTGACTACTGCCCCCTTTGTCTTGGGTGATGACCCTACCCCCCCCCCAAGGCAACCAGGTGCAAAGGGATAAGCTTCTCCCTGGTGAGGAAGGACTCTCAATTCTTCTTCATTGGGGTGGAGATGGGTGCAGCCAGTGTGTGTGTAGGGGATATACAGAAGCCACATGCCCTGGTTTGAAGACTGACCCAGATGGGGAAAGGGAGAGGTTTTAACTACAGGAGCTGTTCCAAGCTGAAGGACTCTTTCCAACAATCAACCCAAGTATTCCTTCTTGTCTTTAACCAGAGGCATGTCTTCCCTACACAGATTCAGGTGTGTCATCCCCGCCCCCCCCCCCCCAACATTGCTTCTTTTGTTACCTCTTCTCTCAGCCTGTCCGATGAAAGAAAACAAGAGCAGCCAGCCAAGTCCCAGCAAAGCTCACAAAACTTAAGTGGGGTCCCAAATGTGAAAGTTTCTTTTTGCCTCCACTTCTCTCCCCCCATAACCCCACCACTGCCACATGCCACTGCCACATGCCCTCTGCCTCTCCCTTTCCCTTTCCCTTCATTGCCCACTTGCTGTCCCCTTTCTCCCTCACTTCCCCCTTGGCTTTTTTCACTGCCTCCTGGGAGGTGTACTGCCCATTTTGGGAAAGACTGTTCTTCTAATTAGTACAGATTGTACTGGGATAGGTGGACCAATGGATTGCTTTGATATAAAGTAGCTTCTTACATACAGAGCCGCCACACACTTTGTAACCATGTACCCTCTATCATGGGTTATATGACACATGCTAAAGTGACACATGCCTTGATTACATCCCATTTGGACTACTGCAATACTCTCTACATAGAGCTGCATTTGGAACTTGTTCGGAAACTTCAGCATGTGCAGAACGCCGCTGTCAGAATGCTAACTGGGGCCAGTTATAGGGACCATATAACTCCCTTGCTGAAACAGCTTCACTGGCTACTGGTTCATTTCCGGGCACAATTCAAAGGGCTGGTTATGACTTATAAAGCTTGACACGCCTTAGGTCCAGATTATTTGAGAGACCGTATCTCCCCATACAAACCACCTAGAGCCCTAAGATCTTCAGGATGAGGCTTTCTCTTGGTCCCGCCACCATCACAGTTTCGTCTGGTGAGTTCATGAGAGAGAACCTTCTCAGTGGCTGCTCCTGCCCTTTGGAATGCCCTTCCACAAGAAGTAAGGCTGGCCTCCTCCTTGCTTGCCTTTCCCTGGCAGGCAGAACTGGCTCTTTTCAGACAGGCTTTTAATATATAATGCAAAATTATGGGATGGATTTTATATGGATATTGTGGTTTTAATGTTTGTATTTTATATTGTTTTTAGCTGATGTTTTTAATTTTTTTATTGTGATATTAGTTTTTTTAGAATTTTATTTGTGAGCTGCCTTCGGTCCCTTCATGGAGAAAGGTGGGATAGAAAATAAATAAATAAATAAATAAATAAATAAATATGAGATGTTCAGAGAATGTTGCCAGCAGGCTCTCCCCTTTTGACAAGTATAACGTAATGTGAAGATACCTAGATCTCTTTCACACTACAGACCCATAGCATTTTATACCACTGTAACTACCATGGGTCCATGCTATGGAATTCTGTGATTTATAATTGTGACTTGTAATTTGTAAAGAGAGGCACTAGAGCTTTTTGGCAGAGAATTCTGAATATTTGATGAAATGAGAATCGATGGGATGGAGCCACAGCAGGGGTATAATTGTGTTGTCTGAAAGAAACACTAGTGAGTGTCAATATATTAGGGAGAAAATTGGAATCCATTTTGAAAATTGACTGTCCTGCTTGGCTACAGTCCTCATCCCTTGCAATTGTCCTTTTGGTTTTGGTAAATCCAAAACATTTTGGTCCTGGGGAAGATTGCTTTCTTTTCAAATCTAAACAAGTGAGATTGTAAAACAAATCTGTAAAACAAAACTCAGAATCATGGAGTTGGAAGGGATTTCAGGGGCAATATAGTCCAATGCCCTGCCAATAAAGGAATAAATGCCCCCCCTTTTAGTGAGTAATCTGTAGTAGACACCATCCACATTTGAACCCTACCTGGTCCAGCTGAGGAAATGTAACATTGCATACTTGTTGCTATGCAATTATATTACTGTGGTTGGAAACCTATTGGTGCACTATACTAGCCATTGTACTTTTTCCTAGGTCAAACAGTGGTGGAAAGGGGAAGGCTGACAAAAGCTGTCAGCTTCAGGCTTTCTACTTCTCCAATGACTAATTTCTTTCATGGCTTTGCCCAGTGGGGTTGCTGTGGTTAGTTTTACCCAGTGTATGTATGTGTGTCTGCAAGAGAGTGTGTGTGTATGGAGGGACAAACTGCCCTGCCCTGCCCTCCTTCTTTGCCTGCTTGGCCACACATCCAGACCATTGCTGAGTGGGGAGGTACTGCAGCCTCCAGAGCACCAGACTGACTGCTCATCCAGCAGCTGTGCCAGACTCTGAGCAGGAAATGGAGGCGATGCTCTTTCTTGCTCACCCAGTAGCTGCACCAGTCTCTCTGGGTGTATCACTCCACTGGGTGCATCCCCCCCCCTCTAGGGTGTCACCTGGTGCAGTTTGCACCCCCCACACCCCCCCCAATGACACCTCTTGCTGTGCCTGTACTCTTTTTATTCCTGTTTGCCACCAGCTACGCTGTCATGTTAAAAGAACTCTTTACTGGGTGCCCACTTTCTTATTCAGATGGTTCACAAGTGGAGCTCCTGTATTATGTACAATCTAGATATTCAGAGTGAGACAAAATTGTTTATCTAAAAATCAGGAAGTAAGTACAGAGTTGCAAATACATTTACAATGGGCATGCAGTATCCACTGGAATGTGGTTCCAGGCCCCCTCATGGATTCCAAAATCCATGAATGCTCAAGTCCCTTTGTATACAATGTTGTACTAAAATGGCATTCCTTACATAAAATGTCAAAATTAAGGTTTGCTTTTTAGACTTTTTTTTTTTTTTGGTGTGTCAATATTTTTGAACCATGGATGGTTGAATGGATATGGAGGGCTGACTGTCCTCACATTGGCAGCTTTTTGGCTGATTTGGTATGGCCACCAGTTGATTTCCACCAGTCCCATGTGGTGGAAACAAATGTATTCATGTGCTGCCATTGCATATGGTAATGCATTTCACAGAGTTAAGCACTGATGCACATTGATGTCCATTGCATGTTGGGTTATGTAGTGTCACAATTCATTAAGGTGGTGGTGGTATGCAACTTCTATATAACTGTGTGAGTTTACATTCTATTGTTTTGATGTAGGATCTTGCCTGTTCTATCCTAGCATTATTCAGTGTAGCTTTCAATCTGAATCGGTGTTCTTGGTTCATCAATTAAATCGTATGTTTCTGTTTGTTCCCACTGGGTGTCCAAAAGCTAGAACTAGGTTCCATTGGGGCACAAACAATTACTTAAAAATTGCCTTGCAAAACCAGGATTTTGCCCATATACTTGTATATCTAACTATATAACACACATGTAACTGTATAATTATGGAACTTAAATAACTGAATGGAGGTTTTTAAAACACATACACACTTATAGAATATAATGGTGGCTTTTTAAAAAAAAAAAAAAAAGAAATTAACTAACTGCCCAATTTAGAGCACATTTCTTAAAAGTTAAACAAGGTAAAAAGTATGTAAAGTACGAGCCACTAGATTTGCTTACTATCTTTCACACTTTCAAGCAGGGCAGTCTTTTGAATGGTGAAAATGTTTTGCTAACAAGATCTGGCAGATTTTCTTCAGCCTGCTCCCTTTTCCAAAGACTGGTTGTGGATTGGCATAAAGAGCTGAAAATTGGCAGGACTTTGTTGAGATCATATCTTGAGCATGCTGAAACACAAAGCATTTTTTCTATATTCTGAATACAATATTGTTAGCTGTCCAAGATTTCAACTAAGACTGGATTCTCCCTTTTCTCCTTCCACATTGAATATTAAACTAACAACACACAGCCTTCCCCCACCCACATTCTTTTCAGACATCTTAATTTCTGTCTTGCACTGATTATACATTTTTATTTTTGGCATGATTAAAAGAAAAACAGAAATGTGAGAGGAAATCTATAGAAAGGGGATTTAAAAAACTGGTACAATCCTATGAAGTAGCATCACTAGGGGGGTGCAGACCTCAACGGGTGACACACCCACCCAGTAGGGTGGTACATATGGTGCAGGTGTGTCACATGCCTTTCTCACTTGCCCAGCAGTCATGGCAGTCCCTTCCATTTGGGCTTTGGAGTGCTTC
This sequence comes from Phrynosoma blainvillii, assembly GCA_026167975.1. Classification (NCBI taxonomy): domain Eukaryota; kingdom Metazoa; phylum Chordata; class Lepidosauria; order Squamata; family Phrynosomatidae; genus Phrynosoma; species Phrynosoma blainvillii. The sequence goes on from JANUYF010000006.1 coordinate 17,090,188, forward strand.
CAGTTTGCTGCCCTGATTGCCCCCCCCCCCCAGACACATTGGGTGACACCAACCCCTGGTACACCACTAATCCTATGCACATTTACTTCAATGAAAACCTTGTTGAGTTCAGTGGGACTTACTCTAGGTCAGTATATATAGGGTTGCAGCCTTCACCATCACTTTATTAAATAATTAAGTTTTATTTATTTATAGTTTCTAATATTATAGGAGAGAGAAAAAAATATGTATCAACTTTGTCAGCACCATATATAATTCAATCATGGACTCTCTTCTTGGCCTATTTTCTAAGCTAAAGAGTTTCAGATAGTATAATCTTTCCTTACAGAAGAGTTGCCCGACTCCCTTGACCATTTTGTTTAGTTTTTTTTCTGCACCTTTTGTAGCCCAAAATTTCCTTTATGAGGTAGGATTACCAGGGGTCCTTACATACTGTAAAATTAAAGCTCTGTGATTCCACTTTAACTGCCATGGCAACATCCTATGGAACCCTGAAATCTGCATTTTAATTTAGTTGGGGAGACATTATACCAGAAAACTGTAATCTCTCCCCAAACAACAAACTCCAGGATTTCCATAGGATATAGCTACAGCTATAGCAGTTAAAGTTGAATTACGTAAAGCACTATAATTGTGCAGTGAGAACGGGCCTCAGAGTTGTACACAGTAATACAAATGTGGTCTCACCTTCAGTTTGCATTAGTACATTACAGTAGTGCATTAGTACATTACAGTATGTCCTGATATGTGAGAGCCAGTGTGGTGTAGCAGTTTGAGTGTTGGACTATGACTGGAGACCAGGGTGGGAATACTAGCTCAGCCATGTAAACCCACTGGGTGACCTTGAGCAAATCACATTCGCTCAGCCTCAGAGAGTGGCAATGGCAAACCCCCTCTGAAGAAACTTGCCAAGAAAACCTTAGAATCATAGAATCGCAGAATTGTAGAGTTGGAAGAGACCTCAAGGGCTATCAGGTCCAACCCCCTGCCATGCAGGAATACACAGTCAAAGCACTCCTGGCATATGGCCATGCAGCCTCTGTTTAAAACCTAGATGGCCATCTGCTGATTGTCATAAGTCAGAAACAATTTGAAGGCACACAGCAACAAATGTACAAAGTGGACAGTTTTATTTTTAATCCCCTTTCTGATTACTAGAGTTTTAATTTTATTCTGTTTCCATACTGCCTCTTTCACATTACACAATGTATTAGCATGTTGATAGCTCTGAATATATCCACAGATTTTTAATGTCCATTTGCATTAGGTACCTCTCTAATGTTCCTTCCCATGCCTCCTTACAAGCCAATCTCATTTCTAAAAGAGTCAGATTGGAAGGGTTGCTATATCCAAGATCTCGTACATGCTACACAGTTATAACACTATGATTCCACTTGGGCTGCCATGTCAGCATTCTATAAGATTCTGGAATTTTCTGTTTAGGGAAGGTATTCTCAGCTTTGGTGCCTCGCCAAATTACAAATCTTTGTATTTCATAGGATGTCCCCATGGCAATTAAAGTGGAACGATAGCACTATAACTGTGTAATGTGAAACGGCCTTGAGAAAGAGCTGGATATGCAAACAAGTTGTATTGTTTAGCATTACCAAAAGAATATAGATTTAGAACTTTCTAATACTTTAGACATAGAATTGATTTGAAGAAACATGATGGTGGAGGGAGGAAAGATGCAAAATTAATACCAGCATGTAGACCAAAAATGATCACTCTGTAGGACTAGTATATTGACATTAGAAAGCTTTTGTTGACAAACTGGAACCAGTTCAGAGCAGCTACAGCATCATATATGATTGACCCAATATTTTTCAGTGGTCTTAGACTTGAGTCTACTGGCTCAGTCATCAAAGCAAAAGTTAGATACACCTTGGAAAAAGACTATGCTTTCATCCTGAACAAGTCCAGCTTACTGTAATTTGTATTGCTAGCAGGCTGATTTCCAAAGATGACTACAGAGCAAAGGATGATCTTTAACTTTGGGTCTAAAATCTTACAGCATAATATATATAGCAGGCCTCCTGGAACAGAACTTGCCCTAATTAGCCCAGAGCACTAATGGGCTAATTTGTTTGCCCACAGACAACAAAACACTACACAATACCATACAATACAAAACAAAAGACATCTGAAGAAACAAGGCAATTGCAGGTGGATTAGCAGAGTGATAATGGTGTTAGAAGATTATTTTACTGTCCCAAGTGATATCCTTGTTGTCCAACAACAAAAAAGGATTGGGGTGGGGTGGGGGGGAATATCAGTGGAGATGTTGACTTATCCAATCTCTGCAAAATGGTATTTGCTGACCTGACAGCAAAATTAAAAGGAGATTGAAGAAAGATGGATGGTTGGAGTGTGTTTCAAGGGTGCTTCTACTTAAAATCCTGTTCGAATGGTACACATGTCAGACAGGAAAGCCTGCATAATATTATATGCATCACTGTGTTCTGGGTTAGCCATAGGTATCTCAGCAGCCATTGAATTTCTGGTTCCAAAGCAAACAATTTTTTAAAAATCCATCCATCCCTTGTCAAAGTAAGGCTTCTGGGAGCTTGTTTTTTAAGATATGACATTTTTAGGATAGGAAGGATATGTGGCCAGATATCTCTACCCGATTCTCAGCCAAAGGGTCTTATGTTATTTAGGGACATTAAGTGTGCTAGAATTCTTTAAGGTCTAGACATTAAGGAAATGATCAGGCAAAATAGAGAAAGCTATGTTTCCATGGAAACAGGAAGTGGCCCAAATCCCAAGAAAATGGCTGCCGTGTTGTGAATGGAGACTACTCCATCAGAGAGTGTTTACTCTAGGCTTGGATATATAAATAGCTACTGCTGTTTTAACTTCTTGGGTTTTTTTCCCTGTGAAAGGATTTCACAGGCTAAGAATAAAATAAACAAAGCCATGGGCTTTAAGCCTCTGTTTTTGTTTTCTTGTTCAGATAGCACATTGATCCTCTCACTATTTGGGATTATTCCAGATTTCCACTGTCCATTATACTCTTCTTTGCTTATGCAATTAAGAATCATTTTTAAAGCCCTATAAAAACAGACACATTTCATCATTGTCATATGCTTAAGGTTTTTTTTAAAAAATGTTCTCTAATAAATGCTAAATACTCTATCATGGTAATTATTCTTTGTGGATTAAAAGTAAAAGAAACAGGATCAAGAATCCATTTAGAGAAAATCTCACTTTGGAAGGAGACAAAATTTCATAAATACAGTGACGGCTATACTGTGTAACTCTTGAGCTTTTTATCTCTTATATATTGTCTATCCAGTAGCTCTTTAAAGTTCATATGTACCCCTGTTAGTCCATAATAACTGTGGGCCCAGCATTGCCTGTGAGTCCTTATAGCAGCATGAGATAGAAAGTCATTTTAGATGAGATATGTTCTATGACAGTGGTTCTCAGTCTTTGGTAGTGCAGATGTCTTTGGCATCAATCTCCAGAATTCCTGATTATTGCCTATGCTAGCTGGGACTGAATATCTGAAGGGCCAAAAGTTGACAACTACTGAACTGTATGACTTTGGTTATTTCTGATAGAAGAGTAAGCATATAATGACACATTTTGGAGGATCACCTGCCAAGTTGACCTGAGAAACACAGTTTCCTTGAATGTTAAAAATGGATGTTTGAGAAATTCAAACTGTTAGACTGTCAAAAAATGAGTTTGCTCAACTCATTCCTCTCAGACTGAACACAGAAATGGGTGCAATTTCTCTTTGGAAATCATACATTTCTGAGCTTGCAGTACATTCTGTGAAAGAAAGAAAAACATTGTAACACATATTTGAAAAATATGTGCAGGAAAAAAGGATGCCTATGGAAATAGAACCAACAGATTTTTCCCACCCTACTCTTAATAGAGTAATTTAAGCATGCAAATAAAGACTGGCATATATCAATATGTCTAAAGCAATTGCATAAGTCTGTTTCATCATGTATATGGATGGCTAATTGCTGTATAAGCAGGATGCCATGTGCAGCAGAAGTATACTGTTTGTATTGTGTTGCTCATGTGGCATGAATGTTTCCAGCCCTGACTGAGCTAGTGTGGTGTCTTGAAACATTAATCAAACTATGTGCCCCCTACCGCACAGATTCTGTATTATAAACAGTTTTGTTCCCTGGGCACTCAGTTCATAAACTAGCATCTATGAAAGAAAGGACTGCTGTCCTTTGGTTGAGATTAAAAATACAAACAGGGGGATGCTTGCACATTCAGAAGAATGTTTTTTTGTTTTTATCTTTTAAAAAATGTATTGAATTTATATCTCTCCTTTCTCGTGTGATGGAACATAAGACCAGTACATGGTTAGACCACTGAAGAGAGAGCCCAAAGAACTGAATAATGAATTATGAAGCGCAATTTGAAGGAAGGGACACTAGAGAATGAGGACTAGGGGGAAAAAAGACCAGAGGAGCAAACACAAGTTAAGCAAGAAGGTGCTAATCATAAGCATGACTCACACAGCCTTACTTCATATTTTGTTAGAATTTGTGGAAGGGACCAAGGGCCAACTCCACCCTACACTCAGGCTACATCGCACAGCATCTACTTTCCCACAATGTCTGTGCATTGGCTGATTTTGAAATGAGCTTTACCTGCATGGAAGACCTCCACATGATGATGGGCATGTGTGTATATATGCCTTCAAGTCACTTGTCAATGTATGGCAACACCATGAATTTCATAGGGTTTTCTCAGGCAAGAAATACTCAGAGGCAGTTTTGCCAGTTCCTTCCTCTGAAATATAGCCTGCAGTACCTGGTATTGGTGATCTTACAACGAAGTGACCCTTCCACAATCAGATGGGATCTGGTACCTTGAGGGTACTTAAGCCACAAAGAGGGCCTATATTTATTTCAATAATGAGCTTGCTCTTTGGCTGCAGTTTTCTGGCCTTAATCTGCAACACATACAGCCATTCTAACTTTAACCAATCAAAAGCAAGGTTTTCCTGAGCTTTTATAGTACATTATTGTATCCTAGTAAGCCCAGGCCTGGTAAACATAACTTCAGTTTCCTAAGTGTTCATTTTCAAAGATCAGCTCAGTACCTCACTGATGATGCTTAAACATTCCCATCAGAACAGAGCTTTAATGTGCTTGTTGGCATCTAACTTCTCCATATGCTTTTTTTTTTCTTTTCTATTTTTTAATGTCATGCTACAGACAGTACTGAGATCAAAAGACCTTTTTAAAGCCTGCACAATAATGCAAGCTAAATGCAGAGCAACTTCCCTGAGTACCCTGCCCCAGAATCTAGTGGGGAATCAAAAATTTAGTTCTCTTACAGTATCCTCTCAACATTCTCTTGCCAGGAATCAAGTACAGATTATCAGTGACTGAACTCTGCTGCCTTGGCAAGTCATTTATTTGCAGGCCTACATAATAGGGGAGAAAAACACAGACCAGCTTGGATCTATCTATCCTCTGGAGAGGAGATACTTTTATCACTTGCCCATCATCACAAGCCTTTGTCAGGCCCCATGTCGACAATCTGATCAAAGCTGCCAGAGACAAAAATCAATGAATTTCAAAGGCTGCCACTCAGACATGCAGGAGTCTCACCAGGCCCCGTGTGATGCATTGAGGCTTATATTCTCTCTCTCTAGTCTTCTAGTCCCCAGGCATACCAAAATCCATCAGCATTCTAAGAGCCTATTTTAATATGTACAAATCACAAGTTCTGAAAAGATTTGCTTGCTCCTGAACAACCTTTGAATACTGTGCTTCTAAACACATCACTTGTTTTAAGGGGTGTGGGAGGGATGTGGGTGGAGGGATTGGGATATTGGATTGTCTTTTAACTATTGTATCTTTTAATTGTTGTAAGCCGCCCTGATTGCGATGCAGAGGGGCGGGTTAAAAATAAAATTTATTATTATTATTATTACTTCTACATACCACTGCAGTGTGCTGAGTTCTGTGGTGAGACTCAATGTCAAGCTTTTTGATACTGTATTACTGATCTGGTGGCAACTCAGATGTGGCATTTATTTTCAGGACTAAATTTCTTGATGAATCATCAAGCATTTTAAAGCTTTTCCCACTAGGTATTCTGCTCTTGCATTCAGAACAACATTGTTGTTGAAATACTTAGATGCTTCTCTGGCTTGGATATATAAATGACAGTTGATTCATGAACCTAGTTTGGATGTATTTTTCCTTCTCTCTTCAAATCTGCACAGAATATGACAAGCCAACATTGGAGTTTATCACACAGGAAGCCCCATGCAAAATCACTCTTTAAAGTAAAAAAAAAAAACACACACCCCGCAAAAGCGGAAGCTTTTAATGAATGGGATTTCTCCCGTTCTGCCCTGTGTGAAAAGTGAAAGCGCTGTTAAAAGGAGGTTAATCCGATCTTCCGAAAGTAAAAAGAAGCAGGCTTTGTCTAATTTCCATTCGGATTAACCTCCTTTTAACAGCGACGTCATCTAAAAAAACACCCACTTTTGCGGGTTTTGTTTAATTTAGAGCCCCATTTCCACACGGGATTTCCCCCGTGTGATAAACTCCATTAGGGAACAACAGCAATAGAAGCACAGGATGTTTACATAATTGACTAATGCAGGTACACTCCTTCTAAATTTACATCCTCTCCTTCATGGGAGTGAGGATAGATTAGCCGTAAATGAACTCTGCCTATCTGGAAGACCATTGCTTTGCAGGCCTACAACATCTATATCATATTTAAGAAGAAGAAGAAGAAGAACTAAATCATTGATTCTTCTATCATTTGACCATTTTCTTACTACAGTGGGGAGGAATGTGACCTATATGTCTGCTACCATGTCCATTGATGGGTAGCTTCCAAGTCTCTCTTGTTCTGCCCTCTTATGGTTCTTTATCTTTATACTGTTCTTGGTCTGGCCATCCCTTCAAACTAACAATACTTTGAAAGAGAGGACTAATTTCTCTCAGAGAGTAGAGTATTCTCTGTGAAGTAGGACATGTAGTGTCAGCCTAAATCTGGCCCAGGAAACAGTTGTATGAATTGTTCCTAAATATATGGGGTTGGACTGGATGGCCCTTGTGGTCTCTTCCAACTATGATTTGATATAGCCTTTGCTATGCAGGAACAAAGTTGCCACCAGCAGTTAGTCCCCAGTAGACTGGTATCAGTGTACTACTTACACTGGGCATAATCAACTAGGAAAGCCTTTTGTATGGCAAATTGCAATGAAAGGAACAAGGAATTGGGCAAAATGGCACTGCAAGTCCCATTCATTTCAAGAGAGCCCCAATGGACTGAACCCTTTGTCTCCATCAGATCTCCAGGACCAACATGTCAACATGATCCATCTAACCATAGGCACATATTACCCTCCTTCTCTTGAAAATCCTGCTCAGATATATTCTCTCTCACATGCTCAGCACACAGGGAGAGATATATACGCACTTGTAAGATGTTGCTGACAGACCTTAACTATACATCTGCACTCTTGAATGCCCTTGAACTTGGAGAACTTTCTGAATAGGCTTTTCGTATGGAAGTAGGATTATTCATAAATATATTATTGTAAGCAAAGCCCTATTGCCTGGCTGTATTGTTCAGTGACAAAGCCGTGAGAACCCAATAGCTCAATAAATGAATAACTTTTATCTGCTTGGTTAATACCAGTACATGCATACTGGATTAATGTCCTCCTACTTTTCAGTAAAGAAAGAGGCTCAGATATTGCCTAAAGCATTTACATCACTTAAGTGGGTCTAATTTGCATGATAATAACCTCTTTGCAGGGGAATTACTGCTTAATTGAAGAACAGCAGTCACTTTAATTAGCATGTCTCCATGCTCCCTGGTACTTTGCATGGATTCAAATGAGCTGCTCATTAAGCCCTGGCATTGATACAAACTACGCCCTTTGGCCAGGATCTAACTAAATTAACATCAGGGGACAAGCCACTTCATGGTTCAGAAGGGTTGAAGGACAGCTTGCTTTCCATGTCTATCAGCCATGGTCTACACTGGAGATGTTTTGTTCCCAGAGGAGTAAAATGCAAGATTTGTATAATAAAAAAGCTGTTCTGGATGTTTTATTATGAAGTCCTTCTAACTATATCCCATGTTGGCCATATAGCAAAGTACAGTATCATTCAACAAAAACAGTGATATCTATATTGGGCCAACCAACATGCACATTATCCTTGTAAGCTTTCAGAGCTCCACAGGCATCTTCATCAGGCAAAGGTGTTAAAAATGATTCAGGAGAATACACACACACACAAGTCATAGCCCTGCATTTGGTCAAGATGATGCTGTACTTTGCTATATGGCCAACATATGTTTTCTGGATGTTATATGTTTTCTGGATGTGATATGTTTTCTGGATGTGAAGATACTGCATTTTCGCTATCACAGGAGAACCTAAAGAGAGAGCCAAATGAACTGGGACTTTACTATTTAATGTTTCTACCTTGAACAAAAGTAAAACATTTTTTCCTTTTAAATTGGGACTGCATTGGCATGTTTTACCTTAACAGCATCTAAAACTTTGCCTGATGCAAACATGGAGGCTTCCTTAGAAATTCAGTGTTCTCTGTGAAGTCAAAGGCTTTCACAGCTGGCATCCATCTTTTTTTGTGGGTTTTTCAGTCTATGTGGTTATGTTCTAGAAGACTTTATTCCTGACATTTCACCAGCATTTGTGGCTGGCATCTTCAGAGAATGCTGGCATGGAAGTGAGTGTGGTATATATTTACTGTGTGACCCTTGGTTGAGAGAACATAATTTACATGTTAATCTGTGTGTTGTTATGTTGTTGAATGGCAAGGCCTCAGGGTGGGAGGATATACAAGGAGGCATTGTGTCTATTTAATTAGTGATCCATTGTCTGCTGGGAAAACCCCTACCTGGGTGGTTACTGTCAGGAAGTTCCTCTTAATGTTGAGGTGGAATCTCTTTTCCTGTAGTTTGGATCCATTGCTCCATGTCCTAGTCTCTAGAGCAGCAGAAAACAAGTTTGATCCAGCCTCAATATCACACCCCTTTAAATACTTTAACAAAGGGGCCTGAACAGACTGCCAGAAATAATCCAGCTTGAGACCACTTTAACTGCCCTGGATCAGTGCTAGGGAATCATGGGAACTGTAATTTATTGTGACACCAGAGCTCTCTGACAGGGAAGGCTCAATGTCTCAGAAAAACTACAACTTCCATGATTCCCTAGCATTGAGCCAGGACAGTTAAAGTGGTCTCAAGACAGATTATTTTTGGCAGTCTGTTCAGGCCCAGGGCTATCATATTACCTCTAAAACTTTTAAAAATACCTAGCTCCCTAAGTCTGCCCTCATAAGACACAGTTTCCAGACCCTTCAACCATTTTAGTCGCTCTCTTCTGGACACACTCCAGCTTGTTAATATCCTTTCTGAATTGTGGTGCCCAGACCTGGACACAGTATTCTGAGTGAAGCACAATCAAACAGAATAGAGTGGTACTATATGTTCCCTCAATCTAAACACTATACTACATCACACTGTTGACTCATGTTCAACTTGTGGTCTACTAGGACTCCTAGATCCCTTTCACATTGTACTGCTGTCAAGCCAGGTATCCACCATCCTATATCTATGCATTTCATTTTTTCTGCCTAAGTGCAGTACCTTACATTTCTCCCTGTTGAAATTCATTTTGTTACTTTTGGCCCAGCTTTCTTATCTATTAAAGTCATTTTTTTATATTGTCCTTTGAGGTCTTTAGTTACTCCTCCTAATTTGGTGTCTTCTGCAAATTTGATAAGCATGCCCTCTGTTCTTTCATCAAAATCATTGATAAAGACGTTGAATAGCACTGGGCTCAAGACAAAACCTTGTAGAACCCCATTGTTCACTTCTCTCCAAGATGAAGAGGAGCCATTGCTGAGAACTCTTTGGGTTTGTCTGGTCAAGTAATTGCAAATCCACCTAACAGTTGCATTGTCTAGCCCACATTTTATTAGCTTGGTTGTAAGACTATCATGGGGGACTTTGTCAAAGATCTTACTGAAATCAAGATACACTACATCCACAGCATTCTCTTCATCTACCAAGCTGGTAATTTTATCAAAAAAAGAGATCAGATTAGTCTGGCATGACTTGTTTTTGAAACGCCCATGCTGACTTTTTGTGATTATGGCATTCCCTTCTTAATGTTCAGATTGTCTCTTTAATGATCGGCTCTAATATCTTTCCTGGTATTGATGTCAGACTAACTGGGCAGTAATTGTTGGGATCCTCTTTTTTCCCTTTTTGAAGATGGGGACATTTTCCCTCCTCCAGTATGCTGGGACTTCTGTTCTCCAGGAGTTCGCAAGGATTATAGGCAGTGGTTCTGAGATTACCTCTTGACAGTTCTTTCATAGCTGTTGGGAGAACAGGCATAGAACCATGTTGTGCTCTGCATGCATGAGCCATGATCCTGTCCAATGTGTTGTTTGAAGAAGTACTTCCTTTCCTTCTTATAAATGATCATTGCCCAAGTCCACCCCACACCTCCCAATACTGTATAACATATTGTTAAAGGTTCTTTTATGCTTTTTGTATGTTGTCTCAATTTATTTTATATGAGCACCTGAGTTAAAAGATAAAGGATATTTGCTATATTGATTAAATATTGCTCCAGAGAACAGGACAGCAATGGATGCAAGCTACAGGAAAACAGATTCCACCTCAACATTAGGAAGCATTTCCTGATAGTAAGGGCTGTTAGACAGTGGAACACTCTCCCTCAGATAGTGGTGGAGTCTCCTACTTTGGAGGTGTTTAAACAGATGCTGGATGGCTAGCTATCGAGTATGCTTTGATTGAGAGTTCCTGCATGGCAGGGGTTGGACTGGATGGCCCTTGTGGTGTCTTCCAACTCTATGATCTATGATTCCATGATTTTATGAAATATGTACTTTCTGGCATGTGCGTTTAAGTTGATTCTGGCTTATGGTGACCTTATCGTAGGGGTTTCATGGCAATAATTAGTCAGACAAAATCTGGCAATGAGAGACTGTGACTTGCCCAAGGTCATCTGGTGGGTTTCCATGGCTAAGTGGGTGTTTGAGCCCTAGTCCCTCAGAGTCTTAGGACTTTTGTCATACAAGGTTAGCAATGTGGAATTTCAACAGGATAAAAGCATCTTTGGCTGGTATTTATCACACAATGTTGTGGCCATCCTCATAAAAGATAAAGGTAAAGGTTTCCCCTTTGGCAAGGTCATGTCCAACTGTAGGGGCTGGTGTCAATAAAAGTAAAGGTAAAGGTAGTCCTTGACACAAATGTCTAGTTGTAACTGACTGAAGGGGGCGGTGCTCATCTCTATTACTTAGCCGAAGACAACTCTGTGATCATGTGGCCAACATGACTGCACGGAACGCATATCCTCACAGAATCATAGAGTTGGAAGAGACCTCAAAGGCCATCCAGTCCAAATCCCTGCCATCTCCTTCTACACAAGCACTTTCTGTGTGAGATCTTTGTCACTCGAAAATTTGTATGTAACACTTACAGAGCAGCTAGCTATTGGTTTAAGAAAAAGATGGTAAACAAAATACATGGGTTGTATTGACACCACCAAAGGGATGTGATGTCAATATGATTCCATGATTTAAGATGCCAATGCTGACGATCGGAAGATCGGAAGGTTGGCAGTTCAAGGCCCAAGTGCTGCATCATGGGGTGAGCTCCTACCACCAGTCCCAGCTTCTGCCAACCTAGCAGTTTGAAAGCATGAAAATGCAAGTAGATAAATAGGGATCATTTCAGTGGGAAGGTAATAGTGTTTAGTGCAGTCATGCTGGTTGCATGACCACTGGAGTAGTTGGACAACACTGGCTCTTTGGCTTAGTAATGGAGATGAGCACTCCCGCCTACAGTTGGTTATGACTAGACATTCATGTCAAGGGCCTACCTTTACCTTTACCTTTATTGACACCACAGCTTGGGAAAGTTACCTTTTTGGCCTAGACTCCCAAATCCTCCAGGGAGCATGCCATGCTGGCTACAGATTCTGGAGGTTGTAGTTTTTAAAAAGTAACTTTCGCAAACTCTGGTGTTGACAGAACAATAACCAGGTAATCTTTGCTCATTATTCTGTGAAAATAAAGCCAGCATCATCTGATGAATTTGGGTTCAGTACTGTGTACTGGTGCCTGCAGTAAAACATATTTATTTTATTTATTTTTTATTTTATTTCTATCCCAGCTTTCTCACCAAAGGGGTCCAAGGCAGCTCACAAATAACAATCTAAAAACTATTACAATAAAACAACTAAAATGTCATCTTAAAACAGTATAAAATTACAGACATTAAAACCACACGAAAACCATGGTATACACCCTATATAACAAACACCTAAGCCACCCCATGATTATAGAGCCATTTTTGCTTGCCGATAAAAGGCAAGCAAGGAGGGGGGCAGCCTTGCTTCACACAGAAGGGCATTCCAGAGGGCAGGAGCAGCCACTGAGAAGGCTGTCTCTTGTGTCCTCACTAGGTGGCTGTGATGGTAGCAGGACCGAGAGAAAGCCTTCCCTGGAAGATCTTAGGTCTCTAGCAGGCTCGTATGGTGAGATATGGTCTGTCAAATAATCTGGACCTACGCTGTGTAGGGCTTTATAAGTCATAACCAGTACTTTGAACTGTGCCTGGAAATGAACTGGTAGCCAGTGAAGCTGTTTCAGCAAGGGACTTATGTGGCCCCTATATCTGGCCCTGATCAGCATTCTAGCTGTGGCATTTTGCACATGCTGAAGTTTCCGAACAGTTTCCAAAGGCAGCTCTATGTAGAGTGCATTGCAGCAGTTCATACAGGATGTAATGAAGGCATATGTCACTGTAGCCAGATCTGATATTTCAAGGAATGGGCACAGCTAGCACACAGGTTTTAACTGTGCTAATACACTACTGGCCATTGATGAAACCTGGGTATCCAGGCTCAGAGTTGAGTCCAGGAGCACACCCAAGCTATGAGCCTGAGATTTAAGGGGGAGTGTAACCCCATCCAGCACAGTCAAGGTTCCTATTCCCTGATCTGCCTTATGACTGACCAGGAGCACATTTGTCTTGTCTGGATAAGTTTAAATTTGTTTGCCCTCATCCAGTCCATTACTGACTGCAGATGCTGATTCAGTAGAGACAGCTTCCTTGGAATCTGATTGGAAGGAGAGATAGAATTGGGTGTCATCCGCATACTGGTGACACTGCACCCCAAAACTCCAGATGACCTCTCCCAGTGGTTTCATGTAGATCTTAAATAACATGGGGAACAAAATGGAACCCTGTGGGACTCGACAGGCCAGTGGCAAAGGAATCAGGAATACTCAAATACCACCTTCTGAGTCCACCCCTCCAAGAAAGACAAGAACCACTGCATAACAGTGCCCCTAAGTCCCATCCAAGAGGGGCAGCTCAGAAGGATACCATGGTTGATGGTATCAAAAGCTGCAGAGAGATCCAGTAAAACCAACAGGGACAAACTCCCCCATCCAGTTCCCTGCAGAGGTCATCTACCAAGGCAGGGGTAGGCAACCTTTTTGAGCCTAGGGCCGGGTTGCTGTCCCTCAGACAATTGGGGAACTGAAGCACCATAAATAAATAAATAAATATTAAAAAATTAAAAAAAATTATAAAATTAAAAAAATATATGCATGCACACTCTCTCAGCCCCAGAAAAGCCATGGCAAAACCCCTGTGGAGATTTTGCCAAGAAAACCCCAAGAACAAGTAATAACAACAATAATCAATATCATCATGGCAGTTGGCGGCAGTGGCGGCAGGACCGGCCTGAGGCCGGTCCAAAGACCTCAGGGGGCTGCATCTGGCCCCCAGGCCTTAGGTTGCCTACCCCTGCACCAAGGCAACCAAAGTTCTCTCTGTCCCATAGCCAGGTCTGAAAACAGATTGAAACGGATCAAGATAATTCATTTCATCCAGAAGCCCTTGGAGCTGGGAGGCCACCACTCACTCCAGAATCTTGCCCAAGAATGGAATATTATAGACTGGCCAATAGTCATTCAGGAAGGCAAGATCCAGGGAGGTCTTTTTCAGTAATGGCTTCACCTCAGCCTCCTTTAGGCAGGATGGAAATCTGCTTTGCTGCAGTGAGGCATTCACCACTCTCCTTACCCACTCAGCCAGTCCTCATCTAGCAGCTTTCAGGAGCTAGGAAAGGCAAGGATCCAGTATGCACATGGTGGCCCTCACTTCTCCAAGGATCCTGTCCACATCATCAGGCAGCACAGATTGAAATTTATCCAAGTGCCAAGATTACATGCACTGGACCTGTGTCAACTACAGCATTCAAGTCAGAGCAAATTTGAGTGATTTTGTCTGCAAAGTGTCTTGCAAATTCTTCACCTCAAGCTGTCGAGTGGTCTTTGTTTTCTTCTTGGGGGCCAGAATGTAAAAGGCCCTTGACCACTCAGAAAAGCTTTGCTGGACGACACTGCAGGCACAATGGTACATCCATTGCACTACCATAGGACTTCCAATGGGCCTTAGCTCATGTTTGGCCAGACTCACTCTGAGTCTTCTGCCATCGTTGCTCTAGTCTTCATCTCACTCATTTCATCACTGCCAGCTTCCTAGTGAACAAGTGGGCATGTCTGGCTCTACTTCTTGGGAAGGGATGCTCAGGGGCAATTGTGTCCACCGCCCTGGCCATTTCCCTATTCCAGAGATCTGCCAGGGCTTCGACAGGATCACCTGCCAAGGCAACAGGAAACTCCCCAAGAATCATCAGGAATCCATCCAGATCCATAAGCCTCCTCAGGCAACAATCTTAATTGACCCTCCACCCCTGCAGAGAATCTGAGTCCCAGTGAGTCTAAAGCCTACCAGGTAGTGATCAGTCCATGACAACGGGACTTCAAAGAGTTCCTCCACTCCCAGATCGTCCACTCCAAGAACATATCCTGGACCAGCACTGGAGAGCATTAAGGCAGAGATGAGAATCATGCATTAACAAGCCAGGATCTAGATACTTACTCAGCAAACTACATTTGGTTTGTATAGTTCAGGGTTGGGAATAATGCAGCCCTCCAGATGTTGTTGGACTTCAACTACCAGCAGTCCTAGCCAATATAACCAATGATGAGGAATGCTTCAAGTTGCAGTCCAACAACATGTGGAGGGCTGTATTATTCCCAACCCTGAGCTAAAGAAACCAAAGGTAGTTTGATGAATAAGTGTCTAGATCCTGGCTTACTTTTCCATCTTAGAGCCATGATTACCAAACAGCCCTTGTTTTGGGCTTATGAATCCATGTTTGCAAACAATAACAAGATGCTAGGCTCAGATGACCCATTAGATCAGTGTTTTCCAAATATGAGACCCCAGATATCTTTGGACTTTGACTTCCAGTATGAGTTAATCTGATGAGTTAATCTCCAGATATGTTGTACAAGAACATTCAGGGCTAATGGCTCTGCTGTCAAGGGAACAGTAATGGCAGGGGCTCTCATATCAGTAGAGTGGTGAATCCACCCTAGGTTTTAGTCTGAACTTTATGGGAGTTATCTAAAATGCTGAACTCAATTTAGGAAGAGTTCTACACACCTTGGATAGCTCCATTAAAGTTCAGAGTAAAACCTGGGTGAATTTACTTCCCTATTAACATGGGAACCATTAACTATTGCTCCAAGAGATGGTTGGGTTTGCAGTCCAAAAGACCTTATGATCCCCAACTTTTAAAAATACAATTTATATCTACCTCGCTCCTGCCAATGTGGCATACAACATTTGAAATAACAGTTTAGCTAAAAAAAAAAAAAAAGTATCTACTAAACTTGGGAATGGCCCATTCAACTGATTGCATTAGTTGTAAGAGAGAAACAACCAGCAGTAGAGAATAGAGAATCTGAATGCAATGCTGACAAACCTTTGGTTATTGCTTCTGTGTCTCAGAGCTAGACAAATAAGGCCAGAAAATACAGCTTGGGGCTTCAACAAATTTTGGCAAACAGCTTCTGGTAATTCTTTCTTCTTTTCACATTTGCCCCCACCTGATTGCCCAGTCCACCTATTATTACACACTTCAGAAGGTGGAGATTCCCACCTGGGGGGAAGTTAATAGGAGGGAGAGACTAAGCTTTGAGAGGCTTATAAAAAGAATTAAAAATGACCAGAGGCTGCTTGCCAAAATTCAAGCCTCTTTAAAATGAACCCTTTTTCTTTGCTGTTCTTTGTTTGAGTCATTCCTTTGCTAGTATGAATGGGGCTGAAGCCATGTTTTATCAGCTAGGTGACATCAAGCACAATGCTGATACCAGAAACCAGACAACATGCAAATAAAAAAAGTGCTCAGCTGTTCTATGAGTGAAACAGCAACTCTGGGTCTGCAGGAAACTGGCATGGCACCATGGGCTCTTTAAATGACTGCTTTGCTTTCTTTCTTCTCTAGCTGTATTTTCAGCACATGATACAATGCCTTTAAAAAGGGGAGTCTTGGTGCCTTTTCATACTGATATTTATCAACAGTGCTTTGAATTCCATAATGAAATTGATTGTGGAGTCCTATCCCTCTGGAACTAAGAAGAAATCAGTTCCAGAATGTATAGGTCCAACCCACCTGAATCCAACAAATGAAATACTTCACATATTGAAATTCAGGTATTTATTTTCCATCATATGGATGAATTGTTACTGCAAGTGTGAAGTAGACTGAGCTTGCACTGCATCATGGGAGATGTCGCTGTTATGAAAATAATAAAAAAGGAAATTCTCACTCTTAGTTTATAAATTCACTATTCCTGAGCTGGACTTATGAGCTCTGAAACTCCAAATAGGAAGTGGGAGAATCATGTAGGAAATTGATGATCCTTTGTCCCTCACACCTTTTTCTTTCTCTTTTGGTTTAACATATAAATAAGAAGAGTACTTCCTACTTGATTTACAAGTGTTAATCCCTGTTTTATAAGTGTTAATCAAGAAATCCCTTGTTTAAGTGACAGACACTTTGTTGTAAACATTCAAAGTTCCTGTTGACTGAATTTCACAAACTGTTTTGATAAAAAAAAGATGACATAGCCATCTCTGAGACAACCCAAAGGTGTTGATGAATGGTAGGTAGATAGGATGTGTTTTGATCTAAGGTTTATGTTTCCAAGTTGTGAAAGGGTATTAAAGCTGAACTCTGAGAACCATTCTGTTGTCTCATTTTGGACCTTTCCAGGTGTATCTATTTCTGCTACAGAAATACACTGTTTCCCCTACACCTTGCTTGTGTTACTTCTACCGAAAGGTGCTCAGCGATAGTTCATCTTCATCCTGGAGAGAAGTGACTAGTGGGGTGCCACAGGGTTCTCTCCTGGGCCCAGTGCTATTCAACATATTTATCAATGACTTGGATGAAAGAATAGAGGGCATGCTTATCAAATTTGCAGATGACACCAAATTAGAAATAATAGCAGTAGCATCACTGGGGTATGTGTGCACAGACTGCACTGGGTGACACCCCAAAAGAGGGGTGACACCCCAGAAGAGGGGGGTTTCACCTGGTCAGTCCCCGGCCCTACCCAGGCCCCATGGCTGCTCCTTGGGGGCATGGTGGGGCCAAAAGCTTCCTCTCCTGGGCCCACAGCTGCTCCTTGGGGGTGTAGTGGGGCTGAAAGCCTCCTCCCTGGGGCCCACAGTTGCTCCCTGGGGGTGTGTGGGGCTTCTCCAGGTGATTGCACTGGAAGTCATCCCCCCATATGTCACACCCCCACAAGTCACCCCCCATAAGTGACCGCACCGGGTGACACCAGCTGAGGAGTAGTAGTAGTAGTACCGTATTTTTCGGCATATAAGACACTCCGGCATATAAGACACACCCAATTTTAAGGAGCAAAATCTAGGAAAAAAAAAGATTCTTAATCATATACAGTCGGAGGACACCTTCGACCCAGGCATCTGCCCAAGGAAAGCAATGAGGCTTTCCTTGGAGGGATCCTGGGGTCGGAGGCATCCTCCGACCTCTGGAGGACACCTCCGACCCAGGCATCCGCCCAAGGAAAGCAATGCTTTCCAGGACGCTTTCCTTGGGCCGATGTTGGGGTCCTCTCCAACCCCAGCACTGCCCCATGGAAAGCAACGTTTTATTCCATGGGGCGATGCTTGGGTTGGAGGACTGCTCCGACCCAAGCATCGCCCCATGGAAAGCTTCCTTGGGGCAATCCTGGGGTCGGAGGATGCCTCCGACCCCAGCATTGCCCCATGGAAAGCAACGTTTTTTTCCATGGGGCGATGCTTGGGTCGGAGGACTGCTCCGACCCAAGCATCGCCCCATGGAAAGCTTCCTTGGGGCAATCCTGGGGTGGGAGGATGCCTCCGACCCCAGCATTGCCCCATGGAAAGCAACGTTTTTTTCCATGGGGCGATGCTTGGGTCGGAGGACTGCTCCGACCCAAGCATCACCCCATGGAAAGCTTCCTTGGGGCAATCCTGGGGTGGAAGGATGCCTCCGACCCCAGCATTGCCCCATGGAAAGCAACGTTTTTTTCCATGTGGTGATGCTTGGGTCGGAGCAGTCCCCATTTTGGGGAAGAAAATGTGCGTCTTATATGCCGAAAAATACGGCAAATTTTATCCATTTTTACCACAAGGCATGGTCCTCTACACCTCTCCTTTTTTTCAATATCAAAAGGGAAGGTTTAGGCATGTAGCCAAAAAGACAGCCCCAGTGCAGGAAACTACCATGGCATGAGGGAAGCTCAAGAGCACATGGAGAGGGTAGATCAGGATTGGAATCTGCATAATCCTTTCATTGATAGGAGTGATAGTGGGTGGCAGACCTGGTGTTTGCAAAAGAACAAAAGTCTGAGTATACTTTCCTTCGGAAGGAACTTCTTTGTCAGAAGCTTTGTCAATAAAAGTATTCCTTGTGCATTGCTCTTTTCTCTTCATAAAATGTTTAATATAAAGTTCTTCAAATTAGGGTCCCATCTATGAGTAGGTGTAGAAGAAATGGGGAAGTGTAGACGGTACATAGAAGTGATACAAGATAGAAGAAAATATAGAAAGCAGGTTGGGAACTGGGAGAAAAAGTGAGAAAAAGCGAGAAGAGATGTTATGAGAAGATTGAAAGAAAAGAGAAAAAAGGAGAAAGTGAAGAGAACAATAAAGAGAAAGAAAGAAAAAATATAGAAGGTTATGGAGAAAGGACTATGTATATGAAGAAACATGGTAAAGGGAAGAAGTCAAAGGATGAAATAAAGGACTTCCAGCAGAGAATGGCAGTGCGAGGATCACACTTCTGATATGTCACCGAGGGCAATCGTTTACTGTGGGGATCAGATCAAATGGGGATATAATTAATTTGATATATAGTGTCCCGTTGAGAGAGGGGAAGCAGAAGGGTTCACAAGAGACACTCAAGACCCCGGGCGCCTGTGGAAAAAGAACATCAAGACATCAAAGTGGGACACGAAGGAGGTAAGGGTGTGAGAGCAAGCCACATCCGGAGTAAAACAGCTTTTAAGAAAGTGAAAGTGCCACTGCTGCTTAATTTTAACTTGTGAATTAAAACATCAGCTAAGCCAATTCCATCAGACTACCAGTGATAAAACTTTCATTGATTAAATCTTATTCTACAAAAACAAAACAAAACAAAAAATCTTTTAACACAGAATGAGCTTGCTGGAGTTAAGTGAGACTGGAGCAGAGGGAAGAGAAAGGGGAAAATGCAGAACAAATGAAAATGGTGATGGTGCACTGAAACCAATAAGACAGGAGAAAGTTTACAAGACAAGAAGGAAAATAGACTGAAAGTGAATAATGGAGAGCAAGAAAAAGATCTGACTGTGACTGAGCTAACTTAACTGAATTAGACTATATTGGATATAAGGACTGAAAATAAAGGAGAAGAAACTTGGCAGTTTCTCCCTCCTTCTTCATTTTGAAGCGTTAAACAGAAATAAAGATCTTGTGACTGGAATAGCTCTTTAAGATATTGAATTGAATTGGGAACATTAAATAAAGAGACTAAATTTACAAATTTGGACTGGACACAATTGAGACATTATAAATAATTAAATAGACTGTATAGACTATTTAAACTCAAACTGGATGTTGAAAACTGCAAGAATTATTTGAACTATACAAATCGTAGAAAATGCAGGAAATAATGAATAAAAGAAGACGAAAGAAGACATAAAAGGAAAGATTTATAAACTAACAGATATACACATAATGCAGAGCACACAAAAATACCACAGTGACACATCAATAACTAAGAGAGGCAAGTAAACAAACTATAGAAAAGAAAGGAGGAAGAAAGAGTTGGAAAGACACTGAGCTACACCACCCCTTCCATTGAATTATTAAAATGAATAGAAGAGAATAGAAGAGAACTGGTGAACTGATTGGACAAGTATCTAAAATCTTGATAGTGTATTTTTAGAATCCTATAATGATTAAAGGACTAAATGATTTAAAACAAATAAATAAAACGATATAGTATTATATTTTGTCTATTGATTCTCTAGAAGTGTAATAGTATAAGCTTGTATAATATTCTGCAATTGTTTATGCTTATATATATATATATTACACATATATTTCTAACTTTATATTTTGGACTACAACTGTATATCTGCTTAAATTTATAGTAAATTATAGATTATTGTGAATAATGATTAGTAGATTAATTGATTATAATTAACCGTTAGTAATTGTGTGATAGTATTTTGATGAATGTATAGAATTGAATAAGGAAATTCTGGTGATATATTGTTGTTATAAATTGATAGATATAAGTGATACATAGTTTTTTCTTGAAGTGTGAATGGGGGAAGAGGTAGGGGGTGAAGAATGTTTCAATTAAGATATAAATTCTATGTTTGTTCTATATCTTGTAAGTAGAAATTAATAATTGACAAATTAATTTGGAATTTAAAATTGATTGAAGGGGAAATAATACTGACTGTTATATTCCAATCATCTTTTCCTTTTTGAAGTGAAATTTGAGTATAAAGAAAATTTGAACTCCACAAATAAAAACATAACTACACATTCTTATTAAGTTTGGGTTAACTTGAATTACAGTATATAACAAATCAGGAAAGGTGGGTAAGAAGTAAAAAGCAGGGTAGAAAACAAAAAGACAGGTGACCTTGAAAAAAAATCAAAAAATTATAGATTAAACATAATTAAAAACAGGAGACAAGGAAAGCAACAAAGGGAATATTAGAGAGATACCTATACTGGATAACAATGCAATTATTATTATTATTATTATTATTATTATTTACAAAACAGAGGAAAGAAAGAAAAAGAAAGAAAAAAGAAGGAAAGAAAAGGAGAAGGAAGTGTAAGGAAGAAAGAGTGATAAATAGGAGAGAGAAGAGAGAAATAGGAGGAGTGAAATAAGTAGAGCAGCGACAGGCAACCTTTTTCAGACCTGGGCCGGTCTGCCATCACCCAGGTCTTGGCTGGGCCTGGGGGGGGGAATGGCGGCACGCGTGCTCATGCGTGCACCCTCCTCCTCCGTGTGCGACCCCCCCGTGCACACAGCCACCGCGGTGGCTACCGCCGCCGCCATAGCGCGTGCGGCTCCAGCCTCCGCGGCGCATGCAGCAGTCACCATTTTGGAAGTCAAAATGGCAGGCGTGGCATGTTTGCGCACGCGCAAGACTACTGCGCATGCGCAAACGCGTTGCGACCACCATTTTGACTCCCAAAATGGCAATCGCCGCGAGCGCTGCTGAAAATGCTCTCCGACGGCGGCGAGCAGCGGCCAAAGGTAGCCGCCATTGCCGCCGCCGTGCACCACCGCTGGAGCACGTTTTCAGATCTGCTTGTGGCGATCGCCATTTTGATAGTCAAAATGGTGGTCGCGGCGCGTTTGCGCATGCGCAGTAGTCTTGCGCGTGCACAAATGTGTCGTGACCACCATTTTGACTTTCAAAATGGTGATCGCCGCGAGCGCACCCAAAAACGCGCTCCAGCGGCGGCGACAACCTCCGGCCTGGGCCGCTAAGTCCAGGGCCCGGGGCCTTAACCAGCCCCCGGGCCGTAGGTTGCCGGTCCCTGAAGTAGAGAATTTGGGAATAAATAGAGGAAAGGTATAAAAGGATTATAAGGAGAGGAGAACAAAAAGTAAGAGATTAAAGTAAGAGATTAAAAGAGTGAAGAATACAATATGGTGGCTTCAAGGAGAGTAGCACAAATTGGGAATCAAAGAAGGCCCTCTTTGGAAACATCGGGGAAAGATAACAACCAAATTGGGCAAATATTATAAGAAATTAAGTGATCCCATGAAGAGATCAACCAATCTAGAATAGAAATGAAACAAGAGATGAGAGATCTGAGAGAAGAGATGAGACAAGATTTGAAAAAAGAGTTCTATTTAATTAGACAAGATTAACAGAGATATTGGAAAAAATCACAGGAAAAGTGAAGAAGTTGGAAATTACTACAAAGAAACTAGAAGGGAAAGTAGAATATTTAAATGTGACACAAAGAGAAGATCAGGAAACTCTATTGAGAATTGAATTGAAACAAAGGGAATATTGTTTAAAATTAAAAGGATTACTGGAACAATTGAATGAAAACTTGTACGGATTTCTTACCCCCTTCTTAGCAAAATATATAGACTCACCTCTACAACAATTCAGTTGGGAAATAGACAGAATGTATAGGTTGAATTCAAAAGTAGCTAAGCTAAAAAGTCTCACAAGAGATGTGGTAATTTATCTAGTATGAAAACAGATGAGAGATGGAATTGTCCAGAAAAATTACAAAACTAAACTAGTAATTCAAGGTAATGAAATTAAAATCGTCAAGGACACACTAACAAAAATTCTCAGAAAAAGAAGTGATTACAATTTTTTGACAGAACAATTGAAATACTACCGAATCCCAAATAGATGGGAAGATACAGAAGGGCTATCCCTGAAATGGAAACAAAAAAGACATAAAATAGACTCAAGTGAGAAAGCTGGAGATTTTTGGGAAAGATATAGGAAGGAGATTGAACAAAGTAAAATAAGGAGACTAGAAAATTATAAAGATGAAAATGAAGGTGTAGAAGAAGGTACTTCATTGAGAAGTGGAAGAACCTATTACAGAAAGAGATTTGGAAGAGAAAAGAAAAAAGGGAGACAAAGGAAGAGAGGAAAAAGAGGAGAGAAGAAAAGAAGAAGATCTAGATGAGGAAGAAGAGGAGTTGACAAGAGGAGGCAAATTGGAAGAGGAGATAAGAGGAGAAGAGGATACAAAGGAAGAAGAACAAAGAGAAGTAACAGAAGTAACAGAAGAAGATTATTAAACACAATAGTTGAATATACTCAAATACATTTCCCCTTCTTGATTGGATTGGTGTTAAGAAATAATGAAAATACTAACCTGGAATGTGAAGGAACTAAATTAAAAGGAAAAAAGTCTTTCACTATCTTTGGAAGAAAAAATGTGATTAACTCTGTTTGCTAGAGACCTATATCAAACAAAAAGATAACTTCTTAGAAACATGAAATTAAGGAAAGAATATATCTCATCTAGTTCTAGGAAAAAAGGGGTAGTGCTATATGTAAATAATCAGATAAATTCAAAGGAAATATTTAAAGACACAGATGGTTATTATGTAGGAATAGAAATTAATTGGCAGGAGAATAATGTATTAGAAATAGGAATTTATTGTCTGCAAGAAAATAAGAGAGCTTTTTACACATAAAAAATACATGAAAAATTGATAGATTTAGATCATGAAAAAAATCATGATTATGGAGGACTATAATGGGGTGATTGAACCCAGATTAGATAGAAAAACAGGAGAAAAAATAAAACAGAACCAAGGTGCTTTTTAAAAGATGACACAGGATTTAAGATTAATAGATGGATGGAGATACCTTAATTATCAGGCACAAGAATACACATTCTATTCAGAAAGACACAGATCCTTATCCAGATTGGATATGTTTTTATTGTCTAAGACTTTAACAAATAACATTAAAAGTATAGGAATGCTACCGCATACCCTATCTGACCATAATCCTGTATTGACAACAAAAGAACATAAGAGACCTTTATTAGGCCCCAAAGAGAAAGGCTTAGAGAAAAAAACAAATAACACAGAAGTGAATGAAAAAATAATTTTTTTGCAAAAATGTATTTCTATTGAAATGACAGGAGAATTGGAAAGAAAACTGAAAATGGCCAAAGAAAATAAATGTGAACATTCAAACAAACCAGGAAAATGGTTAGCTTTTAAACTAAGAAAGAAAAGGGAGAAAAAAAAGGCTGTAATTAAAATCAAAGATGGGGAAGTAATATATACAAAACATGAGAATATAATAAAACCTTTTACAAAGTCTACTCACAGTTATAAAAAGAACAAAAAATAAATTTGGAAAATATAAAAAAATTACTTGGAAGGGAGAAAATTCCTAATGCCTAAAGAGAAGCAGCACTAGAAATTAAATTACAAAATTACAATTGGAGAAATAGCAGATGCTATTAAAAATTGTAAAAATGGGAAATCTCCCAGGCCTGATGGGTTTACTTAATTATAGTATAAAACTTTCCAAGAAGACCTGATTATCCCTCTACAGCAGACAATGAATGATATCATAGAATCATAGAATCATAGAGTTGGAAGAGACCACAAGGGCCATCCAGTCCAACCCCCTGCCATGCAGGAACTCCCAATCTTAAAAGAGGGAATACCAGAATCTTGGAGAGAAGTGGAGATAGTAGTAATCCCCAAAGAAGGAAAAGATAACATAGATCCAAAAAACTATAGACCCATTTCATTATTTAATCTAGATTATAAAATATTTACTTCAATCATGGTGAATAGACTAAGGGGAACTGCAGACAGGTGGCTCTGGCCCATCCCGGGAAGTGGCAGATCGGGCCCACAGCAATTCCATGCTGTGGCCCCGGTCCTCCCCTTTGCTGCCCTGGAAAGAGTGGCAAAATACTGCTCCTTTCTGGGATGGTAAAAGGCCACCCTAAGAGCTGGTGCATGGCTCTTCAGTGTCCTTTTCGGTGCAGCATGTCAGAACGTTTCGCCAGAAGGGCATTCTGATGGCGCATGCTGTGTGTAATGGCGCGCATCATCAGGACAGCTTTGGCGTGGGATTGGGGTGGTTGGCATGCAGCTACCAGCCCCAACTATGCCTCCAGGCTGGCCCTTTGGGCTGGTCTGCAGAGGCCCTAAAATTTTGTATGAAAGATTGGATTAATGAGGATGAAAGGAGTTTCCTAACAAAAAGACACATGAGGGAGAATATGAGGTACATTTTAGATATATTGGAATATTTAGATATATTGGAAAATGGGACTTACCTTTGTGGATCTTGAAAAGGCCTTTGATTTGGTAAACTGGCAGACTTTATATGAAATACTTGATAGAATGAATTGAGAACAAAACTGTACCAATTGGATAAAAGAAATTTATAAAACACAAACAGCAAGAGTAGTAATAAATGGAGAAATAATTCCAAATAAGTAAAGGAACAAGACAAGGATGTCCACTATCCTCCCTGGTATTTTTGTTAGTGATCGAAAGACTAATATTAATTTTTTTTTTTAAAAAAAATGGCAAAATACAAGGTGTGAGGAAAAAGAAAATATCAATATAAGATTAAAGCCTTGGCAGATGATCTGGTGATCATCTTAGAAAATCTGTGTGTGAGTGCTGAAGAAGTAAGAAATACACTAGAGGAATTTGGAAATATGACAGGATGTAAAATGAATAAAGAAAAATCTGTAATCCTCACCAAAAAATATGGCAAAGATTAAAGAACAAAAATTAAGCTAAAAATGGGAATCAAAGTACAGAATAACGTGAAATATCTGGGAATAAATATTACAAAGAAGACAATAGATCTTTATGAGAAAAAAGTATAAGAAAATTTGGAATGAGATTTAAAAAAAGACTTGATAAATTCGAACAAACTAAATATATCTTTATTAGTCAGAATATCTACCATAAAAATGACAATCTTGCCCAAGATGTTATTCCTATTAGAAATGATACCAATTATTACAATGATAAACTATTTAAGTAATGGAACAGAGACATTTCCAAGTTCATATGGAATGGGAAGAAACCGAGGATAAGATTTAAAACATTGCAGGATTCAAGCGAAAAGGGTGGGTTAGGAGTTCCAAATTTCAAATTATAACTTCAAGCTTGCGCTCTCACATGGATAAAAGAATGGGACCCTGAGAGATAGGAGACTACTAGAACTAGAGGGAGATGATTTAAAATTTGGATGGCATGCTTATTAACATTATGGAAAGGAAAAGGCTAATACAAATTTTAATGTTCATTGTGTAAGAAGAACATTATTACGTGTCTGGGAAAAAAATATAAGGAGAAAATTTAAAGAAGAACTCCCCAATGGATTTCACCTCAGGAAGCATTTCACAAAAGAGAAATAACAACAGATAATAAATGGCTCATATATAGACTACTACTTAGAAAGCAGGACAACAAATTCCATGTGAAATCCCAAAAGGATTTAAGGAAAGAAGGATATGAGACAGATTGGTTTACATATATCCAAATTAGAGAACACTACAAAATGGATAATCAGTTATATGGGTTTGAAGATAAAGAAACAATTTTTGATAAAAAATTATGCAAAGACCAGGGCAAGATAATTGGAATTTTTTAATAAAATTCTTTTGAATTTAGATTTAGAGGAAGAAATAGTCAAAAAGGAAATGATTCAGTGGATGCAGAATGTGAGTTTAAAAAATGAGAAAACATCTGGATAAAAATGTCAAAATATACAATATCACAAAATTTGCTAAAGAAAGTCAAAGAAGAAAGTGCAAAGTTCAACTTACTGCTGAACATAAAGAAAACAAAAATAATAACCACAGAGGATCTATATAAATTCAACCAAGACAATGAAGAAATTGAAATAGTTAAAGAGTCCCTGTACCTTGGATCAAACATTGATCAGAAAAGAGACAGCAGTCAAGAAATCAGAATAAGATTAGGAATAGGAAGGCTAGCCATGAATGAATTGGACAAGACTATACAACTGAGGACTAAAGTTAGAATTGTCCAAGCCATGGTAGTTCCCATCACCATGTATGGATGTGAGAGCAGGACAGTGATGAAAGCGTATAAAAAGAAATTCAACACATTTGAGATATGGTACTGAAAAAGAGTGCTGAAGATACCATAGAGATAGTCAAAAGGACAAACAAATGGTGCCTTGAACAGTTCAAGACTGGAATTTTCCTGGAAACCAAGATGATCAAGAGGGTAGTAGAAAGAGAGGAAGACTACACACAAGAAGTCTAGACTAAATTAGGAGATCACAGGCTGAATTTGCAGGGCCTGAGCAGGGCAGTGGAGAATAGGGGGTCTTGAAGGTGTCTCATTCACATGGTCTCTATGAGTCAGGGTCGACTTAAGAGCAGTTAACAACAACAAACAACTCTTAATCTAGTATTAAATACTACTACTACTACTACTACTAATAATAATAATAATGTGAAATTCTATCTCAAGAAGAAAGAAGACACCCCTTCCCCATTTTTGATGTTTCCATCTGAATAATGGATGACCAACTCTGGACTGACCTTTTTAATTTTGATTTTTCAAAGATTTGGAGCGGGTGGCTGTTTTCATTTGTTCTACTGTTAGGAAGGATCTAATTAGGGGAATTTATAATTAGCTCAAAATATGCAAGAGTGGGGCCCTAACAATACCCCGCAAGACCAGAGTACCATTGTGTATACCAGAGGACTAAGAGATCCCACAATGGATGATGCTGAGATGAGCTTCTTCAATTAAGGTCTAAATATTTATTAACAGGGGAAAATTGCACACATACAAATATGGCACACACACTCACTGCACACTTAGAAGCAAAGGAGTTGAAGCAGGAATAGATTGAGATGGGCCAAACTACAGGAGATACTCACTTCTGAAGGCTTCACTGGGATCTGCTGTGGATGTGGATGGTGGTGATGATGATGATGATGATGCATGGCCACTGAAATGTGGGAAGGGATGGCCGAGGGAGCTATGATCAGAGCACAGAATGATGCACTCTAAGGATAGCACGTGGAGTCTAAAAATCTAGGGGTTTATATAGGAAATATCTAGCTTCTGACTGTAGACTTGATGGCTTGGCTGAAGCCTGGAGAAAGGCACTGATTGCCTGGGCTTTGTTAAGCCAAGGTGTGAGGATGACCTAAACAATGCACACACAATCAAGGAGGGAGGCTAGAGAGAAAAGGGTGCAGTTCAATCTAATCACTGCCCCATCAGGAGTAAGATTCAGGACAAACAAGCGCTATTATGTTGACTTTTGGGATAATGGACTTTCCCCTTTAGCAACTCCCAAACTTGCCTGGCAGGGAATTTTCCAGTTGTTCGGGCAGGCCTTTTCCTGTGCCAACCTGACTTACCATCTAGAGGCTTGACTGACATCCCACAGAGGTCAGTTTGAGGTCATAGAGGGAACTTCACATGTCTCAAAATTTTATTAAAATCATACATGCTAACACTGCCTTCTCAAGTTCAATATTCTTAAGGTTGGCACAATGTAAATAGCTCTGCTTTCCACCAACCCAATACTAAAAGCAATGATAACCAGGGAGTGGAGTATTTTTCAGTCATCCTGGTTTTTGTTTCAGTCTGTTGTTATTGTTGTGTGCCTTCGTCAGCTCTGACTTGTGGTGAGCCTAAGGCAAACCCTATCAGGGAGTTTTCTTGGCAAGTTTCTTCAGAGGAAGTTTGCCATTTCCATCTTCTCAGGCTGAGAGATTGTAATTTGCCCATGGTCATCCAGTGGGATTCCATGACTGAGCGGGGATTCAAACGCTGGTCTCCAGAGTGCTAGTCCAACACTCAAACTCACTATGTCACACTAGTAAGGAGAAGACCCTAATTTATTCTGACCTATGCCCATCCATTTTCCATTACTGAATGTAGCCTTAAAACTCTCTTTCAAGCTCCAAAAGAAAATAAAGTGGGGGAGTAACACTAGTCTTTCTCCTTCCTAATTCTTCACAAGGTCACTTCAACCAATTTATTCCTAACTTATATATGATTAGGAAGCATTCTACAAGAAAGAGTTCTACTTTGATAGGATATGAGACTTTGCCCAGAGCTTGGAAATAACTAGTTATAATTAGTCATAATCAATTTCTTTCCCAGGAGGGAAGTTCTAAGCCTATAAATCAACAGCTGTAAGTTAACTAGGGATAACTTTGCAGTAGTTACAAGGCTGTAGCTTCAGTAAATGATGGAAGAAAGAGATGTCATGGTTCACCTAGTGGCCCCTTCTGCTGTGACCTAGGTCCTCATGCTCTGACGCAGATGTTGAGGTGACAAGGCATGATGGAAGCAGAGTTTCATACCACAAACATATAGCATTCACATGTGGTCAGTTTTAAAGTTAAATCTATTTCTTTGTTTCTAAAATATTTAGTTACTTTTCATAAATGAGAAACTGAGAGTTACATTTAAAAATATAAATATAACTTCATAAGGAAACCTTAGGAATTATAGCAGTGACTAATTACTTTTAAATTAAATTTATAAACTATGGTTATGTGCCTTCAGACCTATGGTGACCCTATCCTCAGGTTTTCTTGGTGAGATTTAGAGAAGGATTGCAACTGTCTTCTTCTTAAGGTTGAGAGAGTGTGACTTGTCCAGGATCATCCAATGGGTTTCCATGGATGAATGAAAATTCCAGCCCTGATCTCCCAGAGTCCCAATCTAATGCTTAAATTACTATATGAAATAGGCTCTGTTTAAACAAAACCATAAACAGAGATGACTACACCCACGATGTCCAGAAATGTAGCAATGCCAGTCTGTTGCACAAAATACCACTGAGTTTCTTGTGGGACCTTTAAGGACTAATTAATTTATAGCAGCATTAGCTTTCAGGGAGGGAAGTCCATTTCATCAGATGCATGAATTTTCCATGGTTTACTGAAGCAAGATTAATGAAAACATCAAAGTCTGTCTGTCTATCTGTCTGTTCTTCCCTCCCTTTCTGTCCCCCTCCCCTTTCTTCCCATAAATCCAGGTCTGGCTCCAGAAGGTGGTAAGACCAACAATTTGCATTTTCACTTTGCATAATCAAAATGTATCGTTTATTGCTCAATTGATCAGTCAGTACATCAATGACATGCTGTATCTCTAAACATTTCATTGAATGAGACAAAATCTTGTTCTGATTTAATTTTATTTTGCTTTTGTTTTCCATCTGAAGCCTCTGCAGTATAAAAGCTAAATAAATACAGATGTACACTTGGCAGTTCAGTCTAATTTAACATTAAGTCATTTATGGTATTCAAAATTCAAATGCAAAAGCTTTTTTTTATTTCCATATAAAAAATAGACTAACTTTACACAAACATATCACATACATTACACATAAAAAAAAATGCAAAAGATTTTGATGATTCCAAGAACACAAAATCTTTCATGAGAAGATAGGGTACAAGGCCTTGAGTGAGCAGACATGTTTTCCCAGTCTGCCTTGAGAACTGAGCACATGTGCTCTACAGAGATTGACACCTCCACACACTTTCTCATTTCTTCCCAGATTCTGGTTTGATTTATTAGCCTAGAAATTACCAGCAAGGCCACAAGTTCAAAGTATCAGTTTCATCATTTCTGGATGGCTCTTCTAGTTCTTGCTCAAACACCATCACAAACTTTTCTCACTTAACTGTTTCTTCTTCTGTCCATCAGTTTTTAGCTGGTTGGGAAAACAGAAGTGGCTGTGTGCCCTACATTACAGTCCTTTATTTGAACTGTCCAAGGTCACTTTAAAGATAAAGGACTCTTAGATAAGACAACTGGGGGACCTGAAGTTGCTCATCTGTAGTTAAACCCTGGACAACAGACTGAGGCATAAAACTCATGTTTTTGACATTCTGCCTTTTTATGGTGACAGGTACTTTATTTCCATTTAAATTACAACAGAATTTAAATCTGTGCCTGGTTAGTACTTGGATGAGAGACCAGCAATTGATACCAGGTGCAATAGGCTATATTTCAGAGGAAGGAACTGGCAAAACCACTTTGAGTATTTCTTACCTAAAAAAATCCTATAAATCCTATAATTCATGGGGTCACCATAGATTGACAGGCAACTTGAAGGCAGGCATGTGCATGCACACACACACACACATGACAACATGCCAATTCTGTGGGTGTATCTCCAGAGATATAGCACTTTCATACTGGTTAAACTGTCATGGCTCCAGCCAATGGAAACTTGTGGACTGTAGAAAAACTCCCAAATACTATAGCATTAGAGCGTTCTAGCAGAAAATTCTAAATACCTCACCAAACTATAAATCCCAGGATTATATAAGACAGAACTATGGCAGTTAAAATGGCATCAAAGTTCTATAACAGCAGAGTGGAGATATGCTCTTGGTCAACCTGTTTCCTCTTTTGTCCTCCTTTTGAGGTAATGGATCAATGGCCATCCTGCAGAAACTTGGTTTATCAACAATACCTACTCAATATTTTTCAAGAAGAGGAAGAACAAAACACAAACACAACATCTGCATTCTTTGTACCAGCTTGCCCAACATATCTCCATCTTCCAACACTTGTTCCCATGAATTCTGTCAGCTCATGGCAGAATGGCCCATTTGCTGATCTGTTTGCTGTATGTAGAAACTGGACTTTTGTTAGCTTTTGGCAACATGAGTCTTGTATGGTAGCCTGCAAAATCACAATGTCTTTGTTGCTAAAAGTGAACTATTCTGAACAATGAAGAATTCTACTGGGTGCTTGCTATCCACTGGGTTTGTGTTGGAAAATCTTTGCATTGTCTTTCCCCTCCTTAGATAGATAGGGAATTCCTGCATGCAAATGCTCCTCTCTCATTCAAACTAACCATGTGACTTAGGTCACTCCCTCTTTGGGACTAACAGACATTCTCTCAAAGAATTTCAACTGAGCTGTTCCCATCTTCCTGCTCTCTCAACTTTCTTTTGAAACATGGTGAGATAACAATTTCTTTTCTACCTGAACCATTCACTAGCTAGATTAGGATATAGCCTTTATATAAATATAGTAAACCAGGGGTAGGCAACCTTTCCTCTTTAAGGGCCGAGGGACTTCAGCTCCCAGAAGCCTCAGCCATGTTGGCCAATAGTCCCAGGTTGGCCAATAGTTCCTGGGATTCTGGGAGCTGAAGTCCCTCGGCCCTTAAAGGGGAAAGGTTGCCTTCAAATTATTTATTTATTTATTTATTTATTTTTGGAGTCAGTCTCAGTTATTAGGATAGCACATTCCTGCAACTCTGCTGTTTTAAAGCTAAACTCTAGCAGGCTTGGCTTTGATATTTTGATATTTAAATATATTTGTTTCCTTAAAAAGGCTGAAGCCTTAGGAAACTTAGCTTACTCCACATTTTTGGTTTATGGGCCCAGTGTCTTTTGTTCTAAACTGCCTCTCCTGAAGATATTGGCTGTAACAAATCTTTTACTATTCAAACAACAGATAATTAGCTTCTCCTAATCCTAACCCCACAATGACCACTGAAATACTATTCAGAACAAAATTATAAAACGTGGTCATGGAAAATGCAAATGCACCTGACTACAATGGGACTTTTTAAAGCAGTGAACGGGCAGAGACACACAGAAGCAGGAATACAGCAACAGCAGTTTGATGAAAATGCAGAGAAGGCAGCTGCTTATATTTGTTTGTCTGTAGATCTTAACGTTGCATACCATATCCAAGGTTTAACTGATGCAAAACAGATATTGGACAAACTACAGAAAGTGTTTGATTCTCCAAGTACTTCTAATCAAACAGCTCTCATGGTCAAACTTAACACCAAGCTACATTATCCTCAATTTTTGAATCAGCATTTCCTACTAGCAAAAGACATGGCTAAGAGAGTGAGCTCATTCATTTCAAAAGATCAGGTTTTCGTTCGAATTAACCCCCTTTTAAATTCGAATTTAGTTATCAGACGAGGCGGAATGGGACAAATCCCATAAATTAAAGTCTTCCGCTCGTCCAGTTTATTTCCACTTTCTCCCCGCGACTCCCCATGTGATAACGCCCCTTGTCTTTCCTGCACACCAATACTTTTGACTGCAGGCCCCTCTGTCACCCCCTTTCCTCCTCATTGCTCCCCTGATCTTTCCACTGCTTTGGGGGTGGGCTTTGGGAAATCACTGATTTAGGGTTATGTTTAAATGCCCCTCTTTTAAAATGTGTGGATGCATACATATGTTCTCTTTTGCCAAGTAGATTTTTTTAATCTTTCAATTTTCCAACTTGCCAGATAACTCTAGGCTTTTGCCATATGGGGTTGCCTTTAAGCAGAAATGGCTGAATGATTATAGTGAGTCCCAGTGGGCCAACAAAAGGCAGTATCTTTATCAGTGGTCTCCCCATGTGTTGGTTAATGAACCATGCTGGCTAGTGATGGGAGTTGTAGTCTAGCACATCTGGAGGATGCCAACTAAATCAGGCAAGACTCAAGGGACCAAAAATGTGCCAGAGGATATGACATATTATTTTTACTTCTGGGGTGCATATACACTGTAGAAATATTGCAGTTTGACACCACTTTAACTGCTGTAGCTTCATCCTATGTATTCCTGGGATCTGTAGTTTGTAAAAGAAGGTCTTTAGCCCTCTCTGTCAATGAGTGCTGGTGCCATACAAAACTTCAAATCCCAGGATTCTGTAGGATGGAGCCATGGCAGTTAAAGTGGTGTCAAGCTGCATTATTTCTACAGTGTAGATGCATCTTTAGACTTATATCCCTGCTGAAATTCATACAATAGATATTAAAGGCAAACCATTTAAGAAGGAGATTTATCTGGCAGAATGTCACATAGATACAGAGGGAGCAGAACACTTTTTCAGTGCTGAACTGATGTAGATATCCTTGTTTTTCATCCATGATTTACACCAAAACGGAACATACTGAAGAGGAACAGATTTTGGTCTTTCTGTGAGTTTTGTCCTTCAGAGGAGTAACATGCCCCTCCAATCAGCGAAAAGATAATTTTTCTCTAGATGACCGTCCATTTTGGTAATATGATCATCCTGTCATGGTTCCAAGCACTGATTTTGGCAGAACAAAGACACAGTGCATCTTTCCCTCCTCCAGTCAGGGAATGCAGCTGTGGGTCAGAGCGTGACCAATCGGGAATGAACATTTGGAGCGAGTCTAATGCAGTTTGTACAGGGAGCCTTTCATGCATTCATGGGAGTGAATCTCACAAAGCAGAGCTGACACTGCCTTGCTCTTCCAACTTTGATATCTCACACCCTACTCAGGGATAATCTAGCCCAACTGGACTGAGCCTGGCTCTGAATAACAGCAGTGTCCGCCTAGCTCAAGTGGTTTTCATATTATAATATAAGCAATCTTGCTACGGAGGACTAACTTGATTCTTCATTACACTTGGCTGCAACTGGGGCCAAGTTAACATCTCTCCCCCTCCTTTCCTCCCTCATCCCCACCCCCCTCACCCCAGAGAAATGAAGAGCCTGAGAAACAGCTTCCACCCCAGCTCAGCCAAAAACAAGAAGGGAGCCTAAGACTGGGCTGGGCTGCTTTGACTACCTTCCCTGTGGAGAACTAGATTGATGAGAACAGGAGTCCATAACCAACTTGATCCAACCCTTGTCATGTACCATGAGGGCTTCTTAAAGAGACACTCTCCCTTTTGAATTAATTTGTGTGTGTGGGGGGGGGGGTTGTGTGTGTCTGTGGTGGTGGTGGTTTTAGCTAGTTCTTGCTGGTTTTTTGCAGTTTAAAAGTATACCACCTAGACAAGCCTACTTCTTAATCAGCCTGTAGAAGGAGTGGGCTGTACAGCATATACACATGCCCCAATAATCACTTTCAAATTGCCAAAGCTAGATCTGCACAGAGGCAGCAAGGAGGGAAAGGGGGTCAGGCAGTGTGGGGAAGCACAATAGTGCAAGAAGGCCCTCACTCCAAAATTACCCCATAGAATCACAGAATCATAGGACCTTATCAAACGCTGGCCACGAAGCGAAGAATAAGCGAAAAATAACCGAAGTAGAAATAAATTCAGTTCTATAGCGAAACGAACGGAATATCGCCCGTTTGGCCATGGCGCAATTAATACGAAGGCTCCCTTCTCTCCCGTCACAAAAAGCCGGCGTCGCAGAATGTGGATGGCAAGGATGGGAGGAAGGAGTTGGGAGGAAAGGCAGCCAAGGGGACCGAGGAGGAGGAGGAGGGCTGGAGGACTGGAGAAGGGAAGGCAGCCCACAGTGGCGTGTCGGTGGGGGAAAATGAGAGAGAGATCGCCTCCCTCTTCCCTCTTCCCTCCTCCTCTCCTTCTTTTCTCCAATCCGGTTTGCCTTTTGCCAAGGCAATCCCTTCCCCTCGCTGGGATTTTCTCCCCGCCTACCATTGCGCAATGAATGCGAAGGCTCCCTTGTACTTCCCCGACAAACCAAATGTCAAAATCTCTCTATTCCTTATGGATTAGCTCCGTGTTCTGCCAAGTTCAGGGGCAGCGTTGTGTATAAACATGGGGAAACAATACGGATTAGCTCCGTGTTCTGGGGCAGTGTCGTGTATAAACACGGGGAAATAATATGTATTAGCTGTGGATGCCCTTTGGATTAGCTCTGCTTCAGACCCCATGTGATAAGGTCCATAATAGAGTTGGAAGAGACCACAAGGGCCATCCAGTCCAATCCCCTGCCATGCAGGAACTCAAAATCAAAGCATCCCCGACAGATGGCCATCCAGATTCTGTTTAAAGACCTCCAAAGAAGGAGACTCCACCACACTCCAAGGGAGTGTGTTCCATTGCCAAACAGCTTTCACCGTAAGGAAGTGTCTCCTAACGATGAGGTGGAATCTCTTTTCCTGTGGCTTGCATCCGTTGTTCCGAGTCCTGTTCTCTGGAGCAGCAGAAAACAAGCTAGCACCTTTCTCAATATGACATCCCTTCAAATATTTAAAGAGGGCTATCATATCCCCTCTTAACCATCTCTTCTCCAGGCTAAACATATCCAGTTCCCAAGTCGTTCCTCATAGGGCATGGTTTCCAGACCCTTCACCATTTTAGTCTCCCTCCCTTGGACACACTCCAGTTTTTCAACATGCTTTTTAAATTGTGGTGCCCAGAACTGGACACAGTATTCCAGGTGGTGTCTGACCAAAGCAAACTACAGCGGCACTATTACTTCCCTTGATCTAGATACTATACTTCTATTGATGCAGCCTAAAATTGCATTGGCCTTTTTAGCTGCGGCATCACACTGTTGACTCATGTTCAACTTGTGGTCTATTAGGACCCCTAATCCCTTTCACCCATCTTACTCATTCAGCCACCCACCATCCTTATCAGTGCTAACTTACATGCTAGATAAGTAAAGCTACAGTTTAAGGCTTCAGATGATGGGAAGACTCTAAATAGAAGAAACAGAAGCCAGAAAGCTTTGTTACAATAAAAGCACTTAAAACTGGACATAGTTTGGGAGCCTTACATACCCCCCAGCTGTCATGATTCGACAGGGACTGTCCTGGGTAATCCTTTGTCATCCCATTTCATTTTGCAGCTGCTTTTAAAATGTCCCAGCTTCTCTCTCCTTTTCCTCCCATTTCCCCCTTTGCCCTCAGCTTACCTCCACTGCTATAAACTGAATTCAAAGTGCAGAAATGGTTAACCCAGCAAGGGAGGGAGAGAAGAGAAGGGGTGGAATCTTGTCCTTCCCAGTAGGTTCAGGCAAAAACAAAGTGCTGCAGCCTCTTCTGGATTGTCTTTTCATTAATAAATTTTGTCATCTTGACCACAATCTAATGTTGCTTAGCCATCCATCTCCCAGTTTTCATCTGTGAAATGTCAGAGCATATGGCCTCAACATGTTGTCATCAGGTCCTGATTCTCGTTACTTCTAGGCTGGTTATTGCCTGTACCCAAAGGTATAGCAAGTGAGCAGGTAAATGAAGGCAGAGCCCCCCCTAGAAATCCTACCACCCCCAATGACATTTTCCTTTAGCCCCCAAGTTTCTGGCACTCCAGCTGAGCATTCAAAGATACTGTTAAGGCATCCAAAGAAAAGGAGATGTTATTTCCCAATACTAATCCTTCACAAATTTAATAAAACATTGTACATATATAAGGAAACTTTATATACATGTGCACTTTCAATGCTGCAGGACTCACCTTTGGTGCAGCCAAAGCTGTGCCTGAAAATTTTCAGCTTGAACATACAGGCTGACACCAGATAGGCATTCAGAGAAAAGCAAATTTGGTAATCTTTGCTTTTGAAAGTAACTTATTTGAAGGAATTTCAAGTGAGCAGTTTCTCTACAAATGTGTAGAGAAACTGCTCACTTGAAATTCCTTCAAATAAGTTACCCCATGTTACCCCATGGAATAGCCCTCTTTCATCCCTAGTCGGCCTTTGATATCAACTTGATATTAAAAGGGATGTTTGGTCACATAGCCACCAAAGGTGTCCCAATGTGAAGACAGTAGTTGACCCAAATGAGACCTGACCGACTTGGCTTGGAAGTGCTAGCCCATGTAGATAAGATAGGCTGGTATCTGCATAAATCCTTCACATAGGAGTTTGATGGTGGGCAATGCACTGGGTATTTGCCAAAAGTTTGGGAATCAAAGGGCACTTCCCTCTGGAGATGAAACCTTTTTCTGTGAGACATTTTAATTGATTGCCCTGCCATTTCCACACACCTATGAGGTTTGGAACTACTATACACAGGCTAGACCCCAGCTTTTAAAGAGTTACCCAAAGCCCTCTTGCTGCTTCCTATTGAAGCTAAATTCATTCCCCTATTGAAGTCAATTGTGGGTGCCCTCCCAGGACCCCAGCATTTTGTGCAACAAATCACAGCTTTATTAGACTTTATTAAAAGTTCAGATCATTAAAATAGGGTTAATTGCATAATACGCTTTTAATTCCTAGTCACTATTGTTTAGTTTACAAAACTATTCTGTTTGTGGAAAATTCTTTATTTTAAAGTGATTGCTCTTTTTTTTTTTTTAATTTCACAATATATTTTCTAATTGAAATGCATTAATTGGGGTCTACATTTGTCATAACTACAAAAACCTTACTCCATAGTCAAACACTCTGTCCCCTCTGATTTTTTGCCTCTTCTCCTCCTCAGTGAAAATTGTCTTACTATACCCCTTCCTGCAGCTACCCTTGTTCAGTTTATTTAAAAACCAAAATCCAAAGAAAAGTCACCACCTCAAACAAACCTGGCCACTAAACAGCCTTTGCACACACATTATCTCTCTGAAAGTAATTTTTAACATATCCAGAGAATGGACGTGGGCCAGGCAGATTTAATGTGATCCCATCCTATCATCCTAATCACCACCTCATTCTCTCCTTCCCACCCTCTGCCTTCTGCCCCCCTTCCAAACTGACACACTCCACTGAAATATGTGAAGGGTTTATATATAATGTTTTAAATTTCAGGATCTATTTGTTGAGACTATGGAGATTATCACATTTTATTTAAAGTGATTTATCCCCAATGGGATACAGTCACGTTTAATTTAAAAAGTGGGTGTTATCGCACTTAGCTGCGGCCAGGCAAATGCAGCCCAGATCTCAGCTGTGCTTATCCAGCTGTCATGGTGAGCTCCCATTTTTGAAAAGCTGCTAGATAAGTGTGGCTGGGATCTGGGCTGCTGCACCAAGGCTGGCTAACATGGCCCAAACCTGGCTGCAAAAGGAGCTGGAAAAAAACACTTCTTACTGGTAGTCTGTTTCGGACTGCAGCAGTGACTGGTCTCAGGATGGCCTCTTGATGCTGTGGTCCCACGCTGCTCCAGTTTCGATTGGCGCTGGAGAGGCCAGAGGCTGCTCCAAGCTGCCAGTCTGCATAACCTGTAAGGAGTTTATCACATGGGGGAAATCCCGTGCGGAAACGGGGCTTTAAATTAAACAAACCCCGCAAAAGCGGGTGTTTTTTCAGATGACGTCGCTGTTAAAAGGCGGTTAATCCGAATGGAAATTAGACAAAAACTGCTTCTTTTTACTTTCAGAAGATCCCGAAAGTAAAAAGAAGCAGTTTTTGTCTAATTTCCATTTGGATTAACCTCCTTTTAACTGCGCTGGAGTTTATCACATGGGGAAATCCCGTTGATAAATTGCTTCCGCTTTTGTGTTTTTTTTCCAATTTAAAGCAGTGTTTCTGCACGGGACTCCCCATGTGATAAACTCCTATGACAAGTCTAGTGCCAAGAGCAAGAAGGGAAAATTTTCCATGCATAATTAGGGGGGCTATATTTTGATTAGTATGGAACAGAACAGCTGAAAAGTCTGAACCAAGCTGGTCCCCCTAATGTCTTTTAAAAAAAAAAAAAAAAAAACTTGCCAAGAAACAAAGGTAGATATATGTTGAAAACAAATTCCACAGTTGGCCATTTGGGTTGGTTCTTAAAAGGCAGACATGCTGTAGGCTGGTGTTCCTCTTTTGAGAAAGAAGAGGGTAGCTTGCATAAACTGCTTACACAGCTGCAGTTTGTTTTTAGGCTGTATTTGGTTGGAGAGGGTCATCTGTGTTTTCATATAGGAACTTTGAAGGCCAGGGATAATAGAACTTTCATTATTTTCCCATCACAGTAACTAGCAATAGGATTTCTTATTTTAATTACTGAAGTGAGATCTCTTCTGGCCATTGACACTGGGCCTGAGAAGAAGGGAGGAACAACAG
The DNA here is from genome assembly GCA_026167975.1 of Phrynosoma blainvillii. Lineage (NCBI taxonomy): Eukaryota > Metazoa > Chordata > Lepidosauria > Squamata > Phrynosomatidae > Phrynosoma > Phrynosoma blainvillii. The sequence goes on from JANUYF010000006.1 coordinate 17,129,829, forward strand.
GAATAGGGACATGGATATGAATAGGGAAATGGAGAGGGGAAATGTTTCTTAAATGATTAACCAAGCATGGTGAATCCAGCTGGACTTTATCCATCATTGTCCGTCTTTTGCCTTGCATGGCTGATCAGTTGACTATGAGGGCAAGGGGCAACTTAAAGGAATATGAGTGTTTCAGGGACAGTTTTACCAGTTCAGCTGGAATCATTAGATGGTGCCTGTTGGTCAAATATCACCCATGTCTTTTTTTCAGTGAAGAGAGGGAGAAAACTAGCCAAAATGAGTGTTAAGACTGAGTCCTTAGCAACAACTCAAGATAAGCCAGGAATCAAGGGTGAGGACATGAGCTAGGAACTGTTAAGTTTGCCTGAGTGAAAACTGGAGACAGCTTCTGTTCCTTTTAATGGCTGTGTAGAAGGAATTTCTGTACAGATTTGTTACCTGCTTGCTTGACAAGCAACAACAACTGAAATTCTTTTTACATAACTGTTAAGGGAACAGAAGCTGTCTCCAGTTTTCACTCTGGCAACTTTAACTGTTACTAGGTAAGAAGGAGCCATTCCCAGGTTTTATGTTGGACACCCTAGGAAAAGTACAATAATGGTGTCAGAGCTCATAGGCTCTATATCAGTCAGGGCAGTGGCATCATCTTCCCCTGAACCACTGGATTCCCTGTTCCCTCTAAGCTTGTCTTAATAGTGTGGGGGTGGGGAATGAATTTTCACAGGATTTCCCTGCACAATACATTGCTGTGCATTATCCCAGCTATAATGCAAAGTATTTCTATGGTGGCTTGGTCCTACCATATATAGAACATGAAATTCCAGAGGTACAACCTGGGTCCAGGAAAGGAAGAGGCACTAGAGATCACGTTGCAAACATACAACGGATAATGGAACAGACAAAAAACAAAACAAAACAAAACAAAACCATGTGCTTTAAAGATTACAGCAAAGCCTTTGACTGAATAAATCATGAAAAGCTATGGCTTACCCTTAAAAGAATGGAAATGTCACTACATTTGAATGTCCTGATGTGTAACCTGAACAGAATATGGAGAAATAGAATGTTTCCCAACTGAAAAAGTGGTCAGGCAAGGCTGCCTTCTATCACTCATTTGTTCAACTTGAATGCAGAAAATATCATATGCAGGGCAGGTTTAGACTTGGAGGAAGAAGAAGTGAAGATCGGAGAAAGGAACATCAACAATCTAAGATACGAAGAGGACACCATACTACTAGCAGAAAACAACAGACCTGGAATAATTATTAAAGAAAGCCAAACTAGAAAGTGTTAAGACAGGCTTAATGTTGAACATTAAGAAAATGAAAATAATGACCACAGAAAATGTATGCAAATTCAAGCTAAATGATGAGGAAATTGAAATACCGTATTTTCCGGCGTATAAGACGACTTTTAAACCCCAAAAAATCTTCCCAAAAGTCGGGGGTCGTCTTATACACCGGGAAGAGAAAGATCCTGCTTACCTGGTGGCCATTTTGTCTCCCTCCTCCTCCCTCCCATCTCACCAGGCTGGGCCACACCCTCAGGAAGATCATGGAGGAGCAGGAGGCGGAGGCATTGCTGGCTTGGCCTGGGAGAAGAGGAGGAGGAAGCGGGATGAGGTGAGGTGTTTCTCCCTTCCTCCCTCACTGGGCTGGGCTGGGCTGCCCTCCTTTGCCCTGCCTCTCTGCAGAGAAGGCCCTGTAAAAACCCACTGGGTGGCCTTGGGCAAGTCACACTCTCTCAGCCTCAGGTGAAGGCCTCAGCTTCCTTCCCTCCCTTCTTTCCCCCCTTCCTTCCTTCCTTCCTTCCTTCCTTCCTTCCTCCCTCCCTTCCCTTCCTTCCTTCCTTCCTTCCTTCCTTCCTTCCTTCCTTCCTTCCTCCTTTCTTTTCTCCATTCCTCCCTCCCTCCCTTCCCCTCAGAAAAAGCCCCCCCATGGGAGAAGGAGGAGGAGGAGGAGAAGGTGAAGAGGGGTAGGGAAGCCCCCCTGCAGGGCGGGGATGCCATCCTCCTCCTCTTCTCTCCTGGGGAGTCCCCCCCCCTCTCTGGGGCCCTGGCACTTGCCAGCCTTCCTCCTCCTTTTCCCCATGGCAGAGGAAGCATCTCTGGGGGAGCTGGGCTGGGTTCCCTCCTTGAGCCTTTGGGGGGGGGAGGAAGAGGAAGAGGAGGAAAATCTATCTTGGGGTTTCCTTGGCAAGGTTTGTTCAGAAAGCATTTGTCATTGCTTTCCCCAGAGGCGGAGAGAGTGTGACTTCCAAAAATGCTATTGTGGTGGCTGTTGTGTGCCTTCCAGTTGTTTCTAACTTCTGGCAACTGAAATGCAAACCTATCCTGGGGTTTCCTTGGCAAAGTTTGTTCAGAAAGCGTTTGCCATTGCTTTCCCTGAGGCTGAGAGAGTGAGAGAGAGAATGTTATTGTTTTTGTTATTGTTCCTGACTTATGGTGATCATGGGGTTTTCTTGGCAAGATTCACTCAGAGGAGGTTTGCCATTGCCTTCCCCTGAGGCTGAGAGTGTGTAACTTGTCCAAGTTGACCCAGTGGGTTTCATGTCAGAATGGGGAATCAAACACAGATCTCCAGAGTGGTAGTCCAACACTCAAACCACTACACCATGCTGGCTTGTATCCCATGTGCTACCTATGAAACAATTGCAGACTTTTTTGTTGTTCTTGTGTGTCTTCAAGTCCTTTCCGACTTATGGCGACCCTAAGGCAACCTTATCATGGGGTTGTCTTGACATGTTTCTTCAAAGGGGGGTTGCCATTACCCTTTCTGAGGCTGAGAGTGTGTGACATGCCCAGGGCCACTTCCTTGGCTACAGATTGTACATACCCCAAAATGCATCACCTAGTATATTGGCAGTCCTTCCCCCCAACACTTTCTCATTTCCCCCCAACCATCTCATAGCTGGGAGATGGAAATAATTTTTAAAGCAGCATTTAAATCTGGACTATTTTTTAAAAAGTAAGGTCCAAAACACACTGCAGAAATAAATGCTAGGGGACATGGGAGCTGTAGTTTGTTGCGTTTATAAGTGACAGTTTTCCTGAAAAGTACCTGCATGCCATAAGCATTTGAATTAAAATTACCAATTGAAACCAAATCTCATGGTTTTTTATATTTTTTATTTGGTGTGTGGTAGAAGAGGGGTCGTCTTATACGGCGAGTATATCCCAAACTCTTTATTTTGACTGGAAAAGTTGGGGGTCGTCTTATACGCCCAGTCATCTTATGTGCTGGAAAATATGGTAATTAAAGATTTCCCATACCTTGGATCAATTATTGATCAGAATGGAGATTGCTGTCAAGAAATCAGAAGAAGCCTAGGACTGCGAAGTGCAGCTATGAAAGAACTAAAAAAGATCCTAAAGTATAAAGATATAAAACTGAATACTAAAGTCAGAATTGCCTAAGCCATTATATTCCCTAGCACCATGTATGGAAGGGAGAGCTGGACAGTGATGAGTTCCACAATGAGACTGCTAACCTGTATTGGTCACCCAGGGTCCACTATGCCCTTTTGGTTCATGTATTCACTGTCTTTCATGGGAATAACTACCCTCACTGAAGTCAAGGCATGGTATGATTTGCCAGAGCCACTTGCTATATTCTTAGAGGAAAGTCTTGGAAGTGAGATATACCTGCAATGATAGTTTACATTTGGAACTAACTTTGGACTTGTGAAAGTCAGTATGGTGTAGTGATTTGAGTGTACCCTCAAGTCTTTTCTGATTGACCCTAAGGTGAATCTATCATAGGGTTTACTTGGTGAGATTTGTTGCTGGTGTGTGTGTGCCATTTCCTTCCTCTAAGGCTGAGAAAGTGTGACTTGCCTAAGGTCACCCACTGGGTTTTCATGGTTGAACAGGGATTTGAACTCTGGCCTTTGGGGTCCTAGTCCAACACCCACATACTACACCACACTGGTTCTCTTTGGGAGTCCTTCCCCAATATCCAATTGCACTTGTACTCAAGAAGCATTAATAAATAAATTAAAAAAACACCAACAGAAGCTTCTGTTTGCACAGTCATGACCTGAGAGAACCATTTACACAATGTCAGGAAAAGGGGCATCTTTTAGATTTCATTCTCATACTTTTCCAAGGCCTCTTGCTCTGCAACAAAAAGCTAAGCAGTACAAATGCTTTTCCAAAATAGCATCCCTAACTTTGGAGCTTATTGCATTCTTAAAAAAGCATATTACCTTTCCCCAGCTTCAATCTTATTCCGGGATACACCCAAATGTTATCACATATAAGTCGCCACTGATTCAGCTGCAATGCCGCTGGCCAAATACAGCCTGGATCAGACGCAGGTTGAAGCTGCGTTCAGCTGGTAAATTTTTGAAGTTGGAAGCTTCCGACTTCGAAAATTTGCTGGCTGAACATAGCTTTGACCCGCATCTGACCCAGGGTGTATTTGGCCGGCAGCATCGCAGCAGAATCAGTGGCAATTTACATGTGATAACATCTGGCTGTATCCCAGAAGATGATGGAAGCTGGGAGAAGGTAAGATGCTTTTTAAAGAATGCAATAAGCTCCTTTGACCTGAAATACTCACTGATAGATTTTAATCAGCAATTACCACTTATGGCTAAAGAGATCAAGAGAGTAGCCTTCCTATGGAGCCTGTCAGAGGTGGAGACTGCTGGGCAGGATTACAAACATACCTTCTGGTGACAAAAAACAAAAGTTTACACAGAGAATTAAGTGCTAGTTGGGAGGAGAAAGGGCAAAGGGATGGAACAGGCAAGGGCAGACTTTCCATATATGCTTGCAGCTTCTAGAATAGTCCAGTTTTATCAACTACTTTCCTGCCAGAGGTGAGTGCTGCTGCTGGAGAGAAGCATGAGCTATGTGCCATCCAAATGGCAGTGGGTAACATTTCTTATTGGAGAAGCACACATGTTATTTCTAACACTCTAGAAAACTTATTTCCAGACAACTCCCCCATGGGCATTGAATGCAATAGTGGAAATGACAGAATGAAAAACTGGTGAAATCATCTGAAGATTGTTTTTTTAAATATTTTCTCCGCAGTGCTGGCTAGTGAGATGTTTCTTTAACAACACTGGTTAAGACACAAATCCTATGAGGAAGGTTAGCAGCTGGACTGTGAGGCAGCCAGTGAAGGAGGAAGAAACTTGATTTTTGCTGTTGGCTGGAATGAATGAGCCTTGAGGGGAAGGATCCAGAATCTTAAAAATGATAGCTACCAGCTCTTGCTATTCCCCTTGATTGTCAAAGTGCCACAGGGCTGAAGTGCTCAAGATGCCCTAGTTAGATAGTGGCCAAAAAAAGTCATCTGCTTCTCTTTCCCATGGAAAACAAAGGAAGAAATAGTTCTACTTTGGCTAGACTACCAGGCAGGCAAGGCTTTTTGGGCAGTGTGGCTGAACAGTGATCAAGGAAATGCCTCCTCTTGATCATTCTTCCATGCTTGAGAACCCCCATCTTCTTCACAACCTTTGGGGGGTTGCAGACTGCCAGAAATAGTGCAAATTGAGTCCACTTTTAGGGTTAGAGAATCATGGGAACTGTATTTTATTGTGGCACCAGAGCTCTCTGACAGAGAGGGCTCAATGTCTCAGAAAAAAAAAAACAATTCTTTTTTTTTTAAGTTTATTGATTAAAATCCAGTACAACTTACATTCGATCCATATCCAACTTATTATATAGATTCACATAGTTCAAAAAAAGGAAAAAGAAAAAAGAAACAGGGAGGGAAAAGAAAAGCAAAAAAAAAATTATACATTCTAGCAATCAATTAAAAATTATATCATTACAAAATATATTTAAATAATATAACAATCCATTTTTAACTTCCTCCCCCCATATTTGACACTTATACTTTGCCCTAATAACATAGTGAATCTCCATCTCTTACAAATATACTGTTAGAATCATCCATATCATTTCCCTCACTCTCTTATCCTTCCTATAACCTTCTCATCTATTCCTCCTATTTCCTTTTCCTTATTTCTTTCTCCTTTCCCTTCTATTCCTTCTGCTTACCTATCTACTCACCTTTCACTCCCCTCTTCTTGACCTCCAATTTCACTCTCCTTCTATACTGCCACACTCCTTCTCTACACTTACTTCTTACCTTCTATCACTTACTTTCATCCCTCCACTGACTCTCTTCTTCCTTCCAAAACTTCACTCATCCCAACTTCCTCCTTGTCCTAGCTGGATTGATAAATGTGCTATAAATAGCCTTCTTTAACTCTTCTCTTATTTTGAATCTTTATCTTAAATTTATAAAATTTTAAAATATTTATTATTTATCAGTATATATATATATATATATATATACACATACATATACATATGCGTCTTCGTCTCTTCTTCTCACCCCGCACCATTTGTGTCTAAACTTTATCATATTAATAAAGTTGTACTTTATTTTGTAAGAATTTCTGTTGTTTCTTCCCCGTTTATTTGTCTAGCTTTAATTTCCCAATTTATTTATTTGTTCTTTATTCATAGCCAACAGTAGCTGTAATACCCCATTGTTGTTTCAAATACATTAATGCTGGCATCCAGTCTGAGTTGTTTTCTTCTATAATATCACCATTCAAATAGCTGGTAAGTAAATCCATTTCTATTGCTTCATATAATTTTAATAACCAATCTTTCACACTAGGAATAATTTTTGCTTTCCATTTTTGCACTAAGGAAATCCTAGCTGTAGTGATTAAGTAAAATAATATCTTTCCCACTCTTTTATCCGTCTCATTATCCCACATATTTAGTAAAAATATTTCTGGTCGAAACTGTAATTTGCACTGTGTTATACAATTGATAATTTCAATCACTTTTACCCAATATTTTTTAACCAATTTGCAAGTCCATAAGCAATGATAAACTGTTCCTATAGTTTCCTCACATTTCCAACACAAATTGTTTTTTGTTTTGTATATTTTTGAATTTTTTTCTGGAGATAGGTACCATCTAAAGTAAATTTTGTAAAAATTTTCTTTCAAATTCTGTGATTTCGTATATTTTAATCGTTTGGTCCATGCCCACTCCCATTTTTCTATTTCAATAGGATATCCAAAATTTTTGGCCCATTGGATCATATTCTCCTTTACAACCTCATCTTCTAACTCCCACTTCAATAATAATTTATAAAAGGCACCTATCTTTTTTTTATTATCTCCCAACCAAATTTTATCAAAATCATTTAATTCTAGATTAATGCCTTGTGTTTTAATATCCATTTTAAATCTTTCTAAGATTTGTCTTTATCTAAACCAATCGAGTAAAAAGCCTTCTCTGGACTATTCTAGAAGCTGCAAAAAAAAAATTAAAAACAAAACAAAACACAATTCCCATGATTCCCTAGCACTAACCCTAACCGTAAAATTGGACTCAATTTGCACTATTTCTGGCAGTCTGCAACCCCCCCCCCCTCTTTGAGTTAGGGATGAAGTGGGGATTGCCACACAACTGCAAGGAAAATTTCCACTCATCTTTAAAGCTCTAAGGCTGAGAAAAGCTGGAACTCGTCATGCTCACCAGATGGTCATAGTAAACTCATCATAGCAAGTGTGGCAAGTGAAAATATAGATGCCTACTTGGGTAGCTCAAACTTAAAACTGATGGGGTGTTCCAGACTGGTGTGTTCTGCCTGCATGATTGTGTGCTGCCTCATGGTCAACTTGCATATTTCAAAACAAACAAATAGTGCACACCATCCAATTGTCCCCATTTGTCAGGGACAATCCTGATTAATCCCCTGTTAGCCCGCTTTTTCAGCTGTTTTGAAAATGTCCCAATTTCTCTCTCTTCCTCCCACCTTCCCTCTTTTTTCTCAGTATACTTCAACTGCTATAAACTGATGTACAGAAACAGTCAAAATCAACAAAACAGCAATACCTTTTTTGGCCTAACCAAAATGTACAAAGTACATGATGAAAGTGTTCAAAGCTCCATTGGCTTTTTTCATCAGGCAAAGGTGTTAAAAATCATACAGGAGGGGAAAATATGATAATGTTAGAGACAGAGGCCTACATACAACAACAAGAAAAAAAAATATGATGATGTTGGAATCACAGGCCTACATTCTATCAATATGTTGTTGTTTGCATTTAAGATGATATGGTGGGATATCTATGCAGGCAGAGGCCATCCCTTTTGGCCATGTTACCAAAAGAGTCTTAGGATCTAGGAAATAAAATTTAAACTCCACTAGCAACATAAAGTACATTTCCTTTGAGATCCAGGTTGCCTCTGGATCAGGGGGATCTCATAGGAAGCATCTTTTGTCTTGGTAATAGAGTTTAAATTTTATTTCATGGACTCCTAGAGACCACATAACCAAAAAGAATGGCCACTGCTGGCATAGATATCTTTCCACACTATCTTAACTGAGAACAACATCTTGAAGGAACGTAGGCCTGTGACTCTTATCATCATATTTTTCCCCTTCTTGTATGATTATTAACACCTTTGCCTAATTCAGAAGCCAATGGAGTTTCGAAAACTTGCATCATGTATTTTGTACATTTTGGCTGGTCCAATAAAAGTTTTGTGGATTTTGGATGTTATTGTACATGTATGGCCAACACAGATACCCCTGGATCTGCTACAAACTAAGTTCAAAGTGCACTCCATTAACAAAGCGGGGAGGAGAGGAGAGGGCAGAATCATGCCCTTCTCAGTAGCTCAGGCAAAAGCAAACTGCTGCAGCCTCTCCTAACTTGTATGTTCTTCCTCATTACCACACTCTGATATTGCTTGACCTCAAGTGTCCTAGTTTTCATCTATGAAATATTTGAGGGCATGGATATTGCAAATATGACTGACTTCACCAGTCATGTTTATCTCCACAACAAATTAATCTTGAAGCAGCTCAACTGTAACTTCCCATCAGAACTGCAGAAATGTCCAACCCACCCATGCAGCCCGAACAGCATCCAACCCACCCATGCAGCCCAAACAGCATAGCCAGGGGAGCTTGAAGAATTGTAGGAATTTGTGGTAGTTGTAATCCAAAACAGGAACTTTCAGAGGCTCTGTTTCCTAACTTTCAAGGATATGCAGTGGGAAAGAATCACGTGGCTCCCCTAGCCAGGATAGTCAGTGAAGAGGAATGCTGGTTGTTACAGTCCAACAACATTTGGAAGACAGTAGGATTCCCACCCTTGCTAAATAAAATCCCACATGAAATTTCTCGTTTCTTAGCCTAGGCTGGCTAGAGAATGGGAGGACACTTGTGTATATAGTTGTCCCTCCCAATTTGTGAGGGATCCATTCTGGACCCCTCCTATAAAAATGGCAGCTTGCTAATATTTAGCTCGCTAAAATTGAAACTAACCATGGGTGCGTGCAGCCATTTTACATATAGGCACTTGTCCCTCCCCTCAAAGAGTGAGACTGCAGACTCGAAGTCCGTGAATGGGGAAGGACAACTGTATAGAGTCAAGGGCAATGACTTCAGAAAGCAAGACATCTTTTCCACTCCTGTTCAACAAGAACTACTCTCTCTTCTTATAGTTCTTTATCTTTAGATTTGGCTCAGACTGGATGACACTTCAAACAGTGAACACCCTGAAATAGAAGGTTGTCCCTTGTGAAAGAGGACACAAGACCATCCCATCTAAAGGAAAAGATAACCTTCCAAACATTCCTTTGTCAGAATGAAACCTCAGAAATACTTCTGTATGCATATTTGCCTTTAGCAGTGTGCTTTCTCCCCTTCAAATGGAGCTGTCTTTCTGGTTTTTAACCTAATATATTGACAGGGCAACACCCCCTTTTCAGTAATTTAGCTCATTTGAAAACAGCCATCATGTTCAAGTTGCAGCTGTCACTTTCCCTGGAGTTCAGCTTCCTGAGCCCTTGCAACTGAGCAGTCTCACATAACTCCCTAAGGCATCCCCCCACTTTGAAGCGTGGAGAGCAGGAAATTAAGAACTGTCTTCAAACAAAATCTCTTCGACTCCTCCAGGAATAGAAAAAGAGACAATTTCCTTACTGTCTATTCACTTTATACACAGAGCTGGATTAAGGTAATCTGGGGCCTTAGGCCCTGCAAAATAAGACTACTCTCACATCTGATTGTTTGGAGCATTTTTTGAGAACTGGAGGAGTGAAAGAGGCAGGCAGGAGAAGTTTGGGTATAATCACTGACAAGAGCTTACCACATAGGTTTTATGTTTTATTTTCTTTCTTCTTTACTTAAACAACTGCAATATAACATAATAGTTTGTGTACATACCTCTAGAAAGTCAGCAGCACTGACAACATGCAGCAAAGCTAGGATCTGTACAGTTATCAGGAGCTATTGTGGTATTTGTTTGGCACAGTGTCACTTCACAGAATCCCGATGCTGCCAAAATCCTCAGCAAACACACCTCTGGAGTGTATGAATTGGCGAGAGGCAAAATGAGAGCCTTGACCCTGAAATTAGAATTCTGTCCCCAATGAAATTTTCTTTCTGTTTCCAAATTTCTGGCATTGTGGTAACTTAGTTTCAGCATTTAGAAAGACACTTTAGGCATCCAAAGAAAAGAGAGCAGGCAAAGTTACCAAGGGAATATGAACTTCAGTGTCTCAATTTCTGCAGTGCTCAAAATATTGGAGCTAAAAAAAAAATCATTTAGGGTGCAGAACACTGATTTGGGAGGGAAATGCCCTCATACCCCCCCCCCCATCAGTTGCACCAGCCTTTCCTTTATGGTCTCACACCTCTTTTGAAAATTTGCTTACAAGACATCTCTTGCTTAACCATAAGAAGATGGAGGGACTTACCAGATAGAGCTTAATGGTGGATCCTGAAAGGATAGGCAAGCTTTTTATCCAGTGAAAAGAAACCACAAGGACTAGCAGTGCTAGAGAAAAGAGATGGCCATTCACCTGGATGCTGGCCTGAACAAGCTAATTAGCAAAATCTGGGAAAGGAAGGAGGCAGCAGAGCAGCCTTGCTAAAGGTAGCCAGGAGAAGAGAAGCCACCAGAAGCAGTCAGCTTGGCTTTACTGGCAAATTGGCGAGGCAGGGCGAATCCCTGCCTAGCAATCTGCCTGGTGACAGCTGCCCCACCCAAAACTATTCCAGACTGACTGATGGATGTAATGGACAATGCAAGTCTCAGGATTCATCACAGTGCCAGCTTCCTTACCAGGCTACCACCCATGGGGCCTTTTTCCAGACCTGGCCAGCCTAGGTGTTTAGGTATTTGCCATCCTCTGCAGGGGGAATGAATCAACTGTGAAGCAAATGTGGAGGTAAATACTCTTAGGACCTCAAGGCAGGGGCTGCCAGAGATCTTCTTTGCCTTGAGACGATGAAGGAAAAAGACTTGCTTTGTGCTTGTAATGTAACAAGGCCTCTGACATGTTGAAGTAGTTTGTAACTATCAACAGAAGCATCTCTGAAGTTCATCCTACAGTATAAGCATATGGATGTCAAGGAGTGGGATAGGGGATTTAGCATTCCCTTCCTGGAGGAAGACATTACACTAATATAGTGAGCTATGTTTGCTGTGACATTTCTTCTAATCTATAACTCTTTCTTAAACCCATTCTCTGGATTCAACTTCCTCTTCCCTGGGAAGCCTCTTTCAGTTCAAGGACTGAACTCAAGTTTTTTGGGGCTACACTCCAGTGGTGGGCAGCACTAAAGGGTAAAAGATGGGACCAAAAATAGCAGCGTACCTCCTACTGGCATTATCTAAGCCGTAGGAGAGTAATTTCATCTTTTTTTTTTTTTTGTAATGGTAGAAAACTTGACAAAAGGCTGTGGAATGACCAAAGGGTGGTGTCATTGTGGAGGGAGGATAGCCTTCTATGGAATTCAAGAGGGACAGACTCAGATCACAGGAGAGCCACATCTGGCCCTGGCCCTGATTTTGTCACCTCCCGTCCTGTTTTACAGAGACTGATGGGAAAGGTACATTTTTAAAAAAAGAAGAAAAGGCACAAAATGCAACAATAAGCTGTTGAGAAACTGTTCACAACTTACCAAGGAGATTTCTTCACACCCAACATGTTTCAGAACAAAATTCTTTTTCCAGTATCAATTAGTAATATGTAGAGGTGGTTTTTCCCATTTACAGAATTGATTGGATTCACTGAATGAGAAGCCAAAAGTGGATCACTTTGTAAAGTTTCTGATTATCTCTGAAGAACAAACATAGATTATTCATTGCCTTTGCTCCTGCAATAGAAGTGGGATGTAACTTTAAGAAGGTGGAACTTATCTGCATTTCCCTGTCTCTGGACAATACACAGCCCGTTTGCAACCCAAGTTTCTCTGGGCTTCTTCCACATCTTTTCAAGAATGGGATTTTCCCGTTCTTGAAAAGCTGTGGCAGAAGCCCATGTTTCATATAGGCTACATACTGCCTGGTGGCAGGGAAATGCGATAAGATCCACCGCCTTAAAGTTACATCCTGCTTCTATCATGAGAGCAAAGGCAATGTGATAATCTCCTTAGTCCCAGATGAGATAAGGCATGAAGAAGTCACCTGAATGCTAGAGGTTTTTCTTTGCATATTTCTGTTGGGAAATGTATCCTAGAATCCTAGAGATCTCAAGGGCCATCCAGTCCAACCCCCTGTCATGCAGGAATAAATAATCAAAGTAATCAAATATGGGTATCTAGCATCTCTTTAAAAACTGCCAAAGAAGAAGACTCCACCACACTTGGATGCAGCCTAATCCACTGTCAAACAGTTCTTACCATCAATAAATTCTTTATAATATTTAAGTGGAATCTCTTTTCCTGTAGTATGAATCCATTTCTCCATATCATAGTCTCTGGAGCAACAGAAAACAAGCTTGCTCCCTCTTCAATATGACAGCCTTTTAAATATTTAAACATGGCCATCTTGTCACATCTTAACCTTCTCTTCTTTAGGTACAAAATACCCAGATTCCTAAGCATGGTTTCCAGACCTTTCACTGTTTTGGTCATGCTCTTCTGGACACATTCCAGCTTGTCCACATCCTTCTTGAATTATGGTGCCCAGAACTAGACATAGTATTCCAGGTGAGGTCTGACCAAAGCAGGATAGTGTGGTACTATTACTTCCCTCAAACTAGTACTATATGCATATTAATGCAGGCTAGAATCACATTGGCTTTTTCAACTGCCGCATCACTCTTTTGATTCATGTTCAGCTTGTGGTCTACTAAGATTCCTAGATAACTTTCACATGTACTATTGTAAAGCCAGGTGTCCCCCATCCTATATCTATACATTTCATTTTTTCTAACTAAGTGTAGTACCTTCCATTTCTCTCTGCTGAAATTCATTTTGTTAGTTTTGGCCCAGCTCTCTAACCTGTTAAGGTCATTTTGAATTCTGATCCTGTCCTCTGATTGTCTTTTATTAATATAAAAGAAAGTACTACGACAATATTTTACATTTGTTTTTGTGTGTCTTCAAGTTGTTTCTGACTTATAGTGATCCTAAGGAGACCCTGTCATAGGATCGAGAGTGTGTGACTCACCCAAGGTTGCCCAGTGGGTTTCCATGGACAAGTGAGGAATCAAACCCAGGTCTCCAGAGTAGTAGTCCAATGCTCAAAGCACTACACCATACTGGCAAGAGTAGAGTGAAATAGTATCCATAAAACATCATGTTGTATTTAGTACAATTATACTTATTATATTTATTCAATCAGTCATAATTTATTACGGTCCATAGATCCAAAAATTAAGTATTCAGTCAAAATATGCATGTCATCAGATTCCCCCAAATAAAATTCCCCACACTAATAAAAGAAACAGGGAAGTTGCTCAACTCTAACTGTCCCTTTGTACACTGAGGGTTCTAATTCTAGCTGCCTCAGAGAGAAATTTGGCAACTATAAGAGTGACATTTGGGCATTTATCGTCGAGCAAGAATTTTACATAAAAAAGATCTCTTTTTTTCAACTTCCTTAATAATGGATAGATTTTGGCTTGTTGACTCTGATTATAAAAACTACAGTGCAATAAGATATGTATCATAGGCTTCAAACAGAAAGCCCAAAAGGGCCGCCATTGAGCTGCATCAAGGATCTGGCAATCAGATGATGCACACCCTGAAAGCAGCCAGAAGTTGTCCCCAGGTGCAGTTCTTTGATTGACACTGGGCGCGTGCGGCTGCTGTGGTCCTGGGGCAAACTGCAGTGGTGCAGTCCTGGAATGGACCTTTTGCATTCAACTTTCTTTTTTTAAATTGTATTATGTTAAAATAAGGCTTAGAATAATAGAATCATAGAGTTGGAAGAGACACAAGGGCCATCCAGTAAAACCCCCTGCCATGCAGGAACACAAAATCAAAGCATCCCGACAGATGGCCATCCAGCCTCTGCTTAAAGACCTCCAAAGAAGGAGACTCCACCACACTCCGAGGGAGTGTGTTCCACTGTCGAACAGCCCTTACTGTCAGGAAGTTCCTCCTAATATTAAGGTGGAATCTCTTTTCCTGCACCTTGCATCCATTGTTCCAGGTCCTGTTCTCTGAGGCATCAGAAAACAAGCTAGCGCCCTCCTCAATATGACGTCCCTTCAAATATTTAAACAGGGCTATCATATCACCTCTTAACCATCTCTTCTCTAGGCTAAACATACCCAGTTCCCTAAGTCGTTCCTCATAGGGCATGGTTTCCAGACCCTTCACCATTTTATTCGCCCTCCTCTGGACACGCTCCAGTTTTTCAACATCCTTTTTGAATTGTGGTGCCCAGAACTGGACACAATATTCCAGGTGGGACCTGACCAAAGCAGAATAGAGTGACACTATTACTTCCCTTGATCTAGATACTATACTTCTACTAATGCAGCCTAAAATTGCATTGGCCTTTTTAGCTGTGGCATCACACTGTTGACTCATGTTCAACTTGTGGTCCACTAGGACTCCTAGATCCCTTTCACATGTAGTCACGTTAAGCCAGATGCCCCCCATCTTATATCTATGCATTTCATTTTTTTTGCCCTAAGTGCAGTACCTTACATTTCTCTGTCTTGACACTCATTTTGTTAGCTTTGGCCCATCTTTCGAATCTATTAAGATCATTTTGAACAGGGGTAGGCAACCTTTCTCCTTTAAGGGCCAAGGGACTTCAGCTCCCAGAAGCCTCAGCCATGTTGGCCAATGGTCCCATGTTGGCCAATAGCTCCTGGGATTCTGGGAGCTGAAGTCCCTTGGCCTTTAAAGGAGAAAGGTTGCCTACCCCTGATTTTGAATTTTCATCCTGTCTTCTGGGGTATTAGCTACTCCTAATTTGGTGTCATCTGCAAATTTGAGGAGCATGCCCCCTATTCCTTCATCCAAATCATTGATAAAGATGTTGAAGAGCACTGGACCCAGGAGAGAACCCTGTGGCACCCCACTGATCACTTCTCTCCAGGATGTCTTGCATCCATTTTATCATACACTCCTTTATGGATTCTTCTTTTAATTCAATATCGAGCAGCATCTTATATAACTGGAATATCATGTTTTTTCCCCCCTTTGTACAAGATTTTTTCTCTTTTCTTTCTGTTTCTATTCCTATTGTGTGCTTATCTCTTTTGAATCGTTCTTTTATTTGGAGATATCCTAACTGTGAAGACACACCCAACTAAAGGTGGTGGCAAATATGGGTGTGCAACGCCAGTACCCTGGTGAGATCAATCTCTAACCCAAAAAGGCTCCAAAGCTGAGTGTAAAGTCCAAAAGAGGGAAATTTATTAAAGAAAAACAAAAAAGGGGTTTCTCCTCCCAAGCTCTAGTAGGCTTAAAATAAAAGGTACTTTACAGTTCAGGTTTAATGATCTTCGGTGTTGTCATCTCTCTGGGTTTGTTCCTGGATTGATCTTCTTCTCAATGAAGCTGGTGCAGGGTCTTTCAGCTTTTGGTGCTCTTGTTTTCTTTGATGTTGATGTTTATTGGAATTAACTGCTACAGGTAACTAAATTGGCTAATGTGGTAAATAAGTTGGCTATATGGTAAATAATTTGGCTGCAGGTGTAAGCTGGCTAAATGGTGTAAGAAATGCCCTTTCCCTCTATTTGAGCCTGAGTTTGCCACCAAACAGATCAAGCCAAGCCTGCCTAAGAAAAACTAAAAATCCCAAGCTAAAGCAAAGCTTGCTGGGAAGGGGCAAACCAAAAAACTAGAAAAATGCAGGGGATTCCTACAGCTCCTCCCACAAACTAATACAGTGGAACATTCATATGCTCAAACTGAACTGAAAATGAAGGAAAATACAGGGGAGAATTTAAACCAGGGGTAGGCAACCTTTTTGAGCTTGGGGCCGGGTGGCGGGCGGCGGCGGCGGCGGCAGGACTGGCCTGGGGCCGGTCCAAAGGCCTCGAGGGGCCGCATCTGGCCCCCTGGCCTTAGGTTGCCTACCCCTGATTTAAACAGTCCAGACTGGACATCACACTAACCATTGTATTTCTACTCCTTCTTTTTGAAGATCTTTTAGTGATTTAATGTTTTCTCCTTTTACTGTTCTAGTTAAGATGTCTTCGTATGTGAGCCATTTCCCTTTATTGAATTTTTCTTCCTTATGAAATGCTTCCTGTGGTGAAACCCTTCTTGGAATTTTAGTATATATAAAATTCTTGTACTTTATTCAAACTTTCATTGGGGCATTTCTTATCATATGATTATTAAAATTATTGCCTATTATCTCATTCTCATATTGTAAGTACCTGTGCCATCCTTCCTTTAAATTTACCCCTTCCAGTGTTAGTAATCTCTTATTCTTTAACTCTATCCAATCTTTTATCCATGTAAAAGCTGCTGCATTTTAGTAGGCTTGAAGTTTAGGTAGACCTTGACCTCCCTTCTTTTTCTCATCTTGTAGCACTGTTATTTTTATTCTTGGTTTCTTCCCTTGCCAAATAAATTCTCTAATATCTTTTGTCCATATACTAAGGATGGTGTTAGATGTGATTACAGGGATGTTTTGAAACAGATATAGCATCTTTGGAAGCACATACAATTTTATTAGTGCTACTCTACCAAGTGGAGACAGTTGTATTGTTTTCTACCTTTTAAAATCCTCTCTGATTTTATTCCAGGTCTCAATGTAGTTGTTTGCTAGGAGATCCTGATTTTGGTTTGATATCATTATTCCCAGGTATTTTGTTTTTGTTATTATCCTTACATCTGTTTTCTTAGTTAGCTCCTTTCTCCTCATCAAATTTTGATTTTTTTAAAATTAGAATCCCACTTTTTTGTTTGTTGATTTTAAAGCCTGCCATACTGCACACTTATTCTATGCCTAACCATAGTTTTGTTATGCTTTTTTGGGGGGTGGGGGTCCTAGTATGATTGCTAAATCATCTGTGAATGCTTTTGTCTTATATTTTTGAATTCATATTTGTAATCCTTTAATTTGTTTGTCATTTCTAATTTTTCTCATTAGAATTTCCATCATCATTATAAAAAGAAGTGGTGAGAGTGGGCAGCCTTGACGTGTTCCTTTATTGATTCTCCACTTGTCTGATTTCTCCTCATTTATATCTATTTGGCAGTCTGCTGTGAATAAATAGCATTAATCCATTTTTGGAATTTATTTCCAGTGTCACTTTGTTTTAACACTTCTTTCATGAAGAACCAATCAGCATTGTCAAAGGCTTTATCTAAATCAATTAGGATAATACCCATTTTTCCTCTTTATTCCTTTCATAATACTCTAGAGTATTCACAATTGTTCTAATATTATTTTTAGTTTGTCGGCCTGGTAAAAAGCTCACTTGATCTTTGTGTATCCACTGCAATAGTTCTTTTTTCAATCTATCCGCTATAATTGAGGCATATATCTTATAATCAAGATTTAGCAGGGATATAGGTCTATAATTTTCAATTAAGCTTGTATCTCTATCTTCTTTTGGGATTAGTATTATTGTTGCCTCCCCCCATGTTTGGGGGTAGCAGCCCTTTTTGATTTCTCTTATAGTGTTATATAATAGGTGTATTAACTCGTTTTATAAAATTTAGTCATTAAGCCATCCAGACCTGGGGCTTTATTATCTTTTAGTTTCTTTATTGTTCTATATATTTCTTCTTTTGTTATTGGCCTATTTAACTCTTTTTTCTATTCCTCTGAGAATTGCAGGATTTTTTCATTTTTAATAAATTCTTGAATCCTCATTTTCTTAATTTTGGTTAAGTTGTCTGATTTGAATAGATTTTTGAAGTATTCTGTCATTATTTGTTTAATTTTTTCCTGTTGTATATAGTCTTTCTCTTTTAGTTTCACTATAACTCTTCTTTCATTTTGTTTTTTTATTTTATATGCCAGCCATTTACTCATTTTACTAGCATTTTTGAAATAATTTTGTTTTAAATATTTATTTTATTTGCTATCTGCTGTGTAATTTTTTGATTTAGTTAGTTCTTTAGTATTTGGCAATTGAAATGACATATCAAGGTGTAAAAACACTGTTAGTAAATTTATATGCACCACAAGAAAATAAAGGAATGTTTTACAAGAATCTATTTCAAGAAATCGAAAGACTGGAATATGAGAGGATCATAATAGCAGGAGACTGGAATTGGGTTTGGGACCCTGCTCTAGACAGATCCAACATTAAAAAGGGAAACCAAGGGAAACTTCCACCATCAGCATTTGCCCTGATAGACAATCTAAACTTAATAGATATTTGGGGATGGTGTCATAATAACTACAGGGATTACATATTTTACTCTGACAGATTCAAAACTTGGTCCAGAATCAACACAATTTGTGGCTCAAAACAGCTCAGCAAAGATATAGTAAAAACAGAAATTACTCCTAGAACATTGTTGGACCACAGTGCCATCAAATTGGAATTTAAAACAAACAAAAGGGAATATAATTGGAAACTGAAAGGCCACTTACTAAGAGACGACAAATTTGTACAAAGACTAAAAAATGAAATAAATCTTTATTTTAAAGAAAACACAAATAGTGAATTGCCAGCCCATATAATTTGGGATGCTAGCATACCTCATTCAACAGGAAGTAAGGAAAAAAAGAATAGAGCAACATCATCAATAACAACAAAAAAACCCACAAAAAAATAATGGACAAATTAAGGGGAAAAGAACAAAAATTCAAAAAAACCCTGAAAGATAAGAAACTATATCAAGAATTGCACTCTCCTTTCAAGTTATTACATAGGCATCTTCTTTTGGCGTAAGGAACACCAGCAAATCTGCCACAAAGTAGTTCTATGGAATATACATTGCACTTTGCCTTAGAGAAAAAATGGCTATACTTGCCTAGAGACAGGCTCACCAAATAATTGGCAATATGGGCAGAGCCTTGATAATGTAGGGTAGCCCTGTTGTTTGTTGTTTGGTGGTGCAGTGGTTAAATGCTGGTACTGCACAAGGTTATGAGTTTGATCCCAGGGACTTCAGGGTCCACTCAGCCTTTCATCCTTCTGTAGGTTGCTAAAATGAGTACTCAGTTTGTTGGGAGCAATTAGCTTACACATTGTAAACCACTTAGTGCACAGATCAGTGGTATAGAAATGTACTTGCTATTGCTGTTGCTATTGTCCAATTCAGGAAATTAAAAACCCCTATCCAAATACTGGAAGCATATGAAATTGTGCCACAGTTCTGAAATTAAACATCTGATGGAATATAGAACCTCCCCTTTGGGGAAAAAAAACCCTGAATTATTACAGATGAGCTTATTTGCACTTTTAAAGAAATGGCCTCAATATGAGGTTTCCAAATCAAGGAATGATGGAAAATCAGCCCCAGGTACATAAAGCTTTTTACCTGTTCCAGGGTATTCCCATCAAATGTTCACTGAAATTTAGAAAATCTATTTTCAAAGACCACTACTTTGGATTTTCCAAAGTTTATTTTGAGGTTGTTATTTTTGCAATAATAATAAAAAAATATTGAAGTCAGATGTTTCAATCGAGGTCTTGTATGAGAGAGTAAAACAGCATTATCTGCATATAATAATAAGGGGTTTTTTAAACCAAGTCTAGGAAGGTGCCCATTGAGGTTATGCAAATACTCCTCTAGGTCAGGGGTAGGCAGCCTTTCCCCTATAAGGGCTGAGGGACTTCAGCTCCTAGAATCCCAGGAGCTATTGGCCAATATGGGATTATTGACCAACATAGCTGAGGCTTCTGGGAGCTGAAGTCCCTCGGCCCTTAAAGGGGAAAGGTTGCCTACCCCTGCTCTAGGTCATTTATGAACAGGTCAAATAGTGTTGATGCTAAAATACATCAACACTAATGCTAAAATACATCAACCCTGTCTAATGCCCCATGTCATATAAATTTCCTTGGAAAGTTGGCCATGACCCCCATATCTCATCTTGATCCTGCTATTGCTATAGAGGGCCCAGATAAGGTAAAAAAGCCTGATAGCTTCCACATAGCTATACAATTTATCCCACAGTTTGGATCTAGGGATAGAGCCAAAGGCCAACTTCAGATCCATAAATGCAACAAAGAACTTGCTCTTTAAATGTTTTAGGTGTTTCTCCGCTAGATGGTAAAGAGTTAAACAGTGATCCATAGCAGAATGATCTTTCTTGAAAGCTACTTGAGCCTCTGAGAAAACATTGTTTGACTTCAGGGATTCTGATAATTTATTACATAAGTTTCAAGCATATATCTTACCCATCGGTCAAAAAGATTTTGCATCATTTTCTAGAAAGGCTGTTAGTCTAGACTAAGGTTTTTCAACAATTTGGTGTCTTTTTTTGGCTTATTTATTTTATATTGCATAGTATATTGCATAGTATATCACATGTAGTATTATAGGAGAATCTATAAATAAATTACGCTATGGAAATTATTGCATTGATTTTAAAACCGGTTTACCTGATCCAATTTAAAGTTGGCAGCATCCTGATCTTATCAGAAGGATTTAGCCACTGAAATCACCACCTGGGTCCATCCCGGGTCCATTCCGCTCTCAGGGCTGCTCTGGTGGCCATTTTCTTAAGCCACAAAACCCCCAGCTTCAAAAAGAGATGCACTGAGCAAATAAGCCAGTTTTAAAATCATTGCAATAAGCTTCCATATATAGTAAACTAGGTTTTGCCAGAATCATGGCTTACTGTTCCATGTAACTAAAGCCACTTACTCAAAACAAGCAATCACATTTTGGACTGCAATAGTGTCTTGTTATGTGAAGGGGTCACAAATATTTTCTTTCTCTCTATTAAAATTTTATTCATTTCATGCAAAATATACTATATAAGCTGTTGTTGCTTCTTTTGTTGTTATTGACTATTATGAATAATCTTGATTTTGAAAAAAAAAGTGCCTTTTGGTCTCCTACAGAGAGTAATATGCTTCTGCTTTGAGTTAATTATGTACAACAAAGTTTGATGATTGGAAGAATTGCCTTCCTTTTTAAAGAAAAACCTGTGAGAATACTGAGCAACTTTAAATTAAACTTTCCAAAATAATATTGTTTATTCTGGCTAACACAAAAGATGGAAAGTTGCAGACTTTCCATCCTTTAGGAAAAGTTATAAAAGAAATGAGACACACATGGAAGAAAATAACTGAAAAAGTTTAGCAATGTCAACTAACAAGAGAAAACTTTTAACTTAGGTTTGAAACAGATGGGCCAAAAGGAATGGCTTCTGCCCACTTTGGAGATGATGCATGCCCCCAACATGGCCAGAAGCTGCTCTGAGGCTGCCTAAAGCAACCCAAAGCCACAGGAGAAAGGAGCAGAGACAAACCTGTTTGGGACTGGCACAGTTGCCCACTTTAAGATCAGGCCATCTAGTTGCCACAGTCCCAGACCGATTGGGACTCGATCACAAGTGGAACAGCAAGAGGCTACTCTTTCATGCCTGTCTGTTTCACCCCTTAAACAGTCTACATTTCATAGGAGCTGGACTGGAATCAACACTCAGGTTAATTTCTATTTAAGATTCAAAGCTTTCCTGCAGATTTTCTCAGGAAGTGTCCTTTACCAGCAGTTTCAGAAGGGCCTGTGCCAATTTTCAATGGATGTACTATCAATATTTTGTTTTATTTCTGTGAAATATGCATGCCTCATTTTTCCATTCATTAGACCAAAAACAAAACACCAAACAGTTGAACAACAACATGAAAACAAAAGATAAAGCAACAATAAAAACAAAAAATAAATGCATCAGTCTATAGAAGAGAAGATGTACCCAAAGCTAACAAATAACAAACTCAGTGGGGACAGAAACAGTGATTGGACTCCTGTAATTTAAAAGAAAAGCTTAAGAAGTTTAATTTTGTATGACTAGATGACCAGCAAGCTCTGTTTGTTTTGTGCATGTTTTGGAAAAGGATCCTTAATTTAATGCTACCACCAAGAAGATCTTGCTTTCTGTAATCATGTACTATATTTCATACATAGCAAACTCTGCAGTAGTCTCAATACCATACTAGCCAAAGGCTCATCTCTTGGAACAGGCACCACTGCTCAGATTATTCCAAGACATTTCTACAGAACATCTTTCCAAGTACTAAAGAACCTCAAGTTAACTGACAAGGCTATTACTGACATTCCTTCTGCAATATCTAGGAATCACACAATAGAAGAAATAGAAGGAATCAATGGTAGTCTTATTACATTTACTGTAACATACATGATCAAAACTTCAAAATTGCTGGCTTATGTGACTTATGCATGCCTTTATCTGTCCATGGGCCCAAATCTGATATGACTGTTTCTTTCAAAGGACTATGTCGTTCAAATCAAATACGAAATACAGACCTACATCAGCTCTCATTGTTTTCTTGGCTCTCGTTACTCTCCTGGATTGCCAGGTCACAAGGATGGAATTCATCTGGTTTTTCAAATACTCTTCAGTTGTAATCTTGAACTATTGCATTTAACTCATCTTTATTGAAACTGTGCATTTATTTCAGAATTTTGAACAATGCTTAGAGAGGAGTTGCATTCCTGAAAAGTAGTATACAAATGCTTGAAAATACATAAAGAAATAATTATGTGCATAAATAATTAATCTACTTTCAAAAATTAGCTGCAGGACTCCAAGCAAGCCAAAATCTTAAATTAATAGGGGCTTGTACATGCAGTACAAGAATCTGTCAAACAAGCATTTACTTACAGTGCCAAATATCACGTTGTCTCTTTCTTTCTCAATTCTGCTTTACCAGTTTTTCTTCCCTGCTGGATAATCTGACCATTTATTTTTTTATACAAGTAACTTAATTCTCCTCTGAAATGATTTTGTTCTTTTTGTTTAAGACAGTTCAGTCTGTTCAGTGTCCTCTGCCTAGGACAATTTAAGTATAAAACTCCCATTTTGTAATATAACACAAATATAACAGCAGACTGCTCTTGTCTTTGTTTTTCTTTAAAGAAGCCTGTGTGTTTGACAGTGAGAAGGTGACAACCTTGTATTAGTTGCCCAAAGACTCCCAATGGACTAGGCTTGCTACTGTGCCAGACATCATAGGTAAAGGTATTCCCCATTGACAAGGTTGTCAAGTCATGTCTGACCGTAGGGGACAGTGCTCATCTCCATTACTAAGCTGAAGAGCCAGCATTGTCAGAGACTACTCTGTGATCATATGGCCAGCATGATTGCACAGAACACTGTTTACCTTCCCACCAAAGGGGTACCTATTTATCTACTTGACAGTATCTTGGAAGGTATCTTGGAAGACAGGAATACATCTGGAGATAATAGGTAAAGTGTTATAGAGGGAACAAGGCAAATGATGCAAGGGCCCAACAATGGGAGGCAAAAAAACTCACACAGGCAGGATTCTCTTAGATGTCTCTACACTAATGCACAGATGATGGGAAATAAACAAGATGAACTTGAACTCCTAGCATAACAAAGGAAATGTGATATAATTGGCATCACTGAAACCTGGTGGAATGAATCTCATTGTTAGAATGTAGGAATAAAGGAGTATAACCTTTTAAAGAGAAATAGACCAACAGGAAAGGCGGAGGAGTAGCATTATATGTCAGGGAGGTTTACAGGACTTAAATCCTGGAAATCAGGTGGAGAGCATCTGGATGAAAATTAAAGGGGAGGGAAACCACAGGAATGTTATTGCAGGAGTCTACTACAGATCCCCAAGTCAGACTGAGGAATTGGATGATGCCTTTCTAGAACAGATGACCACACACTCAGAAAGGAGATATGTAGTAGTGATGGGTGACTTCAACTATCCTGATATTTTCTGGAAGTCAAACTCAGCCAATACTTCAAGGTCTAGCAAATTCCTCACTTGCCTCAAAGACAATTTCATTGTTGAAAAGGTGGAAGAGGCAACAAGGAGATCAGCTATTTAAATCTGATCGTAGCCAACAGGGATGACCTGGTCAATGGGGTGCAAGTGGTAGGATCCTTAGGTGGGAGTGATCATGTTCTCCTGGAGTTTCTTGTACAGTGGAAAGGAGACGCTAGGCATAGTCCGACAACCATTCTAGACTTTAGGAGAGTTGATTTCAATAAACTTAGGGAAAAACTGGGGGCGATCCCATGGTCAGGAATACTATAGGAGAAAGGAGTTCAGATGGATGGGAGTTTCTCAAAAGGGAGATACTGAAGACACAATCTCAAACTGTTCCAATGAGAAGGAAAAATGGGAGGTGTCTCAAGAAGCCAGGTTGGATGACAAAAGAACTTTCAACTGAACTAAGTTTTAAACCCGAGATGTATAAGAAATGGAAAAGGTGGAAAATCACTAAAGAGGAATTCAAACAAATAGCTAGCACATGTAGGGGTAAAGTCAGGGAAGCCAAAGCACAGAATGAGTTCAAGCTTGCTAAAGGGGTTAAGGACAATAAAAAGGGATTTTTGGGTATGTCCATATCAAAAGAAAGAAGAAGGAAATGGTAGGGCCACTGCACAGAGAAGATGGAGAAATTCTAACAGGGGACAGAAAAAAGGCAGACTACTCAACACCTTCTTTGCCTCAGTCTTCTCACAAAAGGAAAAGGGTTCTCAACTTGAGGAAAATGGAGCAGACACAATAGGGGAAATGCAGCACAGAATAAGTAAAGAGGGAGTACAGGAATACCTGGTTAATCTAAATGAATTTAAGTCTCCAGGACCAGATGAACTACATCCAAGGATATTAAAAGAACTGGCAAATGTAATCTCAGAGCCACTGGCAATAATCTTTGAGAACTCCTGTTGAACAGGAGAAGTCCCTGAAGACTGGAGGAGGGCAAACATTGTCCCCATCTTTAAAAAGGGAAAAAAAAGAGGATCCCAACAAATGTCACCCAGTTAGTCTGACATCAATACCGGGAAAGATTCTAGAACAGTTCAATAAACAGAGAGTCTGTGAACATTTGGAAGGGAATGCCATAATCACTAAAAGTCAACGTGGATTTCTCAAAAATAAACCATGCCAGACCAATCTGATCTCTCTCTCTCTTTATAAAATTACCAGCTTGGTAGATGAAGGGAATGCAGTAGACATAGCATATCTTGATTTCAGTAAGGCTTTTGACAAAGTCCCCCATGATATTTTTGCAAACAAGATAGTAAAATGTAGGCTAGACAATACAATTGTTAGGTGGATTAGTAATTGGTTGACTGACCAAACCCAAGGGGTGTTCAGCAATGGCTCCTCTTCATCCTGGAGTGGGGTGCCATAAGGTTCTGTCCTGGGCCTAGTGTTATTCAACATCTTTATCAATTACTTGGAAGAAAGGATAAGGAGGCATGCTTCTCAAATTTGCAGGTGACACCAAATTAGGAGGAATAGCTAATGCCCCAGAGGACAGGATGAAACCATAACTCTAACCCAAAGCTAACAAAATTAAATGCATAGATATAAGATGTGGGATACCTGGCTTAACGAGACTATGCGTGAAAGGGATCTAGGAGTCCTAGTAGACCACATGAGTCAACAGTGTGGGCAGCAGCTAAAAAGGCCAATGTGATTTTAGGCTGCATCAATAGAAGTATAGTGTCTAGATCAAGGGAAGTAATACTGCCACTGTATTCTATTCTGTTCAGGCCCCACCTGGAATACTGGGTCCAGTTCTGGGCACCACAATTCAAAAAGGATGTTGAGAAACTGGAGTGTGTCCAAAGGAGAGCAACCAAAATGGTGAAGGGTCTGGAAACCATGCCCTATGAGAAACAACTTAGGGAACTGGGTATGTTTAGTCTGGAGAAGAGACAGTTAAGAGGTGATATGATAGCCCTGTTTAAATATTTGAAGGGATGTCATATTGAGGAGGTAGTAGGTTTGTTTTCTGCTGCTCCAGAGAACAGGACCCGGAGCAATGGATGCAAACTACAGAAAAAAAGATTCCACCTGAACATTAGGAGGCACTTCCTGACAGTATGGACTGTTCAACAATGGAACACTCTCCCTTGGATAGTGGTGGAGTCTCCTCCTTTGGAGGTTTTTAAACAGAGGCTGGATGGCCATCTATTGGGTATGCTTTGATTGAGAGTTCCTGCATGGCAGGGGGTTGGACAGGATGGCCCTTGTGGTCTCTTCCAACTCTATGATTCTACATTTCTGCGATTCTACAATTCTAAGTGAGTTGCATTTCTGAAAGTTTTTAAAACAGGGTCTCTCCACTTGCACACTTCCCATTAGATAACATGGATCATCTCCCCTGAGTTAACCCTTCTTGGACCTGGACCTAGAGGCCTAGGGTCATTACAGTTCTATTAAGTAAAATTTCAATACAGATCTCACAAAATTGAAGAAATTGTGGACTAGGTGATCTCGTATCTGCTAAGACTGCTCTCTAAGTGCTCCTAATTGCAGATTGCCCCATTTTAGGATCCCTGCAGTTCTTACTTCTTCTTAAGAGCAATTTCTTTTTAAAATAATTCTGAACTTCCCAGCCTTTTAAACAGTCCTCTGTAAAGTGGGACACACAGCTACCTAAACGAGTAGATGCATCTTATTGGTAGTAGATATGCATACATATAACATGTCTGTATTGGGATGTTGGTTTCTCAAGAGTAAACTCTTTCATACTGCTGTTTCATTTATACAAGTAAAAAAAAAGTCATTGTTTAGAAAGGCCCAACCAAGAAATGAGATGCTATAGGAGATTATCACTCTGCTTTTTTCCTGATCTGGTCAAGGGCTGAGTCCAGGCTGGGACCATGTGTTTTTGCACAGCTCCATGTCCAGATTGGAAGCATCTTGTATCCAACTGGGATGTCTCCCATTACTTTGGTAAGAATGGAAAAGTCCCATTTTTAGCTAAGTATGGGAGAAGTCCCAATCTGATACAGGATGCCTCTGATCTGGGCATGGAGCTGTGCGATAACACATGGTCTCACCCTGTGTCCAGATCAGGAAAGGACAGCCAGTATGATAATCTCCATGCTTTCCATTTATTTTGCCACTGTGAGGTTTGATGGCAGCTCTTCTTTTATCTGGACCCATATTTCCCACATTTCCCACAACACAACCTCAGTTGCCACTTAAAAGATGGAAGGAACCAAATAGCAAGCAAGGACTCTGAGCTAAAGCAAACAGCTTGACTTTGCAACTCAGCACACCTTCCTAGTTAGTGTCTTACCACCCACCTGACCACAAATAACCCAAGAGAGAGTCAAATTGGAAGAACAACTTAGAAGCAATGAGCACAGGTGGCCTTCTCCTTTCAGCACCAGTTCCCAAGACTCAGCCTTGAGCCTCCAGCCCCCTCCTCCTTACACCCCAAGGGGTTTTCCATCCATCAAACATTTTAAACAAGCCAGGTCTTTACTTTAATTCCAGCTGTGGATCCAGTTACACTCTCAGGCTGCTCCATTAGCTGCCAAAACAGAAACTGTCCCCTTGATAAGGGGGGGGGGGGGGAATCCAAACCCAACAGGTTGCTGTGGAAACACATTCCAGCCCAGAGGGCTGCAGTCTTTGGAGGTCAGGGTTCTGACCTTGTGGGTAGCTTCAGGGCTGCACATTGTGCTCGCTCTCTCATGAATAAAGGCAGATGGTACTCTAGCCAACACTGTTGTCAATCCTGAGAAATCCCATGAGGCATTCTGCCTTGACACCTGTGCAATGAAATGGTGATGTTGGAGAGCAGGATGCTGTCCTCCCTTGCTGAGATGGACACCTAGGGGTGTGACAATCAGAGCTTGGAAACATTGGAAAAATAATACAGTACATTGAGAAAAGCAATTTCTTGTTTTAAAAAAGCCTGTGGAATAAACAGGTTTTCAGCAGCAGATGGAAAGACAGCCATGAGGGAGCCAATCTCACATCACTAGAGAAGAAGCCTAACAACAGCCACTAAAAAGAACCTTTCTCACATTTCCACCAAACATATCTGAGGGTGCTGAGACCCAAAGGAGGACATGCTCTGAAGGTCTCAAAGCATATGGAAAGATACAGTTCTTCTGACAGCCTGGACCTGAGCAATATAGGCCTTTATCTGTCATAACCAGTACTTTGCATTGTGCCTGGAAACAGACTGGTAGCTAGTGGAGCTGTTCCCTAACAAAGGAGTTGAGTACTCTCTGTAAATAGCCCTAACCAGTTAAATGTCTGGCAATAGCTCTTTGAGGTTTGATGTTTCCAAACATTATTTAAGGGTAGCCCCATGTACAGTACATTACAGTAATTCAAATGTATGTAACTAAGGCATGTGCCACTGTGGCCAGATCAGATGTCTCTAGGAACAGGTGCACTTAGTATCCTAGTTTTAATGCTGCAACATGACTGCTAAAACTTGAGATCCAGATGCAGGACTGAATCTAGTCCACCCAAACTGCAAACCTGCAGAGGAAGTATAACCCTGTTCAGCTCAGTCTGAATCCCTTTTCTTTGATCTGCCTTTTTATTGTCTGAATTAAGCCTCAGTTTTTTGTCCTCATTCAGCCTGTTACTGTTGACAGACACTGATATGGAACTAAAACAGCTTCCTTGGAAAGGAGAAATAAAGCTGGGTGTCATCAACAACAAAAAGTGAAGAACAAGAGATCTATTTCACAAGATCTGTGAACTGAAAGGAAAGTTCCAACCAAGGACTGGGATGATCTATAACAATAAAAATAACATAATTCAAGACCAGGAAGGAATAAAAAGATGTTGGACACAATACAAAGAAGAATTATACAAAAGAGATGACAAAATGAAGAATGCATGGAATGAAGAACCATATGAAGATGAACCCCAAATCCTAAAAAGCGAAATAGCAAAAAACAAATTACCAGGAACAGATAATATTCCAGTTGAATTGCTGCAGTCCACACTGACAGAGTCAACTCTAATGCTAACCAACATATGTCAACAGATATAGAAAACAAAACGATGGCCAATAGATTGGAAGCAATGAATATACATCTCCATCCACAAAAAGGGAGACACAAGAGACTGCAACAACTATAGGACCATAGCACTGATCTCCCACACAAGCAAAATCATACTTAAAATTCTGCAACATAGACTCCAACCATACATAGAAAGAGAGATCCCAGAGGTCCAAGCAGGAAAGGAAGAGGCACTAGGGATCACATTACAAACATATGAAGGCTAATGGAGTGCACCAGGAAAGTCCTATAGAAAATCAGCATGTGTTTTATAGACTGTAGCAAAGCCTTTGACTGCATAGACCATGAAAGGCTATGGAATGCCCTTAAAGACATGGGAGTGCCAACACATCTGATAGTCCTGATGAGGAATCTGTATTCAGGACAAGAGGCTATTGTCAGAACAGAACACAGAGAAACAGAATGGTTTCCAGTTGGCAAAGGAGTCAGACAAGGCTGTATCCTTTAACTCTATCTGTTCAACTTGTATGCAGAACATATTATAAGAAAAACAGGCTTGGGCACAGAAACAGGAGGAGTGAAAATAGGAGGAAGAAATATCAACAATCTAAGATATGCAGATGACACCATAATATGCAGAAAACTTCACAGACCTGGAACACCTACTAAGGAAAATCAAAGAAGAAAGTGCAAAGGCAGGCTTAATGCTGAACATAAAGAAAACAAAAATAATGACCACCGAGGACCTTCACAAGTTCAGCCTAGACAATGAAGAAATAGAAATAGTAAAAGAATTCCCATACCTGGGATCAAAGATTGATATAAATGAGGACTGCAGCCAGGAAATCAGAAGATTAAGAATGGCTATGAAAGAACAAGAAAAGATTCTAAAATGTAAAGATATGCAACTCAGCACAAAAGCTAGACTCATACAAGCCATTGTATTCCCTATTACCATATATGGATGTGAGAGCTGGACAGTTAAGAAAGATGATAGGAAGAAAATCAATTAATTTGACATGTCGTGTGGAGAAGAGTGCTGAGGATCGCATGGACAGCCAAAAGGACAAACAAGAGGGTCCTAGAGCAGATTAAACCAGAAACCTCCCTGGAAGCCAAGATGATCAAACTGAGACTGTTGTACTTTGAACATATCATGAGAAGGGAAGACTCTTTGGAAAGAACAATAATGCTGGGGAAGGTGGGGGGAAGTAGGAAGAGAGGAAAGCTACATGCTAGATGGATGGACTCTATTAAGGAGGTCACAGGTATGGGCATGCATGATTTAAGCAGAACAGTGCAGGACAGAGGGTCTTGGAGATGTCCATAGGGTTGCCATGAGTTGAGATCGACTCAAGGGCAGTTAACAACAACAACAACAACAACAAGTCATCAGCATATTGGAGGCACCAAATCCCAAAGCTCTGGACCTCCTCTCCGAATAGTTCCATGTACATATTAAATAACATGGGGGGGGGGGAGGGCAGAATGTAATCCTGTGGGATTCTAGAAGCCAATGACTAAGGAGTCAAACAGTCGTTCCCTAGCATTACCTTCCAGCTTTGCCCCTCTAGGAAGAATTGGAATCACTGCAGAATAGTACTTCAAGAAGGATGCATGGTTGACTGTACCAAAAGCTACTGAGACATCCAATGAAACCAATAAGGAAACACTCCTACTGTATAGTTCCCAGCATATATCATCCACTGAGATGTGCACAGCTGTCCCTATCCTATTATCAGGCCTGAAGCCTGATTGAAATGGATCGAGATAATCTGTCTCATCCAGGAAACCCTGGAGCTGGGAACCAACCACATGCTCTAGTGCCTCATCCAGAAATAGAATACTGGAAACTGGCCCATAATCAAATAATAGAAATAATTCAGAAATATAAATAATTCATGGAGGGCTGCCCTTCCCAAGGGATTTTACAACTGCTTTCTTTAGGTATATTGGAACCATGTGGACTGTTGAGTGGTCTTCTCTTGCAAGTCTAGATGTAAGCAAACTGCTAATTGCTCAAGACAATTCTACTGAATGACACTATACAGATGCAATAGTAGCAGAGATATTTTTTATGTCTGCACTGTCATAGTAAGTAAACACATTTATTTTTGTAGCATAATCCACAAAGAGAGAGAGAGAGAGAGAAAGCAGGTAAAACAAAGCAATCAAAAGCATTACAAATACATTGCATTACATCACATGGCTAAAATAATCCAAAAACATCATTTTTATAGGCTCAAATTGAACCATATAATAATAATAATAATAATAATAATAATAATAATAATGTTTATTTGTATCCCGCCCATTGGTAATCCAATCCGGGCAGCTTACAGTTAAAGCATACAGTTCACAATAAAACATATAATATGAACAAACCCCCTCCCCCCATTAAAACAAGATTAAATTAGAACAATATAAAACAACAATTCAATTTAAAATATTTAACCATCCAGCCCAGTGACTCCAAAAGCCTGGCTCAACGATCCTCCCATCACTTGATGGGGCCACGTGAGGATCGTCTCATGGACGGCTGTTAATCTAAGGCTGGGAGGATCGATCTAATTTGACTAGTCTGGAAAGGCCTGCTGGAAGAGATCCGTCTTATAAAACACAAACATCAGATACATTACAAATACATTGCTTCATAGAGCTAAAATCATTCAAAATGTTATTTTTATAATCTCAAGTCTCAAGTCTCCTTAAGACCTGTATATAATGTATAAGTCTAGAAATTTTAGTAAAATATTGGCCCAATAAACCTGGGTCAATGGGTTAATGTAAGTATTATATTTTTACTCTCAACTAAAAAGGAACTACCCCCTTCTCTCAGTAGAGTGGCAAAAGGTGAGAGCTTAGTCTGTTCCAGGAGCACCTAAAACAGGGGTAGGCAACCTTTCCCCTTTAAGGGCCGAAGGACTTCAGCTCCCAGAATCTCAGGAGCTATTGGCCAATATGGCACTATTGGCCAACATGGCTGAGGCTTCTGGGAGCTGAAGTCCCTCGGCCCTTAAAGGGGAAAGGTTGCCTACCCCTGACCTAAAAGAAGCATTGACCCTCTCTACGCTGCTGGTTTTGAATGACCGAGTAGGAAAATGTCAGTGATGGCAACTCTTTGGTGCTTCCCCTCAAAGGAATGCCAAGAGGAATCAGGCTTTGAAGGATCTGACTTTGGCGAAAAGCACCTTTGAAGGATGCAGACAGCGAAAAGCACCATCTTCAATCCCAGGAAGGGGAGGGGCAGCCGGACGCTAGGCGCCCCAACCTCTTCTTGAGGACATCATTGGAGCTCCCGCTGTTGCACACAGTGGATGCTCCGATGATGTCCTTCCGGCTCAGCATCTGGACACACTGAGCCGGAAGGAGCGCGGAAGAGGCGCCCGGCGCCTCTTCTGGTACCCCTTTTGGCTCCTCTGGAAGGAGTGCCATAAGGGTGGATTGGGGCCGAGGCATGGGCAGCCTCGGTCCCAATCCACGGCTTCCCGGGGCAGCCCATGGCTGCCTGTCTGTAGAGGCCCTAAGACATTTATGTATCTTTGTCAGTTTTTCTGGGTTAAAATCAGGCAAAGTCATCACAATAAAGTTAAAGGTTACAATCTCTGCTGACATAGGGCCAATGCAGATGGGCAGGAAAAGGTGACATGAAGCTGCCTTTTCTCTAAGCTGCAACAACCACATCACCTGCCCCAAGGATGCCCTAAATGGGGATGGAGCAACTGCACTGGGGGGCAGTCAATGCAGCTTTTCTGAAGCCATATTGAAGCCCCACCAACTGCACTGCCAGTCTCAAGGATGCCCTAAATAGAGATGGAGCAACCACATGGGCCAGCAGTGGCTGCTTTAATTTTTTTCCCCCATTCCCTTAGGACCATGCACACATGCACATGAGCAACGAAATACACACGCCCCTTTAATAGTAATGTTGGCATTGCTGTGCAGCTGTGCACTGTGAGAAGCAGTGAGATCATGGATGCCACATCACCCGTGTAGCCTCCACTGGCACTCATCCTGCAATGCACGGGCACAGGAGCCACTGCAATGATGCTCCCACTGACCATTGCAACAGCTGCATGCATAGAGGACAGCAGTGATAACTCAGAGGACACAGAAGAAACAACTGCTAGAGTGAGTGCCACAGGCATTGGATGGTGTGCTGCTGCCACTGCCCTTCTGATGCCACCTGTGCCACTGATGGATCTTCCCCAGAAGCCCTAACTGGTGGGGACGGGTTCATCATATACATCTGGTCTGATGAGTAATGGAGGATGTTTTTCTGAATGCCCCGTGTCCTCTTCCACAGGCTAGTGGAAATACCACATCTGGAACTGAAGCAGTCAGATACTATCATGAGGAAAGCCATCCCGGTGGAGAAGAGGGTCGCCATGGCCATCTGGGTACTTGCCCACAAAGCCAGCTACAAGCAGACATCAGAGCAGTTTGGAGTTGGCCTTACAACTGTGGGGGAAGTGTTGGTGGAGTTCACCCTCAGCATGGAGAAGCTGCTGCTGATACAGACAGTGTACCTGGGGATGCCGCTCAGGTAAGGAAAGTCGCACACACTTGTCCCTTTTCCCTCTGCTTTCCTGCGCACCTGAGGAGAATACATCATGAGTTGGCATACAGTATGGCATTTACTGATTAGAAACCTGTGAAGTTTGGTATCCTTGCGCACCTGTGCAGAATATGTCATCAGTTGATAAGTGCCCTGACTTTTTCATTAATCTTCTGCTGCTTCCCCTTCTTGTCACCCACAGATCATTCAAGGATTCGTTGACTTCAAGTAGTGGGTGCTGTAGATGGGTACCACTGTTTGATTGTGCCACCCTTGGGGCAGATACAAACTTCTCCTCTGAGGGTCTCCACTAGCTAGGAGCCAGGTAAGGCCATCTGCCCTCAGCCACAACTGCCCATAAATGCCCCTGTGAACCTCCGCAGCTCTCCAGGACAACGATGGCAGCCAGGAGGACAGTGCCCATCCAGATAGCGTACTGAATTGATGAGGAGGTGGGCATTCTCCTTCATGCCCTCACTGGGGAAGCAGCCTTGAGAAGGGTGATGGCTAGTACCAACCAGCCAAACTGGGGGTACTTCCATCAGGCTACCCAGGTCCTTCAGCAGCAGGGCTTCAGAAGGGACCCCTCAACAGTGCTGAACTAAGTTCAAGACACTAAAGGGGGGGTCTTCTTTGAAACCCTGAAGGATTATGGGGAGCATCTTCCACTGTGAAAGAGGCCTCCCATATATGACTGGCTGCGTGACCTCTGGGTGAGGGTAGGCCACCCACAGTGGCAAGATCGTTGTCCTCCAGGTAAATGTAGGGCCCCTGCCATGGTACTTGATGACCATCCCTCCCCTCCCTCCTTTCCCACATCCATGGATGCTAATAGTGTCCCTCCTGTCCCCAAATACAGGTGTGCAGTGGAGGCAATAGCAGGGATAGAGAAGGGACCCTGCCAGTTCCCCCTCAGCCTCTTCCTCAGAGGCTGAAGCTGCCCCTGGCAGGTAGGATCAGGCAGAGGGAGACCGTGCCATCCCTCTGCCACCACAGCAGCCTCCCATGCCAGAAGGTAGGCCCCCAAGGGGAGGGGTGATGGCTACATGACTACAGCCTCCATGGCATTCCTGTCCCTCTCTTCCTCCATCACTTTCCATAGCAGCTTTGTAAATGGTGTCTCCCCCTTTCACAGGAGGTGCTGCTGAGGAGGAGCAGCCTGGCCTGAACCACTGTCCTGCAGGAGGAGAAGGGCAGGAGGCTCTTGATGCCTCCCACTTGGCCTGCCTGCAGGAAAGTTAGGAGCAGGATCGCCAGTGAGGTAAGAGTGGTAGGGAAACAGGAGGAGGGAGTGGGGGGCACCCAGAAACCCTGGCTATGGCATTGGATGATGGGGTGCAGAGCAACCTCCTAATCACACTTTTCTCTTTTCTTTTCCCTTGCAGATCGATGGCTTGAGGAAAAGGTGGCTGCCATCAAGGACCAAATGAAGCAGGTCCTCGACACCATGGCAGCCATCCTGGAACAACGCAGTCCCATCCAACCCTCACTTCCCCCTCCCTGAAGCACCTTCCCCTCCCCTTTGCCTTTGTACATAGTTCACACGTTGTTCTTTATTCTTCGAAAACAAATGTATTTAAAAAAAATTATACAGCGATCTGCGCACCTATGCACGATCAGCACAAGTTGTCTTTTTTATGAATAAACTTCCCATTTTTAAACCTTGTGATATTTTATGCATAGGTGTGCATGTTCAATGCAGGATCACCACAGGGAACCAGTGAGGAGAATTAATGAAGTGAGTATAGTGGGGGGTAGGAATCTGTGAGGTGGACATAGTGGGGGGTAGTTGGTGGTGCCTGCCTTGCTACTGGTGATTGCTGCAACATCCCCTTCCCCCTCTACTTGTTCTCCACTTTGGGGGGCAACGAGAGGGCTGTGGCACTGCCACCTCACTACTGAAAACGCTGGCAGACTTGCCTACGGGGCGTTGCTCAGGGATCTCCACCTCCATAACAGCCCCCTCCTCCAAAGTTGGTGAGCTGGTTCTCCTTCGTCTGCCCATCTCCACAGACCCCTCCTCCAGGGCCAGGGGGGTGCCCCTCTTTCTTCCACCCTCCTCCACACTGTCCCCTCTGCCACCAATGCCACTGTGGGGCCCCGTTATGGCTTGCACAAGCTGGCCCAGCAGACCAGTCTGCACTTCCAGGGTGGTAGCGAGGCGATCCTGTTGCTGGACGGATCTCTCTAGCAACTGCCTCAACTGCTCTGCCTGCCTCTCCATGAGCTGATAAGAATGTTCCCCCTGTTCCAGGAGTCTGTCCATTTGGTCTGAGCTGCATTCCATGAACCAATACAGGTCACTAGCAGTTGTTGAGGTTGTTGAGTGATGCACTCTCTTCTTTTTGATTTCAGCCAGGCAATGGTGACATTGCAGCTCTTGGATTAGCTGTTTCTCCTTCTGTCTCTCATCCTACTCATTCTATGGGATATATATGGCACAGGGCATAGTTTACAGACAAAACATGTCCCACAGAGATTTGGGGGAGGGGAGAGGTACATGCAAGGGAGGTTTGTGTGGACAGACTGGAAACATGCAGCTGGTGGTCATGCAAGGGACATGGTCCACAGGACACACAGACAAACGTTCCTCCATGAGCCCCACACCCCAGCATGCCCGGATGCAAAAGTGGTGTGCAAGTCTTCTGAACATCTGCGCACCTGTGCAGAAGATGCCACAAAAGCCGTACAAACTGCTATGCCTTTTGAGTGCAAGTGTACATGCGATAGAATGCATTTATTGTAATAACTGGCAATGACTTTACCATGTGCAGCCTTGACCTGATCCATCAGCTGGGTGAATTGTCCCGGACCTGCCCTCTCCTCACCCTCATTGTCATCCTCACTTGCCGCTGTACTGGTCCGTGGAACAGGTGAGTGGTTACAGTAACTATTGATTCTGGAAGATGGTGGTCTGCTTGTGGAAGATGTAAAGGCACCCTCCCCAGCACGGGATGATGGTCTCATGGAGGAGGTGTCCACAGCCCTCTGACTGCAGGATGTCTTATCTGAGTCAGGGTGTTCATCCTGGTCATCTAAATTACAAGAGATTAGGTCATCTCTGCCTTCTGTCCACCCTAGTGCTGTCCCCTGCACTCGTTCCCAAGGGCCCTGGCACATGTTACCTTGAGAGGGCATGAAAAGGTCCTGGGTGCATTCTGCCTTGGAGGTGTCCTCCACAGTTTCCACTCAGCTGGCTGGCTGACTGGGACCCTAACAACTTCATTACTGGTACATAATCTGCTGGGTCATATGCTACCATCCGTAGCAAAGAAGGCATGGAGTTCCTTGAAAAAGAGCATAGTGGAGAGGCCCTGGCCACTTTTGACCTTGTGATTCCTATCCTTTTTGTAATCTCTCCTGAGGTTTTTGGTCTTCTGTTGACACTCCTCCCAAGTGCACCTGCAAAGGTGCACACTTTTCACTTTCCTGCCGACTTTTAGACATGCGTCGTCTAAGCACCACGCTTCCAAGACAGCCTCAAAGCACATCTTTTTGCCCATCTGTATAGCCCCATAGTGGTCATTTTCTTTGCTTTGCCTTTTCATCCTTTTTGACATGTGCATGTTTTCTTAGTCCCACCTGAGCTTGGTCACCTCCCCCACACATGGCACAAGCACCATTTACTGTAGTTACCTCCTCATCCATCCAGCCTTTAGGGTGAACACAAACAGTTATACCTGCTGGAATTTTGTAAGTTCTTTGGCACCATTTTCCTTTGCTTTGTCCTTTACATCCTTTATAACATTTCCCTATGTTTTACCCTCTACTTATCCTCAGGTCCTATCAAAGTCCACAATTTTGTCCCCCATAGCTGCCCTCGACTTATACATGAGGTCAACTTATACTGAAGTATATACAATATATCTTCAAATAGGCTATAGCCCAAGCTGAACTTTTAATTTGCCACCAATATTGCTCTAGTTGTCATCAATTGCCACCAATGTTGCTCTAGTTGCCATTTAAGTTATTTCATTGCTGCCAGGTCCCTAGGAAAAAAAAAGGCCCTATTCCATGCAAGGGGACACTCAGGAGTGATCATGTCCACTCCCCCTGGCCATTTTCCCATCCAGAGATCAACTAAGACCTTGATAGAATTGCTACCCAAGGTGGTAAATCCCCCCCCCCCCCAAAATAATCAGAAAACCCTCTGGATCCATCAGCCTCCTGGGGCAGACCATCTGAAATCATCCTGCGCTCCTGCAAAAGTTCAGAGTCCCAGCAAGTTTTAACCTGACAAGACAATGATTTGTCCATGACTGTGGAACTGTAGAAAGCTCCTCCACACCAAGATCAACATAATTTCATCCATCACAGAAAGCTAGATTAATGCATGCCCAGCAATATGCATGGGACCAGGCACCATTTGATCATTTGGCTGGGTAGCTTCCATGTAGATCTGCTCTAATTTGAAGGCTGAACTTGAAAGGATGAATCCATGGTCCTGGTCCCTATCCCTCAAACAGGTTAAGCTGCTTGGGTAGCTCCTTTAAAGTTCAGACTAAAACCTGGAGCAGATTTACTGTCCCACTGATATGAAAGCCACTGGGGGTCAATGAATACAGCCCATGGTGGTTCAGGAACTCAGGGAGTTGTAGTCCAGATAATTTAACTTTTTCAAGCTCAGCAATTAGCCAGAGATAGACATGATATGTATATGTGTTTCTAAGAATTGTATGACATGGTTTCAAAACATTCTGAGGATCCTATTTGGATAGGAAAATGCAGGAAATAAGTATTTACATGTTAAAACATGGTAGAAATGCCAATAAAAATAATGTTCATTGCATTGGCACCGAAATAAATGAAACTGCATTTTAAAGCAAATTCTGCAGTAAATTGGAAGGTAACATTATGTATGGCACTTCTGTAAATGTTCAGAACAATATTCTAAACTGAAAGAAGTAAAGTCTGTGACCTGGGTCCTAATATTATTAAATTTCAAATGTATGCTTGGAAGACACAGATCTCTTTAGATTGCCTCTATACTAAACTTCACCTAGCCTTAATCCCACCTCTGTCTCACAAGCCAATTTCTTCACAGCTTGGCATGTACACTTCAGACCCTGAACTGCATGTTTACATTTCTCCTCTACAGCCATCAGTGCGCATTACCTTTTATAGACTGCTCTTACTACACATATCACAGTGTTATTATAAACAAGGGCCTGGTCGTTAGGGCATACCAGCCATTGGCACATGCCATACCTGCTCTTAAACAAACTGCAGTGTTTTCTTTACATGAAGGATCTTGCAAAAGGCTTTTGAGATGGCATGGGCATTTCCACAAATTTGAATTGACAGACTCTTTTCAGTTCTGAGAACTTAAGGAGGAAAAGAAGAACTTATGTTTGAGAGCATGTGAAGTAAAAGTACATCCAAGTTATTTGCACACTTCCTGTGGGGCGATGGAGAGTCAAATTACCCACAATAGCAGAAGATCTGCTTATTTAACTCTTGGTCTACTCAAATCAGGTACAATAAGGAGGATGGGACCCAGTTTTCAGAGCAGTGATTGAATCTTAGAACTCCTGTATGCAAAGCATGTTCAGAGCTACAGCCCTTTCCCAGATTTGTATGATATGGATATAGAGTATGCATAGCCCTTCCAGATACTGTTGGATTGCAACTCCCCTAATCCCTTATCATTAGCTATGCTGCTTGATGGGAATTACAGACCAACAATATCTGGAGGGCTGCATGATTCCCATCCCTGGTATAATGTGTCAAAACTCAGTAATTTAGGTTACACATTAAGCCTGTTAGGCAACCTGAATCAAGAGTGATTCTGCGAGAATGACCCAGGGTATATCTTCACTGAAGAAATAATGCAGTTTGACATCATCCTGGGATTTATAGTTTTGTGAGGCACCAGAACTCTTTAGCAGAGAAGGCTAAATACCTTATAAAACTACAAATCCCAGGGTTCCATAGGATGGAGCTACAACACTTAGAGTGGTATCAAACTGCATTATTTCTACAGTGTAGATGCACACCTAGTCTTCATATTCTATGCAACAAACTCCTTATTCTGAGTTTAACGTAATATAATGTAACCATAATTGCTCAATGAGAGAATGCCTGCTTTGCATGATGAAGGTCTCAAGTTCAATATCTGGCATCTCCTGGGAAGTCTAGGAAATTCTGAAATTTTAATCTGAAATTTAGAGAGTTATTGTAAAAGGTACTGAGTTAGATGAGCTACCTTCTTATACTGATCAAGACAGAAAGCACTTAGAATCATAGAATCATAGAATCATAGAATCATAGAGTTGGAAGAGACACAAGGGCCATCCAGTCCAACCCCCTGCCATGCAGGAACTCCCAATCAAAGCATCCCTGACAGATGGCCATCCAGCCTCTGCTTAAAGACCTCCAAGGAAGGAGACTCCACTACTCTCCAAGGGAGTGTGTTCCACTCTCGAACTGCCCTTACTGTCAGGAAGTTCCTCCTAATGTTGAGGTGGAATCTCTTTTCTTGCAGCTTGCATCCATTGTTTTGAGTCCTAGTCTCTGGAGCAGCAGAAAACAAGCTTGTTCCCTCCTCGATATGACATCCCTTCAAATATTTAAACATGGCTATCATATCACCTCTCAGCCTTCTCTTCTCCAGGCTAAACATCCCCAGCTCCCTAAGTCGTTCCTCATAGGGCTTGGTTTCCAGACCCTTCACCATTTTAGTTGCCCTCCTTTGGACACGCTCCAGTTTCTCCACATCCTTTTTGAATTGTGGTGCCCAGAACTGGACACAGTATTCTAGGTGAGGCCGGACCAAAGCAGAATAGTGGCACTATTACTTCTCTTGATCTAGACACTATACTTCTACTGATGCAGCCTAAAATTGCATTGGCCTTTTTAGCTGCTGCATCGCACTGTTGACTCATGTTCAACTTGTGGTCCACCTGGATTCCTAGATCCCTTTCACAGGTAGTCTCATTCAGCCAGGTGTCCCCCATCGTATATCTGTACTTTTCATTTTTCCGCCCTAAGTGCAGTACCTTACATTTCTCCGTGTTGAATTTCATTTTGTTAGCTTTGGCCCAACTTTCTAGTCTGTTCAAGTCATTTTGAATTTTGATCCTGTCCTCTGGGGTATTAGCTACCCCTCCTAATTTGGTGTCATTTGCAAATTTGATAACTATGTCCCCAATACCGTCCTACAAGTCATTAATAAAGATATTGAATAGCACTGGGCCCAGGACAGAGCCCTGTGGCACCCCACTGGTCACTTCTTTCCAAGTTGAAAAGGAGCCATTGTTGAGCACCCTTTGCGTTCGACCAGTCAACCAATTACAAATCCATGTAACAGTTACTTTGTCTAGCCCACATTTTACCAACTTGCTTGAAAGAATGTCATGGGGAACCTTGTCAAAGGCCTTACTGAAATCAAGATATACTATATCCACAGCATTCCCTTCATCTACCAAGGTGGTAATTTTATCAAAAAAAGAGATCAGATTTGTCTGGCATGACCTGTTTCTCTGAAACCCATGTTGACTTTTTGTGATTATGAAATTATCTTCCAGATGTCCACAGACTCTCTGTTTAATGATCTGCTCCAGAATCTTTCCGGGTATTGATGTCAGACTAACTGGACAATAATTGTTGGGATCCTCTTTTTTCCCCTTTTTGAAGATGGGGACAACATTTGCCCTCCTCCAGTCCGCTGGGACCTCTCCTGTTTTCCAGGAATTCTCAAAGATTATTGCCAATGGTTCCGATATTACATTTGTCAGTTCTTTTAATACCCTTGGATGTAATTCATCTGGTCCTGGAGACTTTTCTCTGACCCCTGTTAACTTTTTGCCATCTTCTCCACACAGTGGCCCTACCATTTCTTTCTTTTTCCTTTTGCTACTGACATACCCCCAAAAGCCCTTTTTATTATTCTTAACCTCTCTAGCAAGCCTGATTTCATTCTGCACTTTACCTTTTCTGACTTTACCCCTACACGTGCTAGCTATTTGTTTGAATTCCTCTTTGGTGATTTCCCCATTTTTCCAGTTCTTATACATGTTCTGTTTAAAACATAGTTCAGTTGCAAGTTCCTTAGTCATCCATCCTGGTTTCTTAAGACACCTCCCATTCTTCCTCCTCGTTGGCACGGTTTGAAATTGTGCCTTCAGTATCTCCCTTTTGAGAAACTCCCATCCGTCTTGAACTCCCTTCTCTTTTAGTATTCCTGTCCATGGGATCACCCTCAGTATTTCTCTAAGTTTAGTAAAATCAGCTTTCCTAAAGTCTAGAATGCATGTCTGACTATGCCTGGCTTCTCCTTTCCACTGTATAATAAACTCCAGGAGGACATGATCACTCCCGCCTAAGGATCCAACCACTTGCACCCCATTAACTAGGTCTTCCCTGTTAGTTAGGATCAGATCCAAAATAGCTGACTCCCTTGTTGCTTCTTCCTCCTTTTGAACAATGAAATTGTCTTCAAGGCAAGTGAGGAATTTGCTAGACCTTGAGGATTTTGCCGAGTTTGACTTCCAGCAAATATCTGGATAGTTGAAGTCACCCATCACTACTATATTTCTCCTTTCTGAGTGTGTGGTCATCTGTTCTAGAAAGGCTTCATCCAATTCTTCTGCTTGAGTTGGGGGTCTGTAGTAGACTCCCACACTAACATCCCTGTTGTTTCCTTCCCCTTTAATTTTTATCCAGATGCTCTCCACTTGGCTTCCAGGATTGATGTCCTGGATTTCTTCACTGGTGTAAATATCCCTGACATATAATGCTATTCCTCCTCCTTTCCTGTTTGTCCTGTTTCTCTTGAAAAGGTTATACCCCTTTATTTCTACATTCCAGCCATGAGACTCATCCCACCAGGTTTCAGTGATGCCTATTATATCATATTTGCTTTGTTGTGCTAGGAGTTCAAGTTCATCTTGCTTATTTCCCATGCTCTGTGCATTAGTGTAGAGACATCTAAGACCATTTGTCCCCTTTACTTGCTGCTTGTGCACATTTTTTTGCCTCCCACTGTTGGGTCCCTGTACTGTTTGCCTTGTTTCCTCTATGACAGTTTGACTATTTTCTCCAGTCCTTTTGTCTTCCAGGACGTTGTCTCCCTTCCCCACACAGTTCAGTTTAAAGCACTCCTGATCAAATTCTTCAGATCGTTGGCAAAAACATTTCTTCCAACTGGTGTGAGATGCAGCCCATCCCTTGCCAGGAGTCCGCCCTCATGGAACCGCAGCCCATGATCCAAGAATCCAAATCGTTCTCGACGACACCATCTCCGGAGCCAATTGTTGACATCTGCCATCTTCCTCTCTCTTCCTGGACCATGCCCTTGAACTGGCAGAAGAGACGAGATGACAATCTGTGCATCCATTTCTTTCAGCTTCTTTCCTAGAGCCTCGTAATCCCTTTTGATGTTCTGAAGGCTGTGTCTTGCTGTGTCGTTCATTCCCACGTGGACCAAAAGGAAGGGGTATTGGTCAGTAGGCTTGACCAGTCTTGTCAGCCTCTCTGTCACATCTCTGATCTTTGCCCCAGGAAGACAACACACCTCTCGAGACATCTTGTCAGGCCCACAAATCACTGCTTCTGTCCCCCTCAGCAAGGAGTCCCCCACCACAACCACATGCCTCCTCCGAGGCTTAGCAGTGACTGTTCCCTGTGGTGGAACTGCCAGGGTCCCCTGTTCTGTCTCTGGAATCTGTCCATGCTGCTCTTCTGCGTCCTCCTTGCTAAGAGTAAGAGCTTGAAATTGATTCTGTAGCCGCAAGCTGTCTGGAAACTGCTTTCTCCTCTTTCCTAGCAGGAACTGGCCTTCTTCTCTGTCTCCTTTCCTGGCAGAGCTACCTAGAAAGCCTCTTTCTCTTTCTCCTTTCTGTTAGAAACTGGCCTGGAGAGCCTCCTCCTCCTCCTTCCCCTGTCCTGGCCGAAACTGACCTGAAACTGGCCTCTGGCAGCAGTTGTAGAGCTAACTGCCTAGCCCACCCCCTATTGACTTGCAAATGCCACTCAACAAAGCCCCACCCGCTGAGTCACAGTCACACTCCCCCCAAGTGTTTTTAAAAAGAATTTTAAAACTTACCCACTCAAGATGGCTGTCTGGAAACTGCTTTCTCCTCTTTCCTAGCAGGAACTGGCCTTCTTCTCTGTCTCCTTTCCTGGCAGAACTGCCTAGAAAGCCTCTTTCTCTTTCTCCTTTCTGTTAGAAACTGGCCTGGAGAGCCTCCTCCTCCTCCTCCTTCCCCTGTCCTGGCCGAAACTGACTTGCAAAGGAAACACCTAGCTTTTCTCCCTATGTCTTCTGTTAGTTAGGTTAGCCCACATTAGTTGCCCTACTCTGGTGAGCAATGCATCCTTATGCACTACTACAGAACTACATTAGCAAAAGTTTATACTGAGATTCTGTGCATACCTGAGTGCAGAGATGGGCCACTGCTGATGTGCCATCAATTCCTAGTTCTTTTCACCTGTACTTTGAATGTTTAAACCACTGTATGTGATACTGTATGTACCCACAGCCTAACCAAATATACTTCGTTTGAGTTTAGATA
Source organism: Phrynosoma blainvillii (assembly GCA_026167975.1). NCBI lineage: Eukaryota > Metazoa > Chordata > Lepidosauria > Squamata > Phrynosomatidae > Phrynosoma > Phrynosoma blainvillii. The sequence continues at coordinate 17,174,040 of JANUYF010000006.1, forward strand.
CACAGCAAAGGAGATTATTATCCTTTGTTACCTGTAAAACACCAATTATCTGAACCTGCAAAGGAATAAAACTCAAGGCAGGGCTGACCTTGAGGATGGTACAGCACCTATTTATAAACAGATGATACTTTCCTCTGTTCAGTTTACACCCCTCCTGCAATGCTCTAATTTGTTCAAAAGGGATATGGGAGGAGGGAGAATATGTATATTTTATTAGGATAATTAATCCAAGCAAATTACCTGGACTGTTTTTCATTACAGCAATATGTCAATGGGCATGCACTTGCTGACTTCTGGCTGCAGATGTGTCCTGGAGGACCTCAATTCAATTGGGAATAACCTCTTTGAATCCTAAATGCAGACAGAAGCTTGCCTTTGTCCAGCAAAGTATGAACAAAATCTCTTGATATACTGAGAAATCCCTGATGTGCAAGTACTGGTGTGCAAGTCTCTCTCACAGAAGACTCACAAGCAACATTAGACTGGTGGCAATTAAATTTGTGTTCCAGATCTCTCTGAGAAGGTTCCACCACAGTCCCACAAGTTTCTTTCCATATCTTTCAGTTCCTGTGAGAAAGAGTCCCTACAATGAGATGTAGTTACTCTGTTGTGAATGTTTTCCCTTTTGCTCTTCCAAACTGAAACATAAGAGCCAACTCAGTTCAGCTCTCTTATTGCCAATTACGTTTTCAAATATTTTCCTAGAGATTTGCTTTTTAATAGATTGCTCACTGCAGAGAGGCCAAAAAACTATAAAAAAAGCAGCAGTGGGAACAAGTGAAGTTTTAACTCAGGTTGGCTGATCTGTGTGTGTGTACTTGAGGAATCCAGGGGTAAAAGGTGAACTATAGAAATGGAGGCGGGTTGTCTACTCTCAGTTGACTCAGCGTCTCAGTTAACTCAGTGGCTTTCCCTCAAAAAAGTTGAAGCAGTTACTTACCTCCAGCTCCATCAGTAAACTCCTGTCCACTCTTGGAGCCTCCCCTACTCAAATCATGCTTCTAAGGCACCAGACACTTCTTAATATTTCTGTCAAAATAAAACCCACCCCCATCCCACCATGGCTCATTGCCCAGTCATTTTCCATGAGGAGCCAAGAAAACCTCACTTCAGGAGAAAACAAAATTACTTGGGAATGATGTGAGCAGGAGGGATAGTTCTTGTCTTGGGGGTTTAGGCTCTGTACCATTTGGGAATGCAGCAGAGGAACTCTATGGGGTGTGTGTGTGAGAGAAGAGATCGTGAGGCCGGAAGGAGAGAGAGTTCTGAAATTGACAACACATGGCTGTTTCTTATCCTAGGGCCTAGTAAATAGGTCCTTCATGCTGGGTCAGTTGCCATGACAACAAACATGCAGGAAATATTCAAGATAACTAGAATAGTGGCAAAAACATATGTTTTGGATAAAACACACTCACACCCTCCTTGTCCCATAGCTTTATTGATTTGGCTGCTCAACACAGTCTTGTCTTTCAAGGCAGACACCTTTCTTGTGTCTGGCAGAGGTCAGAGGTCAACTCTTGCTGCAGCTAAGAAGATGAGACCCATGTGCCCCTCCTTTTTTCCAGGGAAAGAAAAAAGAAGTTTCTTCATGCAGCCTTTAGAAGAAATATCTTTAGAAGAAATTGAGCAGAGATGCTGAGCGCTTTCACAAACTATTGACTTGACTTTTAGTGCAAAAAAGAGGCACTTTTGACTTCAGGTCTTTCTAGGCAACCTGAAGCTCTATTCAAAGTCTCGTGTAACCTTAGGGCCTAAGCAGACTGCCAGAAATAGTGCACATTAAATTGAGGCACTGCCCTGGCTCAGTGCTAGGGAATCATGGGAACTGTAATTTATTGTGGCACCAGAGCTCTCTGACAGAGAAGGCTCAATGTCCCAGAAAAAAATACAGTTCCCATGATTCCCTAGCACTGAGCCAGGGCAGTGCCTCAATTTAATGTGCACTATTTCTGGCAGTCTGCTTAGGCCTTTAGTTGAGTTGTAGACATCTCAGACTTTGTCCTTTAAGAAGAATTAGAAAATACCATTAGTTGCACAACACAAAACCAACTTCCTTCTGTATTTTAGGAAGCCTTTGTGTTTATTAATTTGAAGCCAGAACAATCTATCCCCATCACCGATCATTGTCTATAACAGCTGTGGGTATCACCTAGCTGTAAGGGTCTTGCAAGAATACAGCAAGTAGACTGGGATGGTGCATGGCTATTGATCAAAGAAGGGCTGAGGAGTGAATGTGCTTCCTGGAAAATGATCCCAGAAGGCATGTTTTCAGTGGGGCATTGATTCTCAGGATGAGCATGTAATAGCACTGCAGTAACCTTTATGTAGAAGATACAATGACTCATCATCTCTTCTCCTTGGAAGTGGACAAAATCTTCACTATACTTTTATTAGAGTTTGATAATGACACAATGTTACAGTTCGATTAACCTTTCAAGGCCATTAGTGGACTATACTTTGCAAAGCCCATTAATAAATGATAAAGGAGTCTCTTGCTCCACAGAGATAATAATAATAATAATAATAATAATAATAATAATAATTTTTACCCCGCACCTCTGCAGAGTAATTGGGATAGCGTACAACATTAAAATTTACATAGATACAATCCCCATCCCATCCTAAACAACCCCAGAACCCACCCACCCCTAAAAAAGTATTAAACAATATCACAAGTTTAAAAACACATTTAAAAAAACAAGCATCAAAAGGGACCAACCCTCATTACAGCCGAAAGTAGGGAAGGAGAAGAAGATTAACTCTTAGGCTGGGAAATCTAGTCAGGAAAGGCCTGCCGGAAGAGATCCATTTTAACAGCTTTCTTGAAGCTGCTCAAACTAGTAATTTGATGGATCTCGTCTGGCAGGCCATTCCATAGTCTGGGAGCGGTAGCCGAGAAGGCCCTCTGGGAGGTAGCAGACAGCCTAGTTTTTATAGGCTGTAGCAGATTCCTCCCAGAGGACCTGAATGTGCGGGGTGGATTGTATGGAAGGAGGCAGTCCCGAAGATAGGATGGACCCAAGCCATTTAGGGCTTTAAAGATAATAACCAACACCTTGTACTGAGCCCGGAAACTAATAAGCAGCCAGTGAACAGACTTCAAGACAGGTATTCAACCAAATAGCTAGCACATGTAGGGGTAAAGTCAGAAAAGCTAAAGTGCAGAATGAACTCAGACTTGCTAGAGAGGTTAAGAACAATAAAAAGGGCTTTTTTGGGTATGTCTGCAACAAAAGGGTATGTCTGTATGTTATACAAACAATAAAAAGAGTATGCTTTTTTGGGTATGTCTGCAACAAAAGGAAGAAGTAAATGGTACGGCCACTGTGTGGAGAAGATGGCAAAAAGTAAACAGGGGACAGTGAAAAGGCAGAATTACTCAACACCTTCTTTGCTTCAGTCTTCTCAGAAAAGGCAAGGGGTGCTCAACTTGAGGATAATGGAGCAGAGGACAGAATAGGAGAATTTCAGCACAGAATAAATAAAGAGATAGTACAGGAATACCTGGTTAATCTAAATGAATATAAGTCACCAGGACCAGATGAACTACGTTCAAGGATATTAAAAGAACTGGCAAATGTAATATCGGAACCTTTGGCAATAATCTTTGAGAACTCCTGGAAAACAGGAGAAGTCCCAGTTGACTGGAGGAGGGCAAATGTTGTTCCCATCTACAAAAAGGGGAAAAAAGAGGATCCCAACAATTATCGTCCAGTTAGTCTGACATCAATACCAGGAAAGATTCTGAAGCAGATCATTAAACAGAGAGTCTGTGAACATCTGGAAGGCAATTCCATAATCATAAAAAGATAACATGGGTTTCAGAGAAACAAATCATGCCAGACAAATTTGATCTCTTTTTTTGATAAAATTACCAGCTTGGTAGATGAAGGGAATGCTGTGGATATAGTATATCTTGATTTCAGTGATCCTTTGACAAGGTTCCCCATGACATTCTTGCAAACAGGCTGGTAAAATGTGGGCTAGACAAAGTAACTGTTACATGGATTTGTAATTGGTTGACTGGCTGAATCCAAAGGGTGCTCAACAATGGCTCCTTTTCAACCTGGAAAGAAGTGACCAGTGGGGTGCCACAGGGCTCTGTCCTGGGCCCAGTGCTATTCAATATCTTTATTAATGACTTGGATAACAGTATTGGGGGCATAGTTATCAAATTTGCAGATGACACCAAATTAGGAGGAGTAGCTAATACCCCAGAAGACCGGATCAAAATTCAAAATGACTTGAACAGATTAGAAAGCTGGGCCAAAGCTAACAAAATGAAATTCAACACGGAGAAATGTAAGGTACTGCATTTAGGGCGGAAAAACGAAAAGCACAGATATACAATGGGGGACACCTGGCTGAATGAAACTATGCGTGAAAGGGATCTAGGATTCCAGGTAGACCAAAAGTTGAACATGAGTCAACAGTGCACCAGTAGAAATTCTGGAAGATTCACAGTCATGCATAGCAATGGCTGAAACTGAAAGTTTGAAGAACAGAACAAAATATGTTGGAGTAAGATATCAAAATGTGCGAGACATGGTTCAGAAGGGTAAAATAGAACTGAGATATATAGAAACACAACACAACAGATTTGTTCACAAAAGCATTGACGGCAGAAAAACATGAAAGACTGACACAAATGGTTGGAATGACATTGTAAGAAACATACAATATTTTATTTCGGAGGGGATTGTTAAGGAAAAAGCAACATGGGATATACAGTAATAGAAATAAAAATATGTATGTGAATGTCAAAGTGACTAAGCAGGAGCAATCAGGAAGATACACAGGTGAAAAAGATAATATAATTAAGAAGCCTTGAGAGCCAAGGACAAAGTTATAGAAGGTATATTAAGAACACCTGTGATAGATTGCAAACACCTGAGACTCATTAAGTGGTCAAGGTAAAGTGATGAAACACTTGGGTTGGTCTTAGGTATGGGATGATCTATGTGGACCAATCAAGATGTATGTACACACCCACTGGGTGGAAACTGACTGGTGGGTGGTGTCTAACAATGGCTATAAGTGCAATGTTTGCCAATGCATATTGTGGTGTAGTGGAGTAGTTTTGGAGATATTGTGAAGTGTAGAGATTGTGATTTGTAGGGCATATAGTATTTATGTATATAGTAGAATAAAGTAGATCTTTTATATAAGACTACTGAGTTGTTTGGTGTCTTGAGGGAAGATACAAGAGCCAGAGGAATCCTGGAGAAGTTTGAAGACATCTCAGGAAGAAGAGTGAGAAGGCTTGGAGAGTTTGTCAGGGTCTTCAGCCTATTCTCTGAAACTCTGCTGCTTGGGAAAGAAGCATCAACCACTGATCAAAGCTGGTCAGCTCTGCTGCATAACAAGGTGGTGAGTTAGAGCCAGAGGTGAAGAGCTACAACTCCCATCATCCCTGACAGTTCCTGCATGGCAGGGGGTTGGACTGGATGGCCCTTGGGGTCTCTTCCAACTCTATGATTCTATGATTCTAGGTGTTATGTGGTGTCTTCCTGAGACCAATCTGGCTGCCATGTTCTGTACTAATTGAAGTTTCCGGACCAAGCATGAGGGTAGCCCCATGTAGAGCGCATTACAGAAATCAAGATGGGAGGTTACCAATGCGTGCACCACAGCTTCTGTCAGAACTGTGCTTCTGCATCAGGTTCTCCCCCAGGGTTTTAAAAGGTAGTGAGATTAGCTGGGGAGGATGGGTAGGATAGTTGAATGGTTGGTAGTTTAAAGGTTGAATGTTGGGGGAAGGGAGGTGTGGAACTGTGGATTGTTTTGAGAACTGGACTCCTTGGAATGTGGGATGGCAAAAGAGAGGATGGCTCTACCAGGAGACAGAAGGGGGGTTGAGAATAGGTGGGGGCCGAGGAGTCGGAGGACTGGAAGCTGTGGGAAAAATAGGTGGGGGTGCCAGGATGGTATGGGTGGAGCAAATGATTTGGTGGGTTTAATTAGGTATTACTATGTAAGGGGGGGGTCAGTTCTGGCTTAAATGTAGTCTTGTAGAATGCTGACTTTGTGTGCTTCAATAAACTCCTAATTGCAACAATTGGCTGGTTTACTGACTACACAGAGTTCTGATTTTGCAAAGATCTGACAGTAAGCCAGAACTCTCTTAGTGTCCTGGGGCGATGGAGCTCCATTCGAGCCAGGACGAATTCAAAATCCAGTGGAGGGAGGAGATGGGGCCAACGTTTGAGGTAGAACGGCCCATGGTTGCTGGTAAGCCGCCAGTGGCGGGGGCATGGCCCAAAGAGCTAGAAGTGGCAGCGGAGGACACTCCAGCCCACTTTGCTGAGGAACTATGGTTCCAGCTAAGAGCACTCTCCAGAGGGAGAGAACGGGAGCGGTGCTGGGCTGGAAGAGTGTCGGCCTGGGATGTCGGTGTGTCTGACCTGGTGGAGGTGCCAGCGGATTCCTGAGAGGACCTGGAGGAAAAAGTCACACTGCTGCAAGGAGATGTGAATGCGATGTGCGGCATGTTGGCTGAGGTAATGCAGACCTTCAGGGAAATGATGGGACAGGCCCAGGCAGGCCAGGCAGCTGGGGCAACACCGAGAAGGGAAGAGCCAGTGCAGCAACCTTTTCAGGCTGAGCAGGTGAGGGGCCCCCCCCACCGCCACCAAATCTTCCAGTGGTGAGGTTTCAAGACCCGGCAGCTAGAAAGATGGGGGTGAAGTTCGATGGTAGACACCAGATACTACCCTATTTTTAACACATGTGGCGGGACACATGCAGGAGTGGGGACCTTCTTTCACCATGGAGGCAGCCAAAGTGAGATGTGTCACAAAGCATCTAGAGGGGGTGGCAGCAGAATGGGTGGTGCAGCTCTATGACAGTGGGGCCCCAGAGTTACAGAACCTACAAGATTTTATGGTGGCACTACGCTCGAGATTCAAGGACCCTCTGAGGTCAGAAAAGGCCTGAACCCGATTGATGGCATTGCATCAAGGGATGTGGTTGGTGGTGGACTATGCCTTGGAATTCAGGAGTTTGGCAGCCATGGTGCCAGAGTGGACAGAAAACATGTGGGTCCAATATTTTAAGGATGGCCTATGCCCAGAGTTACTGGAGTGTGCCCTGAACCGAGATGACCCCCCCCCCCCATGGTGACGGGATGGATCTGATTGGCAGGTTAAGCCGAGATGGCAAAAGAGGCCATCAAGCTGTCCCGACAGTGTATGGCAATGGTACAGGACAGAGGGGACACTAAGACCCAGAAGCAGCCTACAAATGGCAGAGGCAAGCCTGCTGGGGAGTCCAAGAAGCAGCGTAGGATGAGGCTGGGGCTTTGCCTGGAGTGTGGCAAGAATGGCCATAGAATTGCAAACTGCCTTGATCGAGCTAGAAGCGGAAGAGCTTACAGGAGGGGGGAGCTACCAGAAGCCCATTAACCAAGAAGGATGGCTGAGTGGGCAGCCAAGGACCTGCCGGGGAAAAAGCAGGCCAAGCTGCCAGTCAACCAGCAGGTGAAGAAGTCAAAGTGTGGACAGACAGTGACGAGGAGCCAAGTGTGGAGCCATTGGGAAACTACCTGAGCCTGCCTTAGACAGCGGCGAAAGGCAGGCTGAGTTCCAGGACAGCTGCAAGCGCATGGTGAGTGGGGGAGTCCCCTTATGCATTGTAAAAGTTAGACTGTTCCACCCCCACAAAGGTCTCAGCATTGAGCTGACAGCAGCCCTAGACTCTGGATGCACCAGATGTCTAATCAGCGGGGAGGTTGTAAAGACCTTGGGCACTGAAACAAAACCCCTCAGTATGCCCATTTCATTTCATCAAATGGATGGAACTCTAATGTGAGGAAAAGCCACCTCTGAAAGGACAGTGACTCTTTGGATGGGGGTGGCAGATCATTGGGAAAGAATCAGCTTGATTGTGGCCACCACCTACAGTTACTATTTTGGGGGTGGACTGGCTGCACTTTCATAACCCCACTATAGACTGGAGGAAGCTGCAGTTGATGTTTGCTGACCCAGGCTGCAAAGAGCATGCTAGAGCGGGCAAGGGGCCAAACAAGGGGGTTGCCATAGTGACTTTGCTGGAGCAGAAGGAGGGTGAGGAGAACAGAGGCCAGGCTGCTGCTGCTGAGCCCTGTGCCTATCTAAGAGAGTATGAAGAGTTTAAAGAAGACTTTGAAGAGAAGGAGAGCAATCAACTTCCCCCCCACCAAGAGACTGATTGTGCAATTGAGATAGTACTGGGGACAGTGTTCCCAAAACCCAAGTTGTATTCTATGACGCCCATGGAATTGAAAACTTTAAAGAGTTCATAGAAAAGAACCTAGCCAGTGGTTTTATTCCACATCCACATTTGCAGCTCCTGTGTTTTTTAGGGGAAAAAAGGATGGTTCATTGAGGCTGGTGACTGACTATAAAAATTTAAATGTTATCAGCATCACTAACAAGTATCGTTTGCCATTGATGAAAGACATGCTGAGCCGCCTAGCTTCTGGCAAGATTTTTACTAAGTTGGAGTTAAGGGACGCTTACTTCCGCTTGCGCATTAGAGAGGGGAATGAGTATAAAACTGCTTTCAACTGCCCTCTGGGGGCCCTTGAATATTTGGTGCTGCCTTTTGGACTGTTAGGGGGGCCAGGCTGCTTTATGAGACTGGTAAATGATGTCCTTCATGATTTATTGTTTGATTTGTTCTGGTTTACTTGGATAACGTGTTAATTTACTCTGAAGACCTAGAATCACATGTTAAATTGGTGAGGGAAGTGCTTAAACGGCTGCTACAGAACCAGCTATATGTAAAACTCTCCAAGTGTCACTTTCACACCAAATGTCTAGATTTTCTGGGATATCAGGTGTCTACCAAAGAAATTGAAATGGACCCTGCTAAAGTGCAGACAGTTCTGGATTGGCCATCACCTAAAACTAGGCGACAAGTACAAAAGTTCTTGGGTTTCGCAAATTTCTACAGGCAATTCATTCCCCACTTTGCCAAAATAGCACTTCCCATCACTGACTTGCTTAAGACATGAATGGGAGGGGCCCAGCATTTGTGTCTTAAGAGGGGCCCTTATCTCTCTCCCTGCTTACCCATTGAAAACAGAGCTAGAGGCCAGAAGGGGGAGGCAGCGAAAAAACCCAAACCCTCAGCTAAAGTGGTCTGGACCCCTAAATGCCAAGAAGCTTTTGATAAACTAAAAATGCTGTTTAGTTCAGAACCTATCCTGAAACATCCTGACGCAGAAGCTCCCTTTGTGGTCCAAGTGGATGCTTCGGACTTTGCGGTGGGAGCTGTGCTCATGCAGAGGGATGAAGGGGGGCTCTTAGGCCATGTGCCTACCTTTCCCAGAAATTCCAGAAGAGGGAGCAATTTTGGCTGATTTGGGAAAAAGAGACATTTGCAGTAAAATGGGCCCTCCAAAATTGGAGACAATATCTAGATGCCCCCCCCTTTGAAGTGTGGACCGATCACAGGAACCTAGTGGCACTGCAGGCCCCACGCAAGTTGACACCCAAACCACATAGATGGGCCAAAGACTTTTACAAATATAACTTCACTCTCAGATTCATACCGGGCAAGGACAATGGCTAGCTGACTCCTTATCCAGACTACCACAGCACATGGGCAAGGAGTTGACTCCTGTGCAAACAGTGTTTTCACCAGTTCAACAGGCGTTAGCGGTGACCACCCGAAGCCAGACCAAGAAAGAGAGGGGGGTGGCAGAGGACACCTTGGACCCAATTCATCTAAAAATAAAACAACAGTGTGTTGGTGACCCCTGGCTACAAACTTACAAGAATTGGTGGGAGGAGGAAATGGACTATGGTATAGAGGTCAGAGACTGTATGTGCCCCCTGGGCTGAGGCTTGAAGTGTTGAGCACATATCATGACTCCAAGGCAGCAGGGCACTGGGGGTTTGTGAAAACCCTACATCTGATTAGACAACAATTTTGGTGGGAAGGCATGAGAAATGACATTGACAAATACATTAAAAGCTGTCCAGTTTGTGCCAGGGCCAAGCCTTTGACTGGCAAACCCAGTGGGCTTCTGCACCCCCTGGAGACACCCAGTAGACCTTGGAAGCATATTGCTATGGACTTTATTACGGATTTGCCAAAGAGCCATGGCAGTGACACTATATGCATGGTAACTGACTTTTTCTCCAAGCCAACACATTTTGTAGGATGCAAGGGGGTTCCTACAGCCCCTAAGTTGGCCATGATGTTCATTCAGCACACATACCAACTTCATGTCCTGCCTCTTAAAAAATGGTCTCAGATTGTGGAACAAATTTCACCTCCCAATTCTGTTTTCCAAAACCTGTTTTTCATTTCAGCTTGTTGAAACCTGCTTACACTGAGGGACCAGGTAGGAGTACAGGCTAAATTGGGGGTTCAGGTAGCCTTTAGCACAGCTCATCACCCGCAATTGGACGGGCAGATGGAACGTACAAATGCTTTGGTTCAGAGATATTTACGGTGTTATATCAATCATTAACAGGACGATTCGTATGAGCTGTTGCCACATGCTGAGGTAGCCTTCAATGGGGCTATACATCAAAGCACTGGGCACATACCTTTTGAAGTGGTTTATGGATGTAGGCCTAAATTGTTGCCTGAGATTCAAGGCGAGCCCAGCGACCCCATTTCTGTGACCCAGTGGTTGGAAAAAATTAAAAAAAGGGTGGCCAGTGATAACTGAAGCTTTGGAAAAGCCCAAATCTGAGTATAAGAAGTTTGCTGACAAACATAGGAGGAGGAACTAGCAAATAAAACCTGGTGACCAAGTTTATTTGTCAACAAAACATTTAAAGTCTAGACACCCTTCCAAAAAGTTAGGGCATAAATATGTTGGACCTTTTGAGGTTAAAGCTTTGGTTAATGATGTCACCACTGAACTTTGTTTACCTAAGGAATATAGACATTTGCATCCTGTTTTTCATTTCAGCTTGTTGAAACCTGCTTACACTGAGGGACCGGGTAGGAGTATGAAGACCCCACCTTTGTCATTGCTGACTGATGAAGAACATCATTTTGAAGTTTCCAAGATCCTGGACTCCAAAATAGATAAGGGGGGATTGTATTATTTGATTAAATGGAAACATTTCCCTTTAGACCATGCTGAATGGGTTAAAGCCAAACATGTGAAGGCAGCTAAACTGGTGGCTGACTTTCACCAGGCTTATCCCAACAAACTGGGTGTTGTTGTTGTTGGATAAATTGTTTGTTTATTCTGTTCTCTTCTTTTTTAATTTCTCCTTGGCTTTGCTATGGGGGTAGATGGATTTTCGGGGGGCGGACTGTCAGAACCGTGCTTCTGCATCAGGTTCTGACAGGGTTTTAAAAGGTAGTGAAGTTAGCTGGGGAGGATGGGTAGGATAGTTGAATGGTTGGTAGTTTAAAGGTTGAATGTTGGGGGAAGGGAGGTGTGGAACTGTGGATTGTTTTGAGAACTGGACTGCTTGGAATGTGGGAAGGCAAAAGGGAGGATGGCTCTACCAGGAGACAGAAGGGGGTTTGAGAATAGTTGGGGGCCGAGGAGTCGGAGGACTGGAAGCTGTGGGAAAAGTAGGTGGGGGTGCCAGGATGGTATGGGTGGAGCAAATGATTTGGTGGGTTTAATTAGTTCTGGCTTAAACGTAGTCTTGTAGAATGCTGACTTTGTGTGCTTCAATAAACTCCAATTGCAACAATTGGCTGGTTTACTGACTACACAGAGTTCTGATTTTGCAAAGATCTGACAGCTTCCAAGTCCCTTACTTCCAGGAAAGGGCTCAGCAGGCATATCAGCTGAAGCTGATAAAAGGCACTCCTGACCGTCACATTTACCTGATTAGTCATCTGGAGCATAGGGTCCAGGAGCACCCCCAGACTGTGAACACAGTCTTTAGCGGAGAGTGTGACCCCGTCTAGGACTGGAGGTTGTATCCCAATACCTAGTTTCGGGGCCGTTACTGCAAGCATCTCTGTTTTTTCTGGATTTAGTTTCAATCTGTTTTTCCTCATCCAGTCCATTACTGTCTTAAGACAGTCATTCAGCGGAGAGACGCCGATGACCAAGACATGGAGAAATATATCTGGGTGTCAGTGTACTGATAACACTGCACCCCACGTCTCTGAATGATCTCTCCCAGCGGCTTCATGTATATATTAAACAGCATCGGGGACAGGATGGCACCTAGAGGGACACCACAATTAAGCTCTTTTCTTGTAGAGCAACTGTCCCCGAGCCTCACCCTCTGAGATATGCCCAAGAGGAAGGAACGGAACCACTGCAATGCAGTGCCTCAAATTCATAACCCTTCCAGGGGATCCAAAAGGATGGTATGATCTATTGCAGGGGTAGGCAAACTGTCCCCTTTAAGGGCCGAGGGACTTCAGCTCCCAGAATCCCAGACTATTGGGCAACATCCCAGACTATTGGCCAACATGGCTGAGGCTTCTGGGAGCTGAAGTCCCTCGGCCCTTAAAGGGGACAGTTTGCCTACCCCTGAACTATTGTATCAAATGCTGCTGAGAGGTCCAATAGCACCAACAGGGTCACACTACCCCATCGATGCTAAGACGGAGGTCATCAGCCAAGGCAACCATGGCAGTCTCCACTCCAAATCCTATCCTAAGGCCACATGCCTATGTGTGCCTACTCAGAAGATAGTACCATTGATTTCAGAGGAGTATTATTCTCAGGTAATAAAGCACAGGGTTGGTACCTTATTTATCTTATTGACTTTTCTTCTGCCAGTTTTATTTCAGCCTTTGCACATCTTTGCTGAATACTTTGTATGTAGTCGTAAGCATACATTCTTTATTGTCATGTTTTTGCATCCCCATACACAAAAAATAGACAAAAAGACTGCAGCAACTATAGAATTATAGCATTAATTTCTCACACAAACAAAATTCTGCTCAAAATTCTGCAACATAGACTTCAATCATATATGGAGAGAGAAATTCCAGAGGTGCAAGTGGATGATGCAGTAGAGGAAATGCAGCACAGAATAAGTAAAGAGGTAAAACGGGTAGAACAGGAATACTTATTGCTATTAATCTAAATGAATTCAAATCTCCAGGGCCAGATGAACTACATCCAAAGATATTAAAAGAACTGACAGAAGTAATTTCAGAGCCATTGTTGATAATCTTTGAGAATTCCTGGAGAACAGGAGAAGTCCCAGAGGACTGGAGGAGGGCAAATGTTGTCCCCATCTTCAAAAGAGGAAAAAATGATCCAAGTAATTATCACTCAGTTAGCCTGATATCAAGTCTGTGAACATTTAGACAGGAATGGCATAATTGTAAAAAGTCAACATGGATCTCTCAAAAACAAGTCAAGCCAGACTAATCTTATCTCCTTTTTCTGACAAAATTATCAGTTTGGTAGATGAAGGGACTGCTGTGGATATAGCATATCTTGATTTGAGTAAGGCCTTCAGTAAGGCCTCTATTCTTTTGGATGAAAGAATAGAGGCTGCGTTATAAAATTTGCAGATGACACCAAATTAGGAGGAATAGCTAATACCCCAGAGGAGAGGATCAAAATTCAAAATGACCTTAATAGATTACAAAGCTGGCCCAATCTAAAAAATGAATTTCAACAGGGAGAAATGTAAGGTACTACACTCAGGCAGAAAAAATGAAATGCAAAGGTATAGGATTGGGGACACTTGGCTTGAAAAGAGTACCTGTGAAAGGAATCTAGGAGTCTTTGTAGGCCACAAGTTGAACATGAGTCAATGGTGTGATGCTACAGCTAAAAAAGCCAATGTGATTCTAGGCTGCATCAATAGAAGTATAGTGTCTAGAGCAGGGGTAGGCAACCTGTCCCCTTTAAGGGCTGAGGGACTTCAGCTACCAGAAGCCTCAGCTATGTTGGCCAATAGTCCCATGTTGGCTAATAGCTCCTGGGATTCTGGGAACTGAAGTCCCTCGGCCCTTAAAGGGGACAGGTTGCCTACCCCTGGTCTAGAGTGAGGGAAGATATAGTACCACTCTGTTCTGCTTTGGTCAGGCCTCATCTGGAATACTGTGTCCAGTTCTGGGCATCACAATTCAAAAAGGTTGTTGACAAGCTGAAGCGTGTCTAGAAAACGGCAACCAAATTGCTGAAGGGTCTAGAAATCATGTCCTATGAGGAATAAATTAGGGAGCTGGGTATGTTTAACCTGAAGAAGACAAGTTAAGAGGTGATATGATAGCCCTGTTGAAATATTTCAAGGGATGTGATATTGAGAATGGAGAAAGCTTGTTTTCTGATGACTTGAAACAATTATTAAGGAATGTCAAAGAAGAAAGTGCAAAGGCTGAATATAAAGAAAAGAAAAATTATAATCTCAGAGGATCTACATAAATTCAACCTAGACAATTAGGGAATGGAATTGGAGAAGATCAATATGGATTTATTAAGGGAGAGCTATTGAAGATCGAATGAGAAATGTTTTCAGTGTTATATATCATGTGAAACAACACAAGAACAAAGTGGCATTAATTAAATTGGATGTATATAAAGCCTTTGATTCAGTGAATCATAACTATCTGTATAAATTTTGTACAGAATTTGGGATAGGGAGTCAATTTACTGAGGATACACACACACACACACACACACACAGAGAGAGAGAGATAATGTTTAAATTATTGTTAATGGGAATAATTCTAGAAATATTAAATTAAGAGCAGGATGAAACAAGGATGCCCTCTCTCCACTTTATTGTTCCTATTAGTGTAGCCAAAAGTCTAGTATGGGGAATTTTATTTAGATCAAATTGAGGGGGGGGTTGGCTACAAGGACCCAGTGAGACCCAGTGTATACCAAGAGTCCGGTGGATCTAGGAATTGGTGCAGAGACAGAATTCTTCAATTAAAGTATTATTTATTAAGGGGGAAAATCACACAGCAATTCTCTTACATGCACACACTCATGCAAGGCTCAGGAAATCAGGGGTTAGCTTGGAAAAGGTTTAGAGACAATACTAAGGGTGATACTTACTACCAACAAAGCTTACTCCAGGATCCAATTGGGTGAAGTGATGTGAGGAACAACCGTTCTGAGACGGTGGCTTGAACGGAGGTGCTGGTAACTAGATCAGAGTACAAAGTAACACAGGGTCCCCCTGAACTCAGACTAGTGACATTGAGGGGAGAAATCTAGGGGTTTTTAAGGGCTAAAACTAGCCACAGGGCAAAGGTGTGAGACTACTTGGGTGAGGTAATCCAGTCCGGCAATATTCAAGGGGAAATGGGAGAGGATTAAGTCATTAGCTGGCCCATCAGGTGAGACATCTAGGCCATTATTGCCCATCCTTTTGATTGTAGAGGTGATGATGGTCCATTTGCAACTCCAACACTATCTGCCTGACTCTGGGGATTGGGGATTTTCCAGTCTTTCAAGTGACCTGGGCATGACCTCTTTGCTTTGCCATGAAGGCACTTGGGGTTCACTGCACACACCAAATTCATAAACACACCAAATTCAGAAAAATGCATTGATGCTAACATTAGCAATAGAGCCTTTGGCAAACGAGATGAGGGATGAAAAAGAAATTAAAGGATGCTGTTTTGGTAAAGAGGAATTGAAATTATATGTATTTGCAGATGATGCACTGATGACTACTCAAGATCCATTTAGAAGTGTTAGCAAATTAGTGAAAATAATTGAAAAATTTAAGATGTTATCTGGTCTTACAATAAATATACAAAAATCAGAAATATTGTTTTTAAATAGCAAATGGGAAGAACAGAGGAAAATAAGAATTGCTACTGGTTTAAAGTTAGGGATAAAGAAGATGAGGCATTTGGGAGTAATTCTGACTAAAAATTTGAATAGGATAGTACAAGGCAACTATAACCAGTTATAGAAGAAGATAAATAGAAAAATGAACAAATGGCCAAGTAAAAAATGGAACATGTTTACAAAAGTAAGGATGTTTAGAATGATGATATTACCCAAATTTCTTTATTTATTTCAAACAATTCCAGCAAGGATTCCCATTAAAATAATAAGAGGATGGGATAGAAAATTAAAACATGAATTTCCAGCAATAAAAAAATCTAGATTTACAAATGCAGGTCACCAACAAGGAGGAAGTTGGGGTATCCCTTCTTTAGATATTTATTTTGAAGCATCTCAGATGAAAAAAAAATAGAATTTGAATATGGAAGGGAGTTAGAAAGATCAATAAATAAAATGAAACACAGTTCATTAATTAGATTGAGTAGAAAGGTACAGAAGCATAAAGGTAATTTGATTGGTCCCTTGAGTTTAAATAAATAAATTTGGAGAAAATGGCAAAATATAATGGTAAATGGAAATTTTAAATGGTGTCCTATAGAAAGTTTGAATATATGCAATAATGAAGACTTGGGGAGAATGCTAAAAATTTTTTAAAAATTAAGGTTATAGCATAATAGGTGACCTGCTTGATGAAGAGGGTAAGCCATGGGGAGTGGAGAGACTCACCAACTTAATTGGAAAGAAATATTGGGTCCATGCAGCTGGAATAAATAAACTGATGAAGGATATAATTAAAAATATGAAGGGCAATAATATAACACTATTGGAGGGGATTATAAAAAAAGATGTTAAATGAAGGCAAAGGTATAATTGGATTCATATACAGCAGGGGTAGGCAACCTTTCCCCTTTAAGGGCCGAGGGACTTCAGCTCCCAGAATCCCAGGAGCTATTGGCCAACATGGGACTATTGGCCAACATGGCTGAGGCTTCTGGGAGCTGAAGTCCCTCAGCCCTTAAAGGGGAAAGGTTGCCTACCCCTGATATACAGAATAATATTAGATCATCAGTTTGAAATTGTAGACATTTTGAAAGGAGTTTTGGGAAAAGATTTAAATTTAACAAGGGAAGATATACAATTGTGGATACATGAAGTTAAGAGAAACAAGCACACTAGGATAAGAAAGCAACAGATTAAATTAATAGGGTGATGGTACAGGACTTCCTCTCAATTAGCACTTTTCAATAAAAATTTATCAGCAAAGTGTTGGCATTGCAGTGGGTCCAAGGGTTTCTACATACATATGTGATGGTATTGTTCTTTTGTTCAGAAATGTTGGGGTGAAGTGATAAAAAAGATTAATAAAATAACAGGAAAGAATGTTCATTTGAATTGTATAACATTAAATTTGAATAATAAGAGAATTAATAATATTGAAGAAAAAGCAGTAAAGTATATATCAAAAGCAACACAAGCTGTGATAGTATCAGGGTGGAAAGAAAGCAAAAATTGGAAGTTGAACAAGGTAGATAAATATTTGGCAGATAACTTGCTGTTCAATAAGTTTAGACATAGAAGATTAAAATATACTGAAGAAAGGAGGGAAGAAGCTTGGAACTTGGGTTGGGAAATTCTGCTTGAGAAGCTCAAAGGGAATATGGAGTACAATGAAGTCAATAATATAATTAAATCTATATCCCACATATTGAATGTAGGTTTCTAATTGTAAACAGTGTATTGATTCTAATCTGTGAAGGTGGGGAGTATGTGTATGTGTATAAGAGAGGGTGGGGATAGGGTTGGGATGTATTGTACTTTTAACTTTGTTAGCCACCCTGATTGATCTCAGAGGGGTGGGATCTAAATAAATATTTATTATTATTATTATTATTATTATTATTATTAATACAATTTATTTGTATACCGCCCAATAGTTTCCCAATCCGGGCGGTTAACAGCATAAAATTCAATACAAAATATGTCCCTCCCACCCTTAAAACAGTATTAAACAATTACAGAATAAAACCAATATGTCAATTACAATTAAAACAATAAGCAATAAAGAATAAACAATAATCAGTTACAAACCCGATGTGATGTTTTGGTTGTCACCGTGAGGGAGCCAAGAGCTACATAATATCCAATTTATAAAGACAACCCGAGACTGGCTATTTAATCTGGAAAGGCCTGCCGGAAGAGATCTGTCTTGACAGCCTTTTAAAAACTGTCCAAGGATGTTAACTGACGGATCTCGTCCGGCAGGTCATTCCAGAGTCTGGGGGCAATTACAGTAAAAGCCCTCTGGGAGGTTGCAGATAACCTTGCCCTTTTTGGCTCTAAAAATTTCCTCCCAGAGGAACGGAGTGTACGGGAGGAGGCGGTCTCTGATATAATTTGGACCCAAGCCATTTAGGGCTTTAAAGGTGATAACCAACACCTTGTACTGGGTCCGGAAGCGAATAGGCAGCCAGTGGAGGGACCTCAACACTGGAGTGATGTGGTCCCTCCTAGATGTTCCAGAAACAAGTCTGGCTGCCATATTTTGAACCAGTTGTAGCTTCCGAACCTGGCACAGGGGTAGCCCCATGTAGAGCGCATTACAGAAGTCCAGGCATGAGGTTACCAGTGCGTGCACAATAGTCTCGAGATCCCTTACTTCCAGAAAAGGGCGCAGCTGGCGTATCAGCCGAAGCTGATAACAGGTGCTCCTGACCGTCACATTAACCTGATTTGTCATCAGGAGCGACGAGTCAAGGAGCACCCCCAAGCTGCGAACACAGTCACTGGTGGAGGTTGCAACCCAATTCCTGGTTTCGGGGCCGCTACCATGAGCACCTCCATCTTGTCTGGATTCAGCTTCAATTTGTTTTTCCTCATCCAGCCCATTACTGCCTGAAGACATTCATTGAGAGAAGATATGCCATTGGAATTCGTGGCCGACGAACGAGACACGGAGAAATAGATTTGGGTGTCATCAGCATATTGATAACACCCAGCACCATAACTCCGTATAATCTCACCCAGCGGCTTCATATAGATGTTGAATAATGTCGGGGACAACATAACTCCCTGAGGGACCCCACAAGTGAGTTCCCTCTTGCTGGAGCTACAGTCCCCGAGCAGCACCCTCTGGGACCTACCCGAGAGGAAGGACCGGAACCACTGCAAAGCAGTGCCCCCGATACCTAACTCCCTCAGGCGGCCCAAGAGGATGCTGTGATCTATTGTATCAAAAGCCACTGAGAGGTCTAAAAGCACCAACAGGGTCACACTACCCCTGTCGATGCTCAGATGCAGATCGTCGGTCAAGGCAACCATGGCAGTCTCAACCCCAAAGCCTGTCCTAAAGTTGGTTTGAAATGGGTCTAGATAATCGGTTTCATCCAAGACCGCCTGGAGCTGAAGAGCAACCGCCCTCTCGATCACCTTGCTCAAGAATGGCAGCAATGAAACCGCCTATAGTTCCTCATCTCCAGGGGGTCCAGGGAAGGCTTTTTCAGAAGCGGCCTAACTGCCGCTTCCTTTAAACAAGATGGAACATGTCCTTCCCTGAAGGACGCATTGATGATATCTGTAAGGAGTCTCATCAATGCGTTCCCCCCCTGGACGGCCAGCCATGATGGGCAAGGGTCGAGAGGACAAGTTGTCTTCCTCACCTTACCAAGCAGCTTGTCCACGTCCTCGAGTACCCCAAGGTACTCACAAATTGCCACTGATCCAGTAAAACTACATCAATGGAGTTACTGGAGACCTCGCCTATAGACTCTGATTCAAATGTGGCGTCCAAGTCGGCTCTTATCTGAGAGATTTTATCTGCAAAGAAGTTATTGAATGCGTCACAACAGGCTGTCGTCGGGTTCAGTAAGGGATTTGGCGCAGAAGGTATCTGCGTCATCTCCCTCACCACCTTAAACAGCTCTGCTGGATGGGACTCTGCAGATGCAATGCGTGCAGAGAAGAAGACTTTCTTCGCTGCATGCATTGCCTCCCAATAGGAACGAAGAAAGTTCCTATGGCGAGTTCTGTCTGATAAGCCACCTGTGCTCTAGTCACCTGTGTTCCGCCACCTGTGCTCTAGTCGTTGACCGACCCGCTTCATTCTTCTGAGCTCCGGTGTATACCAGGGCTTTCGGTTTGAAGCGGGAAGGCAAGGACGCTTGGGAGCGATTCTGTCGATAGCCCTGGTAAGATTGGTGTTCCAGTTATTAACCAGGGCCTCGGCAGAGTCACCGGCATCCTCCACCATTAAACCCTCTAAGGCCCTCTGGAATCCAATAGTCTCCATCAGCCTTCAAGGGCGGACCATTTTAATAGGTCCACCACCCCCAGTGGGGCAGATGTAAGCCTTAAGTTCCAACTTGACCAGGAAATGATCCGTCCATGACAATGCCGAGGTGCTTACGACCTCTGCCCACGGATATTCCTGTTCCGTACTGAAGACCGCATCGAGTGTATGACCTGCAGAGTGTGTAGGCCTATTGACCAATTGGGATAGGCCCATGTTTGTCATGGTCTCCATGAACTCCCGAGCTTATGTGTAAGACTACATATATGTTAAAATAATTCAATAAAATAAAAAAAGACAATTAGGAAATGAAGATAGTAAAAGAGTTCCTCCACCTTGGCTCAAACATTGATTAGAATGGAGACTATAGCCAAGAGATAAGGAGGAGGCTAGGAATGGGAAGAGTAGCAAAAAAAAAAAAAAAAAAAAAAAAAAAAAAAAAAAAAAAAAAACTTGATAAGATCCTAAAGAGTAAAGATAGACAACTGAGCACCAAAGTTAGAATTGTCCAAGCCATTGTATTTCCCGTCATCATGTATGGATGTGAGAGCTGGACAGTGAAGAAAGTGGATAAGAAGAAAATCAGTTCATTTGAGATGTAGTGCTGGAGAAGAATGCTGAGGATGCTATGGATAGCCAAAAAGACAAACATGGGTCCTTAAGCAGATGAAGTCTTGAATCGCCCTGGAAGCTAAGATGATCAAATTGTGACTGTCATACTTTGGCCAAATCTTGAGATGGCATGACTCATTAGAAAAGACAACAATGCTAGGAAAGGTAGAGGGCAGCAGAGAGACAGGAAGACTGCATGCTAGATGGCTAGACTCAATTAGGGAGGTCACAGGTTTGAATTTGCAGGACCTAAAGAGAGCAGTGGAGGACCGATGGTCTTGGAGATGTTCCATCCACAGAGTTGCCATGAGTCATTGTCAACTCAAGGGCAATTAACCACAAACGAACCTTTCTTCTATCTTTGGAATATTCTCCACTCTCTACAGTAAAGATGCTTTGTAATTTTAACAGTAAACTCTATACTAAATCACAGGATCCTTTCTGACAGTTAGGTAATGTGTTCAAAGTTTTAGGATTAGTTGATTTTATGAATTTAAGTATTTCTCAGTTACTGCGATCCTTATGCTTGATGACCAGAAACAAGTTTTTTTTTATATACGGTTCTATTGCTGTGAGGGATAACCGAAGATCACCTCTGTCCATTATGTTAAGGCAATTCTGTGTTAGGCTGAGTAAATAATTCACACAACTGAAACCTGATTCTACCGAATACGAAACAGGAAATGCCATGAAAAACAATTTTGGTTTATCCCAAAGCTGTGGAGTTTTTTTTTTTTAGATATTGTACTCTTTATTAAAAAATTGTGTTTTTCTCATCTGAAAGTTACTTTGGCTGCTATGTCGCTCTGTAGCTCTATGAGCACTTCTGCCAAAGTAACATCAATGTCAGCAGCATTCACAGCAAATGGATCAACTATTCAGGCTGAAATAGCCATGTCCAGCAGATCACAGAAATGAACTTCCGTATCATTCTAAAGCTGCTTCAGATCATTCACTTATGGACAGTTATTTCATCATCTTTTAATTCATCACTAACTGCTGCCAAAGAGGAAAACTGCAAATTCTTGTTGTCCAATATTGGTGGCATATAGCTTGACTTTTCCATGAAACCCTGTAAATATCTTGCTTGAAAAAAAGCCACAATTTCTGCTCTGTAGTTGTTTGTTTAACAAACTGAGCTTTTCAAAGACATCACACAGGTAAAATACATCACATTTAGGGGAGATAATCTTTTTCCCCCCATTTCCTTGCCTCTGAAAAAAAGTCACAACTGAGTCCCACAAAGCAACAAATTGACAAAGGCAGTTGCCTTTGGACAGGCAACGGGCTTCTGTATACAATAATAAGTGTTTGAAGTCTTTGTTATTGTCCTCACAAAGTTGTAAAAACAGGCGGTCTTGAAGTGCATTTGATTTAATGTAATTTACTGCTTTTATTAAAATCTGTAGAGATTCATGCAAGCACCCTGCCAGTGTTTTTGAAACCAAGTGTTGTTGCTGAACTACACTCTAAATACAGAATACTTCTGGCAAACGCCTTTCAAATATGCAATAAATCCTCTGTTTCTAGCTGTCATAGAAGCCACCATCAGTAGCATAGGTCAGAATGTTCTTGAGAAGGATATTTTTCTCACTGAAGTACCTCTTTACTTTAAAAATTGTTTCACCATTAGTATCTGTTTTAAGTTTTTGTGCAAATAGCATTTCTTCTTTAAATTTGTCATTATGCAAATATCTATCATAAGCCATCAGTATTGCTGTGTTATCTGGTAAACATGAATCATCAATTTGCAAAGCAAACTTCTAAACTTTTAACTGTAGGACTGGTTGGTTTTCAACATCTTCTGCCATTTCGTCAATATACTTCCACACTGATGAATTGCTCAAAGGAATGAATAATTTAACAAGCATATTGCTTCATAGTGGTTGAAATAACAATATCAAAGATTGATATTGCTGGTAAAATCAAGGATTCCCATGTAGTGTGTGATTTTCTTTCTTTGGCTATCAATTTAGGTATCTCATTAAGATACAGTTAAACTTTTATCATGTGAAACTGATTTCTGAATAAACATTTTCTTCACTTGTAGGTCTAGTTTCAAATTTATCTCACAACACTCAAAAATATTCCAATGGTTTATCCTTCTTGTCTTTGTGAGATCTTTCCAAATGCATTTGCAATTTACATGGACATATACTCTCATTGGAAAATGTAGTCATACATATCAAACACATAGGTCTTGTGATGGAATGAGGTCTTGTGGTGATGGAATAAATCTGTAGCCAAGACACTTGACTGAGTATTGTTGACATTTCTGTCTTCTTTAGATAGCCATGGGGTATCTAAAAATATAAAAACAAAATTTGATACAGCTGCTAATTTTACCTATGCTTGCAAATACAAAATAATAAGATCACTTCTCAGAAATAAAATAGTGCTAGAACATCTGAACAACGCAAATGAAAAATGATGTCTGATCCCAATAGATCTTTATGACAAGAAGCAACTGAACACAGCAACTGTGAAAGAAATGGCAAATACAAAGGCTAAAAATACCTGAAGATTACATGCATGCAGCAACATACCTCCTTTCACAGTAATATTTGCACGAAGAAGCACCACCACACACACTTACACTGCTGCAGCCACACACCTTGCCTGTGACAAATGAGATGTGGACAGCTCGGTGCATGCAGCAGTAGAATGTAGAAGTGGGAGGGAGAAGGAAGCGGAAGTCACGTTGCTACAGAGTGTGTATGATAATACATCCACTGGGAAGCATGCTCACTTCTCTGTTCACTCTACTTCTCTTTTTCTATTTTCTGCATTTCTCTGTTTTCTGTTTTCTCAGTCACTTCTCTATTTTCTTCACTTCTCACTTTCCTCTCTGTACCCCTAGTCTTGTGCCATGCTCCCCCATTTACATGATTTGGAATATCCTGGGCACATGCCAGGAGGGCATATGGCCTCAGTGTTGAATAACACTGTTTTAGATTATTCTTATTTGGTTCCTGTTTTTCCTCATTTTTTCCTGGTTGGATTCTTTTTCTCTTTAGATGACTGTTATTTGGTTCCTGTTTCTCTCCTTTTCTCCCTCTCTCTTTCAATCTTTATTCCTTTAGCTTCTGTTCTTGGTCTATATTTGATTTATAGATCCGTCCCACCACATCACAAGCACGGTTGGTGGGGATGTGAGAGAGGGCCTTCTTGGTGGCTGCCCCTAGACTCTGGAACTCTCTTCCCAGGGAGACCAGAATGGGTCCCTCCTTGTTGGCCTTCCACCAGCAGGCTAAGACCTCCCTGTTCACACAGGCATTTAAAATGGAATGTGTGTAAGGACTGGCTTGGGATATTGTATCATTTTAAAGTTTTTTATACAGTTTTATCTTTTTAAAAGGTATTTTATTCTTTTAATAACTATTTTAACATTGTAATAATTTAATTCCTTTTTAATGCACCTCTTTTCTATGTTTTTAATTGTATTTTTTTTTTTTTAATATTGTGAAGCCGCTCTGAGTCCCAGTTCTGGGAAAAGAGGGGGATACAAACAACAACAACAACAACAACAACAACAACAACAACATATTCGATTTATAGGCACTTTTTTTATGGAACTGACATTCAGCTGTACTGATTTTGTTTCTTCAAAATGTATCAAGCCCAAGCCCATTTCACCATATATAGTTGGATAGTTACAAAGTGAACATTAATATGTATACAAGTGAAATATTTCCCCCTTAGAATCTTGTCCTCTTTTGCCTTACTATCTCAAGTAACCATGCTATTTATCCTAGGCAGCAAATTTGTGATTTTGTGTATCTCTCTCTCTTCCCATTACTTTGCCTCTTGTTTCAGACTTCAGTACTGTAAAATGCTCTGACTTGGTCAGTTTCTCTGCAGCCTTCAATATTTGTCTTAGAACCCTTCTACTCAGGTCCTCTCCCCCCCCCCCCACTTCCCTATAACTGTTCTTCCTGCTTCTTTAGATGAATATTGTATTTAGTTTAAGTTTAATATCCTTCTGTTTGTAAATATCTTCATGGTATTTGCTGGCTCTTATCTTCATTTTTCCTTTTGACCTCATCTCCATTTTTTAAGTCTTGGGATGCTCTCAGTTGATTAAAGAAACCTAGTACAGTATACTGGCAGGCATAGGGAAAAATCCAGTTGGTGGTATACCCAGACATTATGTCTGTGTATGCTCTTTTAAGATTGTGTGCAGGGAGATATCTAGTACCTCCTTCCAGAACAATTCCTGCATGTGAACAATCTACTGTTCTGCCATTCACTGATTGAGGGAGGGCAGGAGTAGCCAAGAAAATCTGCCTATATTTCTGCAACTCGATGTACAGTGGGTCCTCAGTATCTGCTGGGTTTGGTTCCAGGATACCGCCCCCCCCCAGGATATTCTTCCCCCACCCCCCGTAGATACCAAACTCATTGATGCTCAAGTCACATTATATACAATAGCATAGCCAATTGGCGTCCTTTATATAAAATAGCAAGATCAAAATCTGCTTTTTTTGGGGGGGGGAAATCAACATATTTTTAAGCTGTCAATGATTTAATCCATTGATACAGAATCCCTGGGTATGGAGGGCCAACTGTACAAAGAAAAAGCATTCTCCCCAAACTTCCAGAGATTCTGTTGGAGGCATGGGAGGGGGAAAAACACTAGCAAATTATGGTAGGTTGTACACATTTAAATGGGAGGAGACATTAGTATGCTTGATGAGACATTATGTTTTGTCAAGGAAATGCAGGATCTCAACTATAGCATAATTAATGTCATATTATTAAAAATAGAACCAGGCTGGGTTAACTGAATGGCCTAAGAACATAGGGTCAAACTAGAGAATGCATTTAATCTCTATTTGGAAATAGTGTTTCCATAAATGGCAAAAGACATCTGTTTGTCCTAGCAAAAGCTTTCTCTCACCTCCACATTTTGGCTTCCAGTGTGATTTCTTCTGTAATTGGTCATTAGAAAGTAGGCATGGACTTAAATTGCAGGTATGAGGCAGACATCTTTATGGAAGTCCTCCTGTTGGAAATAAAAACATGCTAATTACTATGAATACTAATTTGGCTCATAGTGGTGCTACTGAAGCAAATCTGGAGTATCTGGTCATTGTATTGGAAATCACTTGGAACTCTATATAAGATCTGGAAATAAAATGAAATAAATAAATAAATGAGTAAATAGTTTAAAGGCTCTAAAATCAATCTGTTATGAATTTTCCATTCACACAAATGAGTATGATAAAAGCCACACCAAACAGCTGTTTATTAAGCAAAAACAAACAAACCATATAACTTGGTATGTAACTAATTCCAGAGTTCTTTTTGTGTGTTCATGAATTCTATTGCATTAAAAATACACATTGCTGGCACTGACCCAGTCCAGCTGACTATAAACAGAAGTACTAATCATTACAAAATGTTTGGTGAGAGAGAAGGTACTTTCAGTCTCTTTTCGGTCTGTTCTGTCCACCCCCCTCTAAAAAAGACAATGCAGAATATTGGGAAAGAAGATTCCTGTTATCTCTACAGAGCACCATTTATGAAGGAAAACATTTTTAAAACAGGGAAAATATGTGAGACAGAGCTTGCTTCACAACTGCAGGGAATTCTTAATTTGCAAATGTGAAAGTGTTTCTGCCAATGCTCTCCAGATTGTGAGTAATT
This sequence comes from Phrynosoma blainvillii, assembly GCA_026167975.1. NCBI lineage: Eukaryota > Metazoa > Chordata > Lepidosauria > Squamata > Phrynosomatidae > Phrynosoma > Phrynosoma blainvillii. The sequence goes on from JANUYF010000006.1 coordinate 17,200,283, forward strand.
CGAAGGAGATATCATGTTCAATTGAACCTCATCCTTTCCTATTCTGGTTTATGATCTTCAAATGTATTTTAAAATCTGAAAAGTATAGGAGTTGCCCAACATGCATATCCATGTGGCTTTAATGTATCCCCATGAACCCGAAAACCAAATCAACAATGGCAGTCTGGAATCATTAGCATCTTGGTTGGGTTTGCTGGTGCCAGCTTAACCAATAGCTAAAGCAACAGGTGTGAAGGAGAAACCTCCACCTGCAACTAATGACCATCTGATAGCAATAAAGCATTCCCCCCCCCCTTTATTGATTGATCTTGAGCCCAGTCTTGAAGTCTTTGATCAGGCACTAACCAGTTCAGCTCTCTGGCAGGAGCCATGACCATTTCTCTCCAATAAAATATGATTTTTAGATTTGAAAGCAAAAACAAGCTTATAAAAACACACCTGCAATGGGAATGTTGTAGGCAAGGTCTATGAAAAAACATATCTAATTGCATCCAGACATCAGTCACACTCTGGCCAGCTTTACTTTAGGGTGGATATTGACTGGTTCTATTCCATTTGACTTAGAATGGAGGCTTTAATCTCAACATTGTACTTATCAGTCAAAGTGACTCCATTTAGATCAGTGGCCCATGCTTGTCTTCATTTCCATCAGTTATGAACCATCATATCTTCTGGGCTTGGCCAGTCTAAATTGCTCTCCTTATGTCTTTATGTGTGGCTGGGTGGTGGTGGTGCATCTATGGTTGGTTCCTCAAAGCCAGTGTAACATTCCATTTCCTACCCTATTCTTTAATTGTATAATATAGACACATCTATAGGATTGTCAAATTAGATCTGGGAGGAGGCGCCTGTAACTTTAATCATCAAAAGATTTTAGAGGAGATTCATAAAGCTCTATAGAGCAGGACCAAGGTTCCTATCCTCCTTCAGCACTGTTCTTGGTACCTGTTTTTTCAACTCTTTTCTTGTCATCCAGCTCTGCTCTTGTTGCTGGACACTCCTCTGTGCTCCCTTCCACCTGTGGGGTATTGTTCATGTTGGGAGGGGTAGTCCAGCTGAAAGGTGGGGTTTGGTAGGTGAGGGAGGACAAGTATATTTGTCCTGCTTGATGGAGCTTTATAATACCTCATCCTACTCTACAATCTGTTCAGGACTAAAGTTACAGATCAAATCAGGGAACCGTAGCTACCATCTCTGAAGATGAAGACAACCAGCTAACCCAATTATCCATAATCTTCAACGTTTCATGGATGAAAACAAGGAGATGTTTGTTACACTCCCATTCTAATACCTGCTGAAGCAGAGTTTGCAAAATGACTTTTAAAATGAATATCATGACATGCAGAAACCTTCTATAAATGATCAATGGTAGGATGATGCTCTGGGACTCTGAGCATCTTTCCTACCATTGCTTAGTTACAGTTGGCTTCAGCATGTCATTATGTTCTTTCTTCTTAGAAGAAGCTTTCTAAGTTTCATAGAATCTGTTCCATACATAGCATAGCACATTCATGGACCCTGTGATAACTTGTCCTCCACCGATTTTAGAGCCAAGAACATTGCTGTATGCTTTCAAATAATTTCTGACTTATGGCAACCTTAAGGCAAACCTGCCATGAGATTTTCTTGGAAAGATTTGTTCAGATGGATTTGCCAATTGCCTTCCTCCGAGTCTGAGAATGTGTGACTTGCTCAAGGTCACCCAGTGGATTTGCACAGCTCAACAGGGATTCAAACCTTGCTCTCACAAAGTCCCAGTCGAGCACTCAAACTACTACACCATACTAGCACACTCAAGAACATAACAGCTTGTTTAAATATAGTAGAATAATGTAAGAGGTTGAATGTAGCCGAAGCTTCAAAACATTATCTAACGATCTTGCAATGCATTTCATGTTACCCTTTGGTTGGATGTGATCTTAAGCATATAACATCCATAACTTGAGAAAAGTTGCTTTTTGGGGCCATGTTGGCAGGGGGATCTTGGGTGCTTGTCATGCAACCAGAGAAACAAGTAATTTCTGACTCATGGCAACCTTAACACCTGCTAAAATTCCCTCTTCTGAACAACCATTAAAGGTACAGGAGCTCTCTCCAGCTTTCAATCTGGCAATCCTACTTGGAGCTGTATTCCCAAAATGAATATTTCCAAGCTCTGAGAAAACCAGACTGGGAGCGTATTATTATCTTTTAGAAGTAAGTTCCAGTATGCAGTCCTGGTAGGCAAGATTAGGTTATGTCTCCCAGCATTCTACTACTGATTATCACTTTCCTTTTCCATTGGGAGACAAGTCCAGTGCTGTTGAACTCTAAAGTGTCTGCCTTGCTATGTTGATTTAACACACACACACACACACACACACACACACACTCCTGTAGACTTAACTTTCCATGATGTTTATATTAAAACATTTTTTCCAAGTGTCTTAAACTGACACATTTTCTCTCTCTTTATTTATGGTGCCAATTAAAAGTCCTGCCTGTAATTTTACCTCAGGAAAAGCCTCATTTGCCCCAGACAGCTCTGTAGAAAGTTACTCATGGCTTTTAAAATATTTTTTTCCAAATTAGTTAAATTCTCCCTCCCCTTAAACTTTGCACTTTCAGAGTTCGTTGTACTCAACTATCTAGCCACAATTTTAACTAAGGACTTTATTTATTTATTAGATTTATATCCCACCTTTCTCCCCAAAATGGATTCATTGTTACATAAGGCATCTACTGTGGGACTAAAACAAGATAGTAATGTTATTGACCAGTACTTACCACATGATGTTGTCTTCATCCTAATACTGGTGTGTGCTTCAGTTGTTTCTGAAACATACCTTGTCATTGACAGAAAACCTATCAATGACTCCCAATAGCACTGCTATTTAGGTAATCCTCCTCATACGATAATCTCTTCCATTTCAGAAATGGAAGAGATAGCAGTTACATGGTATGAAGGGGCAGAATTCTCCTCCCCTTCCCCACACTATTCCCAAGCCATCTGAGATGTGCCTTTCATTTTCTTTTTGCCGTCATCCCACAGACCAATCTCTCTTCGTCCTTCCATCCCTCAATCTTTCTTCCCTGCCTCCTGCTCTCTTTACCCCTCCACCACCCAATCTCTCTTCCTCCCCTTCCCCCCGCCAAACTGATCTGCATGCCCTAAGTAGGGGAATAATGGGGAAGAAGTGGAAGCAGGCTGTGCAGATGCCAATGCACCATATAGCAAAGCACCATACCAACACTGAAGCAGAAGTGTGATAAAGATTGCTTCAATACTGGTATGTTTCTGTGCACTTCAAAAATGTGTCTGCTGTGCTGTAGAAGCCTCATGTGATGATCTCCTATGTTTTGCTACAGCCAGGTGCTTCCATCATAGTTGTTTATTTGGAATGCTCCACATTTTCTGTAATCTGTCCCTGGCTAAAACACACAGCCTCTAAATCCTGTCCCTTTGATGGCCATAAATTATAGAGAAGCTCTTTAAGATATGAGCTCTGTTGTCTTCATTCTACAGGTATTCAGCTCTGCATTTGTATTTCTAGTAATGCAACCAGACATGTTTATAGAAATCTTACCATAGCCAATTCCCTCAAAAACATGTTTAAAACTGTTGTGTGAAAGTTAAATCTTTGGCTTGTTTCAAATGTAACAATTTTGGGTTGATAAATCATAGTTTATCAGTTTAAGAAATTACCTTTGGATTACAACTCCCTGATTTCTCTGAAAAGCATATCTCGTGGATTCTTGAAGCTCTAATTCAAAAGGCAATTTAATCATGCTAGGCCTGAGAATGATTCATATGCCTGCCTGTATGCTTTGTCCCCTGTTGTTGTCATTGTTGCCATTTCTGACTTATGGAGACCCTATTGCAGGGAAGATCTAGGCAAGATATAGAATTATAGAATCATAGAGTTGGAAGAGACCTCAAGGGCCATCCAGTTCAACCCCCTGCCATGCAGGAACACAGAATCAAAGCACCTCTGACAAATGGCCATCCAGCCTCTATTTAAAAACTTCCAAAGAAGGAGACAGCTGTCAGGAAGCTCTTCCTAGTGTTGAGGTGGAATCTATTTTCCTTTAGTTTGAATCCATTGCTCTGGGTCCTATTTTCTAGAGCTGCAGCAAACAAGCCTGTTCCATCCTCAATATGACACCTCTTAAGCTTCTCTTCTCCAGACACACCCAGCTCCCTAAGTCTCTCCTCATAGGGCATGGTTCCCAGACCCTTCACCATTTTGGTTGCCCTCCTCTGGACATGCTCAAGCAATTCGATGTCCTTTTTGAAATGTGATGCCCAGAATTGCACACAGTATTCTAGGTGACCAAAGCAGAATAGAGTGGTACTATTACTTCCCTCGATCTAGATACTATAGTTCTGTTGCTTTATTCACAGGTTGATTTGCCATTGCCTTCTCTAAGGCTGAGAGAATGTGACTTGTCCAAGTGGGTTTTCATGGCTAGCAGGGATTCAAGCTTTGATCTCCCTGAGCCCCAGTTCAACATGCCAGCCACTACCCCATGTTTGCTCCCTTGTCGTCACTCCCCCCATTTATCTTCTGAAATGATTAACACATTCAACTTGTGTCACCCCATCAAATTTTGGATTATGTTAGAAAAGAGCACAAAGTAGTGTGGGATAACTTTTACAACAATTTCCAGATGTTGCCATCTTTCTGGGTAGATGGGATGAGTGTTTTTGAGAACACAGAGCCTTTTCTGGCTGTAGGGGATGTTAAGTGCCAAGCTGCAGCTGTTTTTCAGTTCAGGTATTAATAAAGGAAGGAGAAACCAGAGGGGAATTTCCTCTCTTAAGTTAAGATACAGAAAGAAGCACGACTTTGCAGATTGTGCCTTTTGTCTTTTATCGCACACCAAATGGCAATGGAAGTTCAAACTAAATAAATATGTGAATCAGATTAGATATAATGATATATCTGCTCTGTTAAGCAGAGCTATGTGGTCAGGACTTGTAACTGCTAGTTGCTTAAGATGATTGCTTCCCTTATCTTAGTGTTTTAAGACACAGCAGTATTGTAACTCACTCAAATATCTTGTACATACACACTCTTGCGTGCAGCTGTTAAACAAAGCTATTGCGAGAATTTTCAGTGCGTCTTGTGAGAACTTGCTAAGCTTGAAATAACTTGTTACACATAATGACTTGCTTGTATTTAATTCCTTTCACCAGTAAATAAGACATAACTAAATTATATTACTGCTATTACTTAATGAGGGTTAACTTCACTCCTGGTATTTGTAACTCTTTAGTTACAAGAGAAAGATTAAGTCTTGGCTTTTGCGGCCTCAGGCTTTTTTATGGCTTTTGATGTTAGGACATGATGGGCGCTCCGATGACATCCTTCCGGCTCAGCGTCCGGACACTCTGAGCTGGAAGAGGCGCAGAAGAGCCACATGGTGTTGCGGCTTGTGGAAGGAGTGCTATTTTAGCGCTTCTTTCCCAGGTGGCAAAAGGGAGGATCAGGGCTGAGGCATGGGGCAGACTTGGCCCCAATCCACCACTTCCCAGGGCAGCCCATGGCTGCCCATCTGCATCCCCCCAAAGGTACCTGTCCTCCCTCACCATCCAAAGCCTGCTTTCAGTTTTAGCCATCCCCTCTTCTATGGCTTTCCCTGTGGAGAGTAGAAGAAAAGGGCATAGAAGAGGATGAATTGTGACTAATCTTGCTAAAAGTGTGAGATTTCTCTACAGTCCCCCTCCACTCGTGCTGAGCTGGATGGGATCCTTTGAGACCACTTTTTATCCAAAATAACTTGCTGCCACCGCCCAATGATTAACCAGTTATACCCTAGCAACACATTGGGACATTGCTGGGACTTCTACTGGTATTTGCCAACCCAGTCAGAAACTTGCCAAGCTAAGGCCCATGAAAAAGGAGTGAAAAGAGGAAGAATACTGAAGGAAAAGTTTTATTTTCAAGAAAAGAACATTAAAGAGAAAGATGGTCACTACATGGAGGATGAACTGGTCCTCCAGGAACAAACTTAAAGTATCAGTTACTGTCATGTCCGCTAAACATTAACATACCCCAAACCTGGTGCCCTGACTAGTATTCAGATAGGCCAATAAGCCAAGGCCTTGCTGCTCTCTCTCTCAGGCTTTCTTCTTTCACTTCACTTCAGCACCCTCTAGCAGGTTATCTCCAAAGCCCATAAGATAGAACAGTTGTCCTCTTGCCACCAAAGATGTCAACTCTCCTCACAAAATAACAGTACCCCCTCACAAAGTAATCCTTCATTATCTGTGGAGAAGGTCCTGATAAATGGAGGGACTCTCATTTATCATAGGGTCTCGTGATTGGAATATAGTAATAGAGAGGTATAATCTTTTTAAGGGAAATAAGCCAAACAAAAGGAGGAATAGTAGCATCATATATCGTGTGTGTGTGTGATTGAGAGAGAGAGAGAGAGAGGAATGTTTACACCTGTGAAGAGATCCAGAAGTTAAATCCTGGAAGCCAGGTGGAGAGCACAACAGGGATGTTATTGTGGGAGTCCACTTATGTTATTGTTAACTGCCCTCTAGTTGTTCTCAACTCATGGCGACCCTACGGATGAGACATCTCCAAGACCCTCTGGCCTCCACTGCTCCATTAAGGGCCTCTACAGACAGGTAGCTGTGGGCCGCCCCGAGAAGCAGCGGATTGGGACCGAGGTTGCCCCACACCTCGGCCCTGATCCACCCTTATGGCACCTCTGAAAAGGAGCACTAAAATAGCGCTCCTTTCAGAGGAGCCAAAATGGGTGCCGGAAGAGGCGCCAGATGCCTCTTCCACACTCCTTCTGGCTCAGCGTGTCTGGACGCTGAGCTGGAAGGACATCATCAGAGCGCCTGCCATGTGCAATGGAGGGTGCGCCAATGACATCCTCAGGAAGGGGTTGGGGTGCCCGGCGTCCGGCTGCCCCTCCCCTTCTTGGGCTTGAAGATGGCGCTTTTCGTCGTCTGCATCCTCCCTTAATTCCTGCAACCCTATACCTGTGATCTTTTTAATAGAATCAATCCATCTGGCATGTGGCCTTCCTCTCTTCCTACTATCCTCCACCTTTCCCAGCATTATTGTCTTTTCCAATGAGTTCTTCCTTCTCATGATGTGTCCGAAGTACAACAGCCTCAGTTTGGTCATCTGGCTTCCAGGGAGGTGTCCGGCTTGATCTGCCCACTTGTCTGTCCTTTTGGCTGTCCATGGGATCATCAGCACTCTTCTCCAGCACCACATCTCAAATGCATTGATTTTCTTCCTATCATCTTTCTTAACTGTCCAGTTCTCACATCCATACATGGTAATAGGGAATATAATGGCTTGTATAATTCTAATTTTTGTGCTGAGTTGTATGTCTTTGCATTTTAGAATCTTTTCTAGTTCTTTCATAGGTTATTTTATCATGTTGTTTATAGCTGTATTGTTATATTTCATAATTGTTACCTACCTCGATCCTTTGGGGAGTGGTGGGTTATAAATATATATATTTATTATTATTATTATTATTATTATTATTATTGCCACCCTCCCCATTCTTAATCTTCTGATTTCCTGGCTTCAGTCCCCATTTCTATCAATATTTGATCCCAGGTATGAGAATTCTGTTACTATTTCTATTTCTTCATTGTCTAGGATGAACTTGTGAAGGTCCTTGGTGGTCATTATATTTATTTTCTTTCAACATTAAGCTTGCCTTTGCACTTTCTTCTTTCATCTTCCTTAGTACCCATATTTTCCGGCACATAAAATGACTGGGCGTATAAGATGACCCCAAATTTCCAGTTAAAATATAGAGTTTGGGATATACTCACCATATAAGATGACCCCTCTTCCAATGGGTGAAAATGAGAAAGTGTTGGGGGGAAGGACTGCCAATATCCTAGGGGATGCATTCTGGGGCATGTACAATTTGTGGCTAAGTACGTGACACACACTCTCATCCTCAGAGGATGGTAATGGCAACCCCCATTTGAAGAAACATGGCAAGAAAACCCCATGATAAGATTGCCTTAGGGTTGCCATAAGTTGGAAATGACTTGAAGACACACAAGAACAACAAAAAAGTCTGCAGTTGTTTCATAGGTAGTACATGGGAATAGGAGCCAGCATGGTGTAGTGGTTTGAGTGTTGGACTTCCACTCTGGAGACCTGGGTTTGATTCCCCACTCTGCCATGAAACCCACTGGGTGAACTTGGACAAGTCACACACTCTCAGCCTCAGGGGAAGGCAATGGCAAACCTCCTCTGAACCAGTCTTGCCAAGAAAACCCCAGGATAGGGGTTCACTTCTTATCCGCTGCTGCTTCCTCCTCCTGCCTTATGCCACACCATGCCACTTCTTCCTCCCCCCTCCTCTGACCTGGACTTCCTCTCTTCCTCCTCCTCCCACTTCACGCCGCACCACACACCCCTCCTCCTCCTCTGCCACCTGGCGTATAAGACGACCCCCGATTTTGAAGAAGACTTTCCTGGGTTAAAAAGTAGTCTTATACGCCAGAAAATACTCTATATGTTCCAGGTCTGTGAGGTTTTCTGTTAGTATTATGATGTCATCTGCATATCTTAGATTGTTGATATTCCTTCCTCCTATTTTCACTCTTCCTTCTTCTGTGTCCAAGCCTGCTTTTCTTATAATATGTTCTGCATACAAGTTGAACAGATAGGGTGAAAGGATACAGTCTTGTTTGACCCCTTTGTCAAGTGGGATCCATTTGGTTTCTCCGTGTTCTGTTCTGACAGTAGCCTCTTGTTCTGAATACAGGTTCCTCATCAGGACTATCAGATGAGTTGGCACTCCCATGTCTTTAAGGGCACTCCATAGCCATTCATGATCTATGCAGTCAAAGGCTTTGCTATAGTCTTTAAAGTACATGCTGATTTTCTTTTGGAATTCCTTGGTGCACTCCATTAGCAATCGTATGTTTGCAATATGCTCCCTAGTGCCTCTTCCTTTCCTGAACCCCACTTGGACCTCTGGGATCTCTCTTTCCATGTATGGTTGGAGTCTATGTTGCAGAATTTTGAGCATGGTTTTGCTTGTGTGGGAGATCAGTGCTATGGTCCTATAGTTCCTGCAGTCTCTTGTGTCTCCCTTTTTGTGGGTGGGGATGTATATTGATTGCTTCCAATCTGTTGGCCATCATTTTGTTTTCCTTATCTGTTGATATATGTTAGTTAGCACTAGAGTTGACTCTGTCAATGTGGATTGTAGAAGTTCAATTGGAACATTATCTGTTCATGGTGATTTGTTTTTCGCTATTTCCCTTATTTCATTTTCCACCTCCTTTTTTAGAATTTGGGGTTCATCTTCATATGGCACTTCGTTCCATGTGTCCTTCATTTTGTCATCTCTTTTTTTTATAATTCTTCTCTGTGTTGCATCTAACATCTTTTTATTCCTTTCTGGTCTTGAATTATGTTATTTTTATTGTCATTGACCGTCCCAGTCCTTGGTTTGAATTTTCCTTTGATTTCCCAGATCTTGTGAAATAGATCTCTTATTCTTCCCTTTTTGTTGTTTTCTTCTATTTCTCTGCAGTAATTTTATTGTAGTAATTTTCTTTATCTTTCTGCACAGGCTGTAGTACTATTGTATTCATAATTTTTAGCTTGGTCCTATCTCCCTTTTGTTTTTCTTCTCTTCTTTTCTTTACTGCTTGTAGTGTTTTTTCTATCATCCATTTTTTTCTTTCTTTTTATTTATTGAAAGTGTCTGTCTGCATACTTCTTTTATTCTGTCCCTGGTTTCAGACCATAGTTCCTCTGGTTCTCGGTCTATTATACTTAGGAATGCAAATCTGTTATGTTGTCAGTAAATTCTGTTGAGATATTATTCAGATCATATTTTGCTATAATCACTGGTTTTATTTTCTTCTTGAGTCTTACTCTTATTTTTGTTATGAGTGATTCATGATCTGTGCCACAGTCAGTGCCTGGTCTAGTCTTGGACATCAGTATAGAGTTCCTCCATCTTTTACTTCTGATTATATAATCTATTTGATTTTTGTGTTGACCATCCAGTGATGTCCATCTGTGTAGCCTTCTTTCTGGTTGTATGAAAAATGTGTTTGCAATGAATAGGTTGTTTGTTTCACAAAAATCTATCAGATGCTCACCTGCTTCATTTCTTTTGCCTAATCCATATCTACCTACTGTTTTTGATTCTTCTTTGCTTCCAACTTTTGCATTCCAATTTCCAATTTTCAGTTTGACATCCTGTGTTGGTGTGCTGTCAATTTCTTCCTGTACTCCTTCACAGAATCTATCAATTTCTTCCTGTTCTGCCTCTGTAGTTGGTGCATATACTTGAATAATGGTGATATTCATTGGTTTACCATGAGCCTTACTGAAATGATTCATTCTGCATTGTATCCACTGACTGCTTTTGCCATATCATTTCTTAGTATGAAAGCCACCCCATTTCTTCTTGTCTTTTTATTCCCTGAGTAGAACACTGTATGGTTGTCTGCTTTAAATTGGCCCATCATGTTCATTTTAGCTCACTCACCCTGAGTACTGCTATGTTACATTCCATTTCCATTTTTACTATGTCTAGCTTCCCCTGGTTCATTCTTCTCACATTCCACATCCCTATTTTTTGTGTAATGTTGCTTTGGATGCCATTTGCCTTTCTAACAGCTACTGAGCAGCAGCAGTAGTTGTGGGTGTCACTGACAGGAGTGAATTGTAGTGACACCATAGCTAACATTGGTTGGCACTGAGCACAAGGAGGTGTAGGTGGCCCTCCTTGTGAACCCCATCACTTAGTAAACCCTATAATGAGACATCCCAAGTGAGACACAGGCAAGATCAAAGCATTAGCAGAAATGGAAGGAGGGAGAAATAAGGAGAAATCACACTTGCAAGATTAGCCAAGGTCATAAGAAAGATGCCAAGACAAACAGCAGACACACTTGGAAAGGCAAATGGCATCCAAAGCAATATTACACAAAACTAGAGAGTCTACTACAGACTCCCAAATCAGAAAGAGGAAATGGATTATGCCTTTCTAGAACAGATGGCCACACACTCAGAAAGGAGAGATGTAGTAGTGATGGGTGACTTCAACTATCCAGATATTTGCTGGAAGTCAAACTCAGCCTAGACTTTAAGGTCTTGCAAATTCCTCATTGGCCTCGAAGACAATTTCATTGTCCAAAAGGTAGAAGACGCAACAAGGGGATCAGCTATTTTAGATCTGATCCTAAACAACAGGGATGGCCTGGTAAATGGGCTGCAAGTGGTGGGATTCTTAGGTGGGAGTGATCATGTTCTCCTACAGTTTCTTATACAGTGGAAAGGAGAAGCTAGGCATAGTCAGACAATCATTCTAGACTTTAGGAGAGCTGATTGCATCAAACGTAGGGAAACACTGAGAGTGATCCTGTGGTCAGGAATACTAAAGGAGAAGGGAGTTCAGGATGGTTGGGAGTTTCTCAAAAGGGAGATATTGAAGTGACAATTTCAAACTGTTCCAATGAGAGGAAAAATGGGAGGCATCTCAAGCTAAACAACTTTCAACTGAGCTAACATTTAAACAGGACATGTATGAGAAATGGGAAAAGGGGAGAGATCAACAAAGAGGAATTCAAACATGTATCTAGCATGTGTAGGGGGAAAATAAGAAAAGTTAAAACACAGAATGAACTCAGGGTTGCTAGAGAGGTTCAGAACAATAAAAAGGGCTTTTTTGGGTATGTCCATAGCAAAAGGAAGAAGAAGAAATGGTAGGGCTACTACATGGAGAAGATGGAGAAATGCTAACTGGGGACAAAGAAAAGACAGAACTACTCAGTACCTTCTGGCAATAACCTTTGGGAATTCCTGGAGAACAAGAAATGTCCCAGGGGTCTGGAGGAGGACAAATGTTATCCCCATATTCAAACAAGGAAAAAAAGATGACCCAAACAATTACCACCTGAACAGGAAAGATTCTAGAGCAGTCTGTAAGCATTCTGTCTGTAAGGGCTCTGGCCTTGGGCCCAGTGCTATTCAACACATTTATCAAAGACCTGGATGAAGGAATAGAAGGCATGCTTATAAAATGTACAGATAACACTAAATTAGGAGTAGAAGCTAATACCCCAGAGGATAGGATCAAAATTCAAAATGACCATAACAGACTAGAAATTTTGGGCAAAACTAACAAAATTAATTTCAGTGCAGAAAAATGTAAGGTACTGCACTTAGGCAGAAAAAAAATGAAATGCATAGATATAGGATTGGAGACACCTGGCTTAACAAGACTACATGTGAAAGAGATTTAGGAGTCCTAGGAGACTACAAGCTGAACATGAGTCAACAGTGTGATGTGTCAGTTAGAAAGGCCAATACAATTCTAGGCTGTGTTAATAGAAGAACAGTGTCAAGATCAAGGGATGTAGTGTGAGAAGGGGAAGCCAATGCAGAATGAATGACAGGACATCCAATTGGCAGAAAAAAGGCCACAACATTATTGGATACAGCTGACAGGTAGGCCTGAATGCATGGGTCTGGATCTGTCATTGTCCAACCTGCTTGTTATTCGATGAACCGAAAAGATCCAGTCACAGCTGGGCTTCAGGTTGATAGAAGAGGTGACCAATCCACCTCTCAGCCCCTTTGTCACTGGTGGATTCTGTTCAGAAATTGCCCCCATGATGGCAACACCTCACTGCTCTCAGCACCGCTGGGTTCCTTAGGGACTCCTGATCTGTGCTCTGCAGCCCAGGAAACCATTCTTACCAAAACACTCAACTTTTATCCCAACAAGGGCAGGAGGGGAGAAGACCTCTCAGCTGGAGCTCCTTTCCCTGTGGGGCTCCACCTAGCAATGGCACCAGCCATCCCGGCCATGTGGCCTTTTATAGGCCTGCTGTCCAATGGGGCTGGTGCTGGGTGGAAGTCCTGCCCTCCCCGCCCTCCCCATCAATCAGGGATGCTGACTCACTGGAAGGGGTGGGATTTCTGGCCATGCAGGCCACTGGAAATTGTAGTCCCATTTTCCTGCCAGAGGTCCCACCCCCTGCTTGGCCCACTCCACCAATTGGAGGCCACCAAGCCACTCCTGGTGAACCTGGAAGCAGGCTGGCCTCCCAAGGAGGCTGGGGTGGTCCATAGTTGTTGCCAGCTCCTCATCCCAAGCTGGCCCAATAAGCTGGGCAGCTGCATTAATGGTGCCCCTCTATTCTGCTTTGGTTAGGCCTCACATGGAATAGTCTGTCCAGTTCTGGGCACAATAGTTCAAAAAGGGTGTTGGCAATCAAAATGGTGAAAGGTCTGGAAACCATGTCCTATGAGGAGTGACTTAGGGAAGTGGGTATGTTTAGCCTGGAGAAGAGAATGTTAACAGGTGACATTATATCCCTGTTTAAGTATTTGAAGGGGTGTCATATTGAGGCTGGAACAAGCTTGTTTTCTGCTGTTCCAGAGAATAGGACCTGGCGAAATGGATGCAAACTACAGGAAGAGATTCCTCCTCAACATTAGGAGGAACTTCCTGACAGTGGGACCTCTGTGTGTGGTGGAGTCTTCTTCTTTGGAGGTCTTTAAACAGAGGCTGGATGGCCGTCTGTTGAGGATACTTTGATTGTGAGTTCCTGCATGGCAGGGGGTTTGACTGGATGGCCCTTGAGGTATTTTCCAGTTCCACAATTCTATGATTTTTTTCTAGGTGAGGCAGCCATTTCATTCTGCCCAGTGGTGAAGCTAGCTGTGCTTCAGCCAAACCTGGCTTTCTGATGTCTATAAGCTACATGAGATATTTTCATATAAACACATGCTGGTCATGTCCATGCACTGTAATTTTAAGTACATGTTTAAAACATTTCATGGTACATGAGGTGTCCTTTAGTTAGGCTTGGCCTCATTCCCACTACATTTTAAACCAGTCTGCAGACTGGTTTGAAGCAGTTTAAATGACCCTGTTTCACACTTGACCCTGGTTCACACATTTAATGCGCATCTTTTTGACGCTGATTTTTTTCTGTGTCTTTTTCGATAAATCGATTCCGCACAAGTGTGAACCAGATGCAGATCGGAATCGATTTAAATTTGCCTTTCGGCCATTTGAAGTGGCTCCATTTTGAATCGATTCATTTGTTAATGTGAACCACAAGTGGGTTATTTTACAGCAAGAAAATGCAATTGGGGCAAATGTAGTGTGAACCATGCTCTGCTGTCGAACTGATCCATTGATTCAGATAGCAAACCAATTAATTTGTAAGTGGGAATCTCATTTGAGCCACTCTTATACTGCTCATGTTGAAGTTTGGAAGTCATGAGGATGAAAAAAGTTTGGAGGAGAAGCACATGTCATGTGAATGCACAGTTGTTATCCACATTTTAGTTCCAAATGAAGCAAGTACTTTAAACTTCATTTGTGAAAACCCCCAAATACAGAATTGTCCTTTCCTTGGAAATGTGGAAATCCTGCTCCTTATGCTACCCATAACTTAAACACACACATTCCTTGGTTTTATCTTTTTGTGATATCAAAGTGTGACAATTGAATGGGTGGAATTGCATATATAGGTGATTTGAATTTATTGGACCTCCTTGAGGTGAAAGTAACAGACAATACAAGGACACAAATGAAGGGACTACCATTTCATAATGAAGCCCATTTTGTAAATCCTATCATGAAAGATATTGAGATATCAGATATTGAGGTACTGAGTATTGTATTCTTTTTCAGCTGCAAAATGTGTTCTTCTTGGTTGGTATTGGTATCTAGTATTGGACTAGAATGTCCACAATGTATCCTGGCCTGTGAGAAGATGGCATCAGTCTGGGAATATCTGGAGACAAAGGTTCAAAACAGACAGGCAAAAAGGGTGCCTTCCACACGATTTGGGGTCATGGTGATTAGATGTCACACGCCCCCAAACCATGCTGAAGCCATGGTGGGGCCATGCCAGGGACACTTTAGGATGCCTCCAAAGGAGTGGATGTTTTCTGCTGCTATCCGTGATCCATTTGAGACTGCAGCAGCAGGCGCCCTTGGGGCTTAGGCGTGTAGTCACTGTGGCCCTTGCGCAATTGGGCCAGGAGTGCCTTCTGGCCACTCCTTCCTGCCTGTCTGTTTTGCCCCAAAGAGGCAGAAGTGACTTCCATATCAGTGGAGTAGTGAATCTGCTCTGGATTTTAGTATGAAACTTAGAGGAGCTATCCAAGATGATGAACCATATCTCCAAAACAGATTCAGCACCTTGGATAATTCTTTTATCATTTTCACTAAAACTGGAGCAGAACTACTGCTTTTCTGACATGGAAGCCACCACTAAAGTTTAGAGGAAACTCTCTTGCTACATCATAATCTACTTGTTATCGCCTTTCTCTGTTGCCTCTCTGCACTGAATTATACTCTGTAGGCCCTTTGGAGCAAGGACTTTCCATTTATATAATACCATGTACATTGACTGTCAGCATTATAAAAGCAAGCACACAAATAAATAAAATGTCATCCAAGAATTACAAAATAATAACAGTTGAAAGTAGAAGAAAGTGAAACTGACAGATCTTTCTGTCCCTAGCCATGACACTTTCCATTGCCAAGTCCATGTTAAGGAAATTGGTTCGTTGGCTCCTTTAGAAATTCCGTTTCATTCATTCCTACTCACTTTTGCAAAGTGACTGTGTGGAGAGATGAAACCACATATTTGCATTCCTTCCTACTGTTCATTCTCCAGCATGCTGACACACATCACAGGGGGTAAAGTGTTCCTGCTTCCATGTTTGTTCAGTCATGCCTGTGCTTTGGCAGCAGTGTGGTCAGGAAACAGCTTGGACTCTGGGATTCTGCCTCATTAGAATCAAAATAATCTTCCATTAAGTTTTCTAGATACAGGTGGAATTGAAACAGCTGTTCTTTGTACAACCCCCCAAAAAACTATGCAGTTAGGAGGTGCTGGAATATGCAGATTACATATTACCCCTGCTCTACTGTACCTTATCTTTTTATTTTACATTTAAATGGATAATCTAAAATAAATAAAATAAATACAAATTGAAAAAGAAGACTAAAAAGGTCAATATGCTCATAACTAAAAGTACGCTGGTCATTATTTAAGATAAATCTTCATAGAATTATCTTAACCCAAGAATTATCTTAACCTAACCCAAAAGGTGCTCAGCAATGGCTCCTCTTCATTCTGGAGAGAAGTGACTGGTGGGGTGCCACAGGGTTCTGTCTTGGGCCCAGTGCTATTTGACATCTTTATCAATGACTTGGATGAAAGAATAGGGGGCATGCTTCTCAAATTTGCAATGACACCAAATTAGGAGGAATAGCTAATACCCCAGAAGACAGGATGAAAATTCAAAATGACCTTAATAGATTAGAAAGCTGGGCCAAAGCTAACAAAATGAATTTCAACACAGAGAAATGTAAGGTACTGCACTTAGGGCAAAAAAGTGAAATGCATAGATATAAGATGGGGGACACCTGGCTTAATGAGACTACATGTGAAAGGGATCTAGGAGTCCTAGTAGACCACAAGTTGAACATGAGTCAACACTATGATGCCACAGCTAAAAAGGCCAATGAAATTTTAGGCTGTATTAATAGAAGTATAGTATCTAGATCAAGGGAAGTAATGGTGCCACTGTATTCTGCTTTGGTCAGGCCTCAACTGGAATCCTGTGTCCAGTTCTGGGCACCACAGTTCAAAAAGGATGTTGAAAAACTTGAGCGTGTTCAGAGGAGGGCAACTGAAATGGTGAAAGGTCTGGAAACCATGTCCTATGAGGAACGACTTAAGCAACTGGGTATGTTTAGCCTGAAGAAGAGACGATTAAGAGGGGATATGATAGCCCTCTTCAAATATTTGAAGGAATGTCATATTGAGGAGGATGCTAGCTTGTTTTCTGCTGCTCCAGAGAATAGGACTCGGAACAACGGATGCAAGCTACAGAAAAAGAGATTCCATCTCAACATTAGGAGGCACTTCCTGACAGTGAGAGCTATTCGACAATGGAACACACTCCCTTGGAGTGTGGTGGAGTCTCCTTCTTTGTAGGTATTTAAACATAGGCTGGATGGCCATATGTCATAGGCTGGATGGTTTGATTTTGAGTTCCTGCATGGCAGGGGGTTGGACTGGATGGCCCTTGTGGTCTTTTCCAACTCTATAGAGTTTATCACACGGGGGAAATCCCATGCAGAAACGGGGCTTTAAATTAAACAAAACCCGCAAAAGCGAGTGTTTTTTCAGATTATGTTGCTGTTAAAAGGAGGTTAATCTGAACGGAAATTAGACAAAAACTGCTTCTTTTTACTTTTGGAACATCCTTAATTTTATGAAGAATGAAACAGAGAAAAGAGGCGGAAGACTACTTTTTCTAATGATCACCGCAGCTAGAACACTGCTTGCAAATTACTAGAAAAAGAGGGAGATCCCAAAACTGGATGAGTGGAGACATAAAATGTATCAAATATACGAATTAGAAAAGTTGACATGGCTTGGTCAGAATAAATCTATAACGAAATTTCATCTAGAGTGGAAACTCTGGTATGAGTATGAGTATAAAAGATCAAAAGTTTTGACAACTTTTCTAAGAGATTAGAGATTACAGATTGATCTGTCAGAAAAGAACGAGCAAATCGATTGCATAACTGTTTAAATGCTAGAAAAAGTGTTTCATGACTACAGAGTTATATTTAAAGCTACCTATATTTAATATATATAAGGGAGAAACATTATATTGTAATTATAGTTTAAAGGCTACTAGCTTAAAGGGCTCTTTCTAAAGCTTGTTAGTTTCTTTGGTGTATATTGAATTTTATTTGTATAACCGAAGACAGGATTTTATGTTACATTGTCATTGATGTTTGGGTAATCGTATAAATGTTTGGTGAATACAAAGAGTCTAATAAGTACGGTATATAAAAAATTATGCTAAGAAGTAGAAATATTGATATAAGAGTATATTTAAGGGTTTTTCTGTAATAAGAGATTAGACTGATTAGACTGACCTGAAAGGACCTGAAATAAGGGCTATACATTAAATGTTTATGCCATGATGTTAGATTAATATTGAGCTCCCGAGGTCCAAGGAGAAAGAAGGGAAAGACAAGCTAATCCCGAGCTTTGATCATGGAAGTTTTATGTTGTGTTTAGAATAGTTTTGTACTTGTCTTAAGGTATTTGTCTTATATGTTTGTATATGTTTGTATTTTTATGTATGTTATATGTTATATGTTATATATTTTTTTAAATTTCTAATAAAATATATATTCTAAAAAAAAAAAAAAAAGTGGGATGACCAAGGATTGATTTGGACTGTACCTCCCACATCAGGACAATTAGTGGTTATGCAATAAGAAGATATTTTCTTTATGTGATGAACTCTGCCAAGTGATAAATAGTGGTTCAGTAAATGTTCCTTTAGCTTTGCTAAAATAATCTGTCTCCGGACCTGTCTCTGGTTTCATTTGGATGGTATCAGAACAGGACCTTGGCCTACGATCTGATGAAAGGATTTGTTATTGTTGATAACTGCTCTCTAGTAGACCCTGACTCATGGCAATCCTGTGGATGAGACATTTCCAAGACCACATGTCCTCCACTGCTCTGCTTTGGTCCTGTAAATTCAGGTGCATGACCTCTCTGATTGAGTCTATCCATTTAGCCTGTGGTTTTCTCCTCTTTCTACTGCTGTCTACCTTCCCTAATGTTTTTGTCTTTTCTAACGTGTTGTAACTTCTCTGCAGACGGGCCCAAAGGGGCGGCAGTGACAGCCTCCATTTGATTTTCTTGAATTCCAGGGAAAGTTCAGGCTTGATCCATTCTAGGAGCCATTTGTTGGTGTTTTTGGCTGTCCACAGTATCCTTAGCACTCTTTTCCAGCACCATATCTCAGATTAGTTGATTTTCATCTTATCTTCTTTATTCACTGTCAAGCTCTCACATCCATACATGATGAGGAATACATGGTGATGAGGCTTTGACAATTCTAAATTTAGTACTCAGCTGTATATCTTTATTCTTTAGGATCATGTCTAGTTCTTTCATAGCTGCCTTCCCCATTCCTAGTCTTCTTCTCATTTCTTGCCTTCAGTCTCCATTCTGATCAATGATCAGAATGTCATGAACCAGGCCATGAGTCAGGGTTGATTTCAAGGTACAGGAACTATTTCTATTTCCTCATTGTCTAGGATGAATTTATGTAGATCCTCTGTAGTCATTATTTTTGTTTTCTTTACATTCAGCACTAAGTTTGCCTTTCCACTTTCTTCTTTGACTTCCTTAGTAACTGTTTCAATTTTGCGTTGTTTTCCACTGGTAGTATGGTGTCATCTGCATATCTTAGACCAGGGGTAGGCAACCTTTCCCCTTTAAGGGCCGAGGGACTTCAGCTCCCAGAAGCCTCAGCCATGTTGGCCAATAGTCCCATGTTGGCCAATAGCTCCTGGGATTCTGGGAGCTGAAGTCCCTCGGCCCTTAAAGGGGAAAGGTTGCCTACCCCTGTCTTAGACTATTGATGTTCCTTCTTCCTATCTTTACTCCCCCTTCTTCTAAGACTAAACTGTTCTTCATATCATATTTTCTGTGTACAAGTTGATTAAGTAGGGTGATGGAATGCAGTCTTGTCTAACCTCTTAGCCACTTGAGAACCCTTCTGTTTCTCCATATTCAGTTCTTATAGTAGCCTTTTGTCTTAAGTATAGATTTCTCATCAGGACTTTCAGATGTAGTGGCACTTCCATGTCTTTAAGACCCACCCATAACTTTTCATGATCTATACAGTCAAATGCTTTGCTATAGTCTATAAGGCACATGTTGATTTTTTTCTGGAATTCCTTGCTGTGCCCCATTAACCATCATATGTTTAATGGTGGTGCAATGGTTAAATGCCTGTACTGCAGCCACAACTCAAGGTTGTGAGTTCAATACTAGCCAGGGCTCATGCTTGACTCAGGCCTGCATCCTTCCGAGGTCACTAAAATGAGTACCCAGCTGTTGGGGGGCAATAAGCTTACAGTTGTAAACCACTTAGACACTGCACAGTATCTACCCTGTATGAAGCAATATATAAATGAAGCCGCTTTGCTTTGCTTTGCTTTGCTTTGCTAATGTGGTCCATAGTGCCTCTTCCTTTCCTGAACCCACTTGTACCTCTGGGATTTCTCTCTCCATGTATGATAGGAGTCTATGTTGCATAATTTTGCTTGCATGTAAAATTAATGCTGTAGTCCTATAGTTGCTGCAGTCTTTTTTTGTATCTTTTTTTGTGGCTGGGGATGTATATTGATCATTTCTAGTCTTTCAGCCACCACTTTGTTTTCCACATTTATTGGCATAAAACACTCGAGTTGATTCTGTCTGTGTGGATTGTAGCCATTGAATTGGAATAGCATCTGTTCCTGGTGATTTATTTTTCCCAATTTCTCTTATTGAAGGTTCCATCTCACTATTTAGAATATAAATCTTTTATATAAATCTTCTGTGTATTGTATCCAACATCTTTTAATTTCTTCCATATATAAGAGAAGATGTTCCTTCATATATCCTAATGCTAGGCAATTTCTAGCATTGCGAACTGAAACCACAAACAATGTAGAAGCCAATCATCATGTATATGATTATTTTTTTCTAAATAATTTCCTGAAAATTCAAGAAACATCTAGTCTAAGTGTGTGTGTGTGTGTGTGTGTGTGTGTGTGTTTCTCTCTGTGTTTTTGCGTGAGAGAAATGGGGAATGAAGGAGAGTTTGAGAATGTTACTCTTAGGGTACTTGCCTGCATATGAATTCTTATTAGGAGGTTTGTATTAACATATGATGATGCATAATGAGTTTTTAAGTACTCACTAAAGAAGTCTGATAGCTTAAAACAGGGGTAGGCAACCTTTCCCCTTTAAGGGCTGAGGGACTTCAGCTCCCAGAATCCCAGGAGCTATTGGCCAACATGGGACTATTGGCCAACATGGTTGAGGCTTCTGGGAGCTGAAGTCCCTTGGCCCTTAAAGGGGAAAGGTTGCCTACTCCTGGCTTAAAATATAGAAGGCATTAGATTTACTAAATAAATTATTTACCCACACGTAAATCATATCTGTCCTTTTTCAAACCACACAAGATCCTAGGAATCATTCTCTGATTCCACCTTCTGCTTGATCACTGCAGTATTAAAAACACTAACCTCCGACATGGAAGATTAAAAAGGATAACACCTGGTCTTTCAAAAAGCCACAGTATAAGTATATCCTTTGTACTCAGGCTAACAATACTTCCTTAAATCCTGAAGATTATTCAGACCCCTGGCTGTGGGGTTGAAGAAAGAAGGAGGGACTGGGAGAAAGGTGGGGCCAGAAAGGAGTTAGTTTTAATTTCTGGGAAGGATATATATCAATGGACATCATAATTGGCTACTGGGAATTATATTAGAATAAGTACAAGATTAAATCAATATTTTTGTGTAACTCTCATAAAAATGCAAGCCATCAGAATTCAGATTTCTTGGCAATGCCACTGAAGTGCTATGTTTATACACAGAGAGAGAGAGACACACAGAGAGAGATTAACTCTCTTTTATCTTGATTTGAAATCATTTGCAATTGTGAGCATCTTGGAGGCTGATGGGGAAAAGTGTGTTTTCTGCTGGGTTGAGCTCAGAATTTTGGCTCAACACTTATTGCCAGTGGCTTTCCACTGACTTGTGGAGTCCCTCAGGGCTCTTGTTCTGTCCCCCATGTTATTTAACATCTATATGAAACTTTTGGGAGAGGTCATCTGGAGTTTTGGGGTGAGGTGTCACCAGTATGCTGATAACACCCAACTCTATCTCTCCTTCACATCTGATTCCAAGGAAGCTGTCTCTGTGCTGAATGAGTGTCTGCTGTCAGTAATGGATTGGATGAGGGCAAACAAATTGAAACTTAATCCAGACAAGACAGAGGTACTCCTGGTCAGTCGTTAGGCACGAGATGTTAGATCTGGCTATGATGACACACATCTTGATTACATCCCATCTGGACTACTGTAACACACTCTCGATGGGGCCACCTTTGGGAACTGTTCGGAAATTTCAGCGGGTTCAAAACGCCACAGCTAGAATGCTGACCAGGGCCAGTTATAGGAGCATATAATTCCCTTATTGAAACAGCTTCACTAGCTACCCACTTGTTTCCAGGCACAATTCAAAGTGCTGGTCATGACCTATAAAGTGCTACATGGCTTAGGTCCAAACTATCTGAAAAATTGTAACTCCTTATATGAACCTACCAGAGCCATAAGATCTTCAGGAGAAGGCTTTCTGTCAGTCCCACCCCCATCACAGGCTCGTCTGGTGAGGACAAAGAGAGAGCCTTCTCAATGGTTGCTCCTGCACTCTGGAATGCCCTTCCATGAGAAGCAAGACTGGCCCCCTCCCTGCTTGCCTTCTGACAGTAAGCAAAAACAGTTTTATTCAGGCAGGCTTTTAATGTGTGACCATGGGACAGCTTTTTATATGGGGTGTTTATTATATGGGGTGAGTATTGTGCTTTTTTGTGGTTTTAATGTTTGTAATAAGTTTTTAATGTGTTTTTATTTGTGAGCTGCCTTGGGTCCCTTTCTGGGTGAAAGACAGCATAGAAATAAAATAAAATAAAATAAAATAAAAATAAAATAAAATAAAAATTCAGCACTGGCCACAACATGAGCTGTCTGGAAATTTAGCCACCCCTCTCATTCAAAAGCAGACAGATATAGGGCCTTTGCAGACTGCCAGAAATAGTGCACATTAAATTGAGGCACTGCCCTGGCTCAGTGCTAGGGAATCATGGGAAATGTAATTTATTGTGGCACCAGAGCTCTCTGACAGAGAAGGCTCAATGTCTCAGAAAAAAATACAATTCCCATGACTCCCTAGCACTGAGCCAGGGCAGTGCCTCAATTTAATGTGCACTATTTCTGGCAGTCTGCAAAGTCTCATAGTTTGAAGAGAGGATTTTTAGACCATTTTTTCAAATGTGGAATCTGAGACTGAATTTCCCATGAGGCTACCTGACTCCAGCATTCCCATAAATAATACCTACACTCTCGAAGAAACTAGAGCAGCTTCCTCAGGGTAGCAGACTGGGAGCTAGCTACCCCTTGGAAAAGATTCCAAGGAACTTGCCTTGGTGATGGTGTCAGAAGAGGCTATCATTGAGTCTGATAGAATATTGACTTTAGAAGGTTGCCTTATAGTGCGTTCATTTGGTGAAACATGCACTTGAGGATACAGAAACATGAAGCTCCTCAGGAGTAAGACGGCTACTCAGAAATAAGAAGGTTGTTCATGAGAAGGAGTTTTCTCAACAGCAGAAAGCCTTGAAAGTTGGGTAAGTGCTTGGACATTAATGCTTGAAAGAGCTATGGAGGATCGGGGGCTTCTGGAAGTCCACAGGGGCCCACCTCAGGTCAGTGAGCTGACCCTGAAAACTGGAAGCATAAACAAGTAGGGAGAACCTGTGGACTGATATGCATGAGGATGTTGTTTGTTGTGGATCTTGATCCATGGCGACCCTGTGGATGAGACATCTCCATGACTCCCTGTCCTCTATTGCTCTGCTTAGGTCCTGTAAACTCATATCCATGTTCTCTTTAATAGTGTCCATTCATATAGCATGTCAAAGAATACCAGTTGCACTAGGAAGGGTAGGGCTGAATCTTGCATTCTAGGGCTTTAGACAGCAGCCAATAAGATAAAGTATTTGCTGGATCTTTGAATGGATCAAGTGTAGCTGTTCACATTTGGGTCATCCATGGCATTAAAAGCAGAGTCCTGAAGTTCCAGTTGGGTGCCGTATTGCTCAATCTTTCTTGAAAAGCAACCCAAAGGACATGGTAGATTATACCCACCCATATCAGCTGAGTGGACCAGGGTGTGCTTGTGCACAGTGAGGTTTGTAAACAAAAGATTGAATATGCTTAAATAATGCTATTATTATATTACATTATATTATATCACAATATGTTAAAGAATTCCCATATCTAGGATCAAACATTGACCAAAATGGAGACTGCAGTCAAGAAATAAGAATGGGAAAGGCAGCTATGAAAGAACTGGAAAAGGTATTGAAGAGTAAAGACATAAAACTGAGCACTAAAATCAGAATTGTTTAGGCCACTGTATTCCAAATTACCATGTGCGGATGTGCGAGCTGGACAGTGAAGGAAGCAGACAGAAAGAAAATCAACTCATTTGAAATGTGGTGCTGTAGAAGAGTACTTAGGATACTATGGACAGCCAAGAAGACAAACAAATGGGTTCTTGGACTGATCAGACCAGAGCTTTCCTTGGAAGCTAAGATGATCAAGTTGAGACTATCGTACTTTGGCCACATCATGAGCAGGCAGAGATCTTTCTTTCCTGGAAACTTGTTGTGGACCAGCAGCTAATGCCTCACTGGCTGGCACTGGTCCAAGGACCACCATTTGGATTAGCATTGACTAAAGACACTTCTATCATAGGTTTCTTTCATACTACATAATTATACAACTCCCAGTCACTTTAACTGCCATGTCTGCAACATCCTACGGAATCCTGGGGTTTGTGGTATGGTGAGATGTTAATTCTAAATCATAAAACCACAAATGCCAAAAATTCAATAGGATGGCACTATGGCAGTTAAAGTGGAATAAAAGTGCCGTGATTGCATAGTCTGAAAGATACTTATGAGATACATAAACAAATGGTCAAAAGAGTGTAATTCTGAGGATGTGGTAGAATGGGATCTTTCAGGTGCAAGAGAGGCAGATAATCTCTCACTATCCCTCCCTCCTGGGTTAACACAAGAAGAACTTGGTTGCTGGGGTCAACATGCACCTGGAGATCACCTGTGAGCAGCAGGGTCCCATCAACTCATATAACTGAAGCTGAGCAGCTATTCATGCAGCTCCAGGACATTTTGAAAGGACCCCATTCAGGAAAGGAAAAGATCTTTGTACAATTCCTCTGCCCTCAAAAGACAAAGGAAAAGAGAAAAATAAAGGGAAGTGGGAGAAAAACCTCTGTTGCCTCTTAACTTCCTGCTTCAACCATATTAAAAAATCCAGCCTTTTTTATTTCTTCATCAACAAAAGCAGCTCAGTGGCAGGAAAGGCCACATCTCATCAGCACAGTGTATTGTAATTCCTGCCATATTGTTTGAACTTCAAGGAAAGGAAATCTCAAATAACACTATCTCAAAAGAGGACAAGTGCATATTGGAGTGGGCCTGAGAGACATACCAGACAAGATGCAACATAACACAATCCAGTGCCAGTTAGTGAACCATTAGCTGCTGGTCCACAACATGTTTCAGGCAAAGAAAGGAACAGTTGTAGCAAGACAACACATCATCATTATAGCAGGGCATCTGTCACATAGCAGGGTGCTAAGTTTGACCATCACAGTTACCTATCAGTTAGGACTGAGATGAAGGTTTCCTACTAGTTGGCTGCTTCTTCTTCTTCTTCTTCTTCTTCTGCTTCTGCTTCTGCTTCTGCTTCTGCTTCTGCTTCTGCTTTATTTATATCCCACCCTTTCCCCAAAAACGTGACTCAAGGTGGCTTACAATATTAAAAATAGTACAATTAAAAGCATACAAAAATAGTACATTAAAGCAGAATTAAATTACTACAATATTATATGTACTGGTTACATCCCGTTTGAACTACTGTAACACGCTCTACTTGGGGCTGCCTTTGAAGATTGTTTGGAAACTTCAGCTGGTCGGAAGAGCTGCAGCCAGGCTGTTAACTGGGGTAGGTTACAGAGACCACACAATGCTCTTCTTGAAACAGCTCCACTGGCTGCTAGTTTGTTTCCCAGTACAATTCAAAGTGCTGGTTATGACCCATAAAGCCCTATATGGCTCAGGTCCAGGTTATTTGGCAAACCGTACCTCCCTGTATGAACTGGCCTGGGCTCTGTGATCCTCAGGAGAGGCCCTTCTCTCCGTCCCAACACTATCATAAGCATGGCTGGTGGTCATGAGAGAAGGCCTTTTCCATGGCTGTCCCTAAACTGTGGAACTCCCTTCCCAGGGAGGCCAGGGAGGCCAGAATGTCCCCTTCCTTGTTATCATTCCACCAGCAGGCTAAGATCTACCTGTTTAGACAGGCTTTTAAAACAGGAAGTTTTACAGGGATGGGGTGTTGTGTTGTTTTAAAGTATTTCTAACATTTTTTAATCTTTTAATTGTATTTTATTCTTTTAACATGTAACTTGCTTTAATATTATAATAATTTAATTGTATTTTAATGAAGTAATAGCAATAGCAAGTAAATTTCTATACAGCTTATCAGTGAACTGAGCACTCCCTAGGCAGTTTACAATGTATAAGCTAATTGCCCCCAGCAAGCTGGGTACTCACTTTAGTGACCTATGGAAAGATGCAAGGCTGAGTGGATCTTGGAGCCCTGCATGGGGTTGAACTTACAGCCTTGTGGCTGCAGTACTGGCATTTAACCACTGCATCACCAGTGTGGTACTATTTCTGTATGTTTTTAATTGTACTGTTTTTTAATGTTATGAGCCACCCTAAGTCCTAGTTTTGGGAAAAGGATTGGATAATAATAATAATAATAATAATAATAATAATAATAACAACAACAACATCACAAATTGTATGTTAAAATATAAAATACAATTTAAAAGATAAATGTTTTAAACACTTTAAAACAATATAACACCCCAGTCTGTTCTTTTAAAACTTTCTGTTTTAAATGCCTGTCTGAACAGAAAGGTCTTAACCTGCTAGTGGAAGAACAACAAGGAAGGAGCCATTCTGGCCTCCCTGGGAAGGGAGTTCCACAGTCTAGAACCATGTTGGTGAATCTGTGGCATGAATGCCCTGTCTAGCATGCAGCCCAGTCCCTGAGGGCATATGGCAGCCACAGGTGGTAAGGGCAGGTGGCGCACTTGGCTTGGTTCCTTGTTTGCCTCGGGCCAGGTGAGGGAGTAATGGAACTACAGATGTGGTGGTGGAAGAGACTTGTGCCCCTTCCGCCTTGCTTCGGTGGCGGGGTGGGCAACTGAACTTCCAGGAGAGTGGGACGGAAGGGCAGCTGTGGTGGGGTGGGGCAGGGCCCTTGTGGGGCTTTTCCAGGTGCTCCCAGAGGAGGTGGAGGCCCTTGGGTTTCCGCACCCAATCCTGAACTTGTGCCACCTGGTCTGGGACACATTTATTTGGCTGCAAGGTCACTGGAGCAGAGGAGAGGAGGGCTTAGTGCCTCAGCCTTTCACTTGCTGTGTGTGCTTGTCCTAGGTCCCATCCCAGGTTGGGGAGGGGTGCAGCCTTGGAGGAGTCCAGCAGGTGCTTTAGGGGCAAAAGGGGGGGGGATCGGTGCGACTTCCTCAGGAGTGGCAGAAGCCAGTGTGACAGGCATTCACAGGGTTTTGTTTTTTTTTTTTTGGCAAGATTTGTTCAGAGGAGGTTTGCCATTGTCTTCCTCTGAGGTTGAGAGAGAGTGTGACTTGCCTAAGGTCTCTCAGTGGGTTTCATGGCGACCTTAGGGTGAACATATCATGGGGCTTTCTTGGCAAGGTTTGTTCATAGGAGGTTTGCCAGTGCCTTCCTCTGAGGCTGAGACAGTGTGACTTGCCCAAGGTATCCCAGTGGATTTCATGGTAACCTTAAGGCATGGGGTTTTCTTGGCAACATTTCTTCAGAGGGAATTTTTGCTATTGCCTTCCTGTGAGGCTGAGAGAGTGTGATTTGGCCAAGGTCTCCCAGTGGGTTTAATGGCTGAGCTGGGATTCAAGCCCTGGTTTCCTGAGTCACATGCTCAAACTGCTGTTTCTCTTTGTTCTTGTTCTTGTGCTGTGCCTTCTATGCTTCATTATGATTGTTGTTGTTGTTGTTGTTGTTGTTGTTGTTGTTGTGTGAGTCTCCAAGTCATTTCCAACTTATGGGCCCAGAGCACCCTCCCTTCCTTCCAAGCGCCAGTTCCTGGCAACCCTAAGGTGAAACTATCATGGGGCAAGCTTTGTCAGAGGGGGATTTCCACTGCCATCCTGTGAGGCTGAGAGAGCATGACTTGTGTGTGTGGTGCCTTATCATTTCCAACTTATGGCGACTCTAAGGTGAAACTATCATGGAGTTTTGTTGGCAGGTTTCGGCAGAGGGGGTTTGCTATTGCTAGCCTGAGGCTGAGAGAGTATGCCTTGGGTTTCCCCCCCAGAAATCCCACCCCTGGAAGGTGGAAGTCCCACCGCAGAAGTCCTATCCTTGGAAGCAGGAGTCCCACCCCCTGAAAGTCCCACCCCTGATACCCGGTGACATCCGATGCAGGAATGTCACTGAGTTTGGGCACTCGATCTCTAAACGATTCTCCATCACTCTAGGAGCAGCCATGGAAAAGGCCCTCTCTTGTGTCCCCACCAACCTTGCTTGTGATAGGGGTGAGACTGAGAGAATGGCCTCCCCTGAGGATCACAGAGCCTGGGCTGGCTCATATAGGGAAATATGGTTTACCAAATAGCCTGGACCTGAGCCATACAGGCTTTATAAGTCATAACCAGCACTTTGAATTGTGCCCGAAAACAAACTGGAAGCCAATGCGGAACAGTGTTGGCTAGGAATGAGCAGATTCATAGCAGGAATGGGAAAATGTCACTTTTCCTGAGCTTTTTTCTCCCTCCTAAATCTCACATGATTTGCATCCCAGACAATTATGAATTTGGGTGAGCCCTTACAAAAAAGGAATCAAACAAAATTCTCAACTACTTGGTAAATGGCAAAATTAATTCAGCACTATTATATATGAATATACAGAGATTCAAACTCAGACTTCCAACAGTGAAGCACGCAAAGCCCTCATATAGAGCAGGGGTAGGCAACCTTTCCCCTTTAAGGGCCGAGGAACTTCAGCTCCCAGAATCCCAGGAGCTATTGGCCAACATGGGACTATTCCCCTCGGCCCTTAAAGGGGAAAGGTTGCCTACCCCTGATATAGAGGAACAAATCTGTACATTTAACATTCTTTCACATTCAGTGTTTTAAATTTAAATTCCTCTCGTGGCCCCATCAGTTGTTGATGGATGAGGAACGCAGTAGAGGTTGATTAGGGGGTGGGTTGGTTTTTCTTTTTGGAGATATGTTATACGGGTTGTATTGTAAGCCGCTTGGATTGTCTGGCAATAAGTGGGATACAAATAAACTTTATTATTATTATTATTATTATTATTATTATTATTAAGTTATTGCATCTTGAAATATGTGCATTTTGCTAGACGTTTTTCAAAACTAGACTGAAATAAAATTCCTTTTTCTCTTTAATAAACTGGTGAGCAATTGGAAGCGTGGAGAATAATGTAGAGTATACTGATGTGGAAATAAGAAGCCTCCTATTGATACTAAGACTCTCATGTATCTATTGCATATTTTCTTCCTTAATCCAGGTGTCCCCACTTTTCAACAGACAGCTTTTCAATGATCTGTTCTTTTGACACTATTAAATTATTACCAGAATCCATTTATTCAACATGTGGTCTACTTTTCCAACAAATATAAGGACAAATATAAGTATGAATATTTGTACAGTGCTATATTATAAGCATGTGACAAAAATACCATGAATGACACTACAAATGATTTCTACAGTACATAGACTGAAATGATGGCACTTTGCATGACAATTTTCCACTCACATGCTGCTTTTTT
The DNA here is from genome assembly GCA_026167975.1 of Phrynosoma blainvillii. NCBI lineage: Eukaryota > Metazoa > Chordata > Lepidosauria > Squamata > Phrynosomatidae > Phrynosoma > Phrynosoma blainvillii. Next base: position 17,229,864 of record JANUYF010000006.1, read on the forward strand.
ATTTTACTTGGCATCATCTTTTGTTCTGTCTGTGTACTGTAGAAATCATTTGTAGTGTCACTGTGTGCTTATAATACAGCACTGTAGATGTATTCATACTTATATTTGTGTTTATAACATAATATAGGTTCCACATTTCAAGCATTTTTCCTTTTTGATGATGCTGTGGTCCCTAACTTGTTGAATAAGCAGGGGACTACTGTAGTCTTTTCTGGCAAGGAAAAACAAAACAAAATACAGAAGCACTGAAGAAATATAGCAATGTTACAAAGGGAAGACAACATTCCAGAATTCCCCAGTGGTCCCACCAGCTGGTAGATTTTGAGAGTGTAGTTCCCCCCCCCCCCCCCCAAAAAAAAGAAATTATTCCAAATCTGGATTGCATAGTCAAAGCCTTGTCTGGAATTACCCTAAGGGTTACATGCAGGAATGTCCCTCCTCTGTAATTTCATCAGTGAAACATGGAGAAGATTCTGCCAGAAGAATGCCCAGTGTGAGATGAAGTTGGGCCAACTCCTTACCTACTGGTTGAAGAAGTTTCACATCCAGAAGCTATTATTTCCCTTTGCTGCTGCAGTTTATTTTAGTTCTGATTGAGAGAGAGAGAGAGGAGTTGTCAAGTCTGCACTTGTCTCTCTCCCTCTTTGCTACCCCCCTCCTCTCAGCTAAGTAAACAAACACAGCACTTGGCCTGTTCACAAGCTGCTCTGTTGGCAGTCTCAACCGTCCAGCTCCCAGTCCAGCAACACTTCTAAAACAAACATGTACACTCACTTGCTGCTGTGTGCTCACACCAGAGATTCCCTCCTCCCTTGTGCCAGTTGTGTGTGTGTGTGTGTGTGTGCGCGCTCCCACAGATTAGTCCTCTATGTAGACACTAGCTGTTCTCTGAAAATAAACACAGGCTGAAAGTGTTAGCGCTAAAATAATAGAGGCAAAGCAGCCCCAAGTGCCATTTTCTCTGTGTGTGTTTCACAAGTAAAGGATTCTGAAGGCCTTTTCAAGCAGAAAGGCAGCTCCCTTATAGAACTGTCAGAGGTTTCTCCAGAGAAATAAAGAAATAACTATCTAGAGCAAAGCTCCGTTTAGTTTTGCAGCTGGGCCAAGACAGACATAATCTCAAAGTGTGTTTTCTCTTTCTAGGAGGAACATTAACTCTCAAAGACAGAATGATGGAATAACTGAATTCTGTCTCCTGCCGCTTTGCAATATGTCTTTAAAAAATACCACCACTCCCACCCCCAACCTCTGGATGATGACGACATCTGAAAAGTGGCAGGAATGGTTTGCATGTGTTCATTGATATAAAGCAAAACAGAAGATGAAAAAGTTACCTTTTTAGGTGATAATTCACAGACTCTCCCAGCTAGCATACCTAGTGGCTCAGGGATTCTGAAAGTTGTAGACCACAAAGCTACTTTTCCAAGCTTTGCATAAAACATGTTACCCTCTTGGGGCTATACCATCATCCACACACCAGACATAATTCTTGGATTATAAAGCCTTGAAATGCTGTGAGTTATTTATGTCAGTATTGAGTACTGTGGCATGCATACCTACAGCTTCAAGTGGTACTGTACAAGTCTTAATCTGGTTCATAGAGGCTCCCAGAAATGTAGTGTGTGTGTGGGGGACACATGAGAACATTGTCCACTCCATAAGAATTCTATCCCCTAAATCAAATTTTCTTTCAGTCCCCACATTTCTAAGCATTGCATTGATGAATATGAGTTTTTATCCAGATGCTCTCCATCTGGCTTCTAAGATTCTGTTCTTTGATCTCTTCACAGGTGTAAAAATCCCTGACATATAATGCTACACCTCCTCCTTTCCTGTTAGGCCTATTTCTCTTTAAAAGATTATACACCTCTATTACTACATTCCAATCATGAGACTTATTACTAGGCTTCAGTGATGCCTATTATATCATATTTGGTTTGCTGTGCTAGGAGTTCAAGTTCATCTTGTCTATTCCCCATGCTCTGTACATTAGTGTAGAGATATCTAAGACCATGGATAATCCCCCCTAGTTTCCTATGTAAAGTTTTTCCCCTCACACTGTTGGGTCCTTGCACTATTCCCCTTGTTCTCTCTATAACAGTTTGGCTATTTTCTCCAGCCCTTGATGAACTCCTGCCCTCCACAATACTGTCTCCATCCTCAGTTTAAAGCCTTCCTGATCAAATTTTTTTCAGACTGTTGACAAAAATGTTTCTGCCAACTGGTGTGAGGTGCAACCATTCCTTGCCAGAAGTCCCCCCTCCTGAAACAGCAAGCCATGATGCAAGAATCCAAAGCATTCTCAGTGGCACAATCTGCGGAGCCAGTTGTTCCCACCAGTATTTTCCTCTCCTTTCTTGGACTATGCCCTTCAACTGGGAGAAGAGATGAGATGACAACTTGTGCATCCCACTCTTTCAGCTTCCTACCCAGAGCCTCATAATCCCTTATGATATTCTGAAGACTGTGCCCTGCAGTGTTATTTGTTCCCACGTGGACCAAAACGAAAGGATTATGGTCAGTAGGCTTTACAAGCCTTGTCAGCCTCACTGTTATGTCATGGATTTATGCCTCAGAGAGACAACACACCTCCCAAAGCATCTTGTCAGGGCCACTGCTTCTGTAACCCTCAGCAAGTAACCCTCTTCTCCAGCACCATAATACTAGCAAAAAATAACAAAGACTTTGAACAACAACTAAGGAAATAAAAAGAAGAAATGCAAAAGCAGGTTTTCATGTTGAAATAATAACCACTAAAATAATTGCAATCAAGAAATCAGAAGATTATGACTAGAAAGGGCAGCTATGAAAGAACCAGACAAGATCATAACATGCAAAGATATACAATTGAACACCGCAGTAAGGATTGTTCATGCCATCATATTTCCTATGTATGGATATGAGAGCTAGATGGTGAAGAAAGCTGATAGAAAGAAAATTAGCTCATTTGAGATGTGGTGCTGAAGAAGAGTTCTGCAGATACAGTGGATGGCTAAAAAGACAAACAAATGGCTTTAAAAGCAAATCAGATCTGAACTTTCCCTAGAAGTCAAAATGACCAAATTGAGGCTGTCATACTTTGCTCATATCATGACAAGACACGAGTCACTAGAAAATATGATAATGTGTGGAAAGATAGAGGGCAACAGAAAGAGAGGAAGACTCCAGACCAGACTCAATCAAAGAGGACATGGCCCTAAGTTTATAGGAACTGAGCAGATCTGTTGAGGACAGGGAGTCTTGGAGGTACCTCATTCTCAAGATCGCCAGAAGTCAAAGTCAATTTCAGGTCAGTTAACAACAGCAAGGGAGTCTGGAGGAATCGAGGATCATAAAAACACATGGGAGGGGGCACATATGGCCCCAGGGGCATACTTTGCCCACCTTTGTTGTATCTTATTCTCAAAATTAAGGATGGAAAGAGTATTCTAAAATATTTGTAAAATAAAGATAAAACATGTTTATCAGGTGTCAAGAAAGCCTGCTGAGAAGAAACTTGGATTGATGAGAATCTTCTTCTTCTTCTTCTTCTTCTTCTTCTTAATTTACAAAATTTCTGCTCAGGAAACGGGTATTTAAAAAATAATAATATATTTTGCATGTAAAATGCTATTTTCTGCATCACATAACCACATGCAAATTCTGGGCAGAATATGTCCGCAGTTGAATTTCCAGTTGAGAAAATGCTACTTCCTATGCAGAAAATTCTGTTTTCTGTACAAAATAACTATTGGTGCATTATGCTGACTAGGCCCTGAATTATGAGCAGTCATCAAAAACAACATACTTTTCGATGACTTTCTTGGGGCAGGAAGAAAATTGCAAAAATTACTGATGGCTTCATTTAAGTTTTTTTTTAAAAAAAATAAAAATAAAAATCACTTCTTTACACAAAATCTACATGTGGCCTTCCAATTATTGTTGAATTCCAGGGCCCATCAAATGCACCCAGCAAGGCTTGGAAGAACTGGTAGTTGGTGACTTCTATATCAGTGGGGGTGGGGAATCCACTGTGGGTTTTAGTCTGAACTTTAAAGGAACTATCCAAGCTGATGAACCATTTTTAGGGGATAGGGTGGGTGTGACTGTGCTACAGCTCTGCTGAGCAAAGTGTTGAGCCATTGGTAGTTGTTTGACCAGGCTGGATAAGGTCACCAGCTTTGGTATGGTGTATAAGAAGGACATCTTCACTTTTTCTTGGCTAGTCTTTTTATATTTAGTTCAATTGCTTTAATACCTCCTTCCTAGTGGTTTTGTGCCTCAAACAAGAAGGAAAAATAGCATGATGGGATGCTTTTTCCTGTACTTTTGTGTGTGGATGCCCCAAGCAGCCAGAGAGTTAAGAAGTACCTCTCCTCCACAGTGATTTTAGAGTGCAGCCCCTTGCCGTGGTTGACTGCTGTAGAAGGAAAAAAGAAGCAAACATCTCAGAAAAGTCCACGAGTGACTTAGTCCGGTGTTTTGTTTGGCTCAAAGCCATGCCTGTAAAACATATGTTCTGTGTGTAAGAGAAGGAAAATCCCTCCACTTGCAATGGAAAGTCTCAAACTGACGTTGACTGGCATCCTTTTAGATATTTATGTCATTGTATACTGACATATGATCACATAACTGTGATGTTGCGCAACACTCCTATTTGCAGAATAGAGCAGACATAGCTACATCTCTGGCACCATTGGGAAAACTGGCCAACTTTGTGTTGGTGGAAAGAGATGTTGTGCACAGCTTTGTGGAATGATCCAGATGCACAACATAGAATCATAGAATCATAGAATTGGAAGAGACCACAAGGGCCATCCAGTCCAACCCCCTACCATGCATGAACTCAAAATCAAAGCATCCCTGACAGATGGCCATCCAGCCTCTGCTTAAAGACCTCCAAAAAAGAAGACTCCACCACACTCCGAGGGAGTGTATTCCGCTGTCAAACAGCTCTCACTGTTAGGAAGTTCCTTCTAATCTTGAGATGGAATCTCTTTTCCTGTAGTTTGCATCCATTGTTTGGGGTCCTATTCTCTGGAGCAGCAGAAAACAAGTTTACTCTATCCTCAGTATGACCCTCCTTCAAATATTTAAACAGGACTATCATATCACCTCTTAACCGTCTCTTCTTCAGGCTAAACATACCTAGCTCACTAACGGCCTTTATGGACTGCCAGAAATAATGCAGCTTGAGTCCACTTTAACTGTCCTGGCTCAGTGTTAGGGAATCATGGGAACTGTATTTTTTTCTGAGACATTGAGCCTCAGAGAACTCTGGTGCCACAATAAACTACAGTTCCCATGATTCCCTAGCACTGAGCCAGGGCAGTTAAAGTGGACTCAAGCTGCATTATTTCTGGCAGTCTGTAAAGGCCCAAAGTCTCTCCTCTTAGGGCATGGTCTCCAGACCCTTCACCATTTTTGTTGCCCTCCTTTGGACTCTCTCCAGCTTCTCAATATTCTTTTTGAATTGTGGTGCCCAGAACATGCATCAATGTGCATCAAGACTCATTGTGCATTGGGACATGGGCATTAGGCCACATTGTACTTTGGGACACATTGCCCAATGAAAGCTCCTGTTGCACAACAGGACATTTTGCATGGGTGCCCTGTTGTGCATTACTGCAGTTCATAGCATGGTTGCATATCATGTCAGCTATGTAGCCCCATCATCATAAAGTTATGCAGCATAGCCCCTGAGGCAGGATGTTGGCCACTAATCTTATAGAGAGCTAGAGATTTTATTTTAAAACCACAAATGAAACCAAAGGTATTTTTTTTGTTCCCTTTTTAAAAATGTTTAAATTTTCTTCCCTTTTCTCTAGTCTCTATGGACAAAGTCAAGCAAAGAGAGGAAGTGACTGTCATTTGACAAGTGTCTCTTCCACATATCTTTAGCCATATTAGCATGTCTCAGGGGGACAAGAGAGCACAAGACAGGAGAGAATAAGGAATGGAGGAGTGCTTTGGATCAACTCTCCCATTTATTTGATGTTAATCCCTTAAGGAAACACACTTCCTCTCTCCCAAAGCCAATTGTCTTGAACTCTTGAAAGGGAAAAAGAAAGTAGTGTGGTGTGTGCTGGTTTTACACCTAATTTTTTTAAAACAAACTTTTACAGTATTTGATGTTCTATATGTTTTAAACCTTATGATCACAAATGAATAATTTACTTAAAATTAATGACCATCGTAATATATTTAAACAGGCATCTGATGGCTAATTGATTACAGAAGGGTCCTCTTTATGTGGCTTGTGTACTGTATTTTTATCTTTATTGTTATGTTTTGAGGAGAGTTTATATTTTTTTAAAAAATAAATGGTGTTTTCATATGATAGCTTGTTTGAATTGTGTGATTCATCTTATTGTAACCTTGTTGCAAGCTGACTTGTGTCCTATGTCAGAAGAAAGGTAGGAAAATAAATAAATAAATAAATAAATAAATAAATAAAGGCCCTTTAGAATTATACAATTATAGCACTGTGATTCCACTATGGAATCCTGTAGTTTGGAGAGGTGCAAGATCTTTCTAGCTGAGAATTCTAAAAATGCAAATTGAAGGGGAGACCACATCTGTTACAATGCACAGTTCTGGAGCTCTTTCACACCACACAGTTGTAATTCTTTGGTTCCACTTTAGCAGCAATTCCTGCCTCCTATGGAAATCCTGGGTTTGTAATCTGCTGAAGCACCATAGCTCTCTGAGAATTCAAAATATCCCCCTTTAACTGCAAATCCCGAGATTCCATGGGATGTTGCCATGACAGCTGATGTGGAGTCATAGTGCTATGATTTTGTAGTATGAAAGAGTCCTAAATAGTCAACTAAAAGCTTACTTAACTACTTGGCATGGTTTCCCACCACCACCCATAGTACATTCAGAGTAGTAGCTGTTCCTCACATCAGACTGTCTCACCACACCCAACCCCATGTGTTCTAAGAATGTGCAAGGGGAATTATGAGTTTGTATGGGTTGCCATGGGTTTGTATGTGTTGCCATCACACTCTGTGGAACTACTTTCTGCCACTGCCCTTATGTCAGAAGCAAAAATATATGCCATTACAGTTTAAAGTTTGTGCCGAAAAGACATTTGGAATTTGGAATTAAAATAGTTTTGAATTACAGTGACTATACATGATAGGGCTGGTGGAGACAGGATTCTCTAGATGTTGTTGGGCTTCCATTCCCTTCAACTCTAGTGGATTAGACAGCAATGAAGGATGATAGGAACTGAGTCTAACAACTTCTGTAGGACCATGTATCTCCTTCACCTTTGCTCTCTTTGACAGGCTGCCTAGTCTAAGTCTGGTTTAATTATGAAGAAACCAGAATGGAGAGCAGAAGTCTTGGAGTTACCCCTTTACAATTAGCATATAGACAGCATACTGAACATATTTTTGTTCACAGTTTTTCTTATGGAGGGATATCCTATATTTTCATTTAAAATGTAGTGATGATTTCTGAGTTTGTACATGCATGTTTCATGTAAATTTGTGCCATCTTTTGTCTTCTGTTTTGGTATAATATTATTTATACTTTGTAGTGATTTCTAAGTAGACACCTTATGCAAAAGTGACTAATTTGATCATTTTGGTCAGAAAAATGCAATCTGTAGGCTTCACTTTTACAACTCCTGGCATGCCACCAAACACTATTTTGAAAGAAGGTGATTAGGATTTTTTCAACCCAAAATATGCCAAAACTGCATCAAACAGCACCAAAGCACCCTTGCTCATGTACCAGGACCTCCATTCCACCAGTGTACCTCCATGTCCAGCCAAAATGATGACCAGAAGTGACATTGCATTACCTTCGATCACCATGGGACAAGAAAGCTGAAAATGAAGATAATTTGGGGAGAAGATGTCCAGGGGTAGCCCAAGGGGAAACTGGAGAGGGGGTGAAAATTGTCCTCCAGCTCCACACATTTTCTATCCTTGAGGTAAACAAACATAACAAAAATGTCAGATAACTGTAAAAGGAACTTGAATCTGGGGAATTGCTAAAAGTTCAAGTATCCAATGGGATCTTTTATCCTATGATTATGGAGGTGGCTAGGGAATAGACTGATAGAGACAAAGCTTTCTCAATGAGTTTTTGTGATTTATTTGGGAATTTAAACATACAAGGACACTCTAACATACACTCAAGCACACAAAAACTCAGGAATAAAGTAGTTAGCTTGGACAGGAAACAGAAGGCTTTCTAATGGTGATAATTATTTGACAGAGGTTGTTCCAATGATGAATGAAGATGGATAGACTCAACCTTGTATGAAAGGAAAAGGAAAATGGGAAGAGACAGGACCCAAGTCAGAGTTTACAGTGGTACAGTGTCACCATGAAATCTAACCAGATCCAATATGCCTAAGATTAGGGGAATCTTTTATACCCTTAAACCTAGACTGAGGTGAAGATTTGTTACTGTATATCAAAGGATTCCGGATTGGTACTCTTTGAAGTAGACAATTTCCAAAGAGGGGAGATGGGGTGTTGATGTTATCTCATCCTTAGCCAAACACATCCTGGCTGGTACTCATAAATGTCCTGTTTTGCAGCTCCTAACCCTGACCTTTTGATGATAATAATAATAATAATAATTTATACCCCGCCCCTCTAAGAACAATCGGGGCAGCTAACAGCATATTAAAATTCCAATACAGTCAATATAATCAAACCCCAAACCCTCCCTGCCTTAAAACAGTATTAAATAGTACAGATTAAAATCACGGTAATTAAAATAACAAAAGTGAAACATCAATGCAATAATATCCAGAACTCATCAGTTGGCAACATTGCTTTATATATAGCTGAGGGAGAGACCTCTCAAGGACATTCCAAGGGTAAGTAGCTGGATACCCCGAGGCTGGAATATCTAATCTGGGAAGGCCTGCCGGAAGAGATCCGTCTTGACAGCCTTTTTGAAGCTGTCTAAAGATGTCAATTGACGGATCTCATCTGGCAGGCCATTCCACAATCTGGGGTCAACTACAAAAAATGCCCTCTGGAAGGTAGCCGCAAGCCTAGATTTTTGTGGCTGCAGCAAATTCCTCCCAGAGGACTGGAGTGCATGGGGGGGGGGATTGTAGGGGAGGAGATGGTCCCGAAGATAATTTGGACCCAAGACATTTAGGGCTTTAAAGGTGATAACCAACACCTTGTACTGGGTCCGAAAACTAATAGGCAGCCAGTGGAGGGACCTTAGTACCGGAGTAATATGGTCCCTCCTCGATGTTCCAGATACTACTCTGGCTGCCATATTCTGTACCAGTTGCAGTTTCCGAACCAAGCACGAGGGTAGCCCCATGTAGAGTGTGTTACAGACATCTAGATGTGAGGTTACCAGCACGTGCACAACAGTCTCGAGATCTCTTACTTCCAGAAAAGGGCGCAGCTGGTGTATCAGCCGAAGCTGATAACAGGCGCTCCTGACCATTGCATTTACCTGATTTGTCATCAGGAGCAATGAGTCAAGGAGCACCCCCAGACTGCGAACACAGTCACTGGAGGAGAGTGTGGCCCCATCCAGGACTGGAGGTTGCAACCCAATTCTTGCTTTTGGGTCCGCTACCTTGAGCACCTCTGTCTTGTTCGGATTCAGCCTCAATTTGTTTTTCCTCATCCAGCACATTACTGCCCGAAGACATTCATTGAAAGGATAGATGCCATCAGAATTCGAGGCCGACGAATGAGACACAGAGAAATAGATCTGGGTGTCATCAGCATACTGATAGCGAATTGATCTGTTAATGAATTCTCTGAAGATGCCAGCTACAGATGCTGGCGAAACATCAGAAAGAAACTCTTCTAGAACATGGCCACACAGCTTGAAAAACCCACAAAAAACTATGGATGCCGGCCATGAAAGCCTACAACTTCACATTGTTAATGAATTGTTGAGGCAGACATGACCACTCAGGTATCTACGTGATGTCCTTGCTTAGGATCCATGGCTGTTTGGGCCTTTCCGGTTTAGGGCCATGAAAGGAGGACCCACAAAGGGGTTTTTATATTAGAACAATGCTTAAAACAGAATGATGCAGCTTTCAATGAGTGTTGGAAAATCAAGGGCAAGAAGCAGTGGGTCAATAGGCTACTTGGAGGGAGGCTTTCCCAAGAAAATGGTTCTACTTCTTCACTAAAAAGAGCAGCCATTGATGTCATACCAGTTTTTCAAACACCAGCCACTAGGGCTGCAGTGTCATCAACCACTTCATTAAACAATGACATTAATTTTAACAGCTGTATGGCAGATGTAGGGCCAAAAATACAATTTCAAAACCCCTCCCTATGGTTTAGTATCTCCCCCCAGCTCCTGGTTACAAGTATTAAGTACAAGACATTCACCTCCTCCCCTTCCACCCAAGCCTACAGCTATAATATGGTTTTTGTGAGGATCAGAAAAATAAACAGAACATAAGCAGGACTGTCCTAATGTGCTAAATTACAAAAAAAAAAAAAAAAAAAAAAAAAAAAAAAAAAAAAAAAAGTAACAGATTAGCAGTATGGCTCAGGCTGGGTGGAGAGTGGCCAAAGCTCCCATCTCTGGGAGTTATTTAGTTAAGGGTTGGTTTTGCTTTCCCTGCCTTTCATGATGGATATCAGCCTTCAACTAAACTGGTGGTGAGGGTCTCTGAGTCAGAGACAACAATTTATAAGAAAGACAGGGAGGCAAAAGATACACTGATGCTTGAGGTTTTAGAAGCTTTGGTTGTGAATTCTTCCACAGGATAGAGCAGGCCTCACAAGAAAACCAACAAACAAAAATGGCTGACACAAGAAGGTTAACTAGGCCAACTGACCCTCTGCAGAGAGGAGAAATAAAGCCGATGGCTGCCACTGAAATCTTCCCTTCTTTCATGAGGATGTTTCAATGGAAAAATATTTTTCTTCCTCTTTTTTCTGAGAGGCCTTGCATCAGTGCCTGGCAAAAGAGGGAATACCTGTGTTCATTATTACAACCAGTTGTATACCAAGGGCAGGGTGGTGTGAATATTCTACCCTGGAAGCAAGTAGAAAACTTTAAAATAATAATAAAATAGGTCCCATTACAGCCTCTGGGGATGCAGGAAGCCCTTTACCCACAGTACTTCAGTTATTCCTTTGCAAGACATGCAGATATGTGACTGGTGTTGGGAAGGGAGGCTACCAATTTATGAAGGAAGAGAGGCTAACAGGATGGTCTCATTGCCCATATCATTTTCTTTAGTCATTTGCATGTGATGGAAAACCTGTCCTGCTGCCTATGGGGAGATGAAGTCTCCACATGAGAGGAGGAATAAGGTACAATGGGGGTTATTGTTTGTTGCCCAAGCTAACTCATCACTGAAGATGAGGCAATGGTGTATAACTGAAACCAGAGGCTACTGACAGTCAAATTTACTCACAATGTCTAGTTTCCAGCTTGGATCTTAGACAGAGGGTTGACTGGAGTAGCCAGAAGGGAATGAAGCAAGGGCAAGTGCAGGGAGTTTGCCAGCTGGGGCAGTGGATGCAAAAGCCCCTTGGAGTGATGCAGGTCAGTGAAAAGGGCTGGCTAGAAAAGAAAAAGGGCAGTAGAGGATGTTAATGCTATGTTCATGGCTGGTGATTGTGAATGTGGTAGTCCCTTCCCCCTTTCCTGACTCTCAGCGATCTGTAAATGGAAGTACAGGGTGGGGAGAGCTGCTACATTTGGCTTTCTCAAGCTGTTTACATCTGGCCTTTCATCCTGTCAAGGGAAGGTGTTACCACTGGGAAGCAAAGTGAGATGGGGAGGCATGGGTGACAGTGCATCATTTCATGGAAGAAAGAGAAAGATGAGCCAGATGACTCTCCTACCTTTCCCATTTTTATTCCCAGGGCTGGCTGCCTCCTCACCTTCCTCATCAGTCTAATCCACATGAAGGGGTTTGTTCTCTTTAGCTCTCTTCACAACCCTGATGCTGCTCAAACCCCACCCCCTTTTAAATGTGTTGGCATATAATTAAACCAAAAGTGGTGTGCTCTGTTATATTAGCAGAATTGGGATCTCTCTCTCCTGCTGCAGACCTCTGTGATGCCATAAAGGATTTTTGAGGTTTTCCAGCTTTCTAGAGCAGGGTACACGGGGTGCTACAGAAGGATCAGGGGAAATATGTGGATGCAGAGAGACCCAGAATAAGTACAACATTACATTCTGGCCAGTTTTTGCAGTGGTATAAAGTAAAAGGAAATAATAAAATAAAACATGAGAAAACTCCTACAAAGCGCACATTTTGACAAACAAAGACAACGGAAATGTGGAGGCAACACAGAGATGTAAGTCACAGCAGCTTTGCTATGCTTCCTCCAGATCTCAGATAATATTTCTCATCTGTGCATAGCTGTATAAAAGTGCCAGTTTAGCCCAAAGTGGGTATCTCTATTGATAGTTATGTTCAGGTGATCGCTGCTCAAATGAGCCACCCAGATGGTCTTTATTAAAAGATTATTCAAATATTTATATCACAGAACTCCAGACCTTAGCCAAGAATGCAGAATTCTTTCCTGACTGAAATGTACCCTCTTTGGGACTGTCAGTTCATAAATGACTGAGGTACCTCCTGGTACAAGAGCTTAAAATGCATCTGTTTGCCTGATAACCATCCCAGACTCTGAGGAAGTCTGCCTGCAGCCCTACATTTACATTAGTCAGAACTGGACATGTGGGAATTAGCCATCTACAGCAGCCTGAGGATAGGTTAAAAGCACTGAGGAAGAAAGAATGAACTACAAAGCAAGTGGTTTTTTCCCTCCAGGAAACAGTTGGTAGCAGAATATGTACTGAATTTCCAAAGGGTTCAATGAGGGGGAAAAAAGGTATGGTCCAAGAATGTAAGGTATGAGATACATACAGCTACATTGTCAGTGAACAGTAGGATCAAGCATGAAGATGACAGGGAAGAGGGATGGCCATCATAATTTTAATAGGCCTCTTTCTGCTTGGGGCCCATTCACACTACAGAATTATAGTGACATTACTCCATTTGTACTGACATGGTTCCAACGTATGTAATCTTAACGATTTAAGGAGGGGCATTTAGAATTGTCAGCCAGAGCCCTCCAGTGGCTCGCCAAACTACAAACCTCAGGATTCCATGCAGTGGTGTAACTAGGGTTGGTGTCACCTGGTGCAGTAACTCATGGTGTCACCTCTTCTTGACATAACATAACACACCATACAAAATCCTTAGTACAATTGTCCCTCCATATCCTGGGATTTTTTAATTCACAGATTCAACAATCCACAACTTGAAAATATTTGTAAAATATATATAAATTCAAAAAACCAATCCTTGATCTTGCTATTTTATGTAAGGGACACAATTTCACTATGCCATTGTATTTAATAAGGCTGGAGCATCCACAGATTTTGGCATGAATGGGGGTGGGGGTGGACCAAACCCTAGTATGAGGACAAACTTGAATCTTACAAATTCCTAGTGGAACAGAACATGTAGTCCAAACCATAAAGTCTAGAAACTTGAATTTCATTAAATCATAGAAAAATCAAGTTTTTTATTCCAAATCATGGGGACTAGAACCTTGAACTCTTCTCCAACTCTCTTCAACTATCCATTAAACCTTTATTTGAAACCATGAGGAATGGAAACTTAAATCTTGTTATGTCTCAGTATGAGGAATACAACCTGAATCTTATACATTCCTAGTGGAAAAGAACATGTAGTCCAAACCATGAAGTCTAGAAACTTGAATCTCATCAAATCCTAGTAAATCAAGCTTATATTCTGAACCACGAGAACTAGGAACTTAATCGTGGAGCCCAGAACTGGACACAATATTCTAGGTGAGGCCTGACCAAAGCAGAATAGAGTGAATGATGAAGGGTCTGGAAACCATGCTCTTGTCAAGGTTCTGTTTCTCATAGAAATCTGACCACAAAGGGGTGATGCATGTAGTGAAGAGGGAATGGCAGATGAGCATTGTAAATAATAGATGGGGCATTGAGACAGGTTTATGACTGGGATGAGAGTTTGTCTTCTGCTCCCAGGAGATGAAAGGAGATGGACCTGGAAGAACAAACTTCAAAGATCCTTTGATATGGACAATCAGACCACTGGGGAGGAAGAAAAGGGGTTTGGTCAGAGGGCTTTAAAGTACTGGCTTGGTGGGGAATACTCAGAGTTGTTTCTAAAAGGATTGCTGTGACAAAGTGTCTTGATTCCAGAATAAAGCTATAGTGAATATAGATTTAAAAATATTTTCCTGGTTCTTCAAGTTTCTTGCTACCAAGCATGACACTGAAACAACTCTCCTTCCAATTTCACCTCATCTGTGGCAAAGCTGAGGCTAGAGGCAAAGCTGACCTGGAGGAACCTTCACCACTTCTTGGTGGCTACAAACCAGGAAGGCCAAGTGAACTCCAGCCAGGTGGCTGGAGTGAGGATACCCCAGGAAGTCGGGGAGGCCCTGGCAGCAGCGGCCGGATTCAAGAGGAGGCCTGGTGGACAGTGTGGAAGCACAGAATAGGATGGGCCCCAAATTACCTGGACTGGTAGGACTGGTCCACGGAAGAAGAATTGGAGAACCTGTCTGCATTCATGGCAGTTCTGTGAGCCTGCTTCAAGGATCCTTTCAAGATTGAGAAAGCCTGAGCTAAACTGATAGTGCTGACTCAAGAGACACACTCCATGACTGAGTACACAACAGAGTTCCAAGGACTAGCAGCTCAAGTCACAGACTGGCCTGAAGCTACCAAGGTGCAACACTTCAAGGTAGGTGTACGAGCAGATCTGTTGTAGTGGGTCTGGATGATCAACAACCTGCAGACAGTGAAAGAGTGTATCCAACTGGCAAGAGAGGTCAAAATGTCACAGCAGGAGATCCAATTGATAACCCACTGGAAACTGGGAGTGAGCAAGGGAACTAACACAAACCCAAGCCACTCCTGAGGAAAGGAGAAAGAAATGATGCCCCAGGAGATGGGGATGATGGAGATGACTGGGAATGTGCCTGACCTGCAGGCAGAAGGGAATCTGATAATGGTGTGTCCCAAAATAAGGAATGGCACCCTCCACCACCACTGGGAGATCAGCAATACTCCAGAATGGGACTGGGTGGTCAAGCCCTCAAAGCTGCAGTTATAGCTGTGGATCCAGAGTTGTCCCCAGACACAACGGAATCAGAGGACAATGCAGAGCCAGCAGAAAACTCCAATGGGTGGCCTCGGGCAGCAGTGGGAGGCCAGCCATAAGATCTCAGTACCGTACCGCGAGGGTGAGTGGCAGGGTTCCCTTATACACCTTGGATGTGAAGGTGGAAGTTCAGGGTGGGAACAGAAGCATGAACTTAGTGGGTGCTATTGATTTGAGGTGCACATGGTGCATAATCAGTCCCGCTATAGCAAGGCAAATGGGACTGAAAATCTGAAGGTTGAGGCACCTCATCTATTTTCACCAGATGGATGGCACCTCGATGGGGGGAGCACCTGCCAGTGAGGAAACAGAGATCGTTTGGCTAGGAGTGATGGATCATTGGGAAAAGATCCAGTTTGTGCTAGGCCACACTTCAGAATACCAAATGATCCTAGGCATAGACTGGCTGCACTTTCATAACCTGGGGCTCCCGTGGGGGCTGGGTTTTGATGATCCAGGATGCAGAGCACACACCAGAGACACCAGACTGAGAGTGGACAAGTGTGCAGTGGTGACACTGGGGCAATCTGACTAACTGGTAGAGAGGGTCAGAAGCACAGTTGCAGAGGACCTGTCAGGCTAGCCTCTGGAATATAAAGACTTGGCAGAGGTGTTAGAGGAAAAGGAGTGTGACCAACTCCCACCCCATCGGGAAACAGACTGCACGACTGAACTGGTGCCGGTGACAGAAGCTCCCAAGTTCCAGCTATACTCCATGACCCCGTTGGAGGTGAAAACCTTAAAGGACTTTGTGGAAAATGAATAAACAAATAAATAAATAAATAAATCCAGAATAAAGCTATAGTGAATTTACACTTAAAAATGCTTTCCTGGTTCATCAAGTTTCTTGCTACCAAGCATGACAGCTCTATGAAGAGAGACTTTGGGGTGAAACAGTCCACCCCAAAGGAGCGGATCTGTGCTGTCACTTTCAGCACCAGATTGGGGCCGTGGCAACTGCATGCTGCAGCCTCAATCCTGTGTTTTTTCTGCCCCAAAAAGGAGTGGCAAAATGCTGCTCCCTTTTTGGGCCAGAAAAGAAGCATTCCTTTTGCCACCGCCACAGCTCTTTTGCACTCCTGCAGTGCGACACATGTAAATATCATGCTGCAGGAGCATTGCAACATTGCTCACTGTCTGGCCAGGCAAGTGGCGTGACAGCAGCTGGGGGGCAGAGTCAGGGCATGTGGTGTGTGGCCCCCACATCCCCACTCCACCCAAACACTGGCCCTTTTGGCTGGTCTGTACAGCCCCTTAGTGAGCTGGGTATTTTTGGCCTGGAGAAGAAAAGATTGAGGCAATATGATAGCCCGGTTTAAATATTTGGAGGGATGTCATACTGAGGATGGAAAAAGCTTGTTTTCTACAGCTCCAGAGAATAGGACACAGAGGAATAGATGCAAAATACAGTTCTTTGATTGTAAGTTCCCACATGGCACGGTGTTGGACTGGATGGTCCATGTGGTCTCTTCCAACTCTATGGTTATGATTCTAAGCCTACATGGGGCTACCTCTTTACCAAGTTTGGAAGCTTCAGTTAGTTCAAAATGCAGAAGCCAGATTGATCACCAGAACTTCTGTGTTGGACCATATAACACCTATATTAAAATCTCTTCATTGGCTGCCCATTAGCTTCCGGGCACAATACAAAGTGTTGGTTATTACTTTTAAAGCCCTACATGGCTTGGGCCTGAGTTACTTGAAGGAACGCCTCTCCCCACATAATCTGCCCCACATTCTCAGAACATCTGGGAAGAATTTATTAGCTTATTACAAAACCAAATCAAACTCTACTTCCCAACGATCATCCATGGCCACAGCTCCCAAGTTATGGAACGGCCTACCGGATCCATCTTATCACTACGTTAGATGCCTTTAAGAAGGCACTTAAGACTATGCATGGTTCATTTGAGAAGTTTAGTGAATCAGGAAATAATAAGCTTCCTCCAATTTAAGATGACGCTTAGTACTCACAACTCTGTTGCGATCGATGAATTTAAATTAAATGGATGGTGTCCGGATCTTTCTTGGGAAGATCCCTGCTAAACGACCGCGCTCCTGGCCTCTGTTGTTCCTTGCCTCCCTCCTTATGGATCCATATCCATCCGGTGCTGGAGGTTTCCGAACAGCAATCTGAGGTTTAGTTAGGGTCGTCTGGGACTCCTATACCTAGGTGTCTCTTCTGATCGGTTTCCAGATCGATTTACCGATCTATAGCCGAGAAGCAAGAGAAGCCCTTCAGAGGCATAAAGAAGGGCTTCTCACTAGGACGCCATGCCACCGGCATGGTTATAAAGAACCTGAAAAGAACGAATTACTTCAGGTGCTTAGAAAGAACCTTCAGGTGCTTATAAAGAACCTGAAAAGAATGAATTACTAATCTTAGAGATTGAGAAATACATTTGCCGCCACCTTAACTAACATGTAGAGGTGGTATTTCCACACATAAAATTGAAAGATACAGATGGAAGAAATGCAGTAGAACTTCTAAGTCTTGGGACATTGAATATATGGTTCATAGGGAGTTGGAGTAATTAATATTGTCGTCTGTCCTGTGCTAAAGAGGGGTGAACGTGTCAGAAGAATTATTAAAATTAAACAAAACTAAAAATCTCCGGACAAAGCCCTCTCTTCCATCTATTTCTCCCCCTCTCTCCCCCCTGCTCTCAGTTCGAACGGCTTTTCCTCAGGACTTTACAAACATACTATATCAAAGAACGGTCCGAATTAGAAAGAGTTAAACTTACTAGTAAGACATAATCTCGGGGGAGAAAAGGGAGGATTGGCGTCGGTTGCTGGACAGAAGGATTGACCTTGAGACTCCGGAAAGTTTCGACTAGAGAAAATCAGGGAGGAGGGAGAGTTTTGGTTTCGGAGAGGAGGAGTCATCGCTTTACTCGTGGTCTGTCCGGATTGGAGGACTGGAGAGTCACGTCGGGAAAGAGAGTGGAGGCTAAGCGGAAGTGAGACAGAGGAGCTACAGAGGATAGAGATACCGGCTAGAAGGGTCCCGAGGGAGCAGTAGAGAAAGAAGAGAAAGAGAATAACGAAGTGAAGAGGAAGGACGTCACAGGAGACAGAGTAAAAGCAGAGACTGGCGACGAACGACAGAGAGGAAGAGACGGGGAGGAACAGGGATATACAAATATACAAGTAAAGCAAAGCAGTGATCCAAAAGTTCAAAGTAACGAACTAAGTACTCATTTAAAATTGGGAAGATAATTGGGAAGATAATTTGTATATTTAGTGTCTTTGTTGGTATTTCAAGGGTTTATCCTTAAGCTTAAACAGGGCGGATAGATTTCCTCTTTCTATTGGGATTTGAAAGGGGTGTGAGAATTGGGCTTTCAAAGGGTTTACCCTCAATCTTAAACAAGGCGGATATATTTTCTCTTTTTTTTTTGGAGCTGAAGGGGGTGCGTTAAATGGATTTTTAGAATAAGTAAGGATATCGTAATATTGAAAATAATCAGGGTTTAATTTCTCTTCCAGGGAATCTTTTTTTTTCCCTTTCCTTTCTTTTTTCTTTTTTGGAAAGCAAATAAGCCCTAACTGTGATAAGAACTGTAGCACTAGCTACTTTGTACAATTGTGGGAGTGGTGATTGAAAGCTAGTATGCAGTCTAGAAATCAAGCTTCGAAGGCCCTAAGCAATACACAACTACCAAGGAGACTCTCCCTTGAGCAACCCAAAAATTCGGACCCAAATTTCTTCTTTTTGGAAGAAATTAGAAAATTGAGGGCAGAAATTAGGTCAGAAATCAGGTCAGAAATTAGGTGTGAAATGCAAGATTTTAAAACTGAGTTAAGGGAGGAGATAAGAACGGAGATACAAGGGATCAATCAGACAATTGAAAAGTTATCGTCGGATTTGAATAATAGGATCGATAGTTTAGAAAATAGAGGAGACCGTTTGGCTGATGAATTGGAAGATTTGAGGCAAATCAGAGAAAAGGATTTGGATGAAAAAGCTTTGATAGAGCAAAAATTAAGAGAAAGATGTGTAAAAATTAGAGGTCTTGTGGGAAAAAAGGATGAAAATTTATTGGAAATTCTAAATTTAAATTTGGGCAAATTTTAAAATAAAGAACAGCAAATTTTCCAACAGGAAATTGATAGGGCCTTTCGCTTGAACTCTTATGTTGCAAAGCAGAAAAATCTCCCAAGGGATATAGTTGTATATTTTGTTAGAAAGCAGACAAGAGACTTAATTTTGCGTTTACATAATGAGTCACCTCTGGAGATAGAAGGTAAAGCTGTTCACATTCTGAAAGATATCCCTACGAGAATTTTGAGGAGGCGCAAAGATTATGGATTTTTGACGACTTTTCTTCGCCAGCAGGAGATTGCATATAGGTGGGGATCACCAGATGGGATAGTTTTTTGGTGGAGGAAAAAAAGAATAGTGTTAAGATCCCTGGAGGAAGCAAAGAGATTTTGGGACCGATTGGAAAGGAATAGGGAAGGAAAAGAAAAAGAAGGGGCAAAGAAAGAGAAAAGAGCAGACCCCCCCAATAGAGAGAAGGAAAGGGACCAAAAAAGACAGGACCGAGTGATTCCACAACAGGACTTAGAGGTGTTAGATGCAACAAAAGGGAGTTATAATAAAGGAGGGACAACAGAAGAGGAACTGCTGTATGAAGACTTGTTGAGGAGAAATGATGAGGAGGAAGAAGAGCTCTTGAGGGACCAGCTACTAGAAGAGGACTAGCAAGGTAGGTAATTTTGACGGTTAAAATAAAGAAAAATAGATAAATAAACAAAACAAACAGAAAAGAGATGCAAAAATAATCAGATAAACAAACAAACTAAAACTAAAAAAAAGGAAAAAAAGAGAAGAGAGAGGAGAGAGGAAGAAGGAAGGGGAAAGGAGGGGGAAAAAGAATAGTAGGTTGTTTAATAATTAAAAGATTAATAAAAATAAAACAACTTAGAACAGAAAAGTGAGACTGTTGTAAAAATTAAAAGATTTCAGGGAAGGAGTTGGTAAACTAAAATTTAGAAAGAGAAAAAGAGGGGAAAAAAGGAGGGAGGAAAAGGTAAGGAAAAAGAAAGGAAAAAGGAAAGGGGAAGGAAAATGGAAAGAATTAAATTTATATCGTGGAATGTAAAAGGCCTAAACACACCACAGAAGAGAAAGAAAATATTTCATTATGTGCAGAAATTAAGACCAGACATAGTTTGTCTGCAGGAAACGCATATAAGACAGAAAGATTCCAAATATCTTAGAAATAAGAAACTAGGCACAGAATTTGTGGCTTCAGCGAAAAACAAGAAAAAAGGAGTGGTATTATATGTATCTGAAAAATTAGATGCAAAAATAATTAAAACAGATCCCTATGGCCACTATGTAATCATAGAAGTGAGTAATAGAGGTGAGAATTGGATAGTAGTTGGTCTCTACAGCCCCTTAACGAATAAAAGTAAATTTTATGCAAAAATTTTAAGGACATTAGAAGATTTGGAATATAATGAGAAAATAATAATACTAGGAGATTGGAATGGGGTGGTGGACCCACAGATAGATAAGTCATCAAATAAAAAAATTAAGGCATCACAGGGGAAATTACCATCTACTTTTTTGAACTTTGCGAGAAAATGGTACTGGAAGATGCCTGGAGGATTAAACACGAGAGTACAAGGGATTATACCTTCTTCTCACATCCTCACCAATCATGGTCTAGGATAGACATGATCTTAACATCGATTAGCTTAATAAGGAAAATTTATAAGATTGATATAGTCCCAGCAATTTGGTCGGACCATAATTTGGTGGTAATGTCAATAGAAAATGGGATGAGACAATATAGTTGGAGGTTAGATGCAAATTTATTAAGAAATGAAAAGGTAGTCAAGGAGGCACAAGACAATTTGGAATGGTTTTTTTTAGAGAAAATGCTAATAAAGAAATCCCAGACCATGTGGTGTGGGATGCAGGGAAAGCATACATGCGAGGATATTTCTTAAAGAAGAAGGTGGAGATAAAGAGAAATAGAGAGAAACAAATTAAAAAACTGGAAGGGGAGGTTAAACTAGTGGAAAATCAGCTGAAATCCAATCCAAAGAACTCAAAACTAAAATTGGAATTACAAAAACTAAAGAAACAAATGTCTACATTTGTTACTGAAGAGATACAAAAGAAACTGATGTATTTACGACAAAAAAAATTTGAATACGCAAATAAACCAGGGAAATTATTGGCACATCAATTAAAAAAGGAAAGACAAAAAAGAACAATAGTAATGTTAAAGGAAGGTCAAAGAAATTTTTCCACTCAGACTCAAATAAAAAGAATCTTAGTGGATTATTTCTCCAGATTGTATAAGGTGGAACATAATAATGTAGAACAGATTAATCAATATTTATCAATGCAAGAAATCAAGGAAATCCCTGAGAAATATAGAAAAATTTTAAATAAAGAGTTTGAACTTCAGGAAATATTAGAGGCAATAAAGGAAATGAAATCGGGAAAGTCACCTGGTCCGGATGCTTTCGGGATAGAATACTACAAGAAATTTAAAGAATCATTAGCAGGCAATTTGGTGAAAATTTTAAATGACATAAAAAAAGGATTAATCCCCCAAACATGGCAAAGCGCTAATATAATCTTGATCCCTAAAGAGAATAAAGACAAAACAAATCCTGAAAACTATCGGCCGATATCATTGCTGAATATTGATTACAAAATATTTGTGAATATTATAGCCAAAAGACTGAAGAAATGGTTAACAGATTGGATTTCAGAGGATCAAGCCGGATTCCTCCCAGGCAGGTTGATTAAGGACAATACAAGACATTTATTAAATATGATTGAATATTATAACAAAAATATAGATTAAAAAGTGGCCCTATTATTTTTTGATTTGGAGAAAGCCTTCGACAATTTGAATTGGGATTTTCTGAATAAATTGATAGTTAAATTAAACTTGGGTTTAAATTTTTCTAAATGGATAGGAATGATTTATAACAACCAGGAAGGGAAAATATTGGTCAACGGAGATACCACTCAAAAGTTTAGGATACAAAAAGGGGTGAGACAAGGCTGTCCTCTATCCCCTCTACTCTTTATTATGTGTTTCGAGATTTTGTTAAATGATACTAGACACAATAAAGAAATTAAAGGAACGAGGGTAAAGGGGGTAGAATATAAACTAAAGGCCTTTGCTGATGACCTGATGGTCTCTTTGGCAGATCCAGGAGAAAACATACAGAATTTAATGGAAGTAATGGAAAGGTTCACCCAAGTTTCAGGATTAAAAATCAACAAAGAGAAAACAAAAATGATATTGCTAAATTTAAATGATAAGGATAAACAAGATTTAAAGGAAAAAATACAATTTCAGGAAACAAATATCATTAAATATTTAGGAATAAATTTTTCAAAGAAAAATTCAGATCTCTATAAAAATAATTATGAAAAACTTTGGCTGGAAATTAAACAAGATTTGAAAAGATGGACCAAATTAAAATTATCATGGATGGGGAGGATTGCTACATTAAAAATGAATGTCCTCCCGAAAATGATATTTCTTTTCCAAAATATTCCAGTTATAACAAATGATTCCCCTTTTTTAAATTGGGATAAAGACTTATCGAAATTTATATGGAATGACAGAAAATCTAGAATTAAATTAAAATATCTACAAGATACAGTGGAACGAGGAGGATTGGGAGTACCAAATCTTAAGCTATACTATTATGCAAGTGTGTTATTTTGGCTAAAAGATTGGATTTGTCTTCATAACGAAAAAAAAATTAAAATTAGAAGGTTATGACAATGTTTATTCCTGGCACGGATATTTATTATATGATAAGGTTAAAGTTCACAAAAATTTCGAAGACCACTATGTACGAAAGACACTCTTAAAAATCTGGTATAAAGTCAAGAAAAATTGGTCAGATATTATTCCATATTGGACAGCAATAGGGGAGGTTATTAATAAAAATGATAAATTTGGAGAAAATAACTGGCTTACATATAAAGAATTATTGGTAGTAAAGGGACAAACTGTCTCAATAAAATCACAAGAGGAATTGAAGCAAGAAGGCTATAATTTTGGCTGGTTCATGTATAGACAGATTAGAGAAAGATTCATGATTGATATAAAAACGAAAAAAAAATAGGTGTTATGGATAAACAATTTGAGGAAGTTATATTGGAGGAAGGCAAACATAAGATAAAGAGAATCTATCAGTTACTTTTAGAGAGAGAACTGGAACCCGAGTTTATAAAACCTCAAATGATTAAATGGTCACAAGATTTTGGTCATACTATTGAATTGGAACAGTGGGAGAAATGCTGGAACAAGAGAATAAAATACACTCTTTGTGTTAATTTAAAAGAAAATTTCTATAAACTACAGTATAGATGGTATCTAACCCCACACAAATTGGCTAAAATGAAAAAATCGGTCAAAATCTCTTGTTGGAAATGCGGTTTAAAAGAAGGGACACTCTTTCACCTTTGGTGGCAATGTGAAAAAGCGCAAAAGTTTTGGGGTAACATTAGACTGGTGATGATGGAGATTTTTGACATTACTATAGAAAATAAACCACAACTGTTTCTATTAGGGATGATTAGCGATTCAAAATTAGAGTTGAAATATGGCAAATTGATATTTAATCTCCTAACTGCAGCGAGGATAATTTATGCAACAAGATGGAAATCCCCGAAGGTACCAACGACCCATGAATGGCTGTTAAAAATGTTGGACTTAT
Organism: Phrynosoma blainvillii; assembly: GCA_026167975.1. Taxonomy (NCBI): domain Eukaryota; kingdom Metazoa; phylum Chordata; class Lepidosauria; order Squamata; family Phrynosomatidae; genus Phrynosoma; species Phrynosoma blainvillii. The sequence continues at coordinate 17,253,721 of JANUYF010000006.1, forward strand.
TCGAAATGGATAGATTAACTGGACTGATAAGAGGAGAGGACAACGAAGTTCTTCTCAAGCATTGGAAACCATTGACTGATTATTTGATTCAAAAGGGTTGGAAATTACCAAGAAGTGTTTAAGAATTGAGGTAAAAATAATTCCACTATTTGTGTTAGAAGACGATAGAAGACAAATGTCGCTAATCAAATTAGTGGTTGTATGGAGTAAAATAACGCTGTAAATATCATTGCAAGAGCTATTTTACAATGCTTGGTATGTATTATAAAAACTGATAAGAAACAATAGAAGTAAAACACAAAGGGCTAAGTACAGGGGTAATAAGTGGGAAGTAGTTTAGTTTGTATGAGATAAAAACTGTCATAGATATGAGAATTTTGAAGATAACAAATTGAATGTATGTTTTGTTGTGTTTGTTTTTATGTTAGTATATGTTCGTTTTTGTATTTGTATTTTTGTATTGGTGTTTGTTTGTTTTTCTTTTTTTGTTTTTAAACTCAATAAAATTTTTGTAAAAAAAAAAAAAGAAAAGAAGGCACTTAAGACGGAGCTCTTCCGGCGGGTCTATCCATCTGATCTGCTAGATTTCTAGATTCTGACAACGATTGACTATTCCAGGGACAGGCAACCTTTTGGAGACCTGGGCCGGTCTCCCGTAGCCCAGGTCTTGGCTGGGCTAAGGGTGGGGGGGAATGGCGCACCCCCCGCAGTGTGCGCGACCCCCCACCGTGCGCGACCCCCATGCTCGCGGCCGCCGCCATACCTTGCGCGGCCGCCGCCGCCACGGCGCATGTCACTACCACCATTTTGGAAGTCAAAATGGCAGCTGCGATGCGTTTGCACATGCACAAGAGTACTGCACATACGCAAACGCATTGCGGCTGCCATTTTGACTTCCAAAATGGCGGCCACAGCGAGCGTGGCCGAAAACGAGCCCCGACGGCGATGTGCGGCGGCGGCGGTGGCAACCTTCCACCTGGGCCGGTAAGTCCAGGGCCCGGGGCCTTAACCGGTGCCCGGGCCGTAGGTTGCCGGTCCCTGGACTATTCTATTCTATTCTATTCTATTTCTTTATTTATCATATTGTATTCTATTTTCTTATTACTTATTATTATTGTTCAGATTTTTCTATTTTATTGATTGTATTTTGCACATTGTATACATTTTATTGTGTAATAATATAAATAATATAAATAAAATTATGTTTATTTTAATTAAATATTATTATTATCATTATTATTATTATTATTATTATTATGCATGAGCTCATTCTTCACTTTAGTTTTTATGACTCCCCCCCTTTTACATGTACTAGCTAATTGTTTAAATTCCTCTTTGGTAATTTCTCCTTTTTTCCATGCATGTGTCTTTTAAAACTTAGCTCATCTGAAAGTTATTTAGACACCCACCTTGGCTTCTTGAGACATCTCCCATTTTTCATCTCCCATCTAAGGATCCCACCACTTTTATCCCATAAACCAGGTCATTCCTGTTGGTTAGGATCAGATCTAAAATAGCTGATCCCCTTATTCCCTCTTCCACCTTTTGAATAATGAAATTGTCTGTCAGGCAAGTTAATAATTTTCTGGACCTTAAATTTTTGGCTGAGTTTGACTTCCAGCAAATATCAGGATAGCTGAAGTCACCCATCACTACTACATCTCTCCTTTCCGAGTATGTGGTCATCTGTTCTAGAAACGCTTCATCGAATGTGGCCAGTTCTTTTTTGACTGCAACTTCTGTCATCCTTAGCCAGCATAGTCAATGGTAAGGAATGCTGGGAGTTGCACTCCAACAACACATGCATGTTTCCCACCCATTACTTAGCATCTGCAAAAGAAAACAAATACATCAACTTTCTGAAATTTGTGTTGCTTTAAGTGGAACTTTCTCCTTCATATGTGTGCCACTGTTAAGGTTTAAGTTGAATACAACACTGTAATTGATATCTCTCTATGTAGTAAGCCCTATTCAAGTGTCCTAAAAAGTAGGGTCCCTCTCACACTACACACTTATAGTGTTATTCTTCCACTTTATCTGCCATAGTTCCATCCTATGGCCTCCAGGAATTTGTAGCCAAGGGGGTAGTATTTAGAATTCTCATCCAGAGAGTTCTAGTGTCTGATCAATCTACAACCTCCAGGATTCTATTGGATACAGCCATGGTAGTTAAAATAGGTGTTATGACTGTGTAGTGTGGAAGCAAAACATCCTGCTCTTTGTGTGTTTGCCTTACCCACTTGTATAGAATGCCAGAAAAGGTCTACGTGGGAGGGGATGTGGAATGGATGAACTGGTCTGTATCTTGTGCATTTTATTTTCATATTTTATTCCATCATAAATCCATTCCAACCAATTTGTGCATTCTTTTTTTAAAAAATGAAAATTTGCATATCTTTTCATCAGATGTTTCCCTAATAATAGCATTGCTAATATACATATATCTGTATGGAACTTGTAAACTAAGAACTGTATTCCAACATTGAGAGAAATGAGTGGTACAAAGAGTAAGGGTGTTGCAATCTACATATTTGTCTTAAAAATGTGAATTAGATTAATTTGTTTTTAAACTTGCAGATCAAATGAAAATCCACCCTGAAAAGGTACACAGACATGCATAGATCACTGATAAGAGAAAACATAACAGGGAGGAGACTATTTTAATTGCTCAATAAAAATTCTGTTGAAAGTTGATGATACACCCAATTGACGTCAATAGTGGTTCTTTCCAAGGAATGAACAGAGATTGGGGAGGAGGAGTAAATAGCAGCAATCTTAAAATGTGTGAGGCCCAATGCAAAGGAGGCAGCTAAACATAACACAAAAAGAGATGGATAAAGCTTAGTGTTTATGCCTCAGGTTTCTGAGAAGCCAGAAAGCTAAAAATGAAAGGAATCTGCCTTCAAATATTCTTAAAATTCTTCTCTGTTAATTTTGTAGTTGAATATCCTCTAGTTGTATGTATTTATTGTATTCTACCTCCATAGACTAAAGTCATGGATTTGCATGGACTTGATAATACATGGATTTTCCCCATTAACCCTCATATCCACCAGAACAGGCTGATAGCAGAACAGGCTGAAAGCTACTGGCCCATAATCCCCTGATTGATAGGAAGAAGGAACAGGTACCTCCCAAATTAGTCCCACTCTCACACTGTAAAAATGTATTACATCTGAGTGCACCTCCCTCATGTGATGAACATGTGAGCTACGGGGGGCAGCATTTTCACTGAAATCCCTTAGGAGTGAAAATTAGAGATGGCTTCTGTAATTTTAATGCTTGCATAGAAGATGGAATATCAGCAAGTGTTGCTTATTGGTTGCATTTGCTGAAGTTCCAAATGTTCTTTGTGTATGTATGTGCCTTTAAGTCACCTGCCAATTTATGGCAACTTCATGAATTTCATAGGTAAGGATACTTAGGTAAGGAATACTCAGAGATTATTTTGCCAGTTCCTTCCTCTGAAAGTCCCTTCCTCCTACCTACAGCACGTGGTATTCATTGGTGGTTTCCCATCCAGATACTAACCAGGGCTGACCCTGCTTAACTTTCAAGCCCGGATAGGATCTGGTGCGTTTGGTGTATTTAGTCTCTTTGCTATGCAATCATTAAAGGTACAAGAAGTGTCACCATTTTCAATCTGGAAACCTTACATCTGGCTGAGGCCTGCCTCCACCCACCCATACTTGCCATTTCATCCATCTGAGCAGGAAGGCAAGCAGGATTTTGCAGGCTGTGATTGGCTGGCTCTAACCTGGCTTGTCCAGCTTCTGAAATTTATGCTATCACACAGTTTGAAAGAAAATTTCTACAAAATGAATTTAATGCCAGAGAAGCTATCAAAGATGTATAAAAGAGCCAACAATAAATGTTGGAAATGTAAAAACCAAGTGGTGACATCATTATATGTAGTGAACCTGTAATAAGGCAAAAATATATAGGAACTAGATCCACTGAGAGATATAAAAGATAATTAAGGTAAAGATGTGTTTTAAGGAAGAATTGTTTCTGTTAGGCTTATCAGATTATACATTGAGAATACCTGGAAATCTATTAACAGTACTTGAATTTGTTGTTAACTGTCCTTGAGTCAACTTTGACTCATGATGACCGTTTGGATGAGACCATCTCTAAGATTCCCTGTCCTAAATATGTCAGTCCCAATTTGGGACCTTTGCAGACTGCTAGAAATAGTGCAAATTGAGTCCACTTTAACTGCCCTGGCTCATTGCTAGGGAATCATGGGAACTGTATTTTTTCTGAGACATTGAGCCTTCTCTGTCAGAGAGCTCTGGTGCCACAATAAACTACAGTTCCCATGATTCCCTAGCACTGAGCCAGGGCAGTTAAAGTGAACCCAATTTGCACTATTTCTGGCATTAGTTATCCTGGCTTCCAGGAATAATTCAAGCTTGATTTGTTCTAGGACCCATTTGTTTGTCTTCTTGGCTGTCCACAGTATCTTCAGCATTCTTTCCAGCACCACATCCCAAATGAGTTGATTTTCCTATTAATCTTCTTTACTGTCCAGCTCTCACATCTGTATGTTGTGATGGGGAATATAGTGGCTTGGATTATCCCCAGTTTAGTGTTCAAAGTTATATCTTTGCACTTTAGAATCTTGTCCAGTTCTTTCATAGCTGTCAGGCTCTCCCTGCCGATCTTCAATCCTGGAATCACACCCTTTCTCCCACTCCTTCCTCAGGGCTTGGCTTTAGATTTTCTGCCTGGGCAGCCCAGGAGGGCTCAGTTTGGACAGGGTTTTCAGAGTTGCAGAGGCAGCATCACTGAACATCCTCAGGCCCTCTGCCCTGGTGGTGCAGTGGTTAAATGCTGGTACTGCAGCCACTCACTCACAAACCACAAGTTCAATACCAGGCAGGGGCTCAGGGTTGATTCAGCCTTGCATCCTTCCGAGCTCACTAAAATGAGTATCCAGCTTGTTGGGTGCAATTGACTTACACATTGTAAACTGCTTAGGGAGTGCTTAAATGCACTGATAAGCAGTATAGAAATGTACTTGCTACTGCTATTGCTATCATCCTTAGGAGGACAGCAACCATTCCTCTGGCTACACTTATTATTACTGGGATGGCTCCTGAAGCTTCCTCAGTGTGTGTGTGTGTGTCCCTCCCTCACCTCTCTGTTTTCATATCCTCTTTCCTGAGATGCAGCCTGGTTTATCCTGGGTCTATTCAGGTTGTTATTCACACTGCCAATGATGCAAATCTTTTGGGGGAAAAAACAGGAAAAACCCAATATCAACTATCCTGGGCTAAGTGGGGTTTTTGGCAGCCCTCCCAAAACTTAATCGGGTGCATTTGGGATGCATGTGAACAACAGAGATTCAACCTGGATTCATCCCAGATTATTTTCACCATCTTAATTATGTTGTTACATTGTTAATGTTCCTTCTCCCAATCTTCACTCATCCTGCCTCTGACTCTAAGTCTGCTGTGAGAACAATATTTTCTGCATACAGGTTAATAAATAAGGTGATAGTATGCAATCTTGCCCTACCCCTTTGCCATTTGAGAACCATTCTGTTTCTCCATATTCTGTTCTAACAGCAGCCTTGTGACCTGAGTAAAGGTTATGGATCAAGACTTTATCGTACTTGATTATGGTGGCAGAAATAGTAAATGTACAAATGTGGAAGAATACAGAAATGCCATCAACACAGAACTGGATTGTGAAGATACTCAATTTATAGAACTGGATAAATTAACTAAGTTATTAAAGTGAAAATAGGTTTGTGGGAAAATGGAATCCATTTTTGAAGTATGTAAAAGAAAGAGAAGGGGTCATAATATTTGCAGGTTTCAAACTACAAATAATTTTAATACCATTATGAATGAGTTCATATGAATTCTCATTATCCTTTTACAGTCTGCATTCATGAACAGGGTGTGTGTGCTGAATTATGCTACTAAGTAAACTGAATAACACAACATAAGTAAATGTGTACTAAGAGATATTACAACCAGATGTGTCTTTGTGTCTCAGAGAGAAAAATAAAACAGTTAAAATATATAGAAGCCCCAAACTGTTGAACCGTAAGCACTGTGTCATTTTTCTCAAGTATAAGTTCTTCAAGGGATAGAGGGTCCTAATTAGAAATGCCATGCTGAAGAGTCTAATAGTTCTACAGTGGTTTTACATAGGCAAGACATCACACATTTGCTGGAAGTCATTTCAATTGAGAGCCATATTATGTAGGTTGAGATGTACTGAACATCCTCTAGTCTTTACTCTTACGTAGAAAGTAGAAAATTCGGTAGAATAGAGCAAGTGTATTTTTAAAAGAAGAATTGCACTCCAGGGAGTATAATTCTGCTTTTAAGACAAGGTACATGCTATCTGCACACCTTGCTTTAAAAACAAATGCAACTTCTTTGGCTATCATTGCCACCTAAATGTCCTGAATGCACCACATTCTGCCTGAAATTGGAAGTTACGGAGGATCAGGCCTGATTCATCATAGATGAAAGGAATACCATGTACTTTCAGTGAGAGTCAATGGCAAACCATCTGTGAGTTTTCCTTGTTTAAGCAAACCTTGTGAAATCCATGGGGTCACCATTAGTTGACAGCTGACTTGAAGGTACATACACACACTGTGGTAGTGAATGTCATCTAAGCAGAGGCAAATATGGTGCTAGTGAGGGTGAGGATGGCAAAAGTGGATGAGTAGAGATGCATGTTTCTGGAGACTATGTTTTGTTCATTTCTGCCCTATTTGAAGGGCTCTCCAGCCAATGTACATTTTAGACACATTAAAGTATAAGAAGCACTGGAGTTGCCCATATTCTGTTCAGATATGAACAACATGCTGGGATAGATCACTTGATGGCATCTTCTCCACAATGACAAAACATTCTGTAGTTCTATTTAAAGTACATTAAACATTTCCAAAATTTGCAAACACACATATACATTGACAGTTCCAAAAAACAGACCAGTCTTTTCATATTTTATCTTTCTTGTGCTGAAGCATTACTTTTGAGGGAGGGGGGGCAACATATAAGTGGCCTCCCTAAGTCCCAAGGCTAGAATATAAGAAAATTGTCTCTTGGCATTCAAAACAGACATCTCTCCCCACACCTTCTCCTGCTTGCCACTGGCAAGACTGCTTTGCTCAGCAGGGCTGAACACAAAATGCATTTATTTGCTGAACCACAGAAGATGGAATAAATCACAGGGAGGAGGAATGTTACAGCTTAGATAAAATGCTGAGAAGCTTAAATCAGCAGGGAACAGAAAAGAGATAAAACCTCTGAAACAGATGTTAAAAATGTGAAGCTCTTGCCAAATTCCAGTGTAGGATCTACCTCTGTATAAGGAGTTTGGAAATCTTAACTTGTTTTTGAAGTAATGCAGAGCTCCCTCTGAAATGGATCATCCTAAACTTAAAACTTTAGACTTTTAAGGAGATTTTCAGAAATCATCCTATTACAGGGAACTTGGTTGAAGCTGCAGAATGTTCTTACTGACCTAGAGATCTTACAGGTTGTCTGCATGGACCAGCAACTACAACAAAAAAAGCAGTTTAACCCCATTTCAGCCTCAGCTGTTTACATGAGGCATAATATCATTTTCTGTGCTCTACCACAGAAAGTGTGCATTATTACAACAGCATATAAACAGCATGATGCGTGGGAATGCAGGAAAGCCCAGTTGGTGTATGGAAATGGTCTGGAGCATGTGCCCTGAGTCTGTCAGGATGCACACAATTTTTCTGCTGGATGTTCCTGCATCAGAACGTTTATTTACAACTTTGATCTTACACACACACACATGCAGCCACCACCACCATTGCCCACCATAGAATGAGTGCACAAGTGCACTGCTGCCCTGCTGCCCCATCAGCATTTGTCATCCATGCATGGCAGATGGCAGCAGCGTCCATGAGTCATGAAAAAAGAGGGAGGGGTTTTTCTAGTCCATTAAGAAAACAACTGATCTCATAGACATATGGGGAGACAACATCCAGTAGGAGGAATTCTGGAAATCCCACTGGAATATTCAGGAGGGTGGCAGAAGAGATGAGGGCAAAGGGTCATCAATGCACAGCTGAGAAATGCAGGACAAAAAGCAAATCTCTCTGATGATGGTTTGGGCAGGTGAATCACCATAAAGCATGCAGCAGCTGAGGCATGGCCCCCATGTCATTTTACATGGAGCTCAATGCCTTCTTCCATGGAAATGCCACTGTACACCCCAAGCAACTGGCCTACATCATTACAAATCCACTGGTCTGCCAGACACCCAGGGGTAAACAAGGGGATGTCTCCACCAAGACAGAAGGCTCCCAGGATCTCTTCAACAGCACCACAGGTAACATGAGCTGGGGCCCAGTGAAGGGAATGGTGGGGGCAACCAGATGAAGACCCCGGGTACAGCTACTGACATGGGCCTCGGGATGGCCACAGAGCAGCCATGAACCCATCCCTCTATTGCACAAGTGACAAGGAGGACATGCAGGGCTCCGATGAAATGTGCATCAGCCAAACACCTGGGGAACTGTCCTCTGCAACAACATCCCAATGGAGTGATCAGATCTCCAACTCCTTTGCACCCAGTGGCCACCAGGACTAGTCACATCTAGTATGGGCTGACACGACAGACAGTGATGAGAGACAGGGCAAACAGGAAGCAGATGATGTTGGCTATGACTAGTTTTGGAAGGGAGGAGTGGCCATGTAGGATACACCCTCTCCCAAAAATGACAAACTAGTGCACCACGTCTCATGTGTGCACTAATGTCATGACTCACAAGGCATGCAGTAGGGTAGTGATTCCTAGACTCTGGCCTTCCAGGTGTTTTGGACTTCAGTTCCCAGAATCCCACACCATTGACCAAGATGGCTGAAGCTTATGGGAGCGGAAGTCCAAAATATCTGGAGGCCAATAGTTTGGGAATCACTACAGTAGAGCACTGGGACATGTACACTTCTACTAAACACACACTGCCATTCCAACCAAGCAGGCTCAGGGGGTTACAAGGGCAATTTGTGGAGGGATGCATGGCAGTGTTATCACCATCCTCTGCAGGAGCACTGGCCAAATGAGCCCTGTCACCTAAGCAATTCTCTCTTGCAGGCTCTCTCCTATAAAATCCTGAGGATGTGTCTGGTGGTTCACCAGTGTCTTTTGCTATGCCCCGCAGAACCAGCAGTACCAAACTGCACTACCACATTGCCCATAAACTGCAGATGACAGGAAGGAGAGGGGCGATGACAACAGGGTTCATTCTTGCATTGGGAATGAGCAGATGCAGACTGCTTGTGCACATTCTGTGGGCCATGTGGACAGGGGCCATGGAGGTTTGGATTTCCAAATCAAGAGTCAGATTCAGGCCCTGGGTCATATCAGGGGATGGCTTTCAAATTGGTCCAAGATGTCTGGGACTGTTTTCTGAGTGACCAAATCAGGCTCTGAACCAAATTGGTGCATATTTGTACTGTTGTGATCAATTTGCCTGACTTCTCTTTGAAACAGTATGAAAGGTTATGGGTTGTACTGCTGGTAGCACTCTCAGAGGTGCCACTAAAGCTGTCCTAAGTGATGGAGTAGACTGTTGAGTTCATCTGAGCTGATTTTTGGGCCCTTCTGCCCATGTTTTGCTTTTTTTTAAAACAAATGTTTTCAGGGATTTGGAAGACTCTGCATGGGTGAGTAACCCAAACTGCTACATTTACTACTGATTTGGGGCTCCTTTTGACCACATTCAAAAACATTTGGAGGACTGGGGAGGACCTTGAAGGTCATGGAGAGCTTCAGGGGCTGAAAAATTGAGGGTTGGGGCAACACCTGACCTGTCAGCCACCCCTTTTCCACCCCACCACCCCAATTCTAAGTACCTCATTAAGCTATAAATCCCTGGGTTCAATAGAATGGAACCATGCCAGTTAAAGGGCACATTTAGACCAACAGAAAAACCCAGCTTACTTCTGGATTACCATTATTCACAGTGATTATGTCTTGACTTCACAACTGCCACATACACTGAGGCAGTTCAGGAGAACTATGCACACAGTTTTTCCTTTGAAACTCATCCTGGTCTGATAAATTGTTATGCCACTTCAAGTTTCTCTCCCACTGTCCCCCATGTGTGTAAATGTATGTATTTCTGAAGTCCTCCTGCCTCCCTCACACCAATGTTGCTATGCAGCACAGTGCACACTTAAATGTGAATATTCAGATTTTCTTCTGAAAACTGGGATAAATCTCCACTTTTTCCTCCCCCCCTCCCAGATTAAAGTCTTGAGAAGATGAAAAGGCCCTGATTCAGCCCCAGTTGTCCCACATGTCATTTGGACAGCTCACTGTGAAAACTAGGTGAGACTATTTTATTTGGCTGGTGTAGATCACCCAAACTGCAATAATTGTGTAGCTTAGATGCACTCCGCACCTTACAATAGATCAGAGAGATCTGAGGCCTCTGAGGAAATTACACTCTCAAAATGAATTTAGCTCCCTCCCTGGATTGGAGGGGGATGCCAAACAACCACCCAGTGCCAAGGATAAAAGTTCGGCCAGCCTCCAGATGTAGTTTTGCCTTTTTCTGTTTGTTAACTGCCTTTGTGTTGGTCTCGACCTATGGTGACCCTATAGATGAGACATCTCCAGGCTCCCCTGTCCTCTACTGCCCAGCTCCTGCAAACTCATATTTGCGATCTCTTTAATAATGTCTAGCATGTGGCCTTCCTCTTTTTCTACTTCCCTCCACCTTTCCTAACATTATAGTCTTTCCCAACAATTCATGCTTTCTCATGATATGTCCAAAGTATGACAGTCTAATTCTTGTCATCTTGGCTTCTAGGGATATCTTTGGCTTGATCTGTTATAGGACCCATTTGTTTCTTCTTTTGGTTGTCCGTGGAATCCTCAGTACTCTTTTCCAGCACCACATCTCAAATGAGTTAATTTTCTTCCTATCATCTTTCTTAACTGTCCAGCTCTCACATCCATATATGTTAATAGGGAATATGATGGCTTGTATGATTCTGACTTTTGTGCTAAGTTGTATGTCTTTATGCCTGCCTGATGACAAAGATCTTCCTTGATTAATAGTATGATCTTATTGGGCAAACCAATTCCACAGGAAACACTGGAGCCAGGTGGAAGGTCCAGGCTTTAAATATGATCACCTAGGTGTTTACTGCTCTCTGTGGTCTCTTAGGACCCTGCTTCTTATGTTGAGCCTCTGTTTGGACTTTGGCCTGTGTGTCTGACTTGCAATACTGTCCTTTGACTTGGGAGCTACCTCAGACTGTAAATCTCTAACCCTTGCTAATTTGCAGCTGGCCTACTCTTATGCTGCTTGAAGCAGGGCATCCAAAAGATCTAGTAATCTCCCCTTTTTTCAAAGCTCTGTGTATAACACTTAATATATCTATCTTTCTCTGCCCCATACCCATTACATTTTTTCCTGGCCCAATCCCAGATTAGATATTTCACTCATCCTGTCCTGCCTTTAATGCCATCTAGAAAGCCAATACTTCCTAAATAGTTGCTGTTCCTACTGCAGAAAGAACCTAGAATGTATGATCATTGGTGTTTTCAGGGAATAATTTTTGGTATCTATGGGCTGCCATGACATCTTCTGTGTCATGACTGTAACTCTTTTGCATCCATTTTTATGGAGGTTGATACCTAAGGGAGGTGCCTTCTCAAGATGTTGGTTGGAATTTAGACACAGAATTGGATGTAGACATAGAATTGAGTAGTTTTGCACCATAGGTGCAATACCTATGGGCTGCCATGATATTACAATGAATGGGAACCTACTGCACATCGGTAGCCAGTCCAGTGATTGATGAACCATGGCTTTGATGTGCAATTAGCACTGATGTGCATTGGAGTACTCACAATGTTCATCTGGACACTTACCCACAAAGATGTAAGGCTGAGAGAGCCTCCATCACTAGTAGCAGTCTATCTTGCTGGGGAAATTTGACTTGGCTTGTGAGAGGGGGTAACGTGAGGATCGAAAGCACCAACTATACTAACTGATAAAGACTCCAAGCATGAATAGGCTAATTAACTTTTATTTGGAAAGATGGACTCACTATAACACCTAGCATACAGTGCTAACTGAAAGAGAAAAAGTAAAAGTAAATAGTTTAGAGTTGTATTGGGAAGCCAAGACCTAATTTTGGGGAATTTATAATTAGTTCAAATGAGAGGGAAGCGCCCAACTTCGCTTCTAAGATCTTATCCAATTGTCTACGGGAGATATAAGAGTTTTTGGCTAGGAAAGGCACTGAGACTGACCAAGCTCCAATTAAAGTATTAAATCTTTTATTAACAAAATAAGCAAACATCCAAATGCGGCACATACACACACACACACACACACGCTAGAAGAATAAGTGGGGGAAGAGCGAGAGCGGGGAAGGCAAAGAGAGAAAGACCAGGACAGAGGATATACTTACACCCGAGCAACTCTGGCAGCGAATGAAGATGAGCTCCGTGGAAGGGGAATGACCGGCAAGGGGGGGGGGTCGTGGGAACTATCTCAGAGCACAGACCAACAGAGTTTCGGCATGCACTTCCAAGGTAGCACGAAGTCTGCTAAAATCCAGGGGTTCTTATAGGGAAATTCTGCCTTCGAGCCATGGGCCGGACAATAGCTAGACAAAGGCGTGATGGGCTTTTCATTGTTTACTTAAGTCTGGGCATAGTCTAAACAATGCATGTGGTATCAAAGCAATCAAGGAAAGGAAGCTAGAGAAAGGAGGTGCCATCAAATCTAATCACTGTCTCATCAAGTGTGAGACTGAGACAAACAAACACTATTAGGTATCTTTTCCAACATAATGGGATATTCCCCAGGGCAACTCCCATAACCTGCCTGTTCCAGTGGTTTTTTGTAACTTTACTTGCTTACATGACTTCACATCTAGGGGATTATGGCTTCTATCTCCCAGGGGTCAGGCTGGGGTCATAGGGGACTCCGCATAGTCAAAATATATATGAAAAATGGAGGACTTTTACTAACAGTTGGTAATTGCTGTCAAGTCAGCTTCACCTATGGTGACCCTATGAATGAGAGACCTTCAAGTCATGCTATCATCAACAGCCCTGCTCAGGTCTTGCAAACTTTGGCATGCGATTTCCTTGATTGAATCTATCTATCTGTAATGCAGTCTTTCTCTTTTCCTACTGTCTTCCACCTTTCCAAGCATTATTGCTTTTTCTAGTGAGTCATGTCTTTTTAGGATATGATTAAATTTTGAAAATCTCAGTTTAGTCATCTTGGTTAAAGTTCAGGCTTGATTAGCCCTTGGCCCCTTTTATTTGTCTTTTTGGTAGTCCATTGTATCTACAGAACTTTGCTTCAGCAGCACATTTTAAGTGAGTTGATTCCCTTCCTATCACACTTTCTTCACTGACCAGGCTTCACTGACATACATAGAAATCACAAATACAATGGCATGAACAGACCAGATTTTATCATTGGATTAGTGTGTAGAATCTCAGTTTCACACCACCATGCATTCTGTGAATGTGTGTCAACTCCTCAACTCACAGTAATAATAATAATAATAATAATAATAATAATAATAATAATACTTTTTATTTATATTTCCCGCCTCTCCCTACAGATCGAGGCGGGATTGCAGAATACAAATGAATACAGTGTATAAAATGCAAGCAATAAAATAATAAAGTCAAAACAACAATAAATTATAATATAATAAAAATAAAATAAACATTCAACATTCCTCTTCCTCCAGTTTTTAATCCATTGTTCTAATTGCATGCAGTGGAACCATGAAATCTTTATTTTTTTTCCTTTATGATCTCTTTCTCTAACCTTAAATCCACCCAATTTTCTATTTTATCTGTTTTCCTCTTTTTAAACTCCTTATCTAGCATTCCTCTCAGATTTTTTGGAAATGTCCTTTCCATTATTATTGATGTTATTATTGAATCTTCAGTCATTAGCTCTTTTTTATATTTACTCTATATTTCTAATATATTTTTCATAAATGGGTTTCCAATTATATTAATTTCTTTCCTAGTAAATTCCCTAAAGAAAATATTTGATATGCTCATGTCTACTTCATCTTTACCTAACTCTAACCATTCTCAGTCTCCCACACTTGACATACCTTCTATAACATATCTCAATGGATTAGCCTCATAATATCCTCTTATATTGGGAACACCCAACCATCCTTCTTTTTGTGATTTATACCAAAATTATTTAATCTACTTCTTTTCCCTCCATTACAATATTTATTCAATATTTGTTTTGGTAATATTTTCATCTTAATACTATTCTTCCAAACCACACTAAGTGAATATTATTATATTCTACTAATTTTTTCTCCACTTCTTTCCTTAATACTGCCAAATTCTTTTCTTCCATTTCCTTTAAAGCTTTAGTTATATATATTCCTACATATTTTATACTACTTATCTCTAAACTTCTTTGCTTTATGAATTCACATTCCTCTTTTGTGTAATTAAATAACATCATTTCTGATTTTTTCCAATTAATCTGTAACCTTGTCATCTCACCAAATACATTTAAAAGTTCCTTTATTTTCCCAAATCTATCAATTAAATCTTTAATAGTTAATAATGTGTCATCAGCAAATAAGCTAATTTTATGTTTTGTTTTCAATCCTATTCCTTCTGAGATATTATCTTTTCTTATAACATTCGCTAGTATCTCTATAACCATTGTAAATAGTATTGGTGATAATGGGCATCCTTGTCTAGTACTTCTTGTCACCTTTATTTCATTTGTTACCTCATCATTTACCACTACTATTGCTGAATTGTTAGAATATAGTTGATCTCTTAATCCCCTTACTTTATTCCCTACTCCAAATCTTTTCATAATTGTTTTTAGTGTTGGCCATTTCACACAAACACTTTAAATATGTCTAGTGCCAAAATCCCTGCTCTTATCCCCCCCCCCCATTACATGTATTTTATCCAGTACTCTTCCTATTAGGTTTGACATTTGTCTTCCTTTCACAAATCCACATTGATCCTTTCCTATATATTTATATATGCATTTGTTCATTCTGTTTGCATTAATAGCTGATAGAATCTTTGCATCATATTAAGGATATGGGTCTATATGATCGTGGTCCATTAAATCTTTATCTAGCTTTGGTAATAAAATTACTAACCATTGTTGCCATGATACCCCATTTTTTATACCATTATATAATTCTAACAATTTTTAGACAAACATTTTCCCAAAAACTTTATAATATTCTGGTCCCAATCTATCCATTCCTGGAGCTTTCCCATTTTTCATTTTTTTAATTACCTCCTCTGTCTCTACCTCCTTAATGGGTTGTTCCAGTAATTCTTTATCTTCTTTCTTTATTTTTATTATCCAGTTCTCTTCCAGATACATCTTTATTTCATCCACAGGATTATGCTTGTTATAATTCCTGTCCTCAACTATAGCCAGCCTCAGTTCCCACAGCTGCTAGGGATGGAAAGGGTGAGCTGCAAACAGCAAGGCCAGCCACAAACCTTCCTGTAGTTGAAGCACCAGCAAAGCAGAGTCCAGAAATCAGCGTCAGTCAGTCTAAGGTCAGGGCAGGCAGCAATCAGCAAAGGTCCAGTCCAGTCCAAGGTCAAGGCAACAGAGTTCCACAAGGCAAGAGCAAAAGGCACAAAGCAGGAAACAAGGAACCACACTGACCATAGTCTCCCAAGGAAACTACAATAAGTCTTCGCACTGAGGAAGCCTCTTGCAACTGTTTAAATAGTCAAATCCTACCTCAGTGCCAGCTGAGGCTTGTTCAGCAGCTGCTTTTCAGCTAGTCTCCTGGACCTGCGACTGCCAGCACTCTCAGTTCTCCTCTGCCTAAAGGAAGGCACTGGCTCTGCTGTATCCTCCTGCTTCTCCCCACTAGGCAGTTGAGCCTCCAAGGAAGGAGCACTAGGACCTGGCTGCTCTGGGGCTGGGAGAACCGGGCTTGGCTCAGACAGAGCAGAATGAGAGCCAGGTGGAGCCTGTATCTCTTCCTGCTCTGGGGCTGGGAGAGCAGAATGAGAACCAGGTGGAGCCTGCATCTCTTCCTTCTCTGGAGGAGACCCATCCTCCTCCTTGTCCTCCGAGTCCTCCTCAGGGCTGACCATGACAATTCCTTATAAAATTCTTCAAAGATTTTTAGTTTTTCCTTCATCATTCTACATATTTTACCAGATTTGTCTCTAATCATATTTATCATATTTTTCATTTTCTTCTATTGAGTGGATCCTGTCAGCATTTTTGAATTCTTATTACTATAGTCAAAAAACTCTCTTCTTAGGTAAATCAAATTTTCTTGCACTTCATCTATCTCCATTTTATCCAATTCTTCTCTTTTTACCCTTAATTCTACATATGTCAGTTTAGCTTTATTTTTGTTGTTAGCTGCCCTTGAGTGAGTTCCGACACATGGCGACCCTGTGGATAAGACATCTCCAAGAATCCCTATCTTCCACTGCCTTGCCCAGATCCTGCAAGCACTTCTTCATACCCCTCCCATTGAGTCTATCCATCTGGTTTGTGGTCTTCTCCTTCTTTTATCCTCTACCCTTCCTAGCATTATTGTTTTTTCTAATGATCCATGCCCTCTCACGATGTGCCCAAAGTACGATAGTCTCAACTTGATCATCTTTGCTTCCAAGGAGAGCCCTAGTCTGATCTGTTCCAGAATCCATTTGTTTGTCTTCTTGGCTGTCCATTGTATCCTAAGTACTCTTCTCCAGCACAACATTTCATAGAATCATAGAGTTAGAAGAGACCACAAGAGCCATCCAGTCCAACCCCCTGCCATGCAGGAACTCAAAATCAAAGCATCCCTGACAAATGGTCATCCAGCCTCTGTTTCAAATGAGTTGATTTTCTTTCTGTCTGCTTCCTTCACTGTCAGCTCTCACATCCATACAAAGTAATTGGGAATACAATGGCCTGAACGAGTCTGACTTTAGTGCTCAGTTGTATGCCTTTGCTCTTCAGTATCTTTTCCAATTCTTTCATAGCTGCCCATTCCTAGTCTTCTTATTTCTTCAAAGCAGTCTCAATTCTAGTCAATGATTGATCCTAGATATGGGAATTCTTTAACTATTTCAATTTCCTTGTTGTCTAGATTGAATTTGTGTATTTCTTCTGTGGTCATTATTTTTGTTTTCTTTATGTTCAGCATCAGACCTGCCTTTGCACTTTCTTTGACCTTCCTTATTACCTGTTCCAATTCCTGAATGTCTTCTGCTAATATTATGGTGTCATCTGCATATCTTAGGTTGGTAATGTTGCTTCCACCTATCTTCTCCTTTTTCTGATTCTAATACTGCTGTTCTTATGATGTTTTCAGCATATAAGTTAAACAAGTAGGGTGATAGGATGCAGCCTTGCCTGACCCCTTTGCCTATTCGGAACCACTCTGTTTCCACAAATTCTGTTCTGACGGTGGCCTCTTGTCCTTGGTACAGATTCTTCATCAGGACTATCAGATGTAGTGGCACCCCCATGTCTTTGAGTGCATTCCATAATTTTTTGTGATCTATACAAGCAAATGCTTTGCTGTAGTCTATGAAACAAATGCTGATTCTTTTTTGGAATTCTTTGGTGTGCTCCGTTAGCCATCGTATGTTTGCAATGTGGTCCCTGGTGCCACTTCCTTTTCTGAATCCTGCTTGCACCTCTGGAATTTCTCTCTCCATGTATGGTTGGAGTCTATGCTGCAGAATTTTGAACATTATTTTGCTTGCATGTGAGATTAGTGCTATTGTCCTATAGTTGCTGCAGTCTTTTGTATCTCCTTTCTTGTGGATTGGTATGTATATCAAGTGTTTCTAGTCTGTTGGCCACCGCTTTGTTTTCCATATTTGTTGGCATATTTCAGTTAGCACTAAAGTTGCATCTGCCTGTAGGCACTGTATCAGTTCAATAGGGATATCATCTGTTCCCAGTGATTTATTTTTCCCCATTTCCTTTATTGCAGATTCCATTTCACTTCTTAGAATTTGGCTTTCATCTTCATATGGCTCCTTATTCCAAATATCATTCATTCTCTCATCTTTTTTGTATAACTCTTCTATGTATTGCCTCCAGCATCTTTTTATTTCATCTTGTTCCTGTATTATGTTCTTTTTTTCTCCACAGAGCATCCTTGCCCTTGATTTGAACTTGGCTTTAATTTCTCAGATTTTTTGATAGAGATCTCTTGTTCTTCCCTTTTTGTTGTTGTCTTCTATTTCTCTGCATTGGTTATTGTAGTATTTCTCCTTATCCCTGCATGTCAGACGTTGGACAGTTGTGTTCACACTTCTGGCTTTGTTCCTATCTGCTTTTCTTCTTTCTTTTATTGCATGAAGTGTTTCATCTGTCATCCATTGTTTCTTATCTTTCTTTTTGGCCACTGTTAGTGTTTTCCTGCATTCATCCTTAATTGTGTCTTTGACTTCTGTCCACAGTTCTTCAGGTTCTTGGTTGATTATACTCAATTGTACAAATCTGTTTCTTACATTGTCCTTGAATTCATCTGAAATGTTATTCAGGTCATATTTTGGTATAATGATAGTTTTTGCTTTCTTCTTCAGCTTAACTCTGATTTTTGTTATGAGCAATTCACGGTCTGTGCCACAATCAGCTTCTGGTCTGGTTTTGGCCACAAGAATAGAGTGTCTCCATGTTCTACATCCAATTATGTAGTCTATCTAGTTTTAGTGTTTACCATCTGGTGTTGTTCTATCTGGTTGTATGAAGCAGGTATTTGCAATGACTAGATTATTGGCCTCACAGAATTCTATCAGACGTTCTCCCACTTTATTTCTTGTTCCTAATCCAAATCTTCCTACTGTTTTTGATTCTTCTTTGTTGCCAACTTTAGCATTCAAGTCTTCAATGATTAGTTTGAAATATTGTGATGGTATGTTGTCAATTTCTTCCTGGACTGCATCATAGAGTCTCTCAATTTCCTCTTCATCTGCATCTGTGATTGGTGCATATATTTGGATTATTGTGATGTTTATAGGTTTCCCCTGAAGCCTTATTAATAATATATGGTCTGACTTTGAGTTGTATCCTTTAAGTGCTCTAGCTACATCTTTGCTTAGTTTGAAAATTTATTGTGGCACCAAAGCTCTCTGACGGAGAAGGCTCAATGTCTCAGAAAAAAACTACAATTCCCATGATTCCTTAGCATTGAGCCAGGACAGTCAAAGTGGTCTCAAACTGGATTATTTCTGGCAGTCTGTTCAGGTCCTATGTCTAGTTTTCCTTGGCTCATGCTTCTCACGTTCCATGTTTCAATTACATGTGTAGTGTTGCTTCTAGCTATGCTTGTTTTATTGGACATGTTTTCTGTCTGGCCTCCCCCTCTCTAGTTGTTGGTTTTTGAACTGTCTCACCTAAAGGATTTTCTTGGAGAAATTGCTATATATTTATTTTCCAATAATAATAATAATAATAATAATAATAAATTATTTATTTATAGCCCGCCCAATCATAAGGAATTTGGGCAGGTTATAGCAATAAAAATACATAAAAATACAATTCAAAAATTACTCCCTTCCCACTCACCCCACCCCAATGCTAAAATTACAATTAAACAAACATAATTTAAAAACAAAAATACAAAAGTTTTAAAAGGGAGATAATTGGTGGACAGAGCGATGTAGATCACCTTGTGTGGGAAGAGGAGTTAAGTTGGGAAGGCCTGCTGGAAGAGATCCATCTCAAGAGCCTTTTTAAAGGATGTAAGAGTAGAGATGTAACAGATCTCCTCCAGCAGGTCATTCCACAGCTTTGCAGCAGCAGTGAAAAAGGCCCTCTGGCTGACCGATGTTAGCCTAGATTTTTTTGGCTGTAGTAGATTCATCCCTGAGGACCTTAGTGTGTGAGACAGACAATATGGAAGAAGGTGATCCTTTAAGTATTCTGGTCCCAAGCCATGTAGGGCTTTAAAGGTAATAACCAACACCTTGTACCTTGCCTGGAAACTAACTGTTAGCCAGTGAAGGGACTTCAGGACTGGTGTTATATGGTCATTATGGGATGTACCCGTAATCAATCTGGTTGCCATATTTTGTACAAGCTGAAGTTTCCTAACTTGGCACAAGGGTAGCCTCATGTAGAGCGCATTACAGAAGTCTAATCAAGAGGTTACCAGTGCATGTACTACTGTTTCAAGGTCTCCCTGCTCCAGGAAGGGGCGCAGTTGGTGTATCAGCCAAAGCTGATAACAGGAACTCCTGACTGTCGCATCCACCTGAGCTGTCAAGTGAAGCGATGAGTCAAGGAGCACCCCCAAGCTGTGGACAGAGTCCTTCAAGGGAAGTGTGACCCCATCCAGAACAGGCTGACATAACTCCATTCCCGGGTTCAGGTTTCCTATGACAAGTACCTCTGTCTTACCTGGATTCAGCTTGAGTCCGTTTTCCCTCATCCAGTCCATTACCGCCCCAAGACAGGCATTCAGAGGAGAGATGCCATCCTTAGTCATTGCATCAGTTCAAGACGTACAGAAATATATTTGGGTGTCATCAGCGTACTGATAACACCCCACCCCATGCCTCCAAATGATCTCGTCCAGTGGCTTCATGTAAATGTTGAATCGCATTGGGGACAGAATCACACCTTGAGGGACACCCGATTTCAGCTCCCTCTTGGCTGAACAACTATCCCCAAGTGACACCATCTGGAAGCTACCCAAGAGGTAGGACCGGAACCACTGCAAAGCAGTGCTGCCAATACCCAGCTCTCTCAGACGTTCCAGCAGGATACCATGGTCTATGGTGTTGGAGGCCGCTGAGAGGTCCAAGAGCACCAACAGGGTCATACTTCCCCTGTCAATGTCCAGACAGAGATCATCGACTAAGGCAAACATGGCAATCTCAACTCCATATCCCATCCTGAATCCATTTTGAAATGGATCCAGAAAATTGGTTTCCTCTAAGACAACTTATAGTTGATCGACAACTGCCCTTTCAATCACCTTGCTCAAAAATGGCAACAGCGAAATAGGTCTATAATTATTTCTGTCCAAGGGTTCCAGGGAGGGCTTTTTTAAGAGTGGTCTAACCACTGCCTCCTTAAGACAAGAGGACAGGGACCCCCTCCCTGGAGGATGCATTAATTATGTTATTCAGCAACAATTTGATAGTATCACCCCCTGGACTGCCATCCAAGTTGGGCAAGGGTCAAGAGGGCAGGTCATCTTTTTCAAACTACTAAGGAGCTTGTCCACATCCTCAGTACTTACCGACTCAAATTGATCCAGTCTAACAGTAATGGTGGAGGTGCTGAATACCCCTCTAGTTACTACTGACTTAAAGTTGGCATCCAGGTCAGCTCTTATCTGAGAAATTTTATCTGTGAAATGATCATTAAAAGTGTCACAGCAAGCTATAGTTGGTTCTAATAGAGGGTTCTGGGTGGGAGGCAATTGAGTTAAATTCCTCACTACCCTGAACAGCTCAGCTGGATGTGATTTCACAGATGCGATAGATGCAGAATAGAAAGATTTCTTGGCTGCATCTATCGCCACTTGGTAGGACCTAAGAAAAGTCCAATGAAGTGTCTTATCGGATAAGAGTTGAGATTTCAGCCAACGGTGCTCTAGTCATCCAACCCACTTCATTTGTTTAAGATCTTCTGTAAACTATGGATTACAGGTTTTTGCAGGTTGGAAAGGACGCTTGGGAGCTATTGTGTCTACAGCTCTGGTAAGGTTGTTATTCCACATATTAACCAGAGCTTGAACAGAATCATCGGCATTGCCAACCATAGAATCCCCTATGGCTTCTTGGAATCTAATAGGTTCCATCAGCCTTCGAGGGTGGACCATTCTAATTGGTCCTCTACCCCTGGAGGGAGGGATAGTGGCCTTCAATCCAACCTTAAGCAGGAAATGATCAGTCCATGACAATACGGAGATGCTAATTAACTCCTCCCACGGATATGCCTGATCTGTGCAGAAGACCACATTGAGGGCATGACCTGCACAATGTGTAGGCTCAGAGACTATCTGGGAGAGGCCAATGTTTGTCATGGAAACAATGAACTCCTGAGCCACACCAGTAAGACTAGTCAAACCAGCCTCAAGGGGGATGTTGAGGTCACCCAGAAATAATAACCTAGGGGACTCCAACACCAGCTCCAAGACTAGTTGTGTCAACTCGGCTAGGGAGTCTGTTAAGTTACAGGGTGGACGATAAACCAACAGAATCCCCAGTCTCTCCCTGGTCTTCAAGCTAGGGTAAATGTACTTGATGTGGTCTAATGCACAGATAGGTATCCTGAGGTTGTGTTTTACGGACCATGGCTACACCCCCCTGCTCACTTTCCCTTACCTGCTCATTAACGGTGTACCCAGCTGGAAGGGCCTGAGCCCAGGTAGCAGTGTTGTCTGCTCCAAGCCAGGTCTCTGTGATACATGCCAGGTCAGTACTATGATCTATCAATAAGTCATAGATAATGTGTGACTTATTCTTCACTGACCTGGCATTACATAAGAGCAGAGAAAGGTTCAGCAGCTGGTTAGACATGCTCACCAGATCTTTTAAGGTAGTAGGGCGAATGGAAGGTGAGATGGATATCAAGCATCTATCACGTCTTCCCCTGTAACAATCTCTATATTAACTTCTAATTTCTTCTTCCTTTCTTCTTGTCTTTTTTTTTTTAAATTATATGTTTCCTTCATACATATTCCTCTTGTAACTGCCTTCATGGTATCCCATAATAACCCTTTTGACACATCTTTATCATTTATTTCCCATGTTTCTTGCCATTCCTTTCCAATTTTTTCTGAAATTTCCTTATAATTCAATATCTTAGTGTTTAACCTCCACCTTTTTACTTGTTCATAATCCTTCTTTACAACAATTTCTACATCCACCAAGGCATGGTCTGATACCCTTACGTTCCTTATTTCAGTATTCAAGATTTTATTTAGCATATTTTTGATATAATGAATTGTGTAAGTCTTTTGTACTGTGGAATAATATGTATATTTTCTTTCATTTCCCCCTTTACTAATCTTCACAGATCTTTCAATCCCCTTTTATTCATTATTTTATTTAAATTTGTTATATTACTACATCTATCCTTTACTGATGGGTTAGATTTACCTTTTATCTTGTCCATCTGCATATTAAAGTCACCTACAAGGACCACATATCATTCTTGTATATTTTTCACTTCCTTTAATACTTTCTCATAAAATTCTTCCTGCTTTTCATTTGGAACATATACATTTGCTAATACATATTTATCCTCCCCTAATTCCCCCTGTATTATTATTAGTCACCTACACCTATGTCTTCCATCATCATGTCTTAACACATTATTTATTACAAAATTACATTTTTTTGCAATTATTATTGCTACACCCATAGATTTAGAATTTCCATATGCTTTCTCATAAATCCTTGCCCAATTCAATTTCAGTTCATTTACACCATCTTTTTTATGCATTTCTTGAAGAAATATGATAGCATCTGTGTCTTTCTTCAATAATGCTTTGATTCTCTTTGTTTGACCACTGAACCCAAGCCCTTGGTATTTAAAGTTGAGATTTTCAATTTACTTGACATCACCTAATTAAATTCTATTTCTAATGGCTCCAATTGGTGTGACCCGTTCCCATGTCCCTTCCCCTTTCCCCCTCCCTCCCCTTACCCCATTTGCCTCCCCACTCCCATCCTCTAGGGCATTTTGCCCTAGCCCCAGCCCCCCAGGCTGCCCAAGTGGGGAGGGGTGATGAAGACATCCAAAAGGCCCAAACTTGCCCTCCCCCTAGTGCTCATAAAAACAACAGACTTAGCTTTTTAACTTTATTGTAGCAATTCTATCTTTCATCTATGGGACTCCAACTCTCCCAATTTCTCCCAATATTTCTTCTCCTCCAGTTGCCCCAGCTCCTTCTCCAACTCCTCCAAGTTTTTCCTCCAACTTATTTCTGTGGATCCTCCAGCTGTTTTCATTCTTTCCTTGTATATCCTGAATTATTTTAACAGCTGCAATCCTTGTTTCACAGATTTAATCCTATATCTTCTTCCTTCCCATTGAAAATTTTAAAACACAGGATATCCTCAGGTATATTGAATCCCAACCTTCAGCAATAAAATGGTGCATGGTTTCATTGATAGCCTCCATAGCTTTGTTTGTGGGCAGTAATTATTATATATTTCCACTTTCACTTCTCCAAATGAGAGATTTTTTTCCTCATCGTTTTTATCAATTCCTCTTTCTTATTATAATGGACGACACTCACTATTGCATCTCGTGGTGTAATTTTATTCCTCCCAGATGCAATACAATGGATATGTTCCAAGTCTACTTCAGTCCATTTTAGGATTGGGGAGATTTGTTGCAACCATCTTAATATCTCTGTTTTCAAATAAATTCTCCTGTCTCCCTTCCCAGCTTCTGGTCTCCTGTCCATCTCAGTAAGTTTATTTTTATTTTCCTGAATTTCCCTCTGATGTCTTTCTTGAATAGCTTTGTGTGATTTGTTGTCCAATTTTAATATTTGAACTTCCTCATGAATTTTTTGAATATTTTTGGCATGCTCATGAATTTTTCATCTGAACTTTTCCTTTCAAGTTCCATTTGTTCTTGAAATTTATTTATCATAACTTCTCTCTCTTTCTCTGTTGCCTTTATCAACTCTTCCCTCTCTTTCTCCCTCTCCTTTTTCATATTTCCTCTCTCTCTTTTTCGAACATTTGATTAAGTTCTAGGAATTTGTTATCATTTTCCTCCTTTATAATTTCTATAATTTTTTTATTAATTCATCACAATCCATTTGTTTCTTTTCTATTCCACCTCTTTCCCTTCCTGGCCTCTTGGAGCTCAGAATGGCTGTAGGAAGTTTTGGATCCTGGGAAACATGTAAAGAGTGAACTGTTTTGGGGGGCTTCTCAACATTTCGGGTCCTGTGAGGAGTGTGTCTTTTCCTCTAATCGTATTAACCTTACAAGAGATTTATCTGATGGTTTAGTTTTGTCTTTATGTCTTTGCCACAATTTCTCCCCTGTTTTTTTCCCCTTTTCACATTAAGCCTGCCCTTTGCCCTCCCTCAAATTCTCCTCCATTTATTTCAAAGTACAGCTTCTCTTAACTCCTCATTAACACATTTTTAGATAAATTCCTTCTACAATTTATATCTTAATTTCTCCCAAGCTTGAAAAAAAATCATTTATCTTCACTCATTAATTTATTTTTCTCCGTTCGTAAAGTGTCAACTGCATTATAAATCTGCAATGGCTGCCAGCTTCACTCAAGAGTTTTTCCCAAATCAGAAACAAGGATTTTTGAGCTTACCTCCTCAAAAGTAAAGTCTCTTTTAACTCAATACATTCCTTATATCTTTATTTTTATGAATCCACCTTCTGAGAAGTTAATTCCTCTTTTGGGAGTCTATCTTCACTACAATTCTTCATTTCCAAGCACCCAGTGACTCAGAATAGTCCTATCTGGCCATTTGGCTGGCTCCCACCCCACCCCACCCCCATGCTTTGCTGTATTCTACAAAACACATGGTGATCCCCCCCCCCCCATTTCTTTGTATACTCCATTAGTCATCATATGTTTTCAATGTGGTCCCTAGTGCCTCTTCCTTTCCTGAACCTCAATTGGGCCTCTGGGATTTCTTTCTCCATATATGGTTGGAGTCTGTGCTGCAGAATTTTGAACAT
Source organism: Phrynosoma blainvillii (assembly GCA_026167975.1). NCBI lineage: Eukaryota > Metazoa > Chordata > Lepidosauria > Squamata > Phrynosomatidae > Phrynosoma > Phrynosoma blainvillii. Next base: position 17,279,398 of record JANUYF010000006.1, read on the forward strand.
CATTTTGCTTGCTTGGGATATTAATGCTTGCTTGGGATATTATAATTGCTACAGTGTTTTGTGTCTTCTTTTTTATGGATTGGGGTGTATATTGATTGTTTCCGATTAGTTGGCCCTGTTTTGTTTTCCATATTTGTTGGCATATTTTAATTAGAACTAGAGTTGTTTCTGTCTATGTGCATTGTAGCAGTTCAATTGGAATATAGTCTGTTCCTGGTGATTTGTTTTTACCGATTTCTCTTATTGCAGCTTCCACTTCGCTTTTTAGAATTTGGGGTTTATCTTTGTATGCTTCTCTGCTCCATGTGTCATTAATTTTTTCATCTCTTTTATGTAACTCTTCTGTGTATTGCTTCCAGTGTCTTTTTATTTTTTCTTGATCTTGTAGTACATTCTTTTTCTTGTCATAGAGCATTCCAGCTCTTGGTTTGAATTTCCCTTTTGAGTTCTTGGATATTTTGGAACAGGTCTCTTGTTTTTCCTTTGTTGTTGTTGTCTATTTCTGTACATTGCTTATTATAATAGTTCTTGTTATCCTTGCATATTAATTGTTGCATGGTTTTATTCATGGCTTTAATTTTATTCCTATCTTCCCTAACCTTTGCCTCTCTTCTTTGCTTTATTGCATAGAGTGTCTCATCTGTCATCCATTGTTTCTTCTCTTTCTTTTTGTTCACTGTTAGTGTCTTTCTGCTTTCTCCCTTTATTATGTCCTTGGTTTTTCCCCCATAGTTCTTCCGCTTCTCAGTTGATTATACTTAGTAAGCAAATCTGTCTATTACATTGTCAAGAAATTCTGTTGGGATAGTGTTCAAATGATATTTTGGTATAATGAATGTTTTTGGTGTTTTTCTTCAACAAGGTACCTTATTCAGTATACAATGCATCTTATTCAATATAATATTAACACCAAAAGCATACCCCTATACATTTGGCAGTTAAGCTCTCTCATCACAGGCCTGCAATGTTACTGCCAGTTAACATGAATAACCATAGACATAATATAATCAAGCAACACAACATTAATGCTAGTAGTCATTTTATTCATCTAAACAAAACATGACACCGATTAAAAATATGACAGGGTTGACCAATCCTGACATTGTGTGAATGTCAGATGAGCATGGCTTGTTGCTGTCTGAGTGTGACCTTCATCTGCAGCACATCCAGAAACTCAACAACAAGAGAGGGGAAAATAGTCCTAATATCCTTCTGTGAAAGTTTTCTTCTTGTGTGCTTTGAATTCTGGGCAAAGGATACTTGGTCCAGTCCACTGTATCCAATATTCCTAGACAAACACATCCATTGTTAAACTGGACCTCTGCCTGGCAACTTGTTGATGACAGTATTTTCATCGGTGCTATGTTCCCAGTATTATTCAGACTGCCTAGAGATGAAGCCAAAAGATACAGTTACAATGGAATTCTAGCCAGGTTCAAGAAGCCTAAAGACTTTAGCAGTGGGGATGAAATATGAGGCTAGCTTAGGGTTTGTGTTTCACAAAAGAAGGATCAAGCAAAAATCCAATGGAGACTAAACTATAAGGAGCTCCTCCAGCCTCTCTGCATTACACAGGCAACAGGAGGAAAAAAAACCCAACCCTATCCATGCAACAGCTGTGCCCAGCTGGGGAGAGGCAAATGAAAGAATCTCCTCAAGTATCTGATAAAAAGAAAGTGGGATTTCAGGAAATCCACATGGTCAGACCTCAGTCCAGCTGTATTGTTGCTGGTTTTTTAAAAGTTACACTTCAGTTTTTAGAACCAACATGATCAAAAGAAAAGAATTAAGGGAGGTGAAGAAAGGTGACCAATGTCAATCTACCACACAAAACAGAAGTTCTTCTGGTTAGTCTGTTGCCTTGGATTGATCAATTTGTGGTCCCTTCTCATGAGCTAATTTGCTTCTACTTTGGTCCCATATTGACATGAGAAACTAAGTGTAAGTGATCATCTGTTCCTTCCATTCTTTCCATCCTTTCAAAGCACATGGGCCCCAGGCACATGATTTAATGCAGATTTCATTTGTATGGGACATCAGTGGCCTAGGAGCCACAACCAAGAGTACTGGCCACAGACTGCTATTATTTATTTGTTAGAAATAAACATAGGGGGGTTGCAGACTGCCAAAAATAGTGCAAATTGAGTCCACTTTTAGGGTTAGGGTTAGGGAATCATGGGAACTGTAGTTTATTGTGGCACCAGAGCTCTCTGACAGAGAAGGCTCAATGTCTCAGAAAAAAACCCACAATTCACATGATTCCCTAGCACTAACCCTAACCCTAAAAGTGGACTCAATTTGCACTATTTCTGGCAGTCTGCAACCCCCCTTAGTCCTCCTCTCTGCTTGACTGCAGGCCTCCAAGTCAGCTGGCACAGTAAAGCAAATTAACTCACAATAGATGTAACAAGATCACAAAAAGCTGTGGAACACCCTTAAAAATATGAGAGTGCCAAAATATTTGATTATCCTGATGAGGATAAGAGGCTACTGCTAGAACAGAATATGGAGAAACAAAATGGTTCCCAAATGGCAAAGGGGTAAGGCATATCAGGAAATGACATGGATGTGACCACAAGGTGGAGCTGTAGGATAAGAAATGCAAGCAGCTCAGCTCCATGGGCAGGTGTGTGTGTGTGTTAGTAATTGGAAATAGATACACCTGAGATGCCTGATGCAACAGGCATAGTTAACTTGTTGCTGTCTTTATTTGGCAAGCCAGAGCTCAAGGCAGTGTGCTGGGGTGAAGGAATTTTTCCTTCTCAGCCTGAAGTCTTTTGCAGAAGTCTCTCCAGAAACCTTCTCCTTAGCGTCCTGTCGACATGGAACAACTCTGCAGGTGGTCGTGGTGGACACAGCACATCTTTCTACACCCCAACAAGGCACCCTATTTGTTCAACTTGTATGCAGAAAATATCATACAAAGAACAGGATTAGATTCAGAAGAAGGAGGAGTGGAGACTAGAGAAAAGAACATCAACAACCCAAGATATGTATATGACACCATGCAAAAAACAACAAAGGAAAGTTAGGTAATTGTTAAGTAATGTAAGCTTTCTGCAGAAAACAGAAATAATGACCATGGAGGAGTCACATAAATTCAACATAGACAATGAAGAAATAGAAATAGTCAAAGATTTCCCATAGCTTGGATCCATCATTGACTAGAACAGAGATTGCAGTCAAGAAATCAGAAGATGATCAGCTATGAAATAACTAGACAATATCCTAAAGCAGGGACTGGCAACCTATGGCCCCCAGGCTGGTTCCGGCCCAGGTCGCCGGAGTTACCGGCCCAGGCAGACTCCTGCCGCCGCCGCTACCGCCACCACACTTTTTCCTGTCCGTGAGGCCACATGTGCCGCACCCACCATTTTGATTTTCAAAATGGTGGCCACGACGCATTTGCGCATGTGCAGGAGTACTGTGCATGCGCAAACGAGTCGTGGCCACCATTTTGAAAAATCAAAATGGTGGGTGCGGCATGAGCCACGGCTGCTGTGCCCATGCACATTGCGGCAGCAGTGCACGCGGCGGGGTCGCGCACGGCGGTGGAGGGTGCGCGCGTGTACGTGAGCGCGCATGCCTCCATTCCCCCCCCCTTGGCCCCGCAGAGACCTGGACTTTGGGGGACCAGCCCAGGTCTCCCAAAGGTTGCCTACCCCTGTCCTAAAGTACAAAGATATAAAGCTGAACACTAAAGTAATTATAGTCCAACCCATTGTATTCCCCATCACCATATACAATTGTGAGAGCTACTCAATGAAGAAAGCAGATGGAAAGAAAACTAATTTGGGATGTGGTGTTGGAGAAGAGTGCTGAGAATACCATGGGCAGCCAGAAAGTCAAACAAATGGGCACTAGAACAGATCAGGCCTGAGCTTTCCTTGGAAGCCAAGATGATCACATTGAGACTATTGTACTTTGGCCACATAATTGAGAAGACACAACTCAATGGAAAAGACAATAATGCTAGGAAAGGATAGCAGAAAGAAAGGGAGGTTGTGTACTAGATAGATAGACAGATAGATAGATAGAGGAGGCCATGACCCTGAGCCTGCAGGACCTGAGCAGAAGAGGTGAAGACAGGGGGGCTTGGAGATGTCTTACTCATAGGGTCACCATGAGTTTGACACAAAACCAACAACAGATGTAACAAGATCTAGCAACAATAGAAACCAGGAGGAGGATGAGGAGGATGAGGAGGAGAGTGCAAAAAATAATCCACTCTGAAAGAGTTTGATTTGGCAAGTGGGCCAGTCTAACATGTTTTGCATTCCAAAGCAAAGAAGATGAAACCTATCATTTCATATGAAAAGGTTATTGGAATGGTAGATGATTTCCTCCCCCCCCCCCTCAAAATACTGGCTGTGAGATGCTGTCCTCTATTGCATGTGAAGGCAGCAGACTAATGTAGAAGGTAAAATAGAGTCTTTTGGAATACAGCACTCTCCTTCAAAAACTTTCTGCATTCTCCCAGCATGTGCTGCCCAAATGTAACTGCCTTATTCTTCCCAGTTCCAATACCCTCAGAAAGGCTGGTTTATTTTCAGTGTGGTTAGGAAAGGCATTACCATTGCCCAGGTAAAGGTAGTTCATCCCACCCACATTTTTCAGTATGATCATTTCATCATGCACACTAGCCTTACTAGTAACATTGAACTTAATTGTTCTCAAGAAAGGTTGGGCTATTTCTTCTAGGGATGTGAGGAATGTGGCTTGGCTGAAGCAGTTGAGTCTCAACTGATGTTTTCAGAGACTTCAAAAACAGCCCTATAGAAAACACATTATATCAGGCAAATGGAGGAGAAGTCAAATCACCATTTACACTTAGTGGTCAGGTTTGTTCAGAAATGTGATTTTCCCTGTCTCATGTTCCAAAACATAGGCTAGCTGCACATTATGTGTAAATGGGCATATTCAATTATTGGCTCTGTTTATATCAAAGAAAGCCACTTATGGATGGAGCAACTGAGAGCAGTGTGAAGGAGATTATGATAATGGAGATGCTTAAACCTTTCTCCAGAAATCTTTCGCCCAGAAACCTTGACCAAAAGCAATGGAGCATTTCAAGGTGAGGTTTCATGGCCATTCCTTTAGTTCTTTTCAAGACAGATTTGGAAAATGAGCTTGGTAATGAAGATGGAAAGCAAGAGAGAAATAACCATCTGGTTGTAAGCAAAAGAATTCCTCTCCTGCTGAGATCAGACATAATTCAGGACCTAGCAAAGCAGCCACAGATGGTGGAAAGTGGGGAGGCAACAGACTTCAAAAAACAAAGTAAAACCAGTACGATACAGAGCAGATACTGGCACTATATTACATATCACAGTGGCCCAGGGGTAGCTTTTACACATCGTGCTATGTGGGAGTGAGTCTCAAACAGAAACTTCCTCTATTTATATCATATGAAATCTCCCCCAGTTACAAATATTTAGTCATTGTTTTGCATGTTACAGGTTCTTCAGTCATTGTTTTACATCATCCAGGATGATGTAATAGTCTTGAGTTTTGGACTAGAATTTAGGAAGACCAGGATTTGAATCCTTGCTCAGCCCTGAAAACCCACTGGTTGATCTTGGGCATTCCTGCAGTGGGCAGGCCTAAGTAATCAGGGAGGGTACCAAAGTAAAGTATGCAGGGTTAGAAGCAATTCATACTAATTTGCAGTGCCATCATAGTGGGGTGAAGGGGGTATGACCACACTAAGTGACACTAGTGATCCTCAAACATGTGCCTTTTGGCAGAAGCAGGCTGTGGCATTTACCTGTGTTGCATTAAAATGCTGAAGAGAGTGAGTGGGGTGAGGCTCAGTGGGAGGAGAAAGGAAAGGACTCAGATTTTTTTTTAAAAAAAATTCAAATTTCCAATTTAAAAAAAAAATTCTTTAAAAACATCACATTTTGCCAAATTTTCACTTTAAGCACATGAAATGATCTTTATGTAAATACATTTAGGCTCTGCATATGAGATTGTAATTTAAAAGTATAATTTTAATTGTGCTAGTTGTTTATGCAGAGCCTCTGAAGACAAGCCTAGGACCAACTGCCCTTCTCACCACCATCAGAGGAGGAGCCAGAGGCAGAGCATCTGAAGTCAAGCCTAGGACCAACTGTCCTTCTCACCACCATCAGAGGAGGAGCCAAAGGCAGAGCCTCTGAAGACAAGCCTAGGACCAACTGCCCTTCTCACCACCATCAGAGGAGGAGCCAGAGGCAGAGCCTCTAAAGGCAAGCCTAGGACCAACTGTCCTTTTCACCACCATCAGAGGAGGAGCCAGAGGCAGACCCTCTGAAGGCAAGCCTAGGACTGTTGTGGGGGAGAGGCTTGCGTACCCTAATGTAGTTTTGAGCTATGCTGCTGGTGGTATAATAGCCACCGATAGGGCTTCCCATGCCAGACAGGTCAAAACCGAATGGGTCTGACAAAGAACGTCAAAGAGCAGGATGGGCTCCCTGGCCTTATGGCAACCATCCTAAGAGAAGGAAAACTCTAATTCCAAACCCGGGCAGATGGTGCTCATCCAACCCTGTAAGGTCAACCATCTAAGAGAAGGAAACTCTAAACAAACCTACGATCCGAGGATCTCGTTGCTACCGTCCATGCTTGCAAGGCCATAGCAGATGAACCTTTGGTTTAAAGGGTGAGGCCAGTTCTGTGCACGCTGCGCTCCACCAGAAAAATCTATTGCACAGGCTCGAAGGACAAATCCAATCTTCGAAAAAGCCTGTAGCGATAGGTAAGGGACTAAACGGCAGGTGTAAAGATGCACTGGAAGCCGCAGACCCAACCCTGCATGCAGGCGGTTCAGGACTTTGGTCGCTTGAGGCTGATCCGGGAGATGACAGTCTTGTTCGCAGCATCCTGAATGACCAAGCAGCCTTTTTTAAGGAGAGCACTGCTCGCTCCATACGGAGAGGGGCCTAGAAAAGGTGGCCTAACGAAAGCTCATCCCCACCTACCCGGTTGGCTAGCCGCGGCCAACGGGCATCTTCTGATGCGGTCGAACAAAGACAAAGAAACAAAGGCACACACCGGCCTCCAATGGTGTAAATAAACTGACGCTTGCATGCTGGAACATCAGAACCATGCAAGACTCTGCAGATAGTGGACGTCCTGAGTGTCGCTCTGCTTTAATAGCCCATGAACTAGCACGACTTAATGTTGACATCGCTGCTCTGAGTGAAGTTCGTCTCCATGAGGAAGGCAGCCTTAATGAACACGGTGCCGGCTACACACTTTACTGGTCTGGCAAACCCAAAACTGAAAAACATCTTTCAGGAGTAGGCTTTATGATTAAAAACTCCATTGCCTCCAAACTCAAAACCTTGCCAACAGGTCACTCTGATCGCATTATCTCCTTATGCCTCCCACATGTTGTTCTCTTCAGTATATATGCCCCAACTATGCAAGCCGACCCTGTAGAGAAAGACAAATTCCACACAGACCTACGCCACCTTATACGAAATGTCCCTGTAGAAGATAAAATTATTATCCTTGGTGACTTCAATGCCAGAGTAGGAAAGAACTCCGAAGCCTGGAAAGGTGTTTTAGGCAAGCATGGTGTTGGAAATTGCAATGATAACGGATGCCTCCTGCTAGAGTTCTGTGCAGAACAACAGCTGACTATTACAAACACTATCTTTCAGCAGAAAGATAGCTTGAAGACAACCTGGATGCATCCCCGATCCAAACACTGGCACCTCATTGACTATGTTCTAGTCCGCCAGAGAAACATTCGCGATGTCCGTCATACTCGAGTGATGCCCAGTGCAGAATGCCAAACAGATCATCGCCTCGTAAGATGTAAACTAAATCTTCATCTCAAGCTCAAACCTAAGAAGGGTGGCATCTTAAAGAGGAGACTCCAAGTCAACAATCTTCAACAAGCTACCATGAGAGACAACTTCTAGGCAAATCTGCAATTAAAACTTGAAGACCACCCTACAGATCCTTCTCCTACAGTGCTTTGGCAACATATCAAAAACAGTATCCTCCAGTCTGCGGAAGAATCCCTCGGGTTCTCCCACAAGAAAAATCAAGACTGGTTTGATGAAAACAACCAAGAGATCCAGGAGCTGTTGGCAAAGAAGAGATCTGCTCACCAGTCATAACTCGCCCAACCAACTTGCCATGTAAGAAAAGCAGCTTTCCATCTCATGTGTAGTAAACTTCAACAAAAACTCCGAGACATTCAGAACAAGTGGTGGATCAATATAGCAGAAAAGACACAACACTGTGCAGATCTGGATGATCTTAGAGGTTTTTACGAAGTTCTTAAAACAGTGTTTGGACCTACTTATCAGGTCCAAAGCCCCCTATACAGTACAGATGGTCAAACACTAATTACTGATAAAGCCTCCATCCTGAATCGATGGGCTGAACATTTTCAAAGTCTCTTCAGTGCCAACCAAGTAGTCCAAGGCTCAGCTATCCAACATATGGTACAAAAACCGATGAAAAGTGAACTGGACATAGCTCCCACTTTGGAAGAGACCCTTAAGGCCATACAGCAGATGAAAAACGGCAAGGCAGCTGGGATTGATGGAATCCCACCTGAAGTTTGGAAACATGGAGGTCATGTACTCCATGCTAAATTCCACAAACTCCTTGTGAGTTGCTGGGAAAAAGGGGAACTGCCATCAGATCTCCGAGATGCAGTCATCATCACCCTGTACAAGAAAAAAGGAGCAAAATCCTATTGCTCAAACTATCGAGGTATAACACTGCTCTCTATTGCTGGAAAAATCCTTGCAAGGATACTCCTGAACAGATTAATTCCTGCTATTGCAGAAGAACTCCTTCCTGAAAGTCAGTGTGGCTTCAGAGCCAATAGGAGTACTACAGATATGGTATTTGCCCTTAGACAACTGCAAGAGAAATGTAGAGAGCAGAACAAGGGACTCTATGTAACATTTGTCGACCTCACCAAAGCCTTCGACACTGTGAGTAGAAAAGGTCTATGGCAGATCCTGGAAAGACTAGGATGCCCCCCCAAATTCCTCAAAATGATTATCTTGCTACATGAGGGCCAGCATGGTCAAGTCAGATACGGCGATGCTCTTTCAGAGCCCTTTCTAATAACTAATGGAGTGAAGCAAGGTTGTGTTCTTGCTCCAACTTTATTTACAATCTTCTTCAGCATGATGCTCCAAAGGGCTACAGTAGAGCTCAAAGAAGAAGACGGCATCTATATACGTTACCGTGTTGATGGTAACTTGTTTAACTTAAGCCGTCTGAGGGCTCGCACTAAGACTCTAAACTATCTAGTCCGTGAGCTGCTCTTTGCTGACGATGCTGCCCTTGTTGCCCATACAGAAGCAGCTCTGCAGCGGCTAACATCCTGCAGAAATGTTTGGGCTGGAAGTCAACCTGAAGAAAACGGAAGTTCTCTACCAGCCTGCACCACAGGACAAACACCACGATCCCCACATTGTTGTAGGCAAATCTGTGCTTAAGTCCGTTCAGCAGTTCACCTACCTGGGAAGCATAATCTCCTCAGACGCCAAGATTGACAAAGAGATCGATCACAGATTAGCAAAGGCATACAGCACATTTGGAAGACTTTACAAAAGAGTCTGGAGTAACAAACACCTGAGGCGGAGCACAAAAACCAGTGTGTATAGAGCAATTGTACTGTCTATTCTCCTTTACGGGTCTGAAACATGGGTCACCTATCGCCAACACTTATGACTCCTCGAACGCTTTCATCAGCGCTGTATATGCACAATCTTAAATATACACTGGACTGACTATGTGACGAATGTTACTGTCCTTGAGCAAGCAGGGATCACCAGCATTGAGGCCATGCTATTGAAAATGCAGCTGCGCTGGGCAGGGCATGTTTCTAGGATGGAGGACCATTGCCTCCCAAAAATAGTACTTGCCACGGGTCAGCGTAAGAGGGGCGCTCCAAAAAAGCGATACAAGGACTCCCTGAAACAACATCTCAGCCTCGGCCAAATTGATCACAAACAGTGGTCCACCCTGGCCTCACATCGGGAGGCATGGAGATGCACCATCCACAATGCTGCAGCCTTATTTGAGAAGTCACGCCGAACAAGTCTCGAAGAGAAATGACAACGCAGAAAGAATCACAACCCCGAAACATCACCCAAGGAGATCTTCTGCTGTGCTTTCTGCAACCGGACTTGTTTATCTCGGATTGGCCTTTTTAGTCATCAGCGCGCTTGCAAAAAGTGTGGGATGAGTCCTTCCTGAATCTTTGTTTGCGAAGAAAAGCCAGAGAGAGATTACCATTACATTCAGTTATATATGGGAATTACAATTAAAAGTAACATTAGTACAAAAATCATTACTAAGGATTCCATATGGTGTAGTATAGGAGGAAGTTAATGAGTTACCACACTGGGTGACACCAACCCTAGTGATGGCATTGCTAATTTGAACATTTTCCCAACCAGCATTCAAATCACAGCTTATTTCTAAGTGTGTCTACTCAGGAGGAAGCTCCAGTGCAACAGAGTTCTGGGCTTCCAGAGCTCAGCTCCATGCAACAGCTTCTAATTATTAGAATAATAATAATAATAATAATAATAATAATAAATAAATAAATAAATAAAATTTATTTCTATCCCGTCCCTCTGCAATGCAATTGGCGCGGCTTACAACAGTAAAAACATCAAAAAATAATTCCAATTCCAAACCCTCCACCCCTTAAAAAAAATAAACTAGAACCATTTAAAAACATTAGATAAAAGAAGGTATAAAACCAGACATCACAGATAAACAACATAATCAGCAGCAGCATCAAAGGGAGAAAAGTTATCAGACTCTTTGGGCTGGAATAGTTATACAGGAAAGTTCTGCTGGAAGAGATCCATCTTAACAGCCTTCTTGAAGATGTCTAAGGTAAAAATAAGACAGATCTTGTCCGGCAGGCCATTCCATAATCAGGGAGCGGAAGCAGAAAAGGCCCTCTGGGAGATTACCGGCAGCCTAGTTTTTATTGGCTGTAATAAATTCCTCCCAGAGGACCGGAGTGCATGGGGTGGATCATATGGAAGGAGGCAGTCCCGGAGATAGGTTGGACGCAAGTCATAAGCAACACCTTGTACTGTGCCCGGAAACTAAGGGGCAGCCAGTGGAGAGATTTCAGTACAGATGTAATATGCTCTCTTCTGGAAGTACCAGAAACCAACCTGGCTGCCATGTTCTGAACAAGTTGGAGTTTCCAAGTCAAGCACAAGGGTAGCCCCATTACAGAAATCAAGATGGGAGGTTATGAGTGCGTGTACCACAGTTTCAAGATCCTTAGATTCCAGGAAAGGGCGCAGCTGGCATATCAGCCGAAGCTGATAACAGGCACTCCTGACTGTTGCATTTACCTGATTTGTCATCTGAAGTGATGGATCCAGGAGCACCCCCAGACTGTGGACACAGTCCCTGAAGGAGAGTGTGACTCCTTCCAGGACTGGAAGATGTACTCCCAAACCTGGTCTTGGGCCTGTTACTGTTAGTACCTCCGTTTTGTCTGGATTCAGTCTCAATCTGTTTTTCCTCATCCAGTCCATTACGGCTTAAAGACAATCATTGAGAGGAGAGACTCCATCTGAAGTCGAAGCTGAAGACCGCGACATGGAGAAATATATCTGGGTGTCATCAGCATACTGATGACACCGTGCTCCATTAGGTGGAGTTTTGAATGCATAGGCATATTCATAAAGTCAATCACTGGTGAGTTGGAATACCACTGATGACATACATGCATGTAAGCAGGTGTTGCAAAGGATGTATTCATCACCTCCTTACACAATGTTTGCTCCCTTCACAGCTTTAAAGAGACTCCATTTTAAATGCCATGGCAACATCCTGTAGAATTCTGGTGTTTTATATTATGGAAAAGCCACTCTGCAATTCTGCAACCAGGCAGAGAACTGATTTCACTCTCTGATATCTCCAGCAAGTAACTGAACAAGTGGGAGTGTGACCTCAGCTGTCTTCATGTGGTGGTTCTAGGGTACATTCCCACTTCTGCTCTAGAAACCATCTATCTGGGCTGCCACCACCCACTTATTTTAACTCAATGAGAAGTTACAGTGGAACGTGTGCTTCTTCCACCTCTGACATTTCAGAGGCTTTCCCTCCCTTCCCATTGTGGGAGATGAGGATCTTATGTGCATGCATGCACACACACACACACACACACACTGAGCAAAAGCATATGAAAAAGTGTGGGAAGGAGTTCTTTAAAGGAACCTTTATTCTTTTTTCTTTTTTTTTAAATAAATTTAAATAGTTTTATTGATTAAAAAAACAACAACCCAAAATATACAATCATAAATTAGTACATTACATATAAAGTCACTATCTTATAGTCAAAGCATTATTGTGTATCATGAATAACATTACAGTACGATAGTAACACTTTAAGAAAATTAAAAAAGACTTCCATCATTTGGTTTGTCCTGTCAAATAGCCTGATATACTGACTTCTTAAACATTGTTCCAGATTGTTGTGTCATTCAGTATTGTATCAACCCTTATTAACTTGTTACATTTTACTACTTATCTATAATTACCAATAAATCTTATTATTTTCCAAATCCTATATATATATAAAAGAAAACTTGATTGTTTCATTTCAAACCAACAGCTTCTATAGTGAGATTTATACAAATCTAACACATTCCATTTTATATAAACTGAAAACCGTGACAAAGATTATTAATCATTTTCTGAACCCTTTTTGATTGAGCAAATTAGTCACCACATTCCATTCACACTTGATTTTTTCATAGCTGAGCCCTCTAAAAAAAGAGGCTTTCTAGGCAGTTTCTGCCAGGAAAGGAGACAGAGAAGGAGGCTTTCCAGGCCAGTTCCTGCTAGGAAAGAGGAAGAAAGCAGTTTCCAGGCAGCCATCTTGAGAGGGTAAGTTTTTAAATTCTTTTTAAAAATTCTTGGGGAGAGTGTGACTGTTACTCAGTGGGTGGGGCTTTGTTGAGTCACATTTGCAAGTCAATAGGGGGTGGGCTAGGCAGTTAGCTCTATACAACTGCTCCCAGAGGCCAGTTTCAGGTCAATTTTGGCCAGGACAGGGGAAGGAGGAGGAGGAGGCTCTCCAGGCCAGTTTCTAACAGAAAGGAGAAAGAGAAAGAGGCTTTCTAGGCAGTTTCTGCCAGGAAAGGAGACAGAGAAGGAGGCTTTCCAGGCCAGTTCCTGCTAGGAAAGAGGAAGAAAGCAGTTTCCAGGCAGCCATCTTGAGAGGGTAAGTTTTTAAATTCTTTTTAAAAACTCTTGGGGAGAGTGTGACTGTTACTCAGCGGGTGGGGCTTTGTTGAGTCACATTTGCAAGTCAATAGGGGGTGGGCTAGGCAGTTAGCTCTATACAACTGCTCCCAGAGGCCAGTTTCGGGTCAGTTTTGGCCAGGACAGGGGAAGGAGGAGGAGGAGGCTCTCCAGGCCAGTTTCTAACAGAAAGGAGAAAGAGAAAGAGGCTTTCTAGACAGTTCTGCCAGGAAAGGAGACAGAGAAGAAGGCCAGTTCCTGCTAGGAAAGAGGAGAAAGCAGTTTCCAGACAGCCATCTTGAGTGGGTAAGTTTTAAAATTCTTTTTAAAAACACTTGGGGGGAGTGTGACTGTGACTCAGCGGATGGGGCTCTGTTGAGTGGCATTTGCAAGTCAATAGGGGGTGGGCTACGCAGTTAGCTCTACAACTGCTGCCAGAGGCCAGTTTCAGGTCAGTTTCGGCCAGGACAGGGGAAGGAGGAAGAGGAGGCTCTCCAGGCCAGTTTCTAACAGAAAGGAGAAAGAGAAAGAGGCTTTCTAGGTAGCTCTGCCAGGAAAGGAGACAGAGAAGAAGGCCAGTTCCTGCTAGGAAAGAGGAGAAAGCAGTTTCCAGACAGCTTGCGGCTACAGAATCAATTTCAAGCTCTTACTCTTAGCAAGGAGGACGCAGAAGAGCAGCATGGACAGATTCCAGAGACAGAGCAGGGGACCCAGGGAGTTCCACCACAGGGAACAGTCACTGCTAAGCCTTGGAGGAGGCGTGTGGTCATGGTGGGGGACTCCTTGCGGAGGGGGACAGAAGCAGTGATTTGTGGGCCTGACAAGATGTCTCGAGTGGTGTGTTGTCTCCCTGGGGCAAAGATCCGAGATGTGACAGAGAGGCTGACAAGACTGGTCAGGCCTACTGACCAATACCCCTTCCTTTTGGTCCATGTGGGAACGAATGACACAGCAAGACACAGCCCTCAGAATATCAAAAGGGATTACGAGGCTCTAGGTAAGAAGCTGAAAGAAGTGGAGGCACAGATTGTCATCTCGTCTCTTCTGCCAGTTCAAGGGCATGGTCCAGGAAGAGAGAGCCCTGGTGGCGCAGTGGTTAAATGCCTGTACTGCAGCCACTCACTCATAGACCACAAGGTTGCGAGTTCAATACCAGCCAGGGCTGAGGCTTGACTCAGGCCTGCATCCTTCCGAGGTCGCTAAAATGAGTACCCAACTGTTGGGGGGCAATCAGCTCACAATTGTAAACCGCTTAGACATCCCATAGCGTGATATGAAGCGGTATATAAATAAGCTGCTTTCCTTTTGCTTTTGCTTTGAGAGGAAGATGGCAGATGTCAACAATTGGCTCTGCAGATGGTGTCGTCGAGAACAATTTGGATTCTTGGATCATGGGCTGCGGTTCCATGAGGGCGGACTCCTGGCAAGGGATGGGCTGCATCTCACACCAGTTGGAAGAAATGTTTTTGCCAGCGGTCTCAAGAATTTGATCAGGAGAGCTTTAAACTGAACTGTGTGGGGAAGGGAGACAACGTCCTGGAAGACAAAAGGACTGGAGAAAATAGTCAAACTGTCATAGAGGAAACAAGGCAAACAGTACAGGGACCCAACAGTGGGAGGCAAAAAAACATGCACAGGCAGCAAGTAAAGGGGACACATGGTCTTAGATGTCTCTACACTAATGCACAGAGCATGGGAAATAAGGAAGATGAACTTGAACTGCTAGCACAACAAAGCAAATATGATATAATAGGCATCACTGAAACCTGGTGGGATGAGTCTCATGATTGGAAGGTAGAAATACAGGGGTATAACCTTTTCAAGAGAAACAGGCCAGACAGGAGAGGAGGAGGAATAGCATTATATGTCAGAGATATTTATACCAGTGAAGAAATCCAGGACAACAATCCTGGAAGCCAAGTGGAGAGCATTTGGATAAAAATTAAAGGGGAAGGAAACAACAGGGATGTTATTGTGGGAGTCTACTACAGACCCCCGACTCAGGCAGAAGAATTGGATGATGCCTTTCTAGAACAGATGACCACACACTCAGAAAGGAGAAATCTAGTAGTGCTGGGTGACTTCAACTATCCTGATATTTGCTGGAAGTCAAACTCAGCAAAATCTTCAAGGTCTAGCAAATTCCTCACTTGCCTTGAAGACAATTTCATTGTCCAAAAGGTGGAAGAGGCAACAAGGGAGTCAGCTATTTTGGATCTGATCCTAACTAACAGGGAAGACCTAGTTAATGGGGTGCAAGTGGTTGGATCCTTAGGCTGGAGTGATCATGTTCTCCTGGAGTTTATTATACAGTGGAAAGGAGAAGCCAGGCATAGTCAGACACACATTCTAGACTTTAGGAAAGCTGATTTTACTAAACTTAGAGAAATACTGAGGGTGATCCCATGGACAGGAATACTGAAAGAGAAGGGAGTTCAAGACGGATGGGAGTTTCTCAAAAGGGAGATACGGAAGGCACAATTTCAAACAGTTCCAATGAGGAAGAAAAATGGGAGGTGTCTCAAGAAACCAGGATGGATGACTAAGGAACTTGCAACTGAACTATGTTTTAAACAGAACATGTATAAGAAATGGAAAAATGGGGAAATCACCAAAGAAGAATTCAAACAAATAGCTAGCACGTGTAGGGGTAAAGTCAGAAAAGCTAAAGCGCAGAATGAACTCAGGCTTGCTAGAGAGGTCAAGAACAATAAAAAGGGCTTTTTTGGGTATGTCAGCAGCAAAAGGAAAAAGAAGGAAATGGTAGGGCCACTGTGTGGAGAAGATGGCAAAAAGTGAACAGGGGACAGAGAAAAGGCAGAATTACTCAACACTTTCTTTGCTTCAGTCTTCTCAGAAAAGGCAAAGGGTGCTCAACCTAAGTATAATGGAGGAGAGGACAGAATAGGAGAATTTCAGCACAGAATAAGTAAAGAGATAGTACAGAAACATCTGGTTAATCTAAATGAATATAAGTCTCCAGGACCAGATGAATTACATCCAAGGGTATTAAAAGAACTGGCAAATGTAATATTGGAACCACTGGCAATAATCTTTGAGAATTCCTGGAAAACAGGAGAGCTCCCAGCAGACTGGAGGAGGGCAAATGTTGGCCCCATCTTCAAAAAGGGGAAAAAAGAGGATCCAAACAATTATCGTCCAGTTAGTCTGACATCAATACCAGGAAAGATTCTGGAGCAGATCATTAAACAGAGAGTCTGTGAACATCTGGAAGTTAATTTCATAATCACAAAAAGTCAACATGGGTTTCAGAGAAACAGGTCATGCCAGACAAATCTGATCTCTTTTTTTTGATAAAATTACCAGCTTGGTAGATGAAGGGAATGCTGTGGATATAGTATATCTTGATTTCAGTAAGGCCTTTGACAAGGTTCCCCATGACATTCTTTCAAGCAAGTTGGTAAAATGTGGGCTAGACAAAGTAACTGTTACATGGATTTGTAATTGGTTGACTGGTCGAACCCAAAGGGTGCTCAACAATGGCTCCTTTTCAACTTGGAAAGAAGTGACCAGTGGGGTGCCACAGGGCTCTGTCCTGGGCCCAGTGCTATTCAATATCTTTATTAATGACTTGGATGATGGTATTGGGGGCATAGTTATCAAATTTGCAGATGACACCAAATTAGGAGGAGTAGCTAATACCCCAGAGGAAAGGATCAAAATTCAAAATGACTTGAACAGACTAGAAAGTTGGGCCAAAGCTAACAAAATGAAATTCAACATGGAGAAATGTAAGGTACTGCACTTAGGGCGGAAAAATGAAAAGTACAGATATACGATGGGGAACACCTGGCTGAATGAGACTACGTGTGAAAGGGATCTAGGAATCCAGGTGGACCACAAGTTGAACATGAGTCAACAGTGCGATGCAGCAGCTAAAAAGGCCAATGCAATTTTAGGCTGCATCAGTAGATGCATAGTGTCTAGATCAAGAGAAGTAATAGTGCCACTCTATTCTGCTTTGGTCAGGCCTCACCTGGAATACTGTGTCCAGTTCTGGGTACCACAATTCAAAAAGGATGTGGAGAAACTGGAGCGTGTCCAAAGGAGGGTAACTAAAATGGTGAAGGGTCTGGAAACCAAGCCCTATGAGGAACGACTTAGGGAGCTGGGGATGTTTAGCCTGGAGAAGAGAAGGCTGAGAGGTGATATGATAGCTGTGTTTAAATATTTGAAGGGATGTCATATCGAGGAGGGAACAAGTTTGTTTTCTGCTGCTCCAGAGACTAGGACCCGAAACAATGGATGCAAGCTGCAAGAAAAGAGATTCCACCTCAACATTAGGAGGAACTTCCTGACAGTAAGGGCGGTTCGACAGTGGAACACACTCCCTCGGAGAGTAGTGGAGTCTCCTTCCTTGGAGGTCTTTAAGCAGAGGCTGGATGGCCATCTGTCGGGGATGCTTTGATTGGGAGTTCCTGCATGGCAGGGGGTTGGACTGGATGGCCCTTGTGGTCTCTTCCAACTCTATGATTCTATGATTCTAATTAAGCAGGTGAGCTTATCCATTTCCATAAAGTCTGTCCTTTTAGTTATCCATTCCGGAAGGGTTGGGACATGGTTCGATTTCCATTTGGAGGCGTATAACATCCTAGCTGCCGAAAGAGAATAAAAATTTTTTTCCATATATTTTTTTCTAGACTGTCATCTATACAGATACCTAACAAGAACAACTGGGTTTCAAAGTTTAAATTATAATTTAAGATTTCACTTAGAGAGTGTCTAATCATCAACCAAAATTTCTTGGCTTTTTCACATTCCCACCATAAGTGATAAAATGTACCCGTCTTTTCCTTGCGTTTCCAACAGGAATTTGAATATGATTTGTTAACTTTAGACAATTGGATGGGAGTCAAATACCAATGGTAGAACATTTTGAAAAAGTTCTCTTTTATAGTAGAATTTAAAGTGTATTTTATTCTTTTCTTCCAACACTTCTCCCATTGGTCCAAGTCTATGGTGTGTCCAAATTTGTTTGCCCATTTTAACATGTTAGGTTTTATTAGTTCAGATTCAAATTCCATAGTTTGCAATAATCTATAAATTTTGGATATTTTGTGTTTATCAATTGATCATATTATTTCTTTGAATTGTGCATTTAATACTCCAATTGTTCTTGTTTTTTTATCCAAAGAAAGAGATTCCACCAATGTGTTCCACTGTTGAACAGCTCTTACTGACAGGAAGTTCCTCCTAATGTTGAGGTGGAATCTCTTTGCCTGTAGTTTGAATCCATTAATCTGAGCTGCAGCAAGCAAGCTAGCTCCATCCTCAATATGATATCTGTTCAAATATCTAAGCATGGCTATCATATCACCTCTTAACCTCTTCTCCAGGCTAAACATACACAGCTCCCTAAGTAACTCCTCATAGGGCATGATTTCCAGACCTCTCACCAGTTTGGTTGCCCTCTATTGTTCTCTGTTGGAGATCATTTGCAAAAACAACACAGAATTTCAACATCTCATTGTCAATATGTAAGTACTAGTCTGTCTTTATTTTTTATGATCTAAGATGGCCCCAAGTCATGCTCTCTCAGCCTCAGAGGAAGACAATGGCAAAGTCCCTCTCAACAAATTCTGACAAGAAAACCCTGCAATAGTGTTGCATTAGGGTCATCAAAAGTCAGAAATGACTTGAAGGCATGCAACAACAAAAGTTAATTGCAACCTCTTGCTATTTACTTGCTCAGCTTAGTACTGGGGCAATAAAAAAATCCCATCATCCTTGTGTGAGAGATGAAAGATTTTAATTTTTTCATACTTCACTGCAGGGAGAACAGTAAATATAAGCTTGAACAGTAAAGAATGAGAAGAATTTTGGACAGCTATTTCCATTCCTAGTAGTGGCTTCATGGACAGGGGACAAGCCAGTGGAGTCAATTAGGCATTAGCCTGGCTGGCCTATGTCAACATTGGTGCAGCATTACACAGATTCAGTCTGGTGCATGAGGCCACTATCTGGGATCAGTATGAAGCATAATGCTCTGAACTGTCCTGAGATTTCAGCCAGTCTAGATAAGCTTCACAACAGGCAGAAAAAGGACTCCTGCTAAAAAACCCTCTCTTACCAGAGCTTGCTTGAGCAAGAGAAGGGGAACATTAGGCAGCCACTTTTCAATTGACAGGAGAATGTAAACTCATCAAATCCAGTAGTTGCTTACCAGTAACTGGGTTTTGAGGGCTTTTCACAGTTCCTATGTTGCTCCTAAACTAAAGTCTATGTAGGAATCCTCAATATGTAGCAGTTATGGATGAATAACTCTAGGTTACATGTTGATAACTGCCCAACTTCATTCCAGGAGGCTCAGTTTTGATTCTCCCCACAGTTGCACCTTTAAAATTTGAATTAATGAAAAAATTCATTAATTTTGTTAACTTCTTAGGAAGGACAAACCAAATGAAATTCTCAAGGGATATGGCTATTTCCCAGAATGGGGAATACCTGTTTACCACATAACAAAAACCAGTGTGAGGTAGTAGTCAGAGTTTTCAACTAGGACTCCAGCAAGCATGATTCAAAGGATAAAACTTAGGGGCCTGTAACAAAGGATGTAAAGGACAAAACCAAGGAAAATAATGCAAAAGAACTTATAAAATTTAAGTAGGTATTACCCAGAAAGGTTGGGTGAATAAAGAGAGAACTAGTAAATCATGGATGTATGATATGTGGGGAAGGCGACCATGCACAAGCAGGGCTAAGAAATGTAGACATGTCAGAAATGATGAAAAAGCAAAGCAAAGCAAATGGTGACTGTGTTAGAGGTTATTATAGCCTTTAACTTGAATATGATAACTTTGCCTGCTTTTCACCCAGAAAAGCTGATGAACAACACAGATATCTTATTCAGATCCTTCAAAGCATGATTCATCTCAGCACTTCTTTGAAGGGGAAGTGCTAAAGAGCTGCCACCACCACCATTTCCCTGCCCAGGCATTCAAAAAGTTCAGAAGTGGCACTATGGCAAGGAGAGTAGAGAGCATCTGTGCTTCTTTTAGGTGTTCCTGGGATAGACTAAGCTCTTGCCTTTCATCATTCTACTCACAGAAAGATGGTTCCTTTTTTAATGAGTGTAAAAGTACAATACTTTGACCATTGGATAAGTTGATCCAGATTTTTGGGGTCAATTTCTAGACTTATACATGAGCAGTGGTATCACTAGGGGATGCGACCCACACCAAGTGACACTTTAAGTGGGGCAACACCACTGCTCTTCAAATTTCTGTTTGGGTAGAAATAGACTCACCTGTTTCCATTTAAAATGGTGTAAGAGATGGGATGAGTGGGGTGAGGCTCACTGAGAGCAGAAAGGAAAGGCCCCAGATTTTTTAAAATTTCCAAATTTTTATTTTTTGAATTTTTTTAAAAATAATTTTTTTATTCTTTTAAAATTTTCTTTTAAAAATAACATTTTTTCAAATGTTCACTTTAAGTACATGAAACTATACATATGTAAATACATTTAGACTGTGCATATGATACTGCAATTTAAAGGTTTAATCTTAATTTTGCTAGTTCCTTATGTCACAACTACTACTATTAGATTCAGTGATATATGGAAATTTTGATTTATGAGTAACATTAGTACAACATTAGTACAACGTTACTAAGGATTCTGTATGGTGTGGTATGGGAGGAAGTTAATGGAGGGGTTGACACCATAAGTTGCTGTACTGGGTGACACCAACCCTAGTGATGCCAGTGTAAATGAGTATATACAGTAAGTGAAACTTCTAAAAGCTAAGCCCTCAAACCCTGCTGACTTGCTGGGCCTGTATCTCAGTTTTACTGTCTTCCACATTCTATTTTTATACCTCAAATTCTTTCTGTTGTATTATGAAATGATCTTCAAATTTCAGAAAGATTTTATTGAAGGAACTTTCCAACTTCTTTCACCCATTCCTACTTGAAACAACACATTAAGGAGAAATATATATATCTGATTTGTCATGGTTCATTTGTATGTAGACATGAGTTATACCAGCAAATTAGTGTCAAAACATTTTCCTTAACCAAAACGACCTTATGGAAATGTCTGCCAAAACTTCTTACACCAAAGGTTTGATAACAGTAAATATTCCTTCATGTTGTGATATCTTGTTCTCCCTTGCCACTGCTTCTCAGCTGACCTGCTAATGGAAACCTCTTCACTGGAAGATAAACATCTCTCATATCTCACTGATCTTATTGAGACCATGTGCTGATAGAGCCAAGTGGGGTCAGGTAACTGGGCTGCATTTCTAGATTGCACATTGTTAGCAGACAGTTAAAAGGAGAAACTTCAATCTGATTTTGGAAGAAGGCAGATGTGCTCCAAAGTGCCAATATTTATTTTATATGCTGCTTGCTGCAGATGTGAATTCCACAGAGTAAGATTCATTGTGGGTACCTTGGAGTGGGTTGCACAATAGCAATAGCAGTAGCAATAGCAAGTACATTTCTATACTGCTTTTCAGTGCACATGAGCACTCCCTAAGTGGTTTACAATTTGTAAGCTAATTGCCCCCAACAAGCTGGGTACTCATTTTAGCTACCTAAGGAAGGATGCCAGGCTGAGTTGACCCTGAACCCCTGGCTGGTATTGAACCCACAGCCTTGTGGTTTCTGAGTGATTGGCTGCAGTACAGGCATTTAACCACTGCGCCACCAGGGCTCCTAAGCTGATAGAGTAAAGGTAACCATCTACATTTATTGTTGAAATTATAGAGTCTTAGAGCTGGAAGGGGTCACAAGGGCCATCTAATCCAACCTCCTGTCATATAGGAATACACAACTAAAGTGCTCCTGAAAGATGCCCATCCATCCTCTGCTCAAAGATCTCAAAAAAATGGAAAGTCCACCACCTTTGGAGGTAGGTTTTTCCACTGATGAGCAGCTCTTATAATCAAGAAGCTCTTTCTAAAATTTAAGTGGAATCTTTTTTCTTGTAATTCGTATCTAGTGGTTTGTGTTCTAGTCTCTGGAGCAGCAGAAAACTAGCTTGCTCAATCTTGGACATATCTCTTTAGCTATTTAAGGATGGTTGTCATACTACCTCTCAATATTCTCTTCTCCAAGCTAAACATATCCAGTTCGCAAAGTCATTTCTTATAAGGCTTGGATTCCAAACTATTGATCTTCTTGGTCACCCTTCTCTGGACACATTCCAGCTTGTCAATATCCTTGAGCTGTGCTGCCCAGAACTGTACACAGTATTCTAGTTTAGGTTTGACAAAGTAGCATAGAATTGCACTACTACTTCCCTCCATCTGGGAACTATGCTCTGTTGATGCAGCCCAGAACTGCATTGGGGGTTTTGTGGGGGTGGGGGGGTGGATGTGGCAGGTGCATCACACTATCATGTTTAGCTTGTGGTGTACAAAGGGCAGAGACTCTTCTGTTTAGGATGGCTGTGTGCATATGTGCCTTCAAGCCACCTGTTGACTTATGGTGACCCCATGAATTGCATAGGCTTTTTTTTAAAGGTGAGGAATACTCAGTAATGGTTTTGTCATTTCTTTCCTCTGAAATGTTGCCAACAGCACCTGGCACTCACTGGAGGTCTCCCATCTAAGTACCAATCAGGCTGATCATGCTTAGTTTCCAAGATCAGATGGGATCTAGTTTCTTTGGGGTATTTAGAATGGCTAGTTCACCTTTATTTGACACAGTGACTTCAGTGGTGCAGTTAGGCAATTTAAGAATTTGAACTTAAAGGTATTACTAGGATGTGCTTGGAATCATATTGTGAAAAACTGGAGGTGTTTAGCTTCGAGAAGGGAATACCGAGAGGTAGTATGATAGCAAAAACACAATTTCTCCCAAAACACAATTTCTCTCTTGTGTGTCCCCTTGAAATTTAAAGCTGTAGGAGAGTTCCCAACCACAAAAAGTGTGCTTCACACTACACTCTTATAGTGCTGCTATTCCACTTTTACTAATCTGGCTGCCTTCTGTTGCATTCTGAGGTTTGTAGATTAGTGAGGCCTAAGACCTCTCTGGCTGAGAATTCTAAATGCTTTCCCCTAAACTGCACATCCCAGAAGGCAGCAAATAGAATAGCAGCACTATAAAAGTGTAATGCAGTAATCTCCATGACAAAAAACAATGAAGTGTGCAGTAGACAGGGCCAGCTCTAGGCCTGAGCAGATGCATGGTAAATCCCACTTTTGTGATCTTTTTTGAAAGTGAGCACAAGATATAATTTCTAAACTATTTCATCCTCTCATATGGACATTTCACTTTGCTTTTAAAGAAAATGAGCATTAGTTCACAGCATGCTCTGTTAGGAAGGATCTAATTAGGGGAATTTACAATTAGTTCAGTTTTCAAGAGTGGGGCCCTAACAACACCTCACGAGACCAGAGTACCTATATGTATACCAGAGGACTAAGAGATCCCACAATGGATGACGTTGAGACAAGCTTCTTCAATTAAGGTCTAAATATTTATTAACAGGGAAAACTGCATACACACAAATACAGCGCGTAGATGCTGACTTCCAAAGGCTTATCTGGGATCCACTGTGGATGTGGATGATGGTAATGATGATGCACAGCTGCCGAAATGGGGGAAAGGGATGGCTGAGGGAGCTATGATCAGAGCACAGACTGATGTGGAGCCAAGCTGCACTCCAAAGATAGCACATGGGGTCTAAAAATCTAGCAGTTTATATAGGCAATATCTTGCTCCTAGCTATAGACTTGATGGCTTGGCTGAAGCCAGGACAAAGGCGCTGATGGCCTTGGCTTTGTTAAGCCAAGGTGTGAGGATGACCTAAACAATGCACTTGGGTCTTGACACAATCAAGGAAGGGACGCTAGAGAAAAAGGGTGCAGTTAATTCTGATCACTGCCCCAAAGACTCAGGACAAACAAGTGTTATGTTGACTTTTGGGATAATGGTCTTTCCCCTTTAGCAACTCCCAAACCTGTCTGGTAGGGAATTTTCCAGGTGTTTGAGCAGCCCCTCCCTATGCCTACTTGACCTGCCATCTAGAGGATTATGGCTGACATCCCACAGATATCAGTTTGGGGTCATAGAGGGAACTCCATATGTGGCCCAAAATTGTATTAATTTCATCTTTGAAAGCTCCTTCAGTTTGAACATCCTGAAGTGTTCTGCACAGGAAAAAAGCTTCCCTTCACAGGAAACAATATTTGCTGTGCAGAAAATGGGGGACAGAGATTGCACAGGAACCTGCTTCTGTACAAAAAAAGTTTTGTGCATCCCCCGCAACCCCCCCACATGTTTTCTACACAGAATAACATTACACGATAATAATCCATCTTTATTGGCCAACCAAAATGCACAATATACTTGTTGCATGCTTTCGAAGCTCCATGGGCTTCTTCATCAGGCAAGATGTTACAAACGAAACAGGAGAAAAACAACTGGAGATGTTAGTCAGATGCCTACATGTTGTTTCAGTCTTTAGTTAAGATGGTATATGGTGGGGAGAATATCTTTTGCAGGGAGGCTCCTCCTTCTTCTGGCCTGTGACTGTAGGGAGATTTGCAAAGTCCAGGAAATTTAAAATCTATTTGCATCTCAACAGGGATAACTTTTTTTGCAATACAATATGTCTCCATTCAAGTGAGGTCACAGGCCTCTTTGTGGCAGAATAATAGTGTGATTATTCTACTTTAATTGCCATGATGGGATTGGTTGTTTAGGGCAGGGCATTTAGAATTCTCAGCCATAGCCCTCCAGTGGCTTCACAAACTACAGAACCCAGGACTCCATAGGATAGAACCACGGCAGTTAAAGTGGAAAGGTGCTGTACTGTAGTGTTTATGTGCTCCTGTTTTTTCCCCCTTCTCCCCTTTCCCCTCTGGGGAAAATGCATGGCCAGCTTCACAAACCTCATTATCCCAATTGGGAGAGCAAGCAACGTGGAAAAGGAAGCTCTGCTATTGCCAGTCAGTGACTCATGGAACTGGTTATTGGAGATTCCTGATGTTAGATCTATGACTTGGGAGTTAAGTGTTATAAGCAACAACAATAACCGGATCCTATTGGTTAGTCCTACCCAGAGTAGAACAATTGTGGAAAAGGCAGGAAAATAGGGTGCAATACCATTTAAGATGAACTTTGTCCAAATAGTAATGAAAAAGTGACATGCCATAATTATTTACATTTGTGTGGTAATAGTTTGAGGGCGAGTGGGTCTTGTTACACTGAGTTACTTAACAAACTCATTTTTACAAGTAAGTTTCCAAGTTCTGCTCTGATCTATGACTGGAGATAGTAGATACTTCTGTCTGTGTTAACCTGTAGGCAGTGGTAATTGGTTGCTTCCATGTCATCAGGGCAGTGAATCTGCTTCAGGTTTTAATACAAAATTTAAAGATGTTGTATCCTATGCTCAAAATAGGTTCAGCACATTAGCTTTTTCCTTTAAATTTCAGAGTAAAACATAGATTTGGTACCCCACTAACATTGATGGCACCAGCCACCATGGAGTCCACAGCTCAGGGTTTTGAAAGAACACTTCTCTTTTGCATAGAAGAGCATTACAATGTTTGGAGATCCTTTTAGATCAGGGGTAGGCAACCTTTTTGAGCCGGGGGCCAGGTTGCTGTCCCTCAGACAATTGGGGGGCCGAAGCACCAAAAATAAATAAATAAATATATTAATTTTTTTAAAAAAAGGCCTTGGGGGCCACATCCGGCCCCTGGGCCTTAGGTTGCCTACCCCTGTTCTAGATGCTAGAAGGCAAGCTCAAAGATTTTTATTCCTTTCTAAAGCCTTCTTGAAGTATGTATAATTTCAACTTCAGCAAAGGATGAAACTCTTTACTGCTGAGATCCCATTTATGATGGCAGGAGACTCACATGCTCTCTCCGTAGAGAGTTCTGGAATGAGGTGGGGCCAGTTGTTGATAAAACTGTAAAGCTGTCAGTGCTACTGTAATTTGTCAGATTTAGCTAGTGCTAAATCACTCAGGTTCAAGCTATTTTGAATGAGCAGATTTTCCATCTTCGTTTTGCTGCAGGGCATTTCCCCCTCTGGCTTGTGCAATTAAAGAGTGTATTAAGTCATTCAAAGGCCCATTCCAGTGTTTCCATCTTACCACCCATCAGGGAATGACATAACATGTCCCTCAGGGGAATTAATCACAGGAGAAACACCAGCATTGACTAGGACCAGCTTGCAACATAAATTTCAGGTGTCTTTTGTTTTAAACACTGACACCCTCTAAAGATATCTATCCATTACAACCACAAAGTGGAGCCTAGTGTTTTCTTTCAAATAACATCCCCACACCTCCCTTCATTTCAAGTTTCAGGGCTTCAGAGGAGAGTTTCTGGGGAAAATGAAGCTGCTATTCATCTCTTCCCTTTCCCCAGAAACTCTCCTCAGAAGCCCTGAAACTTCAGAATTTCTAAGGGTGGTTCCTAGCTCCATAAGTAATATGGAGATTTTCTGTGCTCGCCATTGGCTGTGGAATACAGCAGAGGACTATTGGGCCATGCAACAGTTAGACAGTGTGAAGCCTCTGCATCATGAAGCAACAGCCTTGCAGAAATGAATGGAACCTGGCAGTCAAAGCTGAGTCCCATCTGGGTGCCAGGAATTGTGCCAGAGAGACAGAACTAAAGAATCAACTGGAACACACTTGGACAAGGAAAGTATATGTTGCTCAATGTTCCAACTAAAACAAGAAATCTTTTATAGCCATTCCTTTAAAAAAAAAAAGTTCTACCTAATTAGCATACCTTTCCTGGTTCACCAAACACCCACACTGGATGGCTAGGAGGGAACTACCAACTGATAATGCAGGCAGAGGCAGTGAATTACAAAAAGCTTGTAAGCATCCTTGTCTGTGAGAGTCCATCAAGAGAAAGGCATGAGTCAAGCAGTCCAAGTCAAGGAAGGCAACAGGAATGAAGATCAACATAGTCCAAACGTGTTGGCCAGGATACAGACAAATTACTTCCAGCAACTCATTAGGCTAACTCAGCTCTTAAATAGCCTGACACCAGCTGGTTCTAATCAGAGCTTGCTTGCTTGCTGCTTAGCCTGCAGTTTGGACTCAGATGGGACTCAGCTTTGACTGCCAGGTTCCATCTTTTGTTGGATCCTTTTGTTCCTCCTCCTTGATTGAGGACTTGACCCTAGCTGTGTCCTCTGTCTCATCAGCAGGTGAGTCTTGCTGCAAATCCACAGAATGAACTGGCTGAAACTCTTCAGCAGGGAGGGCTGGCTGCTCTGCAACAGGGAGAGATGCAGTCTGTTCCCCATCTGGAAGACTTGCCTGGGTCCCTTCTTCAGCCTCCTCATCAGACTCTTCCTTCAGGTCGAGTCCTGCAACTCCT
This sequence comes from Phrynosoma blainvillii, assembly GCA_026167975.1. NCBI lineage: Eukaryota > Metazoa > Chordata > Lepidosauria > Squamata > Phrynosomatidae > Phrynosoma > Phrynosoma blainvillii. Next base: position 17,306,967 of record JANUYF010000006.1, read on the forward strand.
GGCCCATGACAATATCCTCCAACTTTTCATAGGCAAAAATTGAGACACAAATGACCAAGCAACACCAGAATGTGGTCAACTTGGCAAAAATTATTAAGGAGGGGGATCAGACAAACTAGGAGAGGCTGCAGCAGGTTGCTTTTGCTCAAGTCTACTGAAAAGGGCAAGATTCCTACTTTCTCCTCTCCCCATTGCTGGGTTAAATAAAAGGAAAGCAGGGAAGGGGCCAGCCTAGCCTCCCATGGAAGAGTGTTCCAAAGGGCAGGAGCAGCCACCAAGAAAGCCTATGATGATGGCAAGACCAAGAGAAAACCTTCCCCTGTAGATATTACAACCCATCCAGGTTGGCATGGGGAGATAGGAGCTTTCAGATAGCCTGAACCTAAGCCATACCGGGCTTTAAAGGTAATAACCAGCACTTTAAATTATGTCTGGAAACAGAGGTGCCAACTGGGGAGGTATGGTGGTGTGAGTTGCATCAAGTCACATGTGTGTGCGCGGGCTGACACCATTGGTTTCCAAACATCTGACCTTTTAGTACAAACGGGCTGTAGCATTTGCTTGAATCTCTAAAATGCTGGAGCTGGGCCTTCCGGTTCGGTCAGAGTGAGTGAAAGAAGATCAAAGCAGATCGCTGTCCCCCTAACAAATAATAAAAATGGATATTTTGGGGGTATATCAAAACAACCCAACAAGTGGGACCCCAGGACCTAACGGACCCCAAGTAGAGCCATTTTTGTGAAAAACCAGCAAGGATTAAGCAGATCTGCGCTAGGAAACTTGCAAAGGCCTGGAAGTTAGTGATCCACGCCGGGCAACAACATGGCTAAGCAGCAATCTTTAGGAAGAACAAGGAGGCTGGAGCTAACAGTCTACTGAAGCAGCAAATAAGCCACCAAACCATCCAAGAAACACAAGAAAAGGAAGGTGATATTATTATATACTCGAAAAGCATATCTTCTAGTGGCTCTAATTTCTCTCTCAATGTTTTTCTACATTCTTTGATGGTCAAAAGCTAACTACAATTTTTTTACTCTTCACTTTTTTATTATTTTTATTCCAGTTTCCAACTCCATATTACATAAATTAACATTCCAGAAACAATAATCCTCACTCTCCTAAATCCAGTTACCCTCCCATTCATTCCTTCTTTCATTCTCCCATTCATTCTTCACACTTAGACATATATTTAACTTCCTGTTTCCATTTAGCCATGTGATTTATGATTTCTCTTCTTGTGCTGTCATTTTTCTTACATTCCATTCATCTTCACTCACCCCCATTTTTTGTTTTAAATATTGCTTATAAGAGATCTGTTTTTAGAGAGTCTGTGAACATCAGGAAGGTAATTTCATAATCACAAAAAGTCAACATGGGTTTCAGAGAAACAAGTCATGCCAGACAAATCTGATCCTGTTTTTAAAAAATATAAAATTACCAGCTTGGTAGATGAAGGGAATGCTGTGGATATAGTATATCTTGATTTCAGTAAGGCCTTTGACAAGGTTCCCCATGCCATTCTTGCAAACAAGCTGGTAAAATGTGGGCTAGACAAAGTAACTGTTATATGGATTTGTAATTGGTTGACTGGTCAAACCCAAAGGGTGCTGAACAATGGCTCCTTTTCAACCTGGAAAGAAGTGACCAGTGGGGTGCCATAGGGCTCTGTCCTGGGCCCAGTGCTATTCAATATCTTTATTAATGACTTGGATGACAGTATTGGGGGCATAGTTATCAAATTTGCAGACAACACCAAATAAGGAGGAGTAGCTAATACCTCAGAGAACAGGATCAAAATTCAAAATGACTTGAACAGACTAGAAAGCTGGGCCAAAGCTAACAAAATGAAATTCAACATGTAAGGTACTGCACTTAGAGTGGAAAAACGAAAAGCACAGATATATGATGGGGGACATCTGGCTGAATGAGACTATGGGCCTTTGCAGACTGTTCCTGCATGGCAGGGGGTTGGACTGGATGGCCCTTGTGGTCTCTTCCAACTCTATGATTCTATGATTCTATGATCTATCACTACACTCTGTTTCCATTATTACTTTTTCATTTCCCTTTTTCTTTTATTGTCCTATATCATGTCTTTTATTTTTGCTTCTTATTTCCCTTGGGTAATTTCGCATAATGTAGTTACATCTTTCCAATCATCTTCATAATCTTTTGTTGTTTTATTGCTAAAAAATAGTTATTCTGTCTATTTACAACATTTCCATTAACTTAGGGCCTTTGCAGACTGCTAGAAATAGTACAAATTGAGTCCACTTGAAGGGTTAGGGTTAGGGTTAGGGAATCATGGGAACTGTATTTTATTGTGGCACCAGAGCTCTCTGACAGAGAAGGCTCAATGTCTCAGAAAAACAACAATTCCCATGATTCCCTAGCACTAACCCTAACCCTTAAAGTGGACTCAATTTGCACTATTTCTGGCAGTTTGCAAAGGCCCTTAATTATCTACTCTTCTATTCCTGGTGGCTCTTTATATTTCTATTTTTTCACTTCCATAATTCTAGCTGCTGTTACCATATGTAGCAAGATCCTACATAGTTTTTTTTTCTGTTTGAACATCTATTTCATGTAGCATATTTAACAAATAAAGTTCTGATGACATTACCAGCTTTATTTTCAATGTTTCTACTATCTTTTTCTATATGGCTTTCCAGAACTTCTTTCCTTTTTTGCACAGCTAGCACACATGATAGAGGGTGCCATTATCTTTCTAGTACTTCCAACAAATATTTTTCATATTCTTGTTAATTTTGTGACAATTGGGTTGGGTATATACCATTGTAAAATTTTTTATAATAATCTTCTTTCGAGGGGGAGTGGTAATGGCGGCGCGAAAGGTTGTGCTCTCACGAAGCTGGTGAGAGACAATCGCGGATCGGGAGATTTGGGGTCCTTCCCGAGGCTGTTATTGGCAGAGAAGGGAAGGGACGAGTACCCCCCCGGTAAAGGGGGTCCGGAGGAGCTCGTCGGAGACCCTGTGCCAGCACCGAAGGCTCTGAAAAAGAACGGAGGAGAAAGTGAAAGGAAGCGAAAGCTTTCCTTTTGGCAAGAGCAGCGGAGGAGACGGAGGTTGCTGAGCGGTCGGAGAGCAATTCACAACCCCCGACCCGCACCCTGGAGGGTAAAAGTGCCGCCACCACTTTTTAACTATATCAAATTAGACTGGCGAATTTTGATTCGAACCAAAAAAGAAGACATCTAAGAGAAAGGGTAAGAAAAGGAGCTTTCCCATCTGGGACAAAGACATTGCCTTTGTAAAGACATTAAGCTGGAGCGGAAACCGGACTGTGCTGAGTGGAGCTCCAGACATTCTTATTCATGTTCTGATACATGGAACTGTTATATTAGACAAATATACAATACATTGGGATATGTGGGACAATTGCCATTATAACTATTATTAAGATTTATTTTGGACTAATTCTCCAACTTATTTTGAAGATTGAAGCTTTGATGAGAGATAGAACTGATGTGGAAAACAATTTGGACTGGACTGAGAGTGCGAAACCTGGACTGAATTGAGAGTGGGAAATTATGTTGATTTTGGTTTTTTTTTTTTTTTTTTTTTTTTTTTTTTTTAAGGAAGAAAATTGAAGAAGCAAATTGGAAAGTTGAGACTATATTCTATAGTATATTATATTATTCTAAGGACTAAAAACAAAACAAAACAAACAAAACAAAAAAAAACCCTGATCTGAAGACTTGAGAAAGAAAGAAGGGCCTCTGACAAAAGAGGAGTTAAAATGACTGAACGACGTTAAAGAAAAAAACTGAAATGGATGAATAGGGACATTTAGGATAAGAAAAGATCATTATAGAGACTTACTTACTTACTTAGAGACTTACTTATAGAGACTTACTTATCCCAAGAAAAACCATTTATCAGGGAATAAGGTAGAAGGGAAAGGGATTATTTAAGATACAATTATAAGTGTTAAGATTATTATACCAAACTGACTGAGATAGATAGATAGAATATAGAGTGAATATAGATAGATAAGAAAGATTTGTTATATGTAAAGATAGTATTTATGTGTTTCATTTATTCCAGTTTAACTATTTTATATAATATACATTTAAACCTATAAAGATAGATAGATATTGTGAATTTATAAGATAGGTAGTTATAGGTAGATATTGTGATTTTATCATAAGTTTGAATGATTAGTTTCTTAAGGCTATCTTTTTCCCCCTCTTCCTTGGCTGTTAAGCTGTGATCCCTCCCTCCCTTTCTCTTTTGGAAAAATACTGGGGGTAATTGTTTATTGTTTATCTTAAATCACAGGTGCTGGAGATTCACTATCTAGACAGCGAGGAAACATTTGTCCTTGAAGTAGGCAAAGGAAAAAAAAAGGGATTGGAGGAATTTGGAGGCAACTTATGTACATTCATATTTTGTATGATAAGTGGATTTGTGGGATATTCAATAGGTATATTTAAATTAAGGATAGTATAGTAAAATATAAGGACAAGGATAGTTTTAATAATTATATCATTAAGTAGAATAAAGAGGAGAGATATTAGGGAAAGGGGAAGACTATAAATACCTGTTTAGAGGGGAAAGAGAAAGAGATCTTAGAAAAAGAACAAAGTAACATATACTAAAATTTGTATAACAGGTTTTGGCTAATATTCAAAATTGAGACAAATAATTCAGAATAAATATTATTAATATAAAACCAATTAGAAAAAAGGGGGGAAAGAAAAAAGAAAGGAAAGAAGAAAGGGAAACAATAAAGAAAAGGGAGGAGGAGAAAATAAAATCTTTGGAGGAAATAAAAATATATAAAAATATATAATTAAATAAATAAAAAATAAAAAATTAAATTAAATTAAATTAAATTAAATTAAATTAAATCAAAATAATAGGAAATTAAATAGATAGATAAGAAAACAGGAAAATAAACAGATAGATAAGAAAAGGATAAGAATTAAAATAGACAAATAAATAAATAAAAAAAAAAAAAAAGGAAAAGGATTAAAAATTTAAAATTTAAAGATTAAAGGAATTAAACTAAATTAAATTAATATTGAAGGAAATCATAGGTATAACCAAGTAGAAAAGGAAGATAGAAAGGGGATAAAAGAAAAAAAAGAAAAAAGAAAAAAAAATAAACAAAAAAAAAATAAATAAAAATAAAATAAAAAGGTGGGTAGAGGTCGGACGTGAAGAGTTAAATAAGATAGGAAAATACTAAAGTACGGAGGATTTAACGGACTAGGTAAACAAAACAACAATAACAATCTTAACAACAACAACAAACTTAACAATAATATAGTAATAAATAAATAAATCAAGGTACAAATGATAACAAGGAAGACAATGGCACAATCGGCACAAACGTTACAGTTACAAGTTCGAAGGAAATCAATAGACCAACAGAGTAAAAGCATAGACCCTTATGCAGGATTTATGGAGGAATTGAGGAAAATGCGAAGAGACATAACTAGGGAGATGAAGGAAATGAAAGATGAAATAAAAGCGGAATTAAGGAAAGAATTAGATGTAATTAGTCGAAAACTGGATCAAGTTACGGAAGATGTCCATCAAATAAAGGTGAACGTCCAAGAGCTTCAAACAAAAACAGGATCTCTAGATAAAAGGACATCCACACTGGAACACGCCGTCGAAAAGGAATCCACAAATAAACTAGTAGCAGAAATTAGAAATAGAGCTAAATGTATAAAAATTCGAGGCTTGTCGGAAATCAGGGATGAAGATTTGTATAATAGGATTACACCTGCCCTTGCTGAATTTATAGACTGGAATATGGAACAGTTAGATTTGGAAATAGATAAAATATATCGAGTTAATTCAAGAACGGCGCGAGAAAGGAAACTGCCAAGAGATGTGGTAGTTTATTTTGTACGAGAAAGGGTCAAAGATCTATGCCTTCAACAAAGTTACAGGAAGAAACTTACGATAGAGAATGAAGAGTTAAGAATTTTCCGGGATATCCCACAGGAGGTGTTGAATAAAAGAAAGGAATACAACTTTTTAACACAAATTTTAAGAAAAAAAGGAATACCGTATAAATGGGAGAAACTAGAAGGTTTGTCTTTAAGATATAACCAACAAAGATACGTACTGAACACTGTACACAAGGCAAAAAGATTTTTTACTAAGATACAGAAGAGACTTTGAAAATACATCTCCCAGAAGAGAGCCTAGAGAAACACCTCCTAGAAGTGAGAACAGAAAAACAAGTAAAGATACAAAAAAGAAAAAGGAAGAGTCAGAATTTAAAAAAAAGAAAAGACAGAAGCAACAAGAAGAGAAAGAAGAAGAAGAGGAGGATGGGGAAGAGGAAGAAGAAGAGGAGGAGGAAGAAAGATTAGAGCAAGCGGGAATACTTGATACAAAAATAGAAAAAGTAAAAAAGGCTAAGAGAGAAACAGAAGAAGGGGAAGAGAGTGAAGGTGAAGCATCTGAACAAGAACTTTCAGAAGACGATTAAAAAACAAAAATTTTAAAACAAAATAAAATAAAAAAGTAGGGGAAAAGGAAAAGGAAAAAAAAAAACTATGCATGACAAAATAATATCGTGGAATGTCAAAGGAATGAACTCACCTTTTAAAAGAAGGAAAGTGTTTCATTACTTAGAGAAACAGAAGGCAAAAATTCTTTGTTTGCAGGAGACCCATATAAGGCAAAAAGATATTAGACTGCTTAAAAATCCAAAATTGGGAACCCTTTACGTATCGAGTCATGAGAAAAAGAAAAAAGGAGTAGCAATATATGTAGATAAACAATATCAATCCAGAGAATTATTTAAAGATAAAGAGGGACGATTCATAGGAGTTCAAATTCAAATGCAAGAAATAAATGTTACATTAGTAGGTGTTTATGCACCATCTGATAGCCAAAAGATATTTTTTAATAGACTTAAAGAACGGATAAAAGAAGAAGAATTCAAAGATCTGATACTGGTTGGAGACTGGAACGGCGTTATAGAACCACACTTAGATAGATCCACACAACCTAAAAATAAGCAGGGTAAACTACCTAAAATATTTTTTGAAATGCTAGACGAGTTAGCATTGATAGATATATGGAGGCTAAAACATCCTAAAGAGAAAGACTATACTTTCTACTCAGAAACTCATCATTCCTGGTCCAGACTGGATATGTTTTTGGTTTCCAAAACATTATGTAAAAGAATTGGTAAGACAGAAATTTTATCCAAGATTACTTCAGATCACAACCCAATAGGAATAAAGTTAATTGGAAGAAGATCAGAATACAATTGGAAATTAAAGGAAAGTTTACTATTAGATGAAAATATTTTAGGAAAGGCCAAAGAAAGGTTGACAAACTATTTTAATGAAAATCTGGATAAGGGAACCCCGATAGAAATTGTATGGGAAGCATCTAAAGCGGTAATGCGGGGGTTCTTTATTCAGAAAGAAAGTGAAAAGAGGAGATTACAAAAAGAAAAAGAATCCAAATTAATGATGGAAATTCAGAATAAGGAGGATGAACTTAAAGGAAACCCTAACAATAAGGAAATAAAAGAGGAGATAAAAGTATTGAGAAAACAACTAGACAAGGAATTAACTTATGAATTAGAAAGAAAATTAAAAATAATAAAACAGAAACATTTTGAACACTCAAATAAATCGGGAAAATGGCTGGCGCAAAGATTAAGGAAAGAATATGAAAGGAAACTTATTCTGAAAATAGAGGATAAAAAAGAAATATACACTAACCCAGACAAAATTAAACAGATATTTTATGAATACTTTTCAGAACTATATAGGGGGGAAAAAATAAAAGAAGAGGAAAAAGTGCATATGGAAGAATATTTAGATAAGGAAGAAATTCCAAAAATTTCTGAAACTCAGAAGCAGGCCTTAAATGCTCCGATCTCCATGATGGAGGTCACAGAAGCAATTAGGAGACAAAAATTAGGGAAGGCACCCGGACCGGATGGGTTCACGGCAATATATTATAAATATCTTGAACAGGAATTAGCAATACCCCTTTTAAGAACAATAACAGAAACAATTAAAGGAAAAAAGCCAAAATCTTGGGAAGATGCCCTAATCGTTTTAATACCAAAAGAAGGGAAAGATACATTGGAAACAAAAAATTATAGGCCCATATCACTCTTAAATTTAGATTATAAGATTTTTGTTTCAATTTTGGCGAATAGATTCAAAAGTATATTAAAAGATTGGATTCAGGAAGACCAGGCAGGATTTCTGCCAAATAGATATCAAAAAAACAACATAAGAGTCGTATTGAATCTTTGGGAATATTATGAAAAGAATAACGATAAAAAATTGGCTGCAATATTCTTGGACGCTGAAAAAGCGTTTGATAATGTGACCTGGGAATTTATGATAGGGGTATTAAACAAAATGGGGGTAGGAGAAAAATTTCTAAATTGGATTAAACTAATATATATGGAACAATCTGCCCAGATTATAGTGAATGCGGAAAAAACAAAGAAATTTCACATTACGAAAGGGACAAGGCAAGGATGCCCTCTATCCCCCTTACTGTTTATAGCAGTATTAGAAATTTTATTGAGAAAAATAAGGAAAGAAGAGGGGATATCAGGGCCGAAAATTAAAGGATACAATTTCAAACTTAGAGCATACGCGGACGATTTAGTAGTATTTTTGGAAAAGCCAAAAGAAAGCCTCAATAATCTATTACAAATATTAAATGAATTTGGAAACTGGTCTGGTTTTAAGATAAATAAAGATAAAACAGTAATAATTACAAAAAATATGAACAAAAAAGAAGAAGTAGAATTGGAACAAAAATCAAACTTTAAGATCCAAACAAAGGTAAAATATTTGGGAATTTGGATTTCTAAGAAGAATACTGAATTATTTGAGAATAATTATCAAAAGACTTGGAATAAAATAAAAGAAGATTTGATTAGATGGAACAAATTGGATTTATCACTTTTAGGAAGAATAGCGACACTTAAAATGAATATACTTCCAAGGATGATGTTCCTCTTTCAAAATTTACCAATAATAACTAACGAAAATGTTTTCAAAAATTGGAACAAAGAATTGGCAAATTTTATATGGGCAGGGAAGAAACCTAGGATTAAATGGAAAGATATGCAAGATCTAAAGGAAAGAGGAGGACTAGGTATGCCAAATTTCCAAATTTATTATCATGCTTGTTGCCTAATGTGGATAAGAGATTGGATTCTACTGGAAAACAAAAAACTATTAGCATTAGAAGGATTTAATGCTCGATTTGGTTTTCATGCATACCTATGGTATCAGAAAGTTAAAGTACACAAAGATTTTCTACACCATTATATAAGAAAACCGTTATTAAAAAGCTGGATGAAATATAAAAGCAAATTGTATTCAAAAATTCCACTATGGGTATCAAGCCAAGAGGCATTTTTAAATGAAAATAGTTTGGATATAGATAGATGGGTAACATATAGGGGATTGTTAAAGAAGGAAAATGATCGGATACGGATAAAAACCAGGGAGGAATTACTTGAGGAAGGAATAAGATGTCATTGGTTCCCACATCGCCAATTAACAGAGAGGTTTAAAACTGATCAGAGATTAGAAGGGTTTGAAGAAGATCAATCAGATTTTGATGAAGTGCTACAAGTGGACTGTAAAAAAGTAATAAATAAGATTTATAGAATACTATTAAAACTGGACCAGGAACAAGAAATAATAAAAGACAATATGAACAAATGGGCACAAAATTTTGGTGAAACAATTAGACTGGAGGACTGGGAGAAAGTGTGGAATAAATATCTAAAGTTTACATATAGCTGTACTTTAAAAGAAAATTTCTATAAGTTATATTTCAGATGGTACTTAACGCCCGAACGTATTGCTAAAATAACAAAGAATACAAAAAACCTATGCTGGAAATGCGAACAAACTAAAGGGACACTATACCATGTATGGTGGCACTGTCCAGTAATAAAAACTTTTTGGAAGGAAATACACAAAAAAATAGAATACTGTTTAGAAATTAGATTTCCCATGAATCCCAAATTGTATCTTCTAAATATGGTACAAATATTAGATAAGCATATAGAACAAAAATATTGGAGAATTATACTTTATATGATAACTGCAGCCAGACTGCTAATAGCTAAGAATTGGAAATTAAAAGAGGCCCCTTTACTTAGGGAGTGGCTATATAAATTATTTGACATGTATCAGATGGACATATTAACTCATAAACTTAAGGACAAAGCTGATAATAAATGTAAGGAAGAATGGAAAATGGTAGATAAATTGTGGGTAGAGAAATGGGGTAAAGATATAATGAAATAGAAGAATTGAATTGTAGGAAGCTTTAAATTTCAGATAAAGAAATAACTGAAATCTAGAAAATGAAAATAGTCATAAAAAAAAAACAAATACAAAATAAAAATAATGGTAGAAGAAGGTAATGTAACATTTGAGAGGGAAACATTTCAGGGGAAAAAAGAATCAAATAAAGAGCTAAGGAAGATATTACCTAAATATCTTAGAGGGGTTATAGGGGGGTATAAAGGATAGGAAGGGAAAAAGAAGAAAGAAGGAAGGAAGGAAGGAAGGAAGGAAGGAAGGAAGGAAGGAAGAAAGAAAGAAAGAGTAAGAGAGCAGATTGGAAAGGAGGAGAAAGAAGATAAAAGAGGGGGAATGAATTGTAGTAAAGAAGGAAGAAATGGAAGGCATACAGGTAAAAAGAGTAGGAAGAAGGTGTGAAAGATTTAAAAGTTCAAAAATTAAAAAAAAGAGAGAGAGAGAGAAAGAGGAATAAAAGAAAAGGAAAAAATTAAAGAAGGGAAAAGAATGTGAAGAAGGTAAGAGAAAGTGAAGAAGGTTGGTGTATGTAGGGAAAGACTAAGGGAAGAGGCTAGAAAGGAGCTTGGAAGAGAGTATCTAGAGAAAAGGATATAAGGAAGGAGAGAGAGAAAAAGGAAGAGATAGAAGGATAGAATAGACTGAAGAGAGGGAGAGAGGAAGAAGAAAGGAAGAGAAAGGACTAAGAGAAGAGAGAAAAGAGGAAAGAGAAAGAAAGAGTTATTAGAAAATGGGGGGAGGAAGGAGAACATAAGAAGGAATATGGGAAGTATAACATCTATCCCACTCTGAATATTAACCTGCGATGCCATATTTAAATAAGCTCTCTTACGATTACTCTTATCATTTAAAATATTACTTTTGTTATAAGATAATTGATAACAATGGAATTACTAAAATTGAGAATATGTCATAGGTCATATTAAGATGTAAAAGACAAACCATGTAAATAAATGTAAAATAATATATTATACATTATATAAGAAGAAGAAGAAGAAAAGAAGAAAGAAGAAGGAAATGGAGTAAGAAGAAGAATATATTGATGGAAAAGAGGGGGGAAAAGAAGGACTTTAAAAGCAACAAGAAAGAAAAGAAAAGAAAAAACAGATGGGTGTGCAATTTGATACCAGGATTGTGTAAGAATGGTCCATTATGTACATATCAGTTTGGCTTTCTGTTTTGGTTTTTGTTTTTTGGATTTGTTAAGAATGGAAAATAATAAAAAAATAATAATAATAATAATAATAATCTTCTTTCAAATCCATACATTTTGTGAATTTTAAATTTTTATTCCAAGCTTTTGACAATTGTGATAATGTTATTGAATGGTCCATGTTTGATCATATTCGTTTTTAGTGTTTCTTCTTGTATTTGAAAATTAATTAATAACTTACACAATTTTGTTATTTACTCTTTATTTCCTGACTGTAGTAGTAAATCCAATTGTTTTTTCTCTTTCTATGTTCCAATTTTTTGTCTTTTAAAATTCTCCTTCAGTTGATGATATAGGAACCAATGTAATTGAATTCTGACTGAGTTCTTCCTTTGATTTTATTTAATATTCCCCTTCTTCTGTTTTTAATATATCCCTGTATATTAGCCACCGGTTCTTATATAAATTCTCTCTTTTATGGAAGGTCTCATGTGTGGAGGCCCATAGTGGAATTTTGGGGCATAAATGTTTTTTGTACTTTAACCAAATTCTTAATAAAGATTTCCTCAGATGATTTTCAAATTCTTTATTAGACTGAAGTTTATGGTAACAGAGGAATGCATGCCAGCCAAAGTGTAGATTACTACCTTCCAGCTGTAACATTCTCTTGTATTCTAATTTAATCCAGTGTTTTACCCACATCATGGCACACTCATGGTAATAAACTTTCATGTTTGGTAGTCCTAGTCCACCTCTTTCTTTCCTGGTCTGTAGAGACTTTAGTTTTATCCTCAGTTTTCTATATTGCCAAATAAATTTTGATATTTCTTTTCCCCATTGTTTAAAAGGTTTGTCATTTGTTATTATTGAGAGATTCTGAAATAAATATAGTAATTTGAGTAGAAATAAATATAGTAATTTGGGTACAATGTTCATCATCTGTATCCTGACTATCCTTCCCATCATTGATAGGTTCAGTTTGAACCACTTTTTAAAAGTTCTCTCTTAATTCCATTCCATATCTTGCTATAATTATTGTCATATAATTCTGAATGTTTACTTGTAATTATTATACTTCACTTGTTTTTCTATTTTGTACTCTGTTATTTCTTCTAATTTCTTTTCCTCCTTTTTTGTCAGATTTTCCATAATGATATTGTTCTCTGTTTTATTGACTCTAAATCCCGATATTTCTCCAAGTTCCTGTCATATTTCTATCAGTTTCTCTGCACTTTGGTTGGGATCATCCAAAAAAACCATATTGAATGCTCTTAACATACTTTTTCTTTTATTTCCAATCCTTTAATTGATGGTTCTTTCTTATCTTCTTTGCTAGAACTTCTAAGATAATTATAAAAAGGAGTGGGGATAATGGGCAACCTTGCCACGTTCCTTTATTTATTCCTAAGGTTTTGGTTTTTCCACATTTATTATAATCTGTGCATTTGGGTTTTCATATATACTGTTAATTTGCTTTTTCAATTTATTCCCCTAGTTCATCTCCATTAAGACCTCTTTCATAAATTTGCTTCTGATGTTATTGAAGGCCTTTTGTGCATCCAGGAATATAATTCCCAACTTCTTTTTGTTACGTTTGTTACAATATTCCATAATATTTAAAACAGTTCTTATCTTTTCTGTTAGTTGTCTACCTTTAGTTGCTTACCTGGTATAAAAACTGTTTGATCTTCATATACCCATTCTCTTACTATTTTGTTCAATCTCTCTGATAGTATTGTTGCATATCTTTTATAATCTACATTAGGCAAAGATATTGGTCTATAATTGGCTACATCAGGGACCGGCAACCTACGGCCCAGGGGCCAGTTAAGGCCCCGGGCCCCGGACTTACCGGCCCAGGCCATAGGTTGCCACTGTTGCTGCCACCGCGCGCTGCCACCGCTGCCGCGCGCCTCTGTCGGGGCGTGTTTCCGGCCGCACTTGCTGCGGCCGCCATTTTGGAAGTCAAAATGGCGGCCGCGACACGTTTGCGCATGTGCAGTACTCAATTGGTTAAGTGTGTCCATAAACTTGTTGAAGGGGGGAGGTATGTGGTGAACAGAGGTCCAGCTGGCCAATCAGGAGGCAGCTGAGAGCAAGCCAATGGGAGTTCAGCTGGGAGTAGCATAAAAGCCCAGGCTGACAGTTAGAGCGGAGAAGAAGATTTGGGCTAGAGGGTGTGTTGGGAAAGTTAAGCCAATGAGAGGGCTGTGTTTAAGGTGTTCCTGAGGGAACTGAATTTTAGGGAGATAGAGTTTAGAAAGGGTAAACTCTGAACACACACAGAGCTCTGGAAGAGAGAGTTACTGTGGTGTTCTCTCCAGTTAGATATTATCAGCTAGTGGGGTTGAGGTACTGTGATTAAATTCGTAACATATGTTATAAGTCTGTAACTAAGAAAGATTATAATAGCAAGTCCTGAAACAAGTTGCCTTTATTGCATGTTGATGTAAAATAAACATTTCTTTTTTTATTCCAACATCACTTGGCCTCTATTTTAGTCACAAAACACGCTACCAATATTTTGTTGTTCTGGAGGTGGGACTAGACTAAAAAGGCAGTGTGAGTCCCTGACACTTTATTAGTTGGTAGTAGTGGGGATATCAAGTTCCCAAAGTACAGCCAACTAGAATTAGAGTGGAAAAGCAGTAAGGTGGCAGTCGTGTGCACCACATAGATTGGCAACTATCCAAGGGAGGCAAATTTGCTGTGACCACCACCAGAATCCCAGTTGAAGATATCATTGCCCAGGTTGAATCTGCCCTCCACCATTTCCTGGAGGAAGAAGTGGAAGAGATAAGAGGAGAAACAGCAAGAATTCTATATAAAGCAAAACCATCACCCCAACAGCATAACCAAAAAAGAAAGAAAAGCCATCAAGGATCTCAATTCGGATACAGAAATCATCATTCTCTCAGCAGACAAAGGCAATGTCATGGTAATCATGGAAACAGAACAACACAAACAAAACATCAATGATCTTCTGCATCCTGCAACATACAGAAAACTGAAACAGGACCCAACCAACAAAATCAACAAGAAAACAAACACCTTGATCAAGAACTCCTCAATTCAGCCAATCACACACCAAAGTTTATGAAAATCTGAGGTTCTCCCACCTGGACTATGTGGACTTCCCAAGATCCACAAGGATTCCATTCCACTCTGACCCATAGTGAGCACCACTGGATGGGGGGATATGTGGGGGGAACATATGACCTGGCCAAATTTCTGGTCACACAAGTACAAAACCATATAGGGAAACCACCCCACTACATCAAGGACTCGGCTCACTTCATAGAAAAAAATCAACAACCAAAACTCAAACCCAGAGACAAACTAATCAGCTTTGATGTGTTCTCTTTGTTCACCAAAGTCCCCATAATGGACACTGTGGGGCCAAACAGATGACCCAGAAAAGCCAGCTTCTAGGAATCTTGGGGGTGTGACATTTTGACAGCACATGCCCCCAAGATGCCTTGAAGATGCCCAGCCAACCAGATGGGGGGAAGGCTTTTAGCCACTCCAGTAGCATGGTGTTTTGATGATGCAGGCCCCTGGAGCACACTGAAGTCACCCTGGGGTTTGAAAAAGATCTATGGGCTGGAAGAGAAGAAAATGGTGTCAGGCCTAACCCCCCCCCAAAAAAACTTAAGCACTTTGAGACACAGAATTTAACTGGAAGAAGAGGATCCACAGAAGAAGGTACCCCAAATTATATGGTAAAATTCATGGAGGAAATGAGGAATTTTAGAAAGGAGACAAATACACAGCTGAGAGATATGAATACTAAATTCATGGCGTGGCATGCTGGTCCAAGTGAAAAAAGATGTTACAGAGAATAAGAAATATATCAAAACTTTGAAAAAAGGGAACAAAGAATTAAATTTAGATTTAGCGAAAATGCATGATTAGTTAGCTTTGGCTGAGTAGAGAGAATCCTGGACCAGACTGAGGGGACTAAAAGAGCAATTAAATGAAAATATAAGAAGAAAAATAATAGAAGTGATGGCAAAAAGTCTAGAATGGGAGGAAGAACAAATAGATAAAGAACTGGACCATGTGTACAGACTGAATTCCTCATATGCATCAAGAGGAAATCTCCCAAGATATATAATTTATAGTGTACAAGAAAAATCAACAAGAGATTATATTATAGACATTCACCATAGTAAAGGAATTTGGAATGATGGCAAATTAATGATATTCATGAAAGGGATTCCTGTGAGAATGTTAAGAAGACAAAAAAGATTATAGCTTTTTAGTGGAAATTCTAAAAAGAGAAAAGATATACTTCAGTTGTGTAAATTAGAAGTGAACTTTATATATAAACAAGAAAGATGTAAAATTGACTACATAGAAAAGGTTAAAAAATTCATCAAATGGAATAAGAAAGACTTTGGATTGGCAAGATAGCAAAAAGAAGATGAAAATGTGAGCTTTAACAAGGTCCCGGAGGAACAAGATGATAAGAACTTGAGAAGAAGTGAGAGAAAAAGACAAGATCAGAGTCTACTAGACTTAGACATCTTGTAGTAAAAGCAAGAAGAGAAGACAGCAAAGAAGAGGAAGATAAAATGGGGAATGTGGAATTGGATAGAAGACCTAAGAAGATTAGGAGAAGGGGAAAAGGGTAAAGGGATAATAAATAAATAAATAAATAACATTCATATTAATCAAAACCATACTTGATGACTGGAAATATGTTTATTACTTGGAATATCAAGGGTTTAAATTCAACAAACAAAATAAAGATGGTATTTTATTATCACAAAAAAGAAAAAAACCTAATGTTGAAATTACATATTTACAAGAAACAAAAATTAAAGATAAATGCATACATTTATTGAATAAAAAAACTTGGTAAGGAATTTGTGTCAGTGTAGTAGTCATAGAATCATAGAATCATAGAATCATAGAGTAGGAAGAGACCACAAGGGCCATCCAGTCCAACCCCCTGCCATGCAGGAACTCCCAATCAAAGCATCCCCGACAGATGGCCATCCAGCCTCTGCTTAAAGACCTCCAAGGAAGGAGACTCCACTACTCTCCGAGGGAGTGTGTTCCACTGTCGAACCGCCCTTACTGTCAGGAAGTTCTTCCTGATGTTGAGGTGGAATCTCTTTTCTTGCAGCTTGCATCCATTGTTTCGGGTCCTAGTCTCTGGGGCAGCAGAAAACAAGCTTGTTCCCTCCTCAATATGACATCCCTTCAAATATTTAAACATGGCTATCATACCACCTCTCAGCCTTCTCTTCTCCAGGCTAAACATCCCCAGCTCCCTAAGTCGTTCCTCATAGGGCTTGGTTTCCAGACCCTTCACCATTTTAGTTGCCCTCCTTTGGACACCCTCCAGTTTCTCCACATCCTTTTTGAATTGTGGTGCCCAGAACTGGACACAGTATTCCAGGTGAGGCCTGACCAAAGCAGAATAGAGTGGCACTATTACTTCTCTTGATCTAGACACTATACTTCTACTGATGCAGCCTAAAATTGCATTGGCCTTTTTAGCTGCTGCATCGCACTGTTGACTCATGTTCAAGTTATGATCCACCTGGATTCCTAGATCCCTTTCACACGTAGTCTCATTCAGCCAGGTGTCCCCCATCGTATTATATGTAAAGTCAAACCTTAGACCAACATTAATATTGTCAGATGAAAAGGCAGGTTTGAATAATGTTAAAATGATAATAATCAGTATTTATGCCCTGGTAGATGAGAAACAATGGCTCAAGTGGTCAAGATGCTGACTCTGTTGATTGCAAGATCGACAGGTTCACAGTTCGAGGCCTGGGTACTGTATGATGGGGTGAGCTCCTGTCACTAGTCCCAGCTTCTACTAACCTAGCAGTTCGAAACCATGCAAATGCAAATATATAAATAGGTACCACTTCGGTGGGACACAATTTGACACAATTAGATAGATAATTAGATAGATTTGATTATTTGATATTTGATAATTAGATTAGATTTGACACAATTAGATAGATAATCCACAATTAGATAGGTATGCAGCAACAAATTTTAAAAAGAAAAATCAGTTTCTTAGCAGATCCTTTTGTCTCCTCCTGAGCGTGGAGCGAGGGGAGGATGGGACACCATGATTAGCAAGTGGTTAGTTTTCTGGCAACAAAATTCTACTCTTCCCCTCCTGTGTTCTGTTGCGTTTTGTCAAGGCATGACTTCCTGAGAAGTCATCTCTTATCTTTCTCTTGAGAAATTAAAAAAAACACAAAACAAAACAGAAAAACTTCTAGATCCTCCCTGCGAACTTGATCTAGGTTCTTTAGTAGCTGGAGCCAGAGAGAGGTGCTGGAAAGTTACTGTGATAAAACAGGCCATTTTAAGGATGGAAAATTAAGATAATTTTGATTAGATTCTGGGGGCAGATTGCTTTTCCCTCTGGTTTAGACAGTCCTTCCTGCCTTCCCTTCTTACTTTAGAGAAAAAGTGTGGCTAACTGTCAGTAATGCTGTATTCTGACAACATGTGAAGGCCTTGGGCTATAAAATCACATAATGCTCCCTCTATGTATTTTACCAGGAAAGTGCAGCTAGCTTGCAAATAGTAAGGCTATTAAAACTATAGTGCATGTTTTTGATACATTCTTAACCCATCCATACACTGGTGACACCGCACCCCAAAAGTCTGGATGGCCTCATCCAGTTGTTTCATGTAGATGTTAAACAGCATGGAGAACAAAGCAGAACCCTTAGGGATCCAACAGCCTATACATGGAATGTGGGGATACCATCTTGCTTTCATGGCAACATGTCTTGAGAAGTTGCTCTGGTCTGATTAGGCTGCAAAGAGACATTCTACCTTTACATATGATATGGAGAGGAAGTGAGGGCTTACCTCTTAGAGTTGGAAATCTGAAATGTGTTGGCAGGAAGGAAAGCACTTAGTGCTCTGCTTGCCTTTCTAGGGTGAGGCTTCTTTCGCCTTCCACATTTCTACATGGACAGAATTTACATGCATTTCAAATAACATATTTTAAATGGCTTTCCTCGTGGCCTCCTATGGAACAGCTGTCAGTGGATTGCTCCTAGAAAAGAGGAATGTACCACTAAAGTTATTTGAGACTTGAAAACTGAATAAATCATTTCTGATTAAGAAACTGCTTATCCAAAATGTCTCCCCTATCCACCCTGCTGAAGAATCCTTTTTGCAGATATTATAGCAAACCTTAGAAGTGTTTTGTATAAATTGCACCCCAGTGACAAAAAATTACCTCGGACTGTATTTCTGAGAGCTTACTATTTCAAATAGGTGTGTGTGTGTACAAAATGGCTACCTTGGTTTCTCTTTTCCAGTAAGTGAAGAAAAATACCAATATATGTATATATGGCATCTCATGTGGTTATCAGTCATTTAGAAGCATTTACTATCCAGCTTTGGAAACACACAAAAAGAAAAGAACTGCCCTCCATTATTTATTTATTTATTTTGGGAGAGGGAGCATTTACATGCAGTCCTGAAACAGGGCCAAGTCAACATGAAGATGTCTAGCCTTTATAAAAGAAGAGGCATGGTACTGTCTGAGGGGCTGAAGAGCCTGAAAATGGAATTGGCTGCTGCTAATTCTCATTTTCAACAGTTGGTTATGATGTGTGGGCTTCCATTTCACCTTGGATCTTAACCAAAGAAAGCACAGTCTCTTGAAGTGTTGCTTACAGAACCATAGATCATTAAAGAAGGTGAACACTTTGCTGCATGGAGATTACCTGAAGCTGATTCTTTATGAAGAATGAGCTGGATATTCTATTGTCTTTTTTCTTTTCAGCTCTTAGTGCAGTAAGCACAGACACATGCAGCTATATGGATTGACAATTGCACATGCAGGGTGAACTGATACAGGCTTTACAGGGGGGCAGGAAAAGTGAGAGAGTATAATAGTATGTTCAACAGCTGCTCCAACAGTGCACAAGACTTCAGTCAACATCAGGGCATAGAAGAGACTGATTCAATGTTTAATCTGGAGCAGGGGAGATTTTTAGCCCTGGAATGGAGCCAGTAAAATAAGGTACCATGGCTGGGAACATTGGCATAACAGGAAAGCAAGTCAGCAAATGAGACATGGAGCATTTGGGATGAAAGCATCATATACAGTTGGAGCTAAGTTATCATTTCCATAGCTGGAATAAATCAACATGAATCCTGCAAAAGCCATCCTATGGTGAGGCTTATCTTACTTAAATGTAATAGACTTAGCTGATTGATGTGACAGGGCCCAGTGCCAGAATAAAAGCAGTGTAACATAAATTGCAACACTGGGCTGTCAACAACAACTTTTAAAAGCTGGTGTGTGTGTGTTTGTGTTTGTTTTTTGTTTTAAACAGCAGATTTTGCAGGAAGCTAGCACATAAAACATGTGGAATTCTTTGTCTAAAATTTGGTTGGGTTAATCCCTCTTTTAGGATACACTATGCTGCCAGATAATAATGATAATAATAATAATTTTAAAAGTTTTAGCCATTTTGTGGTTTCCAAATTCAAGTCAATGGGAGAAGAGTGGTGATTTAGCTTTCTGAATCTCAAGTAATTGTCTGGACTGGAATAGCTGGGACAGACTAATCTTGTGGTTTTTTTTTAATATATATATATATGTTTCAGGACTGCATGAAAATGACCTGCACTTATAAAACAGCAACATCACCCAAGTCCAAAACATATAGTTCATAGAATCATAGAGTCATAGAGTTGGAAGAGACCACAAGGGCCATCCAGTCCAGCCTCCTGCCATGCAGGAACTCACATGTGGCCATCCAGCCTCTGCCAAAGGGTTCTGTCCTGGGACCAGTGCTATTCAACATCTTTATCAACAAGTTAGATGAAAGAATAAAGGGCACACTTATCAAATTTACAGATGACACCAAATTAGGAGGAGTAGCTAATACTCCAGAGGAGAGAATCAAAATTCAAAATGAACTGAATAGATTAGAAAGCTGGAACAAAACTAACACAAAGACCCCCCCAACTTGTCGGGAGGGGATTCTTGTTGCGCCGGCCATTTTAGGACAAAGGATGACTGGTTGGCTGGGCGTGCAAGAATTCCCGCCTTATTTCTTGAGCGCTTAGCCAATCAGCTATTGTATAAGTTGTTACAAAGAACACTGGGAAATCTCGTGGTGCCAAAAAAAATGCGAGATTTACTGTGGGATCTTGGGGCTTTATAACCCTATGCTGCCACGTGGCGGCAGCCATTTTAGAACAGCAGCTGAGTGAGTCACTTCGTTTAGCTGCTTTCTTTGTCTACTTGTGAGGCTTTTGGGCCTAGCAAACGTTCGTTCTGCCTTTTTTGCTAATCCTTGGCTGAAAAATTTTGGAGCACTCTGAGGAGGAGATCGATTTTTGCACTTGTTTTTCTGTGGTGCAAGACCAGGCAAGGCCTTTGGGCCGGTCGCCTAAGGCCTTCGGAGAGGCCTGCAGCATCTCAAACACCTGGCTCGGGTGGACACTGAGTCTAGGCGGGTGCTGCATCAGGCGGCTCTCCACTGGGTGTGTGGACTGTGACGGCTGAATCAGCGGCCTAGCGGCATCCCGGTGACTCCGGACTGGTAAGGTCAGGATTTCACTCATCCAGTGGGGTGGGGTTGGAACATGTCCAACCTCCACAGGCTCAACGATCTCCCCCTATGGTGGGTATTTGTAGGAAGGGGTACCTGTTTGGGACATGGTGGACACCTTCCCCATGTGTTTGCCAGTGAAGCTTCCTGGCGGTTGGTGCCTCTCACTCGAGACTTGGGAAGTGTGGCCTTTGGCCTAGTGTAGTCATCTTAAGCGGGTGGCACGTGTGGTGGACCCGTGCTTACAGCTGGACATTCACTTGCGCAGAATAATGCCCTGCATCAAGACCCAATCTAAAAGGCGCGCAGCTCCTGCTGGGTCAGGTACTGGACACTGCACCAAAAAGGCCCTCACACATGGCCAGCAGAGATGATGAAATCGTAGCACAACTCACACAACTGGGCAAGACCATGCAAGCCTGTGTTGCAGTGTGCTTCAGGCTACAGCCGCCAACCCTTCTCCCAGCACTTCTGCTCTGCAAAACACAGAAATGCTGCCACCTCAGTCCTCGCCTGAGTCTCAGGTGGTTGACACAGCACGTGGTCCTGTGGTGGCTAGGGCTATGGAGGTAGGACAACCTACCATAGCTGATGTGTGGGAACTCTTGCAAAAGGTTCCAGGTGTGGGGCAACAGGGTGCTGCAGCCCCTGTGTCCGATCAGCCTACCTTGGTGGATTTATATAACCTCCTGCGTGGAGCAGTTTTTGCAGGTGGAGGCGTGATGGAGAGGACCTCCGAGGCAGGGAGAGCAGACCAGGGAGGTGCCTCTACGTCTCAGGCTGACACCCGAGCTGTTGCAGGGCCACACTTCGGGGGATCTACACAGTCAGCTGGTGATGATTCCCAGCAAGCTTCTATAACAGGTGTGTCTCTTTCTACCCCTGCACAGGTCTCATGGCCTACCTCAGCATGGGCTCCAGGTGGTCAGGCTGGGCAGAGCTTGGGGGTAATACGCCCCAGCTCTGGATCATTGGAAGCACTCTCGGTGACACCTCAGTCTTCCCAGGCATCTAACTCGAGAGTGCAGTTGGGGCAGCCAGTGGTTTCCATGGCTGGTGATGTATCAAGAGTGTGGCAACTGTTGGTTTAAAACAGGGGTAGGCAACCTTTCCCCTTTAAGGGCCGAGGGACTTCAGCTCCTAGAAGCCTCAGCCATGTTGGCCAATAGTCCCATGTTGGCCAATAGCTCCTGGGATTCTGGGAGCTGAAGTCCCTCGGCCCTTAAAGGGGAAAGGTTGCCTACCCCTGGTTTAAAAGGAGTGGACAGAGTAGGGGAGTGCAACTCCCCTGGGATGTCCACTCCCCTGAGCTCACACCTTCTGCTTACCACCGAGGAAAGAATTTGGAAAGGGGAAATTATAGACTTATTTTCCCTTACTTTTCAAGATTCTGAACCAAGGATCATGGTAAAGGATGGGATAGTGTTTAGCCTCCCTAAAGAGTTCCAGGCGTTTAAACGCCCTAAGCTGGAACGTAATTTCATCAACTGGATAATGGGTTTCACTATCTACAGGGGAGTTGTTGAAGAAAAGAACCTCATAGGTCACCTGATTTCTCCAAATATCAGGAGATCATGATTAAAGCATATACTAACTGCCATCATAATTTACGTGGTGCAGCATGGTTGCAATATGATGAGCAGTTCAGAATGAGGGCTGCACAAGACCACTCTCTGTCCTGGAGACATGTACAATCTGAGCTGTGGGCAGATGTAATGGTGGGGGCCTCCCCTTCGAGCCGATGTGACAATGGGTTTGTACCCATGGTTACACAGCCGAGAGGGCAAAATGTGAGGCCTAACACGGGAGAAAGAAAGCAATTTGGTGTTTGCTGGGACTTCAATGAAGGTAAGTGCAGGAGACAACCCTGCAGGTTTGAGCACAAGTGCAACACATGCAGAGGGACTCACCCTGGCACTTCCTGTGTTAGAGGCAAGAGGTTAGGAGTTGGGGGCACACCCCAGCCATTGTCACCAGGAGGGAAAGGCACCATCACCAATTAATGTGGAGGCACTGGTGGCATGGGTCTGGATATACCCCAATAGGGACTCAGCTTCTTATATATTCAATGGTTTTTCTATGGGTTTTCACATCCCTTATTCAGGTCCCAGAGAGTACCGTTATGCACCTAATGCTCGTTCTGTGAAGGATTTGCCAGCTATAGTAAGGGACAAGCTGGCAAAAGAGGTTTCAGTGGGTAGGATTTCAGGCTCTCATGATCACCTGCCAATTCCTACCCTTTGCTTATCCCCTCTGGGTGTGGTGCCCAAGAAAGCCCCAGGGGAATTTAGGTTAATCCACAATCTATCTTACCCAAAGGGTGATTATGTTAATGATGCCATAGACGCAAATTTACATCTGTTAAGTATGCTTCCTTTGTCTCAGCAGTTAAGATGGTCAGGGCATTAGGCAGGGGAGCACTATTGGCAAAATGTGATACAAAATCAGCCTTCAGGCTGCTCCCTGTACACCCAAATGACTTCAATCTCTTGGTTTTTCAATTTGATGGAAAGTATTATTACGACAAAGCCATGCCAATGGGGTGCTCTATTTTCTGTTCAGCTTTTGAAACATTCAGCACCTTCCTGCATTGGTGTGCAGTCAAGGGGTCAGGCAATACTGCAATCACCCACTATTTGGATCATTTCTTGATAGCTGGAGCTCCCAATTCGTCAAGATGTAGTGATACTTTAGCCGCCTTTCAGGGTTTAATGGCAGAGTTGGGAGTTCCTTTAGTAGAAGAGAAGACAGAGGGTCCTGACACACTGCTTACTTTTTTGGGGATCAAGATGGATACCATTGCCAGGATATCTCATTTACCAAATGACAAGCTAGTGGCTATGAGGGAGCAGGTTAGGTCAATGATGGGAAAGCACAAAGCTATACTCCATGATTTTCAATCTCTTACAAGCTTGTTAAATTTTGCATGTAAGGTAATAGTTCCGGGACGCGCATTTTGTGCATGACTGTATAGAGCCACTAAAGGAGTTTCTGCTCCACATCATCATATAAGAATCACCAAAGGGATTCATGAGGACTTGAAAGTCTGGGAGTCCTTCTTGGAACAATTCAATGGGATTTCGTTCTGGAGGTCTGAAATGCTGCTGAGGGCAGATTTTCAGGTACACTATGATGCTGCTGGTGCCCACGGATTTGGAATTTACTGGAATGGTCAGTGGCCACGGAGGCGTGGCCTCCTGCTTGGACAGAACACGGTCTGACCAGAGACCTGATGTTTTTGGAACTTTTTTTTTTTAATTATTAATTTTAATTTTATTAAAATAACATATATAACGTACATAACACAGACAAAAAAAAGAACAAAAACATAACTTAACAATAAACAAAATAACATAACTAATCTAACAACCTAACATAACACCACTTAACACCACTTAACAAAAACTTCCTTAGTTCTTTGACAGTATGTACAGATTTATTTCAGCTTATCACCTCTTCTACTTCATATACCTTCTATCTATTAGCTCTCATTATTCTACTATCATTCATTTTTGGAACTTTTTCCCATAGTTGTGGCCGTACACTTATGGGCAAATCAATTTGCAAACAAGACTGTCTGGTTTTGGTGTGACAACCAGGTGGTGGTTCAGGTGGTAAATTCCCAGTCCTCCAAGTCCTCAAGGGTAATGAGGTTGGTTAGGTCTATGGTGACTCAGTGTTTGAAATTCAATGTTTTATTTCAAGTTCACCATGTGCCTGGTTTGCTTAACCCTTTGGAGGATGCCCTCTCTCATTTTCAGTTCTCCATCGGGCCTAGCCTAAGTAGAAGAGCCCTCCCTCCACTCCATCCGACGTCATCTGGGGGAGAGATGCATTCCCATCTCCATCGGGCCTAGCCTAAGTAGAAGAGCCCTCCCTCCACTCCATCCGACGTCATCTGGGGGAGAGATGCAGGCCCATCTCCATCGGGCCTAGCCTAAGAAGAAGAGCCCTCCTTCCACTCCATCCGACGTCATCTGGGGGAGAGATGCAGGCCCATCTCCATCGAGCCTAGCCTAAGAAGAAGAGCCCTCCTTCCACTCCATCCAACGCCATCTGGGGGAGAGATGCAGGCCCATATCCATCGGGCCTAGCCTAAGAAGAAGAACCCTCATTTTTAAGGGGCGGGTGGGTTTCGGAATTTTTAGGTTTTGTTTACAGTGTATTAATATATATGTATGGAGATTTTAATGTTGTAAGCCACCCCGATTGCTCTGCAGAGGGGCAGGATACAAATAAATAAATAAATACAATAAATAAACAGGTTCTGGCAGCTGGCGCCCGAGGTTTCGATGCACCCATTGGCGGTACCAGCACTTCTGTGGAGCCTTGGAGACTAGAAATCGACAGGGCGATCCTACAATCTATCGCCCTATCTACACTGCTTATCAGACAGCTTTGAATGCATTTAGACAGTTTTTGTCGGACCTAGAGGAGGTGGAGGTCTGGCCCATTAGGGTGGACCTCGTTCTTCAATTTATAGTGCATCTTAGGCAAGTGGATTTGTCTCCTGTTACTATCAGGGGCAGGTTGGCTGCTCTGGCCTTTTATTCCAGGGCCAGCGGATTTCACAACCCTACAGTGGATTTTAGGGTTAGGAGAGCTTTAGGGGTTGGACTAGAGAATCTCCTGTGGTTAAGGACACTCGCCTCCCAATAACAGGCCCAGTTTTAGTAAAATTATGGCAACACTTAGCCAATACTTGTTTTTCACTTGAGGAATTGGCTTTGTTTAAGGCTGTATTCGCTATAGCTTTCTTTGCAGCCTTGAGAATTAGTGAGATTGTCCCTGACTCTCACAATGATCAATCCGGTAGGGCACTCCTTCTTTCAGATGTCATATTATCAGAGCATGGGATTCAGATTTCCATCAGGTGCTCAAAGACCGATCAGTTAGCTAGAGGTCAGTCTATTACTTTAGCTAAGGCACCTGAGGGTCAGATCTGCCCTGTGCTGGCACTGGCAGATTACTTAAAGTTAGACTGAAAGTGCCAGGATATTTGTTTGTGCATATATCAGTTATGCCACTAACTCAGTTTCAGTTTAGGGCAGTTTTGAAGGAGACTTTGAGGTGAGCCAACTTACCTCCTGCTTACTTTTCTTTTTATTCTTTCCGCATTGGTGCGGCGACAGCCACGGCTGTTCATGATTTAAGTGACGCCAATATTCGCTGAATTGGCCGGTGGCAATCGAAGGCATTCAAATCTTACGTTCGCACTTGAGGGAACTGTGTAATTTGGGGTAAAACTAATTGACCTTATTTGTCATTTCAACCAGGCTTCTTCCGTGGAAAGATCTGGATAGTGGGCCACAGTCTTGTGTTCTGGGCAGAATGCCATATAGTGGAACAGCAACGTGACCCCTCCTTGGGACTGGCAAATATTGGCAGCCTGCAATGGTTTGGTCACAGGGGCATGCAATGGGGAGCCTTTCTTCCCACGATTATTGAATTGTCAAGGGCCCATCCGCACCCCCGAGTTTTAGTAATACACTTGGGGGAGAATGACTTAGTCAAGACTCCATGTCTCCAGCTTGTGAAACAAATGGTCAAGGACTTGCAGGAGATAAGGAAGCACATTCTGGGTGCTATCGTGCTATGGACTAAATTGCTACCAAGGTGTAGCTGGCTGGGGCCCATAAGGACGCTGCCATAAATGGTGCACGATGTTGGCTCAATCATTCTGTATCTAAACAATTGACTAAATTGGGCATGTTTGTAATTGACCATGTAGGTATTCAGATATCCGTGCCTCAGCTGTACAGGGGGGATGGGGTACACCTCTCTTCAGAGGGTTCGGAGGTTTATGTGCAGTCTCTTTCTGAGCACATCCAAAAAGTGGTCTGTGTGTGGGGGGGGGAGAGGGGATTCCAAGCTAGGCTGGCCCCCTCTTGTGGCAGGTAACGACCCCCTACCCATAGGAAAATAATTGGCTAATTAAAAATTGATTGGGCTTAATTAGGCTAAATTAAATTAGGGGAAGTGACGTCAGTAGTTAAGTCCTTGACGTCATTAATTTGGTTATGTCATATAATAAAATATGACGTGATTTCCGGTTG
This sequence comes from Phrynosoma blainvillii, assembly GCA_026167975.1. Classification (NCBI taxonomy): domain Eukaryota; kingdom Metazoa; phylum Chordata; class Lepidosauria; order Squamata; family Phrynosomatidae; genus Phrynosoma; species Phrynosoma blainvillii. Next base: position 17,334,062 of record JANUYF010000006.1, read on the forward strand.
GGAGGGGTGAAATTGTTTGTTGTTGTTATTTACATGCTTTGTCACATGATGTGAAGGACCACCCACTAGGGTTGGTAACGCCTTCACATACACATGTGACAAAGCATTGTTTTCTAATCGTAAATTGTTTTGTAAATAGAATCAAACAGGATGCCTCTGGAGAAGCATCTGAAGGCCCGGGGGTGTGGAGGAAAAGGAGCAAAAGACACACGTCTGTTCCTCTTCTTCCCCCTCACCTCCTGGGCCTTCAGCTATCTCTGGTATCACTGTATTCTGCTTTGGTCAGAATGCTGTGTCCAGTTCTGGGCAGCACAATTCAGAAAGGATGTTGACAAGCTGTAGAGTGTCTAGAGGAGAATGACTAAAATCACTAAACCCTGTTTAAATATTTGAAGGGGCATCGTATTGAGGATGGAACAAGCTTTTGTTCTGCTGCTCCAGGGAATAGGACCCAAAGCAATGGATTTAAACTATAGAAAAGAGAGAAAGTGGTCTCAAACCAGATTATTCCTGCAGTGTGTTTTGGCCTAAAATGCTGCCACATCACCAATGGTGGCTGGTGCACATGGTTGGACCACTGATCCTGTGCTGCTAGTCAATGAGGCTGACTAATGCCACCTGGTCTGCTTCCAGTCCTTGCCCTATATTCTCACATAATCCCTACCTATGCTAGTTTACAAACAGCAGATAGCCAATGTTGTTCTGCTAGCAGGACTGGTATTAGCTGACTGCTCCTAGAACAGCTTCTCCATCACCTGATGGAGGCTTCCCCCCCCCTCCAGGAGCTGAGCCATGTTGGCCAATAGTCCCATGTTGGCCAACAGCTCCTGGGATTCTGGGAGCTGAAGTCCCTTGGCCCTTAAAGGGGAAAGGTTGCCTACCCCTGATCTAGACCAAGGGAAGTAATAGTGCCACTGTATTCTGCCTTGGTCAGACCCCACCTGGAATCCTGTGTCGAGTTCTGGGCACCACAATGCAAAAAGGATGTTGAAAAACTGGAGTGTGTCCAATGGAGGGCAACTAAAATGTTGAAGGGTCTGGAAACCATGCCCTATGAGGAATGACTTAGGGAACTGGGTATGTTTAGCCTGGAGAAGAGACAGTTAAGAGGGGATATAATAGCCTTGTTTAAATATTTGAAGGGATGTCATATTGAGGAGGGATCTAGCTTGTTTTCTGCTGCTCCAGAGGATATGACTCAGAATAATGGATGCAAGCTACAGGAAAAGAGATTCCATCTCAACATTAGGAGGCACTTCCTGACAGTGAGAGTTGTTCGACAATGGAACACACTCCCTCGGAGTGTGGTGGAGTCTCCTTCTTTGGGGGTCTTTAAACAGAGGCTAGATGGCCATCTGTTGGGGATGGTTTAATTTTGAGTTTTGGCATGGCAGGGGGTTGGACTGGATGGCCCTTGTGGTCTCTTCCAACTCTATGATTCTATGATTCTATGATATAAATATAGCACGTACAAGCAAAAACCTGGACACATAATAAGAAAGGGCCAGGATCCAGCCAGATGAAGCAATTCTGCAACCAGGTTGAAAGTAATTTTGAAGTGACTACCTGGGAATACTTAGAAAAATCAGATTTAACAGTGTTCTTGTTTCTCCTTATTGTCTGTCTAGTTGGAAGGTGTGCTTTTTTTTTTTTTTTAGCAGCATTGGCATTGGTAAGATGGTAAAGGAGGAATGGAGAAACACAGACTTTCAATGTTGGGTTGCAGCAGCATGTCTACAGTAAACAGCACAATGAAAGTTTTGAACTGGAATGGGTTTCTACTCTAGCCAATGCTACTGTAGTTATGCATGTTTGTCTCCAAGATAATAGGTAAATAGCAGCTGATTCAAACAAATTGTCAGGATTGGTTAATTATGTCATGTTTTAATGTTAATGTTAAGGTTCTGGTGAGGTTAGATGTCCACATGAATAAGATGATTTAATATAGTGCTGATGTTACTGTTAATGTTTTGGTGAATCTAGATGCCCAGATGAATAAGATAATTCAATGCAGGATTCATATTGTATTATTGGATTATATATGTTTATGTTCATAGATATTGGTATATGTATATTTAGTTCATTGGAATATTCTAGTTATATTCATGTTCACAGGCCTGTGATGAGCAAGCACAAGTAAGCAACTTACAAGGGCTGTGTTTGGTTGTCAATATCATATGGGATAAGAGGTTTGGTTACATGTGAAACCATTATGTATATGTAAGCAAAGCAAAGCAGCTTCATTTATATATCGCTTCATATCGTGCTATGGGATGTCTAAGCGGTTTACATTGTAAGCTCATTGCCCCCAACAGTTGGGTACTCATTTTAGTGACCTCGGAAGGATGCAGGCCTGAGTCTAGCCTGAGCCCTAGTATTGAACTCGCAACCTTGTGGTCTATGAGTGAGTGGCTGCAGTACAGGCATTTAACCACTGCGCCACCAGGGCTCCTGGTAATGTATATATACATGGGTTTGGTACAGACAGCTGGCAAGCATATGAAAAACAGGTCTCTTTTAATAAACTGTGAGGAATATATGAGAGGTTACATGCTTTTTGCATTTGACTTTACTTCAAACCACTTATGATCCTGCTGGTTTCAAAACATCCCCAACATCTGTGGTATTGAAAGATACTTCTGAGCTCTGTGGAGTGCTGGAAACTTCCATTTTCTCTATCTTTTGGAGAACTGCTTTAAAAAAGCATTTATTTATTATATCCACACTCATTAACACATAACAGCATGAAATACACATTAAAACACGTAAATGCAAACCACATAAAAGTCAATTACTTTCTATGGTCATTCCTACTTATCTACATTATCTTTCCATTAAAATTTACAATAAGGTATAAAATGACTTCCTAATCTCTACTTGTTGGATATACTTAGTAGACACTTTTTTTAAAATATATTTTTCACTTTTATTTATACAATGAATCTAATGAATCTTCTTCTTCTTCTTCTTCTTCTTCTTCTTCTTCTTCTTCTTCTTCTTCTTCTTCCATCCTACTATACAATACTCCGTTTTTGAGCCTTAACCATTTCCTCTTAATCCTCTATTCCTAGTGTTGCTATATATTCTCAGTTATATTTTAAGTATTCTGTCAGTCCAGACCGTTCTTTCTTTCTGATAAGATATGTTAGTTTATACATTTCCATATAATCATACATTTTCAACAATCATTCTGATGTGTTTGGAATGTTGTCTTCTTTCACTTTTCTTGCAGAAGGGTGGGGGGAGAAGGTTGACACCTGAGATCTGTGTGGATGTGCTGTCCAAGCAAATGGTCTGCTTCTGAAAAATTCTTCCATCCAATTTTTGGAGGTGCACTTTTCTTCTGAGCACCCTACACCACATCATATCATTTTGAGATGGGTTTATTGACCTACAGAAGAGGATTTGGATGGAGAAAATAATTGTTAGGGGAGAAGGGGGTGGGAAACCTTGTTCTCCACAGATTTTTTTTGTCATGTTTCTCTATCCAAGCAAAGGGGAAGGAAAAAACATGAGATTTTGAACTTTTTTTCAGGGCAGTTTTCTCACTGGTAGCTTTGATGGCACAGTTATAGTAGTGGCAAGTCTGGGGCCTCATTCCCACTTACATTTAAACTGGTTTGTGATTCACCTTCACTCCGTGTCAGTGAATTGGTTCCAAAATGTCCATCGTTCCCACTATGAAAGTGGATCTTTTCATTATTCCCTTGTAATCACTTCTTTTTTGGCATGATTGTCGTTCCCACTAGTTTGTGCCCCTTCAAAATGCATGTCAATCATCTGTGTGTCATCAGTGATGCAAATGGCAACATGATGAGGATGGGGCCATTCCTCTGTTTTGCAAGCCATCATCAGCCTTGGGGAAAGTTGTGAGGAAGGGAGGAAAATCACCCATAGATCACACTGCAAAGCAAAGGCAGTGCTGAGAGGGGGGAAAATGGATGATTTCCCCAACACTGAGGCAGGATGGTAAACACCCAAGCCTCTCTGCCATTAGTCCCTCCTCTCCAGAATGATGCAATTGAGATCCGTCATTCCCACTGGTTGAACACGCTTCTGACTCAGTTCTTTTCAAAAGAACTGCCAGGAAACTACTGTCAGAAAAGAGTGGGTGTTTTGCATTTGCCTCATTTCATCACGACTGAAACTGAGCTCAATAGAATTGAAACTGGTTCCAAGTGGGAATGAGGCCTGGGTGTGTGTTTGCAAAGTCAGTCGGGGGGCTGTAAACTATAGCACCCTATTCTTCCCAGCCAATAATAATAATAATAATAATAATAATAATAATAATAATAATAATGTTTATTTTATCCCACCCCTCTGCAGCACAATCGGGGTGGCTTACAACAGTTAAAAACACCAAATACATATATCATTTCCCTAACCCATCCTCCCCTTAAAACAATATTAAACTAGTAGAGATTTAAAACAGAATAAAATAAATAAAAAAGGAACATGGAACAATTAAAGCAGCAGCTTAAAATAAACAGTGACAGCTCAGGGGAGCAAGTTAGCCAAAATCTTTGGGCCGGGATAGTTATTCGGAGAAGGCTTGCCGGAAAAGATCCATCTTGACAGCTTTTTTGAAGCTGTCAAGAGTGGTAATAAGGACATTATCACACGGGGAGTCGCGGGGAGAAAGTGGAAATAAATGGGCACGAGCGGAAGTCTTTAATTTACGGGATTTGTCCCGTTCCGCCTCGTCTGATAACTAAATTCAAATTTAAAAGGGGGTTAATTCGAACGAAAACCTGATCTTTTCATTTTCGGGATTTTTGAGGATTTGAAAAGATCAGGTTTTTGTTCGAATTAACCCCCTTTTAAATTCGAATTTAGTTATCAGATGAGACGGAACGGGACAAATCCTGTAAATTAAAGACTTTCGCTCGTCCCGTTTATTTCCACTTTCTCCCCGCAACTCCCCGTGTGATAACGTCCTAAAACAGATCTCATCTGACAGGCCATTCCATAATCTGGGAGTGGAGGCAGAGAAAGCCCTCTGGGAGGTCACTGACAGCCTAGTTTTTATAGGCTGTAACAGATTCCTCCCAGAGGACCAGAGTGCACGGGTAGGATCCTATGGGAGGAGGCGGTCCCATATACATTTTGAAGAAATGAAGGTGGCTGGTGGGTACACTGTGGCCTTGGCTGGCCCTTTGCTATGCAGTGAGCATGTTATCTTACTTCAAGAAATGAAAAGAGAGAAAAAGGATACTTGAAACTGGCATTTGCTAAGCTTAGAGAATGTAAAGATTTCTTCATCTTGAGTTTACTGCATTAACAACTCACCCATATTTTCCCCTCCTTTGTTCCATACTGGGTTGTGAGATCAGGAGGGTGATGGTGGTGGGAGGTTCCACAGAAATTCACATTTCAGTGCACTATTTTCCTAATGTATGCACTTTCTTACACATTTTAATGTATCTGTTTTTGATTTATATCTTCACATATTTACTTTCCACAGGCAAGAATGAATAATTTCAGAAATTTTCTCCCCTCTCTGCAATAACATGATGGTTCTGCACATGTTTTAAAGTATTATTCCTACACAGGGGGTTATCTGCAGGGCAGGGGACAAAAATGGGAACATTGCCAACCCAAATAAAAATTTTCTCACCAAAATTAAATTTTCCTTCAATCCCCAAATGTTTAGCATTACGGAGTGGGACACAGTAAATTGTTCACATGTCAAACTCATTTTTACTGTGTTTGCATTCCTTTGATAACCTGACCCTTTTCTTTGGGTGCCCAAACTGTAATTTTAAAGATACTGTAATGCTAGAAATTTGGGGACTGGAGAAAAATTGCATTGAGGAGTCAGAATTCTTATCTGGGAGTAATGACCTTATTTTGCCTCCTGTAGCTACACTATTGTTTCAGGATCACTGGGGGAAATTATTTCTGAAAAAATATAGTAGTTTCCTGTGGAAAACTAGTATTTTAAGAAATCTTAACAAGTATTTTCCAAATCCATATTTTTGTATGCATTTTCCTAGCATGGCACAGTGGTTTGAGTTTTGGACTCTGACTCTGGAGACCAGGGTTCGATTCCCAGGTCAGCTATGAAACCCACTGGATGACGGGCAAGTTACATAGTCTCAGGGGAAGGCAATGACAAACCTACCCTGAAAAGTCATGCCAAGAAAATGCCATGATAGGTTTACCTTAGGGTCACCATATGTTGGAAACGATTTGAAGGTACACAACAACAAACAAGAAAAAACATGTTTTTGTGTATTTTTCGGACATGTATTTTGAGTTGTGTTTATATTGGTGCATTTTTTTTTTTTTTTGAAAAGTGAGGTTTGAATAGGGAGTGAGGAAAGAATAATCTCCCCAATGGTGGGAAGATGAATGATAAGCAGAAAACTTTAGCTAATACTCTCAGAGATCACAAACTGGATTAATCTGTAAAATACTAATGACAACTCCTTTCTAATGACAACTCCTTTCTATCTATAGCCCAACCATAATTGACAGGCCGGTCGATAATTCAATGCATTGAAGCCCAACGTTTCAAGAGGCATGTTGATGTCATGAGCCTGTTTAAGGTCAAGTGACTGTTGTTGTTTTTAAACAAGATTCCCTTAATTCCTCGTTATATATCCATTGTCCCAATAGCAAATAAATGTCTCCCTTTCATACTCTAAATCAAAAATTCTTTGAGATGAAAGAAAAAGCTTCACCACCTTAAAATTAGAAAATAAATCTTGCCTACAATTTTTGTTGGAGTGGATTTTTACAAGTGCCTGAGATTTTCTGAACTGCTTTCTCTTCATATACTCCTTCACATTTTTCTCTTTATTAATGTGGCATCTTTCCCAGGGTATTTTATGATGTCGGGTATGTTTTCACTTATTGCATTGATTTGGGTTTGATCGTTTCTGTCTCCACCCAGCCCCCCATCCAAAACCTGGTAATATTATTAAAAGTCTGGGTTTTTAAAAGGTTATTCACCAAAGGAAAAGTATATTTGCTATTTTTGCCCTAATTTCCAGTAACCCTGCATTCAGAAATGCTACATGAAATGCCACATTCTTGTACTTCAGTTGAGCATTGATCACCAAGGCTAAAAATATGGTGAGAGAAAGAAAGATTAGAGGTAGTTCTATAATAATATTGCGCCAAAGCAATATTATATATGATTATTTGTGAATTTATTTTGTTCTCCCCTTCTTCCATTGAGATCATGGTGGCAAATTTGATTCTCCCCCATAAATTACGATCTCAACAATGCTGTCATATAAATAGATTCAGTGCATGGAAAATAATTTTTGGACTACAACTTCCAGCAGCCTTCAGCTAGCATGGTGGTTGGGAATTTCTGAGAACAGCATCCAAAAAAGTAACTTTTCCAAGATCTGGTTGGGCTGAAGTAATGAGTGGACTATCTAATGATTTTAATATCTAAGTAGACATTTGAAATGAGGTCCCATTTGTCTTGTTCCATCTCTTTAGGTACCACATTTAGATACCCTATGTTAAATACATATAATGGCCAATATTTTACATGTAGCTGGTGCTGCATAAAAGTCTAGTAGATGTGGCTGTACTAGACTGCTTTCTGATCCTGCATAGGCATTGTGTGTGGGAGCATGCTCACCCCCCCACGGCCATGTTGTAGTCAGGGGGGAATGGTGTGCATATGCTGAAGCAGTAGCATATTATTAGAGATGGAAATAACATTTCAAAATAAGTTAAAAAATTCAAATGCTAGGAAACCGACTGCACAAAATTTGTATACACACACCTATATATGTAAAGGAAACAGCATTTTCTGCAAAAAATAATAATATATTTGTCAGATACGCTGCTTTTTGCACAAAAATACCTTATGTACATTTTGTGTAGAATTTTCTGAGTTGCAAATAGTCTTCAATAACTGCACAGTTTTCCAAAATTATCTCTCATTTGGGAAAAATTGCTAAAATTATTTGTTTCGTCTTTCAGCAATGAATTTATTGAAGAATTACATCCATACACTTTACTTATTGAGCTCTGCACTGACTACAATGCCTAATTCACTCTGTGTGTGCAGGGTGATTATGATGGAGGAAGTGGATGTCTCTTTCTGTCTCCTTCCATAAAACAACATATGTGGGCATAAACTGAGGTTATGCCTATTTATTTTACCAACAGGTTTCTTGTCATTGATATGCAGAGCCCTGGCACCAGAATAGCAAGGCAAATTTAAAAGACAAGTATGGGTACATAATGTTGTAAACTGACCCACTGATAACAACTAATGTGCCCCACAATAGCCTCAGTTCAAGGCAATGAATCTTCAGCTGCAACATACTGTAGATCACCAATAGGTAATACTGTTTGGCTGTGACTTCCACCTTCTCTCATCCTTGGAAATACTGTTGGTTAGGTTTGATGGGACTTGTCTTCTAACAACACCTGAAAAACTGCATGTTCCTCACCCTTTGCTGTAGGCCAATGTGCACTAGCCCTAATTTGAAACTGGGTTAGTGTGTGTGTGTGTCTTATTAAATACAGTAGGTATGGAGGGAGATGGTTAGGATTGGAACCATGAAGCATTAGAAGGGAGTTGACACTTTTATCTTCCAACAATAATTGTTATTTCTTAACCTCATATTAGACTACTCAGATTTCCTACTGTGACCAATGGGAGTTTCCCTAAAAAGTGGATGGAATCATCTAAACCCTGACAAAAGACTACTCTCCCATGTCCTCCCTGCTTTCAAAGTTGTGTCCAGCTATGAAGCTCACTGGATAGCCTTGGACATTTTGGTTGGACCTACTTCATAGTTGCAGATAAAATGAGATGACCCCATGCTTAGAGGAAAGACAGCATGGCAAACAAGCATGTCTCATTATGTAAAACTCAGATATTACCAAAGAAATATGGCAAGCATTAGCAGAGTTGGCTTCTCCACTCTTTAGTGCAAAATTATGCTCAAACTCAACCATGTCCAGCATCTGTATCATTCTCTGATCTCCTCCCTGGGACCTGGCAAGGAAACTGTCTGGCATGCTGGAACCACTTCCATCATTATTCCAGGAAACCTTTCACAAATAGGTGTTAAAGCAGCAAGACAAACTCTCAGGACAGCCAACAGTCTCATAATGACAACCCTCCACCCTTCCTTGTTGCCTCATTTCCAAAACAACGGGCAAGGATAGCACACTAGAAATGTAAGTGATGGATTCTCCCCATATTTCAGGTGTGTGAAGACAGAAGATTCTTTGAAATTTCCATGTGTTAAGAGGTCAAGGAACAGTTCCAAAGGCAGCTGAGCTATTATAACTCTTGCAAGGTCCTTCACATCTGGCCTCCAGATGAGCCTCCTTGTTGCAGAGCCAGCTCCTGCATTCCAGATGGGAGAAGGAATGAGAAGTGCTGGGGTTTTGTTTTAGAAACTTCCTTAAAGGTCAGAGTTGCATGACTCATGATCACAGGAAGAAGGGAATGAGGGACTAATACATTTTTCCATGGCACCAATCAACTTTTGGAGACTTTCCTTGCATTCTTCTGTAATATTGTGCAGCTAGTTTGTGACAATCACAAAAAGAAAGTACTTCCTTTCTGGGGGCAGGCCAAGAGGAACACTATCTCAGTTTATGGGGCCAGGCCTGGGACAGGAGTTCTTGGATGAAGAAAGTATAGAAATGTTAATGAATGGAGACAAGACTTTTAATATGCCGTAGGCACAGTTTGGAAAGGTTACTTTGTGGAACTATAAATTCCAGAAATCAACAGATTAGCCAGTGATTAGTCTGTCTGGGGGATTTTGGAAGTGATAATCTAAAAAATAACTTTTCTGAACTCTGGATATAAGAACCTCTGCATGTAGGGCTCCCAGAAGACATAGTGACAAAACTTGGAATGAATATTAATGGAGGATTATTAGTTATTAATAAATTACAGAATTATAATGCTGTTCCACTTTTACTTGTAATGGCTCCATCTCATGGAATCTTGACATTTGTAGTTTGATGGAGCACTACTGCTCTGACTGAAAATTCTAAATACCCATCTCTAACTGCAAATCCCAGGATTCCACAGAGTGGAACCATGTCAGTTAAAGTGGGGCCTTGCCATCCGTGGATTTCAGCATCTGCGGATAACAAGCCCCTGTTATCACTAATAGCAATGTGGGCACAGGGCTGCACCACCATTAATCATGCATCCAGGGGTCCTAGATCCATTGCCACCCCCTCAGGCAGATGAGAGGGTTCTGGCCTGGCTGGGGGTGGGGGATGACTGAGAGCAGGCAGGCCCTTGGGAGGAGATCACTTCATATACACAGGAGGTAGACAGTTGGAGGAATGTGACAAACCAGGGATCGTTCTGGGAGTTTGCATCTACAGAACTGATTTGAAGCTCTCACACTTATCAGGGATTATGAAGAAGAGCAGTGGGACAGTCCTCAGGGAAAGTGCAGGGGACCTTGGGAGTACCACCAAAGGGAATAGCCACTGCTAAGCCTCGGAGGAGGCTTGTGGTTGTGGTGGTGGTGACTCCTTACTGAGGGGTACAGAATCAGTGCTTTGTGGGCCTGACAAAATGTCTCGGATGGTGTGCTGTCTCCCTGGAACAAAGATCTGTGATGTGACAGTGAGGCTGACAAGAATTGTTAAGCTTACTGACCATTACCCCTTCCTTTTGGTCCATGTGGGAGCCAATGATAGTGCAAGGCACAGCCTTCAGAATATCATAAGTGATTATGAAGCTTTGGGTGGGAAGCTGAAAGAGCTGGATGCACAGGTTGACATCTCATCTCTTCTCCCAGTTGAAGGGCATGGTCCAGGAAAAGAGAAGAAAATAATGATCTAACTGGCTCCACAGATGGTGCCACTGAGAACAATTTGGATTCTTGGATCATAGCCTGCGGTTTTCTGGGAAGGGATGGGTTGTACCTCTCACCAGTTGGCAGAAACATTTTTGCCAATAGACTGAAAATTTTGATCTATGGGGAGGGAGACAGTGTTTTGGAAGGCAGGAGTTCATCAAGATGAACTTGAACTTCTAGCATAAAAAAGCAAATATAATAGGCATCACTGAAACCTGGGGGGATGAGTCACATGATTGGAATGTAGTAACAGAGGGGTATAACCTTTTAAAGAGAAATAGGCCAAACAGGAAAGGAGGAGGAATAACATATATACATGTGAAGAGATCCAGGACTTAAATCCTGAAAGTTGGATGGAGAACATCTGTATAAAAATAAAAGGGGAAAGAAACAACAGGGATTTTAGTATAGGAGTCTATTACAGAACCCCAAGTCAGACTGAGGAACTGGATGATGCCCTTCTAGAACAGATGACCACACACTCAGAATGGAGAGATATAGCTGTGATGCTATCCTGATATTTTCTGGAACTCAAACTCAGTCAAATATTTAAGTCTAGTAAATTCCTCACTTGCCTTGAAGACAATTCCATTGTCCAAAAGATGGAAGAGGTAACAAGGGGATCAGCTATTTTAGAATTAATCCTAACCAACAGGGATGACCTGGTTAATGGGGTGCAAGTGGTGGGATCCTTAGGTGGGAGTGATCATGTTCTCCTGGAGTTGGTTATACAGTGGAAAGGAGAGGCCAAGCAGCATCAGACACGCATTCTAGACTTTAGGAAAGCTGATTTCAGTAAGCTTAGGGAAATACAGGGGGTGATCCCATGGTCAGGAATACTAAAAGAGAAGGGAGTTCAGGATGAATGGAAGTTTCTCAAAAGGGAGATACTGAACGCACAATTTCTAACAATTTCAGTGAGGAGAAAAAATGAGAGGTGTCTCAAGAAACCAAGATGGATGACTAAAGAACTTTCAATGAAATTGTTTTAAACAGAAGAAGTATAAAAATAGAAAAAGGGAGAAATCACCAAAGAGGAATTCAAACAAATAGCTTGTGTAGGGGTAAAGTCAAAAAAGCTAAACACTGAATGAACTCAGGCTTGCTAGAGAGTTTAAGAACAATAAAAAGGGCTTTTTTGGATATGTCCATAGCAAAAGGCAGAAGAAGGAAATGGTAGGCCACTGGGTGGAGAAGATGGCAAAATCATAACAGTTGATGGAGAAAAAACAGAACTAAACAATTATTTTGCCTCAATCTCGTCACACAAGGAAAAAGGTGCTGAACCTGAAAAAAATGGAGCAGAGGACACAATAGGGGAAACTCTCCCTCCTCTTAAAAAAGTAAAAACCGATAATCATAATTAAAACATATAATTAAAACATCAAAATGAACAAAATCATTGAGCAGACAAAACAAAGAAACAGAGCAGCGATTGCAGCCAAAGGAAGGAGAAGAAATCAGGGGACTCCTGAGGCTGGGATCTAGTCAGAGCCATTGGCAATACTCTTTGAGAAAGCAAAGCAAAGCAAAGCAGCTTCATTTATATACCGCTTCATATTGCGCTATGGGATGTCTAAGCGGTTTACAACTGTGAGCTGATTGCCCCCCAACAGCTGGGTACTCATTTTAGCGACCTCGGAAGGATGCAGGCCTGAGTTGAGCCTCAGCCCTGGCTGGTATTGAACTCGCAACCTTGTGGTTTATGAGTGAGTGGCTGCAGTACAGGCATTTAACCACTGCGCCACCAGGGCTGATGCTCCTGGAGAACAGGAGAAGTTGCAGCAGACTGGAGGAGGGCAAACATCCCCATCTTCAAAAAGGGGAGAAAGAAGATCCCAACAATTATCACTCATTTAGTCTGACACCAGGAAAGATATTAGGGCAGATCTGTGAACATTTAGAAGATAATGTCATAATCACAAAAAAATCAACATTGGTTTCTGAGAAACAAGTCATGCCAGACTAATTGGATCGCTTTTTTTGATAAAATTACCAGCTTGGTAAATGCTTTGAATACAGCATATCTTGGTTTCAGTAAGGCCTTTGACAAGGTCCCCCATGATATTCTTGCAAAAAACAACAACAAACTAGTGAAATGTGGGCTAGACAATGCAACTGTTAGGTGGATTAGTAATTGATTGACTGATTGAACCCAAAGGGTGCTCAGCAATGGTTCCTCTTCATCTTGGAAAGAAGTGACCAGTGGGGTGCCACAGGGTTATGTCCTGGGCCCAGTGTTATTCAAACACTTTATTAATTACTTGGATGAATGACTAGAGGGCATGTTTATCAATTTGTAGATGCCACCAAATTAGGAGAAGTCGCTAATACCCCAGAAGAGAGGATAAAAATTCAAAATGACCTTAATAGATTAGAAAGCTAGGCCAAAACTAACAAAATGAATTTCAGCAGGCAGAAAATATGAAATGCATAGACACAGGATGGGAGAAACCTGGCTTGACGACAGTACAGATGAAAGGGATCTGGGAGTCCTAGTAGACCACAAGTTGAACATGAATCAACAATGTGATGCTGCAGCTAAAAAAGCCAATGCAGTTCTTGGCAGTATCAATGGAAGTATAGTGTCTAGATCAAGGGAAGTGTCACACTCTTTTGCTTTGGTCAGGCCTTACCTGGAATACTGTGTCCAGTTCTGGGCACCACAATTCAAAAAGGATGTTGACAAGCTGGAGCATGTCCAGAGGAGATAGACCAAAATAGTGAAGGGTCTGGAAACCATGCCCTATGAGGAGTTACTTAGGGAGTTGGGCATGTTTGGCCTGGAGAAGAGATAGTTAAGAGGTGAAATGTTAGCTGTGTTTAAGCATTTGAAGGGCTGTCATATTGAGGATGGAGTAAGCTTGTTTTCTGCTGCTCCAGCGATTAGGACCCAGAGCAATGGATTTAAGCTACAGGAAGATTCCACCTAAATATTAGGAGGAACTTCCTGACAGTAAGAGCTGTTTGACAGTGGAACACACTCCCTCAGAAAGTGATGGAGTCTCATTCTTTGAAGGTCTTTAAACAGAGGTTGATGGCCCTCTGTCAAGGGTGCTTTGTGTGTTACTGCATGGCAGGGGGTTGGATTGGTTGGCCCTTGTGGTCTCTTCCAACCCTATGATTCTATGATTCTAAGTCCAGTAGATACACTGGTGTTTTATCAAGGGGAGCTAATGATAACTTGGACATTTCTCTATGTTTTTTTCATGTAATAGCTATTAGAATTTGGAAGTGTGGCGATGATAGAGCTTCAGAGATGGTACTGAAAAACAGGAATTCTGAATAGCAGGAGGTGGTTTGTATGATTGCCTCCTCAAATTGAAAATGAAGTGAAAGTTGAACAGTTTGGTTGGAGGTTGTGTCTGTGTATTTTACCTTACAGGAGTACCTTTTTTACTTCTGTTTGTACTCTGGTTTAATATTTGTTACTGGATAATCAAAAAGAGGAAGACCTCATTAAAAATTGATTGATTCAATCATAGAAGCCATGGCTTTGAGTTTGTGAGACGTGAACAGGAGTGTTTGTAACAGTCTCTTTGAAGGCTCTTATTCATAGCATTCCCATAAGTCAAATCCAGTTAGATGGTGTATAAAACAACAAGCAGAATAAGAGATGGTAGACTCTTTTTCTTTGTAGGTTTTAAAGCAGAGGCTGAATAGCTCCCCTTCAGGGACACTGTTTGTATCAGGAACTGTGCCACAAAGTGAAGACATAAGTTGAACCATGATTGCAGCCTGTCTTTCCTTCCTTTCTTGTATGGCATCCTGAAAGCCTCAGGTATAGAGCAGGCTATAAATATTTAAACAAACAAGCAAATAAGCAGGAGTAGATGAGCAACCAATCCAGACAGGCACTATAGTATGGGTGGGGCAAGAGCTTAACTCGTATAAACTTTTAATAGTAAGATGGTAGACTTATTGTTGCAGGGGTTTTGAAGAAAATACATGCATTTTTTTAGTGTTTTCTGAGCATTTCTGCATAGTTTTGGAACATACAATAGCTACCATGTTGCACAAACTAATCAAAATACTAGCACCGGGTGGGTTGTTGGTATCTTTGTGATGAAATCAGCCTATCCTTTTGTACTTCCGCTGTGTGTGTATGTGTGCCTGCTTAACTTCACAAATGCAAAAGACACTGGTTTTGTGCAGAAGTAGGAGTTTTTCATCAGGTTATAGTGGAAGCCCCCCCCCCCCCACCAATAAAATCAGTGTCCTGGCTTTGCTCTCAAAAGTGTTGAGACTATCAGATTTGCACCAGTGAATCGTAGAACTTTATCACACAAGGCAGTAAATCACAGTAACATTTGGTCAATAGTGCCTTTTGCTGGGACTTACCACATAATGCTGCTTCTTTTCAACTGTTAACCAAGGCCTGAAACAGATGGGCCAAACAGAGTGGCAGGACACCACACTGCTGCTGTCTGTACTGGGACTGTGACAACCGCACATGCCAGATCCCAATCTTGACCTGGTTCTTTGCCAAGAACTGGTTCTTTGCCTAATTCTCAGCACAGTTTCAGGCCATTTTTGGGGTGTACATAATGTAAATAGCACATCCCCAACGTGGCCTGAAGCCACGTCATACAACTAGGTGGTGCTAGGTGGGCAGTGTCAAATGCTGTGAAGGCTGGTGTGATAAAGTCACAAGAGTTGGGACTACAAGGACAGCTAGTCCAACTCTCAGTCCTACAGGAATATGCCACTAAGGTGTATCAACACTCCAGAAATAATTCAATCTGACACAGGTTTAACTGCCAGGACTCAATGCTATGGATTTCTGGGAAATGTAGTTTTTGTGGCACCAGAATTCTTTGACAGTGAAGGCAAAATTTCTCACAAAATTAGTTCCCAGAATTCCATAGCATTGAGCCATGGCAGTTAAAGTGGTGTCAAAACTGCATTATTTCTGCAGTGCAAATGCAGCCTAAAGCACTCCTGAGAGGTGGCCATCCCAACTCTCCTTGAAATCCTCCAAAATGATTTCAATGTTGTTGAGTTCTTACATTTTATTCCTATCCTTATTTAATTTGGGATTGCGAAACTTTGCATGTAGAGTAGGAAGGGGTGTTGCAAGAAAATTCATACATATTTTGTCAGATGCCTTTCCTTTATGAAATACATTCTATTTACTTCTTATGAGTTTTTCAAAACATCATTTTCTTATTATATGCATTTTTGCATATACTTTGCCCCATAAAGCATGTTTGTGTCTATTTTTGAAAAATTTGCATTTTTAGTTGTGCCCATTTATCATCAGATCTCAGGAATAGCAAGATTATTTTTCAAATGTCTACGCTGGACAAATTAGGGGACACCTAAGAAAGTTGCTGTGATGGCGACAACAGGGCACAGCCCCAAATCTCTTTAAAACCTTTTTATTATTTTCCTCACTGTGCCTCCTTGCCACCTCTTTGTGATTGTGAGACTCACTCACCCAACTATTTTCCTCTGATGGCAGCACAATGGGTCTTTTTAACCCACCACTATCACCAATTATGTGATGGAGACACTCAAACTCAGGACTCTCTTGTGTCTCCTGCACTATAACTTTCTTTTAATCTCAGCCCTCTGGGTTCCAAATTTCCCCCAAGCTTGGCACCAACTATTTATTGACAGCCACACGCCCACTATAATGTGTCCCAAACCTAAAAGACTTTTTTCAATGTTGGTAACATTTTTAATGTACTTCTGAAATCACTCCAGACAGCTGCTTGTAGAAAAAAAGTAATAGATTTATTTACAAGTCAGGCTGAATACAGTATCTCTTTCAGTCTATGGTGTTCACATTGGATACAGTGTTTGAATACTTTATATGTTACACAGTATGATAATTCCTTTAGCTTGTTTTTGTAATTGTTTCCTTATCACTCTATAACCCCTTTTAACTACTCTCACATCAGCCTAAACTAGCCACCAAGGCTCTTCACCCCTCAAGACACACTAAAACATCACCCTAACTCCAAACACTGCTCTGTCCCTCTATATATACTCACTTCTGGGAGTAGCCCCCACCTTTTCTTGGCTTCACTCCCTTTGGCTGTTGCTAGGCTCCCTCTGATTGGATGTTGCCAACACTCCAATCTGCCTTTTCTCCAGGTTTGATTCTCTGTGGCCCTGTTTTGTCTTCAGTCTGGTTGGTATTCAACTACCCAAGGTCACCATCAAAGGGATTCAAAGAAAGGTAGGTGTGCAGAGAGACGAATCAACCTGCAGCAAATTGAGGTTTTCATGACAGTGGCATGATGGGCTTGATCTGGGTTTTAGTCAGATCTTTAAATGAACTTTTGGAGACACTGACCCCTACCCTCCACATAGCTTCAGCACCATGAATGGCACCTTTAACATTCAGTCTAAAATGCTGAGCAGATTGTGCACACGATTGACAAGGAGGCTGTCAGCCAGCATTGGACTAAACACTGTCAAGTTCTTTCCCATAGTTCTGTACAAAACCCAACCAATCACACCTCCCATTGCCTTTTCTTTGCTGAGCAAAGAAAGCATTTGGAAAGTCTGGCAAAAATTCCTGAAATCTATTTTAAAGCTGTGTACATTTTAGACCATAGAAGGTCTCTCTCCTTTTTTGTTCCTGGTTGTGTGTGGTGTGTGTGTGTATATATTCTGATGCCTTATAAAGTTTAAATGAATTATTTTTCCACTTTAAAATGGCTATATGTGTATTTTAAAGTGATGGCAAAGGCAGGTGAGGTGCCTTTTATAGCATACTGCTGTGGAAAATATATTCCTAAGCAAGCAAGCTTTCTTAATATTTGAATGCAGACATTTCAAATATACTTCCCCTGAATGAGTAGGCAATGCAGATGAATGTTATGTTTCTGCAAACCTAATGCAGATTAAATAAGAATAATACCGGTATTTTGGATTTAAAAACAAACAAACAAACTTCCCTTCTCTGTCCAAAGAAATCAATCATTATAGATTTACAATACTTCCATTTTGCTGCAAGTCTGCTGAGCTTCATTAGAAAGAAAGAAAAAGAAATAGCTCAATATCATTTGTGCAGCATTAGCAGAAGTGCCAGACAAGAAAATCAGTGGTGCTTTCACACATCTCTAACCTGTCCCAAGACAAGAGACCAATGTAATTATTTAGACTTCATCTGAGGACTAGAAGTATAATGGAGATGCGGGCTGTGCTCTCCATGTCCCTGAGCATCTGCATTTTTTCTGAGAAGTTCTGTACCTTAAGCACATTAGCTTCATGAAGTTAATGCCTTCATGGCATTATGGCCAAACCTTGAAAAAGTTAAATTCTTGGACTACAGTGTCCAGAAACTAGAGCTAGCATGGCTCTGTCTGGTTGGAGGGAATTATGACCCAGGAAAGTAACTTATGTAGCCTTTGATCATGGCTAAAACAGTAGGACAAAAAGTAGCTGTTTTCTTACACTGTTAGATCTCTAAAGAGAGGGAGAAATCATGTATCTACTACTAACCTGTTTTCATTGCATTTACATGATTGGATACTATGGAGATTATCACACGTGCCTTATCCAGTAATTTTTCTGATGGGATACACATGCATTTAACTGCAAAGATAGGTCTTACCAGATTTTTTCTTCCTTGAAAAGCCATGGGATAGGCCTGGGTTGCATACGGGCTGCATACAGGAGACTACGGTAAGACCCGTCTTTGAAATTAAACACATGTGTATCCCATCAGGAAAATGATGGGATAAGGCATGCGCGATAATCTCCTATATTTAGTTTTCTTCAGCCCTTCTGCAATGTATCTAAATAATATGCATAGTGTTCTGATCACAAGATGCCTTCATGACCTTTTAACTTATTTCTGGCAGCTTTCAACATCTTTTGCCAAATGTGTAAAGCTCTGTCTACTACCCTAAAGGTTAAGTTTTCCCTGTTCACATGATTGTCAAGTCATGTCCAACTGTAGGGGGCAGTGCTCATCTCTGTAACTAAGCCAAGGGAGCCAGTGTTGTCAAAGACGATTCCGTGGTCATGTGGCCTGCATGACTAAACACTGAGGTGCACGGAACACTGTTACCTTCCCACCAAAGTGCTACCTATTTATCTATTTGCACTTTTACATGCTTTCAAGCTGCTAGATTGGTAGAAGGTGGGACTAGAGATGGGAGCTCACTTTGTCATGTGGTGCTTGGGTCCTGAACATCCTTTTTTTAAAATTTAAAAATAAACCTCAAGTGAAAGAGTCCACCACCTTATGAAGCTGGCCATTCTAGTCAAGATTTTGTTCAAATGGCACTCCTAACTTTCAGCCCTGACATTTGAAATAGAAATGGGAAAGTGGAAGCAAAAATTGGGGAATCAGTAAAAAAAAAATTCCTAGGGAAATCATGATAGATACCTCAAAATTTGACAGAGTGTTTTTAGTTGTCATCCAAATGGCAGTGGCCAGTTTCAAGTCAGAATCTAAAACATATGGCTTCCTAGAAGCATGCAAGGTGGGCTGCCATTACTTATAGAGATGATGATGATGATGATGATGATGATGATGATGATTAGAAAACACAAACAAAAAACCTCTCTGAAGCATATTTGCTAAGATTTCAGGTACAAAGGGGGGAACCGCAGGAAAACAAGAGAAATTAAGATGTGCTGCTAAGATTCCTTAGATTAAAAATAGGCATGACAACCAGGAAAGGGTTTTCTAATAAGATTCCTATGATAAGAAAAACAGGGGAGGGGGGAATAGGACATAAGGTCCTGTGAACTCTTTGAGGGTAATGTGTACAGACCAGGCAGTACAAGAACCAGTTCAGCTGAAAGACAAGAGTGTGTTCTCAGAGGCAGTGAGGCTAAGACTTCTGAGACAATGAAATGGTAAAAGAATCATAGAGTTGGAAGAGACCTTCAGGGCCATCAAGTCTAAACAAGATTGGTTCGCCATAGGGCGGTATAGAAACAACAACAACAACAACAACAATAATAATAATAATAATAATAATGCTACCATGCAGGAATACACAATCAAAGTACCTTTGACAGATGGTCATACAGCCTCTGTTTAGAAATCTCCAAAGAAGGAGATTCCCCCACTCTCCGAGGGATTGTATTCCACTGCCAAACAGCTCTTATTGTCAGGAAGTTCCTCCTAATGTGGAGGTGGAATCTTTTCTCCTGTAGCTTGCATCCATTTCTCCTCTCAGAGCCTTATAGACTCTTCTTGCAAGTTCCTGCTAGAGAGGAGGAGGAGGAGGTGAGCAGTTCCTGGGCAGCCATTCTAAGGGTGTGAGTTTTGAACTTTTAAAAACTCTTGGGGAGAGTGTGTTGTTGCTGAGAGGGTGGAGCTTCTGTGAGACACACTTGTGAGTCACTAGGGAGTGGAGGTAGCAGTCCAGCTTTACACAACTCCTCTCAGAGCCTTCTAGACTCTTCTTGCAATAATAATAATAATAATAATTTTTATTTCTATACCGCCCTATGGCGAACCAATCTAGGCGGCTTACAACAATTAAAAGAACAACAAAGATAAAACAGTATATTCCCCCCCTTAAAACATTATTAAATCAGATATCAATTAAAACAATAACAGATTCATTAAATATAAAATTTAAATACAAACCGATAAAAACAAACAAACAAACAAAAAACACCCCACCACTTCCATTTCTTGGGGGTATAGTTCCTGCTAGAGAGGAGGAGGAGGAGGAGGAGGACGTGAGCAGTTCCTGGGCAGCCATTCTAAGGGTGTGAGTTTTGAACTTTAAAAAACTCTTGAGAAGAGTGTGTTGTTGCTGAGGGGGGTGGAGCTTCTGTGAGTCACACTTGTGAGTCACTAGGGAGTGGAGGTAGCAGTCCAGCTTTACAAAACTCCTCTCAGAGCTGTGCACTGTTAGGAATTTTTTTTATCACCGGCATCGATTGGTGAAAAGTTCAGGTCATCAGGAGCCTTTGACACTGGTGTTTAGTGAGGGATTTTCTTTGAGGAGGAAGGCCATAGTCCTGTTTCGGGGACTAATTAAAATTTCTCAGTATGGACACCGAGGGAACTGTTGCAGTTAACTACAACACTTGTGGGATGTTTGTCTTCTTGCCTACAGAGGTGGGGAACTTCACATGCCCCAAGTGCAAGTTGGTAGCCCTTTTGGAAGAGAAAGTACAGCAGCTGGAGGCACGGGTAGCTACACTTCAGCAAATTAAGGCACAGAAGGTTTTCCTGGACAGAACAGAATGAACTGTCTTGGACAGGGACCACACAGAGGAAGTTGCTGGGGAAGAGAAGGTTACATCACATACACAGGAGGTAGAAACTGGAGGAATGTCATGCACAGAAGTAGGAAGGCCAGGGATCGTTTTGGGAGCTTACAGCTACAGAATAGATTTGAAGCTCTTTCTCTTATTAAGGAAGACGAGGAAGAGCAACATGGACAGACTTCAGAAACAGAGCAGGGAAGCCTGGGAGTTCCACCACAGGGAACAGTCACTGCTAAGCCTCAGAGGAGGCATGTGGTTGTGGTGGGGGACTCCTTGCTGAGGGGGACAGAAGCAGTGATTTGTGAGCCTGACAAGATGTCTCGGGAAGTGTGTTGTCTTCCTGGGGCAAAGATCCGAGATGTGAAAGAGAGGCTGACAAGACTGGTCAAGCCTACTGACCAAACCCCCTTCCTTTTGGTCCATGTGGGAATGAATGAAATGGCAAGACACAATCTTCGGAACATCACAAGGGATTATGAGGCTCTGGGTAAGAAGCTGAAAGAAATGAATGCACAGATTTTCATCTCATCTCTTCTGTCAGTTGAAGGGCATGGTCCAGGATGAGAGAGGAAAATAGCAGATGTCAACAACTGGCTCTGCAGATGGTGTCGCAGAGAACAATTTGGATTCTTAGATCATGGGCTGCGGTTCCATGAGGGTGGACTTCTGGTAAGGGATGGGCTGCATCTCAATCCAGTTGAAAGAAACATTTTTGCCAACAGTCTCAAGAATTTGATCAGGAGGGCTTTAAACTGAGCTATTTGGGGAAGAGAGACAGTATTCTGGAAGAGAAAAGGACTGGAAAAAACAGTCAAACTGTCATAGAGGGAACAAGGCAAACAGTGCAAGGGCCCAACAGTGGGAGGCAAAAAAATATGCACAAGCAGCAACTAAAGGGGACATATGGTCTTAGATGTCTCTACACTAAAGCACAGAGCATGGGAAAGAAGCAAGATGAACTTGAACTCTTAGCACAACAAAACAAATATGATATAATAGGCATCACTGAAACCTGGTGGGATGAGTCCCATGATTGGAATGTAGAAATACAGGGGTATAACCTTTTCAAGAGAAACAGGCCAAACAGGAAAGGAGGAGGAATAGCATTATATGTCAGGGATATTTACACCAGTGAAGAAATCCAGGACATCAATCCTGGAAGCCAGGTGGAGAGCATCTGGATAAAAATTAAAGGGGAGGGAAACAACAGGGGTGTTAGTGTGGGAGTGTACTACAGACCCCCGACTCAGGCAGAGGAATTGGATGATGCCTTTCTAGAACAGATGACCACACACTCAGAAAGGAGAAATCTAGTAGTGCTGGGTGACTTCAACTATCCGGATATTTGCTGGAATTCAAACTCAGCAAAATCCTCAAGGTCTAGCAAATTCCTCACTTGCCTTGAAGACAATTTCATTGTCCAAAAAGTGGAAGAGGCAACAAGGGAGTCAGCTATTTTGGATCTGATCCTAACTAACAGGGATGACCTAGTTAATGGAGTGCAAGTAGTTGGATCCTTAGGTGGGAGTGATCATGTTCTCCTGGAGTTTATTATACAGTGGAAAGGAGAAGCCAGGCATAGCCAGACACACATTCTAGACTTTAGGAAAGCTGGTTTTAGTAAAGTTAGAGAAATACTGGGGGTGATCTTGTGGCCAGGAATACTAAAAGAGAAGGGAGTTCAAGATGGATGGGAGTTTCTCAAAAGGGAGGTACTGAAGGCACAATTTCAAACAGTTCCAATGAGGAAGAAACATGGGAGGTGCCTCAAGAAACCAGGATGGATGACTAAGGACTAAACTAAGTTTTAAATGGAGCATGTATAATAAATGGAAAAATGGGGAAATCACCAAAGAGGAATTCAAACAATAGCTAGCACATGTAGGAGTAAAGTCAGAAAAGCTAAAGCGCAGAATGAACTCAGGCTTGCTAGAGAGGTTAAGAACAATAAAAAGGGATTTTTTGCGTATGTCCAAAAAAATCTTCTCAGAAAAGGCAAAGGGTGCTCAACCTGAGGATAGTGGAGCAGAGGACAGAATAGGATAATTTCAGCGCACAATAAATAGATTGTACAGGAATACCTAGTTAATCTACATGAATATAAGTCTCCAGGATCAGATGAATTGCATCCAAGGGTACTAAAAGAACTGGCAAATGTAATATCTGAACCATTGGCAATAATCTTTGAGAACTCCTGGAGAATAGTAGAAGTCCCAGCAGATTGGAGGAGGGCAAACGCTGTCCCCATCTTCAAAAAGGGGAAAAAAGAGGATCCCAACAATTATCATCCAGTTAGTCTGACATCAATGTGGGCTAGACAAAGTAACTGTTACATGGATTTGTAATTGGTTGACTGGCCGAACCGAAAGGGTGCTCAACAATGGCTCCTTTTCAACCTGGAAAGAAGTGACTAGTGGGGTGCCATAGGGCCCTGTCCTGGGCCCAGTGCTATTCAACATCTTTATCAATGACTTGGATGACAGTATTGGGGGCATAGTTATCAAATTTGCAGACAACACCAAATTTGATCCTGTCTTCTGGGGTAGCTAATACCCCAGAAGACAGGATCAAAATTCAAAATGACTTGAGCAACTAGAAAGCTGGGCTAAAGCTAACAAAATGAAATTCAACACAGAGAAATGTAAGGTACTGCACTTAGGGCAGAAAAACGAAAAGCACACATATACGATGGGGGACACCTAGCTGAATGAGACTACGTGTGAAAGGGATCTAGGAGTCCAGGTAGACCACAAATTGAACATGAGTCAACAGTGTGATGCAGCAGCTAAAAATGCCAATGCAGTTTCAGGCTGCATCAATAGAAGTATAGTGTCTAGCTCAAGAGAAGTAATAGTGCCACTCTATTCTGCTTTGGTCAGGCCTCACCTGGAATACTGTGTCCAGTTCTGGGCATCACAATTCAAAAAGGATGTGGAGAAATGACCGTGTCCAAAGGGGGGGGCAACTAAAATGGTGAAGGATCTGGAAACCAAGCCCTATGAGGAATGACTTAGGGAGCTGGGGATGTTTAGCCTGGAGAAGAGAAGGTTAAGAGGTGATATGATAGCCTTGTTTAAATATTTAAAGAGATGTCATATTGAGGAGGAAACAAGATTGTTTTCTGCTGCTCCAGAAACTAGGACCCAGAACAATGGGTGCAAGCTCCAGGAAAAGAGATTCCACCTCAGCATTAGGAGGAACTTCCTGAGAGTAAGGGCTGCTCGACAGTGGAACACACTCCCTCGGAGTGTGGCGGAGTCTCCTTCCTTGGAGGTCTTTAAGCAGAGGCTGGATGGCCATCTGTCTGGGATGCTTTGATTGGGAGTTCCTGCATGGCATGGAGTTGGACTGGATGGCCCTTGTGGCCCTCTTCCAACTCTATGATTCTATGATTTCTCCAGATCCTAGTTTTTGGAGCAACAGAAAATAAGCTTGCCCTGTTCTCAACATGACATCCCCTCAAATATTTAAATAGGGCAATCATATCACCCCTTAACTGTCTCTTCTCCAGTTCCCTAAATCGTCCTTCATGAGGCATGGTTTCCAGACCCTTCACCATTCTGGTTGCCCTCGTCTGGGCATGCTCCAGCTTAACAACATCCATCTTTAATAATGATTCCCAGAAATGGACACAGTATTTATTCCAGGTGAAGCTTAACCAAAGCAGAATAGAATGGCACTATTACTTCACTTTATCTAGAGACTATACTTCTATTGATGCAGCCTAGAATCACCTTGGCTTTTTTAGCTGCAGCATCACACTGTTGATTCATATTCAATATATACTTTCCTAGATTCCTTTCACGTGTACTCTTGTCAAGCCAATTGTCCCCCCTCCTAGATCTGTGCATTTCAATTTTTCTGCCTAAGTACAGTACTTTCAATTTTTACCTGTTGAAATTCATTTTGTTAGTTTTGGCCCAGCTTTCTAATCTATTAAGGTCAGTTTGAATTTTGATCCTCTCCTCTGGGATATTAGCAACTTTTCCTAATTTGGTGTCATCAGCATGTTTGATAAGCATGCCCTCTATTCCATCACCCATGTCATTGATAAAGATGTTGAATAGCACTATGCCCAGGACAGAACCCTGTGACATCCCACTGGCCACTTCTCTCCAGGATGAAGAAGAGCCATTATTGAGCACCCTTTGGGTTTGGCCAGTTAATCAATTACAAATCCACCTAACAGCTGTGTTGTCTAGCCCACATTTTATTAGCTCATTGGCAAGAATATCATGAGGAACTTTGTTAAAGGCTTAACTGAAATCACGATATTCCATATCCACAACATTCCCTTTGTAAAGAAGGACTTGAACTTGTGGAATTACTATAGTCTTCTATAGCATCTTTTATCCTATGTTTACAGAAGTGGCTAGGGAATAGACTGATAGAGACAAAGCTTTCCAATGAACTGTAATTTATTTGGGGATTCAAACATACAAAGTCACTCTACCATACACTTATACACACAAGAACTCAAGAATAAAGTAGTTACCTTGGAGAGGAAACACATGGCTTTCTAATGGTGATAATTACTTGGAGGAGGCTGCTTCAACGATGAATGGAGATTGATAGACTCAACCATTATGAAAAGGCAAAGGACAATGGAAAGAGCTGAGACCCAAGTTAGAGTTCACAGTGGCACAATGTCACCATGAAATCAAGCCAGACCCAATGTGCCTGAGATTTTGGGGATCATTTATACTCTTAAACCTAGCCTGAGGTGAAGAGTTGCTATGGTGTATCAAAGGACTCCAATTACTACTCTTTGAAGTAAACAATTTCTAAGGAGAGGAGATGGGATGTTAATGTTATCTCATCTTCAGCCAGACACATCCTGGCTGGTACTCATAAATCTTCTAGGTGTGAATGTCCTGCTTAGCAGCTCCTAGGCTTGGCCTTTTGATCTGCAAATTTTTGTAAGTGTAGATGTGACCTTTCAGGTGCCTACATGATCTGCACGCCTTGAATCTATGGCGACTGGGGCTTCTTCCAGTCCAGGGCCATGGCAGGGACCCAAAAGGGGTCTTTATATTAAATCAGTCATCTAACACCTTCATCTACCAAGCTCATAATTTTATCAAGAGAGGAAGTGATGAGATTAGTCTGCCATGAGCTGCTTTTGAGAAATTTGTGTTGACTTTTTGTGATTATGTTCATAGACTCTCTATTTCAGGGGTCGGCAACCTACGGCCCACGGGCCGCACCCAGCCTGCCGAGGCCTGCCTACCGGCCCCTGCCCGGTCCTGACATCACCACCGCTGCTGCCGTGCTGCCGCCGCCACTGCCTTTTGCAGCCGTGGGGGGCCTCCAAGGCACCATTTTGTGTTCAAAAATGGCACCCGGAGTCTTGCGCAACCTTTGCCCAGTGATGGAAAAGGTTGGAACAAAAAATGGTGCCCTGGAGGGCCCCCCCGGCTCCCGAGGCCCGGCACAGTCAAGGGAGCCCTCCTGGGGGACCCCCACAGCCACGCTGGGCCTCTCCTGAGGCCCGGCGTGATCGAGGGAGCCCTCCTAGGGGACCCCCGCGGCCACGCTGGGCCTCTCCCGAGGCCTGACGCAGTCAAGTGAGCCCTCCTGGGGGACCCCTGCGGCCGTGCTGGGCCTCTCCCGAGGCCTGGTGAGGTTGAGGGAGCCCTCCTGGTAGTGTGCGCTTGTGTGTGCCACCGCAGAGCGGGGGGCATCGGAGGACAGGGGGACTGGCACCACCCCCAAAAAGGTTGCCGACCCCTGCTCTATTTAATGATCTGCTGTAGCAGTAACTCTCATAAAAAGACCCAAGAAAAGGAAACCAAAACCAGAAAATGCAGCGATGTGATGTACAAACAGGGTGACCAGATGCCATAATTGCAGAGGAGGACAAGGCATCATAAAATTTAGGACATTCAAGAAAAATGTAGGACATTACAAAATAAAAGCTATAAAATGCTAATATAAATATAAATTCATGATTTTTGCCATGCACAAAATGGAGGACATTTTGGAATTGCTCCTGGACAGAAGGCTAAAATGTAGGAGAACTCTTACACAAAACATTACCTGCCACATAGCTTTTAGGAATAATGTAGGTGGAGGAATTATATGAATGCCTTATCTTAAATATTGTTCATTCTATAAGAGAATATTCCACAACCCCCAATTTTTCCAGGGAAAAAAATCATAAAAATGTTGGGGTGGGTGGGTTTGATTTTCCCTCTGAAATTCACATCTCTGGTCCAGTCCACACAGTCCTCTGTTTGTAGGGAGTAGGCCTACAAAGCCTAAACATTTGGTTTAGGAAAATAACCACCCATTCCTAAAAAAAGAAACACAAACAGCATTGAGGGGGATGATTACTCCTGATCCAGAGAAATAAGACAGTGGAGGAATAAGCGATGCTACAAACAGTTGGAAATAAGCAGGTATGGATTGTAGCTCTGAACAAACTGTTGACTTTAAAAAGAAAAAAAAAACCCCAAACTAGTTATGGTATCAGTCCCAGGAGAGGGACAGAGGCAAAACTGAAAATGAACAAGCTGTTTCCTAAGTACAGACAGCTGCAGAAGGAAAGCTCTGTTTTAATACACAACAGTCTTGGCAGAACACCTGGGGGAAGATCAGAGAGGCTGTGATTTTCAATATTGGCCAAATGAGAGGTGAAGCCAAGGGGATATTTATGGATATATTTCATAAATGTAGATGACATTTCTTTGTGGAAAAATAATGAATTAGAGACCAGAAAGTCTGATAGTTTCAAATTCTGCTGCATTCAACTTTTTTTAAGCCTCAAGGTTTGCTTGTTTTTCTATCTCAAATATAGTATTTGAATTTTGGTAATTTTCTCACATTCAGATTGAAACTAGCCAAGTTAAATAGGTACAGCTATTCCCAACAAATCAAGGACCCTGCTGTACCCACTTTCCATTTCATTGTGGAAGACGAGGAAGCTGTAAGGGGGTGAATAGCAGATGGTAACCCTAATTCAGCAATATAAATATGAACCCAGGAATTCAGAGAAATGGATATTATACATATCTCCTTCTTCTTCTCCTTCTCCTTCTTCTCCTTCTTCTTCTTTTTCCTTCTTCCTCCTCCTCCCCTCCCACATCTGAGGGAGGAGTTGAGCTCTGCCCAAAACCAAACTGCCTTTATTTATGTCAGGGGTAGGCAACCTGTCCCCTTTAAGGGCCGAGGGACTTCAGCTCCCAGAATCCCAGGAGCTATTGGCCAACATGGGACTGTTAGCCAACATGGCTGATGCTTCTAGGAGCTGAAGTCCCTCGGCCCTTAAAGGGGAAAGGTTGCCTACCCCTGATTTATGTTTTAATCCCTTCTCTCTCTCTCTTTTTGAGGCAGAAAGAGAGTACAACAAGCAAGGGGATAGAAGGTGAAAGAGGTTATGGGCCTTTGCAGACTGCCAGAAATAATGCAGATTGAGGTCACTGTAACTGTCCTGGTTCAGTGCTAAGGAATCATGGGAACTGTAGTTTATTGTGGCACCAGAGCTCTCTGACAGAGAAGGCTCAATGTCCCAGAAAAAAAAAAAAAAACAATTCCCATGATTCCTTGGCACTGAGCCAGGACAGTTAAAGTGACCTCAATCAGCATTATTTCTAGCAGTCTGCAAAGGCCCTATCACATGGGCAGAATTTACTGATAACATAAGAAACAGATTTGCATTACTAAGCATAATAGATCGAGAACCAGAGCAACTATGGTCTGAAGTCAGGACATAATAAAACGAGTCGGCAACCTACAGCCTGCGGGCTGCATCCGGCCCACGGACACCCACTTACTGGCTCCCGCCGACCCCTGCCGCTGCACCACATTCCGGACGCCATTTTATTTGTCAAAATGGCATCCGCGACTCATTTGCGCATGTGCAGTACTCCTGTGCATGAGCAAACGAGTAGCGGCCACCATTTTGTTTGCCAAAATGGCGGCCACAACATGCATGGAGGCAGCAGCGGCAGCAGCCCATGCACCCTCATTCCCTCCCCGGCCCGCCAGAAGGGCCCACTGCAAGGGACCGGCCCCAGGTAAGGAAGGGTTGCCGACCCCTGTAATAAAAAAAGAATGCAGACAGACACTTTCAATAAAGAAAAAGAAAGAGACAAAAACATGGATGACAGAAAAAACACAACAAACAATAAAGAAAAGAAGAGAAGAAAAACAAAAGGGAGATAGGAACAAACTAAGAATTATGAATGCAACAGTATGATGGCTTATGCGGTAAGATAAAGAAAATTACTACAATGACCAATGCAGAGAAATAGAAGACAACAACAAAAAGGGAAGAACAAGAGATCTATTTCACAAGATCCAGGAAATCAAAGGAAAATTCAAACCAAGGATTGGGACAATTTATGACAATAAAAATAACATAATTCAAGACCAAGAAGGAATAAAAAGATGTTGGTTGCAACACAGAGAAGATCTATAAAAAAAGGATGACAAAATGAAGGACACATGGAACGAAAAGCCATATGAAGATGAACCCCAAGTTTTAAAAAGTGTGCTGGAAACTGCAATAAGGGAAATAGTGAAAAACAAATCACCAGGAACAGATGATGTTTCAATTGAACTGCTGCAATCCACACTGACAGAGTCAACTCTAGTGCTAACCAACATCTGTCAACAGATATGGAAAACAAATTAATGACAAACAGATTGGAAGGGATCAATATACATGCTCATCCACAAAAAGGGAGACACAAGAGACTGCAGCAATGATAGGACTATAGCACTGATCTCGCAAGCAAGCAAAACCATGCTCAAAATTCTGCAACATAGACTCCAACCATACATGGAAAGAGAGATCCCAGAGGTCCAAGCAGGATTCAGGAAAGGAAAAGGCACTAGGGATCACATTTCAACCATATGATGGCTAATGGAGTGCACCAGGAAATTCCAAAAGAAAATCAGCATGTGCTTTATAGACTACAGCAAAGCCTTTAATACTAATACTAATACTAGCAGAAAACCTCAGAGATCTGGAACACCTACGAAGGAAGTTCAAAGAAGAAAGTGCAAAGGCAGGCTTAATGCTGAACATAAAGAAAACAAAAATAATGACCACTGAGGACCTTCACAAATTCAACCTAGACAATGAAGAAATAGAAATAGTAAAATAATTCCCATATCTGGGATCAAATATTGATAGAAATGGAGACTGCAGTCAGGAAATCAGAAGAAGACTAAGAATGGGGAGGGTGGCTATGAAAGAACTAGAAAAGATTCTAAAATGCAAAGTTATACAACTGAGCACAAAAGTTAGAATCATAGGGGGGTTGCAGACTGTCAAAAATAGTGTGAATTCAGTCCACTTTTAGGGTTAGGGTTAAGGTTAGGGAATCATGGGAACTGAATTTTATTGTGGCACTAGAGTTCTCTGACAAAGAAGGTTCAATGTCTCAGAAAAATAACAATTCCCTTGATTCCCTAGCACTAACCCTAACCCTAAAAGTGAACTGAATTCACACTATTTTTGACAGTCTGCAACCCCCCATACAAGCCATTGTATTCCCTATTACCATGTATGGATGTGAGAGCTGGACAGTTAAGGAAGATGATAGGAAGAAAATCAACTCATTTGAGATGTGGTGCTGGAGAAGAGTGCTGAGGATCCTATGGACAGCCAAAAGGACAAACAAGTGGGTCCTAGGACAGATCAAACCAGAAATCTCCCTGGAAGCCAAGATGACCAAGTTGAGCCTGTTGTACTTCGGACACATCATGAGAAGAGAGGACTCTGGAAAATACAATAATGCTGGGGAAGGTGGAGGTATATATGTTCCAGATCCCCCCGTGGATACCAAAATCCACAGATGCTCAAGTCCTATTCTCCTTAATGGTGGCAAGGCCATAGAACTGTGCCACCATTGGGACAATGGGATTTTCTGCTCTGCCCCCCTGAAGTCCACTTTGTGACTGCTTCCTTTTGCTTCTTTCCTCCTGCCGCCTCGCCCCCCCTCCCCCACACCACTGAACATCCAGGATCCAGCCAGCCACTGGACCAGGGCTAGTTCCAGAGGCCGGAGTTCAAATCCCCCCAAGCGAGCCTCCTGGGAGGAGAGGGAAAAGACCTCCTGGGCCTCGGAGGCATGTGCTTTTTGGTGTGAGAAGAGGAGGAGCAGGAGGACAGACCCCTTCCTGCTCAGAGGGAGGTGAATTGGGGAGGTGGGGATGGGCCGGGGCCAAGGAGAAGACCCTCCTCTGTCTGCCCTCTCCCTCTCCTCCAGGCAGAGAAGGAAGGAAGGAAGAAAGAAAGAAGAGAAGAAGGAAGAGTTGGGACAGGGGAGAATGGGTCCTCCTCCTCTTCCAGGGTTCCCTTCTGGCCAGTCCTTCCCCTCAGCAGAAGCCACCTGAGGATGCTCCACTCTGGTCCCATTGGGGGTCTTCTCATTTCATCCTCTGGCCCTGCTTGCCTACTGCTTGGACCTCCTTCCTTCCTTCCTTCCTTCCTTCCTCCTCCTCCTCCTCTGCTGCCCCCCCATGGGCTTGCTATCTGCAGATGCTGAAATCTGTAGATGGCAAGTCTGCGGATACAGAGGACATACTGTATATGCACTATACACACGCACACATGTATACATATGTACATACACACATGCACACATATAAGTATGTGTTAACGTATTCACTTCCAACAAACTATTTCAATGGTGTAGACAGCTGTTGCTGTACTGGACAAACCCAAGTAGCAGAAAAAATAATAAATATAGGCAAATCATCTTTATATATTAAACTACTTATTATTTCAAAATACAATATTTCTTATATATTATAAAATCTTACATATTTATGTAAAAATATTGATGTCTGTTTTCCTTCACAGACAGGTTATTATTATTATTATTATTATTATTATTATTATTATTATATAAAAGCACTAAACATAGGATATCTCACACACACATTCACTGATAATCCTGGTTAACCAAAAGTTCTAATTAAACAAAAGAAACAGTATTGTTTAACACAATATATAACAGGACACAGCACAACTTTTCATAATAGTTTGATATATTACATATGTGTATATACACAGACACGCACACACACATTCTCTAACAATATCCTGTAAACCAGAAGCACAAGATCATGCAAAAGTGTTGTCACTCTTGTGATACAAGAGTGTGGTCACCCTCATTCCATTTGCACAGGCATGAGACTTCACATTCACAGGACACTGATGCTACAGCCTACCAAGGTGCAAAAGGTAAAAGTGCTATTTTACCATTTTTAAAACATTAATACAGCATAATTGTGTTCAGGCCCACATTTCGGTGCAAAGACTGGAGTCTGAAGACCCTGACAAAGTCTTTGTGGCCTGGAATCTGGGATCTGTTGCTTTAAACATACCCAGCCAGTTGGGATATTTTTTAGACCCTCTAATCCAGGATTTTCCCAGTTTTTTGGGACTTATGGTAAGCCTATGGAGGATATAAAATAATGTTCTTTGTTTTACTAAAGCTGATGGCTTCTCTTCCCACCACAGCTCTTTGTTAAATGTCCAAAACAAAGAGGTTCCTTGTAGTTCAGGTGTTCAAGACCTTGTAGCTCCTTTTGTAACAAAAATTACAAGTTAAAAAGTAACTTCAATTAGTAATTGTTTTCTGGAAAAAATGTACTTTTAGTATATCCGGCATACCACCTTTATGTTAAAGCAAAATTATACACAATATATTCTTGAAGGAGAAAAATGACTTTCAGTCTTTACTTTTTCCTAGAATCTGAAAATTTAAAGATGGTAATGCAAGTGCTGGTAAACTCAAGGTTGGACTTCTACAATGCACTCTACATTGGGCTACCTTTGTACCAAGTCCAGAAACTCCAACTGGTTGAGAATATGGCAGCCAGACTGATTACAGATACATCCAGGAGTGATCACATCACACCATTCTCAGAATCACTCCACTGGCTGACAATTAGTTTCTGGGCAATGTACAAAGTGTTGGTTATTACCTTTAAAGCCCTTGGGTCCAGGTTACCTACAGGATCACCTTCTCCTGTACAATCTGCCCTGTACTTCTGGGTCTTCTGGTAAATAGTTTTTTTGTGGGTTTTTTTCGGGCTGTGTGGCCATGTTCTGAAAGAGTTTCTTTCTGACGTTTCGCCAGCATCTGTGGCTAGCATCTTCAGAGAAAACTGAAATGGAAAAGCCTGGTTGTATATATACTGTGGGACCCTGGGTAGGGAGGGGTGGTTCCCAGGTGAACTGTGTGTTGTTCTGTGTTGAATAGGTATTGTTCTGTGTTGATGGCATCGCTTCAGGCTATGCAATCCAGGATATGTCTGCTGTTCCCATGTAAACTGTGTATTGTTCTGTGTTGAATAGGTGTTGTTCTGGTGTTAATGGCATGGCTTCCAGGTGAGGAATGCAATCAAGGAGATTGTTTGCTGTTGTCTGCTGACCCTGGTTGGTCTTCCCTTTGCATTTGCTGAGTGCAGATTTTCTTATTTTGTAGGACTGGTAGCCATATCTTGTTTACTTTGAGAGTTTCTTCTTTCCTGTTGAAGTTGTCTAAGTGTTTATGGATTTCGATGGCTTCCCTGTGTATTCTGACCTGATAGTTGTTGGCATGGTCCAGAATTTCAGTGTTTTCAAACAGCATTTTATGCCCAGGATGGTTTATCATGTGTTCTGCTACTGCTGATTTTTCTGGCTGGCCCAGTCTGCAATGTCTCTCATGTTCCTTGATTCGTGTTTGGACACTGCGTTTGGTGGTCCCTATGTAGACTTGTCCGCAGCTGCATGGTATGCGGTAAACTCCTGCAGCTGTGAGAGGGTCTCTTCTGTCCTTCGCTGAGCGCAGCATTTGTTGGATTTTCTTGGTTGGTTTGTAAACAATTTGGAGGTTGTGTTTCCTCACTACTTTCCCAATTCTGTCTGTGACTCCTTTGATATATGGTAAAAATACCTTCCCTTTGGGTGGCTGCTTGTCTTCAGTCCTCTGGGTTTTTCTGGGTCTGGTAGCTCTTCTGATGTCTGAGCTGGAGTAACCATTTGCCTGTAGAGCCCGGTCTAGGTGCTTCAATTCCTCTTCCAAGAAGTGGGGTTCACAGATGCGTTTTGCCCGGTCTACCAGTGTTTTTATTGTGCTTCTTTTTTGTCCTGGGTGATGGTTAGAGTTCTTGTGCAGGTATCTGTCTGTATGTGTGGGTTTTCTGTATACTGTGTGTCCCAGACGTTGGTTAGGTTTGCGAATGACTAGGACATCTAGGAATGGCAGTGTTCCTTCCTTTTCTTTTTCCATAGTGAACTGGATGTTCGGGTGGATGTTGTTCAGGTGATTCAGGAATCCAGCCAGATCTTCTTCTCCATGGCTCCAAATGATGAACGTGTCATCCACGTATCGGAACCAAGTTGTGGGCTTTTCCAGTGCTGTTTTCAGGGCTTGTTTTTCAAAATGCTCCATGTAGAAGTTTGCGATCACTGGGCTCAGAGGGCTTCCCATTGCTACCCCATCTCTCTGTTCGTAGAATCCATTGTCCCACTGGAAATAGCTTGTGGTGAGGCAATGTTCAAACAAGGCTGTGATGTCCTCTGGAAAAATTTGTCGGATGAGTATCATGGTGTCCATTATGGGGACTTTGGTGAATAGGGAGACCACATCAAAGCTGACTAGTATGTCTCCGGGTTGAAGTTCAAGGTTATTGATTTTTCTTATGAAGTGAGTTGAGTCCTTGATGTAATGGGGGGTTTGCCCTATATGGGTTTGTAATTGTGTGGCCAGAAACTTGGCCAAATCGTATGTGGGAGATCCAATGGCACTCACTATGGGTCGGAGTGGAATGGAATCCTTGTGAATCTTGGGAAGTCCATATAGTCTTGGCGGGAGAGCCTCAGATTTGCACAAACTTTGTCTTGTGGTTGGCTGAATTGAGGAGTTTTTGATCAGGGTGTTGGTTTTCCTGGTGATTTTGTTGGTTGGGTCTTGTTTCAGTTTTTTGTATATTGTAGGATCCAGGAGTTCACTGATTTTTTGTTTATATTGTTCTGTTTCCATGATTACTGTGGCATTGCCTTTGTCTGCTGGGAGAATGATGATTTCTGGGTCTGAATTGAGGTCCTTGATGGCTTTCCTTTCTTTTCTGGTTATGTTGCTGGGAGGTGGTTTTGCCTTCCGCAGAATCCTTGCTGTTTCTCCTCTTATTTCTTCTGCTTCCTCTTCTGGGAGATGGTGGAGTGCCGATTCTACCTGGGCAATGATGCCTTCAACAGGGATTCTGGTGGTGGTTACTGCAAAGTTGCCTCCTTTGGCCAGGATAGATGTCTCCTCTTCTGAAAGTTGCCGTTGTGTGAGATTGATACACATACAGACAGATACCTGCACAAGAACTCTAACCATCACCCAGGACAAAAAAGAAGCACAATAAAAACACTGGTAGACCGGGCAAAACGCATCTGTGAACCCCACTTCTTGGAAGAGGAATTGAAGCACCTAGACCGGGCTCTACAGGCAAATGGTTACTCCAGCTCAGACATCAGAAGAGCTACCAGACCCAGAAAAACCCAGAGGACTGAAGACAAGCAGCCACCCAAAGGGAAGGTATTTTTACCATATATCAAAGGAGTCACAGACAGAATTGGGAAAGTAGTGAGGAAACACAACCTCCAAATTGTTTACAAACCAACCAAGAAAATCCAACAAATGCTGCGCTCAGCGAAGGACAGAAGAGACCCTCTCACAGCTGCAGGAGTTTACCGCATACCATGCAGCTGCGGACAAGTCTACATAGGGACCACCAAACGCAGTGTCCAAACACGAATCAAGGAACATGAGAGACATTGCAGACTGGGCCAGCCAGAAAAATCAGCAGTAGCAGAACACATGATAAACCATCCTGGGCATAAAATGCTGTTTGAAAACACTGAAATTCTGGACCATGCCAACAACTATCAGGTCAGAATACACAGGGAAGCCATCGAAATCCATAAACACTTAGACAACTTCAACAGGAAAGAAGAAACTCTCAAAGTAAACAAGATATGGCTACCAGTCCTACAAAATAAGAAAATCTGCACTCAGCAAATGCAAAGGGAAGACCAACCAGGGTCAGCAGACAACAGCAAACAATCTCCTTGATTGCATTCCTCACCTGGAAGCCATGCCATTAACACCAGAACAACACCTATTCAACACAGAACAATACACAGTTTACATGGGAACAGCAGACATATCCTGGATTGCATAGCCTGAAGCGATGCCATCAACACAGAACAATACCTATTCAACACAGAACAACACACAGTTCACCTGGGAACCACCCCTCCCTACCCAGGGTCCCACAGTATATATACAACCAGGCTTTTCCATTTCAGTTTTCTCTGAAGATGCTAGCCACAGATGCTGGCGAAACGTCAGAAAGAAACTCTTTCAGAACATGGCCACACAGCCCGAAAAAAAACCCACAAAAAAACTATGGATGCCGGCCATGAAAGCCTACGACTTCACTTCTGGTAAATGTTTGCTCCAACTGGCCAGGACTAGACTGGCAATGGTTTCCCAGAGGACTTTGTATCTGCTGCCCCCAGACTGTGGAATGACCTGCTGGAGGTAGTAGTGTTTCCACACCGGGGTGACACCCAGTGTAGGGGGCAGGGATTCTGAGACAGTGGGGCTTCTGGCCCCAGACTTCCAGTAGGGTGGTACTTCTGGCCCTAGTCTTCTGGTGGCATTTCCAGGGTGAAGGGTAGCCGCAAAAGGGCCTACGCAGGGTGTAGGCTGCCTGAAACGGCCCCACGTGGGACCTAGACCACCCTAAAAGGCCCCATGTGGGGCCTAGGCTACTCAAAAAGCCTCTGCGTGGGGTCTAGGTAGCCCCAAAAGCCTCCGCGTGGGGCCTAGGCAGCCAAAAAGGCCCTGAAACAGTGCCCGTGGGGTGGGGAGCTGACCTGATGTCACCCACCTGGGATGTCCTCTGGTGTAGTCCGCACCTCCCCAGTGATGCTGCTAGCCAGAGGAAATATGACAGTTGAAAATGCTGACTACTTTTAAAATAGCATTACAGACATATCTCTTCTGGCAGACCAACCCAGTCAATTTTAAATCATGACATTTTAATTGTATATGTACTCCGAGTGTATTTTAATGATTTTATAGTGTCATATTTTAACTGTGGATTTATGTGTTTTTAATTGTGTTTTGTATTTTAACGTGTTGTACCCTGCCTCGAGCCTTGAGGTGAGGTGGGAAAGAAATAAAATTTATTGTTGTTGTTATTGCATTTATTTCAATGTTTGTATTTTTTTATTTTTTTATTTTTAAAAAACTGTAAACCCCTCCCCCCCCCCCCATGGATTTAACATGTCCAGAAATTTTAAATCTCTTGTATGAGTTGTGCCATTTTGGACAAGAGATAGGAGCATACACGACTGACCCCAATCTCCCTCCTCCTTGAACATAAAAACCTAAATGTCATTCTGAAAAGTCAGTTTGCTGTCTGTAGGTCTCTCTTTCTTTTTCACAGAGGAGCACTGCATCATTGTAGATTTTTATCTGTGGTCTGAAGTGGTATAATACAGAGACAATTTATGTTCTGTTTTTCTGTTTGTAAAAAGAAGCACTATGTATTGCTGCTGAAGAAGAGGGCTTATGTCTACATTTGAGATGAAAGCTCATGCTAAAATTTAAATCAATTAGTCTTAAAGGTGCTGCTAGATTTCTTTTTTTCCCCTTCCTCTTTCTTTCATTTTTAATGCTGCAATAGATTAATGCGGCTACTTGGTTTCATAAGTGCACTAAAGTATCTTCTGTGTGACAATCTTACAGTTGTATGGCAATCTTATAGCTCTCTAATGATACACATTTTATGTTCTTTGTTGTTGTGTGCCTTCAAATAATTTCTGATTTATGGCAACCATAGGGTGACTCTGTCATATTTTTTGTGTGCAAGAGTTTTTCAGAAGAAGTTTC
Source organism: Phrynosoma blainvillii (assembly GCA_026167975.1). Taxonomy (NCBI): domain Eukaryota; kingdom Metazoa; phylum Chordata; class Lepidosauria; order Squamata; family Phrynosomatidae; genus Phrynosoma; species Phrynosoma blainvillii. Next base: position 17,371,983 of record JANUYF010000006.1, read on the forward strand.
CTCTGAAGCTGAGAGAGTGTGCCTTGCACAAGGTCACCCACTGGATTTCCAGGGTTAAGGGTCCTAGTCTAACAATCAGACCATTACACCATGCTGGAGATGATTTTTATCTTCAAGAGGAATAGTTACTAGTTTAATTCTTAACAGTGATGTATTCACATCTTTTGGTCCAAGTCTCAAGTCTCTACCTTCAAGTCTCAAATTGAGTTTCAAGTCCTTGCAAGATACTTTCAAATCGACTCTCAAGGTGAGTTTCCAGTCTGGGAGCCAACTTTTTACAGAACAAAATGGAGGCGGGGCATATTTCTCAGAGAGGAACAGCAAACACACTAGGCAATGGCTTGAGGCAAGGGTTGAAGTCTGCTCGGCAGGCTCTCCCTGCTGCATATGAGATGATCCTTCCACCTCAAGCCCATTGCCTAACACATTTGCTGTTCCCTTATGAGCCTGCTGCTCAAAGTGAAAGGCACTAGCAAGACAATTGCTAAGAATATACAAGTCTTAAGTCAAGTAAATCAGTATGTCAGTTCTGCCAAGTCAAGCTCAAGTCAAGTCATTGAAGTGGCTTGAGTCTGACATACATCTGAGTCAATCAATTCAAGTTTACATCATTGATTCTTAATGGCCTTAATCTAGTTTCTAGTCCCAATCAGAAGAAAACCATTGAATCAATTGCTGAACAGTGTCACCATTTATATATATTCCATTGCTTCAGTGGATCTAGTCTAGTTGAGACTAGCAACAGGGTTTTGCTCAGAGAATGTAATGGGTAATATTAGAATCATAGAATTAGAAGAGACCACAAGAGCCATCCAGTCCAACCCCTGCCATGCAGGAACTCAAAATCAAATCATCCCTGAAAGATGGCCATCCAGCCTCTGTTTAAAGTCAGAAATAAACTTATTAAAACAGTTACATATTCTTGATAACTGTTTTAATAAGTTTGTTTCTGACTTTTAGTCATGAGATATTGTTCTGAATTTTAAAAATTGAGAATCATTCTCATCTTTTTTAAAAAATAATTGCGCCCTTTACTCTCCCACTTCTGTTAGCTTCTTTGGATTTTCCTTGGAAAAGAAATGACACAAAAAGACAGATGCTAGTCTAGGTATGGGTCGAGTTTGAAAGTAATCTTGTATTTCTCTGAACCAGACATATTGCCTGCTGGATTCCATTTACCATGTGCCAAATGATAATTCAGTTTGCAGTTTGGGGTGGATTCCGCTCTCTCTTTCTCTTTGTGTATGTGGAGCTCTGTTTTGTGCTTTTCCTCCCCTGAAAGGAAGTGACTCACCCTTCTCAGTTGGGAGCCATAGAAATTAGACACTTCCCTTCCAAAAGGCCTCCACCTTATTTGCTTCAAGAGACTATAGCAGCTGCACCACTAAATAAGACCCCAGAGAGAAAATGGGAAGAATATACACTTTAAAAGGAAATATCATTGTCCTGTTAAATCTATGCACTTGGAGTGACATCCTCTTCCTCCTCTTCTTCCTCCTCTTCTTCCTCCTCCAAAAGGGAATGCAATAACACAATAAAAACATCACAAAGTCAGAGAGCCGAAGCTTTAAAAAGTTGTTTTTGAATTAATGCTGTCCCAACTGTCTCTTGTACATTCATGGCAGCTTATTATGACACATTTGGAGCATTGTTCTGAGAGCTGAGCATTCTGTAATTAGACAGAGGGCTAACAGGCTGAACCCATTTAGACAAAGAATAACAGAAAGTTTGTGTCAAAGTGAATGAGATATCACAAAGTGTCATGCCATTAATTAATTAATGTGGCTATTATATGTAGGCGGACAGACAGACAGATAGGCACAGAGGACTTTCGAACACCCTCTAGTGGCAACTCTTTACAGGTTTCACATTTCCAAGTACAGGAAATACCTGTCACATTATATAACCCAGAATTCTTAGGACAGGAAGTCAGATACACCTATGTGGGAAACAGAGCAAAATGAAACCAGATGTGTTACTAGACACATCAGTGTTGCCACTGATCTTTTATAAAACATAAATATTAGGCAGCAGTGGCAAATTATTTTGTTAAGTTTGATGTTTTTGAAAAAGGTATCCATTTAACACTTCCCTAGGCTTGTTACCTTAGAAATGTGCACATTACCTTAGAAATGTGCACATTTGCAAGACCTATGATGCATATCAGAGAAATAAAATATGCACAAACCCATGTATGCTTTTGAAAAATGAAATTGAAAAAAAAACATGCACACAGAAAAAACACCCATATGTGGAGCTTAAGATGAAATTTCACTTGTCAAGACATGGAGTACATATAAAAAACATGGAGAAATGAACAAGAAGGAAATAGCTGCAATGTATTTAAAGGAAGGGAAGAACAGCAGAAATACATGTAGGTGATGTAAGATCAGGGACCATATACCTCCAGGCATTCTTGGATGTTACAAATTATCTAGACCCTTTTCAAACTGGCTTCAGAAAAGGATATGGAGTTGAGACTGCTATGGTCTCCTTAATGGATGATCTTTACTAGCATTGACAGGGACAGTGTGCCCCTGCTGGTGCCTTTGTACCTCATTTGTTTAGCTAAGAAGAGAAATGTGTAAAGTAATGCATAAACATGTGAAAGAAACTTTACATTGAATATATTAGATTAAGGAATCCATGGCCCTCTAGGGATTGTTAGATTCTAACTCCCATAAGTCTCAGTGAACAAACCAAATGATCAAATATGAACAATATCTGGAGGGCAAGAGTTTACCCATTCATTCACTATGAAAATAAGAAAAATTGTCACTGTATTATGGAGGAGAGGTGAATAGTGAATAATAATAATAATAATAATAATAATTTATATTTTCTGCCTCTCCCTATGGATTGAGGTGGGATTACACAGTAGAATGTACACAGAGTACAAAATATAAACAATAAAATAATAAAATCAGAACATCAATAATAAATTCTATAAAAGTAAAATACAATATAATAAAATAAATATAAAATAAAAATAAAATAAAATAGCCAATTGTCGTCAAACCTAGAAATTGGTTTTGAAGTAATATCATGAAGGTTCGCTAAGAAGATCAGATGGATAGGCCTGCTGGAAGAGCTCCGTCTTAAGTGTCTTCTTAAAGGCATCTAGCATAATGATAAGATGAATCTCTTCTGGCAGGCTGTTCCATAACTTGGGGCTGCAGCCATGAATGATCTTTAGGAAGTAGAGTTCGATCTGGTTTTGTATTGATCTAATAAATTCTTCCCAGATGTTCTGAGAGTGTGGAGCGGATTATGTGGGGAGAGGAGTTCCTTCAAGTAACTTGGGCCCAAGCCATGTAGGGCTTTAAAGGTAATAACCAACACTTTGTACTACACCCAGAAGCTGATCAGCAGCCAATGAAGAGATTTTAAAATAGGTGTTATATGGTCCGACCTAGATGTTCCAGTGACCAATCTGGCTGCCGCATTTTGAACCAACTGAAGCTTCCGAACTTTGCACAGAGGTAGCCCTATGTAGAGCGCATTACAGAAATCCAAACAAGAGATTACCAGGGCAACTACTATTGCTTCAAGGTCCTTTCGGTCCAGGTAGGAACGCAATTGGTGGAACAACCGAAGTTGATACCAAGCACCCCTGGCCATCGCATCCACTTGAAATGACAACTGTAGAGATGAATCCAGGAGTATTCCCAAACTGCATACTTTGTCCTTTAGGGGAAATGTGACCCTGTCCAGGACTGGTTAACAAAACTCCCTTTCCAGACTAAGAGTACCTAACGCAAGTGCCTCTGTTTTCTCTGGATTCACCTTGAGTTTGTTTTCCCTCATCGAGCCCATTACCGACTCAGGACAGGCATCAAGAGGAGTGATGCCATCCTTAGTCACTTCAACAATCAGAGACATAGAGAAGTAGAGCTGGGTGTCATCAGCATACTGATAATATCGTGTCCCATGTCTACGGATGATCTCACCTAGTGGCTTCATGTATGGGGGATAGAATACCTAACTCCCTCAGGCATTCCAGAAGGATACCATGGTCTATGGCAGGGGTAGGCAACCTTTCCCCTTTAAGGGCCGAGGGACTTCAGCTCCCAGAATCCCAGGAGCTATTGGCCAACATGGGACTATTGGCCAACATGGCTGAGGCTTCTGGGAGCTGAAGTCCCTCGGCCCTTAAAGGGGAAAGGTTGCCTACCCCTGGTCTATGGTATCGAATGCTGCTGAGATGTCCAAGAGCACCAACAGGGCCATACTTCCCCTGTCTATGTCTAAATGGAGATCATCGACTAAGGCGACCATGGCAGTCTCAACTCCGTATCCCACCCTGAAGCCAGTTTGAAATGGGTCCAGATAATCGACTTCTTCCAAGACAGCTTGGAGCTTGCCCAAGAATGGTAAAAGGGAGACTGGCCTGTAATTATTTTTCACCAGGGGATCAAGAGAGAGGTTTTTCAAGAGCGGCTTAACCACCGCTGGTTTCAAACTAGATGGAAATTCCCCCTCCCTGAGGGATGTATAAATTATGAGTTGTAATAATATTTTTACTGCATCACTTTCCTGGATGGTCAGCCATGATGGGCAAGGATCAAGAGAGCGTGTTGTCCTCCTTACACTTCCAAGAAGCTTGTCCACTTCATCAGTATTAACAAACTCAAAATGATCCAGTGTAATACAGTCCACAGAGTCTCTGGACATCTCTCTTATTGGTTCTGTTATAATGCCCACATCCAGATTAGCCCTTATCTGAGAGTTTTTATCTACAAAAAAAGTTATTAAAAGCTTTGCAGCAGGCTTTAGTTGGTTCCAATAACTGGTTCAGGGTGGGAGCCAATTGAGTTAATTCTTTAACCACCCAGAACAGCTTTGCTGAATGAGACTTTGCAGATACAATTCGTGCAGCATAGAAAGAATTCTTTGCTGCATCTATTGCCACTCGATAGGAATCCAACATGTTCCTGTGACATGTCTTGTCAGGTAAACGTCGATGTTGCTGCCAGCGGCACTCTAGTCATTGTACAGCCCACTTCATTTGGTGAAGATTTTCTGTATACCAAGGTTTTTTATTTGAAGCGGGTTGAAAAGGATGCTTGGGAGTGATAATTATAAGATCGTTATTCCAAGTATCAACCAAGGCTTCAACAGAATAGCCATCATTCCCAACCTTAAAAACCTCCAAGGCTTCCTGGAACCTTTTGGGTTCTATCAGCCTTCGATGGCGGACTATTTTAATGGGTCCTCCACCCCCAAGAGGGATATGGGTAGTAGCCCACTTTGACCAGAAAATGATCTGTCCATGACAGGGCAGAAGTTTGAATTACCTCTGCCCAGGATGTTCCTGATCTGTACTAAAGACCATATTGGATATATTACCAGCAAAATGTGTTGGACCCAAGACTAATTGAGATAGGCCCATGGCCGTCATGGAAGACATGAACTCCCGAGCTGCACCCTTCAGATCTAATAAGCCGGACTCAAAGAGGATGTTGCAGCCCCCCAAAACAAGGAGTCTGGGTGGTTCCAACACCAGCTGCGAGACCAGCTGTGTCAGCTTGGCCAGGGAGTCTGTTAAACAACAGGGTGGACTAACAGAATCTCCAGGCTGTTCGTCGCTTTCAGGGTCAAGTAGATACATTCAATGTGATTCATTTTCCGGATAGGTCTCCTGGTTAAAGTGATAGTGTTTTTATGGACCAAGGCAACTCCTCCCCCTTCCCACTTTCCTTAATCTGCTCTTTGACAGTATACCCAGCTGGGAGGGCCTTAACCCAAGTCACACTGCTATCCTCTCCCAGCCAGGTTTCCGTAAAACAAGCCAGGTTGGCATCTTCCTCTTCTAACAAATCATGGATTATATGGGATTTGTTCTTCACTGATCTGGCATTGCAGAGGAGCAAGTTAAGGGTGTATGGTATAGTTGGAACGACCCCCGGTTCTTTTGGGCTAACAGGGTGAGAGGAAGATGGGATAGATTTCAAATATTGATCTCGTCTTCTCTTGTATTTCATCCCCACCCTGTTAACACTATATCCCCCTTCGCCCCACACTACTCCAGTTGACTTGCCACGGCTGGCACCTGAACCAAGGGTCTCCCTCCCAGACAGATTGGCTATTAACAGGTGTTGCTCTCACAGATACCATTGCTTCTCTCTTCCCTGTGCAGGTGTTAACAAGAGCAGTTGTTATAACAACCAATGCTCAAGGCTCAACAGAAGCCCAGTTTCTAGAAAATGCCACTCTCACCAGCACTCTACCCTCTCCCCACCTGACGTTAGTGCCTGTAATTGCCTCCAGAAGGTGCCACTCCCACCGTCTCCTTCCCCTCTCAATACCAGCACTAACAAATACAATTGTCCCAGCATTTGACACTCAGAGAGTGACTGGCAAATCAGTCCTGGAAAGGTGCTGCTCTCACCAGCACCTCTCCTCTCCACTTTTGGCATTGATTCTGGCCAACATAGTTGTCTCAACACCCAATGCTCAGAGTTTCTGCAAGGTGCCACTCTCACCGGCATCTCCCCTTTCCCCCTCTTAGCACTGGTGGGTATGGTGTGGCCAGTTCAACGCTGGGCTTAAGACCTCAGTCCAGCAGCTGGCAGAGTTGGGCGGGTGATGCTGTCTCCAGAGGGTTGGGAGGGCTGAAGAAGTCTCCCGCCCGGCCGCAGATGGAACTGGCTCCTCTCCCAGGCTTCTCCAGTGTACTGGATTAATCTAGTAGTCCTCGTAGACCAGAAGTTGAACATGAGACAACAGTGTGATGTGGCAGCTAAAAAGGCCAATGTGGTTTTAGGCTGCATCAATAGAAGTATAGTGTATAGATCAAGGGAAGTAATAGTGCCACTGTATTCTGCTCTGGTCAGTCTCCACAATTCAAAAAGGATGTTGAAAAACTGGAGTGTGTCCAGAGGAGGGAGACCAAAATGGTGAAGGATCTGGAAACCGTGTCCTATGAGGAAAGACTTAGGGCCTAAGCAGACTGCCAGAAATAGTGCACATTAAATTGAGGCACTGCCCTGGCTCAGTGCTAGGGAATCATGGGAATTGTATTTTTTTCTGAGACACTGAACCTTCTCTGTCAAAGAGCTCTGGTGCCACAATAAATTACAGTTCCCATGATTCCCTAGCACTGACCCAGGGCAGTGCCTCAATTTAATGTGCACTATTTCTGGCAGTCTGCTTAGGCCCTTAGAGAACGGTATGTTTAGTCTGGAGAAGAGATGGTTAAGAGGTGATATGATAGCCCTGTTTAAGTATTTGAAAGTGTGTCATATTGAGGAGGGAGCAAGCTTGTTTGCTGCTGCTCCAGAGAACAGGACCCAAAGCAATGGATGCAAGCTACAGGGAAAGAGGCTCCACCTCAACATTAGGAAGAACATCCTAACAGTAAATGCCGCTCAACAGTGGAACACTCTCCCTCGGAGAGTGGTTGAGTCTGGAGGTTTTTAAACTGAGGCTGGTTGGCCATCTATTAGCTATGCTTTGATGGAGAGTTCCTGCATGACAGGGGGGTTGAACTGGATGGTCCTTGTGATCTCTTCCAACTCTATGATTCTATGATTAAGAGACCACAATGTCAGTATCAATTAGCTCTGTTTCAAAGGCCCAGACAATAGTCTTGGTGAAAGAACAAAAATACTTTATTGTAAACCAAAGACAATAGCCAGTGTTTAGGTTGTTACTGACCTTCCCTGCCCTCTTGTCACTTTATATAGACTGGAGCCAACTAGCCCCACCCTTTTGCAATGCAACATTTTGATTTCTTCCTGGCAACTGCATTAATCCTCTCAACTGTTCTCTGAACACGTACCAAAATTCAAATTTGCCTAATACATATAACACTATCTATCTATCTATCTATCTATCTATCTATCTATCTATCTATCTATCATCTATCTATCTACAACACAACAAATACAGAGTTTATATATACATTTCCCAACTTCATCCATAATGACAGAACCAAACCCCTTTTGGTTCTGACATCCCGCTGCCCTAGGCTTAGCCTTCTCTATTGTTTCCAGGTCTGTCCAGGTGGGCCTGATGAAAACACCAAGTTAATTTGGGGGTGTCAACATGGTGGGCATACACCCATTCATTCTTGGACTTAGGGAAGTGTTTCCAGTGAATTAAATATTGCAGCTTGTTCTGTGGATCTGGGAGTCCAATATCTTAGCCACTTTAAAATGTTGTTCACCTTCAACCAGCAAGGGTCCAGTTCAATGGGTCCATTGATAGGGCTGGTTTCAATAGGCTAAAATGAAATACCAGATGTAAATGTCTGTAAGACTTGGGCAAGACTAATTCAACATTTACATCATTAATCAGTCTCTTTACAGTAAAAGGGCCAACAAATTTGGGTCCCAGCTTTTTGGCTGGCTGTTGAGTCTTTAGATGTTTGGTAGATAAGTAGACTTTGCTCCCTTGAATCAAGTTCCATTCCTTGCCGTGCTGGCCATTGGCAAACTTTTTGTATTCATGTTCAGCCTCATCCAATGTCATTATCTGAGGCCAAGCCTCCTTAATTTTTGTAATCCACTGTATTAGTGGCAGTGGGTCCATAGGCTCATATCCATAGACTATTTCTTTGGCTCATATCCATAGACTATTTCAAAAGGGGAATGCCCTGTACCTTGATTTATCATCCCATTAAAAGCAGCCTCTGTATGTGGCAATAAATCAAATCAGTCATATTGTACGTAATTACTGTAACACCATAAGTATTTCTCCAGAGTTGAATTCGTTCTCTCCATCCATTTGTGGGTGATGAGGAGGTACTCAGCGCGAGTTCGACCCTCAGCCTTTTCTAAAATAACTTCTAAAATTGGGAGGTGAACTGGTTGCCTTGATCACTCGCAATTCTAGAAGGTAAACCATGGAGCCGATATACATGGAAGATGATTAGATCGGCTAATTTGGATGCAGTTGGCAAGCCTTTGCAGCCTATTAAATGCACCTGTTTGGAGAATAGATCTGTTACCACCCAAATGGTGTTTCACCCATGGCTATCAGGGAGATTGGGAATAAAGTGTTTCCAGGGGCTATCAGGTGTGGGCAATAGTTGCGATAGTCCTCAGGGTCTTCCTCCAACCGGTTTGGCTCTGGCAGACACTGGACAACATTTTGTCTGATGCCATCCCACCAATACTGTCTGCGTATCATATGCCAGGTTCTCAAGAAACCCCAATGACCTGCTGTTTTGGTGTCATGACACAATTGTAGAACTTTCAGTCTCAGTTCCTCAGGAACATATATTCTGTCCCCTTTATACCATACCCTCCCTGGATACTGGTGAATCTCAATGCTCTTTAAGCCACTGGTCCTTCACAGCTGCCTCACTAAACCTTTGGTGGATTGGGTCTCGGGTTAATGCTCACCCATACCCTCCCCACAGGACTGGCTTCAGGTGGTTACAGCAGACCCAATTGCTGCGGGGTGAATACCATCTCTATAGGGGCTTGTCTCTTACTGCCATGCTATGGGAGTCTCAATAAGGCATCAGCTAAATCATTTTGCTTTCCTGGAAAGAATTTCAGCTTGAATTTGAACTGCTAGAAGAACTTGGCCCACCTGCTTTGCTTAGGGCTTAACTTTCTCGGGGTCTGTAAAGTCTCTAGATTACGATGGTCCATCCAGACCTCAAAAAGGTGTGGTGTGCCTTCCGAAACTGGTGCCAAGTTTGCAGAGTCCACTTTACAGCAAAAGCCTCCCACTCCCAAGTAGTCCAGTTCAGTTCTGCCTCTTGGAACTTTTTAGATAAATAGGAACAGCAGGAATACAGTATCAAAGCACCTCTGACAGATGGCCATCCAGCCTCTGTTTGAAAAACATTAGGAAACTAATGTACCTGTTCATATGCATTTTCCACAATATATGTGTTCTGAGGATTATTTTCACTTGTGCATGTATTTTTTGGCTAGAATCCACAAGAGAAAAAGAAAACTTACCTCAAAATGCCTGAAGGATGGTGTTTTATTAGTTAAAAGTTTGGCCTGTGGATACTCTTAAGATCTTCCGTGGGGCTATATGAAAATCACATATGGGTGACCCAGGGCAAAATGTGTTTTGACATGTGTCTCTTCTTTCATTTGTAGATTTCATTGGATGCTCCCAGGTTTTTGCTGTTTTGTTTTTGTTTGGAGAACTGCGCCACAAAATTTGGAGAGGTGAGAAAACCAAAGGATAACTGAATTTTTTTCTGATGTTTCGCCAGCACCTGTGGCTGGAATCTTCAGAGAATTCTCTGAAGATGCCAGCAACAGACACTGGTGAAATGTCAAAAGAAACTCTTCTAGAACATGGCCACACAGCCCCCAAAACCCACAAAAAACTATGGATGCTGGACATGAAAGCCTTCGACTTCACATTGAATTTTGATTTTTAAGTTATCCTGGAAAATGCAAATCAAGCAGGTTTATATTGAAAAATGTACACAGCAAATTTTTCATCCACCAACAGTGATGACTTGGTTAATAGGGAGGAAGGGCTGAGATCCTTAGTTTGAAGTGGCCATGTTCTCCTGGAGTTTGTTATACAGTGAAAAGAAGAAGTGAATTGAAGAGTTTTCCAGTTTGGGTTGGAGCAGGCAGGGTTTGATCAGAATGGAGCTCTGGCTCCTTAATATTCAAAGGCAGTATTTTGGGGGCAAAAAAAGATAACCCCAATGGAGAGATTCCCCAGGACCCAGGGGACTCTGGGATGGACCACATTGGTTGCAGAACCAATACAGGAAGTCACAGACAATCACTGTAAGAAAGGTGGGTGAGGGGCAGCAAAACACATTGGTCAGCATGTCAGCTTAGCAGCCACCTTTAAAAGGAGAGTGGATTGGAGATTTCCCCCACCTAGTCTGCCACAGAGCCACCAAATCTCTCAAAGCTTCTAGATAAGTAGATAAAAACATTTTTTTTTACTTAAGAAGCTTCTCTTTTTCTTCTAAATAATTCCCTCAGGAAATTTAGAACATTTCTTTCTACTTAATTACTGCTTTCCCCCACTTCCCTCTCCCCCCTTTTCCTGGGGATGGATTAACTAAGGGATATCTCAGTATTGGTTTTATACTTTGTGTTTTCACATCTTTTTAATGTTAATTGATCTATTTTTCCTATTTTGACATGCAATTTCTCCAATTTTGATTTAAATTACTCCCCTCCCTGGAAGGAGAAGAGGAGAGGAGCGAGTTTATATGGACAGAGGAAAGAAATAGGCAAGCTAATTGCTTCTGTAAGTTATATGTAAGTGGAATTTGTGGCTTTGGATTGCTTTGTCTCATGTATCTTGTTATATCAATTGATATTTTGAAAAATGTCTCAGATACAGAACTTGATTCAGTGCCCGAAAGAATGATAGAAGCCATGCTGGTTGAAATTCTGCCATGGAAATGTCCTTGAAGATGCGGACAGGCTGAAGAAAAACATGCAGTTGAATTTTGATGTTTTCTTTTTCCTTTTCTATCTTTTAAATCAGAGGCTTATTTGCTGCTGGCTGTATTTTTTCCTCTCCATTTTTGCTTTACATTTAGTGGATATTTTTATTTTTAAAGTATATTATGGAAAATTAATAATACTTCTTTTTTTCATTGTTTTTCTTTTTTCTATTGTTCTATTGCTATTGTTCTGTTTGTTTTTTTGTTTTTTCTACTTTTTCTATTTTTTCTATTCCTATTTTTCTATTTTTCTCCTATTTTTATTGTCCTTTTTATTTTTCATTGATTTTTCATTTTTATACTATTATATACCTATTGATAATATAGTTTTTGAGCAGATATATTTTGTTTTGCCCCCTTTTCCTCTCCCTTTTTTGTTTTTCTTCCCCTCCCCCTTCCCCCTCCTTTCTCCAGTAAAAGGAAAAAAGGAAAAATAGGAGGTGTTTAAAAGAGAGAAAAAAAATAGAGAGAAAACAAAGACTATTAGACGGAGTTGAGTGAAAATAGAGGAAAGTTAAAGAAGATAAAGAAGGTAGAAGAAGGTTAGAGAAAGTGAGAAGAAGAGAAGAAAAGGAATGAGAACAAGGTAAGAGGAAGGTTAGAAGAAATTGAGAAGAAGAGAGGAAGGAGAGGAGTGAGAAAGGAAGAAATTAAAGAAAGAAGAGAGAATGGAGTAAAGAGTTTAAGGATGAGGAAGACTGGAGGGAGAATAGAATAGGGAAAATCTAAAGGATAAGGAAGAATAAGAGAAAAGAGAGAAAGACACACCCCCGATGAGTCGGGAGGGGTTTCTTGTTGCACTGGCCATATAAGGACATGAGAGACTTAATTGGTTAAGCGTGCAGGGGTCATAGAGCACCTGCGCGCTTGGTCCAATCAAGTTGCCTTGTTCACATCCCTAAATCTCATGGTGCCTGTAATCTCCCGAGACTTGAGATGAGAATTTGTTCTTTATAGCTCTGCGCTGCCATGTGGCGGCAGCCATTTTAGAGCTTGAACTGAGCGAGTCACATCGCTCTGCTCTGTGCTCTGGCTAATTGCTTGGCTTTGGGCTAGCATTTATTCTTGGCTTTTGCTCCATTTGGTTTTTGCTGATTTTGCTCCATCTTCTGCAAGCAAGGAGTGTTCAGATTGTCCCTTCCTGAGCAATTTGGAAGGCTGAGTGAGGCCTTCAGGCCGGTCCCCTCGGGCCTGCAAGGGCCTTCACATCCCCAACACCCAGAGGGCTGCTTCATCCAAGGCGGGTGCTGCGATAGGCATCCTCACCGGGTGCACGGACCCGATACTGGATTTCAGGCCCAGCGGCACCCCGGCATCACCAGTCTGGTAAGGTCGGGACATCATCGCTGGCTTGGGAGGGCTGTTACACCTCTCCCCAGTGGTGAGTGTGTGTGGAAGACTATATTGTCTTCGGGTTTGGGTTCCATATAGGACCCTTGGTGGACACCTTCCCCCCTGGTGTTTGTTGCCAGTGATGTTTCCTGGCTGTTTGCGTCTCTTGCTGAGACTTGGGGAAGGGCGGCCTTTGGCCTGGTGGTAATCACCCAAGGTTGGGTGATTGTGCTTTGGACCCGTGTTCCACTCACTGAGGAGAGTGATGCCCCGCAGTAAGGCCAAATCCAAGAGGTGTGCAGCTTCGGCTGTGCCCAGCTCTGGACACTCTGCTTCAAAAAGGCCTTCTTAGTCTACCAGCAGAGATGATGAAATTGCTGCACAACTTGGCAAAACAGTGCAGGCCTGTGTTGCGGTTTGCAATCAGCTTGCCCAGAAGGGGCTACAGGCTACAGCCGCCAGTCCTAGTGCCAGCACTTCTGGGACCTCTGACACAAAAGTGCTACCCCCTCCCTACCCCCTACCCCCTCCCGTGGCACCTGATGCTCAGGGGATAGATGCTACACCTGGTCCTTCAGTGGTTTTAGTTGTGAAGGCTGGGCATACCACTATTGCTGATGTGTGGGATCTCCTGAAAAGGGTCCCTGGTGTGGAGATTCAGGGTGCGGCTGCCCCTGTTTCTGAGCAGCCTACTATGGCAGATTTATATAACCTCTTGTGAGGAGTGGTTCTTCCAGGTGCTGGTGCAATGAAGCAGACCCATGAGGTACAAAGAGGAGATCAAGCTGCTGCTGCTTCATCTTTGCCTGACACCCGAGCTGTTGCAGGGCCACACTTCGGGGGACTGGTGTGGTTGGCTGGTGATGCTTCCCAGCAAGCTTCAGTTTCAGGTTTGTCTGCTACCACTATTGCACATGCAAACTGGCCCACCTCGGTATGGGCTCCAGGTGGCCAGGTTAGTCAGGGTGTGGGTGTTGAACGACCCAACCCTACAGCTTTGGATACAACTGTGCAGGTACCTGCGGTTACACAGGTCCCTGACTTTAGGGTGCAGCATGGGCGCCCTATGGTTTTGGCTAGCAACACCTCTGCGGTGTCTCCTTTGAGTGCTCCTATGTTATCAGGAGCTGCTGTGCATTCTGAATCAAACCCTTATGCTGGGATGTCTACACCCCTTGGTTCACACCTTCCTCTTTCCACTAAAGAAAGAATTTGGAAGGGAGAGTATATTGACTTATTCTCTCTTACTTTCAGGGGTCCCAAACCAAGGATCATGATAAAGGATGGGATTGTGTTTAGTCTTCTTAAAGAATTTCAAGTGCTCAAACGCCCTAAACTGGAGTGCAATTTTGTAAACTGGATTATGGGTTTCACTATTTACAGAGGTGTCATAGAAGAAAAGGAGCCATTGAGGTCCCCTGACTTTTTTAAATATCAGGAGATCATGATAAAAGCTTATACCAACTGCCATCACAACGCTAGAGTTGCAGCTTGGCTGCAATACGATGAACAGTTTAGAATGAGAGCTGCACAGGATCGCTCCCTGTTGTGGAGACATGTACAGTCGGAGCTCTGGGCTGATGTTATGGTGGGGCCTCCCCCTCGAGCAGGTGTGACAATGGGTTTGTTCCCATGGTTACTATGCCGAGAGGGCCGAATGCAAGGCCTGGCACGGGGGAAAGAAAGCAATTTAACATCTGCTGGGACTTTAATTCAGGCAAGTGCAAGAGGCAGCCCTGCAGGTTCGACCATAAGTGTAAGACCTGCGGGGGTGGTCACTCCGGTGCTTCCTGTAGTAGAGGTAAGAGGTCAGGAGTGGGTGGTGCCCCCCGGCCAGTATCACCTAGAGGAAAAGGCACCGTTGCCAATTAAGCTAACTGGAATGATGGCATGGTTGAAGGTATACCCTAATAAAGACGCTGCATCTTATTTATTTCATGGTTTTTCCCTAGGTTTTCGTATCCCATATACAGGTCCTAGGGTACATCGCTATGCGCCCAATGCTCGTTCTGAGAGGGAGCTCCCGAACATCATGAGGGAGAAAGTAGCAAAAGAAATAGCTGCTGGGAGGATTTCAGGACATCATGATCAGCTGCCTATTCCCACGCTTCACTTATCCCCATTCGGTGTGGTGCCTAAAAAGCCCCAGGGGAATTCAGGTTGATTCACAATTTATCTTACCCGAAGGGTGATTCTGTGAATGATGCTATAGATCCTGGGCTTACGTCTGTTAAATACGCATCATTTGACTCTGCAGTCAAGATGATTAGGAATCTAGGCAAAGGGGCCCTTTTAGCAAAGTGCGACATTAAGTCTGCCTTCAGGCTCCTTCCTGTTCACCCAGATGATTTTGACTTACTGGGTTTTCAATTCGAAGGGAAGTATTTCTTCGACAAAGCCATGCCAATGGGGTCTCGATTTCTTGTTCAGCTTTTGAGACTTTCAGCACCTTTCTTCATTGGTGTGCAGTTAAGCGGATAGGTAATAGAGCCATAACACACTATTTAGACGACTTCTTGATCGCTGGGAGTCCCAATTCCTCACAATGAGGGGATTCTTTGGTCAATTTTCAGGACTTAATGTCCGAATAAGGAGTTCCCTTAGTGGAAGAAAAGACTGAAGGGCCTGACACACAGCTTACCTTTTTGGGTATAGAGATTGACACCATAGCTGGGATTTTTCGATTACCAAATGATAAATTGTTGGCTATGAGGCAACAGGTTAGGATGATGTTGGGGAAGCAAAAAGTGACACTTCACGAATTTCAATCCCTTACAGGACTGCTGAATTTCGCCTGTAAGATTGTAGTCCCAGGATGAGCATTCTGTGTGAGATAATATAGGGCTGCTGCAGGGGTAGCTGCACGTCATCATCACATTAGGATCACAAGGAGGTTTCAAGAGGATTTGAAGGTTTGGGACTCCTTTTTGGAGCAATTCAATGGGATTTCGTTTTGGAGATCTGAAATGCTGCTTCGAGCAGACTTTCAAGTGCATTTGGATGCTGCTGGTGCCCATGGCTTTGGTGTTTATTGGAGTGGCCAGTGGGCTGCAGAGGCATGGCCTTCTGCTTTGTCAGAGTGTGGTCTGACTAGAGACCTGACGTTTCTGGAGCTTTTTCCTATTTTAGTGGCTGTGCATTTGTGGGCAAGCCAATTTGCTAACAAGACTGTCTGGTTTTGCTGTGACAACCAGGCGGTCATCCACGTGGTAAATTCTCAGTCTTCCAAGTCCCCCAGAGTCATGTGTTTGGTAAGGGCGATGGTCATGCAGTGTTTGAAATTTAATGTGCTATTCCAGGCTCAGCATGATCCTGGTGTGCTTAAACCTTTGGCGGACGCACTTTCTCGTTTTCAGCTCTCCAGGTTCCGGCAGCTGGCTCCCGAGGCATCGACACACCCAATGGAGGTACCGGCCTGGCTCTGGAGCCTTGGAGATTAGAAATTCATAGGGCAATCCTGAATTCCATCGCCCCATTTACATGCAAGTCCTACCAAGCAGCATTAAATATGTTTAATCCATTTTTATTGGAAATTGGGAACGTTCAAAGTTGGCCGATTAGGGTGGACCTGATCCTACATTTTATAGTCTATCTCAGACATGCAGGTCTCTCGCCTGTTACTATTAGGGGCAGGCTAGCCGCCCTGGCATTTCAACCCCCGGGCAAGGGGTTGCTTTGATCCTACCACAGACTTTAGGGTTAAAAGAGCTATGGAAGGTTGGTCCAGAGAATCTGCTGCAACAAAGGACTCATGATGGCCGATAACTGGCACAGTCCTGGTTAGGTTATGGGAGCAGTTAGCTGATGCATGTTATTCAACTGAGGAGGTGGCTTTATTTAAGGCAGTATTTGACATAGCCTTCTTTGCAGCATTAAGAATTAGTGAAATTGTGCCTGGATCTCATAACAATCAATCTGGTAGGGCATTTTTAATTTTGGATGTTGTCTTAACCGAACAGGGGATTCAGATTTGTATCAGGCACTCTAAGACTGATCAGTTAGCAAAAGGTCAGTCTATTTCCTTGGCCAAAGCGCCTAGTGGGCAAATTTGCCCGGTACTAGCAATGACCAATTATTTGAAGATTAGGCCCAAACTGGTGGGCTGTCTCTTCATACATGTGTCTGGTATGCCCTTAACTCAATTTCAATTTAGGGCAGTGTTGAAGGAGACACTAAAATAGGCTAAGCTGCCCCAGGCGTACTTCTCATCACACTCCTTCTGTATTGGAGCAGCAACAGCTGCGGCCACTCATGGCTTGAATGAAGCTGATATTTGCCAAATTGGCTGGTGGCATTCTAGAGCATTCAAATCATATGTTAAGCTGTCAGGGAATGTGACTCCTGATCAACCATGCTAATATGCCTTGTTTTTATTTCAGCTGGCTTTTTTCAAGGCAAGATATAGATTGTGGGCCACAGTTTGGTCTTCTGGGCAGAACGCCACATTCTTGAGCATCAGCATGACTCTTCATTGGGCTTGTTGCACATCAGAACCATTAAGTGGTTTGGACAAAGGGGCATGATGTGGGGAGCGCTCCTTCCTTGGATCTTGCAATTGGCTCGGTCTTATCCGCAACCCCGGGTTTTAGTTATACACTTGGGGGAAAATGACTTAGTTAAAGTACCTTGTTTGCAGCTGGCAAAGCAGATGGTGAGAGATCTGCAAGAAATTCAGAAGGTTTTCCCAGGACCTGTAATCTTTTAGTCCAAGCTCCTGCCAAGGTGTAGCTGGCCTGGAGCTCGCAAAGATGCTGCGATCAATAATGCTTGACGATGGCTTAATTGTTCCATTGCCAAACAGTTGTTTAAATGGCATTTTTGTAATTGAACATGAGATTAAATTGGATAGTCCACAGCTGTACAGGGGGGATGGGGTCCACCTCTCCCCTGAAGGTTTGGAGATTTATGTTAAGGCACTTTCTGAACAAATTGAGAAAGCAGTCTGTGGGGGGGGGGGGAGAGGGGATGCCTAGCTAGGCTGGCCCTCTCCTGTGGTTGGTAATGACCCTCACACCACAGGAAAATTAATATGGTTAAGTAAATTAATTGAGGCAAATTAGATAATGTTAAATTAAATTAAAAGGAAGTGACGAATTCAGTTAAATGCATGACATCATAAATTGAATGACGTCATATGATGTAATATGATGTCGTTTCTGGAGGGGAGGGGTTATGTAAATTTGTTATTATTTATTTGTTTACATACTTTGTCACATGTGGTGAAGGTCCACCCACATCGTGGGTTACACCTTCACTTACACATGTGACAAAATTGTTGGATGTTTATTCTTGTAAATAGACCCTGTACAGCTAAATAAAAGTTGTGGCCTGTTTTAACCCAAAAGAGGCATCTTTTGTCCTTTGTGCCAGTGCGACAAAAGTTTAGTTAGGCACGAGAAACAAGAAAGGAGGGGGAAAGGAGAAGGGAGACTGAGGGAGAGAGAGAAGAGGCAGAAGAAAAGAAGAGGTGAAGGAGGAAGAGGTAAAGAAGTGAATACTGAAAAGATCAAAATATTGAAAAGGCAAAAGAAACAAACATGTAATAGTGGAAAGAAAATGGCTTCAGATTTGAGAAATAGAATAAGAGGCCTGAACCATAAACATCCCAGGGGAGAGGAGGATCCATAGAAGATGGAACTTTGCAATATATGTGTCAGAACTATGCCTGCGTGCATATGTTCTGCCAGGTTATGGCTTGTTTAGTGGGGGTGATGGTGGGGCTAATAGTGGGCTTAGGATAGTAGCATAGGTTTCAGTCATAACGGGCTGTGAGTAGCTTGGGGGATGGGAGGGGATGAGTCTGAGGTTGTTTTGGGAAATTGGGCCTCTTGGAATGCATTGCTGGTGGGAGGAGGTTGGTACAGTGTGGAGTTAACTGGGCCTCTGAATAGGAGGGGTATGTAACTGATAAGGTGGGAGCCAGGTAAAATGGCTAGCTGTGGGAATTGTAGGAGGGTGCTAGTTTTCACGCCATGAAAGGAGGGGTGGAGCAGTTAGTTAGTGGGGTTTAATTATGTGCTTGCTGGAAAGGGGGTTAGTTCTGGCTTAAACATAGTCTGGTGGATTACTGTCTTTATGTTCTTCAATAAACTCCTAATTGCAACAATTGGCTGGTTTACTGGCTACATAGAGAGCTGAGTCTGCTAAGAACTGACAATATGATAAATTTATGGAGGAGATAAGAGAGTTCAGAAAGGAAAATCGAACACAGTTAGATGACATGAATACTAAATTTAATGTAGTTCACAGTTTATTAATGCAAATTAAGAAAGAAGTAAAGGAGAACAAAGAAGACATCCAAGTGTTGAGAAAGGAAAATGAAGAACTAAATATGGAAATAGAAAGGAAATGTGATCAGATGGCTTTGTTGGAGCAATGAGAGAAGAAATCCTGATTCAAGAAATGAAAAAAAAATGATGTAAGGAAAAAATATAAAGAGGTAATGGCAAAACACCTGGAATGAGAAGAGGAATAGACAGATGAAGAGTTGGACAATGATTATAGAATGAACTCATCTTATGCCAGGAAAAAAAATTTCTTGAGAGATATAATCATACAATGTATAAGGAGAATTACAAGAGAGTATATTCTGGAAATCCATTGTAACAAAGGCATTCACTTTCTGGACACCATAGTACAGCTTCACAACAGACATTTAAGCACCACACTATATTGCAATCCCACTGACTGCTACACATACTTACAGGCCTCCAATGCCACCCTGAACACACCACCAGATCCATAGTCTACAGCAGGGATAGGAAACCTTTCCCCTTTAAGGGCCGAGGGACTTCAGCTCCCAGATGCCTCAGCCATGTTGGCCAATAGTCCTATGTTGGCCAATAGCTCCTGAGATTCTGGGAACTGAAGTCCCTCGGCCCTTAAAGGGGAAAGGTTGCCTACCCCTGGTCTACAGCCAAGCTCTTTGATACAGTTGCATTTGCTCAGACCCACAAGACAGGAATGCAAAACTCATGGAATTACAACAAGCATTCCTCAAGCTACAATACCCACCACATGAAGTTAAAAAAAAAAACACCCAAAAGAACCAAGGCAAGACTTGTACCCAGAACTACTGTATATACTCAACTATACGTTAACATCATTTATACTTTGAGGCAGGTTTTAGGGCCAAAATTATGGATTTTGATATAACCCATGGATAATTCAAGAGTAAAACATAAGAGCATGTAACATGAGACCTAAAGGATGAAATAAAGGAAAACAATGCCAAAGAACTTACAAAATTCCAGCAGGCATAACTCTTTGTGCTCACGCTAAAGACAGATTGCACTCTTGGCTTTCACCAGGAGATGGTTCCTTTCTTTTATAAGAGTACAGTACAGTACTTCCATTGACCCATGGATAAGCTGACTTTTTTGAGTCTATCTTTTTGACTAAAATTTCTAGACTTTTACATGAGTATATACAGTAATCTATTACAGAACAGAGTGAGGACATAAAATGACAGAACCGCACTAATGGTGACATGCAGCTCCTAGCTGAGACCTCAAATGTATCATCAATTAACTATAACCTATTCTGGACAATAATGCTGCCCTCTCAAGGGCTCTTGATGGCAGGCCTTTACTCCCCTACAGACAGCTAATAACATTACCCACAATATTAAAGGGACTTTTCTTTTGATCATTCTCTAATGTGATTTATGCCCTACTATGTAAGCAATGCCCTTCAGCACTCTACACTGGGCAAATAGGCCAGTCTCTGTGCCAGAGGATAAATGGACATAAATCAGACATTAGAAATGGGAATATTCTTCTTAGTTCTTACTTCATGTTAAACAGATAGGATGATAAAATGCAGCCTGCCTCATCCCCTTGCCTATTCAAAGAAATTCCATTTATCCATATTCTGTCCTACAGTACCCTCTTGTCCTGTGCACAGGTTATACATGAGGACAATCAAATTCAAATAGTCAAACACATGAGGACAATCACACCCATTATCTTTAAGAGCAATCCATAGTTTTTCATGATCTACACAATAAAAGTCTTTGCTATAATCTATAAAGCACAGGTTGATTTTCTTTTGATTTTTTCCCCGCACTCCATTATTTAATATACATTTGCAATATGATCCCTAGTGCCTCTTCCTTTCCTTGGACATCTGGCATTTGTTGTTCCATATCTGGTAAAAGTCCTTATTGTAAAATTTTGAGCATCACTTTGCTTGCATGGAAAATTATACAATGGTCCTGTGGTTACTGCAATCTCTGGTGTCCCCGTTCTTGGGGATTAGAATGTATCCCAAGCATTTCCAATCTGTGGGCCATTGTTTTGTTTTTCATATTTGCTGATAGATTTTAATTAGAACTAAAGTAGATTCTGTCTCTATAGCTTGAAGCAGCTATATTGGTATGTCATCTGTTCCTGGTGATTCATTTTCCCCAAGCGCTCTGAGTGCAGCTTCCACTTTGCATTTTAAAATTAGGTTCATCTGTATTATTCTTCACCATTATAATATTATTAAAGAACTTTAGCACTGGAGAAGAAGAAGTTATCAATGGAAACTGGTAAAAACAGTTTCTGAAATGTTGCACGAGACTGGATGTGACCAATGATCAGTGGGAGGGGCAGGGGGATGAACACAAGGGAGGAGAGCATGAGGGGAATTCAGGATATTTCAAGAAAGAGACTGGATGCAACTTGTGAAAAAGCAGGTACAATAAAAACAAAACAGAATTAGAAAGTCTTCCAGAGACGTTTTCCCCCTTTTGGAGATGCCCTAAGTCAAGACAGTTCTTGGAAAGAGATTGCTAGGGTGGTAAATTCTTAATATCATTGAACTACTTTGGCCTTAATCCTGTTAGTTAAACTCTACTAAAACAGACACATTGTGTTAATGGTTGATGGTGAGGTGACAAATAAATTCAATTGGGTCTGCTCTGATTGTCCAGGTCTGACATATTCCATGTTTTTCAATGGTTTTGATTTAGTTGGAACTAATGATAATATTAATTCCATTTACTCTTGACAGGGTCTTGTTATTTCAATTTGATAGTTATTTGTTCAATTATTCTCGAAATCATTAGTCCCTAAAACAATTTTTCCTTCTTTCTCCCTAAAACATGGGCCTAAAGGCAGCTAACCATAATATCAAGCAAAACAAGTACTGTACTATTAGAACATCAGACAAACTGAAAAGACAGCCAAAAACATGAATAAAGGAAATAAAAACTGCACCCAACCAGTTAAAAGCCCCTTCTGTGTTAAGTTAGCTTGGGGCTAAACAATATGCTATGTTAAAAATAACAGCATGTGGTTTAAGATCCCTCTTTCATTCTAAAGTAAGCATTTCTGGTCCAGATCTGGATCAGGACCTGTGCACACAGGTGTGTGTGGATGTGAGTGTGTGAAAGAGGGAAAGAGAGAAGGAGAGAGAGAGAACCATCTGGTTTTTATTTAAACAAAATAAACAAAACAAAATAAAACAATTTTCATTGGCCCCAATGGAGGGTTCTCCCACCTTTACATTCCTGGGTGGTTATGGGATTAAAATTTTAACAAAAAAAGTATCTGAAGAAGTTTTAGGCCTCTCCCACTTAACTTATTGTGATCCACATTGGTTCCTTTACAGTACATGGTTACTTTACAACACAATTTTTAAAAAAGGAAAGGAAAGGAAAAGAAGATAAGGATCTAAAACTGCCTTCTACATATTTTACACAGCATGTAATTTAGCCCAAAAGGCAGTTAGAGATTAAGAATCTATCTCTTACATTAGAATTGCATAGCCTTGACCTTGCTTCTCCCACCTCTAATTTCCAATTGCCCTGGGACATCTCTGAGCAATCTGCCTCTTCTTACCATCTTGCCAGGAAAGTATGTGTTTCATCTCATCTCAGACTTTCAAGAATTGTGTCTCAAGTTGGAGCTAGCATTGATCAAATACCATAATGTTTATATACTTTTGACTTATTGGAAAATTGCTAGCAGTAAAAAGGAAAGAATTTAGTCAGAATGATTTGAACCATGAGCTGCTTCAAGGGGAGAAAATTCCACATATACATACAGACACACCATTAGTAAAATCCTACAGGAACTCCAGACTCTATTTAAAAATCTATGTAAAGCCTGTCAGATCTCAAAAGTCAATCCATTCTGGCCTATATGTACAAGCCACTGTGTCTAGAAGCCTCCCAAGTGATGAAGGATGGACTTCTGATGTTTGAGATTAAGGGGGGTTGCAGATTGCCAGAAATAGTGTGAATTCAGTCCACTTTTAGGGTTAGGGTTAGAGTTAGGGAACCATGGGAACTGTATTTTATTGTGGCATCAGAGTTGTCTGACAGAGAAGGCTCAATGTCTCAGAAAAATAACAGTTCCCATGTTTCCCTAGCACTAACCCTAACCCTAAAAGTGGACTGAATTCACACTATTTCTGGCAGTCTGCAACCCCCCTAAGATTCTGCTTTTGAGCCTGCAGGTGGAGGAGCTTCTCTGGGCTTTCAGGTTTACCCAAGCCTAACAAAAATGGTGAATGACTTGGTTGGAATGGGGACCTCAGTTCTGACTGTGTTAGATGTAGCTGCTGCCCTAAATGAAATGGAAGTGGCTCAAGAGTACGCTGACCTGAGGGAGCTATTTGAGAAGAAAGAATCAGATGCCCCACTTCCCATTGTAACTCAGACTGTGCTATTGAGTTGGTACTGGGAGGGGGATTGCCTAAGATTAAACTAGATTCTATGACTCCCACAGAACTGACAACCTTAAAAAAGCTTATAGATAAAAATTTGGCTAGAGCAGAGGTAGGCAACCTTTCCCCTTTAAGGGCAGAGGGACTTCAGCTCCCAGAAGCCTTAGCCATGTTGGCCAATAGTCCCATGTTGGCCAATAGCTTCTGGGATTCTGGGGGCTGAAGTCCCTCGGCCCTTAAAGGGGAAAGGTTGCCTACCCCTGGGTTAGAGGGTTCATTCATCCAACCACATCATCCATGGCAGCACTGGTGTTGTTTTGGTGCAAAAAGGATAGCTCCTTCAGGATGTGCACGGATTTGTTATTGTTAACTGCCTTCACATCAGTAATGAGTCATGGTGACCCTATGGATGAGACATCTCCAGGCCCCCCATCTTCTACTGCTCTGCCCAGCTCCTGCAAACTCTTATTTGTGGTCTCTTTAGTAAAGTCCATCCACCTAGTATGTGGCCTTCCTCTCTTCCTCCTTCCCTCCACCTTTCCTAACATTATTGTCTTTTCCAATGATTCATGCCTTCTCATGATGTATCCAAAGTACGACAGTCTAATGGGGGTTGCAGACTGCCAGAAATAGTGCAAATTGAGTCCACTTTTAGGGTTAGGGTTAGTGCTAGGGAATCATGGGAATTAGTTTTTTTCTGAGACATTGAGCCTTCTCTGTCAGAGAGCTCTGGTGCCACAATAAAATACAGTTCCCATGATTGAATCATATTAACACATAAGGCACAAAAGATCTTAAAGCAACAAAGTTAAAAGGTATGAGTTTTTGTGGAATATCAATTTAAACAGAAGAAAGCTACAAAGATGATTTAATAGTGGAAAAAGGAGGTCAAACACTTACAAATTTTAATCCAGGGAAGATAGGAAGGAAGAAGGAAGTTGGTTATGCCTTTTGGGCTATGTGGAGTGCCAGGAGTATTTATGCATCTAAATAATGGGGTTCTCCACTAATTCCTGTACCAAGGTGTGTTAGTATACCTAAATGATATTCTGGTATAATCAAAAGATTGCAAATCCTATGTGAGGCTGGTGAGAGAGGTGCTTAAAAGACTGTTCAACAATCAGTTATATTTAAACTTTATATAGAGAGCTTCACAAGGACAAACTAGATTATTTGGGCTATCAGATCTCCAGTGAAGGAGTTGAAATGGATGCAGCCAAGTTCCAGGATGTGATAAGCTGGGAGGCCTCTAAGATCAAGCAACAGTTGCAAAGCTTCCTGGGATTCACAAACTTGTACTGCCAGTTAATACCCAACTTTGCACAGATAGCCTTGCTATTAACAGATTTGTTAAAGACTAAAGATGAGGTGAGAAAAGAAAAAAGAAGCTCAGTTACCAAATTCAGTGGAATGCCAAGCACCTGAAGGCTTTCTAGTGCCTCAAGGGTCTGTTTATCTTTGAGCCCATCCTAAAGCACCCTGATACCACAGAGCGTTTAGTCATACAGGTTAAGGCATTGAATGTTGCTATGGGGGCTGTATTGTTACAAAAGGATGAAGGTGGCAGACTATGGGGGGTTGCAGACTGCCAGAAATAGTGTGAATTCAGTCCACTTTTAGGGTTAGGGTTAGAGTTAGGGAACCATGGGAACTGTATTTTATTGTGGCATCAGAGTTGTCTGACAGAGAAGGCTCAATGTCTCAGAAAAATAAGTTCCCATGATTCCCTAGCACTAACCCTAACCCTAAAAGTGGACTGAATTCACACTATTTCTGGCAGTCTGCAACCCCCCCAAGACCCTGTACTTATTTGTCAACAAATAAATACTCAGAACAGAGAAAGGAAGCCCAGGCCACTGGGTAAGCTTTAATTACATGGAGATATTTGTTGGAGAGGGCTTCTTCTCCATTTGAGGTGTGGACATATCATAAAAAGTTAAAAGCCCTAAAGACTCCTTGAAAATTGAATCACAAACAAACAAGATGGGCTTAATTCTTCTACAAGTTTAATTTTCAATTAAAATATCTGTCTGGGGGAAAAAAAAATGTGGACACTTTATTTAGATTGCCCCAACATGACAGCGAGAGGAAAGACATAGAGGTCAGGGTTTTCATCCCTCAACAGCTGGGATTGGTTGTGTTCTCCAGGTCTCAGACTATGGCTCAACCTCATAGGGTCCCCCTTGAGCTGTACTTCCAAAAGACCATGGAGCAGGCAATAGAATCATAGACTCACACAGTTGAAAGAGACAACAAGGACCATCAGGTCCAATGTCTTGCCATACAAGAACATAGAATCAAAGCATCCCCAACAGATGACCATCTAGGTCAGGGGTAGGCAACCTTTTTGAGCTGGGGGCCGGGTTGCTGTCCCCCAGTCAATTGGGGGGCTGAAGCACCAAATATTAATTATATATATATATATATATATATATATATATATATATATATATGCATGCACACCCTCTCAGCTCCAGAAAAGCCATGGCAAAACCCCTGTGGAGATTTTGCCAAGAAAACCCCAAGAACAAGTAATAACAACAATAATCAATATCATCATGGCGGGCGGCGGAGGTGGCAGGACCGGCCTGGG
The DNA here is from genome assembly GCA_026167975.1 of Phrynosoma blainvillii. Taxonomy (NCBI): domain Eukaryota; kingdom Metazoa; phylum Chordata; class Lepidosauria; order Squamata; family Phrynosomatidae; genus Phrynosoma; species Phrynosoma blainvillii. The sequence goes on from JANUYF010000006.1 coordinate 17,397,962, forward strand.
GCCAGTCCAAAGGCCTCGGGGGGGGGGCGCATCCAGCCCCCGGGCCTTAGGTTGCCTACCCCTGATCTAGGTTCTGTTTAAAAACATCCAAAGAAGGAGACTCCACCACACTCCAAGGGAGTGTATTCCACTGTTGAACAGCTCACACTCTCAGGAAGTTCTTCCTAATGTTGAAGTGTCTCTTTTTCTGTAATTTGAATCCATTCCTCCAGGACCTATTCTCTGAAGCAGCAGAAAACAAGCTTGCTCCAGCCTCAATATGTCACTGATCCAAATACTTAAAGTAGACTATCATATCACCTCTTAACCTTCTCTTCTCCATGCTAAACACACCCAGCTCCCTAAGCTTCTCCTCAATGGGTATGGTTTCCAGACCGTTGACCATTTTGATCACCTTTCTCTAGACATGCTCTAATTTCTCAGCATCCTGTTTGAATTGTGCTGCCCAGAACTGGACACAGTATTCCAGGTGATGCCTGACCAAAGCAGAATAGAGTTGGCACTATTACTTCCCTTGATCTACACACTATATTTCTATTGATGCAGCCTAGAATTGCATTGACATTTTTAGCTGACGCATCACACCATTAACTCTGTTAAGCCAGGTGTCCCCCATCCAATATCTATGCATTTCATTTTTTTTCCTCTCCAAGTGAAGTACCTTACACTTCTTCATGTTGAAATTCACTGTGTTAGTTTTGGCCTAGCTTTCTAATCCATTAAGGTCATATTGAATTTTCATCCTCTCCTCTGGGGTATTAGTGACTTCTCCTAATTTGGTGTCATCTGCAAATTTGATAAGCATGTCCTCTATTCCTTCATCTAAGTCATTGATAAAGATATTGGGTAGCACAAAGCCCAGGACAGAACCCTGTGGCACCCCATTGGTCACTTCTCTCCAGGATGAAGAGGAGCCATTGATGAGCACCCTTTGGGTTGGGTCAACCATTTGCTAATCAATCTAATGGTTGCATTGTCTATCCCACATTTTACTATCTTGTTTGCAAGAATATCATGGGCAACCTTGACAAAAGCCTTATTGAAATCAAAATATGCTATGTCTACCCCATTCCCTTCATCTATCAAACTGGTCATTCTGTCAAAAAAAGAGATCAGATTAGTCTGGCATGACTTGTTTTTGAGAAACCCATGTTGACTTTTAATGATTATGGCATTGCCTTCTAAATGTTCACAGACTCTCTGTTTACTGAGAGTCTTTCTAGAGTCTGACTTCTTATTGATGTCAGACTAACTGGACGATACTTGTTGGGATCCTTCTTTTTCTGCTTTTTGAAGATGGGGACAATGTTTGCCCTCCTCCAGTCTGTTGGGACTTCTCTTGTTCTCCAAGAGTTCTTGAAGATTAATGCCAGTGGCTCTGAGATTGCATTTGCCTTGGATGTAGTTCATCTGGACCTGGAGACTTAAATTCATTTAGATTAACCAGGTATTCCTGCACTACCTCTTTACTTATTTTGTGCTGCATTTCCCCTACTGTGTCCTCTGTTCCATTTTCCTCAGTTTGAGCACCCTTTTCCTTTTGTGAGAAGACTGAAGCAAAGAAGGTGTTGAGTAGTTTTGCCTTTTCTCTGTCCCCTATTAGAATTTTTTCATCTTCTCTGCGCAATGGCCCTACCATTTCCTTCTTCTTTCTTTTGCTATGGACATACCCAAAAAATCCTTTTTGTTGTTCTTAACCTCTCTAGCAGGCCTGAGCTCATTCTGTGCTTTGGCTTTCCTGACTTTACCCCTACATGTGCTAGCTATTTGTTTGAATAGCGATTTTGCACCCTTTCCACTTCTTATACATCTCCCATTTAAAACGTAGTTCAGTTGAAAGTTCTTTTGTAATCCAACCCAGTTTCTTGAGACACCTCCCATTTTTCCTCCTCATTGGAACAGTTTTGTGCCTTCAGTATCTCCCTTTTGAGAAACTCCCATCCATCCTGAACTCCCTTCTCCTTTAGTATTCCTGACCATGGGATCACTCCCAGTGCTTCCCTAAGTCTATTGACATCAGTTCTCTTAAAGTCTAGAATGAGTGTCTAACTCTGCCTGGTTTCTCCTTTCCACTGTATAAGAAACTCCAGGAGAACATGATCACTCGCGCCTAAGGATTCCACCACTTGCACATTTACTAGGTCATCCCTGTTGGTTAGGATCAGATCTAAAATAGCTGATCCCTTGTTGCCCCTTCCACCTTTTATACAATGAAATTGTATTCGAGGCAAGTGAGGAATTTGCTAGACCTTGAAGTATTGGCTGAGTTTGACTGCCAGCAAATATCAGGATAGTTGAAGTCACCCATTACTACTACATATCTCCTTTCTGGGTGTGTGGTCATCTGTTCTAGAATGTCATCATCAAAGTCCTCCATCTGACTTGGGGGTCTGTGCTAGACTCCCACAATAACACCCCTGTTGTTTCCTTCCCTTTAATTTTTATCCAGATGCTCTCCACCTGATTTCTAAGATTTAAGTCCTGGATCTCTTCACAGGTGTAAACATCCCTGACATATAATGCTATTCCTCCTCCTTTCCTGTTTGGCCTATTTCTCCTAAAAAGATTATACCCCTCTTTTCCTACATTCCAATCATGAGACTCATCCCACCAGGTTACAGTGATGCCTATTATATTATATTTCCTTTGCTGTGCTAGGAGTTCATCTTGTTTATTTCCCATGCTCTGTGCATTAGTGTAGGGACATCTAAGACCATAGGTCCTCCCCACTTGCTGCCTGTGTGAGGTTTTTTGCCTTCCATTGTTAGGCCCTAGCATCATTTGCCTTGTTCCCTCTATAACACTTTGACTATTATCTCCAGCCCATGATGTACTCCTGCCTTCCAAGATACCTTCCAAAATACTGTGTCCCTCCCCCACATGACTCAGTTTAAAGCTCTCCTGGTCAAATGTTTGAGACTATTGGCAAATATGTTTTTGCCAACTTGTGTGAAATAAAGCCCATCTCTTGCCAGAAGTCCACTCTCATGGAACCACAGCCCATGATTCAAGAATTCAAATCATTCTTGGTGGCACCATCTGTGGAGCCAGTTATTCACATCTGCTATTTTCACCTCCCTTCCTGGACCATGCCCTTCAACTGGGAGAAGAGATGAGATAACAACCTGTGCATCCAGCTCTTTCAGCTTCCTATCCAAAGCCTCATAATCCCTTCTGATATTCTGAAGGCTGTTCCTTCCAATATCATTGGTTCCCACATGGACCAAGAGGAAGGGATAATGGTCAGTAGGCTTGATAAGTCTTGTCAGCCTGACTGTCACATCATAGACTACACACCTCCTGGGACATCTTGGCAGGCCCACAAACCACTGCTTCTGTACCCCTCAATACGGAGTCCCCTGCCACCACCACGTATGTCCTCTGAGGCTTAGCAGTGGCTGTTCCCTACAGTGGTCCTCTCAGGGTCCCCTGTGCTGTCCCTGAGGATTGTCTCTGTTGCTCTTCTTCTTCCTTCATAAGTAAGAGAGCTTAAAATCGATTCTGTAGCTGCCAGCTCCCAGAGTGATCCCTGGTTTCCTTACTTCTGTGTGTGACGTTCTTCCAACTGTCTACCTCCTGTGTGTGTGAACTGACCTCCTCCCCAACAACTTCCTCTGTGTGGTCCACGTCCAAGACTGTCTGTTTGGTTTTGTCCAGGAAAACCGCTTGGTCCCTAATATGCTGAAGTGTAGCTACCCAGGCCTTTCTCTTCCAGGAGGGCTAACAACTTGCACTTCATGCAGGTGAATTTTCCCACATGTCTAGGCAAGAAGACAAACATCCCACAAGTGTTGCAGGTGACTGCACTAGCTCTCTCAGTGTCCATATTGAGAAATACTAACTTAGCACTAAAAAGAACTGTGGGCTTCTTCCTCAAAACATCCCCTGGTAGACAACCATGTAAAGGCCCCCTGTTGGCTTGGCCTTTTCACCAGGCTCTGCCAGCGAGCTTAATCAACTGGGTTTATAACTCTATAGAGAGCTCCTGGATGCTACCTTGTTCTGGAGGCAAGTGTCTAACTCTCTTCCTCTGAGCAAAAAACCCCCAGAAGCCCTTTAAATAAATAAAAAAAATTAAGGAAAACCTCTAAAACAAAGTTCCCAGCCCCCTTTTCTACCTTTGCTGTGCTTTCCCTTTTCTCATGAAAAATTCTCTGGGAGGAGTTATATATAAGTAGGTGGTTAGCTCCACCCCCTAGTGACTCACAGATGTGACTCACAGAAGCCCCACCTCCTCAGTAACAAAAACACTCTCCCAAGTGTTTTTTTTTTTAAAAATCAAACACTCCCTCTCTTAAAATAGCTTCCCAGAAATTGCTTTCTTCTCCCTGGCAGGGACTTGCTGGCAGAGCCTGGTGAAAAGGCCAAGCCCAGAAACTGCCCAGAAATAGCTTCCCAGAAATTGCTTTCTTCTCCCTGGTAGGGACTGGCCTGGAAAGCCTCTGGGAGGAGTTATGTAGAGCTAGGTGGGTAGCTCCACCCCCTAGTGATTCACAAAGCCCCGCCTCCTCAGGAACAAACACAGTCTCCCAAGGGATTTTTTTTTAAAAAAATTTAAACACTCATCCACTAAAAATGGCTGCCCAGAAATTGCTTTCCTTCTTCTCCCTGGCAAGGACTGGCCTGGAAAACCTGTGGGAGGAGTTATATAGAACTAGGCAGCTAGCTCCACCCCCTAGTGACTCACAGATGTGACTCACAGAATCTCCACCCCCCTCAGCAACAAATACACTCTCCCACATGTTTTTTTTTTAAATTAAACAGTCACCCACCCAAAATGGCTGCCCAGAAACTGCTTTCCTTCTCCTTCCTGTTGTCACATTCACTCTGTATTTCATTCTAACTTGTTGAAGCCAGCGAATGTTTCCAAAATGTGGGACCAGACCTTTCCAGTTCCATCACCGATGATGATTGATGATTAGCAACACTTTGAAGTAAACAGATACTGGACTCTCATGGTATCAAAGGTCAACTTCAGTATTTTGTCCAGTGGAAAGACTTTCCTCTAAGCCATGTATAATGGGGTGACTGACGTCCATGATGGAGTCCCTAAGTTGGTTAAAAAGTTCCAAGAACCCTTTCCTGATAAACCTGGACCTGGTTGATGTTCTTTATTCTATTATAATTTCCTCCTAGAAAGCACTTATGGGTGTTTGGGGGTGGTGGTGGATTGTCTTGGGGAGCAGAATGTTAGGGTCTTTTTGAGGTTCCTCTGTCATGGGTTGTTTGTTGTATTTTGTTTATATAGAAATATAGTGAATAATGATGTCATAGTTGGGGAATTTACTGTTGTTGTTGAAACAGTTTTGGCTTAGTTGCTGGAAATGGGAGGCGGGGTTAATGAAGGGAAGGAGATAGACACTGGATGTTACCAAAGCTTCAAGGTCACTCTCTTGGGAAATGAATAAGAAGGAGGGGAAATGAGAAGCAAAGGGCGTTAGGTGTGTGTGTGGGTTATATGTTTGTGTTTACATCTTTGAAGACAGTTCTGGCAAACATTTTCTACCATGCTAAGCTGCTCAGTAAATTATTTTGGTTTACCCATGATCCCTGGTTATTGAGTAATTAGAAGCAGGTCATCACAGAGAGTCTGTTACTCTAAAAAGTGGAGGGGTCTTGGGGTCCCCACCAATGGTGGCAGCATCTCCTTGATATTTTGGAGACATTATTAGTTCAAAATAATTGAAGCCTGTGAGAGGTGGGTAACTTAAGAAATTCCAATTTCAATGAACAGTTGAAATGCACAATTTAAAAATGTGCAAAGGTGCACATAAACACATAAACTAATGCAACCTTAAAAACCATACAAGGGCTAACAGAATGGAAAGAATGGAAGGTTAGATAGTGAGAAACTGGGAATTAGAGGGGATGATAATTATCAGTCCTGAAGAGAGGGAGTGTCCATGGAGAGTGGCTCACACAGCATCTGAGGGTGACACAATGAGTAAGAAGGACCTATACAGGGTATGTAGGAAAACTGTGAGTGCATGGTGGATATGTCTGGGGCTGATACTTATATCCAGTTTCATAGCCTGAAGGAGTACTTGATGCTATCCCATGATGTAACAAAGTTTGGTGGCTTCCCCATGGAATTGACAAAAGACCTGAAGAATGGTTTTAACTTCAGAGTGTCAAAACATTGACAGGATTTGAGACAACCCCTGAGTAGTTGGACAGAAAAACTGCATAGGAACTAATCCTGGGGTGATGTGTATGTATGGTCTTTAATTGCTTTGTAATGGGACTCATTGAGGCCCAAAACAGATGGGCAAGAAAGAGCAGCTTCTGGCTGCTCTGGGAGTGTGATGTGCAGATGATGCATGCCCCCAGAGTGGCTGGAAGCCATGCAGAGAGTGTGCATGGCCGGGAAAAGCTGGATGGAAAAAAAGCAGAGAAAGTCAGGTCTTTGCCAGTGTCCCGTTTGGGACTGCAATGGCAACCTGGATTGGGATTGGGCTGTGTAGTTGCCACGGTCCCACAGTGATTGGGTGCGGCCAAGGTTGGAACAGCCTTAGGCTACTCAAGCTGCCAGTCTGCATGACCCCTCAGTCTCCATTGCAAGAGGATATGGAGAAAGCCTGGGGAAAGATGGAGTAAGCAGTAAATCCATCTAACTTTTAATGTGATATCTAAGTATCCCATATGCCTATGGGTCAGTGTGACTTCTCACATGTGTAACTTCTTAGTGTTCCAAAGGTCATCATGACCTATTAAAAACATGCTTGATGCTCAATATCAAATATGGAAAGATGAAGCTCCATATCAGTGAGGGGGGTATAGGGTATGCTAACAGGTCATAGGTGCCCAAATAGTAAATTGAGTAATTCTTATGTTCTGTATTATCTATCACTAATACTGCTTCTCTCTAAAGGTTCCTTTCTTTGACATTTTTCTCTTGTTCCTATACCCAAACCCAACATTCCCAACCTCATCCCATTCAGTTTTCTTTCCAACCATTTATGACAGAATATACCTCTATGTATAACTTACATAAACTGTTAGAGTACAGCTGCTCATAGCAAAAATGGGAAGCCTGGGGACCATGTCTAGAGTCACTGAAGGAAACTAATGCTACCCAGGCAAAGTTCCAACTTGAACAAGAAACCTTGAACTCCTTTCCTGAGAGCCTACTTCAGTGGATGAAGTCACATGAATGTATAGTGTGTGTATGTGTGCACCTTCAAGTCACCTGTCAACTTATGGAACCTTATTCATTTCATTATTCTATCAGAAATGTTACACCATGAGATGATGTCAGAGGTGGTTTTGTCAATTCTTTCCTTTAAAATATAGCATAATCACCTGGTATACATTGGTAGTGTCCCATCCAAGTACTAACCAGGGCTGGTACCTTTAAGGTATTGGGGGTGACTAATATGCAGCTATCCAGATGTTGTTGGAGTGCAATTCCCATCAGCCACAACCAGCATAGTTTATAAGTAATAGAGGGAGCTGTAGTCCAACATCTGTTGTACCTAATGTAGAAACTCCCAATGTACTGCCTCCCAGAATGACCCAGTCTATAGGCATGATGACTGCAACATATAGCAACTGTGCACAAAACCAGGAGTTCTTGGTTATGGCCCAGAAGCTTCAGAAAACAAACTACACAGAGTATTGTAAGCTGGTGGCCCATAACCTTGCTGAACAGTGACAGCATTCATCTGAACAGCTATTCCATTGCAATTACTAGCAATATGAAGGAGCCAGTCTTACTCCATCTTTGCAACTACACTGACATGTGGTGATACCAATAATAGGTTAATATAATGGCTCTGTTAGGGGAACAGCTTCTGTAAGTGGTGATTCTGGGAAATGCTGCTTTCACAATATAGTAGCGTTGAAGCTGATGCTCCCACAGTGCAAGGTTGTCTAACGCCACTCCTTCATTAAGGGTTTGAAATAGTCCTCAGTCAGCCTGCTGCACTTATAAAAAGGGCCAGTTGAGGAATTCACATCTTGCAGAATGTCAGTGGGACGATATCACAAGGCTAAGTAGCCAATAATATTGGACTACACGTTAATGTCATTTAAGGCAACATAAACATTCCTACAATGGGTAGATGACTGAAAATGTTCACAAAATATCCGTGAGTGGCTATATTGGATCAGCTGCACTGAAATCTCAAAAAATAGCATCATATTCAGTTGTGATAGTAGTGAAGGCAGGGAAGGGTTATGTATTGCTTTTTCTCATAACTTGTTCATATTCTTTCATCCATTAAATCACTCAGTGATTCATAGAACCAGTTGTACAAATGCATATGCAAATAATGCATCAAGTTTGCATTTCTAAGTGGTGAATGTTTGGTTGGCACTGGGTTTGGACTGTTTGGCTTTTGAGACCAGAAAAATCCATCCTTCCCAAGAGCCCATTCAGATGAGGAAAAAGACCCAAAACAAAACAAAACAAAACAAAAACCAAAAGCCCTCTGAAAGTCCCAAGGACCATTCAGTCTAACCCCCTGCCATGCAGGAAGACACAGTCAAAGCACTCCCAATAGATGTTGATCCAGCCTCTGTTTAAAAACCTCCAAAGGAGGAGACTGTACCACTCTCCTAGAAAGCATATTCCACTGTCAAGCAGCTCTGTCAGGTTGTTCTTCCTCATGTTGAGATGGAATCTCTCTCTCTCTCTCTCTCTCTCTTGTAGTTTGAATCTTGCTCCATCCTCAGTATGACATGAACTAATTCTATTTTGTATATTCACATTACTTTTCATCACCCCCAAGTATTTCTTAGGAACTCCCAGCATTATCAAGGACTTTTCATCCTAACTTCCCAAATCAGTTTAAATTAACCTAGTATTTTCCAAAATACAACATATTTCACTTTGACAATCTGTTTTAACTGGTTAAGATGATTATTGCCAGTAAAATAAAGCTATTGTTTCCTGGACACAAATTCGACAGACATCAAGTGAGGGAAAGAAGAATGTTAGCACAAAGACAAAATTACAGTCGGCCCTCCTTATCCGCAGATTCAAACATCTATGGCTTGAAAATATTTTAAAAAGTATAAATTCCAAATAGCAAACCTTGATTTTCCATTTTACATAAGAGACACCATTTTATTATGCCATTATATTTAATGGAACTTGAGCACTCACGGATTTTGTTATCCACAGGCGGTCCTGGAACCAAACCCCAGTGGATAACAAGGACCCACTGTATTCTAATGTTTAACTGGTTTAATATTGTTAAAATGCCCCCTTTATCCCAAACTCCTGAATAATAATAATAATGACTCTAAGGAAATTACTGAAAATCAGTTTCTGAAAAGTTGTCTCAATCTAGGTGTGACATGTGATCAGTGGGAAGGGGGGAAAGGAAGAATGCAAGGGGGGGCAGAGCACTTCAACAAGAAGCTTGGATGCAAACCTGGGAATGTGCAGATAAAATCAAAACAAAAAGTTCTGGAAAGTCTTGATACTTCCAGAAATATTTTTCCTTTGGATAAGTGTTAAGATTTTTCTGCTTGTTTGCCAGATGCTGGACAGGAATGCTGACTGGTTGATGAAGGAAAGAGTTTACATAGTTTCAGTTCTCACGGAGATCTTAGATCATAGCAAATTTCTCAAACATACTTTGACATTAACCAGAACCCTGCAGATTGTTGTAGCAGATACTTTTAGGACTGTATTACCAAGATGATTTTAAAACGAAGGGGCAATGAGTACCCCACATCACCAATAAACTGTTAACCCCAGCAGGGATGTGGATAGGCTTGCCATTCTCCTGAGTTTCAGGGGCAAGAGACAAGGAGAATCTGAGAGACAAAAGTAAGAGCAGAGAATAATTCTGTTTCTAAGACATCTCAAGAGTCTCCTTCATAGTGATTTCCAATGCAGAATTATCATTTTCATTCCTGTGTATTTTAAAAATAGATTTATTATGTAAACTTTGGTGTTCACCTCTCAGTGACTCCTTTCACACAAAGGAATAAAATACAGCAAATGGAAGAGCATACTCAAAATGTGGAGGGTGGAGAGGATTGGGCAGCTCCCCTGTGAAAAATAAGCCCTCTCTTGCTTCTAGATCTGTGTGGTTTTTTGAAGAATCTTGAGAAGAGGGCTAAAATTCCAAGACTGGATCAAATACAGAACTGGCAAGTACCTATGACATGGGAAAGCTAGTGCTCAATGGTGGTGGCTTATCTGATCATGTGAAAAGTCAGTGCTCTGTTCTGCACCAAGCAAAGGGTCTCTTGACAGCCAAGTAAATGATTGTTGAGCCAAGTTTACATAACACCAAATCAGTAGCGCTTCAGTCTGTTTATCATTTCCTTTTTACTGAGTTAGCAGAGACAGCCACTAAACCACAGGGGAGCCTCTTCCCTCTTCATATGGAGAAATGCTCAATCACTTTTGACACGCATTTTTCCCTCCTTTGATTGAATTCATGATGAGGTACCAGACAAATTAGATTATCCCATTTTCAGATGTAAGGTTCAGGGAAGTAATTTTGATGACACTTTAAGGGTGTGACCTTATGTGCCAACACCACCAAAATCCCTCTTCATTATTTATGAACATGCAGACCCTGATATGGGACACAGTGGCTTAGTGGTTAAGATGCCAGTTCTTATGATCATAAGGTCAGAAGGTTAGTTTGAGGCCCAAGTGCTACATGATGGGGTCATTAGTCCCATCTTCTACCAACCTAGTAGTTTGAAAGCATGTAAAAGTGCAAGTGGCAGGGCACTTGCACTTTTGGGAGATGGGAGTTCATCCCCATGATCACCAAAAGCAGGGAATGAGGATAAAAAAATCTTTATTAATTTCCTCTCAGGTGAGGAGAGGGAGAAAGGGAGCTCAGAGCAGGTGCAGATCTTCAGTAAGTAAGGGTGGGGGAGATCGAGAAGAGGCAGAGAAGTGCCGAAGAGCAGCCCACCCTGTAATGGCAGTCAGAGCTGGCACTGAGCCCAGCCTGCTGTTTTTATTTCTGTAAATAGCAAAGGACTTTTTAAAATAAGTGCTCCTCTGATAACCACCAAGGTATAACTTTGAACTGTAGAAGAGTCATGCGGAACTGGAAAAAACACTTGTAACACAGTTGGCAACATACTTTCTCTTTGCTTTTGAAAGTAGTTTCTTTAGCGAAGGAGAGAAAGAAGAAAGGAGAGAGAAGATCATAATTAAAGTTAAACTCTCTACAAAATAAAGAGGAAGCATTTAAAAGCAGAGTTACAATAAATAAACAGGGTGCCAAAACAGTTGTGAGAAGAAGAGAATAAAGGAGATATAAACAGAGGTCACAGAAAATAAGAACTTGAGATAAGAAGGGGTGCAGAAAGTATGGCAGACTGAAAATACAAACTGGGACATTAGGATAAGGAACAAGAAAGACTATGATGGAAAGAGGACAGGGGGAGGGGACAACAGAAAGGAATGGAGAAGGGAAAGAAAGATTGGCGATGGAAGGAGGACTGGGGAGGAGACTATGATGAGAGAAGAAACAGATTGAGTTTATCTTGGGGCTAAGATGACCAGTTGGAATAAAGGACAAAGAAAGAACACGTCGGATGGAGGATGGGGCAATGATTAGAGGACAGGGAGGAGACATCTGAGAGAGAGAAGGAGTGTAAAGAGTGGCAAAATGACCTGAAAAAAGATAAAGAAGACAAAGAAAAGACTCCAAAGACTAATCATTAAAGGGAAGTTTCTTTTTTGCCTCTTTAGTTACTTTATAGCAAGCATATTTTAGGTCATATCTAACTTTTAAAATAAAGTATTATTGATTATTTGTGAATACAGATATTAATCAGATAAAAATAACACAGGATCATTTTTTATATATTCAGACACAGATATACAAAAATATATAAATGTATAAATACTGCTTATGAAAATAGATTAGATACATGATTTAGAGGACAAAGAGAACTGAAATGTGTTAAATATTTTTAATAAGTGACTACAAGTGATTGTTCAGAAATTAATTTAATTATATTAGAGAATGGAGGCTATAAACTAAATAACAAATTTTGAAGGTGATTTTAGAATTGTTATATTATTGTATTAATACTGAAATTTGTCTAGGTATTAAGAGAAGTATAAAATTAGAAATATATTCTGAATATAGATAATATTCTGTGTTATAAAATAACTTGAGTCAAAATTGGGAAAATATGGCAACAGGTTACAAGAAAACTATTCCTACAACAACAACTTCACAGAGAAGAGGATCAATGGAGGTTCCTAAAGATCCTACTACAATTTTTCTAGAAGAATTTAAGAAATTTAAAGAAGAAATGAGGAGGGAGATGAAGCAAGAACTGAAGACATCAAGAAAGGCAGCAAAGGAGGATTTGCAAAAAGAATTGGGTGTATTTGGAGAAAAACTTGATAAGATCACAAAAGATATTGAAGAGTTGCAGACACCAAAGAAATAAAAGAGAAAACAGAGACATTACAAGGAGCGACTAAAGAACTTCAGGATATTCAAAATAGAGATAGCAATAGAATATTATTGCAAGAGATCAGATATAGAGAAAGATGCCTTAAGATTAGAGGATTGCCAGAAGAACCGAAAGAACTCCCTAAAAAGATTATCTCAGCTTTAGCTAATTATCTGGAAAAATCTGTTGAAGATACAGAAATTGAAATCGATAAAACATTCAGAGTTAATTCAATTCTATCAAGAGAAAAGAAAGTTCCAAGAGATGTGGTAACAGTATTCATAAGAGCCAAACTGAGATAACAAATACTACAAAAAAGTTATCAGGAAGACCTAACAATTGAAGGGTCTATTGTAATGATATACAAGGACATACCATACTTAGAAGATGTCAGGATTACAAATTCTTAACTCAGGAGCTGATTAGACAGAAAATAAACTACTCTTGGGAGAGAATAGAAGGTGTTTCCTTTCTGTACAGAGACGATATAGAATAAATTCTATTCAGAGAGCAAAAGGCTTTATAAAGAAACTAAGAAGTGAAAGAGAAAGAGAAAAAGAAGAACGAGAAGGGAGCAGAATGAAAACGAGTTGAAAGTAAGAAAACAGATGAAATAGACAAAGAAGAAGGAGAAGGTAAATTGGACTCAGAAAAAGAAAACCAGACTATTGTAAGTGAGAAAGAGATCTCAGAGGTCTCCAAGGATGAAGGAGAACCAACTAAAGACATTTAATACAATAGTACAATCATCATGGCAATCATCATGGCATTGAAAATAGGATCATGGAATGTCAAAGGACTAAACTAGAAATATAAAAGGAACAAAATATTTCATTATTTGGCCAAGAGGAAATTGGATATGATATGTTTACAGGAAGTTAAAATTAAGAACAAGAATGCAAAATATTTGGAGAATCAAAAATTGGGCCAACTTTTTATGACATTAAACATTAAAAGAAAAGGAGGATTAGCTTTCTGCATTCAAAATAAATACGTTGCTAAAGATATAATTAAAGATGAAGATGGTCATTACATTGCTATTGAAATTGAAGCTAACGAGTCTAGCTACCTGTTACTGGGCACATATGCCCCATTAGAAAATAAACTGCTCTTTTATAAGAAAATACATGAAGAAATTAAGACATTAGACTAGGAAAAGATTATCGTCTTTGGGGACTGAAATGGGGTTGTGGATCCAAAAAAAGGCAGAGCAATCAAGAAGCAATCAAGAAAAATCAAGGAAAATTACCTTCATCTTTCTTTGAATTAGTAGGAGAAATGAATCTGATAGATATTTGGAGGAAGCTCTAGCATGACAAAAAGGGCATACTTTTTTTCAGAATCTCATAAATCGACATCTAGAATCAATATGTTTTTAGTATCGAATCAATTAATACCCAAGGTGAAGAGGATGGAGGTCCTACCAATAATTGACTCTGATCATTCTCCTTGTACTGGAATTGAAAATGAAGCAATTTAATTGGAGACTGAATGAATCACTACCAAATGACAAATCCTTTTTGGAACAAATGAAACTCAAATTGAAAAATTTCTTTTTGGATAATATAACAGATGATGTAACAATGAAAACAGTCTGGGATGCAAGCAAAGCATATATGAGAGGAGTGTTTATACAGAGATGATCAGAACTGAAACATAGATACATAAACATAGAAAGGAGTTGGAGAAGCTGGGAAAAAAGATTTTAAAAGCTGAGGCTGAGCTGAACTCATATCCTACAAATGATAGGAAGACTAAAAACCTGAAGTGGCAAAGACACCAACTAAATAATATACTTACGAAAGAAGTTGAAAAGAAAATGAAGTATATAAGACAAAAACACTTTGAAAATGCCAAAAAATCAGGCAAATGGTGATGCTCTTGAAGGAAAAGAGTGAAGCAGCAGAGCATTTCAAAGATTGGGTTAACATGATTGAAAGGGAGTTTGAGTACAAAGTGGGGTCTTTGGTCACAGACTGGGGTGGAGAATTCTTGTCAAATTCATTGAAAAATTGGTTGAGAAAGAAGGGAATTCAGCACAACAACACCAATCCTGCAGTTCCATGGGAGGATGGGTTAGCAGAGAGAAGGATAGGTGTCCTAAAGCAGATGGAAGCTTGCATGATGCTTGATGCGGAGGCATCAGAACAACTGTGGGGGGAGGCAATTCTTACAGCAAACCATATTGCAAATCATGCCTGGAATTCTGTTGTTAAGAAAACCCCATTTCATATGCTTTATGGCAGACCACCTTACCTGAAATACCTGAGAGTGTTTGGACAGTATACAAATGTGTATGCACCTGCAAGTTTCAGAAAGAAGGGTGAGCCCATGTGGCGCAGGTTGATGTTTGTGGGATATTCTGGGAATAGTTACAGGTTTCATCTTGGTCATGGGGAAATCTTGGTATCCAGAACTGCCAACTTTGAGAAGCACTCAGGTTGGGAGAAGTTGCATTCCAGCAAAGAGTTTTTTCTTAAGTTGGGGTGAAGCAAAATGAAATGGCTTTTTAGTAATTTTTATTAGTTGTTGTTAGGGTTGTTGTTATTGAACTCTGAACAGGCCGTGCTGAGAGGACAGTGTTCAGCTGATAGCATTGTTCTGACCAGGATGTCTCGATAAGGCATCCTTGGTGGACTCTGCCCAGAACTGTTTGGTGACTGATTTCCAAAAGTGTAAACAACATCTGTAGTAAGAGAAGTGTTGATGCACGTAATAAGGGCATCACTAAAGGTCAGACTTATCTGTTACAATGCATTCCATTAACTATAAAACTGTCCTTAACCTGTCACTCAGGGCTCTTGGTATTTGGAACTCACTTCCACCCAGAGCCTGCACATTTCTTAGAAATAAAGGCTCCTTTCCGAAGATCTCTGTTTGGTCTTTTGTCTGAGTTCTGCTACATTTCCTGGTGCCATGACTTGGATAAGAGGTGGACTTTAGGCTGCCCTTGACTGCCATGTCGGGAAGGGGGGACACGGCTCTTCCCTTGTCTCAAGGCACCACCAACCAGCTTCGTCGGAGAGTAAGCGGCCAGAGCCGTGCCTTCCCTGAATGGCAACTGCGCAGCAGGAGAACCGAAAGCACAGAGACAGAAACAGAGCCTCCTTCAGGATCAGGCAGGTATAGAGGGGAAATTTGAAGAGGGAAAAAGTTAACAGGGAATTTTAAATCCTCCACTGGTGGCAGCTGTGGAGGCAGGGGCCTGATCACTTCCATTGAGGAAGCACTACTACCCACCCAGACAGGGAGGCTGGGTGACAGGGAAACTGCTGCTCCTTAAATTGAGAAGTATAGGGAATTTTTTTGTTTTTCTACATTGCTGGCAGCGGTGGGAGGTAGTTGTGTGTGAATGAGGTGTGCTTGGCTGCCCGGTTCCCTACTCTGACAGTTGGACAGTACGTCCTCGAGTCGCCTACGGTTGGTCGGTATTCCGGCTGACTGGGCGGTAGCACGTGATTGTGAACCCTAATCCCTCCACAAACCAGCTCCCCCATTTCCTAAAGTTGGTTTGATCCCTGTCATTCCTTTTGTGTCTTTTGTCCATTTTAAAGTGGGAGGAGATGGGTGGAAAAGGGAGCAAACCTTGCACTCCTTTGAATTGTATGTTGAAGAATTTCAGAAAGGTTTTTGGGGGGATTATAGTGATCCCCCAATGAACCCTCAGTGGCTGTGGACGCTTTGTGAGGTAGAATGGGTTTCATTTGGAATAGGATGACCCAGTGTGGGGTCTTTGGATTTGGATAAGATTCAGAAGGTGTATGATGTAGTTGTAGGGAACCCTGAGCACCCTGATCAGTTTTCTTATATTGACTCGTGGGCTACAGTGGTTAAGGCTTCTCCCCCATGGCTTAAAAAGTGTATGGCGACACATGCAAAAGTTTTGGTCCTTAAGAAAGAGAGGCTATATAGAAGGTCCAAATTGATATTAGGCCCACCTGGGGAGGATTAGATAGAGCCAATGGCACCCCCACCATACCCGACACCGCTCCCACCACCAGAGCCCGCTATAGCACCAGAGTCAAGGATGGACACTAAACCTTCCCAGTCCAGTGAAGCACAGCAAGGGGCCTCAGTTCCCTCACTAGATAACAGCCCACCCATGGCTAGAAGAACTAGGAGCCATAATCAGAGACCAGATTCTACCCAGGAAGAAGCCGCAAGTGCAGAAGTCTACCCCCGAAGGCTGGTAACCCAGATGGCACCAAATTCAGCATCTGGGGGAGCCCCCATTAGGATGCAAGCCTACACCTACATGTCCTTCACTACCTCTGATTTATTAAACTGGAAAGTCCACTATGTCACATACTCAGAGAAACCCCAAGAGCTTATAGACTTGTATTCTAGCAAAATGGCTTTTCACATGCCAACTTGGCATGATTGCCAACAGCTGTTAATGATGCTGTTTACAACAGAGGAGAGGGGCCACATCATTCAACATGCAGAACAAATAGCTCTAGCAAGAGCCCCCCAAGCTGAGCTAAACCCCCAGGAATGGATGAGAGCAAGAGTGCCTCTAGCAGACCCCCGGTGGGATCCAAATGAGCCAGAACAATTAAATCACCTTCAACAATATCAACGCTTGCTAACAAATGCCATGAAAGCAGGAATGAAACAGCCAGTTAATATGGCAAAGGTCCAAGAGACAATACAAGGTGCCAATGAGTCCCCGGCAGCATTTTTAGAGCGCCTCATAGATGCCTATCGCCGGTACACCCCCATAGACCCTGAAGCCCCAGGAAATTTGGTAAACATCAACATGGCTTTTGTGACACAGAGTTACCCTGACATTCGGAGGAAGTTATAGAAGTTGGAGGGATTTGAAGGTAAAAATATGTCAGAGTTGCTGGAAGTTGCACGGAAGGTGTATGTGAATAGAGATCAAGAGGAGGAGCGGAGGAAAGAGCACAAGATGGCCAAGAAGGCTGAGTTATTGGCAGCAGCCTTAGTGGAACAGCGAAACAGAATTCTCAGGGGGTCAGGAGGACCTGGGGGAAGAGGAAGAGGAAGAGGAAGAGGACGTGGACGCAGTGAAGGAAGCCGGCTTGGGAGAGGCAGAGGGATTTTGGGACAGAACCAGTACGTCCAGTGTGGACGAGTAGGGCACTGGTGGCGAGAGTGTCCGAATGGAGCAGGACAGAACACCAGAGGAGAAAACCAAAGGGGTTTCAGTGGTCATAGAAGGGGGGGGGGCAATGGAACAACCAAATTGGAGACCTGCCCGGCAGATGCAGGCACCTGCAGAGGCATATGAGGAGGGCCCGTTCATTGGGATGGCGGAGGCTGAGCTCTTCGATTAGGACAGACCGGGCCCCCTCCATCTCAGCCCCAGGGAGCCCATGGTCACCGCCACTGTGGGGGGCCAAAACATAGACTTTATGCTTGACTCTGGGCAGCATCATCTGTAGTTACTTATCCAATAGCTCCCCCTTTCACATCAAAAAGTACGTGTAAAGGGAGCCATGGGAAAGGTAGAAGAGTGGCCCTTGTTGGAGCAATGAACCTGCCACATAGGATCCCACCTAATAACCCACCAATTCCTGTACTTACCTAATTGCCCTGTTTCATTTCTGGGACACGACCTCCTGTCAAAACTGAGGGCTCAACTGTCTTTTTAAGAAGATGAGAAAATGGTGGTGAATTTTAGAGGCCCCAAGAAAGATAACACAATTCTAAGTTTATCTTATCCACTAGAGGAAGAGTGGAGGATGCACTGGACAATGCCAGTTCTGGAAGAGCAACCCTGGCAGGCATTCGGGGTACCAGGAGTGTGGGCGGAAGACAACCCCCCTGGATTAGCAAGGTTCATAACACCAGTGATGGTGGATCTGAAGCCCGGAGCGAGACCAGTCCAGGTGTGCCAATATCCCTTACCAAGACAAGCAATCCAGGGGATTCAAAAACATCTTGACCATCTGCTGCACTATGCAATTCTAAGGGAGTGCCAATCCCCATGGAACACTCCACTGCTCCCAGTCAAAAAGCCTGGCACCGAAGACTACCGCCCCATACAGGATTTGTGGCTGGTCAATCAAGCCACAGTGACTCTACATCCAGTGGTGCCCAACCCCTATGTGCTATTGGGTTTAATTCCAGCGATAGCAACTAATTTCACCATTTTGGATTTAAAAGACACCTTTTTCTGCATCCACTTAGCTCCTGGAAGCCAAGCTATTTTTGCATTCCAATGGGAGGAGCCTCTCACTGGGAGGAGACTTCAGCTCAGTTGGACCTGCCTCTCGCAGGGCTACAAGAACTCACCCACTATCTTTGGGACTGCTCTCAGCCAAGACTTGCGAGACTTCCAATCTGAGCCCGGAAAACGAGTCCTGCTACAATATGTAGATGATTTGTTGTTAGCAGCACCTTCAGAGCATGAATGTTGGCAGGGCACCCAAGAACTATTACAACTCTTATGGGACCGTGGATATAAGGTGTCCTGGAAGAAGGCCCAGCTATGTAAAACCCAAGTTTGGTACTTGGGATTTATAGTTTCCCAGGGACAACGACAGTTGGGTCCAGAAAGGAAGGAAGCGGTGTGTGCCCTGCACGAACCAACCACCAGGAGGCAGGTGTGAGAGTTCCTGGGGGCAGCGGGATTCTGTAGAATATGGATCCCAAACTTTTCCATAATGAGTAAACCACTATACGAAGCAAAAAAAGGCCCAGAGAAAGCCCCTTTTCAGTGGGATAAACCACAAGCCAAAGCTTTTCAAGACATCAAGAGAGCCCCACTCCAGGCCCCAGCACCAGGCCTCCCTGATGTGACCAAGCCCTTCCTGCTTTACGTCCATGAATGAGACAATGTGGCTGTCGGTGTGCTAACTCAACAGCTTGGCTCCTGGCAGTGTCTAGTGGTATATCTCTCCAAGGAATTAGATCCAGTGGCAAAAGTGTGGCCCGCATGCCTCAAAGCCATAGCAGCCATGGTTCTCTTGGTGAAAGAAGCTGACAAGTTGTCAATGGGACAAGAGCTCGTTGTGAGGGTCCCACATGCTGTCTTAATGCTGATGGAATACAAAGGAAACTATTGGTTCACCAATGAGCGCATGACCAAGTACCAGGCTATGTTATGTGAAAATCCACTCATCAAGTTAGAAGTTTCAGCCAATTTAAATCCTGCCACTCTGCTCCAAGTAGAGCCAAAAGCCTCTCCTGAACATGATTGCAACCAGACTATGGATGAGGTCTATTCCAGCCACCCAGACTTGAAGGATATGCCATGGCCACACCCAGATGTTACCTACTTTACAGATGGGAGCAGCTATGTGAGATAAGGAAGGTGATATGCGGGCTATGCAGTTGTGACTAGTGAAAAAGTCATTAAAGCTAGACCCCTCTTCATAGGTACATAAGCACAGAAGGCGGAGCTGATCGCTCTCATCTGGGCTTTGGGCTTAGCCTCTGGACTCACAGTAAACATCTACACAGACTCTAAATATGCCTTTGCCACCCTCCATGTCCATGGAGCATTATATCGTGAAAAAGGACTAATTAATTCAGCTAGGCAGGGCATCAAAAATGCAAGACAAATTTCCTTGTTGCTGGATGCTGTGTGGCAGCCTAAGCAGGTAGCAGTGATGCATTGCAGAGGACACCAGAAGGGAAGCGATGCGGTAGCCCAAGGCAATAGGTGGGCTGACCAGATAGCTAAGGAGGCTGCACTACAAAGACAAGAGGCTGAAGATTACAGCATAGGAGAAACCATAGAGCAGGGGTAGGCAACCTTTCCCCTTTAAGGGCAGAGGGACTTCAGCTAGCAGAATCCCAGGAGCTATTGGCCAACATGGGACTATTGGCCAACATGGCTGAGGCTTCTGGGAGCTGAAGTCCCTCGGCCCTTAAAGGGGAAAGGTTGCCTACCCCTGCCATAGAGGCTCCCCTGTTCCAAGTCAACTTGACAGATACCTATCTGAAATATACCCAAAAAGAAGATCAACAGGCAACAGAGTCCCTGAGAGCTCAAAAGACCACCCAGGGATGGTGGGAGCTACCAGATGGACGCATCTATGTTCCAAGATGATTATCCTGAAAAATTGTACAAGCTGCACACGAGGCCACCCACTTAGGAAAAAGTGCCCTGGCAACCCTTCTGCAGAAGCAAGTTTACATCGATGGGATACACAGCCTTACCAACTCAGCCTCTACCCATTGCATAATATGTGCAAAGAATAACCCAAGGCAAGGAAAGGGTACACCACCCCAGTCCTAACACCATGGTACCTTGCCCTTTGAGTCACTGGTTGTAGACTTCACCGAAATGCCTAGGGCAGGATTATATTGCTATCTGCTAGTTTTCATTTGCACCTTCACAGGATGGGTTGAGGCATATCCAGCATGGATAGAAAAGTCAAGGGAAGTTGTCAAAGCACTACTAAAAGACATTATACCTTGCTATGGGATACCCTTATCAGTGGGATCTGATAACAGCCCTAGCTTCATTGATAAGGTGCTACAAGAATTAAATCGCCTACTTGGAATCCAGTGGAAACTGCATTGCGCCTACCAACCACAGAGCTCCAGACAAGTTGAGAGGATGAATCGGACCATCAAGAACCACCTGGCAAAGCTGTGTCAAGAAACCAAGCAACCAGGGGCAGGGCAGCCCAGGAGGACAAGCGGAGGAGGAGTATCCCACCCAACACCTTCCCTCCTGTGAGCCTGGCATCAGCTGTGTCGGCGAGCCTCCCTGGAGAGCGGGCGGTAGCTTCAAAAGCTGCCCAGTTTCCACCTTCTCCAGGGGCAGGGCAGCCCAGGATGACAAGCGGAGGACGAGTATCCCACCCAATATCTTCCTTCCTGTGAGCCCAGCATCAGCTGTGTTGGCGAGCCTCCCTGGAGCATGGGCGGTAGCTTCAAAAGCCGCCCAGTTTCCACCTTCTCCAGGGGCAGGGCAGCCCAGGAGGACAAGCGGAGGATGAGTATCCCACCCAACACCTTCCCTCCTGTGAGCCCGGCATCAGCTGTGTCGGCGAGCCTCCCTGGAGCGCGGGTGGTAGCTTCAAAAGCCGCCCAGTTTCCACCTTCTCCAGGGGCAGGGCAGCCCAGGAGGACAAGCGGAGGACGAGTATCCCACCCAACACCTTCCCTCCTGTGAGCCCGGCATCAGCTGTGTCGGTGAGCCTCCCTGGAGCGCGGGCGGTAGCTTCAAAAGCCACCCAGTTTCCACCTTCTCCAGGGGCAGGGCAGTTTCCACCTTTCGCCGGCACCATGCGACGAGTGACGGCATCCTATGGCCTCGGAGGACTGTTTTTGCCAATTTGCAGCCCTTGGAGGCCCACAATGGCAGGAACTATGTATTTTTAAATTGTAAATTTTTAATTAATCTTATTTAAATTATTTAGTATGTTTGGGGGGGATGGGTGGGTGGGAGATGGAGAGATGGGATTTCATTGTGATTTATTGTTTTGAAATTTTATAATGATGTACGCCGCCCCGATTGCCTGGCAGAGGGGCGGGATATAAATAAAAATTATTATTATTATTATTATTATTATTATTATTATTATTATTATTAAAAATGGGCTGAGATGTTACCCTTGGCTCTATTCCAAATCCGGTGCACCCCCCACAAGACCACTGGTTTGTCTCCCTTTGAATTGATGTTTGAGAGACCCTTGCAAATTCTGGTAGGGCTAAGGGGGGGACATACAAAAATTAGGGAATGTGAGTTTACAGCAAGAAGTCCAAGCCCTGAGTAAGACACTGCAGGCTCAATGCCACTATGTGTTAGAAAATAGAGCTCCCATCCCTATTACAGAAGTTCATCCTTTCCAGCTAGGGGATGAGGTGTGGATTAAAGAATGGAAAAGTGATCCCTTGAACCCCTGCTGGCGAGGCCCAAAGACAGTCATTCTCTCTACTCCTACAGCTGTAAAGGTAGCTGGGATCAAGCCCTGGATACATTGGACATGGGTTAAGAGGACAAAAGGGCGGTGGACTGTTACTGGTAATCCTAACAACTCTTTGCAGATTACCCTGAAGCGGCAGAACGAAGACTGAGGCTAGACCCTACTATACACCCCCCCGGGAGCTGTGTATTCAAAGTATGGTTAGACCTGCTCCTGGAAAGGAAAGAAGAAGGGGACTAAGCCCTACTGCCCCTAACCCGGAATTTAGTGGGCCCCGCATACGGCTAGATCCCAAAGATTCTGAATCATGTATATTAAAGTGTTTAGTTTTTGGCTGTTTATACAAATGTTGGCCACCAGGGGAAGTTCTATCCTAATGGGAGAAGTTTTATCTGAACACCTTAAAGACAATTACTGGTTTAACTTGGCCAATATCTCAGGGTAGATCATTTCTGTTTGCCAAATGATATGCCTACTAACCACCTTATTAGTTCTTGCTTTGTACCAGTGTGCCGTCATCCTGAAAAGATCCAAAATTACACTATGTTTGGCCAGGAAAAATTTGAAATAGCCTTCACATATTCACATAGCCATGATTGGGGTACAGTGTCAGGGGTCCTGCCCCCTACAGAGTTTGCCTTGTGGACCCCCACTGTGGCCACAGTAAATCCCACCTGTGCAAGGATGATGAATTGCACCAAGTGTGCAAAACGGTGTAAGATAATACCTGGTCCATCTTTCCATTGTAGTTCAATTCAAAACATATCTTTTTATTACTCACATGTGCTTCTCCCTCAAGGGTGGTTTTGGACCTGTGGTCCCCAAACCTGGTCCTACATACCAGCCAACCTATCAGATAGCCATCCCTGCTGCCTTAGTCAGTTGGTCTCTGTTCTCTCCCCATGGCCATCACATGCCCATGCCAACCAACATCCAAGAGCTGCTCAACTGGCTGAGGATTGCAGTGACCACCTCACGCTATATACAGATGGAGAAATGTTGGCCTTGTTCCTCTATCTAGTGGGAGTTCCTGGGCTGGCCCTACATAATGGAATGGAAATTAATCGCTTAGCCTGTGCCCTTGTTAAAAATATAAATACCACCTCCTGAGCCCTAGCTCTATTGAATAAAGAGCAAAGGGAATTGCAAAATGCTATATTAGAAAACCGGGCAGGCATAGATTACTTGTTCCTCTTCCATCACCTGGGCTGTGAAACACACCAAAACCTGTGTTGCTTTAATCTCACCGACAATAGCCGAGCCATTGAGACAGAGATCAACAACTTACATACTATAGTATCAAACATACAACAGCATGAGGATACGTGGTTCAATTGGCTAGCTAATTGGCTCCCTAATTTCAGATGGTTAAAAAGTCTATTTTTCATGTTTATCACAATAACCATAACTCTTGTTTTGCTATGCTTCTGTATTCCTTGCTTGGTGCAGTGGGTGACAAAATCTTTTCAAGCTACTATTCAAAGGATAGCTACAATCTATGCTTTAATGTTAAACAATGAAGATTATTAGCTATAATTGGAAATGCTATAATTGTCTAAAGAAATTATGCATTTAAGGGGGGGATGAAGCAAAATGAAATGGCTTTTTAGTAATTTTTATTAGTTGCTGTTAGGGTTGTTGTTATTGAACTCTGAACAGGCCGTGCTGAGAGGGCAGTGTTCAGCTGATAGCATTGTTCTGACCAGGATGTCTCGATAAGGCATCCTTGGTGGACCCTGCCCAGAACTGTTTGGCGACTGATTTCCAAAAGTGTAAACAACATCTGTAGTAAGAGAAGTGCTGATGCACGTAATAAGGGCATCACTAAAGGTCAGGCTTATCTGTTACAATGCACTCCATTAACTATAAAACTGTCCTTAACCTGTCACTCAGGGCTCTTGGTATTTGGAACTCACTTCCACCCAGAGCCCGCTCGTTTCTTAGAAATAAAGGCTTCTTTCCAAAGATCTCTGTTTGGTCTTTTGTCCGAGTTCTGCTACGGGGCAGTTGGAAATGAGTACTAGAAATGGAGGGGTGGTAAAACAAAAATCAGAATCCTCAGACAGTGAGTCTAGTACTTCAGAACAGTCTACACAGAGACGACCAACCAGAACTAGAATGTCGGAGACAAAGGGACAAAGAGATACTGAGGTTCAGATGAGTTCTGACAGTGAAGATAAGAGAGGTAGGGCAAGGACATTATTGCCTAGGAGGACTCAGAAAGTGAGAAAGCCTACAGAGCATTTTGTAGTGCAGGGTGCAAGAGCCTGTACAGTGGTGGCTGATAAGCCTGAGAGTTTTAAGAATTTTCAGAGTTTTCCTGAGGAGGAAAAGGAGAAGCGTTTTCTGCAATGGATCAGGAGTACATGTCATTGGTAGGCAAAGAAGTGTTTGAAGTTGTTGAGAGACCTAAGAATCACAAGGTGATAGGTTGTAAATGGGTTTTCAAGAGAAAAGAAATGCCGGATGGTACTCATAGATATAAGGCCAGGCTGGTGGCAAAAGGTTTTGCACAGCAGAAGTTTGAGGACTTTGACAAAACATTTTCTCCTACAGCTAAGCCAGAGAGCCTGAGATTGGTTTTGGCTTTAGCACATCTATACATTTCAGAGGGGATTGTTGGGTTTTGTAGTCAGAGTGGAAATTTACAGATGTGAGAAAATTTCTAACTGAGAAAGTTTTAGCCTGCAGATGGTTTATACGAAAACAACTTAGCCAAGGTCAGTCTGTGTCTGGGAACAAAGTATACAAGGGAAAACAAATTAGGTCATCAGAGTGTGTGAGAACCACTGGTCACATGACACAAGACACAAGAAGAAGGCTGGGTTTAGAAGATGTTTAGCAAATGTCTAAAAAGATATCAACCTGGGGGTGGAGTTTTGCCTTGAGAGTTACACCTTGAGAGTTATGCCTTGAATGAATTGCTGGGCTTGGCATGGAGATTCCTTTGTTTTCTGCCTGCTAATGGATGTTTCTACAATGTAAATAGTTATCATGTTAATTCTGCAACTGAAGAATAAAGAACTTTCTTTTGAAGAGAATTTGATCTCTGGTCTGGTTTCATGGAATGCTTGAGCTACAGATCCAGAGATGTATGGAGCTGGTGAATAGCAGTCCTGCACACACTCTGCACACTCTAACCATAAATCAACAGCCTCTATGGAAAGGAATTAAAAAGGACTTGGAAAAATGGGATAAACTACAATTGTCCTTATTTGGAAGAATTGAAGCAATCAATATGGTGATCCTACCTAAAATTAACTTTCTATTTCACAGTATACCCATTCTTAAAGACTTAAAAGTAATAGCAGAATGGGAGAAACACTTGTGAAAATTCATATGGAACAGCAAAAAATCAAGAATTATTTGGAAAACAATGACTAGAAAAAGAGAAGATGAGGGAAGTGAGATAACCAATCTAAAATTGTATTATCAAGCTAATGTACTAAACTGGATTGCTGAGTGGATAACACTAGATACTACCAAATTATTAAATTCTGAAGGCTTTAATAATCGATTCAGATGACACGTCTATCTCTGGTATGATAAAGCAACTATACATAAGGAATTCGGCCATCACATAATTAAAAAGCATTGCTAAATGTGTGGGAGAAATTTAAGAAGAAAGTTTACAGAAAGATACCAATGTGGATATCCCTTCAACAAGATTTCTTTGAGAGGTGGAGAAAACTGAATAATTGGCTAACATGTGAAGACATAGTAAAGAAAACATCATGTAATGAATATGTACTGAAGGAGATTGATGAGTTAAAAGAAATGGACCTGAAAATGCATTGGTTCGCTTACTTACTGAAAGATACACAATAGACTGAAAGAATGAAGAATTTGGAGAAAACGAATTAGGAATTGATATAATATTACTGGATTCAAAGAAGAGACTATCAAAATGGCACAACTTTCTGAGAGAAAGAGAACAGGAAAATGACTTGATATCAAATATCATGATAAAGTGAGCAACAGACTGTGATTGGGTGATTGGAGTAGAAAGTAGGAACTATGCTAGGACAAAGATGAATAAATTCACCAAATCTCAGGATTTAAAAGAAAAATTAGTTTAAAATGGAACACAGATGGTTTCTTACAACTAGTAAAATTGCAAAGATTTACAAAACTAACTCTAGTGAATGTTGAAAATACAACAAGAGAGGTGGATCCTGGTTCCAATGTGGTGGAGATGTCCAATATTGAAGGCCTATTGGAAGAAGATTCATATTATGATTAGGAAGATATTAAAGGTGAACTATGAATTGAGACCTGAGATTTATCTCTTAAATATGCTTAACAAAATACCGATGTATATAGAAAGAAAATATTGGTGAATATTACTTTATATGATTACAGCAGCAAGAATAGTAGTGGCACAGAAATGGAAGCAGAAAGAACTCCCAACTATCGATGAATGGTTAATGAAATTGGCAGAAATGAAGGAAATGGATATTGACTCAATCAGGAAGATTTAGAGCAGGGGTAGGCAACCTTTCCCCTTTAAGGGCCGAGGGACTTCAGCTCCCAGAATCCCAGGAGCTATTGGCCAACATGGGACTATTGGCCAACATGGCTGAGGCTTCTGGGAGCTGAAGTCCCTCGGCCCTTAAAGGGGAAAGGTTGCCTACCCCTGATTTAGAGACTACAAGAAAAGAGTGGCTCCGAATAAATGAATATTGTGATAACAGATGGAATTAGGTTACAAGTAAAAAAAAGTACAAATAGAAATGAGAAGAGTTAACACAAAAGAGGGAAGAAGGAAGGGAAAAATGAAATCTCGTGAATACTGAATAGATATATGAGATATATCTTGGAAAATTCTGGATAACAATAAGACTAGAGTAAAATGTGAGAATAAGGTGTATTATGCAAGAGACAGTTAGGAGGAGTTATATAATGTAGACAATAATTGGGTGAAGATATTAATGTATAATGTGAATTCAAATGTATTATTGTAAATTTATTTGGTATAAAAATAAATTTTAAAAAAGTGCAAGTAGATAAATACATACCACTTTGGTGAGAAGGTAACAGCGTTCTGTGCAGTCATGTTGGCCACATAATCACAGTCGTCTTTGACAATGCTGGCTCTTTGGCTTAGTAATGGAGATGAGCACTGCCCCCTACAGTCGGCTATGACTAGACATTCATGTCAAGGGGAAATCTTTACCTTTACCTCTGGACTGTGAATACCTATTTCCTGGATCCAGATCCTGTGCAAAACTGTGAGCAAAAATATGACAAAAAGAGCATAACATTAAACTTACAGCTGGTTACAGACTTGATTCTTTTGTCAAAACAATTTTGAGGGAGTGTGGCAGAGATGAAACTTTGAAGCTAACTCAAAGCTGGAGCCCCAAGGAGCAGTTTGGAATGAAGCCTTCATCTAGGTTTGCTCTGATCCCACCCACCAGACAATGAACTCAGATTCATTGGCTGGAGACTTCCTGCTTCTTTCCAAAGCATGTACAATTTGCACAGGATTCTGGGAAGAACATGACTACCCTGTGCTTTTGGTGCATCTGATGCTCCATGTTGTCCCAAAGCTGCATACTCAGCTTGTGGTAAATCACATGGCACTTTTTCTGAGGGGTAGAGATGATAATCATGACTCCTGGCATGTGTCGCCTTCCCCCTTTCCACCTCAGCAGCCTTCTTGCTCTGGATGTCAAAAGAGAGGACTCGGTTGAGAGAAACTGTAGTATTGCAACAAACCACATACATCAGAGATGGACAGTCAGACAGACAGACAGGTAATTTAAAAGCTCACCAACAATACTTCTCCCAAGTTTGTCCTGGATCCCAGAAGGGTGCAGTTCAATATATATATCAGACCCAGTGGACTCAGTTCCCAATGGCCAGTAAAACATCTTATTGTGATAGAAAACAAAAAACTTTTATTTCTTACATCAGGACAGAAGTCAGCAGTAGAGGATCTTTGTTGAAACTGAGGGTCTCTTCCCCCGGCATAGCATTAGAATTCAAACTGTCCAGCCCCCCTTTCTGCCCAGCCTTTGATCCCAGTCAAAGCAAATTCTAATAGTCCTTTCCCCCATTTATTTCACCCACAGCTTCTCCCCATATTACCATTCTACTGCCATAAAGGAAAAGGAAAATAAACTCTCTCTACATACCAGAATCACTGCAGGAAGGACAGAGTCATAAAACCATAAATCCCTTCACCCTGCTTACCATTTGTCCCCCTGCCATTTGCCCACTGCTTCTACTTCCCAAACACAGAGCCTATACATGATTCTGGCATACATTTCCGTATTCAGTACACTTCAGTATTCGATACATACATTCTTTCCAATAAACCACACCATTCATGGCAGAACCATGGCCATATATTCTGACAATATATTTGTTGAGGTGATTAACAAGCAGAACATAATAATAATAATAATAATAATAATAATAATAATAATAATAATAATAATAATAATAGCAAAACATAGTTTTTTTGTGGGGTTTTTTTTCGGGCTGTGTGGCCATGTTCTGAAAGAGTTTCTTTCTGACGTTTCGCCAGCATCTGTGGCTAGCATCTTCAGAGAAAAAACACCTTTTTTTTTTTCTCTGAAGATGCTAGCCACAGATGCTGGCGAAACGTCAGAAAGAAACTCTTTCAGAACATGGCCACACAGCCCAAAAAAAACCCCCACAAAAAAAACTATGGATGCCGGCCATGAAAGCCTACGACAATAGCAAAACATTTTGATTCCCATATTCTTCAAGAAGAAAGTGAGCTGCATCCAAGGTTGTAGTCTAGAAGACTGTTTTCAACATTCTTCAGAGGAGGGTGGTTGAGGTCATGCAGTATTAGGGTCTTAAGACTACAAACCTTCTCTCCTGTGGGCCCGGCAGCAGCAGTGGCGGTGCGGCAAGCCCCCCTGGAGGCTTGGGCCGCCCAGTTCCATCTCCCCAGAGCAGAGGCAAGCTGCGGCGGAGCAGCGGCGCAGCCCCGGGACCATAGGCGGAGGCTGGAAGACCCCGCCCAACACCTTCTCTCCTGTGGGCCCAGCAGCAGCTGCGGCGGTGCGGCAAGCCCCCCTGGAGGCTCGGGCGGCACTTTTAAAAAGCCGCCCAGTTCCATCTCCCCAGAGCAGAGGCAAGCAGCAGTGGAGCAGCGGAGCAGCCCCAGGACCATAGGCGGTGGCTGGAAGATCCCGCCCAACACCTTCTCTCCCGTGGACCCGGCAGCAGCTGCGGTGGCACGGCAAGCCCCCCTGGAGGCTCGAGCAGCACTTTTAAAAAGCCGCCCAGTTCCATCTCCCCAGAGCAGAGGCAAGCAGCGGCAGAGTAGCGGTGCAGCCCCGGGACCATAGGCAGAGGCTGGAAGACCCCGCCCAACATCTTCTCTCCCATGGTTCCATCTCCTCCAGAATCACCCAGCAACAGCAGCAGAAGGGCCCCCCCTGCCCTCCCTCCCAGGAGTATCCTGCCACGGGAGATGGAGGCCGGAGGGACGGGGCCAAGGCACACACACACATACACACATACACCCATAGATTACCAGATTCTGGGGCTCGAGAGCCAGGGCCACGAAGCAGGCATCTTTATCCGCTGAGAGGTCCGGGGCCATTAGGAGGACTCCAGCCCAAACCACCATCACTTAGCCAGTCCTGCAGCAGCCTCGCCATAAGCAGAGCAGAGCTGGGAGTGGACGTCATGGGGATTTAAACCCGCCAGCAACATTTCCCCTCAGCTACGCTTGGCAGCCGAGGCCGGCGCGGCCATGGAGGAAACAGAGGATGCGAAGCGGGTGGTGTTTATTACTCCCAAGATTATATCTTTAATTCTATAATATTCTTGGTTTAGACCAGGTCATACCTCTGCATTCCTTTTTTGGGTTTCCCCTGCTGTCAAAACCTTAGGGAACTGGAGGTTTGACTACACCATTCCATATCTTGAGGAGGTGGTAGGGTTGGAATCTGGGTTTTATTAGCCAGAGGATGAAGACCTGGGTTGTCCTTCATCCCAATTATTGTATCCTTATTAGTGGCTTTAATATCTATGATCTTACCTGAGGCCAGGAATGTGTCGGGGGCGACCATTGGAGTTGCATTGGGGAATGGGAGTTACGGCTGGACCAGAAGGAACAAATGTTACAAAAGAAGATGGGATCGCTGTTTAGTAGCTTTCCCGCCTTCAGTTCCTTCTGTTTCTCAGAATGGTTTGGAGAGCAGACCAACCATTCCACAGAACCTCACTCTGCTCCTCTGCAATGCCAGGTTGGTAAAAAACAAGACTCACATCATCCAGGATCTTCTCCTGGATGAGGATGCCAACCTGGCTTGCTTCACAAAGACCTGGCTGGGGGAGGATAGGGCAGCTACCTGGGCCCAGGCCCTCCCAGCCGGGTACTCTGTCAGCGAGCAGGTGAGGAGAAGTGGGCGGGGGTGTGTGGAGTGGCTCTAGTTCATAAGAACCACCTGACCTTGAGCAGAATACCTGTCCGGAACACGATCCACATTGAGTGCATGTACCTTAGCCTGAAGACCAGGGATAGATTGGGGATTTTGCTAGTCTACGGGCCACCCCGTTGTCTAGCAGACTCCCTGACCGAGCTGACACAACTGGTCTCTGAGCTGTTGCTGGAAACCCCCAGACTTTTAGTTTTGGGGGATTTCAACATACCGCTGGAGACCAGCCTAACAGGTGCGGCTCGGGAGTTCATGGAGACCATGACAAATATGGGCCTATCCCAATTGGTCTCTGGGCCCACACATTGTGCAGGTCATACACTCGATGCGGTCTTTAGTATGGAACAGGAATATCCATGGGCAGAGGTGGTAAGTACCTCCGCATTGTCATGGACAGATCATTTCCTGTCAAGATGGAACTTAGAACCAATATCTGCCCCACCGGGGGTGGTGGACCCATTAGAATGGTCTGCCCTCGAAGGCTAATGGAGCCAATTGGATTCCAGAAAGCCTTAGAGGGTTCAATGGTTGGGAATGCCGGTGACCCTGTTGAGGCTCTGGTTAAGACATGGAACACCGATCTTACCAGGGCTATCGACATGATCGCTTCCAAGCGTCCTTGCCATCCCGCTTCAAACCGAAAGCCTTGGTATACGCCAGAGCTTAGGAAAATGAAGCAACAACTAGAGCACAGGTGGCGGAAGACTCAACTCTTATCTGACAGAACTCGCCATAGGAACTTTCTTCATTCCTATTGGGAGGAAATACGTGCAGCGAAGAGAGACTTCTCCTCTGCACGTATTGCATCTGCAGAGTCCCGTCCAGCAGAGCTGTTCAAGGTGGTAAGGGAGATGACATAGGTACCCCCTGCGCCAAATCCCTTGCTTAACCCGACAATGGCCTGCTGTGATGCGTTTAATAACTTCTTCGCAGATAAAATCTCTCAGATAAGAGCCGACTTAGATGCCACCAGTGGAACAGAATCTATAGGCGAGGTGTCCAGCAACTCCGCCGATGTAGTTATACTGGATCAGCTCCAATCTGTGAGTACCAAGGACATGGACAAGCTGCTTGGTAAGCTGAGGAAAACAACTTGCCCCCTCGATCCTTGCCCATCCTGGCTGGCCGTCTAGG
This sequence comes from Phrynosoma blainvillii, assembly GCA_026167975.1. Lineage (NCBI taxonomy): Eukaryota > Metazoa > Chordata > Lepidosauria > Squamata > Phrynosomatidae > Phrynosoma > Phrynosoma blainvillii. The sequence continues at coordinate 17,429,775 of JANUYF010000006.1, forward strand.
GGGGGATGTGTTGAGGAGGTTCCTTGTGGACATCATCAACGCATCCTTCAGGGAGGGACATATGCCATCTTGTTTGAAGGAAGCGGCTGTTAGGCCGCTTCTAAAGAAACCCTCCCTGGATCCCCTGGACATGAATAACTATAGGACAGTTTCCTTAGTTCCATTCCTGAGCAAGGTTATCGAGAGGGCGGTTGCTCTTCAACTCCAAGCGGTCTTGGATGAAACCAATTATCTAGACCCATTTCAAACCGGCTTTAGGACAGGTTTTGGGGTTGAGACTGCCATGGTTGCCTTGACTGACGATCTGCGTCTGAGCATCAACAGGGGTAGTGTGACCCTGTTGGTGCTCTTAGAACTCTCAGCGGCTTTTGACACAATAGACCACAGCATCCTCTTGGGCTGCCTGAGGGGGTTAGGTATTGGGGGCACTGCTCTGCAGTGGTTCCGGTCCTTCCTCTCAGGCAGGTCCCAGAGGTGCTCCTTGGGGACTGTAGTTCCAGTAAGAAGGAGCTCACTTGTGGGGTCCCTCAGGGAGCTATTTTGTCCCCGATGTTATTCAACATGTATATGAAGCCGCTGGGTGAGATTATACGGAATTATGGTGCTGGGTGTTATCAGTATGCTGATGACACCCAGATCTATTTCTCTGTGTCTCGTTCGTTGGCCTCGAATTCCAATGGCATCTCCTCCCTCAATGAATGTCTTCAAGCGGTAGTGGGCTGGAACAAGAAAAACAGATTGAAACTGAATCCAGACAAGACGGAGGTGCTCACGGTAGCGGCCCCGAAACCAAGAATTGGGTTGCAACCTCCAGTCCTGGATGGGGTCACACTCCTCCAGTGACTGTGTTCGCGGTCTGGGGGTGCTCCTTGACTCGTTGCTCCTGGTGACTAATCAGGTTAATGTGAATCAGGTTAATGTGATGGTCAGGAGCATTGCCTTATCTGTCCAGGATTGTTTCCATGGCACAAAAAGGCACCCAAGTAGGATTTTGTGGAACAATTACTCTACCTGGTCTGAATTAATTTCCCTAGTCCTTTATAAAAGTCATCTCATTTATCTATGTAATCTTCACTGAGACCAACTCCATCACCTTTCTTTCTTTTAATTCTTAAAAATAAAAATCTCTTTTTATATTGAGATGAGCAACATCCAGAGGTCCAGGGATGGCATGTGTTCCACACTGGAGCTCAAATAATGATTTGTTGTTAACTGCCCTCGAGTCAATCTTGACTCATGGCAGCCCTGTGGATGAGACATCTCCAAGACCCTCTGTCCTCCACTGCTCTGCTTAATTTCTGCAAACCCATACCCATAACCTCTTTAATAGAGTCCATCTATCTAGCATGTGGCTGTCCCCTCTCTTCCTACTTCCCGCCACCTTTCCTGGCATTATTGTCTTTTCCAATGAGTTCCTCCCTTCTCATGAGGTGTCCAAAGTACAACAGCCTCAGTTTGGTCATCTTGGCTTCCAGGGAGGTTTCCAGCTTGATCTGCCCTAGGACCCATTTGTTTGTCCTTTTGGCATGTTTGTCCATGGGATCCTCAGCACTCTTCTCCAGCACCACATCTCAAATGCATTGATTTTCTTCCTATCATCTTTCGTAACTGTCCAGCTCTCACATCTATACATGATAATAGGGAATACAATGACTTGTATGATTCTAACATTTGTGCTGAGTTGTATATCTTTGCATTTTAGAATCTTTTTTAGTTCTTTCATAGCCACTCTCCCCATTCTTAGTCTTCTCCTGATTTCCTGACTGCAGTCTCCATTTCTATCAAAGTTTGATCCCAAGTATGGGAATTTTTTTACTATTTCTATTTCTTCATTGTCTAGGTTAAACCTGTGAAGATCCTTGGAGGTCATTATTTTTGTTTTATTTATATTCAACAGTAAGCCAATTGGCACAAGGGAGTCAGACAAGGCTGCATCCTTTCACCCTATCTGTTCAACCTGTATGCAGAACATATTATAAGAAAAGCAGGCTTGGACACAGAAGAAGGAGGAGTGAAAATAGGAGGAATGAATATGCAGATGACACCATGGTACTAGCAGAAAACCTCACAGACCTGGAACACCTACTAAGGAAGACAAAAGAAGAAAGTGCTAAGGCAGACTTAATGTTGAACATAAAGAAAACAAAAATAATGATTACACTTTGTTTATAAAGTGTCCCTCTTGCACAGCTTCTAGAAGGTGTAGATGGTATGTTTTCTCTGTCCCCCTGGGCATTTTAAGGTCCAAATGGGACCTTTGTTTCAAAACCAGAAGCTACCAGGAGTCACTTCTGGTTTGGAAAAAAGATCCTTGTGGCCTAAAATGAATTATGGGGAGAAAAATTTCCTAAGAGCATCATATTTTTTAAAATTTATTTTGCAATTTGGGGATGGGAGTGAACAGGATGAGAAGCTACCAAAAGGACTTTGGGGTTGGGTTCCCAGATCTGAGGATTTTCTTTCCAGACTACAGGCAAAGGGAATGAATCTCAAGGTGAGAGAACTGTCTTGAAAAGTGTATGTGTATTTTCCTCCTTTGATATGCAATGCATTTTTGCTCTGAATGGCATTTTTGAGCAACTGTGATTGAATGGTGAACGCATCTTATGAATGAAAGCACCAGGTGTCACCTCTTATAAAAGCCTGATTACCCTTCTTCTTGCTGCCTTCCAGACTTGTCCAGGTGGCTGTGGGGTTGGGATAAACTCTAGAAAGTTGTGAGGCAAACTCTAGAGAATTCCACTTTTTAAAAGCCAGAGCCAAAGAGCTTTCTAAATAGTTGTCACCCTTCAGTCCTGTGGGATGATGAAAGCCAATGAGAATGGCACAGAAACTTGAGTTTGTAACAACCCAAAGTGGTGGGACTAGGCCATGCCACTGTGGTGTAATTGTGTTTGGGGAGTGGAGATTGTTCTTCTGAAAGGTTGGCTTCAACAAGCCAGGTTTGCTTGGCTTTGTGTTTGTATATATGTGCCCTCAAATCACCTGTTGGCTTATGACAATCCCATGAATTTCAAAGGGTGTTCTTAGGTAAGAAATACTCCAAGGTAATATTTGGGTATTTAGGGTATTTGTACTTTGGCTTAATAAATTCCAAAAGCAATTCTACCAGCCTTCTCCAATACACTTGATCACCCACACTTTCAGAGCTAAGGGACTGGAAAGGAATGGAATGGGGATGTAGATGGGTTGTGTGTGTGTATGAGAAAGAGGTGGAGGGGGGAGAGGGAGAGAGAGTGAGGAAGAGGTGGGAGAGAAACCATCCTCAGAGAACAAGAGCAGAGAAAGAAGTGCCGGAGGGTTTTACTATGAATTTTTGATGAACAGAAGGAGAAACTGCCCCCTTCAAGTAGAGCTGGGTGCAGTGTCAATAATGTTGGTTTTAGTAATTTAGCATGGTTCAGTGGCTTTCTGAGAGTGTCTTGTATTCAAGCCAGGGCCTCTCTAACAAGCTTCTTTTGCTCTGAGCTCCCTCATGCCAAAGCCCTTAACAATAGCGGCTTTCAGGGGGCTGTGCTCTATGGAGTGCTTGTCTTTCTGTATCCTAACCCTTCTATGTCTGCCAAAGCAGGAGTTCAGCTTGCAGCCAGCCTTTTCCTTTTGCTCTCCTACTTCACAGTGACAAAAAGTAATAGGCCTTTTAAGAGATGACAGGTCATGTTGACTCACAGACAGGGTTCCCTCTACGCTTTTTCTCCACTACCCCTTCTGCACGCACACACACAGCTTCAATACTGGCTTAATGATAACCGGAAATGAACTTGTTAATCTTCTACACCAGGGTGGCCTAGGCTGCGGAGGTAAAGCCATAGGATCTTCTGCAGGTTACTGAAAACTAGAAATGTCAGTCTTCTCAGATTCAGGCCTGGGGCTGAAGAAATGTACATACCCTCCAATATTTCGAAGATGGTTAAATAACATGAGAGTGTAGTCAAGATGGCAAAAGTCATTAATGAGGAAAAATGCAAGAATAAGCTAGGAGAGACTGCAACTATTTGCTTTTGCCAGAACCTACAAAAACAAATCAAGCCTGAACTCTCACTAGAAGCAAAAATGACTAAATGAAGGCTGTTGTAGTTTGGATATATAACATGATCCATTGAAAGAGATGATAATGCTTGGTAAAATAGAAGGCAGTAGGAAAATATGGAGACTACACTACAGGTGGATTTATTCAATCAAGAAGCAATGACCATGAATTTGCAAAACCTGAGCAGGACCGGTAATCACTTGGGTGCTTGGAGGTATCTCATTCATAGGGTCGCCATCAGTCAAAGTTGTTACGAGAAGTGAAGCATTTTCATATATATATATATATATATATATATATATATATATATATATATTCCCTTTGTGTGCATTGTTCTGTATGGACCTAAAATGGAAACCTATATGCTGAAATTTACCCAAGGCAAGATAGTCACATACACCATTGAAGCCAGGTGGTCATGTAGACTTAATTTACAGATCAAACACTTAGTTCCTGATGACTGTACATCACTTTGAATTCTCATTCAGCTCTGGCTTGGTCTGTGTCCCCTCCTTTCTCTCAGTTGAGTCCATCTTCCTATCCGTTCATCTGGAGCACTACAGATAGGTAATTATGGCCATTAGAAAGCCTTTTGGGGGGAAGCAGATGGCTTAAAGAGCCGTTTTGGGGGCAGGGAAGGGGAGGGGCAGCTGCACGGTGGGCACCCCAACCCCTTCCCCAGGTCGTCCTTGGAGCAGCCGGCCCTCCGCACGGCCGGCACTCCGAGGAGGACCTCCCGCTTCAGCGTTCGCACACTCTGCAGTGGAAGAGTTACCAAAGGTGCGCCAGCAGCCTTTTGCGGCACACCTTCGGTGACTTGTGGAAGAAGCGCCAATTTAGCGCTCCTTCCAGGGGTGGCGAAACTGTGCCGCAGGGCCGAGGTGTGGGGATACCTCAGCCCCGCGCCGCAGCTTCCCGGGGCGGCCCACAGCTGCCTGTCTGCTTAGTCCCTTTGTCTATCCCAAGCTAACTTGCTTTACTCCTGAGACCTTGTGTGATTGTGTGAGTATGTCTTTGTATGCTTGATCCCTTAATAAAAATACAAATTAACTCATAAAAACCTTGTCCCTATACATCTAGTCCCTCAGCCACCTCTGTAAATGCTGGGTTCACCTCCTGCTAACTATTTGAGCTAATAAAATACCCCAAGGTCAAGTTCATATTACAAAGTCAACTTGATGACCAATAACAGCAAATAATATATGTTGCTAAATCTCAGCATATCCAAGACTTCTATACACTTATAGATAGATAAATATTTATTATGGTCACAGACCAGCATAATAACAACAAAATACAGAACACAAAATGCTATATACAGTAGCAAAACTTATAAAAGAAGTAAAATACATATAAATATTCCTTTTAAAATATACATTTATAGGAGGATTTACAAAAGGGGATCCAACAATGCATCTGGGAATTGTGGGGCCTTCAGATGTAACTGGCATAACCTAACCAGCACAGCCAATATGCGAAGGGATTTTTGGGGGATCACTGGGGTTCTGCTTCAGGCAGCAAGATATCTTGGATGCAAGCATAACATTGGGAAAGATTATAAAACTTAATGACAGCTGGAATGATTTGCAGTCTGAAGGTCCCAAATTCTATCCATGGCATTTACTCAGGAGTAAGAAGTCATGAGAAAGTAAGAGGTTTGTTTTGTGGCTTTCAAAAAAGTTTCAAATTGTCAGGGAGGTCTAGCAAGAGAGACAGAAACCTAGGCCCGTTTTGAACCCAATCTGTAGTCAAATTGTTTTTTCCTATCACTTTGAAAACAGTCTGCCACTTTTAATGTAGTGAATTTGAATTTCAAGCTTCTGTTTTGTGTATACTTGCTCCAACAACACCAACCAGAGCTGACCCTACCAGAAGGAATGGTCAGGTTTGCATACCCCCCAACATTTCACAGAGGAAATCTGAGACATGTATGACCAAGTGTGGTCCAGATGGCAAAAGTTACCAGTGAGGAAGAACATACAAACTAAGAATGGCTATAGCTGTTTATTTTTGCCAGAATCTACAGGAAAGGATAGGTTTCTACAACATCTACCAAGCCTCCTCTACAACCTGGCTTTCTCCCTCCAGTCGATCTGATACAATTTGGCCTCAGAGGGAGAGAGTTAGGCTCAGCTCTAGCTGGCCTAGCCTAGGTTAAGAAGGAGAGCCTTCCCTCCAGTCCATCTGATACAATCTGGCCTCAGACGGAGAGAGTCAGGCCCAGCTCCATCAGGCCTAGCCAGAGTAAGGAGAGCCCTCCCTCCAGTCCATCTGCCATGGTCCAGGCCTCAGAGGGAGAGAAGAATGACTAGACGTATTCCCCACTGCCGTTCTCTTCTCCTTTTGTGTCATGTTTTTTTAGATTGTAAGCCTGAGGGCAGGGAATCTTCTAATTAACCATTTGTAAGCTGCTCTGAAAGCCCTTGTGGCTGAAGAGTGGGGTATAAATACTCCACATAAATAAATAAATGCCCAAGGTCACCCAGTGGGTTTCCATGACCAAGCTGAGATTTGAAATCTGGTCTCCAATGTTCAAACCTACACCACACAATGCTGGTTCTCCATATTTCTACTGAGAAGAAAGGAAAAGAAACAAAATCTTCTGCCTGAGGAGCCAATAATAACTTTAGATGGCTTTTGCTACTGCCTATCTTAACTTGTGTGAATAAAGACACTATTTGTTGCTATGCCTCAGAAGAACCTGACTTCAGCTTGCTCTGGTAACATCTTTCTGTAAGCTTCATGTTGAGAGTGGGGAGGAAGGGCAAGACATTTATAGATATTAAATAAAAAGCAAATCCCACACCTTAGTTTGAGAACTGATGTCATTGTAGCTGCTCTCGTCTAGTTCCCCCTCCTTTCTTGAGGTTACACAAGATAAAACTGAGGCAAGGGAGCAATTAAGCTGTAGACAAAAGCCATGCACATTTTTAGACTAAATTATCTGCTGGGAAGGGTGAAATCACAAACTGAGATTTTAAACTAATGAGAGCCTTTCCCTATCCTTTGGCAGATGTATAGATGCTTTGCAAGTAACCTTCTGACCCTGGGATGTCCCAAAGACTCCAAGAATTCCTTCTCTTGAGATTACAGCCAGCTCAGCCTGAAATCATTAGGGAAATTTCTCAACTATTTATTGAGAAGAGCAATAATTCTAACCTATCTCAGTTTGATCCCTCATCCTCTCCATCCATTTATTCTGATTTTCCCCTTTCAATTTTTAAAAGTTGAGAAGATACAGGGGAGACTGATGCTATATTATGATTTCTTAGCTGTACATTGTGAAACTCCATTTTAAACATTTAAACCGCTTCCAAAAAGTTTTTTTTTAGGGGAGAAGGTATTCTTTTCCAAAATAACTAGGAGATTAGCTTTTGTCCCCTGCCCCCTCATTATAATTCCCAACCCCAGTTGCATTGGCATAAATACTGCATTGATGGTTTCTTCTTTGTGACTCTCAAGTTTATACAACGTCTTGCTGCACCACTCAGCACCTTTGCCGTCGGTGCAGGTTGCTCCCTCTGAAGTTACAACAAGGGGTCCAGTCATGTGATTGATGCTGGATGTCTTGTTTTGAACCTCAGAGGAAGAGACCTGCACTGCCACTGCCAGGCAGCACAGTAGAACACAGTGTAGACAACTCTCTGCCTTGCTCTGCAGTGCCAAGGTAATCGGGGAAATTTGGAACAGTTTTAGGGTGAGAATATTCCTGCAGCAGCCCAGAGTATTCTGGCCAAGATAGATTCACCCCTAGAGGCAGCTCCTGTTCATGTTGCCTGTGGTAGGCTGCCTGTAGGGGTGAGTCTACATTGGCCAGAACACTCTGCATTAGGATCAGCTGGTGCACAATACAGTTCTTTCCCAGATCAAGCCTTATTGCATTGTTTACTGCAGACATTCTGCCACAATATAACACTAAACTAAACTAACTAAATTCTGGTTGCTCCAGTCCCCCCTCACCATCCTCTCAATGCCCATGATGTTAAAAACCTTTCTGCTAGGCAGAGAGCATGAAGGAAATAGGCAGGTGGGAGGGAAGATTTTATAAAAAGGAATTTCACTCTCAAAGGCATTGTTTACTGAGGTATCCTTGCAATTATATCTTTCAATTAACTAAACACATCATCCATTTTCTACTATTTTTCTTATCTTGGCAGGGGTGGGTGACTAAATGATGTCACAGGGAAGAGGGCATGACCATCCAGGGATGACCAGGGTAGGACCCTAATAATGCTGTATTCTCCCCAGAGTTCAAGATAACCCACCACTGTTGTACAATCAGGCTCCACAATTACACAAAGTACCATGTTTGGACAAACACCATCAACAACTCTCTCCAGACTTTCCAGTTCAACTTGAGGTGGAGGGATTGAGTCCCACATGTGCATGCAGTACTGTCTCCATCACACACTGACTTCTCAATGGACCTTATCACACGGGGCCCAATCCACACAGAATCCAATCGAAATCCTGACCTAATACGTATTATTTTCCTGTGTTTCCACACGATGTCGCACAGAACCCCGACAGAACCCCGACAGAATGCGGAATGATCCAAGGTCTTTTGAATTTCGGTTTCTTCAGGAATTACAATTATGCGATGGGAATCATTTTGCTTTTACCGTAAGTACGATCACCAAATAAGTATTGCCAAATATGTATTGGGGAGAATTTCCCTGTCATTACCTCCTCGGAGCGCCGGCTCTCCAAGGGGGACCTCCTCGGAGCACCGATCTGACGCAGGGCCAGCTCTCCAAGGAGGACCTCCTTGGTGAATGCAGCAGCGGGAGGTCCTCCTCGGAGCGCTGGCCATGCAGAGGGCCGGCCGCACCGAGGATGACCTGGGAAAGGGTGACAGCCGCGCCGAGTGACAGCCGCGGTGAGCATAGTGCGCATGTGCAAGAACATCATTGCTTGTTCATGTACGGGATTTTCTCACTTGTGTGTGAATGGTAAATACGGTTCCCGGGAGCGCTTTTCTTAAATGCGCGATGAAGGTAATTGCATGTGAAAACCATTTGCGGAATGAAGGTTTATTTTCAGTTTCTTTTCGGAATCTGTCATTTCAGGATTATTATCGCTTTGTGGGCCACATGTGATAAGGTCCAATGTCTGAACAGAGCTATAATTTATCTCATTTGCAAGAAAGCTGGACATTCTTGTTCTAGAAGCATTCTCCCATCCCCTTTTGTGGCCTGTGAAGTCTTAGCTTTGGAATCCCTATTGTTTGTCCTCCATTTATCTGGGATTTTGCTGGTAATCTTAAAACTAAGTCCCATATGCTTGTAGCCTCACTTGGTCTGCAGATATGTATGTGGGAAGGGAGAAAGTGTATTGTAAGCTGGCTAATATTACACATACAAAATTGAAGGCACATCACAACAACAAGGATCAGGCGATCATTAGCTGTTGCCTCATTAGTGAAAATAAAACAAATTGGGGAAAGAAAGAAAGAAAGAAAGAAAGAAAGAAAGAAAGAACAACCCCAAAGATAACAATATAAATAGTTCCACTTAACACTAATCTGCAAATCCATCTTACAGATGTCTGGCATTTGGGGGGATGATTTTAAGAAGCCCGTGAGAATTTACAGTTGGCAAGGAGTGGGGGAAATATAACTTTGCAGAGAACAGCTGGGAAGCAGGTGAGAATGAGGTTTACCATCACTCAGGGAACTTTTTTTTTTTTTTAAGGAAAAAGCCAGCAGAGAAAAATTGCTGAGATCTGCACTTGTTCTTTGGACTTTCTCATACTGTCAGGATATATGTGGATCTGCCTATTTCAGATCTCCTCCCCCATTAGGTCTAGGCAGTTTGACAGGCCTCAAGTTAAATCCTTGCAACAGTTGACTCTGATACCTCCTTGTTTATAACCAGAGAAAAGGATGAATAGTTTTAAAATCCATATTGTGAACAATACTTTGATGAGGCCATCCAAAAGAAAAGGCACAAAATGTTTGTAAGCTTTTACAATATACAAATCTCTTCATTAGATGGTGCAGTGGGAAACTGAAGTTGATTGTAAAGTCCTGTAGTCTGCATGTGTACTTGGAATATAACATGAATAAGGAGTCTGCAGATTCTCAAATGAGGTTCAATAGGTGACATTATGAGTTGCCATTATATTCACTGGGAGCAAAAAACTCCCACAACACAATAATTTGAGTCCCCATTTTGAAATTACACAGTTCCACTGTAAACAGAGCATCAGAGTAGATTATACTTTTAGCAGTTTTTGCAGAGGTAGGTGTCTCTTGAAGTGACAGAAGATGTCTGTCATAAAATGTGATTTTCCTCACACATGCATCTTGCATTCAGTGTGCTTTGTTTTGTGTTCTGTCATTAGAAAATAAATCCTGGCTTAAATTGTACGTCTGATTCCTAAGGCATGCATCTCTGGGGAAATCCATGGTGTATGAAAAGATGGTCTAATTATAGGGAATATACATTCCTCTTAACATCTAGCTTGACTCGCAGAATGGTTTCCGTTTTATAGAAAACTCATAGACTTTTCAAGGGAGTAACTAGGCATTTTTTCTACATTAGCAGCTGGAGATAATTTTAGACAACACTATTACATCTACCTTTTAAGGATAAATAAGTGAACTCTGCTATTCTTGGCTGTCCTACAGTTTCCTGCTCCCTCTAATACCACCTTCTTCCACTGGCCTTTGCTGTACTTTAAGCATCAAGTATGAGGTCAAGGAATCCCATGTTCTAAGTTCAGCAGATATGCAAGGCAATCATAAGTGAAACCTGATGGAAGCAGAGTTGCCATATTGAAAATTGCAGAGGGCTTGTTGCTGTTAATTGCCATTGAGTTGACCATGACACATGGCAAACCTGTGGATTAGACATCTCCAAGACCCCCTGTTCTCAACTGCTCTGCTCAGATCCTGCTAATTCAGGCGCATGACTCCCCCAATTAAGTCTATCCATCTGGCATGCTGTCTGCCTCTCTTTATGGCCTTCCACCTTCTCTAGCATTATTGTCTTTTCTAATGAATCATGTATTCTCGTGATGTGGTCAAAATATGACAGCCCCAGTTTCATTATTGTAGCTTCCAGGGTGAATTCAGGATTGATCTGTTCTAGGACCCATTTGTTTGCCTTTTTGTTCATCTTTCTGGCAATCCATGGTATCCTGACCATACACTCTTCTCCTGTACCTCATCTCAAATTAGTTGATTTTCCTTCGGTCCACTTTTTTCACTGTCCAGCTCTCACATCTGAGTGGCAGGGATATACACCAGTTTAGACAATTCTAACTTAAGTGTTCAGTTGTATATCTTTACAGTTGAGGATTTTGTGTAGTTCTTTCATGTGGCTCTTTCCCATTTATAGTCGTCTTCTTATTTCTTAATTGCAGTCACCATAAGTTCTGAGTAATGTTTCTTTCAAGGTATGAGAACTCTTTCATTATTTCAATTTCCTTATTGTCTAGGCTGAACTTATGTAGATCTTCAGTGGTCATAATTTTTATTTTCTTTATGTTCAGCAGTAAGCCTGCCTTTGCACTTTCTTCTTTGACCTTCCTTAGTAATTGCTCCAAGTCTGTGATGTTTTCTGCCAGTAGTATGGTGCCATCCACATATATTAGTTGATGTTCTTGCCTCCTATTTTCACTCCTCCTTTGACCCCAATGACCATACTATATACACCCAGCACAAATGCCCTTCTTCTAATCTTGAGGATGATGGAACCCACCTCATCCGATGCTCAAAAGACAAGAAATCAAATTTTGCAGGCCCATGTCTGGCTCAATCAGTCTTCAGACTAAACCTTTGTATCCTAAACGGTGCTGAAAAGTGACTGCCCACCCGAATTCACTTATCTCTCTGGGTCCAGAATGAGTGCTATTGACTACATAATCATTTCTAAGGACCTTCTCCCCTATGCCAAGGAGCTAGAAGTTATGCCTAGGTTTGAAAGTGATCATTTTCTGGACATCAACCCTGATATATAATGTTGGCAGATTCTGTGCAGCTGCAGTTAAAATTTGTCAGGCAATGACCTCTGCAGTAGACTAGCACAAACCTTGTCTTGCTATACTGGAATCTAAAATGATATTTTAAATAATATTTTAGCCTGTGTTTTTACCTAGTTTTTACCTTCTTTTATTCTGTACCCCCCTTTTACCTGTGCTGGTCGATGACGTAATAAAGATGAATTGAACTACATAATACATATATAATACATGGTCATGACCAGATGATCTGTGTGCCTACTCAGGCCTATATCCATTTGTTAGTCCTAAATAATGTGGGGCTTATACATCAGTGGAAAGTTGATAATAATAACAACAACAATTTATTTTTATCCCATCCTTCTGCATAATGCAACTGGGGTGGCTTACAACATTAAAATATACATTCATATCCCAGGATCCCACTCCCCTTAAAATACTATTAAACAGTGACAATTTAAAATATCATTTTAGATTTCAGTATTAAAATAATAACACAAATAAACAAATAACAATAACTACAGCTGAATCAGGATGGCTGTCTTTTGATGGATGGGGTATCTATTCACGAAAGGCCTGCCTGAAGAGATCCATCTTAACAGCCTTTTTAAAGCTGTTTAAGGTGGTAATATGCTGGATCTCATCCGGCAGGCCATTCCATAATCTGGGAGCGGTTGCTGAAAAGGTCCTCTGGGTGGTTGCAGACAGTCTAGTTTTTATAGGCTGCAGCAAATTCCTCCCAGAGGACCTGAGTGCGCGGGGTGGATTATACAGGAGGAGGAAGTCCCGAAGATAGATTGGACCCAAGCCATTAAGGGCTTTATAGGTGATAACCAATACCTTGTACTGGGCCCAGAAACTAATGGGCAGCCAGTGAAGTGATCTTAAGATCCGTGTTATGTGGTTTCTTCTCGTTGTTCCCGAGACCAGCCTGGCTGCTATATTCTGTACTAATTGAAGTTTCCAGACCATGTACGAGGGTAGCCCCATGTAGAGTGCATTACATAAATCAAGATGAGATGTTACCAGGTGCATGCACCACAGTTTAAAGGTCCCTAACTTCCAGGAAAGTATGCAGCTGGTGTATCAGCCGAAGCTGATAACAGGCACTCCTGACCGTCGTATCTACCTGATTTATCTGAAGCAATGGATCCAGGAGCACTCCCAGACTGTGAAAACAGTCCTTAGAGGAGAGTGTGACTCCATCCAAGACTGGAAGTTGCATCCCAATACCTAGAGAAGAGACAGTTAAGAGGGGATATGATAGCCCTCTTTAAATATTTGAAGGGATGTCATATTGAGGAGGGCACTAGCTTGTTTTCTGCTGCTCCAGAGAACAGGACCTGGAACAATAGATGTATGCTACAGGAAAAAAAATTCCACCTCAACATTAGGAGGAACTTCCTGACAGTGAGATCCGTTTGAGAGTGCAACACATTCCCTCGGAGTGTGGTGGAGTTTCTTTCTTTGGAGGTATTTAAACAGAAGCTGGATGGCCATCTGTTGGGGATGCTTTGATTTTGAGTTCCTGCATGGCAGGGGGTTGGGCTGGATGGCCCTTGTGATCTTTTCCAACTCTATGATTCTATGATTCTAAACCTGAGCTTGGGGCCGCTACTATAAGTTTTGTCTGGATTCAGTCTCAATCTCTTTTTCCTCATCCAGTCAATTACTGCTTTAAGACAATAATTGAGAGGAGAGATGCCATCTGAAGTCAAAGCCAAAGACCGAGATATGGAGAAATATATCTCGGTGTCACCAGCATACTGATAACACCCTGCCCCATGTCTCCAGATGATCTTTTCCAGTGGCTTCATATATATATATTGAACAGCATCGCGGACAGCATGGTGCCTTGTGAGATACCACAGTTAAGCTCTTTCTTTGTAGAGCGAGTGTCCCCGATTATCACCCTCTGGAATATGTTCTCAGGCAGATTCCAGAGGAAGGAACAGAATCATTGCAGTGCAGTTCCTCCAATTCCTAACCTTCTCAGGTGATCCAAGAGGATGCTGTGATCTATTAACAATAGTGTTTTTAACAATCACTTCACAGATAAAATCTCTTGGATACGAGTTGACTTAGACACCAGCATTACTACAGAAGCAATAGGAGAGGTATCCAGCGCCTCTGCTAAACTTGTTATACTGGATCAAATTTGAGTTGGTAAGTACCATGGATGTGGACAAGCTCCTTGGTAGTGTGAAAAAGACAACCTGCTCTCTTGATCCTTGCCCATCTTGGCTGACTGTCCAGGGGGGAGATTCCATCAAGGTGTTGTTGAGACTTATGATCAACGCATCCTTCAGGGAAGGCAGACCTCCACCATGCCTAAAAGAGGCAGTGGTCAAATCATTTTTAAAAAGCCTTCCCTGGACCCTATGGACAAAAATTACTACAGGCTGGTATCACTTTTACCATCCTTAAACAAGGTTATTGAGAGAGCGGTCGCCATTCAACTCCAAGCAGTCTTGAATGAAACTGATTTTCTAGATCCATTTCAAACTGGGTTTAGGACAGGATACGGAGTTGAGACTGCCATGGTCACCTTAGTCGACGATATCCGTCTGGGCATTGACAGGGGAAGCCTTCAATACCATTGATTATGGTATCCTTCTGGAATGCTTGAGAGAGTTGGGAATTGGAGGCTCTGATTTGCAGTGGTTCCATTCCTACCTCTCAGGCAGATTCCAGATAGTGATGTTGGGAGACAGTTGCTCTTCTAAAAGAGAGCTAAAATCTAGCATCCCCCAGGGTGCCATCCTGTCTCTCATGCTGTTTAACAATTACATGAAGCTGCTGGGTGAGATCATCCGGAAACATGGGGTGGGGTGTTATCAATACACTGATAACACCCAAATATGTTTCGGACTGATGCAGTGACTAAGGATGGCATCTCTCCTCCGAATGACTGTCTTGGGGTGGTAATGGACTGGACGAAGGAAAACAATCTCAAACTGAATCCAGGCAAGATGGGGGTACTTGCTATAGGGACCCCCAACCCAGGAATGGAGATATGTCAGCCAGTTCTGGATGGAGTCACACTTCTCCTGAAGGACTCTGACCACAGTCTGGGGGTGCTCCTAGATTCGTTGCTGCACCTGACTGCTCAGGTGGATGAGGCAGTTAGGAGTACCTGTCATCAGCTTCGGCTGATTCGCCAGCTACGACCCTTCTTGGAGCCGGGCAACCTAGAAACAGTGGTACACGCACTGGTAACCTCTTGACTTGACTTCTGCAATGCGCTCTACATGGAAGTACCCTTGTGCCAAGTTCAGAAACTTCAATTGGTACAGAATATGGCAGCCAGATTGGTCACAGGAACATCTAGAAATGACCACATAACACCTGTTTTAAAATCTCTACATTGGCTGCCAATTAGTTTCTGGGCATGGTACAAGGTGTTGGTCATAACCTTTAAAGCCCTACATGGTTTGGGTCCTGACTACCTGTGGGAGCACCTTCTTCCACAAAATGCACCCTGCACTGCAGGCAAAAAAATCTAGATTGGCTGCAGTAACCCAGAGGTCCTTCTTGACTGCCACCCCTAGATTATGGAATGACCTACTGGTCAAGATCTGTTACATTGCCACCTTAACAGCATTTAAAAAGGCACTCAAGATGGATCTCTTCTGACAGGCCTTCTCAGAATAGCCCTCCCTCCCATATATTTGCTTTTTGTTTTTTGCAACTTCTATATTATTGTTTTCTTACTGTATTCTTTTATTTTTATGCTTGTAACCCACTTTGATTCCCTTTGAAAATAGGCTGGCTAGAAATAAACCATATTATTATTATTATTATTATTATTATTATTATTATTATTATTAATCAAAAGCTGCTGAGAGGTCCAATAGCACCAACAGGGTCATACTACCCTTGTCGATGCCAGATGAAGGTCATCAGCTAAGGTGACTATGGCAGTCTCGACTCCATATCCTGTCCTAAAGCCATTTTGAAATGGATCTAGATAATCGGTTTCCTCCAAGACAGCTTGGAGTCAAAAAGCAACCACCCTCTCGATCACTTTGCTCAGAAAAGGTAGTAGCGAAACTGGCCTATAGCTCTTAATGTCCAGAGGATCCAGAGAATGAGCCTGCTCTGTTTGGGAGTAACAATTGGATTTGGCCATCAGTCTGCTTTCCAGTGGTGATTCTTGATGAAGACCTCTCACTTCTTCATATTATCTTTTAGGTGTATGAGAATGCCTCTACACTACACAGTTTGATATCACTATAAATGCTATGGCTCCATTTTACAGAATCTGCAATTTGGTGAGGACTTGGACTTCTCTGCTGGAGAATTCTAGTGCTATTGTTCATGGGCAAACATTTGTGCTCTCTAACAGAATTGTGAGGATGTCATCTTTCTCACAAACTGGTGGACACAGATACAGGTAACTTGTACTTGTGTTCAGAAGAAATGGGAACAGATCCTAAGTACTGCACCAAATTACAAACCCTGGGATTCTGTAGGATACAGTCATGATAACTAAAGAGGTATCAAAATGCTATGACTATGGACAGTGAGCCCACTGTATTAGCAGACTAATTATCTGTGGATTGAAGCTCCTGTGGATTGCTCTCCTCCATATTAGCCAACGGTGATGTGTGCCCATGGGTGCGCTGAAGGGTGCCGACACATTGATGCCCATTGACCAGGGGTAGGCAACCTTTCCCCTTTAAGGGCCAAGGGACTTCAGCTCCCAGAATCCCAGGAGCTATTGGCCAACATGGGACTATTGGCCAACATGGCTGAGGCTTCTAGGAGCTGAAGTCCCTCGGCCCTTAAAGGGGAAAGGTTGCCTACCCCTGCCATTGACTAATATGGACTTCAGCTCCCATGTTTTTTCCCATCTGTGGTGGGGGAGGAGGGGAAAGGAGAGAACCATTGTATTACAGATACACACATGGACAATTAAAGGAAGCCTTCAAAAAGGGGTTACTTTCTGTTGCACTTTTAAACAGAATGCCAGAAGTACATAGACATCCCATAATCAGGCACACAGACCTGGAAGGAATGACAGGGGCCATTTAGTCTAACCCCTTGCCATACATAACTAAAGCACTCCTGAGAGATGATCATTCAATCTGTGTTTTAAAATCTCCATAGAAGGAGAGTCCACCACCTTCTGAGGCAGTCCACTTTACTCTTAATGACAGGAAGTTGGTTTTAGTCTTCAATTTGAAATATAATAATGCACAAAGAAACCAAAGTGCACATGCAACACTACATATTGACACCTCCAAAGAGTTATGTGCTTTTACATCTCTTTGAATGTCATCCTTTTCAGTTTTGTTTTTTTAAAAAAGCAAACCCTAGGACTTGCTTTTAACAATAGCCCAACATGCAGAAGTCCCCATCGCTTTATGTCCATATTGGGGAAAGCTTTCTGTTTGTGACTGGTACTTCAAAGCACATGATCAGGGCCTGTGAAAATGGTGTCACACTTCTGGTGAACCCAGAATCTTTAAGCTAGGGGGGGGGGGTCTCCAGAACTTACGATACATCATCCCCTCCTTCCTCTGATATATTTTTGGATCCAGGACTGGGAGAATGCAAGTTTGTGAAAGTTGCTGTAGGGAAACAAAGCTGTTATAAAGGCACTTCTCCAAGGAGGACCATTTAGCACATTTGTCTTGTCAAATTGTGGCGAGGGTGGGGGTGGGGGTGGGAAGCTGGCTGTTTTAATTCCTGAACTACTGGTTCTTTCAGTTCATAAAACATATTCACACCAAAGGAGAGCAGGCTTTCCCTCTCAAAGGCTTGTCTTCCTTTTCTGTTCTTGGATTTGAATGTTCATTCCCACAGTCTGTCTTTGAATTTATAGTACTACGAAGAGGAGACGATTGATCCCAAGAGCTAGTCCAATCCCTTTTATAACAAGGTAGGGTCCACTTTCACCGTGGTGCCAAGGTATAAAAGAAGGCAGGACTTGTTCATCTTTGATGCTTGTGTAGAAGAGAGAAATTTAGAATGGTATTAAAGGTACAGGATACCTGGGGTGCAAGAAAGCAGTGATGGGGATTGTGGAAATCTCCAGTCCAGATGGTGGGCTTCAGTTCCTGGCAGCCTTAGCCAACATAGCTACGATTGCATTAAAGTAACGGGTATATTAAGAATAGAGGAGTCCTATCACAATTGTAGTGAGAAAATTGCCTTATGCTAGTTTGTTTTGGGCTGATGCATTTGTCACTTAATAATAATAATAATAATAATAATAATAATATCCCACCCTTCCCCAAAAACTGGGAATCAGGGCAGCATACAATATTAAAAAACAGTACAGTTAAAAGCATACCAAAATGGCACATTAAAATAGAATTAAAATTTTACAATATTAAAACAAATTACATGTTAAAAGAATAAAATACAGTTAAAAAGGTAAAAATGTTTAAAACACTTTAAAACAATTCAACACCCCATCCCCTTCTTAAAAAACTTTCTGTTTTAAATGTCTGTCTGAAGAGGGAGGTCTTAGCCTGTCAACAGAAGGACAACAAGGAAGGAGCCATTCTGGCCTCCCTGGGAAGGGAGTCTAGGGGCAGCCATGGAAAAGGCCTTCTCTTGTGTCTACACCAACTGTGCTTGTGATGAGGATGGGACTGAGAGAAGGGCCTCTCCTGATGATCTCAGAGCATGGCTCATACATGGAGAAATGGTTTGCCAAATAGCCTAGATCTGAACCATATAGGGCTTCATAGGTCATAACCAACACTTTGGATTGTGCCTGGAAACAAATTGGTATCCAGTGACGCTACAACAGGGGCATTGTGTGGTCTCTGTAAACTCCCCCCGTTAACAGCCTGACTACAGCTCTTTGGACTAGTTAAAGTTATTGAATACTCTTCAAAGGCAGCCCCAAGTAGAGCATGTTACAGTAGTCCAAATTGGATGTAACCAAAGCATGTACCACAATAGCCATATGTGACGTCTCAAGAAATGGGTTCAGTTGGCACACAAGTTTTGAATGAGCAAAAATACTCCTGGTTACTGCAGAAACCTGGGCCTCCAAGTTCAAACCTGAGTCCAAGAGTACCCCCAAACTGTGAACCTGCATCTTCAGGGGGAGTGTAACCCCACCTAAAGCCAGCCATATCTGGGTTCCCTGATCTCCCTTCCAACTGACAATGAGCACCTCTGTTCTGTCTGCATTAAGTTTCAATTTGTTTGCTCTCATCCAGTCCATTACTGATGCCAGATACTGGTTTAGGACCAGGACAGCCTCCTTGGATTGAGGTGGAAAGGAGTAGTAGAGTTGTGCATCATCTGCATATTTGTGGCACTACACCTCAAAATTCCAGAGGAAGTTTTGAAGGAGGAATTATGGTGTCTATTTACAGATGCACTTACTAGACTGAAAGATAGAATTTTACTCTGTAGAAAACAGTGGTCCAAAGTGTGTGTGTGTGTGTGTGTGTGAAAACAGCATTATGAGATTTCCTCCCAGCTCAAACCACAATCCATGGATAGAGGCATGGTGCAAGGAGAAAACAAATGGACATCATATGAAACTTAGCTGGGAAAGTATGATCTCCGAGTGGTCAAGACTTGAACTGATTGAATTCACTTCACTTCCTTTTTCTTGGATATAGAATCATAGAATCATAGAGTTGGAAGAGACCACAAGGGCCATCCAGTCCAACCCCCTGCCATGCAGGAACTCAAAATCAAAGCATCCCCAACAGATGGCCATCCAGCCTATGTTTAAAGACCTCCAAGAGAGTGTATTTCACTGTCGAACAGCTCTCACTGTCAGGAAGTTCCTCCTAATGTTGAAGTGGAATCTCTTTTCCTGTACCTTGCATCCATTGTTCTGAGTCCTATTCTCTAGAGCCGCAGAAAACAAGCTAGTGCCCTCCTCAACATGACATCCCTTCAAATATTTAAACAAAGCTATCATATCCCCTCTTAGCCTTCTCTTCTCCAGGCTAAGCATACTCAGTTCCCTAAGTCATTCCTCGTAGGGCATGGTTTCCAGACCCTTCACCATTTTAGTCATTCTCCCCTGGACACACTCAATTTTTTCAACATCCTTTTTGAATTGTGGTGTCCAGAACTGGACACAGGATTCCAAGTGGGGCCTGACCAAAGCAGAATACAGTGGCACTATTACTTCCCTTGATCTAGATACTATACTTCTATTAATGCAGCCTAAAATTGTATTGCCCTTTTTAGCTGCTGCATCACACTGTTGACTCATGTTTAACTTCTGGTCTACTAGGACTCCTAGATCCCTTTCACACGTAGTCTCGTTAAGCCAGGTTTCCCCTTTGTATATCTGTGCTTTTCATTTTTCCGCCCTAAGTGCAGTGCCTTACATTACTCTGTGTTGAAATTCATTTTGTTAGTTTTGGCCCAGCTTCCTAATCTATTAAGGTCATTTTGAATTGTCATTCTGTCTTCTGGGGTATTAGCTATTTCTCCTAATTTGGAGTCATCTGCAAATTTGAGAAGCATACCCCCTATTCCTTCATCCAAATCATTGATAAAGATGTTGAATAACACTGGGCCCAGGACAGAACCCTGTGACACCCCACTGGTCACTTGTCTCCAGGATGAAGAGGAGCCATTGCTGAGCAGCCTTTGAGTTCGGTCAGTCAACCAGTTACTAATCCAGCTAACAGTTGTATTGTCTATCCCACATTTTACTATCTTGTTTGCAAGAATATCGTGGGGGACCTTGTCAAAAGCCTTACTGAAATCAAGATATGCTATGTCTACCACATTCCCTTCATCTAGCAAGCTGGTAATTTTATGAAAAAAAAAAAAAAAAAAAAAGAGAGAGAGAGAGAGAGAGAGAGAGAGAGAGAGAGAGAGAGAGATCAGATTAGTCTGGCATGACTTGTTTTTGAGAAACCCATGGTGACTTTTAGTGATTATGGCATTCTCTTCTAAATGTTCACAGACTCTCTGTTTAATGAACTGTTCTAGAATCTTTCCCAGTACTGATGTCAGACTAACTGGGAGATAGTTGTTGGGACCCTCTTTTCCCCCCTTTTTGAAGATGGGGACATTGGACGTTATCACACGCGGGTCTCAAAGTGGCAAAAAAGCGGTATGGAATCAATCAAGAACTATACCGGTATAGACCCCACAAGACGGAAATGGCTATCAGACGCAACTAGCATCATTGCGCAATTAACGAAACCGTGATAGATGCGCTCCTGGGAACCGTATCTGCCGTTCACACACAAGTGAGAAGATCCCTTCCAGAACCCAGCAAGGATGTTCTTTCACATGCGCAGAAACAGGACAGCCGCGGCTGTCACTTGCCGCGGCTGTCAAACACACCCCTTCCCAAGCCGGCACAGGGTTGGGAAGGGGTGTGTGTGACAGCAACCCTTGGGACTTGGGAGGAGGCCAGGGTCGGAGGATGCCTCCGACCCTGGCCTCGTCCCAAGGGAAGCCTGGTTGCCTCCGACCCTCCGACCCTGGCCTCGTCCCAAGGGAAGCCTGGTTGCTTTCTTTGGGAGGAGGGCAGGGTCGGAGGCAATCTCCAACTCTGGCCTCGTCCCAACGGAAGCCTGGTTGCTTTCCTTGGGAGGAGGGCAGGGTCGGAGGCATCCTCCGACCCTGGCCTCGTCCCAAGGGAAGCCTGGTTAAAAAACGGTGAAAACGCTATCATTGCAGTATCATTTTGGTCGCGCACTTGTACTTCCTCAAGAAACCGGCATTCAAAAGAACGGGGATGATGCCGCATTGGGACGGGGTTGGGACGGGGTTGTGTGCAACGTCTGTGAACACACGGGAAAACAACCCGCAATAGGATGGGATTGAGTGTGGATTGGGTCTGCTTTAGACCCCGTGTGATAACGTCCAATGTTTGCCCTTCTCCAGTCTGCTGGGAGACCAATGTTTGCCCTTCGCCAGTCTCCTGTTCTCCAGGAGTTCTCAAAGATTATTGCCAGTGGTTTTGAGATTACATTTGCCAGTTCTTTTAATATCCTTGGATGTAGTTCATCTGGTCCTGGAGACTTAAATTCATTTAGGTTAACCAGATATTCCTGTACTTCCTCTTTACTTATTTTGTGCTGCATTTCCCCATTGTGTCCTCTGCTCCATTTTCCTCAGTTTGAACACCCTTTTCCTGTTGTGAGAAGACTGAGGCAAAGAAAGTGTTGAGTAGTTCTGCCTTTTCTCTGTCCCCTGTTAGAATTTCTCCTTCTTCTCTGCACAGTGGCCCTACGATTTCCTTCTTCTTTCTTTTACTACAGACATACCCAAAAAGGCCTTTTTATTGTGCTTAACCCCTCTTGCAAGCCTCAGCTCATTCTGTGCTTTGGCTTTCCTGACTTTAGCCCTAGATGTGCTAGCTATTTGTTTGAATTCCTTTTTAGTGATTTCACCCCTTTTCTATTTCTTATACATCTCCTGTTTAAAACTAAGGGGGGTTGCAGACTGCCAGAAATAGTGTGAATTCAGTCCACTTTTAGGGTTAGGGTTAGTGCTAGGGAATCATGGGAACTGTTATTTTTCTGAGACATTGAGCCTTCTCTGTCAGACAACTCTGATGCCACAATAAAATACAGTTCCCATGGTTCCCTAACTCTAACCCTAACCCTAAAAGTGGACTGAATTCACACTATTTCTGGCAGTCTGCAACCCCCCTACGGGTCTTTGCAGACTGCCAGAAATAGTGCAAATTGAGGCCACTTTAACTGCCCTGACTCAGTGCTAGAGAATCATGGGAACTGTAGTTTATTGTGGCACCAGAGCTCTCTGACAGAGAAGGCTCAATGTCTCAGAAAACAAATACAATTCCCATGATTCCCTAGCACTGAGCCAGGGCAGTTAAAGTGGACTCAATTTGCACTATTTCTAGCAGTCTGCAAAGGCCCTTAGTTCAGTTTGAAAGTTCTTTTGTCATCCAACCTCCCATTTTTCCTTCTCATATCACTGTCCTTTCTTCCATGGTTCATAAAACAAATTAATGCAATAGGTATCATTACAACTGCAATACATGACTTTATCACACGGGGAAAATCCCATGCAGAAATGAGGTTTTAAATAGAAAAAAGCCTGCAAAAGCGGGTTGATTTTCACAAGACATCGTTATTAAACTTTTGTTAACCCAAACGGAAAGTAGTCAAAAGCTGCTCCTTAACAATGACGTGTGTGAAAATCAACTGTTACATTTTTTGGACTACAACTTCCAGAATCCTTGCTGTGGGAATTTTGGGATTTTCTCCAGCTTTTAAGCCTGTTTCTGCACAGAATTTCTCCTATGTGATACATCCTCTATGACAGGAACTTAAATTCAATTCACTTTAAAAGTGTCAAATATTAAATTTATAACAATACAGACCAGTCCATCAGTTAACAATATCAAATACAGGTGTTCTGCCACTAAACGATAGACTTTACATAATTTTTAAAGAAATTCTAATTCAAGGAGAATAAATTTATGGGGAGAGCAAAAACAGAGGAAAGAGGACCATTGAGAGAATAAAGAAAAAGAATGGGAAAAGTTCTCTCATCCTTTAGCAAAGCTTGAAACTGTTACTTTTTTGGACTACAACTTCCAGAATCCTTGCTGTGGGAATTTTGGGATTTGTAAACCAAAAAACTAACATGTCCAAGGTGTGAGCTCTATAGCCCCAATGATTTCGACAGCCCCAATTGTTGCAGTTCTGCAGATACCATGGACTGCCAAGAAGACAAATAAAAGGGTCCTAGAGCAAATCAGTCCCAATCGTTCCCTAGAAACCAGGATGACTAAGTTGAGACTATAGGACTTTGGACATATCATGGGAAGACATGAATTGCTAGAAAAGACAATTATGCTTTGTAAGACTGAAGGCAGTACGAAAAAGAGGAATTCTGCATTACAGGTGGATAGATTCCACTAAGGAAACTATAGCCCTGAGTTTGTAAGACCTGAGCAAGGCGGTTGATAAAACAGTGACTCAGAAATCTTATTCATAGGGTCATCATCAGTCGAAGTCAATTTGACAACAATTGACAACAACAAGAGTGAAGCAACTCATTTTCACTTCTACTTTTCAGACAGAGGACCCCCAGGGCCTACCCTTTAGGGCCTGAGGGGGGAATGTGTTTTGGAGAAGTTTTCCCACTAGAGTACAATCCTAGACTGAGGGGTAAGTGGGATAAGGCTCCTCCACATCTGCTCTTTGTTAATCAAGTAACAGCTTCATTTGGGGACCTGGGGAGAGAAAGATAGTAATTGGCTTATGAAAGCAGCCTTTTGCTGGAGGGTTCAGGAAGGGGCTGGGGATGCTGAGAGAGAGAGCAGGGAAAGGGGACTTTAATGGGAACCAAATGCAGCCTGCAGAGCAATACCCCCTGCCATCCCCACCCCCATCCATTAGCATTCCTCAGACACCTGTAGGCAGTTAAATCCTTGGCAGCCAACAGAAAACATTTTCTTTTTCTTCTGTGCCATGTTTGTTCACAAAAAGGACACACAAGTTTGGTTTTAATTAAGGGAGCTGCCTGCCAATGGTGGGGAGCTCCTTATAAATCCATCATGGAAGAGAGTGGGTCATGTTGGGTGGGGTGGGTGGGGGGGAGAGGGAAGGAAGGATGAGAGAGTTCTTTAAATCAGGATTTTAAAGACAACCTTTTCTCCCATGGTATTGGCCATGAAGATCTTATGAGGGCTGATTAATCTTCCTGGGGAATATTAGAACAGGTAAAATCAGCTTAATCAAGATGGCTTCCTACCTAGAATCATAGAGTTGGAAGCGACCTCAAGGGCCATCCAGCCCAACCCCCTGCTGTGCAGAAATGCAGAATCAAAGCACCCCAACAGATGGCCATCTAGTCTCTGTTTAAAAACCTCCAAAGAAGGAGACTCCACCATACTCCAAGAGAGTGTGTTTCACTGTCAGACAGCTCTTCACTCTTATTCTGTGTTTAAACCTGCTCTATATATTTTCTGCATACAAGTTGAACAGATACAGTGATAAAATGGAATCTATTTTCCTGTAGTTTGAATCCACTGTTCTGTGTCCTAGTCTCTGGAGCAGCAGAAAATAAGCTTACTCCAGCTTCAACATGACATCTCTTTAAATATTTAAACAGGGCTATCATATCACCTCCTAACCATCTCTTCTGCAGGCTAAACATACCCAACTCCCTAAGTCCATCATGGTCTTTTCAGCTGCCACATCACACTGTTGACTCATGTACAACTTCCGATCTACTAGGACTCCTAGACCCCTTTCACATGCAGACTTGTTACTCCAGGTGTCCCCCATTCTATATCTATGCATTTCACTTTTTCTATGTAAGTGTAGTACCTTATATTTGTCCCTGTTGAAATTCATTTTGTTAGTTTGGCCAGCTTCTGGGTGCATATAACAGGTAAACGCCATGCCCCTAAAGTGGCTGGAAGCTGCCCCCATCTGTTTCAGGCCTGTATGATTTTTTTTTTGTCCAATATTTGTAATTCATCTGTGCTCCTGCACCTTGGTCATACTCTGTGCAGAAACAACAAGAAACTTGATTTATCCATAATTGATTAAATGGGTTGGATCCAGATGTTTAGAGTAGGTCTGGTGAAATCAATGGGGCCAGTTAATCAGGACTGTTAGATTCCATTGATTTCATTAGGTCCATATGAGTTCTGGATCAACTCCATTCCTCAAAAGCAAATTAGTAATACAGAGGGATAAAAAGACATTAAAGAAATGAATGCAGTAAACACTGTTAAAAAATCTGCACGCATACTAACTGGTGGCTGGTGGCACCCAAGTCAGTAGGTCAGTGAATCCACTCCAGGCTTTAAAAGAGGTATCCAAGGGCCTAAGCAGACTGCCAGAAATAGTGCACATTAAATTGAGGCACTGCCCTGGCTCAGTGCTAGGGAATCATGGGAACTGTAATTTATTGTGGCACCAGAGCTCTCTGACAGAGAAGGCTCAATGTCCCAGAAAAAAATACAATTCCCATGACTCCCTAGCACTGAGCCAGGGCAGTGCCTCAATTTAATGTGCACTATTTCTGGCAGTCTGCTTAGGCCTCAAGATGCTGAACCTTGGTTCTAAAGTGAATTCACTGACCCACTGATATTGAAGCTACCAGTCCTGCTGAGCAGTTATGTACAAACTGATAAATGTTATTCATAATCCACAAGAAAAGGTATATTTTCAAAAGGGTTGTGGTTCTTACATTTTTAAGTCTTTGGGCTTTCACCCCACTGATCTCAATTTCAAAAAGATTTGGCTCTATGATTTTGTTTCTTCATTCTCTTTCAAATATAATCTCTTTTGATTCTAGTAGTGTGTTGGGATTTGTTGCTTTTTCCATCTTTTTATTGTTAAATAGTTTAATGTTGTAAGCTGCCTATTAAACTTTTGATATAGACAGAAATAAATACTCAGAATTTTGTTTTTGTTTTTAAATGAAACAATGATGAATTCTCAATGTATTACTTCTACTTTGGAAACAAAAATAGTTAATTTTGATCTTTAAATTCAAACAAAATTTCAAAAGGAGATATTTATAAGTATATTTATAAGTGCCTTATATTTCAGTGTGCCTCATTTGTTTTGCCCATTTCCAAAGTGTTACAAAAATACAAACAGTTTTGTATTTATTTATTTTTTACTATTCATTATAGCCAGAATCCTGTTGGGGCATTGAGTATTCATAAATGGACTTAAATCTGTGGGAATAAGAGTTGTACAATTGCGTAATCTCTGTATCCAATAGAGAGCTGCTCTTACATTATTACCAATGTGCATTGGTGCCTGACACGCAAAAGACTAATGCACAAAGGACTGATGCAAAATGAAGCAATGTGCATTAGTGTCCAATGCTCAACAGACTGATGCATAATGGGACTGATATGCACTGGACACCAAAGTGCATCAAGCACTCTTGCCAGTGTCCTCTGCTGCATAGTTATGCATATGCAAAGATACATAATTTAACAGGTTGAATAAGATTCTTAGCATACATTTTTATCCTACATTTCCTCCAAGGTGCTCAAAGGAATATAGATGGTTGTGTTCCACTCAGAAACCCCTATGAGGTAGGGGGATAGACAGAGAGACAGTGAGCAGTCCAAAACTGTGTTGATTTCTGGCCACTGAGCAAGGTTTGAACTTGACTTTCCTCAACCCTAGAACAGTAATTTAATCACTGTACTACAGTAGCTCTTTATTCATTGATAAAGTCTTAATCTGTTTGCCTCGGCATTTTCAGAAAGTTGAAGATCTTTTGACTGTTTCTCAACATTGTTATAAAAATCTCCACCAATCATGACAAAGCCCTTATGTTCAAATCCTTAATTACATGTGCTGCCAAGCTTTCTCTGACAAAAGCTATAATTATTTGATGATCAGCCATGAAATAATGAGACCAGACACGTATATATGGGAAAATAAAGGACCATTTATTTGACCTATTCAAATACTAATAAACTTGACTTTTTTGGAAACTACAAGGGGGAGCATCCTGGTATGGGTCCAGCTGGAGAAGCAGGTGTCACCATGTGACCAAAACCCCTCCAGCCTAATCCTTGGGCAAAATACCCTGAGGTAAATCCACTCTCTCCCAAAATCCCACCAGTTTGTAAGAGAGAGCAACCCCTCCATGTCACTTCCAAAGGCAGGCTCCTTTCCAACCCCCAGGTCTCTTGACCTATAAAGGCTGTCCCAGAGCCCAACCTTTCACCCAAAGGGTGTGCCAATGGTGAACACCAAACTAATCATATTTTCCGCCATCACTGCCCCTTGGTGACAATGACAAAATCCTATTTAATGACTCACCAAGCCAATTTTTCCAAGTCCCAATTTGAACAGTATGGGTAGGCAAAAACGCCATGTAACGGGGATAAAAATTCCTACCCGGACCCAAAGCGACCAGGTAAGCTCACACTGGATATTGGGTGAGAGAGGTCTTCCAAAGACAAGGAATGGCTGTATAGGGCGCAAACAGCATAAAAAGCCACTGTGTTCACATGCTCCTGGCTTGGCTAATCAACCAAGCCCCAGTTATCCTGATCTCTAATCATGAAAACCACCAAAGGCGTACCTTACCTTAAAGGTCATGTCTGAATTATTACACTTTTGTCCTGCTTTTCCTCTAATGAACTGAAGCCTGCATACATGGCTCTCCCCGTTTCCCTTTATCCACGCAAAAGCCCTGTAAGTTAGGTCAGGCTGAGAGACAGTGATTAGTCCAAGATCACTTGGTTAATTTCAAGGCTCACTGGAGACTGAGGGCCTTTGCAGACTGCCAAAAATAGTGCAAATTGAGTCCACTTTAAGGGTTAGGGTTAGTGCTAGGGAATCATGGGAATTGTATTTTTTTTCCCCTGAAACATTGAGCCTTCTCTGTCAGAGAGCTCTGGTGCCACAATAAAATACAGTTCCCATGATTCCCTAACCCTAAACCTTAAAGTGGACTCAATTTGCACTATTTCTAGCAGTCTGCAAAGGCCCTGATTTCCCAAATTAAAACCCTTCACTATAAAGCCCAGGGTTACTTCTATGCCCAGAGAAGTGTTAATTTGATGCTCTGGTTACAGAGTTGGCAGAAAATTTTTCTAAAACAGCCCTGTGCCACTTAAATCATATCCATAAACTGCATGTTTTTAATTTGTATCCTATATAAAGGAAAATCTCTAAATTATAACTCTGTTCCTACAGTAATTATAGTGTTTGAAGAAATTATTGGGGGACTTCAAATCAGAAGATACCTTCCCCCCCCCCCCAAGCATAGCCAGTGGTCATATTAGTCAGGGGGATTTAAGGGTTAGGGTACAAACAATTGACTCCTTCAAGCTCTGTATAACTCTGTATAAATTCTAAAGGTACCTGGACATCCTGTGCTGTTTCAGATCACTCTGGGAGTCTTGTTTCTGAAGCTTTTAAAAGTCTTCACTAGCATCTTCAGGTCTCTAGATGTGATTAAATTGCCAAGGTGACTGGATTTGTTTATGATGGGGACAGATCCAGACTCTGCAACTGGTGCTGATGTTGGTTAGGAAAATAATTTGAAAGAAAACCAACCAAAACTCTACAGAAGTTTGATCCAGTCCTTAACTGTGCTGTTCACATCCTGTTGAAATCTCTTTGAGAACAGTGTACATATAGGAAGCTGAGTAAGAATAGACTCAGCTATGAAATCATGGCTTAATTCCACTCATTAGGTCTTAGACCAACTGAATTGGACAAGTGTCCACAAGTGTCCACTCTGCTTGCAAAACAGTGTAGAGGGTATACAAGTATTTTAACTAGAGGACCATGTCAATTCATAAAAAAACAATGAATATAAAACAGCCAGTTTGCCCTCTGACCTCAGTAATGACTTGTTTATTGTTGGAACAGCAGTATGTAATATAAGAAAATTTCAGGGCAATGCTAACTGGGAAAGCACTAGTAAATAGCACCATATAAATGTTAAACTTACTACATCAAGACTGAAGATTATCAACAGAGAGACATCACAGAATACTGGAGAAAGGGTCAGAATTGTGCTAAAGAGGAGGACCAACCTGTGAATTATATCTAATTTATTCCTAAAGGGAAAAGCTATTCAGGGATGGCTCATGACTTCAGGAAAGATCAAAGGGAGGACTTATTCCCCCAGTACCTAGTTAAACTGTAGAATTCATTACCATGGGATGATAACTGCCAATCTGGGAGGATTAGAAAGGTCATTAGATAAATTCATGGCTAAGAGTCAGGATGGCTGTATATTAGCTCCAGGATCAGACAGTATATATCTGGACAGGTATATCTCAGTTAATGAAGGGAATGTGTTCCTGGGCAATACTTCATTAACAGAAACTATTGTATCAGAGTTAAAAATAACAGTGAAATAATCAGAATAAGTTCCTACATAACAAAAAACAAGAGCAGTTCAACAAGTTTCAGCAAACCTTTACTCAAAAACTAACAATATTCACATATGAAATGAAACAACCAGGCCAGGTAAGACTTGCATAAGTACACAAAAACATTTTGAATCTTTCAGAGACTTTCCAGGTAAGCCTGGAACAGGTAAACTAACCTTCTAGAGACCACTTGATGACTGCTTCCAGAATGTATGCAGAGATGATTTTTTTCTTTCTTTCACCAGCGTACCATAAAACCATTAAAATACACTCATAAAGCAATTCTTTAAAAAATACCAATTAAAAAGTAATGATTTAAAATTGATTGGGCAGGCCTGCCAGATATGTCTTTAATGCTGTTTTAAAACCAGTCAGCATTTTCAGCTGTTGCATCTCCTCCAGCAGGTCATTCCCCAATCTGGGAGCAGCAGATGAAAAAGTCCTCTGGGAAACCATTGCCAGTCTAGTTCTGGACCAAAGGTCCCTGGACCTCTGTGTACAGGGCAGATTGTATGGGAGAAGGCAATCCTGTAGGTAACCTGGGCCCAAACTATGTAGGGCTTTAAAGGTAATAACCAAGGAGACTATCACTCTACACTCTTAAAATGGGGTTAGTTCATTTTAACTGCTCTGGTTGCCTCTTGTTGCATTCTGGAACTTATAGCTTAGGAAGGGTCATTTAGAATATTCAGCCAGAGAGCCTTTAAGCCTCACTGAACTACAAACCCCAAAATGCAACAGGAGGCAGTCAGAGCAGTTAAAGTGACCTAACCCCATTTTAAGAGTGTGGTGCAATAAGCTCACAACACTGTATTTCGCCCAGAAACTAGGTGGCAGCCAGTGGTGTGATTTTAAGATAATGTGATGTGATCACTCATGGATCATAATCAATCTAGCTGCCATATTCTGAACCAGTTGGCGTTTGCAGACTTGGTATAAAGGTAGCCCAATGTAGAGTACATTGCAGAAGTCTAGCCTTGAGGTTACCAGCTTGTGTATTACCATCTTTAGGCCCTCTAATTCCAGGAAGGGGGAGGGCAGTTGGCGTATCAGCCAAAGCTGATTGTAATGCCCCAGTCTCTAGCTTACTCAATCACCAGGCTTCATGGATAAACCAGAAAAAAATTATTAAGCAGCTCAGCAATGTCGACAAACATTTGCCAGAACTGGCTTCAAAGACCTAACTGCATTACAACCAGCTTTGTCAAGCATATAACCCCCTCCACCTCTTCTGTCTTCACATTTCTTTCCCAGGAAAAAAACCTTGAAATTTTGGTAACATCCCATGGTTATCTTCTTTCCACCAGTACACTCGCTTCCCTATTCCCAGCAGTTAAAACAAAACCCTTTCAAGCAACAACAAATTCCCAACAACAACCATAGCACTCATTATAACTCTACATAAAAAGAAATAATAATAATAATAATAATAATAATAATAATAATAATAATAATAAAACAGTCCTTGACAGGGAAATATCAAGGGGACCATGACACTGATAACAAGTACTCCTGACTGTCAAATCTATCTGAGTTGACATTTGGAAGGATGGATCCAGGAGCACTCTCAAACTGCAAACAGAGTCTTTCGGGGGGAGTGTAACCCCATCCAGAGCTGGTTGACACACCTACAGTCCCAGATTAGGACCCTTGATTGTAAACATCTCTGTCTTGTCTGGATTCAGTTTCAATTTGTTTTTCTTCATCCAACCTATTACCTCTTCCAAGCATTCCTTCAGAGGAGACACACTATCCTTAGCTGAAGCTATTTTTGAAGTCATGGAGAAGTATATTTGGGTGTCATCAGCATACTGATAACATCCCATCCCATGCTTGCAGATGATCTCTCCCAGTGGTTTCATGTAGATGTTGAATAGCATTGAGGATAGAATGGCACCTTGTAGAACACCATATAACAGCTCCTCTTTTGAGCAACAGCTATCCACAAGCACCACCATCTGGAACCTGCCTGAGAGATAGGACTGCTATCACTGCATACAGTGCCTCTGATTCTCAACCACCTCAGGTGTTACAGAAAGATACCATGGTTGATGGTATTGAATGTTGCTAAGAGGTCCAAAAGCACCAGCAAGGACACACTCCCCCTGTCAATGATAATTCACTAAGGTGACCATAGCAGTCTCAGTTCCCTGGATAGAGGGAAAAGATCAAGAAAGCAAGTTCTCTTCCTTACTTGCCCCAGCCCTTTGTCCATGTCAGCAGTACTCATCAAATTACTGGGGGAGGTTCATCTGTAAAGGTGGAGGCTGGAGGACTCAGGAGGCTTCAAAAGGGCCCTCCTTGCTCTTTCCACCCATCACCTCCTGCAGAGAACACCGAGGGAGAGGCTCACCTGTAGTGGCGGAGCCTGGAGGACTTAGAAGGGTTCAAAAGGGCCCTCCTTGCTTCTTCCACCCAGCACCTCCCCCAGAGAACGCTGAGGGAGTGGCTCACCTGTAGTGGAGGAGCCTGGAGGACTTAGGAGGGTTCAAAAGGGTCCTCCTTGCTTTTTCCACCCAACACCCTCCCCAGAGAATGCCAAGGGAGTGGCTCACCCACAGCGGCGGAGCCTGGAGGACTCAGGAAGGTTCAAAAGGGCCCTCCTTGCTCTTTCCACCCAGCACCTCCCCCAGAGAATGCAGAGGGAGTGGCTCACCAGTAGCAGCGGAGCCTGGAGGACTCAGGAGGGTTCAAAAGGGCCCTCCTTGCCTTTTCCACCCAGCACCTCCCCCAGAGAATGCCAAGGGAGTGGCTCACCTGTAGGGACGGAGCCTGGAGGACTCAGGAGGGCTCAAAAGGGCCCTCCTTCCTCTTTCCACCCAGCACCTCCCCCAGAGAATGCCGAGGGAGCGGCTCACCTGTAACGTCTGAGCCTGGAGGACTCAGGAGGGTTCAAAAGAGCCCTCCTTGCTCTTTCCACCCAGCACCTCCCCCAGAGAACGCCGAGGGAGTGGCTTACCCACAGTGGCGGAGCCTGGAGGACTCAGGAGGGTTCAAAAGGGCCCTCCTTGCTTCCTCCATCCAGCACCTCCCGGCTCACTGGCAAAGCACGCGGTGTGCTTGTAGACTCTTGGTGGAAAACATTTTAAGTGGCAATTGGGGACAAACTGTTACACTGGACCTGAAGTTGATGTGGCTTGATATAAGGTCCTTATTATTAAGCCTCTTGGTCTCTCATCATCGGGTCGCTATAGTAGCAATATTATGGGATTGGGGTTGGATTTTCCCCCAAATACCCCTTCTTTCCAGTGGCTTTAAGTCCTATTGCTTCCTCTGAGGCCGGGAATGAGGTGAGGGTGGCTATAGGAGTTGTGCAGGGGAATGGGAGGTATGGCTGGAACAGAGCGAACAAATGTTACAAAGGAAGGCGGGATCGCTGTTTGAAAGCTATCCCGCCTTCAGTTCCCTCTGTTTCCCAGAATGGTTTGGAGAGCAGACCAACCATTCTACAGACCCTCACCCTGCTCCTTTGCAAAGCCAGGTCAGTTAAGAATAAGACTCATATCATCCATGATCTTCTCATGGATGAAGATGCCGACCTAGCCTGCTTTACAGAGACCTGGCTGGGAGAGGATAGCGCTGTTACCTGGGCGCAGGCCCTCCCAGCCGGGTACTCTGTCAGTGAGCAGGTGAGGGGAAGTGGGCAGGGGGGGGCACAGTGGCTCTAGTTCACAAAAACAACCTGACCTTGACCAGGATACCTGTCCGGAACACAGTCCACTTCGAGTGCATGTACCTTAGCCTGAGGACCAGGGATAATTGGGGGATTCTGCTAGTCTACCGATCACCCCGTTGTCTAGCAGACTCCCTAACCAAGGTGATACAGCTGGTATCGGAGCTGTTGTTGGAGTCTCCCAGACTTTTAGTATTGGAGGACTTCAACATTCCGCTCGAGACCAGTTTAACAGACGTGGCTCGGGAGTTCATGGAGACTATGACAAACATGGGCCTATCCC
Organism: Phrynosoma blainvillii; assembly: GCA_026167975.1. NCBI lineage: Eukaryota > Metazoa > Chordata > Lepidosauria > Squamata > Phrynosomatidae > Phrynosoma > Phrynosoma blainvillii. The sequence goes on from JANUYF010000006.1 coordinate 17,463,538, forward strand.
AATTGGTCTCTGGGCCCACACACTGTGAAGGTCATACATTTGATGAGGTCTTCAGTACGGAAAAGGAATATCCGTGGGCAGAGATTGTAAGCACCTCCACCTTGTCATGGATGGATCATTTCCTGGTCAAGGTGGAACTCAGAGCCTGTATCAGTCCCACCGGGGGTGGTGGACCCATTAGAATGGTCCGCCCTCAAAGGCTAATGGAGCCATTAGGATTCCGGAAAGCCTTAGAGGGTTTAATGGTTGGGAATGCCGGTGACCCTGTTGATGCTCTGGTCAATACTTGGAACACCGATCTCACCAGAGCTATCAACACGATCGCTCCCAAGCGTCCCTGCCAATCCGCTTCAAACCGTAAGCCATGGTATACACCAGAGTTTAGGATAATGAGATGGTTCGGACAATGACTAGAGCGCAAGTGGCAGAAGACTCGACTCTTATCCAACATAACTCGCCATAGGAACTTTCTTTGGTCCTATCGGGAGGCAATACGTACAGCACAGAGATCCTTCTCCTCTACACGTATTGTGTCTGCAGAGCATCGTCCAGCAGAGCTGTTTAGGGTGGTGAGGGAGCTGACGCAGGTACCCCCTGTACCAAACCCCTTACTTAACCTGACGACGGCCTGCTCTGACGTGTTTAACAACTTCTTCACAGATAAAATCTCTCAGATAAGAGCCGATTTAGACGCCAATGTTTTAACAGAAACCATAGGAGAGGTGTCCAGCAACTCCATCAATGAAGTTATTCTGGATCAGCTTCAATCTGTGAGTACTGAGGACGTGGATAAGATGCTTGATAGGGTGAGGAAAACAACTTGCCCTCTCGACCCTTGCCCATCATGGCTGGCCATCCAGGGGGGATGCATTGAGGAGTTTCCTTATGGATATTATCAATGCATCCTTCAGGGAAGGATATGTTCTATCTTGTTTGAAGAAGGCGGCTGTTAGGCCGCTTCTGAAAAAACCTTACCTGGACCCCCTGGATATGAGTAACTACAGGCCTGTTTCCTTATTGCCATTTTTGAGCAAGGTGATCGAGAGGGCGGTTGCCCTTCAACTCTAAGCTGTCTTGGATGAAACTGATTATCTAGACCCATATCAAACCTGCTTTAGGACAGGCTTTGGGGTTGAGACTGCCATGGTTGCCTTGACCGACGATCTGCGTCTGAGCATCGACAGGGGTAGTGTGACTCTGTTGGTGCTCCTAGACCTCTCAGCGGCTTTTGATACCATAGATCACGGTATCCTCTTGGACCTCCTGAGGAGGCTAGGTATCAGGGGCACTGCATTGCAGTGGTTCCGGTCGTTCCTCTCGGGCAGGTTCCATAAGGTGCTGCTCGGGGACAGATGTTAGAGCAAAAGAGAGCTCACCTGTGGAAGGTATCCTGTCCCCGATATTATTTAACATCTATATGAAGCCGCTGGGTGAGATAATCCGGAGTTATGGAGCTGGGTATTATCAGTATGCTGATGACACTCAGATCTATTTCTCCATATCTCGTTTGTCGGCCTCGAATTCCAATGGCGTCTCTTCTCTCAATGAATGTCTTCAGGCAGTAATGGGCTGGATGAGGAAAAACAGATTGAAACTGAATCCAGACAAGACGGAGGTGCTCATGGTAATGGCCCCGAAACCAAGAATTGGGTTGCAACCTCCAGTCCTGGATGGGGTCACACTCTCCTCCAGTGACTGTGTTTGCAGTGTGGGGGTGCTCCTTGACTCGTCGCTCCTGATGAGAAATCAGGTAAATGCGACAGTCAGGAGCACCTGTTATCAGCTTTGACTGACACGCCAGCTGTGCCCTTTTCTGGAAGTAAGGGATTTCGAGACTGTTTTCACGCACTGGTAACCTCACGCCTAGACTTCTGTAACATGCTCTACATGGGGCTACCCTTGTGCTTAGTTCGGAAACAGCAGTTAGTACAAAATATGGTGGCCAGGCTTGTCTCAGGAACATCTAGGAGGGATTACATGACTCCGGTTTTGAGATCCCTCCACTGGCTGCCTATTGGTTTCTGGGCCCAGTACAAGGTGTTGGTTAGTACCTTTAAAGTCCTAAATGGCTTGGGTCCAAGCTATCTCAAGGACCGCCTCCTCCCCTATAATCCTCCCCGTGCACTCCGGTCCTCTGGGAGGAATTTGCTACAGCCTCAAAAGTTCAGGCTTTCAGCTACCTCCCGAACGGCTTTTTCTGTTGTCGCCCCCAGACTGTGGAACGACCTGCCGGATGAGATCTGTCAACTGACATCCTTGGACAGCTTTAAAAAAGCTGTCAAGACGGATCTCTTCCGGCAGGCCTTTCCAGAATAGATTATCCCGGCCTCGGGAACTCCGCCTCGGGAATTCCCTCTCCTTCAGGTGAGCCCCGTGATTGTCATATATGTATGTGCTTTATTAGTATTCTAACTGTTGTTTTAATTCTGTAACTTGATTCAATAACTTTTTAAGGGGGAGGGGAGTATACTGTTTTACTTTGTATGATGTTTTAATGTGTTAACCGCCCTGATTTGTTTACCAAAGGGAGGTATATAAATAAATTTTATTATTATTATTATTATTATTATTAAACTGATCCAGTGTATTTGATCCCAGTTGGTTTCAGGACCTACACATTTGGCAGGTTACACCCTTGATTCAGTCACTGGACACCTCACATTGACTTCCATTCCAATCATTAAAAGTGTCACAGTGAGCTACCAAAGGTTCTGAGGTTGGGTTCAGTGGGGAGGGTGCCTGAGTTAGACCTCTCACCACCCTGAACCTGGACATGAATTTGTATTTGTAATATGTGCAGAAAACAAAACTTTCTTTGCTGGATGCTTTGCTATTTTATAGGAGCAAAGACATTCTATATAGTGTGTCTTGTCACACAGAAGTCAAGTTGTCTGCCATCTGAGCTCTAGTTATTGTCCCTCCTGTTTCAGTTCTCTGAGGGTCTCTGAATACCAAATAGCTTGTTTACAAATGGATCGGAGAGGATATTTGGGGGTGACCATGTCAATAGCCCTGGTTAGATTTTGATTCCATTTATCAAACAGAGCTTTAACAAGGTCGTTGGTGATGTCAGCCATATAACCCTCCAAGACCTCTTGGAATCTCAATCATTTTAATACGTCCTCCACCTCTGCATGGGCAAGTTGTAGCTGTGACCAGAAAATCATCTGTCCATGACAAAATGGAGGTATTAGTCACCTCTGCCCATTAATCTGTATATTCCAAGGGTGTGACTTGCCAAATGTGTTGGTCCTGAAACCAACTGGGATAAGCCCAAGTTTGTAATGGATATCATGAACTCCCAAGCTGCTCCAACAGTATGTTGAAGTCACCCAGAAACAAAAGTCTGTGTAAATCCAATGAGAGCTCTGAGATCAGTTCAGTTAGCTCAGCCAGGGAGTCTGATAAGCACTGGGGTGGGTGGTACACTAACAGAACCCCCAGTCTATCCCTGGTCTTCAGGCTCAGGTATACACACTCATTAGGTAAGCTCATCTGGTATCCCCCTTTCTCTCTGTTTTAGTCTTTGTGCATGCATGCTCAGTAATAGATTCTGGAGGCAGCTGCTGTTTACCTTGGTTGTTGTAGGTGGGCACATGTGGCTACAAAAGGATAAGCTAGAACAGGATACCTGTCTTTCCCAGCTCAAGCTTTATTGCATTGTTTACTGCAAATACTCCTCTGGAAACTGACACTGAAAATATGTTTTCTCCAGTCTTGTTCACCATTCCCTCAATGCTGATCCTGCTAGAATCCTATCAACTAGATGGAGGAAAAGGAAGGAAGTGGGGCTGTCTGGGTATAAAAAGACATAAAAGGTGCCTCTTTGTCAGATACTTTGTTAAGTGAAGTATGTCTGCATATTAGTACCTGGGAGAGGTGGAAGGTGAGGCAGCACTTATAACCTACCTGTGGGCTTCCTACAGACAATTGATTGCACTATCTGCTAGTACAATTCTTCTCTGAATTCAAGGTGCTGGTGATATTTAAAGCCCTAAGCAGTTTGGGACTGTTTGACAACTGAAGGAGCACTTTTTCTTATATAACCTTGCAAGAGGATTGAGGTATGTCGAAGGGCTCCTCCTCTGTGACCCACCAGTGGGATCAATACACTATATACAGGCCCTTCTCTTTTGCAGCACCCCAGCAATGGAATACCCTCCCATTAAAAGCCTGACTGGTGCTAACACTGGTCTGGTACCAAGTGAAAAACATGACTTTTTTTTAAAGCTTTTTAGGCAAATCTGCATGTGTTTAGTTTGAACATGTTTTAAGCTATCTTGGTTTAAATAATGAATAGTGTCATGTGCTTTTGGTCTTTTAAAAACCATTCTCATTCTTTTAAGTTGTTTGCAACTATTTAAACTGATTTTACGAAATCCTGAGATCCTACAATATAGTTGTTGTTATGTGCCTTCAAGTCAATTCTGACTTATGGCAGCATTCTCATAAGGTCCTTGTGATCAAGGCAGTCTTTCTGTCAATACTCCAAGGCTTCCCTTTAATCTCAGAAACATTCTTTGGCTCTTTGGTCTTGACACTTGCCCCAATTCTACACTTAATATACTTTCCATTTAAATGAATTGTTGTTTGTGAAATTATTATTATAAACTCACTCAGGCCACTCTCTTCTTTGAAACAAAATAAAAATTAACTTTATTTACAAGCAAGATTGTATCATTTCAAGGTTGTTTCAGATCATATGGTTACAATAGTAGAGTGCTTCAATAGTTATAAGTTGTTTCTCATGTAGTTCCCTTACTGAACTCTTATAAAAAATAAACTGTTTCTTGTTTCTCTTAAACCTGTCCTCTTACACTAACCTGCTCCTGTTTAACAGAAGTATGAATTATGTTAAGTTCTCTGGCCTGAATCCTAACTAACAGCTTTCAGATCAGAACAGCTCTGAACTGCTCTGCTCTTAAACTGACACACTCATCCCAAATTCTGGCTTGCTCCTTCCCTTTTATAGTCACTCCTCCTGCAGCCCCCACCTTTACAGCCATCCTGAACCCTGATTGGCTGTTGGAGACTCACCACAGTCCTCTTGCCTTGTGAATATTTTTTCACAGGAGGTTTGCCATTGCCTTCTTTTTAAGCTGAGAAGGCGAGACTTGTTCAAGGTCAACCACTTGGTTCCCATGGCTAAGAGGGAATTCATACTCTGATCTTCCAGAGTCTTAGTCCAACACTCAAATCACTACACTATGCCTCTAGATATAGGGTAGGATATAAATATTCAAGTATTGGACAACCACGCCACTGTATGAACAAAATGCTGAACTAGACAGGCCTTCAGTCAGATCCAGCATACCTCTTCTTAAATTCTCAGGTTAAAGTTTATTTTATTTTATTTATTTATTTACTATAATATAGGGCTGCCAGTTCAGGATCATTCCAGGCCTTGAGGTTCCAAGCCAAACCCTGAGAAGTAGAGAAGGCCCCTGGTGTCATTAAGCATTATGCATTACATACCAGCCACAATTCTGGCTCACAACTTTTCATTCAAATACACATACACACACTCAAAAGGAGACAGAAAAAACACATTAGTGAAAGTGACAAGGTGAAATAAAGGAATTATTCTTTCTAACTTCCTTACTTCAATATCATGCTACACTGTTATAGTGCAATTATTCCACTTTAATTACTATGGCTGCCTCCTGTGGATTTCTGAGGTTTATAGTTTAATGAGATTTACTAACAACTAGATAGCATGTATAGGAGGAAAATCAGAAAAGCTAAAGTGCAGAATGAGCTCAGGCTTGCTAGAGCAGTTAAGAACAATAAAAAGAGCTTTTTGAGGTATGTCCATAGTGAAAGGAAGAAGAAAATGTAGGGCCACTACATGGAGAATAAATAATAATAATAATAATAATAATAATAAATTTTATTTATAACATTATTTATTTATAATTATTTATAAGATGGAGAAATGCTAACAGGGCCCTTAGTCTCAGTCTTCTCAGAAAAGGAAAAGGATGCTCAGCCTGAGGAACATGAAGCAGAGGACACAATAGAGGAAATGCAGCACAGAATAACTAAAGAGGTAGTATATGAATACATGGTTAACCGAAATAAATTTAATTCTCCCACACCAGATGAACTCTATCCAAGGGTATTAAAAGAACTGGAAAATGTAATCTCAGAGCCATTGGCAATAATCTTTCACCGTCTGCAAAGCCCCATAGTGTCTAGATTGAGGGAAGTAATAGTAACACTGTATTCTGCTTTGGTGAGGCATTACCTGGAATACTGCATCCAGTTCTGGGCACCACAATTCAAAAAGGATGTTGAGCTAGGTACCTAGATGATCCCCTGGATTGCATACAAAAGCTATTAGATATAATATCAGAATACAGAAAATATTCAGGATTCAAAGTAAATATAGAAAAAATGAAAGTGCTTACAATGAACATGACAAATAAAGAGAAAGAGCTATTGAGTCAAAAATCAAATTTAAGAATAGTAAAAACTGTGAAATATTTGGGTGTCATCTTTTCGGTGAAAAATTCAGAGGTATTCAAAAACAATTATGAAGTGGTATGGAAAAAAATAAGTACAAAATTGAAAATGTGGAATAAGCTTAACTTATCATTTATGGGCAGAATATCGGTCGTAAAAATGTATGATCTACCTAAGCTGTTGTTCCTTTTTCAAACTGTTCCGGTAATCACAAATAGTATGCCATTCAGGAAGTGGCAAAAAGAGCTGACTAATTTTATTTGGGCTGGGAGAAAGCCAAGGATCAAAGTTAAAATTTTGCAAGATGTTTCGTAGAGGGGGGGCTTAGGTCTCCCTAATTTACAGCTCTATTTCCATTCGTGCGCTTTGGATTGGATGAAGGAGTGGCTAAGACTCACGGACAGAAGGTTATTGTATTTGGAAGGAGTAAATAACATCTCTGGGTTCCACACTTACATGTATTATGATAAGATTAGAGTAAACAAGGAGTTCAACAATCATTTTGTAAGAAATGCTCTATGGAAAGTTTGGGAAAAATGCAAATTAAGAATCAATAAGGGAATACCGCTTTACCTGTCACCCAATGAGGCTTTTCATAGAAACAATGAAATGTTTGGAAAAAAATGGGTAACTTATGGAGACTTATTAATAAAAGACAATTACAAATGGAGATTGAAAACAAGGGAAGAGCTTGATAGAGAAGGCATAAAAAATAATTGGTTTTTATACCTACAATAAAAGAAAGATTTATCGCCAATCAAAGATGTCGAGATATAATATCAATGGACTGTCCAATTGAAAAAGTATTATTAAAGGAAACAGAGCATATAATATCCAAAATATATAAGATATTACTGCAATGGGACACAGAAGAGGAACAAGTAAAAGAATGCATGATCTGTTGAGTGCAAGATTTGGGAAGACCAGTCCAGTTGGAAGAATTGGAGAAGTTGTGGAAAACAAAAATAAAACACACATTGAGTTACAATCTTAGAGAGAACTTTTATAAATTGTTATATGGATGGTACTTCACCCCAGTTAAATTAGCGAAGTTTAAAAAAGATCCAAATGATAAGTGCTGGAAGTGCCAAAAATATAAGGGTACCTTCTTCCACATGTGGTGGTTGTGTCCTCTAGCAAATAACTTTTGGGGAAATATACATGATAAAAATCAGAAAATACTTCAGTATAAAATAGAAAAAGATCCCAAAATATTCTTGTTAGGAATAACGGAGGAAGAATTTGAAAAGAAACATGGAAAGATTTTTTTTTACATGATAACAGCGGCAAGAATAACATATGCAGCTAATTGGAAGCAAAACAAAGTGCCAGAAATAACAGAATAGTATTCGAGGCTATTAGAATACATTGAAATGGACAGATTAACTCAAATGTTAAGAAATAAGCCAAATGAGAAATTTAATAAGGAATGGACAGATGTAATCAAATGGATTCAATATGAAATACAATCATAAATGGATACCTAGAGAATTTAAATGACTCTGAAATATCTAAGTGTTAGACAAATTGGGAAGTAGATATGAAAATTACTTAAATGATGTAATGAGATAAGAAATTTAGAACAAATATAGGTTGTATCATATATACTTAGGCAACTAGAGTACATAGACAATGATAGCTAAAAAATCAGGTATATAGAATTAGAACAAAGGTACAAGTATAAATAATAGGCATAAAGTTACTGATGTCAGAACAAGGTATTTTTTTTTCTGCAGTAAAATACTAGAGACATTAATTTAATGTAGCAATAACTTAGTTATAGCCTCAAGGAAGTTCATTTTAATTTGAAGTAATGTTGGTTTGACTGTAGTTGGATGTGTACATGTATTGTTAGTGTAATGTAATGTATTGTAATTGTATGTATTGTTTAAATATTTATGTTTATGTTATGTTAGTTATGTTTATGTTAGTTTTCTTTTATGAAATGAAAGTAATAAAGATTATTTATAATATGAAAAAAAAAACCACCCAAAAAGGATGTTGAGAAGCTGTAGTGTTTCCAGAGGAGGGTGACCGAAATGGTAAAAGGGTCTGGAAACCGTGCCCTATGAGGAGTGACTTAAGGAGTTGGGTATATTTAGTCTGGAGAAGAGATGGTTAAGAGGTGATATGACAGCCCTGTTTCAATATTTGAAGGGGTGCCATATTGCGAATGCACCAAGCTTGCTTTCTGCACCTCCAGAGAAAAGGACCTTGAGCAATGGATTCAAACTACAGGAAAAGAAACCTATTCACTTAAGCAATAGGTAGAACTTCCTGACAGTAAGAGCTGTTTGACAGTGGAACACACTTCCTTGGAGGGTGGTGAGAGTCTCTTTCTTTAGTGGTTTTTAAACAGAGGCTGGATGGCCATCTGTCAGGGGTGCTTTGATTGTGTATTCCTGCATGCCAGGAGTTTGGACTTGATGGTCCTTGGGTCTCTTCCAACTCTATGATTCTATGATTCTATGACTATATAAATCATGAAAATCTACGGATTGTTCTTAATGCCACAATATTTGATTTACCTGATGCATAACGTGTACTCATGAGAAGAGGCTACTGTCAGAATAGAATACAGAGAACCAAAGTGGTTTCCAACTGGAAAGGGGGTCAAGCAAGGCTGCATTCAATCACTCTGTTTGTTCAGTTTATAAGCTGAAAATATAATATGCAGAGCAGGCTTAAAACCAGAGGAAGGAGGTATGAAAGTTATAGGAAGGAATATCAACAATTTAAGAAATTCAGATAACACTATACTGCTTGCAGAATATAATAAGACTTAGAATAATTACTGAAGAAAGTCACAGAAGAAAGTGCTGTTGAACATAAATCAAACAAAAATAATGACCATGGAGGGCTTACATAAACTCAATGCAAAAATTGAGGACATTGAAATAGTCAAAGATTTCCTATGCCTATGGAACAATCATTGATCAGAATAGAGACTGCAGTCAAGAAGTCAGAAGAAGACAAGGACTTAGAAGAGTAGCTATGAAGGAGCAAGATCTTGAAGAACAACAATATATCACTGAGTACTAAAGTTAGGATTGTCCATTCCTTTGTATTTCCTGTCACCACGTATGGGTGTAAGAGCTGGATGGCAAAGAAATTCATTTGAGATGTGGTGCTGGAGAAGAATTCTGCAGATACTATGGATGGCAAAAAAGACAAATAAATGGGTCCTAGAACAAATCAGGTCTGAACCCTCCCTAGAAGCCAAGATAACTATGAGAAGGCATGATTCACTAGAAAATATGATAATGCTTGCTAAGTTAGAATGCAGTAGGAAAAGAGGAAGGCTAGATATAGGTGAATACAGGCAGATACAGGTTAATAGATTCAATCAAGGATGCCACAGCTCTAAGGGCCTTTGCAGACTGCCAGAAATAGTGCAAATTGAGTCCACTTTAAGGGTTAGGGTTAGTGCTAGGGAAACATAGGAATTGTTTTTTTCCCCCCTGAGACATTTAGCCTTCTCTGTCAGAGAGCTCTGGTGCCACAATAAAATACAGTTCCCATGATTCCCTAACCCTAACCCTTAAAGTGGACTCAATTTGCACTATTTCTGGCAGTCTGCAAAGGCCCTAAGTCTGCAGGACCTGAGCAGAACTGCTGAGGATAGGGCATCTTAGGATCACCATGGATTGAAGTTGACTTGACGACAGCTAACAACAGCAAATTGTGCCTGGAAGAGCTTTTTACTCTATCAGCTCTGTCTAAAATATTTACCATAGCATACCCTCCTACTTTCCCAATTTAACAAGGACAGTCCTGATCAATACTGTCATCTCACTTTTTCAGCTGCTTTTAAAATGGCCCAGTTCTTTGTCCTTCTCTCCCTTTGTCATCAGCTTATTTCAGCTGTTGCAAACTGAATTCAAAGTGCAAAAGTACTCAGTGAAGGGACGAAAGAGAAGAGACTGAATTCTTGCCCTTCTCTGTAGACTCAGGCAAAAGGAAATCACTGCAGCCTGTCCAGGCTTGTGTGTGGTTCCATGTTAATAATAGGCATTTAAAAAAACTGAGGCATTTTACATGCATCTTGATGCAAGATATGTGTATGCACAAGTTATATTGAAAATTGTAGCTTGTCTCCTGTTATATTTGGTCCTTTTTTTTCTTTTATATTTAACAACCTGAAGAAGGCCATTAAATATTACTAGGTGGAAATGTGTTGTGTTAATTGCAAGAATAAAATCATTTTTGACACAATGAGACTGTTTCTTGTCTACATCCCCATCTATTGGTGTTACCAGTCATCTTTGCTTTTTCTGCCTCATTAGTAATCTTTCCCATCTTGATCACACTCTGATGTTGGCCACATGTGTCCCAGATTTGATCTGTAAAATGTCAGAGAGTGTGCCATATTGTCCCAGAATCCAAGAGCTTAGACATGTGGTCCACAAAAATTTCTTTTCCAAATCTGTGTATATACTGATAATGAGAGATTAGTCATAAGTCACCAGAACAAAAATAAAATAAAAGTAAAATAAAAAATAAAGCAGATCCCAGGAATGTTGACTATGTTCAAAATGGAGTGCACACTAAAGACAATGTATTTTCCATTTCTTTGGCTAGGAATGAAGGGATGAGACTTGGACACTTGAGAGAGAGAAAGGGAAAAAGCGAAAGTGTGTGTGTGTGAATGGCTGGTTTGCTCCACAGCTGGTTCTGATCTATTTTCTTTCTAAGAATGACAACCAGTTGCTCCACTCAACTCTCCCTCTTTACTACGTTTACAAAATTATACCTCTGATTTTTTTTAATGAACAGGTCATTAGTTCCTTAGTACAAGTTGTCTTTGAAGAGTTGATACAACTCAGGCAGACACCAAAGCAAAGCAAAGCCAAAAAAGAGGGGAGAGGGGGTGGAATCTGTCAAAATGTTTTTGAATGTTACACTAAGTGGGACCTCCCCCCACCCCCCACTTTTCTTCAATGCTGTCAAAATAGACTGCTTGAACTTTTCATACAATGGCCTTCTATGAGGGCTTGGTGGTTCATAACCAAGACCAATTTTTTTCTGTCAAGTAAAGAGCTGAAATGATTGCTCTAACTAGTCAGAGCCTATAATGAGGAGAGAGGCAGCTGTTGGGGGCCAAACTGGCCCTAAGTCCATATTAATGAGACTTCACATGGAGAAGTCGTCTCTTTCAGGAAGCTGGGAGCTGAGAAACAGCTGGAATTCTGCAGCCATCAGTGCTGTTTATTAGGAGACAAAGAAAAGAACTTTGGTCTGAGTGTTTAAGGTCAAACTCTAGGTATCCCCTAGAGACATCAGGAGAATTTATGAAATGGTGGACAATGGTTCAACTCAAGTTCCTTCTCTCCAACTGAGTAAGGTAATCAAACCCACTGTCCAGCCCTCAAGCTTTTCTTCCACAGTTTCCAGCCAGCCTATATTAATCATCACTTACCTGAGTTTATCCTTATTAAAGCCATTTGGCTCCACCAGTGAAAAACTTGGAGTCTTGTATAAATCTCCTGGCTCACCAGCCTTTTCTAATCAGTTTCAAACCAAAGCTCATTAACAGGGTCCTGTCTGGTGGCATGTGCTTCTTTGGCATCATTAGTCATAAATCTCTCTGCTAAGTGTTCAGGGCCATACATGAAACATATCTTCTAAATGTCTGCTGCATGAACTTGACTAGTTATTAACATACACAGACACTTGGTCAAGATCCTTTTCATTGCCAGTGGAACATTAGGATAAAGTTCCCCATGTGTATTTAAAAAGGTAAAGGTTTCCCTTTTGACATGATTGTAAAGTTGTGTCTGACTGTAGGGGGTGGTGCTCATCTCTGTTACTAAGCTGGCACTCTCAAAGATAATTCCATGATCATGTGGCCAGCATGATTATATGGAACACTGTAACCTTCCCACTGAAATGGTACCTATTTACCTACTTGTACTTTCACATGTTTTTGAACTGCTAGGTTGGGAGAAGCCGAGACTAGTAATGGGAGCTCACTCCATCATGCGGTGCTTGGGTTTCAAACTGCTGAACTGTTGATCTTGTAATCATCAGAATCAGTGTCTTAACTGCTGAGACACAGCAGCAAAATCCTAAGGAATGTTCTGATAGGCATTTCAGGCTATTACATTGGCTGTTCCACATTAAGAGGGGTGGAGCTGCATTCAAAGATAGGATGCAAGACTGGCCTTTATATTGACTCATTCTGCTCTGGGTGACTGGGGAGTTGCTTGCGTAAGAGAACACTGAATACATCCTTACACAAGCATATGAAAAGTGCAAACATCAGTAGCCAGGAGTTATGCCAGAGAAACCCCCCCCCCATGTGTTGGGAGGGGCTCTCTGTTGCGCCGGCCAATTGAAGAGGCCGACACCACAATTGGCTGGGCGGGCAGGAAGTCCTGCCCTTCCTGCATCGCCCAGCCAATCAGGGGGGATCTCGCGAGATCCCCAGCACATTGGTAAACTCGCGAGATTACCAATGAGATTTGGGGGCTATATAGCCCTCGGCTGCCACATGGTGGCAGCCATTTTGTTTGGAGCAATCGAGCTACCCAGCCCACCCACCATTAATTAGCAGTTGTTTGTTATTTACTCTCAGGCTTCTGCTGGTCGCCTTTGGGGGCTGGGAGGGAATTTTTCCCAGAGTTATTGTAACCTGGGTTTTCGCCCTCTCTGAGATTAATAATAATAATAATAATAATAATAATAATAATAATAATAAATAACAATAGTGGGGGTTTGCATAATGACATAGTTGATTTTGTCATTGTTGTAGTGACTTACTCACATGGTGTTAGAAATTATTGCTTATTGTCACAACTTGTGGATCTGAGTCTTGATTGGTTAATTTTCATAAAAGTTTTTTGTGAGTTCTGGTGGGCAGGGGACCCCCCCCCCCGGGATAATTTGGTTAATTGAACTTACCAAATTGAATTAATTAATACGGATGAAGAGTATACGTCATTGGGTTAATTAAATTCTCTATGATGTCATAAACCATGTCGATGATGTCATACCTTATTTACGTCATATGTTTGATTATGACATCATTTCTGGTGTGAAGGGGAGGGGGTGATTTATTGAAATTGTGTAATTAATTTGAATAGGGCGTTCTTGATGCATTCATGCTGGGCGTGGTTTACCACGAAAGATCCTCCAGTTAAGTGCATGGACACATGTGTCAAGAAGAAATTATGGTTAAGTGAGATCTTGTAAATGAAACTGTTTTAAGGCCCTGTACAGATAAATAAAGTTGTGGCCAGTTTATTACCCAAGAGAAGGCATACAGAATCTTTTGTGCTGGTGCAACATAATATTTCAAAGGATTCTGGCCTTGAACTGCAAAATCCTTGTGGAGTTTATTGCATTGTGCTTTTCTGTCCTTCCTTCCTGACCTAGGGACAAAAACTTTTAAGCACAGATTTTATCATGTCTCCGTGTCCAGGCCAGAGGCATCCCATATCTGATCATGGCATCTTGTACTTGATCCGGACTTCTGCACTTTTTGAAAGAATGGGATTTTCTTTTATTTTGATACCACTTTAATTACCGAAGCTCTGTCCTGTAGAATTTTTGGATATGGTTTCATAAAGTAAAGTAAAAATCTTTGCCTGACAGTTCTATGGCCTCACCAAACTACAAATCCCAGAATTCTGTAGGATGTAGCTACAGCAGTTAAAATGGTATCATGGTACTGTAACTGCTTAGTGTGAAAGAAAGCCAGCTTGGGGAAACCTGATCAATACGCATATAAATTACACAACACTGTACCCTCTTTTGTCATTAGATAGAGAGCATATAATTAAACAGTCTATAAACGCTTAGAAAGAAATGTCATAATCACAAAAACTCAACATGGGTTTTTCAAGAACAAGTCATGCCAGACTAATCTGAGCTCCTTTACATATATATATGTATAAAAATACCAGCTTGATAGATAAAGGGAATGCTGTGGATGTAGCATATCTTGATTTCAGTGAGGCCTTTGACAAGGTCCCCCAAGATATTCTTGCAAACAAGCTAGTAAAATGTGGGCTAGACAAGGCAACTGTAGATATGTAGATATGACCAAACCAAAAGGATGCTCAACAATGGCTCCTTTTCATCCTGGAGAGAAGTGACCAATGGGGTCCCACAGGGTTCTTTCCTGAGCCCTGTGATATTCAACATCTTTATCAGTTACTTGGATGAAAGAATAAAGAGCATGCTTATCAAATTTGCAGGTACACCAAATTAAGAGGAGTAGCTAATACCCCAGAGGACTGAATCAAAATTCAGAATGATCTTAACAGATTAGAAAGCTGGGACAAAACTAACAAAATGAAAACTGGGAGAAATGTAAGGTACTACATTTAGGCAGAAGAAAAATGAAATGCACAGATATAGGATGGGGAATGTCTGGCTTGCCAACAGTACATGTGAAAGGGATCTAGGAGTCCTAGTAGACCACAAGTTGAACATGGGTCAACAGTGTCCTGCAGCAGTTAAAAAAAGCCAATGCAATTCTAGGCTGCATCAATGGAAATATAGTGTCTACTAGATCAAGGGAAATAATAGTGCCACTCTATTCTGTTTTGGCCAGGCCTCACCTGGAATAGTGTGTTCAGTTCTGGGCACCACAATTCAGTAAAGATGTTGACGGCAACTAAAATGGTGAAGGGTCTGGAAACCATGCCCTATGAGGAGTGACCTAGGAAACTGGCCTTTCCGGGATAGATAACCCTGGCCTCAGGAACCCCTCCCTTATGATGGTTCTAGGGCCTCATCTGTTAATTGAGTACTGCCATCGCTTGCTGGGTATGGTTTTTAAATTATTGTTGTGTTGTATGTTGTAGTTTTAACTTGGACTGATTTAATAGTGTTTTAAGGGGGGGGTATCTGATTGTCTGTACTATGTAATATTTTACTGTTGTTAGCCGTCCCGATTGATCTCAAAGGGGCAGGATATAAATAAATTTTATTATTATTATTATTATTAACTGGGTATGTTTAGCCTGGAAAAGAGGATGGAACAAGCTCCGACGTCATCTGAGGGAGAGATGCAGGCCCATCTCCATCGGGCCTAGCCTAAGTTGAAGAGCCCTCCCTCCACTCCATCCGACGTCATCTGAGGGAGAGATGCAGGCCCATCTCCATCGGGCCTAGCCTAAGTTGAAGAGCCCTCCCTCCACTCCATCCGACGTCATCTGAGGGAGAGATGCAGGCCCATCTCCATCGGGCCTAGCCTAAGTTGAAGAGCCCTCCCTCCACTCCATCCGACGTCATCTGGGGGGAAGAGATGCAGGCCCATCTCCATCGGGCCTAGCCTAAGTTGAAGAGCCCTCCCTCCACTCCATCCGACGTCATCTGAGGGAGAGATGCAGGCCCATCTCCATCGGGCCTAGCCTAAGTTGAAGAGCCCTCCCTCCACTCCATCCGACGTCATCTGAGGGAGAGATGCAGGCCCATCTCCATCGGGCCTAGCCTAAGTTGAAGAGCCCTCCCTCCACTCCATCCGACGTCATCTGGGGGGAAGAGATGCAGGCCCATCTCCATCGGGCCTAGCCTAAGTAGAAGAGCCCTCCCTCCACTCCATCCGACGTCATCTGGGGGGAAGAGATGCAGGCCCATCTCCATCGGGCCTAGCCTAAGTTGAAGAGCCCTCCCTCCACTCCATCCGACGTCATCTGGGGGAGAGATGCAGGCCCATTATGTTATATGTAATTTTTATGCTGTAAACCGCCCGGATTGGACTACCAATGGGCGGTATAAAAATAAAATGTATTATTATTATTATTATTATTTCCTGCTGCTCCAGAGAACATGACCTGGAAGAATGGATGCAAGCTACAGGAAAAGCAATTCCACCTCAACATTAGGAGGAACTTCCTAACAGTAAGAGCTGTCCACTGGTGGAACACACTCCCTCAGAGAGTGATGGAGTCTCCTTATTTAGAGGTCTTTAATCAGAGGCTGCATAGCCATCTGTTGGGGATGCTTTGATTGTGAGTTCTTGTATGGCAAGGGATTGGACTGATGACCCTTGTGGTCTCTTCTAACTCTACGATTCTATGATTTCTATCTCTGGTACCAAATTTTTAGTTAAAGAAATAATGGTCAGGAACACATCTACTTAGTAAACAGAGGTACACTTGTATACGAGTGGTGCTGACACCTTGAGTGTCACCTGATGTGTGGGGGAGGGGGCATGGGCAAAATGTCATGCTCACTCATTCTCTTTCAACATGGGGAAGCAGGGCCAGGGTCACATAGTGAAATCTATGAATTTCATTTTTCCACCCTAAATACAGTACCTTACATTTCTCTGTGTTGAAATTCATTTTATTTGTTTTGGCCCAGCTTTCTAATCTATTAAGGTCATTTTGAATTTTCATCCTCTCCTCTGGGATATTAGCTACTCCTCCTAATTTGATGTCATCTGCAAATTTGATAGCCATGCACATTATTCTTTCATCCAAGTCTTTGATAAAAATGTTGAATAGCACTTGGCCCAGGACAGAACCCTGTGGCACTCCATTGGTCACTTCTCTCCAAGATGAAGAGGAGCCATTGCAGAGCTGCCTTTGGGTTTGGTCGGCCAACCAATTACAATTCCATTTAACAGTTGCATTGTCTAACTCACTTTTTATTAGCTTGTTTCAAGAATATCATGAGGAACCTTGTCAAAGGCCTTACTGAAATCAAGATATACTATATCCACAGCATTCCCTTCATCTACCAAGCTGGTAATTTTATAAAAAAAAAAAAGAGAGAGAGATCAGATTAGTCTGGCTTGACTTGTTTCTCTGGAACCCATGTTGACTTTTTGTGATTATGTCATTCTCTTCCAAATGTTCACAGACTCTCTTTTTAATCATCTGCTCAAGAATCTTTCCTGGTATTGATGTCAGACTAACTGGATGATAATTGCTGAGATCCTCTTTTTTCCCTTTTTGAAGATGGAGACAACTTTTGCCCTCCTCCAGTCTCCTGTGACTTCTCCTGTACTCCAAGAGTTCTCAAAGATTAATAATAATAATAATAATAATAATAATAATAATAATAAGTTTTATTTATAGCCTGCCTCTCTGCATTGCAATCAAGGCGGGTTACAGCATTTAAAATATAACAAGTTAAAACATACCCAGCGCCCACAATCTCCCTCCCACCCCTTAAAATAGAATTAAATCGAAAAAGGTTAAAACAAGGCAATGCATTAAATTAAAATACTATAATATAATAAAACCAAAGGATCAATTGTGCCAGCTCGGAGAAAAAGAATTAACTCATCTTGTTGCTGCAGATGTTATTCTGGGAAGGCCTGTTGGAAGAGATCCGTCTTTACCGCTTTCTTAAAAGCAGCAAGTGTGGTAGTCAGACGGATCTCATCCGGCAGGCCATTCCATAGTTTTGGGGCAGTGGCAGAAAAGGCCCTCTGGGAGGTCTGAGACAGCCTGGTCTTTATTGGCTGTAACAGATTCTTCCCAGAGGACCGCAAGGCACGGGGGGGGGGGAATCATATGGGAAGAGGCGGTCCTTAAGATAAGATGGACCTAAGCCATGTAGGGCTTTATAGGTTAAAACCAACACCTTGTACTGCGCCCAGAAACTGATCGGCAGCCAGTGGCTCTGAGATTACATTTGCCAGTTCTTTTTAATTGCCAATGGCTCTGAGATTACATTTGCCATTGGATGTAGTTCATCTGGTCCTGGAGACTTAAATTCATTTAGGTTAACCAGGTATTCATTTAGGTTAACCAGGTATTCCTGTACTTCCTCTTTACTTATTCTATGCTGCATTTCCCCTATTGTGTCCTCTGCTCCATGTTCCTCAGGCTGAACACCATTATCCTTTTCTCAGAAAACTGAGGCAAAGTAGGTGTTGTTGTTGTTGTTATTATTTTGTTATTTTGTGCCTTCAAGTTGTTTTAGACTTATGGTGACCCAACGGTGAACATGAGAGCAGTGTGGTGTAGTGGTTTGAGTGTTGGGCTACAATTCTGGAGACCAGGTTTCAATTTTCAGTTTGGCCATGAAACCCACTGGGGAAGTCACATGACCTCAGCCTCAAATCTGAACAAATCTTGCCTAGAAAACCCCATGTTAGGTTTGCTTTAGGGTCACCATAAGTCGGAAAGACTTGAAGGCACACAACAAGATGAAGCTGTTGCAAGATTTTCTTGGCCAAATTTGTTCAGAGGGGGTTTGCCTTTGCCCTTATCTGAAGCTGAGAGAGTAAGGTAAAAGCAACCTTCGTCTGAACAGATCTTGCTAAGAGAACTCCTGGACAGGTTTAGTTTAGGATTGCCATAAATCAGAAATGACTTGCAGGCACCCAAGGAGGAGGAGAAGGAGAAGGAGAAAGAGAAGGAGAAGGAAAAGATTATCACATGAAGCTTCCCTCCCAATGCTGTTGAGCCTTTTTAAACACTCAAAAACAGGAACAGTTCTTTTCACATTACCACACAATTGCGAATTGATAACAGATTGGCAATGCATCCTATCACACTACCATTCTGTTTACTGGTCAACTATCTGAGATTAAGTAAGTAAGAAGTCTTGCCTTCATTGGGAATGGAGTGTGTGCAGTGAAACCAGTTTGAATCCCCTTTCTTCTGCCTCTTCATGAGGAAGACATCTTGCTTTCATTGGAAATTGGGTATGTGCAGTGAAGCTGGTTTAAATCCCCTTACTCCCTCCTCTTTGTGAGTAAGAAGTCTTGCCTTCATTGGGAATTGGGTGTATGTGCAGTGAAGCCTGTTTAAATCCCCTTCTCTCTGAATTACCCCACAATGGCCTATCCCACATACTTCAATAATGGGTTAACTGCGGGGTTGACAGCTATTCATGGGATTTCCCATTCATTAAAAGCAGAGGCAGAAGCATGGACTGACTAAAGGATACCTACTGCCTAACCACGATGTGGTGCGATTAGATCCGTTGATTACAGTTTTAATCCCACTTCTATCCTATTATTTAAGAACAGTGCAATAATAGAAGAAGAAGAAGAACAACAACAACAACAACAACAACAACAACAACAACAACAAATTTATCTTTTGTTTGTTTGTTTGTTATTTATGGTATCAAATCTGCTACCAGTTAAAGAAGTAATGCTCAGGAACACATCTTCTTCATTAACTGAGGTATGCCTGTATACAATTGAAAGCAAACCTCTTTGCAATAGAAAAAGAAGGGAAGGATGGCTGGAAGATTTTGCTTGATGCTCATTAAGTGAAGAGGGCAACTGTTAAGGGTTTGGAGACTGTTTTGGCCCCACAGGAGAAAAGAGAGGGCTGCACCTCCCTGCTGTGCCCTCCAAATTCAATGTCTTTGCCTCCAATGCCCTCTATGGGTTGGCTTCATTATTGCCCCCAGGCCATTTTCAATTCAGATGAGGCCTAATTTCTCTCTCTCTCTCTCTTTAAATGAAGTGATTCTGAGGTTACTTTTTGTTCCTTTCCTGTTTTAAAGGTGCCCTCTCCTGACCCTAAATGGCTAGGGCAGGGAACCATGGCAAATTTACCACCTAACAGGTGTTTGAGTGCATTTGGTGGCACACACACACTGTAGGGGATCTAGGGGCCAGGGAAATAGCCCTGCAGTGGAATGCATTTTATTAGTGCTAAGTAAAGTAGCATGTTCAGTGACAAAAACTACAGCTTTGTGGGTCCATTGTAGAAAGTGAGGGATTCCCAAAGTCCTGGAGTTTTTCTCACAGGGAATGTCTGTTCTGCCTTTTGTCCAACATGATGTGCCTTGCAAATCAGGGAAACACTTTGCAGCAGCAGCAACAACACTGCTCTAATCAGAGCACTAGATGAAGAACTGCTTGTTCCTCCCATTTTTGGATAGACAGGACAAGCAGCTTGTCTACCCCTTCTGTCAACCACCCCATTTATTTATTTTGTATCTGTCAGTGGTGTCTGTGGATTGCACTGCTTGGATGGTCCTCTCTTCAAATGGATTATTTGTCTGTGCAGATCACTATCACTCAAATCTCCTCAATTTTCCCATCAAAGATTTCATTTCACCCTTAATCTGATGATTGCTTTCAACAAACTTCTCCAAAGAAATGTTCCCTTTCTCATTGTGCGGCAGCCATTGATGCAATCTAAACCAGCCTGACTTCCTTTGTTGGAGGCCTTGTTCTCCCCCTCCCAACCTAATCCATGAAATATCTACTCTAAGATGTTGCCTTGATGTACTCTACACCCACTGACTTTAAAATCCCATTATCAGTCATCCAGCAGGACTTGGGAAGGACATAGCCAAAGATGATAGAAACCTGAAATGGCTGTCTATTCCATGCCTGAAATTCTTTTGCAAAAGCAAGTGTGGCTAAATATGGGCCTAAGCAGACTGCCAGAAATAGTGCACATTAAATTGAGGCACTGCCCTGGCTCAGTGCTAGGGAATCATGGGAACTGTAATTTATTGTGGCACCAGAGCTCTCTGACAGAGAAGGCTCAATGTCTCAGAAAAAAATACAGTTCCCATGATTCCCTAGCACTGAGCCAGGGCAGTGCCTCAATGTAATGTGCACTATTTCTGGCAGTCTGCAAAGGCCTATGTTTGCCTACGCATAGGAAGAGAATCAGCTGGTAAAAAGACCAAATAAATTCTCCCCAGTAGCAGCCTGGCACAGCAGAAAGCAAGGATGGAACATTGTATGCTTGCTTTTCATTGTTGTTAGCTGCCCTGAGTGGTGTGAAACAAACAGAAGGATTTTTTTTAAAAAAAAAACAACCCTAAAGATAATGGTTGGCATTCTATATTGCAATTATGGATTTGTATCCTAGATTTATGGATCAGTAACTGCTCCATATTCACTAAACCAATGCTATTGCCACAATTGTAAATGCCCTCCCAAACATACTTTGTCCAGCAGCAACTGCACTGATAGATGCTCTTCTGTTCTGTTGGTGATTAAGGCATGGGATGGTGACATTTCCAGCCCTCTTTTGCTAACAAGTGAGACTGCAATAATCTAAAGCAGAACACCTGTTACAATTCCTCATTGCAGCTTAATTTATTAGCAGAAGGGCAGTGGTGGAGAAAACATCATTACCCATGCCCTCATCATGAGCAGAACAGACCTCTATCTCTCAGTGTATCTGCTGCTTGGTAAAGTAGGTTCAGGCCAGGAGAAGTAAAAAGTTACACATACGTAACTAAATAGATGATGTAGAATAGGGGCCAGGGTTTTTAGAAATAGTTGCTAAGAACTGAGGTTTTAGTTTAATTGTGTTTTAATATTTAGATGTGATTTCTGTTTTAACTTTATCTGTTACTCAACCCTATTGTGAGCAATCTTGAATCCTGTTTTTGGGAGAAAAGTGGGATATTATCAGGAGCCAAGTCTTTCAGTTTTTCCCACCATGGTAAAGAGAGCTGGATTTGCTTGTCATAGCTTTGCTTGCTCACAACATATTACAGAGTACTGCTGCTAAATGATAGGACATGTAGTCATATGTTAATGAGTAATACTGTTGCACACATTCCTTTGTTGTTAACAAGTAGGTGGTAAGGGAGATGAGGCTGTGCCTGTAAAATCAAGGTCAGTCTTCTGAGAATGGAGGGTGTGAGAGCAAAAGAACGGGCATTCATGAGAAGGGAGGGGAGGAGAGTGTTTTGGTTTAATGATGAATGAAATTACATCCTGCTGAAATTTTGAATTTGTGTATGCTTTAATCATGCATTGCTATCACTGATTCTTTGGTTCTGTCAACACACATCTGTAATGGACATCTATAGTTTCTGAATAAAGCTTTTCTGGGTTAATACTGGAAGCCTAGATTTATGAACTACAAGATCCCTGTACATGGCTGATATAAATCCAACAAATAGGGACATAAGTTGTCCTATACTGAGACAGACCACTGGTCCATCTAGCTGTGTTGTCAACTCTGACTGGCAAAAGCATTTTGGGGTGTCAGCCAGGATTGTTTTCCACCTCTATGCAAGATCCTGTTCTCCCAACCAAGTACTCACCCTACTTAGCTTTTGGAAATAGATACATGTGCCCAAGGTAGTATGGTGATAGTACAATGTTCAATTGCCTGCTTAAATCTAGAGCCAACATTGGCCAGTGGGCAAGACAAAGAGAGATTTCTTTTAACCCTTAGTGCATTGGAGGCAACAAAGTGCCGACTCCCAGCTTTCCTCATTGGGAGATGCAGTACAATATCTGGAAAGCCACACCATTCCTGCTCCTTGACGTAGGGAAGCCATAGCTTTTATTCTATAGTGTTCCTGTTTGCTCCTGTTGTACCTTTAGCCTGATTGCTGGTGCCTGCTTTCCTTTGGTACCAAAACCAGTGGTTAAGATGGGGAGCTTAGGCAGGTACTCATGCCCCAAAGGCATTGTAAAATGCATGGAATGAATAAGAGTGAGCAACACCAGAAGACAACTGTGGACACATCCCTGGAATGTCTAAAGGTGTGCATTTGTCCATTGATAGGTTGATTTATTTTGGAAATGAAGCAGCTCTCAGGACTTGGAATACGATGTGCATCCCAGAGGCTGCAAAATGTCCATCCCCAGTGTAAACTATCCACTCCTTTGATTGGCAAATAGTATGAAAATTTTGGCATGGCTAGCCCTGGTATTAATTCAAGGAAGACTGGCTTTCTATTCTTGCCACATTAATAGCAAAAATATTTTGGTTTTGGCTTGCTACTCTCAACATTAACCATAGGCCTCAGGGATTTAATGAGGGACCTGGATAGAGAAGCTGGGTATGTTTAGCCTGGAGAACAGAAGGTTAAGAGGTGATATGATATCCCTGCATAAATACTTCAAGGGATGTCATAATGAGGATGGAGCAAACTTATTTTCTGCTGCTCCAGAGAATAGACCAGGATGCAAACTACAAGAAAAGAGATTCCACCTGAACATTAGGAGGAACCTTCTGACAGTAAGAGCTGTTTGACAATGGAACACACTCCCATGGAGAGTAGTAGAATCTTCTTCTTTGGAGGTCTTTAAACAGAGGCTGGATGGCAATCTCTCAGGGATGCTTTGTATGTGAGTTCCTGCATGGCAGGGGGTTGGACTGGATCCCCTTGTGGTTTCTTCCAACTCTATGATTCTGTGTTTTGATGATTATGATCTAGACACAATGGATTCTCTCAGATGTGCTTCAGGAATGTGAGATGGGCCTCAAACTGGATGAGTTCACCCATTCTTTGTAATGTCAAAAATAACTCTATCATATTTTTTTCTTAAATTTGGACTGAAATTGCATATTTTATCTTAAAACCACCAAAATACATGGAGATTTCTTGAGGAATCAGTTGTCCTCTTCAACAAAGAGGGCTGTGACCTCACTGGAATGGAGACATATTGGATTACAAAAGAGGGGTCCCTGTTGAGATGCAAATTGATTTTAAATTTCCTGGACTTTGCAAATCTCCCTATAGCCACAGGGCCAGAAGGAGGAGAAGCCTGCCTGCGAAAGCTATCCTTCCCACCACATACCATCTTAACTAAAGACTAAAACAACATGTAGGCATCTGATTAACATCTCCAATTGTTTTTATCCTGATTGGTTTGTAACATCTTGCCTGATGAAGAAGCCCATGGAGCTTTGAAAGCTTGCAACAAGTATATTGTGCATTTTAGTTGGCCAATAAAGGTATCATTGATGGGTTTTTGTTTGAATCTTTCATAAATGGGTGTAGGTAGTGAGGCCTAGCAGCAGAGTTTGCAAAAGTTCCTTTTTTGGACAACCCCTCAAGGCAGAATGGCCTGTGCTCAAGGCAGAATGGAGCAGGAATGGAGTTAGGGGAGTCATAGTCCAAAAATTGCTCAGTGTGCTGTAGTGGTTTGAGTGTTGGACTGGTGCTCTGAGAGATCAGAATTCAAATCCCGCTCAGCCAAAGAAGCCCATTGGGTGACCTTGCACAAATCATACTTTCCCATACTAAAAGAAAGGCAGCAGCAGACCTCCTGTGAATAAATTTTACCAAGAAAACCGTAGAATAGGGTTGCCATAAGTTGGAGTCAACTTGAAGATATATAATAACAACAAAGTTGCTAAGTATTTTTCTCCCAAGCTCTTCCTAACTGTACATGGACACAGAGGCATGACTGTCAGATGCAAAGGAAAAGTGCTCTGACAGCTCTTCTCTCCTCAATATAAACAAAGCCCACAATCTTTTTACACATACTTTAGCCATGGCATTTAATCTCTGAGAGCAACTGGAATTAATTAAAAGAAGTCAAAGAGTGCCTTGAAGCCACAGTCATGGTTAAATGGAGATGGAAGGGCACAAGCCACAGGTATCTGTAATCCTTCTTGGGTTCATCTTGCAGTTTTAGACAGAACTTCATTTCAGACACAAAAGACATCAGCACAAACAAAACTAACCATGGGAAAGTTGGATTTAGAGAATAATCTTCTCCCATAATGCAAATAAAAGCAGAAGGGGAATCAAACACTTCCTCCTGGAAGTTGAGTAATTCAGTGTATGTAAAAAAAAATTTTTTTTTTTTTTTAAAGCTATAATCTTTTGGTTGACATGCTGAAATCCAGCATTTGGTACCATCAATCTTTGTGTTATCAGACATCACCCAATGGAATCCAAGTCCTGCTAACTGAGATTCTGTAAATGCAGACCATAGGAATTAACTCAAAGACCTTTTTTTTAAAAAAAAAAATTTGCAAAGCATATGGTCCACCACTTACTGACAGCCGGCTTCTAATGATATTGAATTGTAGGCATATGCAAGGGGGAGGAGAAATTTCATTACATTTCACCATTCTTTTTAATTTTTAAAGCCAATTTTATGAGCCATGAAAAACGGTCCATATCTTGCAAACTTCATATTAGAAAAAGAATCTCAGTTTGATCGACATCATTTTATAGCTGTCATTTTCACTTTTTTCTCACCCTCTTCTTCCTGTAACTTTTCTGTGACATATGCAAGCTGTTCTAGGCTGTAAGCATTTTTCATTCCAGTAGAAATGAATGCAGGAGGAATCAAAAGAATTAAACAGATATTTATTTATTTAAATAATATATCCCACCTTATATCTGCAGATCTCAGGGTGTGATGCAGACAATAAAACAACCTGAGCAATTCTAAAACAATTTAAAGCAATTCAGCATGACAAGACAATGAATGGAAATCTCCATCCCAGTTAAATCCAAAGCCAAGATCTAATCTGATGTGAAAATGTGACATCCAACTATAGGACATTCCACCACATGGGTGCCATAGTAAAGAAGACCCTATCCTATATCTCCACATCATATTTTCTTCCCAACAATGTGATGAAATGAACACATTTACTATAGGCCATTTGATGCCCACAGTAGACATGAAATTAATTTGTTTCATCTGATTTCATTTCCAATTGGTTTTAAAAGCAACCGCACACCTATAATGAGATGCATATTCAACTTGGGATAAAATGGATGCAGAGATTCTGGAAGAAGGCAGTGTACCATTAGGTTGAAGAAGCCTTACCCCAAGAAGTACTGGTTGTATCACAAAGGGGTAGTCAAGGGAGCTGGGTGGGCCAGGGGAGTCCTGGCTAAGGGATAAGATCAAAGAAAACCTTTCTCCTATAGCTTGCTGCAATGAAGGACAACTCATGAACTAGGGATGAAAAGGTTTTTGAAAGACAAAGTTTCATTTTTTTACCATATCCATGGAGATACTAGGATATGGGCAGAAGTATTATATGGATCACCATTAAGCTAAAATGCATTAATCTGTGAGCCTGCTTCTTTCTCTGAAAAATGGTGGATGATAATCTTGGAAGAAGAAAATGACCACCACCAGGAACAGTTGTAGGTCAGTTCCTTTGCTGTCTCTCTCAAGTAAACCTCTACCTCAATGCAAATAATGAATGAATAGGAACAGAATGGGTATGTATACAAGGTCTGAATGGGATTTCTATTTGTACCAGTTTCTTCTTTTCTGTATTCATTTCAGAGCAACTGACAACTGAATGGAAAGAGGCTCATTTGCTTCCATTTTTAATTTGTTCTGAAAAAATACCCCCAGTGTGCTGGGATCCCCAGCGAAACCATGATCTAACATAGAGGTGAAACACTGACAAGTTGGTGTGAGTGGGGCAAAGCTCAGTGAAAGGAGTAAGGAGAGGCTCCATTTTTTAAATGAAGTTAAAATTTAAAAATTGCATTTTTAAATTATTCTTTTAAATTTTTTTTGAAAGACATCACATCTTATTAAGTTTTTACTTTAACCACATGAACCTATGTACATGTAAACACATTTAGGCTGTGTTTATGATATTGTAATTTAAAGATATAATTTTAATTTTGCTAGTTGTTTCTGTTACAAATATTTCCATTACATTCAGTGATACATGGGAATTGTGATTTATGAGTAACATTAGTACAAAAACATTACTACTACACCATCTGGGAGAAGGAACAGTTGGTGATCAAGGCAGCCTTCGAGAACTGGTGGCATCTCCTCAAGGGGGTGGCTCACCCAGTCAGGGTGCACATGGACCACTGGAACTTGGAGCACTTGCAGACGGTGCAGAAGCTCTCCCAGAGATAGAAGTGATGGTCCCTGTTTTTTGCCTGCTTCATCTTCCAGCTCCAGTATGTGCCTCGAGCCCAAAGTCGGCAGGCCGATGCCCTCTTCCAGAAGCCAGAGTATGCCATAGACCCAGAGGGGGAGCTACGGTCTACTATTTTGCACCTGGAGCAATTTGCTGCTGCTCCCAGGGATGCCTCCTTGTTGGACCAGATCCATGACCTCCAGAACTAGGACCCATTGGTGGCCCAGCATGTTGTGGAGAGGGTCGCTTCTCCCTCTAAGATCTGCAATGGCCTCCTCTACCACTAGGGCTGCCTCTATGTGCCGGCTGGTCCTTGTTGGGAGGAAGCTCTGTGGCTGTGTCACGATAGCAAGCCGGCAGGACACTTTGGGTTCTGCAAGACCCTACACCTCTTCATCTAGGAGTTTTGATGGCCTCGAGTCCAGGCAGAGGTGGCCCAGTATGTGGACTATCTAGGATGGCCTGTGGGTTTGCTGCTGCCCCTGCCGATGCCCTCTGGGCTCTGGAAGGTAGTATCTTCATCATGGACTTGCCCCTCTCTGCTGGCTATGAGTGGTGGTGGTGGAGGACCTTTTCTTAAAAATTGCCCACTTTGAGCCCTGTGCTGGCCTCCCTATCATGAAGGAGATGGCTCAGATGTTTGTCCAGCACATCTTCCAGCTCCATGGCCTACCTGAGGGTGTGGTCTCAGATTGTGGTGTGCAGTTCACCACCTGTTTCTGGACCAATCTGCTGTGCCTCCTGGACATCATACCTTACCTGTCCTCAGCTCACCACCCACAGTTGGACGGGGAGACAGAGTGCACCAACAGGACTCTGGAGCAGTACCTGCGGTGCTACTCCAGTTACTGCCAGGAGAACTGGGCAGAATTGCTTCTGCTGGCCGAGTTTGCCTACAACTCAGTCCATGCTTCAACCCAGCAGACTCCCTCCTTTGCCACAGGGGGCTTTCATCCTTGAGGGTTCCCTGCTGTTGCCCCAGCCTCATCGGTCCCTGTGGTGGATCAGTGGCTCCAGGAACTCCAGGCTGCACAGTCCCTGTTGCAGGAGCAGTTCGAGGTGGCCAAGGAGGTGTATAAGAAGGGAGTGGATTGGCGACTCCAAGAAGGTCCTACTTTTCAGGTGAGGGATCTGGTCTGGCTGTCAACACAGCACCTTCCTCTTCAGCAACCGTGTCAGAAATTGGATGCCTGGTTCGTGGGGTCTTACAAGATTGTGGCCCAGGTCAATCCGGTGGCCTTCCAGCTCCAACTTCCCTGGATGTGGCAGGCCCACCCCATCTTCCACTGCTTCTTGTTGCTCCTGGCCATGGAGGTCTGGCCTGATTCCAGCTCAGATCCGCTGCCTGATCTAGTCCTGGTGGATGGGGAATAGGAGTTTGAGGTGGCCCAGATTTTGGATGCCTGCCATCGTTGGGGCTGCCTCCAGTACCTCGTTGACTGGGTCAGGTATAGACCAAAGGAGTGTTTCTGGGAGGATGCTTCCATTGCCACTTCCCCAAATGGCCTCCTCTAGGTGAGGGGAAGGATAATGAGATGCGGAGTGATGTCATGCCCCGCCTGGAGGAGGACTCAGAGGACAAGCCAGAACCTCCTCTGTGACCTGATCCTGCAGCTGTGGAGCCTCAGCCTGACCCTAGCTCTGCTGTGCCCACTCTAGCAAAGCCTGTGTCCTCTCAGGAGGCTTAGCAGCCAAGTCTCCCAGTGATAGAGTCTTTGGACATAGGGAAGATCAAGGGAATGTGCCTACCTTCAGTCTGTGTTGAGCCTAAAGGGCTTGCCTCCTAAAGTTGCTGAGACTTTATCAGAAACACGTTGGTAATCAGAAGCACTTGAGTGCCTGCAGCATGCTCATTTAAGGAGTTGCTGAATGCTTCCTTCGGTGCCAGTGAATATCTGACTTTCACGAGGAAAGTACTGTTTCTGGCTCCCATTGCTCCTTGGACTGGAACCTTGATTTTTGGACTGCTGACACATTTTGATTTTCTGGAACCCTTGACCTTTGGACTGCCTGATCAACCTTGCTATCTGATATCCTGGACTTCGGCCTGCTTGACAAACTCTTCTGGTAAAATCTTTTGTGTTTGGAACTCTGCACTTTGAAGCAGAGACTTTGGCTGCTTGTTTGTGTGGTTTTATCAGCCATTTGGCTTCTTTCCTGGACAATAGCAACTGCAGTTGAGAAGTCAGAAGAAGACTAGGACAGGGAAGAGCTGCTATGAAAAAACTGGACAAGATCATAAAATGCAAAGACATAACTCTGAACACTAAAGTGAGGAGCACTGAGAAGTGAGAAGCCATTGTATTCTCCATCACCATTGTATAGATGCTAGAACTAGACAGTAAAAAAAAAGAAGATGGAAAAAATCAACTAATTTGAGATGTGGCTGTCCATGCTATTTTCATGGACAGTCAAGAGGACAAACAATTGGATTCTAGAACAGATCAAGACTGAACTCTCCCTGGATGCCAAAATGATTATTTTTTTCCCATATTTTTATTCTTTTTCTTTTTTTAGTTTATATATATATATATATATATATAATCATAATCATAATATAACATACTTGAAGTAATATTTAAAAATATCTTATACATATTATTCCACAGACAATATGTAATAAGTCACATTAATTATCCATTCTTAATTATTTTATCTAAATCTTATTCATATTAAACCATTTAATATTAACTAAATCAATAATTAGAAAAAAACCACATGAAATTGTTATTAATAACTTCATTCTTATTACTATCTTCTTTTCAACATATAGTATTCATAATTTCACTAAACTGTAATACTAATAGTTTATCACTAATTAACTTATCTTTATAATCAGGTGATCACCAGGACCTAATATCTTCATGTCATTCTACCCTCCAAAATTGTAACTCTTCCTGTGGAGGTAAACCACCTTCCTCTTTTATTAGAACTCTTTGTACAAATATCTTCCATATTGCTTCAAAGTCATTCCTCTTCATTATTCCTTTTCCCCCTTAATTTCACATGTTAACTTATCATTAATTGACATTTACCATACTTCTTTATACCATTCTTGTATTTGCAGATCTCCCTGAACTTACTAATTTATTTGCTGCTGTCAGTAAATTTGTAATTAAGACCTTCATAGCCTGGGTGTACATCATATATAGGCAATAATGCTATCTTTGGGCATGTTTCTAACTCAATTTCTGTTATCTCTTTTATCTCTTTAAATAATAATTGCCAAAAATTCTTTACAGATTTTAAGCCCCACCACATATGAATATAAGTAGCAGTTTCTTGACAACCCCTCCAACATGTCCTTGTATAATTCTCATTTATGTGATTTAATCTTACTGGTGTTAAATACCATTTCAAAATTAATTTCTACTCATTCTCATTTATCTGTACAGATACATTTTTAAAATGACGTTCATTCCAAATTTTCCCCCATTCTTGAATATTTATCTTTTATGCTAAATCATCCTCCCATATTGTACTAAGATATTCTTTTTTCTCATTATGTTTTGATAACAATTTATATATTTTACTTGTAATACCTTTCAAAATTTCATTTTCCTCCACACTATCGCTTTGCCTAATAATTTGTTCGAATTTAGTATATTCTCTAAATTCTATAATTTTTCTAGTCTAATTTTTGTCCATTGTTCCAATTCATAGAATCATAGAGTTGGAAGAGACCACAAGGGCCATTCAGTTCAACTCCCTGCCATGCAGGAACTCTCAATGAAAGCATACCCAACAAATGGCCATCCAGCCTCTGTTTAAAGACCTCCAAAGAAGGAAACTCCACCACTCTCTGAGGGAGAATATTCCACTGTCAAACAGCCCATACTGTCACAAGATGCCTCCTAATGTTGAGGTGGAGTCTCTTTTCCTGTAGTTTGCATCCATTGCTCAGGGTCCTTTTCTCTGGAGGTGTAGAAAACAAGCTTGCTGCATTCACAATATGGCACCACTTCAAATATTTAAACAGGGCTATCATATCACCTCTTAATCATCTCTTCGCCACACTAAACATACCCAGTTCCCTAAGTCATTCCTCATAGGGCATGTTTCCAGACCCTTCACCATTTTAGTCACCCTCCTTTGGACACACTCCAGTTTCTCAACATCCCTTATTCCAGGTGGGGCCTGACCAGGGCAGAATAGAGTGGCATTATTACTTCCCATGATCTAGACACTATACTTCTATTGATGCAGCCTAAAATTTCAGCTGCCGCATCATGTTAACTTGTGGTCTATTAGGACTCCTAGGTCCCTTTCCAACATAGTCAGTTAAGCCAGGTGTCCCCCATCCTATATCTATGCATTTCATTTTTCTGCCCTAAATGCAGTACCTTACATTTCTCCATGTTGAAATTCATTTTGTTAGCTTTGGCCCAGCTTTCTAATCTATTAAGGTCATTTTGAATTTTCATCCTGTCCCCTGGAGTATTAACTAATCCTCCTAATTTTGTGTCATCTGCAAATTTGATAAATATGCCCCCTATTCTTTCATCCAAGTCTTTGATAAAGATGTTGAATAGCACTGGACCCAGGACACAACCCTGTGGCATCCCACTGGTCACTTCTTTGCATGATGAAAAGGAGCCATTGTTGAGCACTCTTTGGGTTCGACCAGTCAACCAATTACAAATCCATGTAACAGTTACCTTATCTAGCCCACATTTTACTAGCTTGTTTGCCAGAATGTCATGGGGAAACTTGTCAAAGGCCTTACTGAAATCAAGATATGCTATATCCACAGTATTTCCTTCCTCTACCAAGCTGGTCATTCTATCAAAAAAAAAGAGATCAGATTAATCTGGCTTGATTGGTTCTCTGGAACCCATGTTGACTTTTTGTGATGATGGCATTCCCTTCTAAATGGTCACAGACTCTCTGTTTAATGATCTGCTCTAGAATCTTTCCTGCTATTTATGTCAGACTATCTGTACGATAATTGTTGGGATCATCCTTTTCCCCCTTTTTGATGATGGGGGCAAGGTTTGCCCTCCTCTAGTCTGCTGGGACTTCTCCTATTCTCCAGAAGTTCTCAAAAATTATTACCAATGACTCCAATTTGCCAATTCTCTCCTAAAGTCTAGAATGTGTGTCTGACTATGTCTGGCTTCTCCTTTCCACTGTATAACAAACTTCAGGAGAACATGATCACTCCCATCTAAGGATCCCAATGCTTGCACCCCAATTACCAGGTCATCCCTGTTGGTTAGGATCAGAGCTAAAATAGCAGATCCTCTTGTTGCCTCTTCCACCTTTTGGACAATGAAATTGTCTTTGAGGCAAGTGAGGAATTTGCTAGACAATAAAGTTTGGGCTGAGTTTGACTTCCAGCATATATCACAATAGTTGAAGACACTCATCTCTCCTTTCTGTGGTCATCTGTTCTAGAAAGGCATCATCCAATTCCTCCATCTGACTTGGAAGTCAGTAGACTCCCACAATAATATCCCTGTTGTTTCCCATCCCTTTAATTTCTCCACCTGGCTTCCAGGATTGAAGTTCTGGACTTCTTCACTGATATATATCCCTGATATATAATGCTATTCCTCCTCCTTTCCTGTTTAGCCTATTTCTCTTATACCCCTCTACATTCCAATCATGAGATTCATCCCACCAGGTTTCAGTGATGCCTATTATATCATATTTGCTTTGTTGTGCTAGGAGTTCAAGTTCATCTTATTTCCCATGCTCTGGACATTAGTGTAGAGACATCTAAGATCATGTGTCCCTCTTACTTGCTGCCTGTACACATTTTTTGCCTCCCACTCTTGGGTCCTTGCACTGTTTGCCGTGTTCCCTCTATGACAGTTTGACTATTTTCTCTGGCTCTTTTGCCTTCCAGAATACTATCTCCCTCCCCCACATAACTTAATTTAAAGCCCTCCAGATCAAATTGTTGAGACTATTGGCAAAAATGTTTCTGCCAACCCATCTCTTGCCAGAAGTCCACCCTCATGGAACTTCAGCCCATGATCCAAGAATCCAAATTGTTCTTGGCAGCACCATCTGCAGAGCCAGTTATTCACATAACTGTGGAGCAAGCTATTCACAGAATTGAATACAAATAAAACAGGTTATTTTTGAATGTTGCAATTTCTCCTTTATTTTTCCATTATCCTTTATTGTCTTCATCCAATCTTTTATCCTATATACTTCTTGTTTCCTTATCTCTTTCCCTAATTCCTCTCTTAAATTTATTGAAACATTTTCCAACATTACTACTGGGGTTAGTAGTGAGATAGCAGGCATTAATTTTTCTTTTTCCCTTTTTCCAAATCTCTAATATATTCTTCAGAAAGAGGTTTTCTATTTCTTTCATTGTAAAGTTTCTAATATATATATATTTTCCAGTTTTTGTCTATTTCCATTGTTTCCATCTCTAACCAGTCTAATTTCCCATTCTCTGTAACTCCGTCTATAATATATCTCAATTGATTTGTGGTATAATACCATTTTAAATTTGGGAGATCCAATCCTCCATCTTTTTGGGATGTGTACCAGTATATTTTATTAATCCTCACTTTTTTTATTCCCATTACAAAAATTATTCACTAATACTTACCAATTTTCCATTTCTGCTTCTGATATTTGTATTGATAACATCCTAAACAAAAGAAAAATTATCTTAGGTAAATTTTTCACTTTTACTAATGCAATGTTGCCAAACTATGATAATTTAATATTTTTATAATCTTCTAATTTCCTTTTAATTTCTATTCTTAATTTATTATAATTTTTCCTCCACTTTTTGTAAATTTTTGTAATATTTATTCCTAAATATCTAATTGTCATTTTTAATTTAATATCTATTGTTTTATCCTTTAGGAAATCCCGTTCTTCTGTTTTAGCATTATTAAACAGCATTAACTCCAGTTTATTCTAGTTTACCTGTAAGCCTGACATTTCCCCAAATTCCTTTAAATTCCTCATTTTACTTTATCCATTTTTTAAAATGGATCTTTAATTGTCAATGGGGTGTCATCAGCAAACTTATCTTATTCAATTTTCTAATCCCAATTCCTTCCAAATTTTCATCCTTCCTAATGAAATTTGCCAAAATATCAATAATCATTGAAAATAAGATCGGGGAGAGAGGGCAGCCTTGAATTGTACCTCTAAAAATTTGAATTTGTTCTGTCAGTCCATTACCACTGCTATGTTATTTGAATATAGCTGGTTTATCAAACCTCTGAATTTCCCTCTCATACCTAATTTCTTTAACATTACTTTTAATTTTGGCCATTCCACACAATGAAAAGCTTTACAAATGTCTAATGCTATTATTCCCGCTTTTTATTTTCCCCAATTATATTTATTTTATTCAATACTCTTTCTATTAAATTTGACATTTGTCTTCCTTGCACAAACCAACATTGATCTTTTTGAAGATATTTATGTATGAACTTATTCATTCTTTTTACCATTATTACTGTTAATATTTTAGCATCCTGATTTATAAGGGATATATCTATATGATCCTGGGTCTGTCAAATCTTTGTCTGGTTTTGGAATCAGTATTATCAATGAATGATTCCATGATGGTGGGGTCCTTTCTCCATTTAGAATGTTGTTATATACTTCAAATTTAGGTATTAAAATCTTTTTAAATGTTTTATAATATTCTGGTCCCAACCATCCTGGTGATTTCCCACCTTTTAATTTATCTATCACTTCTATTTCTTTTTTCAAATCCAATTGTTCCATTATTTCTTTATCTTGCTTCTCTGTTTTTATTTTCCAATGTTTCTCAATATATTCCTCAATTTTTTCCATTGACTTATTCCCTGCTGAATATAGTTCTTTGTAATATTCTTCAAATATATTTATCTTTTCTTTCCTCATCATACATAACTTCCCCTTTTTATCTTTTATTACACCAATCATATTTTTCTCTCTTTTTGTGCTGATCTTGATAACATTTTAGAATTCTTGTTGCTATATTCAAAAAACTCCATCCGCAAATATATCAAATTTCTCTGAACTTCATCTATTTCTATTACCCCAATTCATTTCTTTTTGCTTGTAATTCAATATAATTATTTTAGTCCTATCTTTTATGTATTTATTTTCTAATTTTTTTTAATTTCAATTTCTAATTCTATTTTTTCTCTTTCTGTCTTTGCTTTAGATTACATGTTTCCCTAATACAAATCCCTCTTACAACCATTTTCATAGTATCCCATAACACAGCTTGAGAAACCTCTCTATTATTGATATGCCATATATTTTGCCATTATTTCTCAATCTTACTCACTATATCTTTATAATTAAATATTCTGTTGTCCAACCGCTATCGTTTTGCTTCTCGGTAATCCTTTTTAACTACAAAATCCATATTTACTAAAGCATTGTCTGTAACTTTTATCCCTTCTATTCTTGTATTTAATACCTCTGGTACTATATTTTTGATACAAAAATAAAATCTATTCTGGAGTAATTTTTATGAACTGAAGAATAATAACTGTATTTCTTTTCATCCCATTTAATCAATCTCCATATATCTTTTAATTAATTTGTATTCATTATCTTATTCAGGGGTGTAATATTATTGAGTTTATCCCTTGTTGTTGGGTCTGCTTTATCTCTCCACTTATCCATAACCATATTATAATCTCCTGTCATAATTGTATAATCTCCCCACATATCCTCCATTTCCTTAAATACTTTTTCATAATTTTTGTTTTTGTTTTTCATTTGAAGCATACACATTGACCAACAAATAATTTTCTCCTCCCATTGTTGCTTGAATAAGTATAAATCTTCTTTTTTATCTTTCTTAACTTTTAATACATTAAACCCACATTTTTTAGATCTTATGGTTGCTACCCCTCTTGCTTTTGAAGTATTATATGCTTTTTCATAAGTAGCAACCCAATTCAGTTTAAGTTCATTTGTCCCTTGTTTTGCTTGATGCGTTTCCTGTAGGAAAAAAATCTGCTTTCTCTTTCTTCAGCAATGATTCTATCCTCTTTCTTTTGATTACAGATCCCAGTCCTTTCATGTTTAACGTTACTATGATTATTTTATTAACCATATTACTTTTCTAAATCTTCTAAATTGGTTCTTCAGTGTGATACCCCTACATTCATCCCCTCCCTCCCTCCCTCCTTCCCTTCCCTTCCTTTCCCACCATTCCACCCCTCCCTTTCCTTCCCCTTGCTCACATATACATTTCTACCCCCTTCTTTCCCCAAGGTATCCAGCCTTGCTCATGGCTTTTTATAGCCCTCGGGGGGGGGGGACCACCATTCCCAGTGTGTGATCAATTTTTCTCCTGATGATTGTTTATTACTTGCCTCTCCTGACATTTTTTCTAGAGCTTTTAAATTTTTTTTAAAAAAAAAATTATTGCCTTTGTCTTTATCTTCTATGGTTCCTTGGCCCTTGCTGATGTTTTCTTCTTGCTGCTCCAGATTTAATTGCTTCAACAGATCCATTCCTTGTCCCAGTGAATAGATCTTATGCTGCTTCCCTTTCCACTGAAATTTCAGGAAAATAGGGTAACCCCAACTGTATCTTATTCCATTCTTTTTCAGTACTGCAATGCATAGTTTGACTCCTCTTCTTCAGTTGATAGTCTCTGGGCAAAGATCATAATAAATTTCAAATGTGGTATCCCCATATTTCAGTGAATTTGAGAGTTTCCTCATTTCTTTCATTAAAAAGTCTTTCTTTATAAAAGCTTGTTACCTTCAAGATTACCTTTCTGGAAACCAGGCCTCTTTTCAAAGTTGTTGCTCTGTGTAGATGTTTCACTTCCTGTTCTTCCCAGGTAATTTGAGGAAAAATATTTTGTAGCCATTTGAGAATTTCTTTCTTCAGGGTCCTTGGTGTTTTATTTGCCAGCTCAGGAAAACCATGGATACGAAGATTATTTTTTCTGTTGTGGTCCTGCAGATTGTGATTTTTCTTTCTAATTGGTCTGGACCAATCTAGTTCTACTGGAACTAGATAGTGAGAAATTCAGGACAGACTAAAAGGAGAGCTCAAATGCAGAATTCACCATTGGAATTGGACACAGCCAGCTATCTGGGATACTGAATAAAATCATGGAGGTTAGAGCCATAAATTGACATAAGCAGCTTGATGAATGTTCCAAAGTTATCTTTTGCTGAGCTTTTTGTTCATCTTGTATTGAGTTTACTTTTTTCCACTTTTTTAATAATATGAATAGATTTATTCATTTCATTCATAATTTTATTAGTTATTATCTCTGATAGTGTTCCATTATTTTTAATGATTGTCTCTTTAAAAGCCTCATTGCTTTTGACTTGATTTTCTGTTAACACTGCAAGAACTATGTTTTCATTTCCCCCCTTCTCCACTGTCTGGTTGGGTGCCTAGAACTTTAGGCTTAGCTCCAGCTTTTTGTGTTGTATGAATGGAACCAAATTTAGCTTTTTGCATTTCCTTATTATGAGCCTCAAAATTCTCTTGTGAGTTTACTCTTGTTAAAAGTGCAGACACTTTGTCTGATGGATGTACAGATTGTTTCTTCCAACTTAAAACTATTTGTTTCAGTTCTCTTTTTTTGCTTTTCAGACATCTGCCATGTGTCTCAAATTGCTGACTTACAGTTAATTGTATTTCTCTCTGTGTGTTTATTCTTTAATTAATATATCAATATTTCAATTCGTCAGATACCACACAATCCAATAAATTTATTTTTAACTGTTTTACTTTGCTTTTGTTTTACAAATCTTAACTTCCAATCAACTTAGCAGACAACTGGCTGTCAATAGCCAAAAACAAAAGTGCCACTTATTTATCCTTCTTCTTGGTAAATCTTTAATTAAGCAGTTCCATTCTATTCTCCTCACATTTTGATTTGTTTATTTGTAATTACTCATAGTCTGTTTTCCATTTAAAAGAAATTCTTTGGGTTATTAGGCTTTGGCTTTCAGGAGAATATGATCTTCACCATCACTCTGGCTCCTCCCCCCCATCTTTATTCCTTTTCATACTTCTTATCCATTTTGCATACAAGGTCGTTTATACATTTGTCAACACAATATTACTTTCATTCATCTTCCCTTTTACATAATTTCCCTTTTTCTTTTCTAATTACTCTAATTTACATCATATTTCTCTTACTTGTGCATCCTTTATAAATTATTATAACGTGCTACTCCTATATGGTTGAAGCCAAGATGATTAAACTGAGGATATCATACTTTGGTCACATCATTAGGAAAAATGAATCATTAGTAAAGACAATGATGCTAGGAAAGGTGGGACACAGAAGAAAGACAGGGAGTGTGTTGCACTGTTGAACAGTTCTTACTGTCATGAAGTTCCTCCTTATGTTTAGGTAAAATCTCTTATCCTGTAGCTTGCATCCATTCCTCTGTGTCATATTCTCTGGGAATAGATTACATTTGCCAGTTCTTTTAATTGCATAGCCATCTGAGTTACAGAATGGAGGAGATGTGCCCTAATTTTCTTTTCTGCTGTGAAAAGACCAACAAGAGTCCAGAGGTTCTGCAAACAATTACTTTGGATGACACTGCAACACTTTGGAAGAGTAAGGGGGGAAGCAGATGGGCGGCCCTGGGCCGCCCCGGGAAGCTGCGCCATGGGGCTGAGGTATCCCCACACCTCGGCCCCACGGCGCAGCTTCGCCGCCCCTGGAAGGAGCACTAAAATAGCACTCCTTCCACAAGTCACCGAAGGTGCACCGCAAAAGGCTGGCGGTGCACCTTCGGCAACTCTTCCACCGCAGCGTGTGTGGACACTGCAGCGGGAAGGCATAGTTGGAGCGCCAGCTGTGCGGAGGGGCTGGCGCTCCGACGATGCCTTTGGGAAGGAGTTGGGGCACCACCGTGTGGCTGCCCCTCCCCTTCCTTGCCTCCCAAACGGCCCTTTGTGCCATCTGCTTCGCCCCTAAATCTGTGGAGAAAGACAGAGGAAGTGGGCACTGACAAAAAATTTTTAGAAAGCCTTCACCCACAACCCACATACAACTGTAGGGGAAGAAGCTTACACAATTCTGAGCTTCATGGGCCAAGACCTGAAACAAGACTGAAGCTTCCTTTGGCTTCCCAGTTGTATTGAAAAAGGACATGTCACCTTACACTGCTGATGAACTTTGATTCTTGAAACAGACTCTAAAGGCAAATGAAATTTAATGGGAGAAATGGGAATACACTTTTTAAATAAGCTGCTCTGATGCTGATAGAATACCATTAGCAGCAAACAGAGGCACACAGCTGTGTGTCAGAGGTCATGCTTTGTAAATGGCTTGTGTTTTTCTTGGGGTAGGTCAGGCTTGCAAGACTTAATTCAGGAGGCTGAAAGGGGTGAGAAGAAGCCAATTCATCTTTCAGCATGCCTTCTTTTCAGGGGTAGTTGGGGTCAGAGACGTTTCTTACTGTTTTAGGTGCTCTCCAAATCTATAAGTGTTTTCTACACTTCCAGACACCATCCTTTGGAAATATTATCATGGTGAGGGGGTTGAGGGGAAGGCCCAAAACAGTTCAGTAAAAAAAAAAAAAAAAAAAATGGTATCTTATCTCTGCTTTCACCCTCTACACTGACAAATGAGTTTCCCACTATCTCTTTCACTAAAAGGGTTGCTCTCTATACATTTTTAAGAGGGGGAGGTTGCATATGCACTCAGACATTTATCCTAGAAATTCAAGGTTGTATTTGAAGGGAGCTCAGATGGATTCCCATCCAGAGCTTGGAGATAACTAGTTACAAATAACTAGTTACTTGGAATTAATTTCCTCCATAATGAAGGTTTCACTCAGTAAACATTATGTGTGTATGAACCCGGGGGTCTGACAGATGCTCTGGGGAGGGCACAATTTGATGGCCTCCATGAACAGAGGTCAGATTTAATTGGCCTGGCCCTTAGGTACTAGGATGTAGCTCATGAGTAGGGCAGAGGCAGAGGTGTTTAATGGCCCTGCCACCCCCTTTGGATTTTCTTCTCAGAGTGTCAAATGCCAGCTCATTGTGGTTTTGCAGCATATTGTGGGATTGAGGCCAATAAGGACATTGTGTCTGCAGTCAATAGGCCAGGTTTCATTAACTTGACAGGAGAAGGGTAAAGGGCTTTTGTCTTGCACTGTTGTTGTTAATAATCTAGTTGGGGGGGTAGTCGCTTACTCATTTGATTATTTGCTTGCTTAATTTATTATTTGGGATTTATTTTAGTGAATTTTAGGTTGGGGACACCGTTATTTGTGGGTTGTTTGTAAGGCAGCCCCTTTGGCCGAGTGGTGGATTTATAGTGTGACCTATTTTATTCCATTTTCTCTTATTTCTGGTGAATTTATAGGCCTGTGTACGTGATTGTACTATTCCTGTGGGCTTTTAGGTTTGTGGGGCTTTGCTGTCATTTTCTTTTATTTTGGTATAGCAGGAGGCCATTTTATCTGCAGTTTGTGGGGGCAGCCATTTTGAGCACACTGCATGTGGGCACTGTCATTTTGCTTTTCCTCTGTTATGGGTGCCATTTCATGTAAGGGCAAGAGCATGCAACACTGTTTTGGTTTTGACATTCTAACCTATTTTGTCCAGGAATGGGTCTGTAATTTATCTTCTCCCTCCTGGAGCTGGTTTAACTGGTTGGTTGTGCTCCTTTGCCACTGTGCAGAAGTTTGGTCTTATAGGGCCTGCTGTTGCTTAGTGTGGGTTTTTTTTGGGGGAGATGGCCTAGGGGGACTTATGTTCTGAATGATGGACTTATTGGTCAGTGTGCCTAGTGTGGCTGCTCCCCTCCATTATTCTACCTTATATTTTTAGCAGATTTATAGGTTTGTATATCTGGCTTATAGTCTCACTGTATTGTGGGCTTATAGGCCTGTAGGGCTTTGTTCTTGATCTGGTAATGTGGCCTGCTAGCATTGCTGTATTGTGTGTGCAAGCAGGCTTAAGGTTGTTGCTTTGAGTTTTGGACTTGTACCAGGTGGAAGTTCTCCAGTAGTTGAGAGACCTCTGTTAGGGCCTTTGCAGACTGCTAGAAATAGTGCAAATTGAGTCCACTTTAACTGTCCTGGTTCAGTGCTAGGGAATCATGGGAACTGTATTTTTTTCTGAGACATTGAGCCTTCTCTGTCAGAGAGCTCTGGTGCCACAATAAACTACAGTTCCCATGATTTCCTAGCGCTGAATCAGAGCAGTTAAAGTGGACTCAATTTGCACTATTTCTGGCAGTCTGCAAAGGCCCATAGTCCACCTATGGAGCAGTCTTTTGGGCCAGACATTGTCAAAACATTATCAAACATTGATAGGAGTGGGACTGCAACCAGGAAATCAGAAAAAGATAATGAATGGGGAGTTGGCTTTGAAAGAACTAGAAAAAAATCTTAAAACACAAAGATATACAATTGAGAACAAATGTTAGAATCATACAGGCCATTTTATCACATAATACTATGTATGCATGTGAGAGGGAAATCAGAAACAGTTTGAAGGCACATAACAACTTATAATAAGAGGTACTGGCTACCTTAGGCAACACAGATTATTTTTTCCTAGCTATTCAGAGCTTTATAAATCCTAACCACATATACACAAACAATACAAACAGCAGGTTCAGGCAATTGGAAGGATATTCTCTACATATGCAGTGAAGAAACATTCAGTTATAAGTGAAATTTCTTAGGGAGGGCCTTGTACTTTCCTGGGTGATTTGCTTGCTTGTTTATCTGCTACATTTTCCCACAAAGCTCACATTCTCATACATGACTTTCCTTCCTTCCTATGTTTCCACAAAAACCTTATGAAGAATCAGACTGAGGGAAAGAGAGCGAGACTGTGGGGGGTTGCAGACTGCCAGAAATAGTGCAAAATGAGTCCACTTTTAGGTGCCCTGGCTCAGTGCTAGGGAATCATGGGAATTGTTTTTTTCCCCTGAAACATTGAGCCTTCTCTATCAGAGAGCTCTGATGACACAATAAAATACAGTTCCCATGATTCCCTAACCCTAACCCTAACCCTAAAAGTGGACTCAATTTGCACTATTTCTGACAGTCTGCAACCCCCCTGTCTCAAGGTCAACTTGTGAGTTTTATGACTCAGTGGATACTTGAACCTGGATCTCCCAAATCCAATACTCTAATCACTATACTAGCCTGGCTACTATAACTTTCACTCCTAGTTAAATCTAAAACCATAGAATTATAGAGTTGGAACAGACTCCAAGGACCATCCAGTCCAAACCCTTGCCATGCAGAAACATGCAATCAAAGTATTCCTGACAGATAACCATCCAGCCTCTCTTTAAAAACCTCCAAAGAAGGAGATTTCACCACTCTCCAAGGAGCATGTTCC
Source organism: Phrynosoma blainvillii (assembly GCA_026167975.1). NCBI lineage: Eukaryota > Metazoa > Chordata > Lepidosauria > Squamata > Phrynosomatidae > Phrynosoma > Phrynosoma blainvillii. Next base: position 17,505,801 of record JANUYF010000006.1, read on the forward strand.
ACTGTTGAACAGCTCTTACCGTCAGGAAGTTCTTCCTCAAGTTTATATGGAATCTCTTTTCCTATAGTTTGAACTCATTTTCCATGTCCTAGGGCCTCGGCAGATGACCAATAGGGTCGTCTCCAAGGCAGGGAAGAGGAGGGGCAGCCACACGAGCGGCGCCCCTTCCTCCTCCCGAGGTTGCCCTCAGAGCTGCTGGCCCTCCTCACGGCCGGCGCGCTGAAGGCAACCTCCCGCCGCAGCGTCCTCACACGCTGCGGCGGAAAAGCCAGGGAAAGTGTGCCCGACGCATTTAGGGCTCACTTTCCCTGTCTTCTGAAAGGAGCGTTGATTTTGTGCTCCTTTCAGAGGCGCCGACGGTGCACCGCGGTGTGGCTGCCGCGGTCCTGCAGCGCACCGTCCCAGGGCGTCCCCGATGCCCTGGTCTGCTTCCCCCCCTAGTCTCTGGAGCACCAGGAAAAAAACTTGCTCCATCCTCAATATGACATCCCTTCAAATATTTAAACATTACTATCCCCTCATCTCTTAATCTTCTCTTTCCCAGGTTAAACATAATGGGCTCCCTAAGTTGATTCTCATAGGGCATGGTTTCCAGACTCTTCACCATTTTGGTTGCCTGCTCTAGACATGTTCCTGCTTGTCAATGTCTCTCTTAAATTGTGGCATCCAGAACTGAAGGCAGAATTTCAGGTGAATTTGGGTTTCCAATTTAGGTAAAACCTCTGCCAAGATGATGGAAATGATCAAACAGCAACCATCCTATTAAAGTCAAAGCAAGGGAAGTGCTAACATTTCCTTCAGAAACCATTTGCATTGACAATCTTGATAACCAAAGATAACAAATCTGGTTCAGGGCACTGGCATGTGGATGAAGGGTGGACAATGGGTAGCATGTAGTAGATTCATAGTATGTTTGGTCAAGAAATGTTGGGGGTGAGCATGCAATTGAAACATTGCTTCATTGGTATCACTGAATATATACTATCAGCCACAAACAATTGCTTCAGTTTCTTCTGTGTGTGGATGGGTTTAGAGCGGGCCTGCGCAACATATGGCCTGAGGGCCACATACAGCCCACCAAAGGATTTCAGGTGGCTGTGAGGCTGTGGAACAACTTCAAGGCTCCTCCACTACTTGGCCTCCTCCTGAGGAGAGGGCCATGTAGAAGAGGAAGGGTAAACACTTGCTGTGCAAGGCTCCTCCACTGCTCAGCTTTCTCCTGAGGAGGAGGAAAAGAAGGATGAGGTGCAAACACTTGCCCCCCAAGTGCCCTGAGAAGGATGGGTGGCAGAGAAGGAAAAGGAGTAAATGCTTGCCCCTCAAGGCTCTTCTGTTGCTTGGACTCCTCCTGAGGAGAAGTCCAGGCAGAGGAGGAGAAGGACAGTCAAGGCTCCTCTGCCACTCAAATTTCTCCTGAGGAGAGGGCAGGGCAGGGCAGAGGAGGAGAGGATGTACCACAGTTATACACTAGAGCCAGATCCCTGTTGATATTTTACGAGTGTCCCTTCCCTTAAGGAAACAACTGAACATTACTGACCAGGATTGTGGCATTCAGACCAAGGTTGTGGAATTGAGTTGTGAATGTGGTGCCACTGTGCATGCAGATGTGCATTCATACACAATTGCACATATGAATGTGCCTATGCAGACAGATGTGCATACATATCCACATATGGTTGTGCATTCAGTTGTACATTTTAGTGCATTTAATTGAGCATGCTGATATTCAACATAAGGGATGCATAAGGGAGGTTTAGTGATTTGAGTATTGGCCTAGGATTCTGGAAGAGCAAGGACTGAATCCATGGAAATCCCCTGGGTGATCTTAGGCAAGTCACATTCAGCCTCGGAGGAAAGCAATAGCAAAACCCCTCTGAATAAATCTTGCCAAGAAAACCTCAGTTACAGGTTTGCCTTAGGGTCACCATAAGTTGGAAATGACTTGAGGCCAATGTGATTCTAGGCTGTATTAATAGAAGTATAGTGTCTAGACCAAGGGAAGTAATAGTGCCATTCTATTCTGCTTTGGTCAGGTGTCACCTGGAATACTGTGTCCAGTTCTGGGCACCACAATTCAAAAAAGATGTTGAGAAGCTGAAGCGTATCCAGAGGAGGGTAAAAAAAAAATGGTGAAGGGTCTGGAAACCATGAGTCCAGAGAGGAACACTCCTTTGTTCTTAGTCTCAGAGTCTGAAATTTGATTTTACTCACCCGGACTTTTACCACATATCTCTGGTGGGTTAATAATACCAGAGCTGTCACCATGGAGTGTGAAAACCGATAGCCTGCCAAAGCATAGTGATATTATTTATGAGATGCTGTCCCTGTAGGAGAAACTTTCATTCTATTGAAAGCATACCAGCTTTTCTGGGGCTGTGCTTTCCAGATGTCTAACTTGGTAATGCTGGTGGAGAATGCCATGTTGCTGGCTCAATGGGCTATGAATTCTCAGAATGACCTAGGCCTGTGATTCTAACATCATCATCTTTCTTCTCCTGTATGATTTTTAAAACATATTTTACTTGATGAAGAAGTCAATGGAAAGCTTGCATGACATCTTTTCTGCATTTTGGATGGCCAGCTGATCTTTTGGTGATTTTGGACAATGTTTACATGGTTATTTATACCTCTTATATCTTGCAAGAATGAAGGATGCAAATGCAATACAGGATAAGGCTTCTTTTTAAAAATGAACACAGGGGTGGTTTTATTTCTTGGACAAAATGAAGCAAGCAAAAGAAAAGGACAAATATGCAGAAGGGGATTTCTTCTTACTACAACAGAGAAAAAGAAAGGCTTTGTATGTATATATGAATGAGAATAGATTGTTACCTAGCTCAGCATTCATCATTGCATTTCAATTATTCCATGATCTCATTCAGTGTAATTGAAATGTCTATTCATTGGGCTCCAGACATTTGGGAAATGTTCCAACTTATTTTGTTTGGAGCATAAATCCACTGAAATGCATATGTTAAAATAATTCATGTAGTAGGAGAAAAGACAGCTTGGCAAATATTTTTTTCAGAGTAAGGCATCATCATATTAGATTGATCATTGCTGAACAGGCACAATGAAAAGCTTCTTCTCATCCTGTGTCAAGAACCTTTCTTCAGATTACATTCCACCAAGGTGCTAAATATTTTATCTATGCTGAACTACAACAAACTTCAGAGTATAGGGTGCACATATCTAGCTGATCTTCTGTACTAAGGAACCCCCTAGAAACAGGAAGCAGACACATCAGGCAGACCAACATTAGTGGCCTCACTGAGAAACTACAGCTAGAAGCAACAAACATTCCCAATCTCTGGAATCTCATGGACCTGTTGCATTTTCTTCTCATTCTCTGGCTGTTTGCCTCTATACAGACTATTAATATAATGGCCATTTATATATTACTCAAAAAAAGAGTGAGGAATTTCCGTGAAGTTTGCTAGTGCCAATACATATGCAGAGAATAAAGTTAATAATTGCTTGTTGTTATGCACCTTTCTTGGTAAAATTCATTCAGAGGAGGTTTGCCATTGCCTGACTTTTAGGCTGAGAGAGCGTGATTTGCCTAAGGTCACCAATTGAGTTTCTGTGGCTGAATGGCAATTTGAACCTTGGTCTCCTGAAGTCCTAGTTCAAGACTCAAATTACTGTACCTCTTACTACACAGACCAGCCTTCCATCACCTCAATCAACTTTTGCTATTGTGGGGTGCATTTTGAGTTTCCCAGGGTGTCAACTCTTTTAAAAGGAAACAAAAATAAGTAATTATGAAAGTTAATCTTGTTAGAATTCAGCTTTCATTTGCAGAAATAGCAATAGTGTGGGTCAGGCTATTTATTCTAAATCTGACTTCCTAAAAAAAAAGGACTAACTCAAAGAACAACAAACATGTAGTTTGTGGTTTAAAAACAAATAATAATGATTTAAATAAATAAATACATAATGAACTAAATCCTATCCTAACTGGTAATGGTTTGGATGTAGCAGGAAGAGACTGTTAATCTCACACAGAGGAGGCTGTTCCTCTGTCTGAGAATGAGAGGAGACAGTTACTGTATTGAGTGGAGACTGTTTAGAATCTTGAGAAATAGTCTGTTAAACAGGAGTAAGGACCTTTACAGACTGCCAGAAATAATGCAGATTGAGGTCACTTTAACTGTCCTGGCTCAGTGCTAGGGAACCATGGGAATTGTATTTTTTTCTGGGACATTGAGTCTTCTCTGTCAGAGAGCTCTGGTGCCACAATAAACTACAGTTCCCATGATTCCTTAGCATTGAACCAGGACAGTTAAAGTGGCCTCAAGCTGCATTATTTCTGGCAGCCTGTAAAGGCCCTAAGGGGCTATGCAGATGAGCAGGAAAAGGTGACCTGAAGTTGCCTTTTCCCTCAGCTTCAGCAACCGCACTGCCCGCCCTGAAGTTGCCCTAAATGGTGACGGAGCAAGTACACTGGGGAGAGTCAATGTAGCTTTTCTGAGGCTGTATTGAAGCCCCAGCAAGCATACTGCCAGCCCCTGCAAAGGGAGACGGAGCAACCGCACAGGCCGGCAGTGGAAGCTTAATTTTTTTATTTTTTTATTTTTTTGCAGTCTCTGCAATGCATGTGCACACGTGCAGATACAACATGGCCCACACACACACAAAAGGGCATGGAGGGTTCACCTGGAGCCAGATTTCCTGGCAATAGAAAAATACAGTGCAAAAACTACCAACTGTAATCTCTGACAATGTTGCAAAATTCTCAACAGTCAGCTTTCCTAATGGCCCATTCGATTGTAACAAGTGTGTTAGCGAATGTGCCCCATTTTTCTTATATATTTTAGCTATGTGGAGTTCTCTCAGCCTGACCCTTGGGAGATGGCAGCCATAATCCCCTAAACGTTAAGGTCAGGTAAGCAAGCTGAAGTTGCTCAAGACCACTAAAGATTTCCTGGACAGGTAGGTTTTGGGAGTTGCCCTCGGGAATATCTCATTATATTGGAAAAGATATATAATGGAGTTTGTTTGTAGTCTCACACTTAATGGGACAGTGATCAGATTTGATTACACCCCTTTCTCTAGCTTCCTTTCCTTGATAGTTTTGAAACCAAATGCATTGTTTAGACTATGCCAAGACTTAAGTAAACAATAGTAAACCCATCAAGCCTTTGTCTACTTATTGTTTGGCTCATGGCCAGGAGGCAGAAATTCCCTATAAGAACCCCTGGATTTTAGCAGACCTTGTGCTACCTTGGAAGTGCATGCTGAATCTCTGTCAGTCTGCACTCTGAGATAGTTCCCGCAACCCCCTCTCATGCCGGCTGTGCCCCTTCCACCGAACTCATCCTCATTAGCTGCCAGCGGTCCAGAGGAGTCTCTCGGATGTGAGTATATCCCCCTCTATCCTGGTCTCCCTCTCTGCCTACCCTGCCCTCACTCTTTCCTGCTTATTCTACTAGTGTGTGTATGTGTGTGTGTGTGTGTGTCGCATTTGAATGTTTGCTTATTTTGTTAATAAATATTTTCAGACTTTGATTGGAGTTTGGTCCGTTTTAGTGTTATTCCTTGCCAGAACTTTTACATCTCTTGTATACAATTGGATAAGATCTCCGAAGCGAAGTTGGGTGCTTCACTCACGCATTTGAGCTAATTATAAATTCCCCAAATATTAGGCTTGTGTTTCCCAGCAAGTGGTAGCCCAGAGGGCTACCATTGAGGCCTACATACAAACTACTCTTCTGAGGGTCCCCATTGGCTTGCAGCCGGGTAAGGCCATCTGCCCCCACAACAATTGCCCATAAATGCCCCTGCAGACCTCCTCAGGTCCCCAGGGTGACGATGCCGGCCAGGAGGAGAGAGCCCATTCGGATTGCCTATCAGACCAATGAAGAGGTGGGCATTCTCCTTCATGCCCTCACCTCCCGAAGCAGCCACGAGAGGGGTCATGGCCAGCATGAACAGGCCAAACCAGGGGTACTTTGCCCAGGCCTCCCAGGCCCTCCACCAGCAGGGCTTCAGGAGGACTCCTCAACAGTGCCAGACTAAGTTTAAGTCACTGAAAGGGGTCTTCTTTGAACCCCTGGAGGACTACAAGGAGTACCCCCCATTGAGGAAGAGGCTGCCCTTTTATGACCGGCTCAGAGACCTCTGGGTGAGGGCCGGCTGCCTGAGATGGCAGGATCGTTGTCCTCCCGGTAAGTGTCAAGCCCCTGCCATGGTTCTTCATGTCCATCCCTACTTTCCCCTCACCCTTCCCTAACCCTCCCCTCCTTCTTGTCCCCATCTCATGGGTGTTAATGGTGTTTTTCTTCTCCCCAAATGCAGGTGTGCAGTGGAGGTGGTGACAGGGATGGAGGAGGGACCCTGCTGGTTCCCCCCCTCCTCCTGCTCAGATAGGGAAGCCGGGCCAGGCAGGGAGGCCCAGGCAGAGGGCGACTGTGCCGTCCCTCTGCAGCTACAGCAGCCTCCCATTCCAGAAGGTAGGTTCCTGAGTGGAGGGGTAATGGCTGCATGACTACGGCCTCCATGGCATTCCTGTCCCTCCCCTCCCCCACCACTTTCCATGGTGTCTTTCTAAATGGTATCTTTTTTCCTTTCACAGGCGAACCTGCTGAGGAGGAGCAGCCTGGGCTAAGCCGCTGCCTGCCTGGTGCGGAGACACAGGGGGCCCTTGGTGTTGCCCGACTGGCAGTGCTGCAAGGCAGCTGGGACCAAGACCGTGGGTGAGGTAGAGTGGCAGGGAAACAGAGGGAGGGAGTGGGAGGGGGCACCCAGGAACCCTGACTGTGGCATTGGGTTATGGGGTGCCGCATAACCTTCTAACCACACTTTTCTTTTTTCTTTTCCCTTGCAGAACAATGAATGGAGGACAGGATGGCTGCCATGGAGGACCAGCTGAAACATTTAGCAGACTCCGTGGCAGCCATCATGGACCACCTAGGTCTTCCCTGACCCCCAGCCCCACCCGCCCCGCCCCATCCCTGAAGCACCTTCCCCTCCCCTTTACATTATACATACTTCCCTTCTCCCCCTCCCCTTCTTCCCCCATTGTACCTAATCTCCCTTTGTAAATACTCCCCTCCACTTCCCCCATTTGTAAATCATTGTAAACAGTTGTTTTATTGTTGTTTTTCTGAAAAAAAGCTTTTTTAAAAAAAAAATATGCCACAATCTGGGCACGTATGCAAGTTTAGCAATAGCTGTATTTTATGAATAAACTTTCCATTTTTAAAAAGCTTGTGATGTTTTATGCGCAGGTGTGTAGGTTCATCACAGGATCTCCACAGGAAACCAGTGAGCAGTATCAGTGAGGTGGGCATAGTGTGCGGTGGCAGTGGCAATCAGTGTGGTGGGCATAGTGGGGGGTAGTTGCCGATCGCTGCCTTGGTACTTAGTGGTGACCGTCACAACATCTCCATCCCCTCTACTTGATCTCTGCCTTTGAGGGCAGTGAGAGGGCTCTGGCACTGCCACATCACTGCTGAAAAGGCTGGTAGACTTGTCTACATGGTGTTGCTCAATGATCTCCACCTCCATAGCAGCTTCATCCTCCATGGGACAGGGGAGCAGTCACGGTGGCTACTGATCCTGGAAGATACAGTGCTCCAATCTGAAGTACGAGATGGTGGCCTGCTGGTGGAAGATGTAGAGGCACAGGACGGTGGTCTCATGTCAGAGATGTCCATAGCCTTCTGACTGCAGGATGTCTCATCTGAGTCGGGGTGTTCCTCCTGGTCATCTAAAAATGACAAGAGATGGGGTCATCTCTGCCCTCTGGCCACCCTAGTGCTGTCCCCTGCACCCCTTCCCAGGGCCCCTGACACATCTTACCTTGAGACGTCAAAAGCTCTTGGGTTCATTCTCCCTGAGAGATGTCCTCCACAGTTTCCACTTTAGCTGGCTGGCCCGCTGGGATCCTCACGACTTCACTGCTGGTGCATATTCTGCTGGGCCGTATGCTGCCGTCCCTGGCAAGGAAGGCATGGAGTTCCTTGTAGAAGGTCATAGAGGAGGGACCCCGTCCGCTTTTGGCCTTGTGATCCCTAAACTTCTTGTAATTGGACCTGAGGTTTTTGGTCTTCTGATGACACTCCTCCCAAGTGCATTGGTGGCCCTTCACCCTCATGACTTGTGCCAACTCCTTAAATGTATCGGCATTCAAGAAGGAATTTATCAATTTCTCTAGAATGTGTGGCTGCGCCCACAGAGCTATGAGGTCAGCCGTCTCCGCATGCGACCACTATGTCCCTCATTTTGGGTCTCCACTTGTGGATGGCTCTGCCATTGCTCCCATTGTGGACAAGAGGAGCCCTGAAGTGGACAGCTGTGGAGGTCTGCAGCGCTCAAAGGTGGCAAAATGGTGCTGGAATGTGTGTGGGGGTTCAGCTTAAAAGTGAAACTTTCCCTGTATCTCTTTTACACACTGTAACATCCGGTAGCAACAGTTTCACCTTCCTGCTCTGGCACATGCACACTGTGAAAATTAGGGTTAGGACTAGGGTTCTGATGCAGACACACCTGCGGCAGTTCACCCACACCTGAACCCCAAAAATGCTTTAATTTGAAGCTTTTTTCAAAGGGCGCATGCTCCCCAGGGGCAGCTCAAAATGAGGCGCACCTGTTCACATGCATTTACACCGGCGTTTTAACTCTCATCTGCCCTTTTTTCTGCCATACCTCCATCGCTGCATCCCGACGTACCTATGTAGTTGTGCATGTTTTGGAAGAAGCAGAAAAATAAGGCTCCTTTTTGAAGCAGGAAGGGGCAAGTACGGGGCGCTTTTTCAGCATGCGTCATCTAAAAACCATGCCTTCAGGTCAACCTCAAAACAACCCTTTTAGCCCGTCTGCATCCCCCTTAAGTCACATGTTTAGATAGAATTAGATAGATAGAGGGAGTCCCTGTCTATCAAAGGAGGGAAAGGAGAATGCAATACATACATTTTTCAACAGATATCAGCTCAGTATTAAAAGGGATGTTTGCTCACATAGCCATGAAAGGGTGCCTCAATGGTAAGAGGTAATTTGCCCAATGGGAATCTGGTAGACTCAGCTTGGAAACGCTAGTACACACAGACAGAATAGACCCTTTGAGGTTGAAATCTGAATAATCCCTTTGCATAGGAGTGGAATGGTGGGATAGCACCAAGTATCTGCCAGGAGAGGTGGAAATCAAAGGGTATTGCCATCTGGAGACACCTCTTAGGATGCTGGCATTTATTTTCTGGTCATTTCCACATCTCTGGTCATTCTTCCTCCTAGAAAAATTCACTCAAAATTCCCGAGAAACTGCTCAAAGACCCAGTTTACCTTATATAAGTGGCTGGGCCATTCTAATTCAGTCTTAGTTGAAACCAGGTAGGCATCCTATCTGATTTCAGCTAGACTCCTCAGTATCACTAGCCAACCCACTTCTAGGTAGTGATCTGGGCATGATCCTCTCTACAGCCTTCCCCTGATTGGAGAACCATCTCTGGAACCAGGTATTAGCCTGCCCTCTGAATTCCTATCAAGCTACCATCTTTTACATCATTAGCTCTCGTATGCATGTGTGTGTGAATGTATCTGAGTGAAAGTTGGTTTCCCCTTGTTATAAATAATATTAATTTGGAGCCTGTCCAACTAGAGTTATCCTAGCCTCCTGCTGCTAATTTCTCCATTGAATTCAATAAGTGGGTGCCCTCTCGGAACCCCTTACAATTGTGGTAACATACTATACTGGGTCTCTGCTAATAAATAATTACTATAGTTTAAACATTGCAAAGGACATTGGCCCAGATCCAATTGTTAACCTCAATTAGTGTTGCCCTACTGAATCAATGGGAAGGTTGGGGACAGGTTACAGATGTGCTTGTTTGCCCTGTCTGCTATATAGGTGCAAATTGGTGATGGGCAACTTCAGGTTCTTTGCTGCTCTCCTTTACGGCTTTTTATATTTCAGCTTTACTTAAAGGCCATGTTCCTAAAAATAGTTGTGGAAATCATTTCACCCTCCAGATGCCCTTGGGCTACAAGTCCCATCAGCCCTAGTTAGTACAGCCAAATATGAAGACTGCCGGAAGTTGCAGTCAAAAAACTTCTGGAGGGCTGCACTAGTCCCAGCTCTAATAGAGAGCAGTGTACTTCATAAATCAGAACCCAAGGCTGTCCTAATGAATCACTAGTCCAAATCCAATCCTTAGAGCCAACTAAAAGTAGCCTGTTTTGAATTCACATACGTGCTGACTTAACAGCATTCCAAGGTATTTAGTGAGTCTACTCTAGTTGGAGCCAACAATTTGATAGGAACTGATGACTTTTGTAATTTGTTCCAAGATATAAAATTTATTTTACTGTGTTCTTAGTGGTTTATTTTAAGTATTTACAATAACCATAGCAACATTGGCAACAATGAGCAAACAGGGTTTTTTTTCTTTAAACAAAAGAAATTTGTATTTTTTCATGCTTATTAACAAAGACACTCATTTCAGAACAATTCATACCAAAGCAGTGGGTAAGCCAGAGAGGTTTTATCTGAGGAATAATCACACTAGATTGTTACCTTCCCTGAGTTCATGAGAAAGGGTGGGATAAACATTACTTAAAAAAGGAATTAGTTGTATTACAATAAATCAAGCATTTTCCATGCTCTCTGTGTGTGGATGTTCTCTGGTATGACCCTAAAATGGAAATTCAGTTGCCGCCATGCACCCAGAGGCAAGTTGGTCACGTAGGCACACTGGTCACTTAGACCTCAGTACTCATTTATAGATCAATCAACCAGTCTCAGGAGTTGCAAACAGAGAGATTCACACCCTCGGAGACTAGGAAGCTAGAGGATTTATGGCCTGGAAGACATTTGGCCACAAGATAGATAAGACCCATTACCTCCTCTGGAATTTATCTGCTTCAAGGAAACCTTTATGTTAATTTGGCTCTTTTGATATACAGCAATCAACCTTTGCCCCGGGATATTTTCAGCCTATAAAAAGACTACCAAAATTCTGGTTAAGTGTGACTGGTTAAAATTCATGGTGACACTATGTCACTCTGAATTTTGGTCCAGCTCCGACTCGTTCCATGGTCTTGTCCCTTCATCCAGTTGAATCCAACTATACATCAGTCCAGCTGGAGCACCTCAGAAAAGCCTCATGTCTATTCCATGCTAACTTGCTTTATTCCTGAGTTTTTGTGAGAATGTGTGAGTGAACGTTTGTCTTTGTATGCCTGATCCCATAATAAACTTACAAATCAATTTAAAGAAACCTTGTTTCTGTAGATCTAAACCCTTAGCTCCCTCTGTATAAATTGGGTTTGCCTTCTGCTAATTATTTGAGCTAATTACAATTCCCCAAGTTCAAGTCCATTTTACATTTCGCAGAGAATGTGGGCAACCCCCAAGGTCTGAATATTCAAAATTGCATAGTTGGGGTATTCTGATCTTGGACCTAGAGGTTAAAACGGGATATAGATTATGCAGATATAAGGGCAATTCCATGTGTGTGATGGTTCTTTGTGCTTGGCCACAAGGGCTTTGGGTCTATTGTGGGTTGGCTGAACCTGTTTCACCACTTTGGGTGGATGTTCTGCAGGCTGGCTCTGGTTTGCCACCCAGTTGTGGGCTTTCAATCAGCTGTGGGTGTGGCACCAGCGTAGATTCCTGACACCATATTTTTATTTTCTCTATCATGGATTGAGAAACAGCTGGTAGGATCCATTAGGTTCCCCCCCCCCCCTTCACCAGATAAGTTCAGGTTCAGAATCCACATTGCAGGAAAGATAGAAAAGGAGAGTGACATCCATAGTTTTATTCGAGTCACATCTGTTAGGGAGATTTCTCTTCACAGGGCCTGGCACAAAGTTCTTGAGAAATGAGAGTTGCAAACCCTTGATTGGAGGGTGGGAAGCCACAAGAAACCTCTGTGTTCCTTCCTATCGAGGTGGAAAAAAATAGAATATGGCAAACAAAATTTTTGAACACTCAGCTAGACCAGGAAAATGGCTAGCTTAGAGAATGAGAAATGAACAAGAGGAAAAAAATGATAATAAGTATAAAAGAAAATGGAGAAATAATTACAAACCAAAATAAAATCAAACTTTCCATAACTTTTATTCAAAACTATTCAGCACAGACTCCCTCACAAAAGAAAAAAAGAGAGACTATGATGACTTATCTAGAAAAGGAAGAGATTCCAAAATTAACAGAATCCCAATGAAAAGCACTAGATGCACCAATCTTGTTAATAGAAATTGTTGAAGCTATTAAAAAAAACCCCACAAGATTTTGGGCAAGATTAGGAAAGGCCCCTGGCCTGGATGACCTTACGGCCAGATATTATAAATCACTGGAAGACCAACTATTGATACCATTACCTAGGGTAATATCTGGATTAAGTCTGAAATCCAAACCTCAATCATGAGGAGAAGCTCTCATAATGGTCATACCAAAAGAGGATAAAAATACTTTAGAGATTAAAAATTACAGACCAATTTCTTTATTGAATCCTGAGAATCTTGACTATAAAATCATGACAATATTAGTGGAAAGACTCAAAAATCCTAAAAGATTGGATATTCAGGAGAACCAAGCTGGATTTCTACCAGGAAGACAAACCAATTTAATAATTGTATTAAATTTACTAGAGTATTATGAAAAACACAACCAAAAAAATAAAAATAAAATAAAAATGGCTATGATCTTCTGGATGCCAAGAAAGCCTTTGATAAAGTCAATTGGGATTTTATGATTGCAGTAGTTGAGAAAATGGGAATAAGACAAAATTTTACAAATTGGATTAAAACAAAGATCAAATGGCAAAATTTATTATAAATGGAGAGAAAACATTTAATCTAAGTAAGGGTACTAGACAGGATTGCCCCCTTTCTCTCCTACTCTTTTTGGTGGTAACCAAAATTTTATTAAGAAAGATAAGAAAAGATGATTCAATAAAAAGCACTTCAATTAAAGGCTTCACTTATAAAACCAGAGCCTTTGCAGATTATATCATTATTTTCTTAGAAGACCCAAAAGTCTAGACCAGGGGTAGACAACCTAAGGCCCGGGGGCTGGTTGGCCCCCCCAAGGCCTTTGGACCAGCCCCAAGCCAGTCCTGCCACCGCCGCCACCACCCGCCATGATGATATTGATTATTGTTGTTATTACTTGTTCTTGGGGTTTTCTTTTTTTCTTTTTTCTTTTTTTGAAAAAAAAATATTATTAAAAAACTCAACAATTACATACATAACATACATGCATACCTACATACATAAAACAAATGAACAGATATATAGTTACAAACATAAAAGCATACAAACATACAATTATTACATATATTAAAACACTTCCTTCGTTAGACATTCCTTGCGCTTTGCCCTTTTTCTGACTTCTATTACAGTGTATTTCTTTTCATCACACACCATACATGATTTAACTTAAAGAAACTATATCTTATCTCAACCTAATTATTAAACAAAGTCATTCAGTTTATATTTATCATTTTACAGCAGTTCTATTGTACTTTTCTATATTTTTTATAACAGACCTATTGTAGTAACTAATTCCCTGTTTTTTCCCCAATAGTCCACCACTGGTTTCCAGGTTTTCTTGAAAGTCTCTTCGTTTTCTCCTCTTATTAAATTTGTCAGTTTGTCCATTTCTATTATGTCCATGACTTTCAACATCCATTTCTGTACAGATGGTATTTCCCTTTGTTTCTACATAGAAGCATATGTTATTCTGGCTGCAGTAATAAGATTAAAGAGTAATTTACCATTTTTTTCCCCAAATCATAATCTTTTACCATATTCAATAGAAACATCTGTGGATTATTTTCCAAGGTGGTTCCCAATATTTCGGATATTATCTTTCTTATATTTCCCCAATATTCTTTAGCTTTTTGGTACTTCCACCATAGGTGGTAAAAGGAACCATCACTTTTCTTGCATTTCCAACATCTGATACTGGGAGACTTTTTCATCTTAGCAAGTTTTACAGGAGTTAAATACCAACGGTATTGTAATTTATAGAAATTTTCTTTAATATTACTACTTAATGTATATTTTAGTCTCCTTCGCCAAGTTTTCCCCCACTGTGTTAATTCTATATTAAATCCGAAATCTTGGGCCCACTTAACCATTTGTGGTTTGATCACATCTTCCTCCATTTCCATTGTCAATAATAATTTGTATAGTTGCGATATTTTCTTATTGCTATTCGAAAAAATAATTTCCTCGAATTGTTTGTCCCTAGTTCCTATCATTCTGGTTTTTGAGTCAATTATATATCTTTCTCTTATTTGTCTATATGTAAACCAATTATAAGAAAATCCGTCCTTATTTAATTCCTCTTGAGATTTTATTTCCTTTTCCTGTGTTTTTTTTTTTAATAAATCCCTATAAGTTAACCAGTATTCTTTGTTAAATTTATCCTCCTTATTTACCATTTCACCAATTGCAGTCCACAGAGGAATTTTATCTGGCCAATATTTCTTTACTTTAATCCAAATTCTTAAAAGGGTTCATCTTAGGTAATGATCATTAAAATTTTGATGAACCTTTACTTTGTCATAAATTAAGTATCCATGCCAAGCATAGATGTTACCGAAGCCTTCTAATTTTAAATTCCTTTCATTTTTTAGGCAAATCCAATCTACCAGCCAGAATAAAGCACATGCATAATAGTATAATTTAAAATTTGGTAAACCTAATCCTCCACGTTCTACCACGTCTTGTAGATATTTCATTTTTACTCTGGGTTTTCTGCCCTCCCAAATAAATTTAGAAATGTCTTTTTCCCATTTAATAAAGGGTGTATCATTTATCAAAACTGGGATATTCTGGAAAAGGAACATCATTTTAGGTAGAATATTCATCTTAACAGTTGCAATTTTACCCATCCAAGATAATTTTAATTTTTTCCATCTACACATTTCATGTTTGATTTCTGACCATATTTTCTCATAATTGTTTTTTAATAATTCGGAGTTTTTTGCGGTAAAGTTTATACCTAAATATTTAATCATTTTGACTTCCAAATATTGAGTTTTGTCCTTTAACTGTTGTTTTTCTTTTTCAGGAATATTCAAAAACATCATCATCGTTTTCTCTTTGTTGATTCTAAGTCCAGACGCCAGACTAAAATTTTCCATCTTTTTAATAGTTCAATTATGCTTTCACATGGGTCTGTTATTGACACCATTAGATCATCTGCGAAAGCTTTAGTTTTAAATTCTACTCCTCTTACTTTAGTACCTTTAATTTTATTATTTTTGCGGATATCTTTTAGTAAAATTTAAAAACACATGATAAACAACAATGGGGAGAGGGGGCAGCCTTGTCTTACCCCCTTCTGAATGTTTAAATTTTTTTGTCATTTCTCCATTTATTATTAATTTAGCCTTTTGATTGTTATAAATCAATTCTATCCATTTCATGAAGTTAGAGCCCACATTTAATGTTTCAATTAATTTATTCATAAATTCCCAATTAAGATTATCAAACGCTTTTTCCAAATCGAAAAATATCAATGCTGCTTGTTTATCTATATTTTTGCTATAAAATTCAATTCAATTAATTACATGTCTAGTGTTATTTTGAATTCTTCTGTTTGGGAGAAACCCTGATTGATATTCAGAAATCCACTCTATTAACCATTTTTAAAAATCTTTTGGCAATAATACTAGCGAATATTTTGTAATCTACATTTAATAATGAAATTGGTCGATAGTTTTTATTAAGGTAATTTCTATGTTTTTCTATCATTGTAATTATATCCTGTTGTTGTAAAAATTTATTAATTACTTCCGAATTTCTATTATTTGCCTTATATACATTTGAAAAATATTTGAACATTATCCTTTTAATTTGTTCTTGAGTAGAGAAACTGTTTTGTCCCTCTTTTAATAAAGAGATAATTCTTTTTTAATTGGTAAGCTAAAAACTTTCCGGGTTTATTAGCACATTCAAAGTTCCTTTGACATATATATTTTAATTTTTTCTGCAATTCTTCTGTTAACAGTATAGACATTTGTTTCTGCAATTTCTGTAATTCTATTTGTAATTTTTTATTATTTGTTTTTTCTTTCAATTCAGTTTCTTTAATTTTAATTTCATTTTTCAAATTTTCCATTTGGTTTTCTCTTTGTCTTTTTAATTCGATACTTTTCTTAATGAAGAAGCCTCTCCTATATGCCTTCCCCACATCCCACACTATATCCACAGGTGTTTCTTTATTCAAATTTTCCTGAAAAAACCATTCTAGGTTTTTCTCAGTTTCTTTAATCATCTGTTCATTTTTCAACAATTTAACATCAAATTTCCAATTAAATTCTCTAGTTCCATTTTTTATTACCATCATCACCGGATTGTGATCTGACCAGATAGCTGGTAGATTATCTATTTTATGAATTCTTCTAGTCAAGTTTGAAGACAAGAGAATCATGTCTATTCTGGACCATGAATTGTGGGGATATGAGAAAAAAGTATAATCTCTGCTATTTCCATGGATTACTCTCCAGGCATCCTTTAACATCAATCTTTCCTGTAGTTCGAAAAAACTTTGTGGTAATTTACCTTGTAATGGTTTAACCTTTTTATGAGAAGTTCTATCAACTAGAGGATCAATTACACCATTCCAGTCCCCTAAGATTATAACTCTCTCATTATCATCGATATTTTCTAAATGATTTAGTAAAGTTCCATAGAATTCTTTTTTATTAAAGGTCCATAAAGACCCACTATTATAATTTTCTCCCCTTTATTTCTAATTTCAATGACAATGAATTGTCCCTTGGGGTCTGAAAATTGTTTTCTCGCTTCAAACTTTTCTGAAATATATAGTACTACTCCATTTTTTTAAATTTTTTGCTACTGCTATATATTCCTAACCTAATTTCTTACAAATTAAATATTTAGAATCCTTAGCTCTTATATATGTTTCCTGTAAACATAGGACGTCAGGCCTTTGTTTTTGGACATAATGAAAAAAATCTTTTGGGGGGCGTGTTCATTCCTTTTATATTCCAAGATATCAATTTGATTTTTTCCATTTTATCTTTTTAATTTTTTTCCTCTTCTTTTTGGGATATTACACTTTGGAGGTATTATTGGTTAGAAATAATAAGGGACTCACCTTCTCAGTCGTTGTCTGATCTCAAATCTCTAAAAAGTTCTTCCTCTTGGCTATCCTGTTCTCCTGGTGTGTCTATATCTAGATCCTTATCTATCAATATTCTCTCCTTACTGTATCTCCAATTAATTGCTCCCAATTCTTCCTGACTTTCCTCTTCTTGGGTTATGATTTTCCCTCCCTTTCTCACTGAGATTCTTCTCTTATCTATATTAGGGGATTCTGATCTTTTTTCTTTATTTGGTTCTTCTTTACCTTTGTTTTCCCTTTCTTTATTTTCTCTTTGTTTTTCTAGTCTGTCCCAAAATCTTTTGGCTTCATTTATTGACCTTAATATAATTCTCCTTTTTTGCCACCAAAAAATTAACCCATCAGGGGATCCCCATTGATATGGAATTCCTTGTTGCCTGACGAACATTGTTAGGAAAGCATATTCTTTACGTTTTTTCAGTATTCTCACGGGCACATCTTTCAGAATTTGAACCACTCTGTTGTTAATTTCCAGGGGTGTTTCATTATGTGTCTTGAGTAGAAGGTCTCTAGTTTGTCTACGGATGAAATAGATCACAACATCTCGTGGCAATTTTTTTTGTTTAGCTACATATGAATTAAGGCAAAAAGCTCTGTCTAATTCATAGTGGAAAGTTTTTGAGTCTATTTTCAAAAATTTAGCTAGACTTGAATTTAAAATTTCCATCAAATTTTCATCTTTATTCTCAACGAGACCTCGGATTTTAACACATTTTTCCCTAAGTTTTTGTTCAATCAATGCTTTTTCATCCAGGTCTCGATCTCTTATTTGTCTTATTTCATCCAATTCTTTGGTTAATCTGTCATTTTTATTTTCTAATTTGTCAATTCTACAGTTTACATTAGATAGTTCACCCAAGATTTTTTTCTATTGTTTGATTTTATCCGTAGGAGTTCACATCTTATTTCCTCTCAGATTTCAGTTTTAAAATCCTGCATTTCCCGCCTTATTTCCAAACATAGTTTCCTGATTTCGTCTAATATATAGGAATCAGTACTTTTAGGCTGCTCAAGTGAGGGTCATCTGGGTAACTGAGAGTTGTTCTGAACCTTTGTTTCGTTTCTTGATATCATTGTCAATCTTAATTCTTGTGTTCTTTTTACAAACTTGCACACTCTTAAATCCCCTTCACTTCCCAACAGTAATTTGTATTATAATAGATGCACTTTTCAATAATCCACCTTGAAATTATCTGAAATAGAAAGATTTAATAAATTATTATTATTATTACTTCCCGCTTTCCTACCTCAAAGTGTTTTTTGACAAGGTCAGCCTCAGGTAAAAATCTTATATATTCTTCTTATGTAAATTTTAAGCTATATAAATAATTTCTATTTGTTGTTGTAAATAAATATATTGCCCTTATTTTATTTTCAAATTATTTATTAATAATTTAATCAATTAATTTTATATTTACTCTTCCCAATTTAATCTTTAATTCAAATCAATTTATCATAAGGTTCTTACCTTTTGCTGTTTTATTTCCCAAATAACTCTATAAGTCTATGGGTTCTGCCAGCTCTCTAAAGCTTTCTTTATTCCTTCTATTTATTTATCCCCGCCTGTTTGACGTTTCCTTTATTTCACCCTCCTATCTCTCTAAGCATGAAACCTTTTTTTTCTCTCAAGTCTCTGTAGGTGCACTAATTATTTCGCCACTTTAAGTTTCTCGTGCTTTAAATCTCATTCTTTCCTTCTTTCTTATTTCTTGTTCTTATTCTGTCTCACTCCATCTCACTCTGTGTCTCCGTCTCACTCTATGTCTCTCTTCCAAATTATCGCTCGAATCTGTGGTGTCGATGGCATCTTTTGTTTGGTGTCAGTCTTTCTCCTCCACTCTATGGCGGCTGCGGCGTCACGGCAAGGAGACTCTTTTTAATCCCGACTCTATTACTACTCTTTCCGGCCTCTTTGTCCTTTGCCTCTCAGATTTCCTTTCTACTACGTCAACTCTTTCCAACACTCCTCTGCTCCACCTCCTATATTCTTTATTTGCTTCAAGGACACCTCCCCTCCCCACCTTATCTTGCCTCGCATCATGCTTCCAGGTAGGAAATATTAACCCTTTCTTGGTGGCTTCTTCTTAACTATAAAATTCCTGACCAATTTTATTTTTTATATCCACTTAATTACACTGCATGCAGTCACTGAGTCAGAATGAAGAGAAATATAGTTATTTAGAGGAGATCTCCCTTCGGTAATTCATAAGTATTCATGAATATTTAAGTATTCAAGACTTCCAAACTTTAATCTCCAAATAGTAATTATCTCCCAAATCCTCCAAAGTTATAGGGAACAGTTTCTGGTTGTTGAGGTTATACTTCTGTTTTTCCAAGATGCTTCTTAATGTACATCAGAAGCTGTTTATCTCATTAATTGTTTATCTTTTTTTTTTCTTGCAAATAGTCTATGTATGGTATTTTTGAGAAGTATATGTGACCAAGGTTAGTCTGCTTCCTTCTTATTTCAAAAAAATCTTTACTTACTGCAACCTCCATTGCATTAAAATTTTATAAGTTGTAGGTGTCCCAGGCTTCTCTTGAAGGTTCTTTGCAGTGCGGCCGTGCTCCCTTGCCCCTGGTGTTCTCAGCTCTCAGCCTCCAGACCTCCGAGGATCCAAGTCCATCTGGATCTTAGAGGATTCCAGGCAACCTTACAGGGCTATACATGGGTCGTCCGGGTCTCCAATATCAAGGAGACTCTTTGATCAATCTGGATCTCTTTTAGGATCGATCTATTGCCAGGTTGCCTGAGAAATCACCCAGCGGCATCTTGGGTGACTTCTCATAGGGACGCCATTACAACCGGAAGTCGTTCTTGGGGTTTTCTTGGCAAAATCTCCACAGGGGTTTTGTCATGGCTTTTCTGGGGCTGAGAAAGTGTGCATGCATATATTTTTTTAATTTTTAAATTTATTTATTTATTTATTTATTTTTGGTGCTTCGGCCCCCCAATTGTCTGAGGGACAGCAACCCAGCCCCTGGCTCAAAAAGGTTGCCTACCCCTGGTCTAAACAAACTTGATCAAATATTAAACGAATTTGGAAGCTGGTCAGGATTTAAAGCAAATAAAGATAAAACAGCTATAATTACCAAAAATGTAGGGAGAAAAGAAGAAGAATTAGAGAACCTATCAAAGTATAAAGTTCAAAAAATAGTAAAGTATCTTGGGATAAATTTAACAAACAAAAAATGTGGAACTTGTTATAATTACTAAAAAGGTTGGAACAAAATTAAAAATCATCTAAGAAAACGGAATAAATTAGGACTATCATTATTATGAAGAGTGGCAGTGATTAAAATGATGATCTTACCCAAAATGTTATAGTATTTCCAAAATATATCAATAATAACAAATGAAATACCATTGAAGGATTGGAATGAAGAATGATCAAAGTTTATTTGGGCTGGGAAGAAATCAAGAATAGAATGGAAAGTTATGCTTGATTGTTTGATTGCTTGATTCAATAGAAAGAGGAGGACTAGGACTTCCTAACATGAAATTATACTTTCAAGCAAGTTGCTTAAATTGGATCTCGGAATAGTTTACACTATTAAATTATAGTTTAATTTTGTTTTAAGGGGTGGGAGGATTAGGGTGTGGGATATAGGAATTTTACATTGTCTCTTGTTTTTAAATTATGCTGCACACCGCCCCGATTGCTAAGCAGAGGGGCGGCTTAGAAATAAAACATTATTATTATTATTATTATTATTATTACAAAATTTAAAAAAATTATTAAACTTAGACAGCTTTAATGCTCGATAGGATTTCATGCCTATTTATGGTATGACAGAGTCAAAATCCATGAAGAGTTTCTGCACCACTACATTAGAAAGCCTCTCTTACTGATTTGGTTAAAATGCAAAAATAAGCTATTTTAAAGAATACCACTTTGGGTCTCACCACATGAGGCATTCATAAAGAGAGAAACAATAGGAAAAGAAGGCTGGTTATTGTACAAGGATTTAATAGACAATAACAATGGACAATGACATATAAGAGAAACTTTTGTCAAAGGAAATAGATTGTAACTGGCTTCCACATAGACAGCTAATGGAGAGATTTTTAAAAAGATGTAAAACTGGTTGGTTTTGAGTTATCTGAAAGAGAATTTGATGAAATATTACAACAACAACAAAAAAGAGAAAACTTTAGTAAGAATCTATCAAATATTATTAAAATTGGACATGGAGCAAGAAGTAATCAAAACTTACATGGTAAAATGGGCCAAAAATATAGGCAATACAATCCTTTTAGAAGACAAGGAAAGAGTATGGACCAAATACTTAAAATTCTCAAATAGTAACATTCTAAAAGAAAACTTTTATAAAATCTATCTAAGGTGGTATCTGACTCCCGAAAAGATTGCAAAAATTACTAAAAACTCATGTGAAAATTGCTGGAGATGTAAACAAAATCGAGGAACAATTTACCACATGTGGTGACAATGCAAAATAATTTAAAATCTCTGAAGAAAAGTGCACAACTTAATAACACAAACATTAAACATTGCCTATCCCATGAAACCAGAAATATACTTATTAAATATGTTAAACAATTTGGATAAACAAACAGAAAAGGGAAACTGGAGGATTCTGCTACATATGATCACAGCAGCTAGATTGGTAATAGCAAAAAATTGGAAGATAAGTGAAGGACCAGTATTGGAAGATTGGTTATTAAATTTTATGAAATGTATGAAATGAATATACTAACCCAGATAAATAATAATAATAATAATAATAATTTTAATAATAATAATTTTTATTTTTAACCCACCCCTCTGCTCAGCAACTGGGGCGGCGTACAGCAAATTAAAAAAAAAGAAAAGAAGTTAAAACAATCCTTCAGCCCAATCCCTAACCCTCCCACCCCTTAAAAATAAATTAAACTAGAGCAATATTAAAATAGCAATTCAAACAACATACATACAATACAATGAACAAAGCAACTTCTAAAGGAAGCAGACAATGGGGGCAGGGAAACAGGGAGCAATCCAGACTCCTAATTTGGCCAAGAAATTATACCGGGAAGGCCTGCTGGAAGAGATCCATCTTTACTACTTTTTTGAAGCAATCAAGGGTGGTGATAAGACAGATCTCATCCGGCAGGCCATTCCATAGTCTGGGAGTGGTCACCGAGAAGGTCCTCTGGGAGGTCTGCGACAGCCTAGTTTTCATGGACAGGTTCCTCCCAGAGGACCGAAGTGCGTGGGGGGGATCATATGGGAAGAGGCGGTCCCAGAGATAAGATGGACCCAAGCCATGTAGGACTTTAAAGGTTAAAACGAACACCTTGTACTGTGCCCAGAAACTAATCGGCAGCCAGTGGAGAGATTTAAGCACAGGTATTATATGCTCCCTCCTATGTTCCGGTAATTAGCCTGGCTGCCATGTTTTGTACCAGTTGAAGTTTCCGGGTTAGGCACAAGGGTAGCCCTATGTAGAGTGCATTGCAGTAATCCAGACATGAGGTTACCAGAGCATGTACCACAGTTTCCAGATCCCTCATGTCCAGATAAGGGCACAGAAAGACAATAACAGAATTAGAGAATGATTGGAAAAGGATAAATCCATTATGGAAGAATAAATGGGGTAATAAAGCCATAAAATTCAGTATGTAACATTGTTGGCTAATAATCTACACTAGAAAAAGGGATAATGAAAATAGCTAACAACACAAAAGGCACTAATATTAACATTACATCATGAAGTTATATCTCCAGAAGTCACAAAAAGTTATAGAATAATTATAGAATTATGGAAAGAAATAAGAAATGAAAATAATTAAATATGGCCAAGACTAAATAAAGATATAATGAAATAAATAACTAAACAAATAACTTAAAAATTTTGAATTAGGAAAATATAGAAAAGAAGGAATTAGTTTGATTACTAGTAGCTAAAGAGAAGAAGTTATGACATAGCTCTTAGCAAATGATACTTTTGGATGGGAAGTCTTTGAATTTACAAGCCAAATCCTTTTTTTATTTAATTAATCAAGTTATTTAAATTTTTAAAAACTTATTTTTACATATAAGCTTTATATAAGAAATATATATTTCTTTCACTATTTTTTTTCTAATAAAGTAACCTCATCTAAAAGAAAAGAAGGGGAAAAGAATAGGGAATGAAGAGAAAAGGGAAAGGGAGGAAAGGAGTAGAATAGAAAGAGAAAAAGAGGAATTAAGCTCAGAAGGAAGGTTTAAGTAAGTTGAAGAAGGTAAGTAGATTATGGTGAAGGGGGTTGGTTAGTTTGGTAAGCAGAAATAGAAGAGAAAGAAAAGGAAAGGAGAAGAAGGGTATTAGAAAAGGAATATAAAAAGATAGAGAAAGGAGGAACAGGCTAAGAGAAGAAAAAGATAGGAAGACTGAGGATTGAATAGTATGACGAAAAGACAAAGACTATAAAGGAGGAAAGGATAAGGAAAGTGAAAACAAGGAAGAATAAAAGAGAGAATAAAAGGGAATTAATGAAGGGAAAAGTAGAAGAGGGTAAGAAGGATGGAATGAATCTAAAACTTTAGTAGATTAAGAACCCTTCTAGGCAAATATATACAAGTATATGCATTATAATCAATGTAGAAGAACTATATACCTGAATTCCCCATAGATGTTCAAAGAAGAACATCTATGTAAAATATTACTCTGCTAGCATATATTGGTTATTTTAGGGAAGAGAAGCAATGCAGCCAAATATAGTTTAATGATAAGTAAAAACAAAGAAATAAAAATGGAATTTATATAAAGGTAGAAAAAATGGTTAATGTACAATGATCGATAGCAAAAACAAATTGTTTATTGTTATATTGGTATATTTGATTATTAACAGATTTGTGATATGAGATATGAAGTGAAAGACATTTTTTTTGTGTATGTAAAAAAACTAATATTTTTTTAAAATCAAAAAACAAAGTAGATGTATTCCTGAGAATATCTCCATAACAAAATTTGTTACCAGTAGCAGAAATAAAATGGAAAGAATAGGCCAGGTTTGTCCACCACAAAAAAGAATAGAAGTTGAACATCTTTCAGCAAATGTTGTACCCAAAATTAACAACATGCATGTGTGAAATGAAATAATCACATCTGATAAACCTGGCATAAGTAAAGAAAAAACATTTTGTATCTTCTAGAGACCACTTTAAAACTTCTTCCAAAAGGTATTATTCCCCTGTCACCAGCCTCCACTTTTATGATTTCCATTTTGGTGGCCAACATATGCTTCTTTAGTATCTATGGACCCATGCATCTTTGTCATACAAGAGTAGCTGGTATGGCAGACTTATGTGCTCTCCATTTTTCTCTCTGCTCTCAAGTTGATCTTGACTCATGACGACCCTATGGATGAGACATCTTCAAGATTCTTTGTCCTTCACTGCTCTCCTTAATTCCTGCAACCCCATACCCATGACCTCCTTAATAGAGTTCATCCATCTAGCATGTGGCCTTCCTCTCTTCCTACTTCCCCCCACCTTTCCCAGCATTATTGTCTTTTCCAATGAGTTCTTCCTTCTCATGATGTGTCCAAAGTACATCAGCCTCAGTTTTGTCATCTTGGCTTTCAGGGAGGTTTCTGGCTTGATCTGCTCTAGGACCCATTTGTTTGTTCTTTTGGCTGTCCACAGGATCCTCAGCACTCTTCTCCAGCACCACATCTCAAAGGAGTTGATTTTCTTCCTATCATCTTTCTTAACTGTCCAGCTCTCACATCCATACATGGTAATAGGGAATATAATGGCTTGTATGATTCTGACTTTTGTGCTGAGTTGTATATCTTTGCATTTTAGAATCTTTTCTAGTTCTTTCATAGCCACCCTCCCCATTCTTAATCTTCTTCTGATTTCCTGACTATGAACAATGAAGCAGCACCTAACCTGGCTGCAGTTGCAGATGTAGAGGAGAAATTAGGTTGCTATCTCAGCTCTCCAGAAAAGCTATCCCATTTCTCTCCTCCCTACTGCTATGGTGCTGCTTGCTTAGCTCTCAGTCTCTCTTTCTAGACAGCCGTGTGCCCCAAGGCTTGACATCTGTTGGAGCGGCATAAAGCAACACATGTATTACACATTAATTCCACATGCTTCAGTTGGCCTATACAATTCAGTTATATCTTAGTTATTGGGGAAGGGTGGGAAAGAAATTAGAAGTTACTAGTTATTTGTAACCATCTATATCCAAACTGGGAATGGGAGGAGCAAATCTCTCATCCTTTCCTTTCTTTTCCTTTCTTTTCCTTTCCACGCCCCAGCTTAGAATCATAATTGTTTTGGCCAGGACAGGGGAAGGAGGAGGAGGCTTTCCAGGCCAGTTTCTGAAAGAAAGGGGAAAGAGAAGGAGGCTTTCCGGGCAGTCTACCAGGAAAGGAGAAGGTGAAGGAGGCTTTCTAGGCCAGTTCCTGCTAGGAAAGAGGAATAAAGCAGTTTCCAGGCAGCCATTTTGAGTGGGTGAGTTTTTTAATTCTTTTTAAAAACACTTGGGGAGAGTGTGATTGTTGCTGAGTGGGTGGGGCTTTGTTGAGTCGCATTTGCGAGTAAATAGGGGATGGTGCTAGCCAGTTAGCTCTATACAACTGCTTCCAGAGCCTGAATTTTATAACCACTACTAATTGTTGAAAAGTTCCAGTCCTCAGTAGACTTTAACACTGGTGTTAGTGAGGGATTTCCTTTGAGGAGGAAAGCCGTAGGCCTCTTTCAGGTACTAATTAAGACTTAGTATGGACACTGAAGGAACTGCTGCCATCACCTGCAATACCTCTGGGATGTTTGTCTTCTTACCTACAAATGTGGGGAACTGCACATGCTCCAAGTGCAAGTTGGTAGCCCTCTTAGAGGAGAAAGTACAGCAGCTGGAGGCAGGGGTAGCTGTACTTCAGCATATTAGGGAGCAAGAGGCTTTCCTAGACAGAATGGAATGAATGATCTTGGAAGGGGACCACACAGAGGAAGTTGCTGGAGAAGAGAAGGTCACATCACATACACAGGAGGTAGACAGCTGGAGAAATGTCAAGAACAGAAGTAAGGAGACCAGGGATCGTTCTGGGGGCTTGCAGCTACAGAATCGATTTCAAGCTCTTTCCCTTATCAAAGAGGATGAGGAAGAGCATCATGGACAGACTTCAGGGACAGAGCAGAGGACCCTGGGAATTCCACCACAGGGAACAGTCACTGCTAAGCCTCGGAGGAGGCGTGTGGTCATGGTGGGGGACTCCTTGCTGAGGGGGACAGAAGCAGTGATTTGTGGGCCTGACAAGATGTCTCAGGAGGTGTGTTGTCTCCCTGGGGCAAAGATCCGAGATATGACAGAGAGGCTGACAAGACTGGTCAAGCCTACTGACCAATACCCCTTCCTTTTGGTCCATGTGGCAACGAATGACACAGCAAGACACAGCCTTCAGAACATCAAAAGGGATTAAGAGGCTCTAGGGAAGAAGCTAAAAGAAATGGAGGCACAGATTGTCATCTCGTCTCTTCTGCCAGTTGAAGGGCATGGTCCAGGAAGAGAGAGAAAAATAGCAGATGTCAACAATTGGCTCCGCAGATGGTGTCATCAAGATTTATTTGGATTCTTGGATCATGGGCTGTGGTTCCATGAAGGCGGACTCCTGGCAAGGGATGGGCTGCATCTCACGCCAGTTGGAAGAAATGTTTTTGCCAACAGTCTCAAGAATTTGATCAGGAGGGCTTTAAACTGAGTTATGTGGGGAAGCGAGACAGCGTCCTGGAAGATAAAAGGACTGGAAAAAATAGTCAAACTGTCATAAAGGAAACAAGGCAAAGAGTACAGGGACCCAACAGCGGGAGGCAAAAAAATGTGCACAGGCATCAAGTAAGGGGGACATATGGTCTTAGATGTCTCTACACTAATGCATAGAGCAGGGGTAGGCAACCTTTCCCCTTTAAGGGCCGATGGACTTCAGCTCCCAGAATCCCAGGAGCTATTGGCCAACATGGGACTATTGGCCAACATGGCTGAGGCTTCTGGGAGCTGAAGTCCCTCGGCCCTTAAAGGGGAAAGGTTGCCTACCCCTGGCATAGAGCATGGGAAATAAGCAAGAAAGGCATCACTGAAACCTGGTGGGATGAGTCTCATGACTGGAATGTAAAAATACAGGGGTATAACCTTTTCAAGAGAAACAGGCCAAACAGGAAAGGAGGAGGAATAGCATTATATGTCAGGGGTATTCACACCAGTGAAGAAATCCAGGACATCAGTCCTGGAAGCCAGGTGGAGAGCATCTGGATAAAAATTAAAGGGAAGGGAAACAACAGGGATGTTAGTGTGGGAGTCTACTACAGACTCCTGACTCAGGCAGAAGAATTAGATGATGCCTTTCTAGAACAGATGACCACACATTCAGAAAGGAGAAATATAGTAGTGATGGGTGACTTCAACTATCCTGATATTTGCTGGAAGTCAAACACAGCAAAATCCTCAAGGTCTAACAAATTCCTCACTTGCCTCAAAGACAATTTCATTGTCCAAAAGGTGGAAGAGGCAACAAGGGAGTCAGCTATTTTGGATCTGATCCTAACTAACAGGGAAGACATCAATGGGGTGCAAGTGGTTGGATCCATAGGAGGGAGTGATCATGTCCTCCTGGAGTTTATTATACAGTGGAAAGGAGAAGCCAGGCATAGGACCTTATCACACGCGGGCCACAAAGCTATAAGAAAGCGAAATAAGAATAAATCCAGGAATAAACCGAAAGAAACCCCACAACACGTAAATGGCTATCAAACGCAACTAGCACCATCACGCAATTAAGGAAAGTGCGATGAAGCGCTCCCGGGAACCGTATTTGCTGTACGCACACAATTGAGAAAATCCCGGACATAACAAAGCAATGATGCCCTGCACATGCTCAGTACAGCCGCTGCTGTCACTTGCCGCAGCTGTCAAACATACCCCTTCCCAAGCCGGCTGTCCCCCAAACCCCTTCCCAAGCCAGCCCAGGGTCTGCGCTCTGAGCAGAATGTCCTTGGAGAGGTGCCCCTCTGAGGACGTCCTCCTTGGAGCTCGGACGCTGCACAGGGCATGAGCTCCGAGCTGAACGTCCTCGGAGAGGCGCCTCTCTGAGGACGTCCTCCTTGGAGCTCGGACCCTGCGCGGGGCCTGAGCTCCGATCAGAACGTCCTCGGAGAGGCGCAGGGTCCGAGCTCCAACGAGGACGTCCTCAGAGAGGCTCCTCTCCGAGGACATTCTGCTCAGAGCTCAGGCCCCACACAGGGTCCGAGCTCCAAGGAGGACCTCCTCAGAGAGGCACCTCTCTGAGGACGTTCTGCTCAGAGCTCAGGCCCCGCGCAGGGTCCGAGCTCCAAGGAGGACGTCCTCAGAGAGACGCCTCTCCGAGGATGTTCTGCTTGGAGCTCAGGCCCCACGCAGGGTCCGAGCTCCAAGGAGGACGTGCTCAGAGAGGCTTCTCTCTGAGGACGTTCTGCTCAGAGCTCAGGCCCCGCGCAGGGTCCAAGCTCCAAGGAGGATATCCTCCGAGAAGTGCCTCTCCAAGGACGTTCTGCTCAGAGCTCAGGCCCCGCGCAGGGTCCGAGCTCCAAGGAGGACATCCTCAGAGAGGTGCCTCTCCGCGGACGTTCTGCTCGGAGCTCAGGCCCCACGCAGGGTCCGAGCTCCAAGGAGGACGTCCTCAGAGAGGCGCCTCTCCGAGGATGTTCTGCTCGGAGCGCGGACCCTGTGCCGGCTTGGGAAGGGGTATGGGGGACAGCCGGCTTGGGAAGGGGTGTGTTTGACAGCCGCGGAGCGCAGGCGGGGGCGGGGAAAAGCTCCACAATACGTATTGGGGAAATCCTCCCCAATATGTATTGTCTTTTCAAACTGATAAGGTCCTTATGATAAAAGCGAAATGATTCCCGTCGCGCACTTGTACTTCCTGAAGAAACCGAAATACAAAAGATCTCGGTTCTTGCCGCAATCTGTCGGGTTCTGTCAGGGTTCTGAGTGACGTCGTGTGGACACACGGAAAAATAATACATATCAGGTCAGGATTTCGTTTGGGTTCTGACTGCTTTGGGTGATAAGGTCCATAGTCAGACATGCATTCTAGACTTTAGGAAAGCTGATTTTACTAAACTTAGAGAAATACTGGGGATGATCCCATGGACAGGAATACTAAAAGAGAAGGGAGTTCAAGACAGATGGGAGTTTCTAAAAAGGGAGATACTGAAGGCACAATTTCAAACCGTTCCAACGAGGAGGAAAAATGGGAGGTGTCTCAAGAAACCAGGATGGATGACTAAGGAACTTTCAACTGAACTAAATTTTAAATGGAACATGTATAAGAAATGGAAAAATGGGGAAATCACCAAAGAGGAATTCAAACAAATAGCTAGCATGTTTAGGGGTAAAATCAGAAAAGCTAAAGCACAGAATGAACTCAGGCTTGCTAGAGGGGTTAAGAACAATAAAAAGGGCTTTTTTGGGTATGTCAGCAGCAAAAGGAAGAAGAAGGAAATGGTAGGGCCATTGTGTGGAAAGATGGCAAAAAGTTAACAGGGGAAAGAGAAAAGGCAGAATTACCTAACACCTTCTTGTTGGTGTGTGGATGATGAGTGTTGTAGTGATGTCCTTTGGCACCCAGCAGAGTCTACAGGACAAGCTGGCTGCTGTGATCTACAGCCACTGTGTAGATTTGCCATCAACTGGCTCAGCTTCTCTTCTTTAGCAAAACTGTCTTCCTCAGTCAAGAAGACACATTGTAAAGTCCAAAAGCATAGCTTTATTAATGCATATAAAAAGTAAAAATAAGATAACTAAATAAAATCCATTGTGACGAACTTGTCCAGTTCAGCCATATAAGATTACATCTTTAACAATCCAAAAACATTAGGATCCAACTTGTTGCAGTTAAAACCACTGTTGTCAGCCACACACGCTCACATCTTGAACAATAACAATTCTTAAACAAAGGATTTTCTAGGCCCTTCCCATGCTCCACCTTCTAGGTGCTAACCTTATGTTAATTGGACAATGTCTGTATGATGTCTACTAACCCAGCCTCTTGCTGTCCATCATCCACCACGTGACTATCTTTCCCAAGCTAACGATGTTTACGTATTTGATATATCTTTGTTATCCATAACAAAGTCTGGTTCCATTAGTTTTACCTCTGGGAAAATACATGTTGACGTCTGTTTTAGCCACCTGGTGTTGATACACTCTGTTTCTCTAAATATTGTTTTGTGCTTTGTCCAAAAGCTGTTCTCAAGTGGAAAATTACAGACACACACACATCTTTACATTTCACCTTTGACTGTATATCCCATCCATATCCTAACAATCCCCTCCTGAAATGTACAGATGTGTGAGATCACTATTATTGCTGTTGTTATTGAAACTGTCTAAGCACAATGTTTGATTTTATACACTTAAAGTGACATCTCAATCTGTTATAACAATTGTTAATGTTGTTCTATCTCCAGAACCTTTGTTAATATATCTATAGTGTTGTGTTTTAGCCTTAAACCCTTAGGCACACAATTCCATTTTTAACTAGCTCTCTCTAGCATTCTACAATGAAACTCCAATCTATTTTGATCTATATTTTAACATTTTTGTTATTGTCATGAAAAAAAAATGTATGTCTGTGAATCCCTATATATCACAACTGACAGTTCACAATGTAAATCTTATAACAACTGTTTAATCTATTCTATCTTATTTAATGTTATATATTTTGTTTTATCAGCACTTAAAACTCTATCAACACTTAAAACTATATATCTTTATTTTTTAATCCACCAAACTATTGAGTTTTTTTATTTTTTAAATTAACAATCCTTAATCTAACTGTCTATCATATAACTTTAAAGCAAATGAGCTATCTATAAAACATTTTAACCTCAATATAGCTATTTTAAATCACAAGCCCCCTTTTCTTAAAAAAATCTTATTAAATGTTCTATTGTTGTTTAATCTATTATCTTAAAACAATTTATTTTCTAAAAACACCTATCTAAACACAATTGTAATCTATTATTTGTCAACTATAAACATCAAACCTTTTACAAAGCTTTTCATGTATCTGAATATTTAAAACTCTCTGTAACTTTATTTTGAACAAAACCTACTGACTTTAAACCTGTCACTATTCTTTGTATTCTGCAAATCACACTTTCTTAATCCTTTTATGTTGACTCACTAAACATATTCTATCAGCAGTCCAGTAACCTCAAAATAAGATCTCAAAAATCAAAACCTTTGATACCAAATCTCTCTAGACAACTTTTTTTAAATCTCTTGAATCTAAACAACCAAAAACTGTCATCTCCTTTTGTGTTAACACAAATATCAACATTTAAATAAGCAATCTCAAAACCAAACTGTTGAACTTATTAGCCCCTCCTTGTTGTTTAAAGTCTATTCCAGTCACAAGCTCTCAGCTTTAAACTAAATGTTTTTATCAATGTTTTTAAACCTTTGTTGAACAAATCTTTTTGTTATTAATCTAGTTTTGTAACTCCATTTGCCATCAGGCATCTTTTCTTTTATATCCAATCACCTTGTAATTTTTTTAGGTCTATCAACCACACTTAAACACCTCTTGTCAATTTTAAACACTGGAATTTCTTGCTGCACTGCAGTGTATCATTCTCACATTTCTCAACAGGAAAAAAAAAACCTTTTGAAACTTTTAAAATCTCTGTAACTCCTTGAAACTCTTTGACACTGTCTGAAACGCTTTGAAATTTCCCGGCTCACCAGCCACTTTTGTATAAACTCTTGTTTTCATATAATAAATTTGTGTATTATTTTTATTCTCTATGAATTTTTTTTTTTGTGTCTGGACTTGTGTGTCCTTTGTTTTACTGTCATTCTATTTGTTGATAATCTTGTCTGCATTGTCTGAACTAAAGTGTTTCCCTCACTTCCAGAGGATTAATGTTTGTCTGTCTTTTGTGTGTTGTGTGCCCCACCATTTTCTGACACATGGATCTTTAACTGTCTTATCCTAAAACATCTTTGTTTGAATGTATCTTTTTTTTTCTCAACTTAGAATCATAAAGTTGGAAAAGATCACAAGGGCATCCAGTCTAACCCCCTGCCATGCAGGAACTCTCAATCAAAACTTGAATGTTTTTCACAATTGTTATACTTGAACATTAAAATTTTTCCTACCACCAAGGTGAAATCTTTAACTGATTTTGTGTGTGTGTGTGTGTGTGTGTGTATCTTATAAACATCATCTGTAGCGCTTTGGTTTAACTTTCTCTTTTAAAACATGTTGGCACATGTTGGCACATATATATTTACATATTGTCTAAAAACTGTCAGATATCTTTGAATTTAGTGGATCCCCACATAACATGTGTAATGGTGTTGGATTTCTTCTTTCTCAGCCAGTTTCTTAAACTGTGAGACAAGAATTCTCCTTTTTCCCCGGTCTATGAGCAAAGACCCTTTGTAATCAATTTTTTTCACATTTATGTTTATCCATTGTTAAAAACTTTTAAATATATCACATTTTTGTTTTAAAACTCTGACATATGAAAACTTCTGGAAAATCTATCTACAATCACTAAGACATTCTTTGTTGTCACTTAGTAATACACATTTTGTCTTTTTTTTTTTTCTTAACAGCTTAAACCAACCTCAACAGATCATTTTTAACCATTTTTTTTTTGTTTTGGTTCTGTCACAGGAAAAACCTTGACTTTTTACTCTGTGGCAAACCAAACATCTCTCAAATCATTTGTATAATAAGACATTTTTCAGAATTCAGGACCTATATCTCACCATCTTAAACAAGCTACCAAATCCTATGACTCCTAGGATTTTATATTATTGATGTGCATAACCAGAATGCAATTATTCATTTTTCACACCTGTATATTTAGCATTTGTTTCACTTTGTATAAAATACATATTTCCCCTCTTATAGCTTTTGTCTATATCTCCCCATCCGGGGTGATTTTATATTTGTCTCCCACAAAGCTAAGTGTATATCCCCTGACACACCAACTAAACAGTACACATAAAACATTTTCAAAGGTTTCTCACCAAAACTTGGCATGTAGACATTTTTACAATTTCTTTTGACATCTCTTACCCCTCCATCAGCTAGATAAACATCTTTAAGATTGGGGGGTTTCTTGCTTTTTAGCAAAACTGTAATATTTATGTCTGGTTGTCCCAGAATATATAGACTCTATTTTGTCTTCAGGTTTTCACCACCTGTGTCACACTGTCTCAGCTCTGTAGAACAGCTTGTAGTTTCTTCGTTTTCCCCAATGTCTCTGGGTTGTTAATTGGTGATTTGTAGCAAACTTTCTTGCATTGCCATTTTCAAATCTCCTGCTCTGCCACAGTAAAAGCATCGGTTTTTCTCCCGTGTATCAGCTGCCTTTTCAAGACGCATTTCCTGACTTCAGGTGCTGTCTCAGGCGTTTCCAGAAATCTCAGATGCTTGCTTAGGTATCCCCAAGCTAAGCACTTCTGGCCTTTTCTTCAAGCAAACCGCTTGGCTCATCACGTTCCAACCTTTTTGGAACCTTTTTGGCATCCAGCAAAACCTGCTGCAGCCCCACACAGCATTGTTTCACCCTCACCAGGGATTTTTGTATTTTTCTCCAAGAACTATAAAGTCCTTTGACCACAGCATTTATGACAAAGCTGTGTAGAAAACATTCATTCTTTTCTTCAGTTCCCAAAACCTTTGGCTGAAGAAACATCCTCTCCCAAAACTTTAACTGTAACTCAGAGAGGGTTAACAGAATGAGTCTTTTGGCTTAGGCAACCGCCTGTGTCCAGCAATCCTGCTGTATTTAAAACTGCATGCATTGCAACATGTATTCTGTGACTCAAGTCCCAGCTGCTTTCATATCAAACAAAATGGCCCTTAAGAGAGTTGATTGCAGCTTGAACAAAAACAAAAATTTTACTGTATTGATCCCGCAGTGTTCCCAGCATTCTCAGGCTTTGATTTTCTTTGCATCTTACTGTTTAAAGAGTGGAGTCCTCAGACAACCGTCTTTAAAGAGTTCTGCACTCTGCCATCAGGCAAAACAGCTTAGCAGTAAACTTTGTTACTTACATCTGAAGAAGATTTGAAGCCACCTCTGCTTTTCCCAGCAACCGCTGAAGCATGGTTCTCTTGTCCTGGCACAGCTGAAGTAGTGGATAGGCAAACCTGCCCCTGGCCACATTGTAGACTTGTCATCTGGACATTCTGGGCTCCTTTCCTTCTGGACATCTGGCCTCTTTGTCCTTTGGCAAACCAGCCACGTCTGGCAGACAAGCCTTTCTTCAGGCAGAAACAGTCTTAGCTGGCAGACTAGCCACAGACTGGCAAAACAAGCCTCTTCAGCCAGACTAGCCACAAACTGGCAAAAACAGTCTTAAATGGCAGACACAGCCATAACTGGCAAACTAGCCATAAACTGGGCAAAACAAGCCACAGACTGGGCCCGTAACCCTTGTTGGTGTGTGGATGATGAGTGTTGTAGTGATGCCCTTTGGCACCCAGCAGAGTCTACAGGGCAAGCTGGCTGCTGTGATCTACAGCCACTGTGTAGATTTGCCATCAACTGGCTCAGCTTCTCTTCTTCAGCAAAACTGTCTTCCTCAGTCAAGAAGACACATTGTAAAGTCCAAAAGCATAGCTTTATTAATGCATATAAAAAGTAAAAATAAGATAACTAAGTAAAATCCATTGTGACGAACTTGTCCAGTTCAGCCATATAAGATTACATCTTTAACAATCCAAAAACATTAGGATCCAACTTGTTGCAGTTAAAACCACTGTTGTCAGCCACACACGCTCACATCTTGAACAATAACAATTCTTAAACAAAGGATTTTCTAGGCCCTTCCCATACTCCACCTTCTAGGTGTTAACCTTATGTTAATTGGACAATGTCTGTATGATGTCTACTAACCCAGCCTCTTGCTGTCCATCATCCACCACGTGACTATCTTTCCCAAGCTAACGATGTTTACGTATTTGATATATCTTTGTTATCCATAACAAAGTCTGGTTCCATTAGTTTTACCTCTGGAAAAATACATGTTGACGTCTGTTTTAGCCACCTGGTGTTGAAACACTCTGTTTCTCTAAATATTGTTTTGTGCTTTGTCCAAAAGCTGTTCTCAAGTGGAAAATTACAGACACACACACACATCTTTACATTTCACCTTTGACTGTATATCCCATCCATATCCTAACACTTCTTTCCTTCAGTCTTCTCAGAAAAGGTAAAGGGTGCTCAACCTGAGGATCATGGAGCAGAGGACAGAATAGGAAAATTTCAGCACATAATAAGTAAAGAGATAGTACAGGAATAATTGGTTAATCTAAATGAATATAAGTCTCCAGGAGCAGATGAATTACATCCATGGGTACTAAAAGAACTGGCAAATGTAATATCGGAACCATTGGCAACAATCTTTGAGAACTCCTGGAAAAGAGGAGAAGTCCCAGCAGACTGGAGGAGGGCAAATGTTGTCCTCATCTACAAAAAGGGAAAAAAAGAGGATCCCAACAATATCATCCAGTTAGTCTGACATCAATACCAGGAAAGATTCTGGAGCAGATTATTAAACGGAGAGTCTGTGAACATCTGGAAGGCAATTTCATAATCAGAAAAAGTCAACATGGGTTTCAGAGAAACAGGTCATGCCAGACAAATATGATCTCTCTCTCTTTCTCTCTCTCTCTTTTTTTGATAAAATTACCAGCTCGGTAGATGAAGGGAATGCTGTGGATATAGTATATCCTGATTTCAGTAAGGCCTTTGACAAGGTTCCCCATGATATTCTTGCAAACAAGATGGTAAAATGTGGGCTAGACAAAGAAACTGTTACATGATTTTTAATTGGTTGACTGGCGGAACCCTAAGGGTGCTCAACAATGGCTCCTTTTCAACCTGGAAAGAAGTGACCAGTGGGGTGCCACAGAGCTCTGTCCTGGGCCCAGTGCTATTCAATATCTTTATTAATGACTTGGATGACAGTATTGGGCTTGGTTTGCAGACCCTTCACCATTTTAGTTGCCCTCCTTTGGGGCACGCTCCAGTTTCTCCACATCTAGCCCACATTTTACCAGCTTGTTATCAAATTAGGAGGAGTAGCTAATACCTCAGAGGACAGGATCAAAATTCAAAATGACTTGAACAGACTAGAAAGCTAGACCAAAGCTAACAAAATGAAATTCAACACGGAGAAATGTAAGGTACTGCAATTAGAGCAGAAAAATGAAAAGCAGAGATATACGATGGGGGACACCTGGCTGAATGAGACTACATGTGAAAAGGATCTAGGAATCCAGGTGGACCACAAGTTGAACATGAGTCAACAGTGTGATGCAGCAGCTATAAAGGCCAATACAATTTTAGGTTGCATCAGTAGAAGTATAGTGTCTAGATCAGGGGTAGGCAACCTTTCCCCTTTAGGGTCCGAGGGACTTCAGCTCCCAGAAGCCTGAGCCACGTTGGCCAATAGCTCCTGGGATTCTGGGAGCTGAAGTCCCTGAGCCCTTAAAGGGGAAAGGTTGCCTACCCCTGGCTAGATTAAGAGAAGTAATAGTGCCACTCTATTCTGCTTTGGTCAGGCCCCTGGAATACTATGTCCAGTTCTGGGCACCACAATTAAAAAAGGATGTGGAGAAACTGGAGCATGTCCAAAGGAGGACAACTAAAATGGTGAAGGATCTGGAAACCAAGCCCTATGAGGAACAACTTAGGGAGCTGGGGATGTTTAGAGAAGAGAAGGTTAAGAGGTGATATGATAGCCTTGTTTAAATATTTGAAGAGATATCATGTTGAGGAAGGAACAAGCTTGTTTTATGCTGCTCCAGAGACTAGGACTCAAAACAATGGATGTAAGATCCAGGAAAAGAGATTCCACCTCAACATTAGGGGGAACTTCCTGACAGTAAGGGCGGTTCGACAGTGGGACACACTCCCTCGGAGAGTAGTGGAGTCTCCTTCCTTGGAGGTCTTTAAGCAGAGGCTGGATGGCCATCTGTCGGGGATGCTTTGATTGGGAGTTCCTGCATGGCAGGGGGTTGGACTGGATGGCCCTTGTGGTCTCTTCCAACTCTATGATTCTATGATTCATACCCTCCAACTGTCCTGTTTGGCAAGGACAATCCTGATCAGTTGCATCATTATGGAGATGTGGAGGGTTCAGACCATATCTGCCCCATGAAAGTGTATCTGCTCTCTGAAAGTGTATCTGCTCCCTGAAAGTTGAAAACATGGGGTGAGGTGCAGCTTATTGGGGAGAGGGAAAAGGCCAGTAACTCTCTCCTCTCCACCTACTAAACCTAAGAGGTGGGGGGGGGGGAGTAGCTCAACGGGAGGAAGGAGTAGCCCAGCTCACTGGGGGCATCCAAGAGTAAGCCTGGCAGCTCCTTCTCCTGGCCGCTGAGCCTGGAAGGTGTGTGTGTGTGTGTGTGTGTGTGTGTGTGTGTGTGTGTTCTGCAGGCAGCTCAGTGGCTGGAGGAAGGAGAAGCCCAGTTTGCTCACTGATGGCATCCAGAAGCCTTCTTCCCCTGGCTGCTGAGCCTGGAAGGCATGGGATGGATGCAGATGGCACTGACAAGCAGTAGGAAAATAGCCAGGCCAGGCCAGCAAGCAAGCAGCAGGATGCCCTCAGAGTTCACCAGTGCTGCCTCCCTCCTCCTCCCTTGTGGTCTGGCTCTAGTAAATGGGAATATCTCCCTACCTTCTCACTCCACATGCTCAGCAGCCTCTCCATCTGGAACCTTCATAGGACTGGAACCACTGAAGCACAGTACCTCTGATTCAAATCCCCCAGGCACTTCAAAAGGATACCATGATGGTATTGAATGCCACTGAAAGCTCCAGAAGGGCCAGCAGAGACACATACCCTCTGTAAATGCTCAGACAAAGATCATCCACTATGGTGACCATAGCGGTCTCAACTTTGTATCCTGCTATGAAATCAATTTGAAATGGGTCTAGATAATTTGTATCATCTAAGACAGGGGTAGGCAACCTTTTCCCTTTAAGGGCCGAGGGACTTCAGCTCCCAGAATCCCAGGAGCTATTGGCCAACATGGGACTATTGGCCAACATCGCTGAGGCTTCTGGAAAGAGGAAAGGTTGCCTACCCCTGATCTAAGACTTCCTGCAATTGGAAGGCAACTGCCCTCTAGAGCATCTTGCCTTGAAAAGGGAGATGTCATACTGATTTATAGTTGTTTAAGTCCAGGTGACCCAGAGAGGGCTTTTTTAGAATTACCACTGCTTCTTTTAAACAGGATGGAAAACTCTCCCCTCCCCCGAGAGATGTATTAATAATTTATGGTAATTGAAATCTATTATTATTATTATTATTATTATTATTAAAGTTTATTTATAAAGTGCTGTCAATGTACACAGTGCTGTACCAAGAGACAATCAAAGCATAAAATAGCAATAAAAACCTGCCAAAGGCGTACAATCTAAAAATACAAAACAATAGGTAAAATAATAAAAGTCAATTAAAAACAAGGAACAATTACAACAATTAAACAGAAATCTAATTGCATGTCCTCCCTGGCTGACCAGCCAAGAAGGACAGGGATTGAGAGGACAAGTTGCCTTCCTTACATGTCCCAGAGGCTTGTCCACATCAGTAGTATTCACCAATTTAAACTGATCCAGTGTAATCTGACTCACAGAGTTGCTGGACCCCCCATTGTAAACTTCTGCTACAATGATGGCATCTAGGATGGCTCTTATATGAGAGATTTTGTCTAGGAAGTGATCATTAAAAGTATCATAGTGAATTGCTGAAGGTTGTAGAATTGGATTCAGGAGGGAGGGTGTCTGAGTTAAACTTCTCACCACACTGAACAGTTGGGCTGGATGTGAATTCATAGACGTAATGTGTGCAGAATAGAAAACTTTCTTCACTGCACACTTGGGCACCTTAAAGGAAGAAAGATGTCCTCTATAGCATGTCTTGTTGGATATAAATTGAGTTTTCCACCATCTGTGCTCCAGTCATCTTCCTTCCCATTTCAGCTCCCTGAGGTCCCCTGTATACCATGGCACCCAATTAGTAACAGGTCAGAGAGGATAGTTGGGAGCGATCATATCAATAGCTCTGATCAGGTCTTGATTCCATCTGTTGATCAGGACTTCAACAGGATTGTTGGTAGTACTAGCCATATAACCCTCTAAGGCTTTCTGGAATCCTAAAGGCTCCATTTTGATAGGGCTACCACTCCTGCAGGGATGGTTAGTAGCCATATAGTAACTATGACAAGAAAATTATCTCTCTATGACAACTTGGAAGTGTTAGTCACCTCTGCCCACAGATCCGTATGCTCTGAGCTGAAGAGTGTGACCTGATGCATGTGCGGCCCCTAAAACCAGTGGAGATAGGCCCATGTTTACTATGGATTCCATGAATCTCCTGGGATGTTGAAATCACCCAAGATCAAAAGTCTGGGCAACTCTAACACCAGTTCCAAGACCAGTTCTGTGAGCTTGGCCAGAAAGTCTATTAGGCAGCGGGGTGGATGATACATTAACAGAATCCCCAGTCCATCCATGGTCTTCAGGATCTGGTATATACACTCAATGTAGTTCTGCTCCCTAATTGGTAGTCTGGTCAAATTAAGATACTCTTTGTAGACCACAGCTACTCCACCCGCTCCCCACTTTCCCTCACCTGCTCACTAACACAGTACCCAGCTGGGAGAGTCTGCACCCATGTTGGGCCACTATCACCTTCCAGCCACATTTCTGTGAAACATGCCAGGTCAGCCTTCTCATCCTTGAGGAGATCATAGATTATATGAGATTTATTTTTAACTGACCTGGCATTACACAGAAGCGAAGTGAGGTTTTGTGGGTGGTTTGGTTCACTCTCCAGACTCCTAAGTATGGCAGGATAACTGGAGGGTAGGACAGGTGTTAAGTATCACTCTCCTTCCTCTGTAATGATATGTCACCCTACCATTGCCATATCTCCCTCTGCCCTGGACAACTTGAATTGCTGCCCCATTTCCATTACACATTATACAGTGGCACATCTGCATTCACAGGGGATCTGTTCTGGACCTCCCCCCACAGAAACGGAAATCTGTGCATGCTCAAATTCCATTGAAAATATGGCAGCATGGATCAGTCACATGCACACACTGCCATTAGCTAAAATGAGGATTAAATCCGTGGATGGCAAGCATGATAATAAGGAGGGCAGACTGTTCTTTGAAATCAACAATAACAAACTATAACAATTAAAACACATTAACACAGGTCTAAAAACCACTAGACAGTGGTTCCCAGTTTATACATATTGGGTTAATAGAATTAAGTAAGGGGCGAAACAGACCACCTCTTTGCGCTGCCTTCTAGGCAGCTTGGGAGCACAACATTTACATGCCACATGCTTCAAAGCTGTCTGGAAGCCACCTGGCCATTTACACAGTGGCCAGCTTCCAGGTGCTATGGCGGTAAGGCATTTATACACTGCATGCTGCTGGAGTGTCTTAAAGCCTGAGGCAGGGTGAAAAAGCTGGCTTTTTAATGCCCCAAAAGGGAGTGGTCCTTGTGGTCTCTTCCAACTCTATAATTCTATGATTCTATGATTCTATTCTATGATACTAACACAACACAACACAGGACACGATTTAAGCTCTCTGCCAGCCATTCGCTGTCCTTTGGCACTGCTCTTCAGTCACTGCCTTGGGCTTCTGCTCTTGATATAGAAGCTGCAGACCACACCTCCACAAGGCAGCTGATGTTTACTCAGAGAAAGTTGGTGGTCCCTCAGATAAGGCTGATGTAATTAATATTCTGTTGTCCTATTTTTTTCAGCTGCTTTTTAAATATTCCCGTTTCTCTCACATCTTCCTACCTTTTCCCTTTTATCCTCAGTTTACTTCAATGGCTGCAAACTGAGTTCAAAGTGAAAATTAGTAATTGAGCTGGAGGGAGAGAAGAGGAGAGAGCACAGTTTTGTCCTTCCTAAACTCAGTACATAACTACCAGGGTTTCTCTGCTAGTAGTTTTGTGTGTCTTCTTCATTAATAATGTCTATCTCTTGTCACCTGGCCACACCCTTTAGATCAGGAGTAGGCAAACTTTCCCCTTTAAGGGCTGAAGGACTTCAGCTCCCAGAATCCCAGGAGCTATTGGCCAACATGGGACTATTGGCCAACATGGCTGAGGCTTCTGGGAGCTGAAGTCCCTCGGCCCTTAAAGGGGAAAGGTTGCCTACCCCTCCTTTAGATTACCTCTGTTGTGGCTCAGCCACATGTGTCCCAAAATCCATGGGACAATTAACTCAGCAGAAAGGAGAGAAGAGGAAATGTTGGAGACTTGCCCTCTCCAATAGACTCTAGCAAAAACAAACTGCTGCAGCCTCTCCTACTTGTGTGTTCTTCATCATTAGTAATGTTTGCCATCTTAATTGCACTCTGATGTTGCGTGGTCATGCTTGGCTCAGTTTTCCTCCATGAAATGTTGGAGGTATATAGAACCCATTTAATTCAACATTACTTTATACTAGAAAAGCCATTGTGCTCACTGGACTTTCTTTCTGAAATGCTTACCTAGGGAAGGAGCCATTGGATGTATCTCACTGGACATCTACCCTACATTATGTATTGGGAAAGAACTGAAGAATTTGGAAGCTATTTGAGCTAGCTTCTTTGGAATTTATTTTGGAGCAATTCTGTTTTACTAATGTCTTCCATTCCTCAAATTCTGGCTCCATGTAAGATTTTGAAGGAGAACTATAGAGGCCAGATGTGCCATATGGTCTACTTGATATTAATACTTATTTTTCATGTCAGAATTTTAATTTCACAGCTTATAAATAGGCTTTCCACTATAGATTCCCACACTGTCCTGCTCTATAATATGCAACAAAACTTACCCAGACCTTAACATTATCATGTTTTGCCTTTCCTTCCCTCCTTCAACAGCACTGATGATGTGATGCTGAGTCAGGGTAAAGCAAAGTGTGACATGAAGATGCAGGTATGTTTCGCTGCACACTACAAATGTATACAATACAGAGCAGAAGCAGCTGGATTGGATAGCACCCCTGTAATGAAAATAGTTAGTGGAAGACACTCTTATTATGGCTTTTTTTCTGTCCCACCACTAGCTGGTGGAGTCTATCTGGTGACAACAGAGGAGATCTTCTCTGTGGCTGCTCAAAGGTTGTTGAAATCTCTTTCCACAGGAAGCTAGATTTACCCCTTCTCTTCTCTCATTTCTTCTGTGGGTAAACACCTTTTTCATTAAACAGGCATTTAACTATTAATTGGCTGTCCAGAAGGGTCTTTGTATGGGGTTATAGGCTGTCTTTTTATCTTTAGTGTAATGTTTTTACATTTTACTACCTGAAGAAAAGTACCATAGCCTCATCTTTCACACCACGGAGTATGAAACCTCAGGCCAGCTAAATGATCTTGGTACCCAAACCATGCAGTTCCATAATGTTAGCATGGTTACGCAGAGCGTGATGTTCCACATCAACATTTGACACCAGACTCACCACCTCCTGGGATGCAGGCAGCAGCTTGTGCGCTGGAGAAGCACCTCTCCCCTCCCAGACAGAGTAAAGAGACACTGCAGACAGGTGTCTCTCAGATGAGGCTTTTAATCTTGGTTCCACTATGTACAAGGCTATCATACAATGCCATCCACCATCCACCATCACAATTCACCAACAATCCACCATGCCGTCCACCGTCCAATATATACATTAACAATCCAACTACACTGTGACCTGAGGCAACTCCCTTATATAGCTAGGGCTTCATGTGGCCTTTTGGCCCTGCGTCTTCCTCTTGAAACCTGTCACTCAACCAGGGTGACTTAGCAGTTTTGCAGCCTTTTTCAGTGCTTTACTGCACTTGGTGACCATCTTCTGATGTCTTTTCTCCTGACTCAGCACCAGGTGGAAAAGTGCTTCGTCATCATGGCTGCCAGTGACCCTTTGTTGCCTGGTCACTACTATATCACCCACATTGTACATATAGGATGACAATAAGTTCAGCAACTAACAATTTACTGCAGCTTAATGACATCCAAAATTATGTGCTCGAGGAAGTTGCCTCACTCTGCCTAACAGACCTGTCCTCATTAATTGG
Source organism: Phrynosoma blainvillii (assembly GCA_026167975.1). Lineage (NCBI taxonomy): Eukaryota > Metazoa > Chordata > Lepidosauria > Squamata > Phrynosomatidae > Phrynosoma > Phrynosoma blainvillii. The sequence continues at coordinate 17,548,988 of JANUYF010000006.1, forward strand.
AGATTCTGAATATGAAACATGGGGTCTTCTGTATAAAACTCATTTCTATGCTGTCCACAAGATTATAAGTATTCCACATATGGACTATCTAAGATCAACTTAAATTTGTCTGAGTGGAAGAGAATTCTGAGCCAAAAAAAAACAAATAAATAGGTCCTAGATCAAATCAGGGCTGAAGTCTCCCTAGAAGCCAAGAGGACTTAACTGAGACTTTGGACATATCATGAGAAGACATGACTTACTAGAAAGTACAATAACACTTGGCAATCTGGAAGTCAGTAGAAAAAAGAAGATGGCATTACAAATTAATGGACTCAATCAAGGTAGCTACACCTCTGAGTTTGTAAGACCTAAGCAGGGCTCTTGATAACATCTGGAGGTCTTTCTTTCTTTTTTTATTTTATTTTTATTAATCATGTCATCATTATAAAATAAAAGCATATTTTACTTTTACATTTCTATAATATGCTGTTTCTCCCCCGTCCTTGAATCTTCCTTCATTGTTCCTACAGATTTTCTCTTTTTTCTTTCTTTTTTTCCTTAATTTTTTCTTATTTCACAATTCCCTTTCATCTTGTAATCATGTTTTGTTCTTTCCATTTCCATGTTCTTCTTTTATATAAAATCTTAATTTAATCAAACTGATACTCTATTTTTCTTATCTGGAGGTCTTTCATACAATAGGGTCACCATGAGTCAAAGTCGATTTGATAGCAATTATTCATCTACTCTATCACCGTGTCCCCCCATACTAATATTTTAGTAGCACAGGGAGTGGGCTGCATGTGGCCCACTGCCAAACTACCTGGGGGCACCTGTGTATCACTAGACCTGTTTTTGTGGTGCCTGACCTCTCCAGTCTCTCCTGACTGTACTTTTGTAGCCACAAGAAAGAGTGAGCTACCTCTCTTGGAACACTCCAGGAGAAGCACTTTGCTTTTTAAATAACTCACATCTCCCCCTGGACTATTTAATATTCCTCCCAAAAATCCAGAGTGGATTTATTTGGTGCATTTGAGTCAATCCATGAGTCCCCCAAAGGCCCAGGGGCCAAAAACTGACCCCCTGAACCCACTGCAGCTAGCAGAGGTATCAGCCATTCTCTCACACACATACTCCTCCTCTGGCTTCCCTCCTTCTTCCAGCCTGTCAGTTGAGCAAGCTTCAAGGAGGTAGTAAAGCCTCCTCTGTCTCCTCTCAGCAGGTCTCCGTGCCCTCTTCAGGATCCTTTTTAACCAAACTGACTTGGTCTCAAATGGGCAATCATGGGCAATCATGTAACATGTCTTTTGTAATGTACATGGCCCCTGATTGCTCATTTGAGACTGAGTTAGTTCAACCAAACTTCACATTTCAAAGTTATATTACAACTGCCAGACTTCAAGTCAAAACTGATCCCAGCTTGTCTTCTTTACTCTATCTTCCTCTATATCAAGGTATCTTCCCCTCAGCCTCACCCCCACCCTCCCTTGTGTGACATTTTCTATTTTAGCTTTGACAAATTTGAATCCAGTCATTGCAAAAACAACATCAGCACACATTTTCAACACCTCATTGGCAAGACAGCTTTCTATGTCACTTGATAGACTTTTCCAGTGTGGAAATGCACATACTCTTGCATCCCTGCTGTACTATTGCGCTGATGCAATAAAACAGTAAAACTTTTAGAAAAATGAATTTCAAAAGAAATTTCCCACCTATTTACTTCATTTGCAAATTAACCATCTGAACATTCTCACACTAGGCGATCATGTGGCAAATTTCTCAGCTCATACTTAAAACAATTAAAGGGGCTGAGAAATCAATAATTCATATGCTTAGTGAACCATGATGAATAATCATCACATCTTTAGCTAGGAGATTACAACATATAAATATCCATTGTACAATGGCAGCCAGCTGAGTGACTGATGCACCATGGCTTGGATATGCAGTGGGTACCAGTGCACTCCTGATGCAGATCTGGACAATGGCTAGGAAGTGTCAGAGCACAGCAGGAGTGTCCAATGTGCATCAGAAGTGCCTGATTCTCATCAGGACAGCCCCAATGTATATCAGAAGCACCTGATGTGGATTGGAATACTCTTGCCAGTGCCTGGATGCGCATCTTTGTAATTAACTAATCGGGTTTGTTTTTGTTAGCTTGTGTTTCAGTTACAAAATGATGACTGTGATGTAGAATCTCAACCAGTGTTTTCATGGATCTCTGATACAGGCATATGCAATCCTACTAAGAAACACTACTTTCATATGGAAATTATTCTTACCTTCCTTGAAATTCCTTGGATGTGTCTTCCACACATGACTCTTGCAAATTTTGTAGCAACTGCTACAAGTTTTTGCAAGTTTTTCTTGCAAATTTTGTAGCAACTGCAGCTGAAGTGAAATGCTTCACTGCTTTTTGTAAACATTTCTGGAAAAAGCAGAACAAACTTTTCTTTGTTAAAGGAGACTTGTTATTGTTGTTTGGTACTTCTTGTAAAAATGCTGACTTATTTGAACCTACAATTTGAGGTGGCTTGTCATCCAGTTTTGGGATCAGGGGCTTCCCACTACTTGGGCCATAGGTTATTCTTATTTTTTGTTCATATAAATCACCTTCACTTTCATTCACCCTCAGTTACTTCACCATGTAGTCCAATCTAATTGACTATGTAGCAATGTGTTATCATCTTGGTCTCCATGGGATGCCTTTTTGGATCACTCATGTGTTTAATTCAGGAAGAAGGTCAACGAAGCTGGCACAGGAAATGTGAATGAACCCAAGAAACAGTAGCAGTCATTGTCACAGTAGCACCAACAGTGCTGAATCACTGAAATTAGTTGAATATTTATACCACATATGAAAGCTTGGTCCATCGATGGGGAAACATGTGGCCCTCTAGATGTAGTTGAATTGCAATTCTGATCAGCCCAAGACAGTATAGTCAGTGGTAAGGAAGATACATCCTGAAAACATCAGAATGGCTACAGGTTTGCCATTTCTGGTTTAATTTCCACTCCAATTGAAACACATCTATTTTCTATAAGTTACCTTCAGTAATGTTATCACAGAGCCAAATATAATTGGCCACTGAATACTTCATTATTATCCAGTTCTCTCTGATCCCCAAGGGATTGAATTGTGCATTGGGCTAAATCTGTTAAAACTAAAAGGTTACCATGGGCAGCAAAGTGAGAGGGATATTTCCAAATAAAGGTCCTGAACCACATGTTCATTTTAGAGTTGTAGATCAGGTCAGTCTGTATAGGAATTTTATAAGACTTCCTCATGGGCCCTCAGTGAAAGCAAACTCAAAACATCTTTTACATTTTAATTATCCTTAGATTAATTCGGTTCCATACACTTGTTGTCTCATAAAAGGGTTTTCATGATAAAAGACATTCAGAGGTGATCTAATATGTGCATTCCTTAGCACAGTACTAACAAGAGTGAGCTAAAATTCCACTACTGCTGATATGGGGTGGAAAATGCCAAGTTTCCAAGCTAGGGAAGAGACACTAGGGATCATATTGTTAGTAAAAGTCCTCCATTTTTCATATATATTTTGACTATGCAGAGTCCCCTATGACCCCAGCCTGACCCCTGGGAGATAGAAGCCATAATGCCCTAGATGTGAAGTCATGTAAGCAAGTAAAGTTACAAAACACCACCGGAACAGGCAGGTTATGGGAGTTGCCTTGGGGAATGTTCCATTATGTTGGAAAAGATACCTAATGGTGTTTGTTTATCTTAGTCTCACACTTGATGAGACAGTGATTAGATTTGATGGCACCTCCTTTCTCTAGCTTCCTTTCTTGATTGCTTTGATACCACATGCATTGTTTAGACTATGCCCAGACTTAAGTAAACAATGAAAAGCCCATCACGCCTTTGTCTAGCTATTGTCCGGCCCATGGCTAGAAGGCAGAAGTTCCCTATATGAACCCCTGGATTTTAGCAGACCGTGTGCTACCTTGGAAGTGCATGCTGAAACTCTGTCGGTCTGTGCTCTGAGATAGTTCCCGTGACCCCCCTCTTGCCGGTTGTGCCCCTTCCATGGAACTCATCTTCATTCGCCGCCAAAGCCCAGAGGAGTTGCTCGGGTGTAAATATATCCTCTGTCCTGGTCTTTTTCTCTTTGCCTTCCCCGCTCTCACTCTTCCCCCGCTTATTCTTCGTGTGTGTGTGTGTGTGTGTGTGTGTGTGTGTGTGCTGCATTTGGATGGTTGCTTATTTTTGTCAAATAAATACTTTAATTGGAGTTTGGTCCGTTTCAGTGTCTTCCCTAGCCAGAATTCTTACGTCTCTCGTAGACAATTGGATAAGGTCCTAGAAGCGAAGTTGGGCGCTTCCCTCTCTCATTTGAGCTAATTATAAATTCCCCAAAATTAGGTCTTGGCTTCCCAACAGATTGGTGGAGAACACGTGGCAGTCCCTGAAATTTAGACACCCCAAACTGATCACTTGGGCTGTTTAAATCTTGGCACGTAGGAGAAATTAAGTTTGAGGCAAAGGAGACGCTGACGCGAGTGTTAAGAAAGAGTGATTGTGTTTGTGTGTGACTGGAAATCTTGGGTTGGCCATCCCTTTTTCTTGCCTTTTCTATTGTGGGTTGGTAGAGAAGAGCCAGGTTCCCTCATTCAGGTTTCCTCCCACAATCCAACTGTAGACAGTCCCCAAAACCACCTTGGACAAGCTAAGGTAGACGAAGTGAGGAGACATCCTCATCTGAAGCTACCCGGGTGCAAGGTTGGAAGGTTAGCGAGGGCAAGGAAGCCCAGTGCAGCTAGCCGAACCCTGGCGAGGGAGAGTCCCAGTGCAGCCAGTGGGTCTAGAAGTCTGCCAGTGGGTCTAGTGAAAGCTGGTGAGGGGTGAGGGAAAGCCCTAGAGCAGCCGGTGAGTCTAGAAAAAACTAGTGAGGGGCGGGAGAGCCCTAGTGAAATTGGTGTGTTTTAAGAGAACTGCCAGTGGGTCTAGAGAAAGCCAGTGAAGGGTGAGGAAAAGCCCTAGAGCAGCCAGTGGGTCTAGAGAAAACTGGTGAGGGGTGAGGAAAGCTCTAGTGCAGGCAGGAAAAAGATTGGTGAGGGGCGGGAGAGCTCTAGTGCAGCCAATCCGTCTCCCGTAGACAATTACGTCTCCCGTAGACAATTGGATAAGGTCCTAGAAGTGAAGTTGGGTGCTTCCCTTTCTCATTTGAGCTAATTATAAATTCCCCCAAATTAGGTCTTGGCTTCCCAACAATATTGTAAACATATATTGAATAATGGAAGGCTCCAGAAAACTTCAGAAGAAAATCAACCTGTGATTTGTAAATTACAGCAAAGTCTTTGACTGGACAGATCATGAGAAATGATGATTCACTCTAAAAGAAATAGGAGTGTCCTAATGTGTAACCTATGATTCTATGATTCTATTCTATTCTATGATTCTATTGTATACTTAGGATAAAAGACCTCTGACACAATATGGAGAAACAGAATGGTTTCCCATTGGCAAGTAGGTCAGACAAGGCGGCATTTTATTACCTTATCTGTTTTATTTATATACAGAACATATCACACAGAAAGTGGGATTGGTCTCAGAGGTTTTTTATCACCTTATCTGTTTGGAATGAAAACAGAGGGAAGGAATATTAACAATTTTAAATATGCAGAGGACTTGCAGATGACTTGCAGAAAATAGGAAAGACTTGGAACAACTACTGATGAAAGTTAAGGAAGAAAGCGCAAAAGCAGGGTTACAGCTGAATATTAGAAAGACAAAAATAATGGCCACAGACAATCAACATAACTCAAAGAAGATAATAAAGACCCTGATATAGTTAAACATTTCCCATACCTTGGCTCAGTCATTAATCAAAGAAAAGATTGCAGTCAGGAATTCAGAAGAGGATTTAAATCTTGGAAAGGCAGCCATGAAGGGACTAGGTTAGATCCTCAAGTGTAAAGACATACCACAATACCAAAGTAAGCATAATTCAGATTATCATCATCATCATCATCATCATCATCATCATCATCATCATCTTATATTCTGCCTTTCTCCCAATATCAAGGTGGCCATGTCTATGTATGGTTGTGAAAGTTGATCAGTGAACAAAGCTGACAAAAAGAAAATCAATGTATATGAAATGTTATGCTGGTGAAGGGTTCTGTGGATACCATGCATTGCTGAAAAGACAAATGAATGGTTCTTAGAGTAAATCAAGTCTGAACTCTCCCTAAAAGTGAAGCTGACTAAACTGAAGTTGTTGTACTTTGGATAGATCATGAGACAATTTGATTCACTGGAAAAGATTATGATACTTGAAACGCAGTAGGAAAAAAGGAAGGCTGCACTATAGATGGGGTGATTCAATCAAGGAAGCCAGGGCTCTGATTTTGCAAGACCTGAGCAGGGCAGTTGATGACCAGGGATCTTGGTAGTCATTCATGCCTATAGTTGCTATAAGAGAAAGTTGACTTGGTTGCAAAACAACAACAACAACAAATAGGTTTGCAGAAGCTACCAGGACAATGGGGTTGTAAAAAATTAATATTTAAACAACATAAGTGCATTTTCTAGAAATGTTAGCATAGAAAAACCATGAGGTTTGGCCCCAAATCTAAAATGGGAAATGGTAGTCCTGGTAGTATATCCTGTCATGAGTAGTGAAATAGAGTATCCCTTTTACCACTGTGTGCTCTTTGCATGGTTTTGCCTTTTGCACTGCAAACTGAGACTCCAAGAGGAGACATTCTCTTCATTTTATTGGCAACAACTTCACCCTCATTTCTAAAGGCTGCCTTTGGCTCTCATGTTGAGGTCACCCTTTGGAATCAGGTCAGTGGCTGCATTAGTAAATGCATTTTGGGGGTTCACTTCAATCTACTTTCTAATTGTTTTTCTGAGTTTAATGAGCAAGTAGCTGCCAGGAGATGTTATCAATGGACCGAGAAGAGGACCTAAGACAGGTGGTTGATTAGTCAAGAAAGCTTATGATTACCAACTTGAAGGACCTGCCGGCTCTTAATTCACTCGACTGCGTTCCTGCTATTCCAGCTTGTCAGAACACAGAAGAGCCCGTAAGTGCCCATAAGTGCCCCCAAAAGACATATATGAGCATTTAAAAAAAGAAATAAAAGAAAGAAGCCAAATTCATTAGTTGTTTTGCTGCCAACAAGTCTGCATGGTCAAATGAATATAAGGATAATTAAGTTTGCTTTAACTAAAGATGCTTGAGGAAGTCAGTTTTTGCACAATACTAGACAGAATGACCTGATTCATACCTCTAAAATGAATATATGGATCAGGGCAACATTTCTAAGCATTGTAGGGTCTTGTAAAACTAACTGGGTGATTTTAAGAGGGCTCTGTTCTTTTGTTTTGTTTGTGGATACCTGTGCTTTATGGTGGAATTTGTCATCAGTTTTAGTTTTTTCAGCATCAATACCACAAAAGCAGTGTGTGCATGTGTGTGTGTGAGAGAGAGACAGAGAGGGAGAGAGACTGTGTGGTATATTTTGGGGCATGATTACAGATTCACCTGAAAGTTGTGTCTATGGGATCGGTTGAGTGAGAATTAATTTCAGTTCAATTTTTGTTTTAAAAATGACCCATTCCACAAATGTCTTCATATCTGTGTCCATCTAAACCAGGAATTAGCAGCCATAGTCAATCAGAGGGCTATTTGGGAGGCACTGTGGCATTTATCGCAGAAAAAGAAACCAGAAAATTACTTCCAGTTTTCCTTTTTTTGTGGGGAGGAAGTTTTTGCTCTGAAGGGATTCAGGGGAAGGGGATCTGTTTTAAGGCAAATCACCACTCATGGTGATCATTTGATGGCATATTTGCCTCTAAAATTTTAAAAAAAGCTCCATGGTCATTTGGAGCTGAGGGCCTATAAAAAAAAAACAATGGAGGCCAAATCTAGAATCTTATATTCATAGTATCCTAGAGCTAGAAGGTGGCATAAGAGCCATCTAGTCTAACCCCTTGCCATAAAGCACTCCTGAAATATGCCCATCCAACCTTTAAAGACCTCCAGAGAAGAAAATTCCACCACCATTTGAGACAGTCTATTCCACTGTCGGTGCACAATAGATGCAATCTAATCCACATGATTCCCTCCCCTGATCTAGTCCAAGGCTTTGAATGCTGAACTGGTTTGGATCTGAATCCCTTTATTATCAACCATTTCAGTGCTGAACTAGTGGCCTCCAATGGTTTTTCTGAGAGTGGGGGATGCAGATTCCTCATCTTTAAGACATACAAAGCAGGCAGCTAAAACTTGGTCCTCTAGAAACTGGGAATGGCTGTACCCACTGGATTTGGCTGTTGCAATTAGGAGAGATTTTCATTTCATTTCCTTAAAAACATTTTATTATTCATTTTTAATTTCTGTAACTTGTGCATGTGTCCCATTCTTGCCTTGGATCCCATTCAGGAGGAAGGTGGGATATAAATGAAATAAAGAAATGAATCAATGTTTTAAAGAATTTACCATCATTTGAAAATCACATAGTTGGGACAGAAAGTTCTTGAGATTTGAACATGTCAGAGCCAGAAGAAAGGGGAAGATTCCTCCCTCATCCCTAGCCACGGGGGGGGGGGGGGGGAGGGCTGTTCTGAGGAGCTCATGCACTTCAAAATTCAGTGCTGCATCACAATAGGAGTATGCCTGCTCCTTCTCACAGCTCTTTGAGGCTCTTTGGTCACTATCACTCCCTTTCTTCCCTCCCCATGCATATCTTTTCTGGCCTCAATTCATCCCAATTAAGAGTAATTCTCATAAGGAAGAAACCAATTTGCAATGTGGCATGATGCTCACTCTGGTGGGGGAGTTGCTTTTTGCTCACTAAAGTTAAGCTAATGCAATGTGTCTGCACACAGACAGGTTGCTGCCAGCTCAGCTGGGGTCTGTTGAAGTGTCTCCCAGTGATCTCTTCTGCCTGGGTAGGTTCCCAGCATTGAAAAGAGTTTACTCTGCAGAAGCAGGCATGCCAAAGAGCAAGGCAACAAAGCTCTTTTTATTCATATACGGCAGGCAGGGGGTGGGGAAGGGACAGAGAACCTCTACTACCATTGCTGCCACCACTACCACCACCACCCGGCATCCTCTCCCTTGAGAACCAATTACTGGAGCCTTTTGGAATTTTTAATTGAATATTTGTATTATAAACAGGAGAATGGCCTGTAACCTTGATTAAGGGAAGCAGGAAGACAATGACTAGGATCTTGTTTGCTTTTCATTCTGGATTAAGGACTTTCCATTGTCCCCACAGCTCAATGGGGATAATTAATCTGAATTTTGTTTGCTGTCTGATTCTATCCCCATGCTTTCCTTCACCTTCTTCAACTCCCAGCTCCTGTCACACTCCCTTTCAATATGATGGAGTGGAAAGAGATGACTGCCCTAATAAAACCAGCTGGTTTTTCCATAAGGCAACTGGTTTTTCTAGAAGTTTTGGGATTAGCTAGCCACTCTCACTGGGGTATATTAGCTTGCATATAAAATTTGAACAAATATAGGCCTTGTCTAGTCCACCTCACCTCCCTGAACATCTCAGGATGAAGGACTCCTTCCTCTACCCCCTCTCCCGACACGCATACCACCCTGATTCTATTGGGGGCTATTTCAATTTTTAAAATTCTTCTAAGAAAAATATTTGAGTGAAGGGAAAATATTCTTCCAAGTTCTGGAATATGATTAAGACACCAACATAGAAAAGAGTGCTCAGATTCAGTGCTCTTTGACAACACTGAAAGCCTCTTCCAATGGATACATGTATTATGATTGGCATCCTGCTGGGAAGTTATGACATTGTAAACCAACTTATGATTGCACAATTCAGAACTGTGCGGTCCAGAATGGTTATATTCCAAGGAAGGGAATAATGTCGTAGCAGTGCCATCAGGACCATTACATAAGCCAGGGGTAGGCAACCTTTCCCCTTTAAGGGCCGAGGGACTTCAGCTCCCAGAAGCCTCAGCCTTGAGGATTTTGCCGAGTTTGACTTCCAGCAAATATCCGGATAGTTGAAATCACCCATCACTACTATATTTCTCCTTTCTGAGTGTGTGGTCATCTGTTCTAGAAAGGCTTCATCCAATTCTTCTGCTTGAGTTGGGGGTCTGTAGTAGACTCCCACACTAACATCCCTGTTGTTTCCTTCCCCTTTAATTTTTATCCAGATGCTCTCCACTTGGCTTCCAGGATTGATGTCCTGGATTTCTTCACTGGTGTAAATATCCCTGACATATAATGCTATTCCTCCTCCTTTCCTGTTTGTCCTGTTTCTCTTGAAAAGGTTATACCCCTTTATTTCTACATTCCAGTCATGAGACTCATCCCACCAGGTTTCAGTGATGCCTATTATATCATATTTGCTTTGTTGTGCTAGGAGTTCAATCCTAGCACAAGGAATCCAAATCGTTCATCTTGCTTATTTCCCATGCTCTGTGCATTAGTGTAGAGACATCTAAGACCACGTGTCCCCTTTACTTGCTGTCTGTGCCCATTTTTTTGCCTCCCACTGTTGGGTCCCTGTACTGTTTGCCTTGTTTCCTCTATGACACTTTGACTATTTTCTCCAGTCCTTTTGTCTTCGAGGACGTTGTCTCCCTTCCCCACACAGTTCAGTTTAAAGCCCTCCTGATCAAATTCTTGAGACTGTTGGCAAAAACATTTCTTCCAACTGGTGTGAGATGCAGCCCATCCCTTGCCAGGAGTCCGCCCTCATGGAACCGCAGCCCATGATCCAAGAATCCAAATCGTTCTCGACGACACCATCTGCGGAGCCAATTGTTGACATCTGCTATCTTCCTTTCTCTTCCTGGACCATGTCCTTGAACTGGCAGAAGAGATGAGATGACAATCTGTCCTCCCTTTCTTTCAGCTTCCTTCGTAGAGCCTCGTAATCCCTTTTGATGTTCTGAAGGCTGTGTCTTGCTGTGTCGTTCATTCCCACGTGGACCAAAAGGAAGGGGTATTGGTCGGTAGGCTTGACCAGTCTTGTCAACCTCTCTGTCACATCTCGGATCTTTGCCCCAGGGAGACAACACACCTCCCGAGACATCATGTCAGGCCCACAAATCACTGCTTCTGTCCCTCTCAGCAAGGAGTCCCCCACCACGACCACACGCCTCCTCCGAGTCTTAGCAGTGACTGTTCCCTGTGGTGGAACTCCCAGGGTCCCCTGCTGTGTCTGTGAAATCTGTCCATGCTGCTCTTCTGCGTCCTCCTTGCTAAGAGTAAGAGCTTGAAATCGATTCTGTAGCCGCAAGCTCCCAGAACGATCTTTGGTCTCCTTACTTCTGCGTGTGACCTTCCTCCAGCTTTCTACCTCCTGTGTGTGTGATGTGACCTTCTCTTCTCCAGCGACTTCCTCTGTGTGTTCCCCGTCTAAGACCATTTGTTCTGTTCTGTCAAGGAAAGCCTCTTGCTCCCTAATGTGTTGAAGTGTAGCTACTCGTGCCTCAAGCTGCTGTACTTTGTCCTCCAAGAGGGCTACCAACTTGCACTTTGAGCATGTGTAGTTCCCCACATCTGTAGGTAAGAATACAAACATCCCACAGGTATTGCAGGTGACAGCAGCAGTTCCTTCAGTGTCCATACTAAGTCTTAATTAGTACCTGAATGAGGACTACGGCTTTCCTCCTCAAAGAAAATCCCTTGCTAACACCGGTGTTTAAGTCTGTTGATGAACTGAACTTTTCTACAATTAGTACTGGTTATAAAAACTGCTCTGGCAGCAGTTGTATAGAGCTAACTGTCTAGCCCACCCCCTATTGATTTGCAAATGCCACTCAACAAAGCCCCACCTACTGAGTCACAGTCACACTCCCCCCAAGTGTTTTTAAAAAGAACTTACCCACTCAAGATGGCTGCCTGGAAACTGCTTTCTCCTCTTTCCTAGCAGGAACTGGCCTGGAAAGCCTCCTTCTCTGTTTCCTTTCCTGGCAGAAACTGCCTAGAATGCCTCTTTCTCTTTCTTCTCTCTGTTAGAAACTGGCCTGGAGAGCCTCCTCCTCCTCCTTCCCCTGTCCTGGCCGAAACAGGAATTGGGATTAATGAACAGGAATTATTAGGAGGCCTAAAATTCTTGCTGTTGCATGCCTTAAAGTTGGCTATGGTCATGGGTTTCTTGACAAGATTTATTCAGAGGACTTTCCTCTGAGGCTGAGAGAACATGACTAGTGGGTTTCCATGGCTGAAGGGGGATTCAAAACCTGGTCTCCCAGAATCCAAATTCAGCACTCAGACCACTGGCTAGCACTCTTCTTTTTAGGCTAAGAGTTTAGGGTTAGGGTTAAACCTAACCAGCTTTTCTTGGCCTCGTCCAACACGCCTGGACCACCCCAGAGCAGTGGTGTCACCCCAGAGCAGTGGTGTCACCCCCCATTAACCTCCTCACATACCATGCCAGATAGAATCCTTAGTACAGAGTTGTAGTCCAATGCTCAAACCACACCACCATGCTGGCTCTCTCAATGTAACAAATCAGGATTTTAAAAATAAGTGTCATTTTCTGGAGTTTTCTGGTGAACCAGGATGTCAAAAAGCAGAAGTGACACTATGTGGTTGAAACTTTTTAAACATTTGGAAATACTGGAATTCACAGTGGTTTCAGAAAGTACAAGATGTGCATATTAAACCTGACTCTTAACCATAATATTAACCCCATTCCCAACCCTCAGCACATTGGATTCCAATGGGGTCAAAAATAACCCACAAATCACCCAGGCTGCATCTACACTGCACATTGCTTTAACTGATCAGAGCATAGTGCTCTGAATGCTGGGATTTTGTGAGCTATTTAGCTTTTCCTGACAGAGAGCTCTGCTGCCACAAAAGAATACAAATCCCAGGATGCCATAAGATGGAGCCATGGCAGTTAAAGTGGTGTAAGACTTCATTAATTCTGTAGTGCAAGTTAAACCTATGACTGAAACTAGCTGCTTGGAAAGAGAATTTAGCAGTGGCCTACCCTGACTTGGTGTCACCCAGGGTGGGGGGGTGGGGCTTCCAATGCATGTACCTAATGAGAATGCACATGCACACTGTAAATTGTGTGTGTGCACACTGTGGGACCCCAGAAAGCCAGCAGAGGCCGAAGAGTGGACTCTGTGCACTGCCGGCCACCTGGGAAGACCCACGACAGCGGGGAGGGTGGGCTCGCATGCTACTGGTGGCCCAGGATGCATTGTGGTGGCTGGGAGAATGGGCCCCAGACAGGCTCTGCAAGGGGCAAGGGACTGACCAGGTGTCACCCCCTCTTCTGGGGTGTCACCCCTCTTCTGGGGTGCAGTGCACACACACCGTGACTCCCACTGACACTACTGGAACTTAGCAAAGAGTTCTCTTTTCTTTTCACTCTTATAGGTGGTAGGTAGAGAGAAGCTTCCAAGAAGCTGAGTCATGTTGGGGAGGGAGACAGTATCTTGGAAGGTATCTTGGAAGGCAGGACTACAACATGGGATGGAGATAATAATCAAAGTGTTATAGAAGGAACAAGGCAAATGATGCAAGGGCCCAGCAGTGGGAGGCAAAAAACCTTACACAGGCAGCAAGTGGGGAGGACACATTCTCTTAGATGTCTCTACATTAATGCACATAGCTTGGGAAATACACAAGATGAACTTGAACTCCTAGCCCAACAAAGCAAATACGATTTAATAGGCATCACTGAAACCTGCTTGGATGAGACTCATGATTGGAATGTAAGAATAGAGGGGTATAACCTTTTAAAGAGAAATAGGCCAAACAGGAAAGGGGGAGGAATAGCATTATATGTCAGGGATGTTTACACCTGTGAAGAGATCCAGGACTTAAATCCTGAAAATCAGGTGCAGAGCACCTGGATAAAAATTAAAGAGGAAGGAAACAACAGGGATTTTATTGTGGGAGTCTACTACAGACCCCCAAGTCAGACTGAGGAATTGGATGATGCCTTTCTAGAACAGATGACCACACACAGAGAAAATAGGGATGTAGCAGTGATGGGTGACATTTGCTGGAAGTCAAAATCAGCCAATACTTCAAGGTCTATGAAATTCCTCACTTGCCTTGAAGACCATTTCTTTGTCCAAAAGGTGGAAGAAGCAACAAGGGGATCAGCTATTTTTTATCTCATCCTAACCAACAGGGATGACCTGGTCAATGGGGTGCAAGTGGTGGGATCCTTATGTGGGAGTGATCATGTTCTCCTGGAGTTTCTTATACAGTGGAAAGGAGAAGCTAGGCATAGTCAAACACTCATTCTAGACTTTAGGAGAGCTGATTTCAATGAACTTAAGGAAACACTGGGAGTTATCCCGTGGTCAGGAGAAAGGAGAAAGGAGTTCAGGATGGATGGGAGTTTCTCAAAAGGGAGATACTGAAGGCACAATCTCAAACTGTTCAAATGAGAAGGAAAAATGGGAGATGTCTCAAGAAACCAGGTTGGATGACAAAATAACTTTCAACTGAACTAAGTTTTAAATGGGAGATGTATAAGAAATAGAAAAAGGGTGAAATCACTAAAGAGGAATTCAAACAAATAGCTAGCACATGTAGGGGTAAAGTCAGGTAAGCCAAAACACAGAATGAGCTCAGGCTTGTAAGAGGGGTTAAGCACAATAAAAAGGGCTTCTTTGGGTATGTCCGTAGAAAAAGAAAGGAGAAGGAAATGGTAGGGCCACTGTGCAGAGAAGATGGAGAAATTCTAACAAGGGACAGAGAAAAGGCAGAACTACTCAACACCTTCCTTGCCTCAGTCTTCTCACAAAAGGAAAAGGGTGCTCATCCTGAAGAAAATGGAGCAGAGGACACGATAGGGGAAATGCAGCAAATAATAAATAAAGAGGAAGTACAGAATACCTGGTTAACCTAAATGAATTTAAGTCTCCAGGACTAGATGAACTACAACCAAAGATATTAAAAGAACTGGCAAATGGGTATAATAAGACAAAAGTGCACAAAGAATTTGAGCATCATTATGTAAGAAGATCATTGATAAGGATTTGGCTGTATTGTAAGGAAAAATTCTACAGAAAACTACCTTTATGGGTGTCACCACAAGAAGCCTTTTTTGGAAGATGGCGAGAAGTACCCAAATGGTTGAGATATCGAGACATCTTGAGCAAAACAAGGAGTGGAAGCTATGAATTAAAGCCTTTAGAGAATTTGAAAGAATTGGATAAAAATTTACATTGGTTTCCATATAAACAGCTAATGGACAGATTTAAAGCAGATGATAAAAAACTGGGATTTGAAGAGGCAGACACCGAATTGGATAAAGTGATTAAGCAAAATGGAAAAAAACTAACTTCCAAATACTATGAGACTTTACAAGCAATAGATTTGGAACAAGACTTAGTAAAAGATACAATGATTAGATGGGCCAAGGATATTGGCAGGGACATTGATTTGGAAAGTTGGGAGTGGGCAAGAATGAAGACACAAAAATTTACTCAATGTCAAGACTTGAAAGAAAACTATCTAAAAATGGAGCAACGTTGGTACCTCACCCCAGCGAAATTAGCAAAAATTTACAGGAATGGTAATAACAGATGTTGGAAGTGTAAGCAAACTACAGGGTGTTGGTTACATGTATGGTGGAACTGTGACAAAGTCAGGAAGTATTGGACAACTGTTCATAAAGTAATCTGTGAAATATTTAAAATAAGATATGACATGATACCAGAAATATATTTGTTGAACATGACAAATAAGATCCCAGCAAAAATGGAAAGGAAATATGGGAGGATATTATTGTATATGATAACTTCAGCTCGGATTACACTAGCAAAAAAATGGAAACTAGCAGAAGTGCCCTCAGCCAGCGAGTGGTTTAAAAGGCTTATCGAAATGATGAGTATGGATATACTCACAGCTAGACTGAATAAACAAAATGTAGAGAGTACTGAACAAGACTGGACTCCGATACTGCAATACTGTAAAAGAGAAAATTTAATTGAATAGAGATATAGACTGATGGGTTACTCTAAATTAGTAAACTGACTAAATAATAGGTGAAAAGTGACTATTAAAGATCAAGATAATTAAAGCTATTGTTATAACACACAGTGGATTCAATATTTAAAATTGCATATATATGAAGACAATGAGTGAACATTGAACTAAGGTTGAGTACAAACTGGAGATACTTTGGAAGTCAATTGTAAATATTTGTATATAATTATTGAAAAAGAAATTGGTGTGTCAACTTTATAGATATGTTTGAATAGTATATGTTAATAAAATATATATTAAAAAAAAAAAAAAAGAACTGGCAAATGTAATCTCAGAGCTACTAGTAATAATCTTTGAGAACTCCTGGAGAACAGGAGAAGTCCCAGCAGACTGGAGGAGGGCAAACAATGTCCCCAACTTCAAAAAGGGAAAAAAGTGGATTCCAACAACTATCGCCCAGTAAGTCTGACATCAACACCGGGAAAGATTTTAGAACAGTTCATTAAACATAGAGTCTGTGAACATTTAGAAGGGAATACCATAATCACTAAAAGTCAACATGGGTTTCTCAAAAACAAGTCATGCCAGACTAATCTGACCTCTTTTTTGATAAAATTACCAGCTTGCTAGATGAAGGGAATGCATTAAACATAGCATATCTTGATTTCAGTAAAGCTTTTGACAAGGTCCTCCACGATATTCTTACAAACAAGATAGTAAAATGTGGGCTAGACAACACAACTGTTAGGTGGATTAGTAACTGGTTGACTGACCTTTTTCATTTTCCATTTCTGTGCAAGAAGCTTTCTAGCTGGTGTAATTAAATATAACAGAGTTTTCCAATATTTTTTGTATCCGCATTTGATATTTTGTTGGTCATGTTAAGAAGGTAGATTTCCAGCATAATTGAAAATTTTATATTGAAGATTTTTTTAATTTCTTCATGCACATTTTCCCAGAACTTTTTAATCATCGGACATTGCCACCACATATGAAACCAGTCACCTGTCATTTTTGTTTTTGCATTTCCAACATTTGTCTTCTTTATTTCTATAAATTTTGGCTAGTCTGGATGGAGTAAGGTGCCACCTGTATGCCATCTTGAGATAGTTCTCTCTGACACTTTGACTTTTTGTAAATTGAAATGTCTTTTTTTCTGGAGATTTGCCAGCTTTCCAGGTCTATTGGTCTACCGATATCTTTGGCCCATTGGATCATATCTCCTTTAATAATTTCTTGTTCTTGATTTCTGTTTAAGAGAACCTTATATATTTTGGCTGTTTGTTTTGTGGCCTTTTCTTCCAGAATTATATCCAATTCATGCTTTTGTAATTCAAATCCAAATTCAGAGTCTTCCCCACCTCCTCTCCTTTCATATCTTCTGGGCTCTGGGTTGCGCACACCTGCAGAGTACCACCCAGAACCTCTAGTGTGGTATGATGGTTCATCCTGCAATATTTGTCTCCTGCCTTGACTCAGAATCTGGGATCTTCTGCTTTAACTGGCCCAGTCAATTGGAACATTTTTCAGACTCTGCAATACAGGATTTCCCCAGTTTTCTGGGACAAATGGCATCCCTATGGACCTTATCCCACGCTGCTCTCAAAAGTGGCAAGAAAGCGATATGAGCATCATTGCAGTACTATAGCACTAGTATAAATATGGCGCTAGCGCTATAATAGCGCTATGGATAAGCTCGCGCCATTGCAATGCCCGCTGAAACCGACATTCAAAAGAATGCGAATGATGTTGCATTCTGAGCGGTTTCTTGCTGGATTCTGAGCGACGTCGTGTAATCACATGGAAAACTATAGCGCTATAGCGCCTGATTCTTAGCGGATTCTGAGCGACGTCGTGTGATCACTCGGGAAGATATAGCACTATAGCGCCTGATTCTTAGTGGATTCTTGCTGCTTTTGGCCCCGTGGGATAAGGTCCTATGTCTGATCAATGTCATCATTGCTAGCCCATCCTATGGATAACTAAAGCACCCTAGGGCCAGCAAACTGTGACAGAAGGAATTCAGCTTAGCTTTATGCTACTTCTCAGTTTCTCAATAATTCTCTCTTCACTGGTACAGCTTTCTTCTCCTCTCTTTTTTCTCCTGCTATTGAGATAAAAACAGCTTAGAGCCAAGTCCCCAAAATGGAAGTAGCCTAACCTTCTTTAGGATACACAAACATTGTCCTCAGGGCGATTGGGAGGGCATGGGGACAAATATTTAGCCCTGAGTCTCATCTACCTGAAAATTGACCTCCATGTGGCAAAAATAAAACTGGAAGTGACATCCAATATTTTTTGGCTGTTTTTCATAGCATTCTGGAGTGGGTTCTAGTTGGAGGTCTGCAGGAGTGTGATTTCTAAATTTGGGGAGAGAGTGCTTTTAAACCCCAAAATTGAGAGATGCAGGGTTTCAGGACAGGGGTTGAAGGTTAAACAGGGAGCTGTAGGCTGCATAAATGGGGGCTATACAGAATTCACAGGCCAGTTGCCTTACTCCTGGTGTAACTAGGCATTGCAAAGAATGGTTGAGCTCACCAGACATTCTACTGGAACATTCCAAAACCCTGAAGGTGCTATAAAAAGGTAAAGGTTTTCCCTTTGGCAAGGTTGTCAAGTCATGTCTGACTGTAGGGGGTAGTGCCCATCTCTGTTACTAAGCTGAAGAGCCAGTGTTGTCAAAGACAATTCTGTGAACATGTGACCAGCATGACTGCACAGAACACTGTTACCTTTCCACCAAAGTGGTACCTATTTATCTACTTTTACATCCTTTCAAACTGCTAGGTTGGCAGAAGCTGGGACTAGTGACTGGAGCTCATTCTGTCATGCAGCACTTGGGCCTCAAACTGCTGACCTGCTGATCTTGCAATCATCAGAATCAGCATCTTAACCACTGAGCCACCACGTCCCATTTGAAGGTGCTATATCTATCCTGAAATATTGGAGCAGCAGTTTTGCTCCATAAGCAAAACTAAATCATTAGTCTGTTATTATACACTCATGTAAGCCACAAATACCATTGTGTGAAGGAACACTTCTTGTAGGAAGAAGCACAGTTCATCAACTTCTAACCAAAACAAATGGTTTTCACTCAGATTGAGAATAGAGGGCATGCTCATCAAATTTGCAGATGACACCAAATTAGGAGGAATGGCTAATACCCTAGAGGACAGGATCAAAATTCAAAATGATCTTAATAGATTAGAAAGCTGGGCCAAAACTA
This sequence comes from Phrynosoma blainvillii, assembly GCA_026167975.1. Lineage (NCBI taxonomy): Eukaryota > Metazoa > Chordata > Lepidosauria > Squamata > Phrynosomatidae > Phrynosoma > Phrynosoma blainvillii. The sequence goes on from JANUYF010000006.1 coordinate 17,568,131, forward strand.
GCAAAATGAATTTCAACACAAAGAAACTAAGGCAGAAAAAATGAAATGCATAGATGTAGGATGGGAGACACCTGGCTTAACAAGACTAAGGACTTATCACACGGGGAAAATCCTGTGCAGAAATGGGGTTTTCAATAGAAAAAAAACTCCCACAAAAGCAGGTAGATTTTCAGGAAACGTTGCTGTTAAAGGTGTTCCCCCACCTTTTAAATCCCATTTCTGCATGGGATTTCTCCCATGTGATAAGGTCTTAAATGTGAAAGGAATCTAGGACTTCTAGTAGACCACAAGTTGAACATGAATCAACAGTGTAATGCAGCAGCTAAAAAAGCCAATGCAATTCTAGGCCGCATCAGTAGAAGTATAGTGTTTAGATCAAGGGAAATAATAGTGTCACTCTATTCTGCTTTGGTCAGGCCTAGAATCATAGAGTTGGAAGAGACCACAAGAGCCACCCAGTCCAACCTCCTGCCATGCAGGATCTCAAAATCAAAGCATCCCTGACAGCTTTGTCACTCTGAGGGAGTGTGTTCCACTGTTGAATAGCTCTCACTGTTAAGACATTCCTCCTGATGTTGAGGTGGAATCTCTTTTCCTGTAAATAGTGTCACCTGGAATAGTGTGTCCATTTCTGGGCACCACAATTCAAAAAGGATGTTGACAAGCTAGAGTATGTACAGAGAAGGGCGACCAAAATGGTGAAAGGTCTGGAAATCATGGCTTCTGAGGAGAGACTTAAGGAACTGGGTATGTTTATCCTGGAGAAGAGATGGTTAAAAGTTGATATGTTGGCCAATTTAAATATTTGAAGAGGTGTCATATTGAAGATGGAGCAAGCTTGTTTTCTGCAGTGCCAGAGAATAGGATATGGAACAATGGATGCATGCTACAGGAAAAGAGATTCCATCTAAACATTAGGAGGAACTTCCTGACAGTAAAGAGTTGTTTGACAGTGGAACACTGTTGGAGTGTGGTGGAGTCTCCTTCTTTGGAGGTCTTTAAACAAAGGCTGGAATGGCCATCTGCCATGGGTGTTTTGATTGTGCGTTACTGAATGATAGGGTGTTGGAATGGGTAGCCCTTGTGGTCTCTTCCAACTCTATGATTTTATGATTCTATAAATTTCAAAAGGAATTTCCCACCCTTGATTGGTGATAGCTGCCCCATGTGAGGGACAAGACATTGTAATTATCTCACACTTCTCATGTGGGGAGAACAGTAAATTTATTGCCCTCCCTTCTTCAAACATGGGAAGAATTATTCTGTCATTTCACATTCCTAGTCCTAGCTGGCACAGATGAATATGGGTGTTGTGAAACTACTCAGTTTTATGTTTCTCACATGTAAATCCACTTATGAAGGTGTAAATCCCATGCTGAGCCATTATCATAGAGAGTGTTTCTTCTTAGTCAACGTTTCTTCATAGCTTTGGTTGACACCTGTCTTTCACCATGTCTGGATGTCCCACCAGGGGTTCCAGGATGGTGAAATAAGTTCTCCTAGGAATAAAGTTGCCACAGAAATCTCACTTAAAGTTCTGTTTGGGGTAAATTTGGTTCTCCCTTTTTCCAATGTATTTTTAGTGTGTAAAAAGAGCTTTGATTTATGTTTTTATCATTGTTCTCTCTTTGGCAAAATAAGGTTTTTTCCACATCTCTTTCTTTTTTTTATTCTTTTAGATATTATCAGTATGATTTACAGTATGTCAATTTGCCCTATACAGTTCTGGACAATATTATCCCCTAAAGGCAGTATGAATGCTCTAAAGAAAACACCAATAAAAAAGTGAAAATATATTATCTCCTTTATTTTCTCTTTCAAACGGGTTTCTCACAAACTCAGGATTATCATTTGTAGAAAACTCTTGGCTGGACCACTGTGTTTCTTACAATTGTTTTACCCTCAATCTGTTTGCAGTGGCCTGCTGTCAACCCACCCACAATGTTCTGCACATTGTATTTAGCAGAACCAGAGATATATCAGAATTCTCTTTCAGAATTCTCATCAGAGAATTCTTTATGATCAAGCTGGTTGGTTTGGACCAGTTACCTCCATTCCTTTCCCATCACATGACTCTGAATGGAAACTTTACTTTTTGAATTGCAACTCCAAGAATCTTCAGCCAGCATAGCCAATAGGGGATTCTGTGAGCTGTTGTCCAAAAAGGGACTTTTCTAAGCTCTGATTAATCCTTCCTGCCATTGTGATCCAAAAGAGCCTTCTTTTGGTCTTCTGACATTTTGGTCCCTTGGTATCCTCCATCCAGCTTGCAAATTGAGGATGTTGGATACAAAATGGCTGCCATGAATTACTTTCCTGGATTACAGCTTGCAGAATACCCAGCCAACAAGCACACACCATGGTTCACAGACCCTGCATTCACAACAATTCTACCATTTCTCTAAAGAAAAAAATATGTTAATGTTGATGCCTGTTTTCCAAAAAGCTTTTGTTAGTCCAATACTTTGGAGGAACAATGAGATGAAGGGCATGTGTATGTGTAGTAGAACAAAACAAAATGGCACCATGAAGATAGAAACTAGAGAAGGAAGAGCAAATTTCAAGTGTTTTTTTGTGAGGGGGGGGGCGGGGATAGAGGATGATGATTTTTTTTTTTGTATCAAATCCCAGATGGAAGCAATCAGGAGTCAGCTGCAATTAGCCAGGTTAATTAAGAGAACTGTAACAAGGATGGGAAAAGTGCAGACTGATTTAAAAGGACAGTCACACAAACATTTAGTGTGTGCTCCTCAGAAGAATATTGGAAGCCACATCTGTTATTCAGTCTTATATAAATTTAACATGATACTTTAGGTTACCTTGTCACTGAACTGTCTCAGAGAAAGGGAAATGAATGAGACATGGGCTAGAGGGATTGCTAAATAGATGGAGCTTTAATGTGTTATTATGCTCACTTTCCCTCACTGTAGCAGAGACAGGAAACTCTTAAAATACAAGTTTGGTTAGTGTACAACTGAGTATCTGGAGCCAAATTTCTGATTTCACTTAAACCAGTTGCATATCCACTGAGATGTTTAGGCATCATTCATCTGAATTCAGTCAGACAGCAATCATTGAAAAGCTAAACAAGAACTTGAAATCCATCCCCAAAAGACTAGCAACAGTTCCAGATTCAACCATTTATTCTTCCAGGCAGCTGCTCAATTCAAGATGTGGGGAAGGTTCTTTAGTGTATCTGGCATTAATACCCGTTCATATAGGTGTTCTGCCTTTGAATATATTGAGGATTTGACATGGTTGTAGGAACGTTTTTACTGCAAGAACTGTTTAACAGTGGAACAGATTGCCTCCACCTTTGGAAGTCTTTAAACAGATGTTGGAAGGGCATCTTTCAGGAATGCTTTAGTTGTGTATTCTTGCATGGCAGGGGAATGGACTAGATGGCTGCTTCCAACTCTAAGCTTCTATGATTCTTTCAAATATAAATTTATTCTCCAGTTGCCCCTCTAGTAGAGGAATGCTCCGATGGGGCAAAATCATTGAGAGGTTGCAGTTATAGCATTTCTTCTGGCATCTCTGTTGTCCTTATAGGAAGCAAAGAGGCACCAACACTTGCATAAAGTGTGAGAAGGAAGAGTCTAGATAATGGCCTCTTTTTGTTTTCACATCTCTATATCTTTGTGTACTCAAGCTCTTTGCTTCTTTCTTCCCTGCAGAGGTCATGTCCCCATTCTCTGAAGAAGTTAGTCAGTGTCTTTTTTCCCTTTGAATGGAAGGAGCATCCATGAGACTCCAACCCCATTAATGGATGCTAGTTTACATGAGAGGATGCTTTCTGTTCTTTTAACTTAGGGGGGAAGCAGATGGAGGCACCGGAGACGCCGCTGGACGGAGCACTGCGGGACCGCAGCCTCTGAACCCCGGCGCTCCTGCGGCGTCCCTGGAAGGAGCACAAAAATAGCGCTCCTTCCACAAGACAGGGAAAGTGCGCCCTAAAAGCGTAGGGCGCACTTTCCCTGTCTTTTCCGCCGCAGTGTGTCCGGATGCTGCGGCGGGAGGTTGCCCTCGGCGCGCCGGCCATGCGGAGGGCCGGCAGCACCGAGGGCAACCTCAGGAAGAGGAAGGAGCGCCGCGCATGTGGCTGCTCCTCCTCTTCTGGGCCTCCAAGACGGCTCAATAAGCCGTCTGCCGAGGCCCTTAGTTCTTTTAACTAAGCATAGATCAACTTCTTTTGTCTATGTCCTTTCCTATCCTAAGATAGCTTTCCTGAGACAATAAATGTACATTTTCTTTTTTTACCTTACAAAAGCACCCAGATTAATCACTTCAGTTCCTACCACAAATTCATATTGCACTGTCTCTGCTGCATTTCACTTAATATAGTTAATATAATATATTAATAGATTACTGTACATACTCATGTATAAGTCTAGAAATGTTAGTCAAAAGATTTACCAAAAAAACCTGGATCAACTTATCCACAAACTTCAATCGAACTGCTGCAATCCATGTTGACAGAGTCAACTCTAGTGCTAACCAACATATGTCAACAGATAAGGAAAACAAAACAATGGCCAACAGATTGGAAGTGATCAGTATATATCCCCATCCACAAAAAGGAGACACAAGAGACTTTAGTAACTATAGGATCATAGCACTGATTTCCCATGCAAGAAAAATCATGCTCAAAATTCTGCAACATAGACACCAACCATACATGTAAAGAGAGATCCCAGAGGTCCAAACAGGGTTCAGGAAAGGAAGAGGCACTAGGGACCACATTGCAAACATACAATGGCTAATGGAGCACACCAGGGAATTCCAAAAGAAAATCAGCATGTGCTTTGTAGACTATAGCAAAGCCTTTGACTGCATAGATCATGAAAGACAATGGAATGCCCTTAAAGTCATGGGAGTGCCAACACATCTGATAATTTTGATGAGGAATTTGTATTCATGACAAGAGGCTACTGTCAGAACAGAATATAGAGAAACAGAATGGTTCCCAATTGGCAAAGGAGTCAAATAACATTGCATATTTTCACCATTTCTGTTCAGCCTATATGCAGAACATATTATAAGAAAAAGCAGGCTTGGACACAGAAGAAGGAGGAGTGAAAATAGGAGGAAAGAATATCAACAATCTAAGATATGCAGATGACACCATAATACTAGCAGAAAACCTCACAGACCTGGAACACCTACTAAGGAAGATAAAAGAAGAAAGTTTAAAGGAAGGCTTAATGTTGAACAAAAAGAAAACAAAAATAATGACCACCGAGGACCTTCTAGACAATGAAGAAATAGAAATAGTAAAAGAATTCCCACACTTGGGATCAAACATTGATAGAGATGGGGACTGCAGTCAAGAAATCAGAAGAATGGGAAGGATGGCTATGAAAGAACTAGAAAAGATTCTAAAATGCAAAGATATACAACTGAGCACAAAAGTTAGAATCATACAAGCCTATTCCCTATTACCATGTATGGATGTGAGAGCTGGACAGTTAAGAAAAATGATAGGAAGAAAATCAACTCCTTTGAGATGAGGTTACATGCCCTTAAGTTTTACCCTTGACTTATCCATAGGTCATATCAAAATCCATAATTTTGGCCTCAAAGCCTGCCCTTGACTTATACATAAGGTTGTCTTATAATTGAGTATATACAGTAATAGATAGATGATATGGATGGCCATCTGCCAGGGATGCTTTGGAGTTCCTGCATGACAGGAGCTGGACTAACAGGTACTAACATTAGCTGCACCAAAACCAGGTATTGGGATACAACCTCCAGTCCCACACTCTCCATGAAGAACTGTGTTCGCAGTCTGGGGCTACTCCTGGATCCGTCACACCAGATGTCAAATCAGGTAAATGCAACGGTCAGGAGAGCCTGCTATCAGCTTCGGCTGATATGCCAGCTGCACCCTTTCCTGGAAGTAATGGATCTCGAAACTGTGGTACATGCGCTGGTGACCTCTCGCCTTGATTTCTGCAATGCAGTCTACATGCAGCTACCCTCGTGCTTAGTCCGGAAACTTCAGTTAGTTCAGAATATGGCAGCCAGACTGGTCTCCAGTACATCTAGGAGAGACCACATATCACCTGTCTTGAAAAGACTCCACTGGCTGCCGATCAGTTTCTGGGCTCAGAACAAGGTGTTGGTTATGACCTTTAAAGCCCTAAATGGCCTGGGTCCATCCTATCTTCGGGATCACCTCCTTCCATATATCCCAATCTGCACACTTCAGTAATCTGGAAGGAATTTGCTTCAGCCTGTGAAGACTAGGCTGTCTGCAACCTCCCAGAGGGCCTTCTCGGAAACCTTTCCTAGATTATGAAACGGCCTGCTGAATGAGATCCGTCAGATTACAAGTTTAAACAGCTTTAAAAAAGCTGTAAAGACGGATCTCTTCCAGCAGGCCTTTCCTGACTAGTTATTCCCAGCCAAGGAATGAGCCCACCCATACCCCTACCCTCTGCCATATTTATAACTGTTGTCTGCTGCTATTATGACATTTTATCTGTCATGGTTGATCATTTATTTTTTACTGGTTTGATTGTTTATTGTTTTAAAAATGTCTGATATTTAACACTATTTTAAGGGTGGGTGGGTTTTCTGGGATTGTACATTGTGATATTTTATTCTTGTAAGCTGCCCCGGTTGCTTCAGCAGAGGGGAGGGATAGAAATAAATTAGTACTGGCATTATGCAAGGAGTTATATTGCAAAAACTCACACTTTTCCAAATCAGTTTGGAAGAGCCCAGACATTTTAAAATGGACTTTATACCCTCCAACATTTCACAAATGAAAACTGGGACACATGAAACCAAGTAACATTGGAGTGAGGTCAAGATGGCAAAAGTTATTTATTTGAAAGAACACACAGACTAGGAGAAGCTGCAGCAGTTTGCTTTTGCAAGAATAAGTTACATTGAGTTTCTCCCTGCAATGCACTGGCCAAATTCAAAATGTACAGCTATTTGCAGTGTAGAGAGGACCTGACTACCACACAGATGCTAAAGATGAGAAGCCTTCCAGGGAAATAAAAATGAGGTGGAAGTTCTAAATTTCAGTATCTCAACCACACACCTTCCAACTGTCATGGTTTGCTGGGTTTGGTCCCATGTTTTTAGCTGCTTTTCTAATTTTCCAATTTCTATCCTTTCTTCCACTTTCCTCCTGCATCCCGGGCTTATCTCCATTACTACAAACTCAGTAAAAAAAAAAAAAAGTAATTTACATTAAATCAATTCAGTGGGTGTGAGAGAATAGGAAAGAGTCTTACCCTTCAAAAACTTAGAACTTAAAAGTCCAAGATTAGTTTGCTTAAAACAGTGGTTTTCTATATTCTTCCTTATTTTTGCCCTCTTCTTGCCTGGCCACACCCTTTTGGACACCTCTGAAGTGGTTCAGTTGCCTGTGTTGTGGTTTTCATTTGTTAAATGTTGCAAGTTATGCAAGCAGGGTTGAAAACACAAGCATACAAAATTATACTTTTAGGAGTTATGTACTCAAAGCCCTGAGCTAGGGGTATCCACCCTGCAATATTATAGCAGTTTGATTCTATATTAAGTGCCTAGGCTCTATCTTATGGCATCCTGGGATTTGTTGTTTGGTAAGGTACATAGAATCTCTTGAACTACAACACTAGAACTGCTTAACAGAGAATTCTAAATATCTTAGACGACTAACTCCTTCCATATTTCTGAAATCAGAAATCCTCAGCAGACGTGTCTGGAAACCTGCAATTGCAGTAAAATAGGCCACAACTTTAATTTAACAATACACTACAATACAACAAGGTAAGGTAGACAGAGGAGTCCAGTACTGGGTTGCCTTTTTCCCAGGTGTTATTCAGTTGCCTATTTGGTCACTTTGGCCAAGGCTCAAATCAAGAATTACCTGCTGCTGTTTTGTGAGAAAGAATAGGAAGCTAGCTGGCAAGAACCATCCCCCCCAGCTGCCCAAATCTGGTAGGTGTTCCTTGGCAACTTTCCCCTTCCCTTTCCAAACCAGTATTACTCTCTCAGTTTATTCCATTGATCATCCTTCTTTGACCTTATTACTCCCCAGTTGTGACATAAGTAATATATTGTTACCTAAATTGCAGGGGGTACTGAGAGGGCATCCACAAATTGAATTCAATAGAGAAATTAATTTAGCTCAATAGGAAGTAGCGAGAAGGCAAAGGTAACACTAGTCATGATTTTTCAGCCTATGTTTACTGGTTCCAAAAAAAGTAGAACTCCAGAGTACCAAGTACAACTCAGTTTTATTATTTGAACAACACACACACACACATGAACAGGAAAAGGTAGTGAATAGCAAATTAGGCCTCTCAGAATTAGCAGAAAGCTTTATTGAGAAGTCAGAAAGGCCCATCTAGTAATGCATCTGTAGACAGAACTAAAAACCCAGCACACATGCATCAAATAAAAGCAGTTGAAAAGCCTTGACTCCACCCCACAAAATTGGTGGGTGTGATGTCCAGCCTGGACTGTTTAAATTCTCCCCTGCATTTTCCTTTATTTTAAGTTCAATTCTTAGCATATTTGAGCATAGGAATGTTCTACTGTATTAGTTTGTTGGAGGAGGAGCTGTAGGAATCCCCTGCATTTTTCTAGTTTTTGGTTTGCCCCTTTCCAGCAAGCTCTGCTTTAGCTTGGGTTTTTTAGTTTTTCTTAGGTAGGCTTGGCTTCTTTTGTTTTGGTGGCAACAGGCTCAGGCAGAGGGAAAGGGCATTTCTTACAACTGCAGCCAAATTATTTACCTTCAGCCAACATAGGGGCTAAGCAGACAGGCGGCACGGGGCAGTCCCGGGAAGCTGCGGATCGGGGCCGAGGCATCCGTATTCCTTGGCACTGCGGCGCAGCTTCGCCGCCCCAGGAAGGAGCGCTAAAATAGCGCTCCTTCCACAAATCGCTGAAGGTGCACCGCAAAAGGCTGCCGGCGCACCTTCGGCGCCTCTTCCGCTGCAGCGTATGCGGACGCTGCAGTGGAAAGGCATCCTCAGAGCGCTGGCCATGCAGAGGGCCAGCTGCTCCGATGACGTTTTCGGGAAGGGGGTGGGGCTCCCAGTGTGCGGCTGCCCCTCCCCTTCCTTGCCCTGAAGACAGCGCTTTGTACTGTCTGCTTCCCCCCTTAGTTACCTGTAGCATTTAATTCTAGTGAACATCAACATCAAAGAAGACAATAGCACCAGAAGCTGAAAGACCCTGCACCAGCTTCATTGAGAAGGAGATCAATCCAGGAACAAACCCAGAGAGATGACAGCACTGAAGATCATTAAAACCTGAACTGTAAAGTACCTTTTATTTTAAGCGTGTTAGAGCTGGGGAGGAGAAACCCTTTTTCCCCCAAAAAAATAAATTCCCCCCTTTTGGACTTTACATTCAGATTTGGAGCCTTTTTGGTTAAAAGAGTTTGATCTCACCAGGGTACTGGCATTGCATACCCATATTTGCCACCACCTTTAGTTGGGTGTATCTTCACAGTGGGCCAAACATACACAGTTTTTAAAACAATTATTTCTTCAGTTGTTTCCCCTTTCTTTCTCAGAGAAATTGAGCCTGGTTGTGATAATGGCAATCATTGGTCATTATGACAACTGAGACCATCAAACACCTCTAGAAATGGCAAAAGGAAAAAACACTTCCACACATTCCAGGCACTCAACAGACCCAATTAATTTAAGCCCTCTATGTGTTTTAACCTAGGCAGTTAACATATTTTAAAACATATAAAATATAATACATTTTTATATTATTATTATTATTATTATTATTATTATTATTATTATTATTTGTATCCCGCCCCTCTGAGGACAATCGGGGCAGCTAACAGTATAAAATACACAATGTAATCAACCCCAATAATCTCTCCCCCCCTTAAAAAAGCATTAAATCCAATAAAGATTAAAACCATACAGATTAAACTGACCAAATGGCCAACAACATTATACAATTATACAAACCACATTATGCAGGCAGCGTTAATCAATGGCAAATGGCAGTATCTTGTAAGTAGCAACTAGAGAGTTTCCTGGAGGATTCTCCTAAAAGGATTTCTGAGGCCAGGATATCTATTCTAGAAAGGCCTGCCGGAAGAGATCCATCTTGACAGCCTTTTTAAAGCTGTCTAAGGATGTGAGCAGACAGATCTCATCCAGCAGGTCATTCCATAATCTAGGGGCGACGATGGAAAATGCCCTCTGGGAGGTAGTCGAAAGCCTAGATTTTTGTGGCTGGAGTAAACTCCTCCCAGAGGACTGGAGTGCGCAGGGAGGATTGTAGGGGAGAAGGCAGTCCCGAAGATAGTTTGGACCCAAGCCATTTAGGGCTTTAAAGGTAATAACCAACACCTTGTACTGGGCTCGAACACTAATAGGCAGCCAATGGAGGGACTTTAGAATATGGTCCCTCCTAGATGTTCCAGAGACTACTCTGGCTGCCATGTTCTGTACTAATTGCAGTTTCTGGACCAAGCACGAGGGTAGCCCCATGTAGAGCGCATTACAAAAATCTAGACGGGAGGTTACCAGCACGTGCACAACAATCTCAAGATCCCTCACTTCCAGAAAAGGGCGCAGCTGGTGTATCAGCCCAAGTTGATAAAAGGCACTCCTGATTGTCGCATTTACCTGATTCGTCATCAGGAACAACGAGTCAAGGAGCACCCCTAGACTGCGAACAGAGTCCTTGATGGAGAGTGTGACCCTGTCCAGGACTGGAGGTTGCAACCCGATTCTTGGTTTTGGCGCCGCTACTGTGAGCACCTCCATTTTGTCTGGATTCAGTCTCAATCTGTTTTTCCTCGTCCAGCCCATTACTGCCCGAAGACATTCATTGAGAGAGGAGACGCCATCAGAATTTGAGACCAATGAACGAGACATGGAGAAATAGATTTGGGTGTCATCAGCATACTGATAACACCCAGCTCCATAACTCTGAATGATCTCACCCAGCGGCTTCATATAGATGTTAAATAGCATCGGGGACTCCTTTTACTGGAGCAGCTGTCCCCAAGCAGTACCCTCTGGGATCTGCCTGAGAGGGCAGGTTGTTTTCCTCACTCTACCAAGGAGCTTGCCCACATCATCGGTACTCACAGATTGAAGCTGATCCAGGATAATCTCATCAACGGAGTTGCTGTACACCTCTTCCATTGTTTCTGTTACAATACTGGTGTCTAAGTCGGCTCTTATCTGAGAGATTTTATCAGCAAAATAGTTGTTAAACGCATCACAGCAGGCTGTTGTCAGGTTAAGTAAAGGGTTCTGCGCAGGGGATACCTGCGTCAGTTCCCTCACCACCCTAAACAGCTCTGCTGGATGGGACTCTGCAGACACATTATGAGTAGAGGAGAACCGTCTCTGGGCTGCACGTATTGCCTCCTGATAAGACCAAAGAAAGTTCCTATGGTGAGACTTGTCAGATGAGAGTCGAGTTTTTCACCAGTTGCGTTCTAGTCGGGGTGGATAAAGGCTCTTAGTTACACCTTGACCAGGAAATGATCCATCCATGACAAGGCAGTAGTATTAATCATCTCTGCCTATTCGTGTTTGGTACTAAAGACCGCATCGAGTGTATGACCTGCACAGTGTGTGGGCCCGATGACCAATTGGGATAGGCCCATATTAGTCATGGTTTCCATGAACTCCTGAGCCGCACCTGTTAAGCTGGTCTCGGGCAGGATGTTGAAGTTGCCCAGAACTAAAAGTCTGGGGGACTCCAACAGCAGCTCTGAGACCAGCTGTGTCAGCTCAGTTAGGGAGTCTGCTAGACAACGGGGTGGTCGGTAGACTAGCAGAATCCCCAAAGTATCCCAGGTCCTCAGGCTAAGGTACATACACTGTGGACTGTGTTCCGGACAGGTATCCTGATCAAAGTTAAGTTATTCTTATGAACCAGAGCCACTCCACCCCCCCGCCCACTTCCCCTCACTTGCTCACTAACAGAATACCCAGCTGGGAGGGCCTGCACCCAAGTAACCACTCTATCCTCTCCCAGCCAGGACTCTGTAAAACCTGCTAGGTCCGCATCCTCATCCAAAAGAATATCATGGATGATATGTATCCTGTTTTTGACCAACCTGGCATTGCAGAGGAGCAAAGTGAGGTTCCGTGGAATGGTTGGTTTGCTCTCCAATCCATTCCGGGAAATAGAGGGAACTGAAGATGGGATGGCTCTCAAACAGCGATCCCGTCTTCTTTTGGAACATATGTTTGCTCTGTTCCAACCATATCTCCCATTCCCCAGCGCAATTCGAATAGCCGCCCCTGCCTCATTCCTGGCCTCAGATGAAACAGGAGAAGATAAGGCCACAAGGAGGGTAGGGTAAGTAAAACTAAACTCAACCCCAACCCCCTAGCTCCGTTCTTGTGGAAATCAAATAATAAGAGAACAAGGTGTCTTAATGAGGCACCAAGTCTCAACCCACTTCTCAACAACTTCCAAGTCTTCAGATATAACAGTTAAGTCCTCCATTGTCCATCTTCAGCATATACAATACAAGAGTAGGTGGTGTATCTTAAGCTCCGCCCTAGGCTCGACGGGAGCATGCCACCGCCTCCACTGGTGCTGAATCCTGAGAAGGGGATGTCTCGCTTTCAAGTGTTCCAGAGGAGGGAGGGGTGGGCTAGAGCACACCCCACCCAGCTCCCAAGCAACTCTCCCACTGCTCCTGCCGGTGGATGGGCTGGGCGCAGGCTAAATAGCCTCTCTGCAGGTCAGAGGGCTGCCTTCAGGTGTTCCAGAGGAGGGAGGGGGCAGGCTAAATCACACACCACCCGGCTCTGAAGCAACTCTCCCACTGCTCCTGCCAGTGGATGGGCTGGGCACAGGCTAAATAGCTTCTCTGCAGGTTGGAGGGCTGCCTTCAGGTGTTCCAGAGGAAGGAGGGGACGGGCTAAAAGACACACCACCCCGCTCCCAAGCAACTCTCCCACTGCGCCTATATCTATCAATGAAACTCATATAACCATACTTACCCCATGCTAGGATTCGGTTATAATTTGTCTATTAACTCTATCATTCACCTAACTTATAAAACCTTAACCTGTTCCTGGTTTCTTTATTCTTTGAGTAGTCATTGATGGTTTTGCCCACTTTGATACATATAGCACAAATCTTTATTATCAACCAGGCACCTATAAAACAACCAAATACAATATATTACTATAAAACTAAACATAACAATAGCAATAGCAATAGCAACTTCATTTACATACCTCTTCATACAACACTAAGAAGTCTCTAAGCAGTTTCCAACTGTAAGCTAATTGCTCCCAACAAGCTGGGCACTCATTTTAGCAACTTCAGAAGGATGCAAGGCTGAGTTGACCCTGAGCCCCTGGCTGGGATTGAACTCACAACCTTATGGTTTGTGAGTGAGTGGCTGCAGTACTGGCATTTAACCACTGTGCCACCAGGGCAAAACAAATCCAAAAGCATATTGATATCCTTTTACATAACTGTCCCCACCATCAACCTATATAAAGCCCAGTACCTATTGTTCATTGATGTATAGCACACCACATATCTGCAAATCACAGTCTAACTAACATAATATATAACGTAACACTTATATGATATTATACTTAATCATAACAATCAAAACAAAATCATGGTAGGATTAACCCAATACTGAAAGCAATGGCAATGCTTACCAGTTCTAGAAGCCAAGCTTCTGTTTAGGGAATGGATGCAGAGTGGGTTGGACTCAGATCACTACCTGGGACTGAGTTCGGCTAGCAATATGAGAGGTTTCGGCTGGAATCCAACAGCATGTCTGCCCGACACCAACTGAGACTGAAATAGAAATGCCCAACCAGGGGTATTTATGGGCCAAACTTGACCTGACACAGTTTGAGTTGATTTTCCAGGAATCCCAAAAACAATGGGATTCCCACCTAGTTGATGGTTTTTACTTCACAGTTACAAATGCAATATTTTTGGTTGGTTGCGATGACATTGATTTAACCAAGAAGGAATAAGATCAGGACAACCCCAGGGAGTTTGGGATAGGATCAAGTGTGGGAAAGTACAATGGGGGCTAGCAGAAAGACAGGCTTAATGCTTTAGTCTTACAAACCATTGTCCTATAACCTTCAAGAGGAAATGCACACAGCATGGGGTGAGGAAGCAGCAATATTCACAGCCATAAAGTTATATGAATCCTTTCCACATGCCCTCAATTCAGAAATTCACTTAAAGGTTATCTGACCTTTCCAGTTCATGCTCTTGGCCTCTCTGTAACTGCTATTATAATAAAATATAACAAAATATTTGTCCCCCAAAATAATGCAGGGTATGCAGGGTGTGGTAACATATCAATGTCCTAAACTATCCTGGAAAAGAATAATGTACAGTTTAACTAGTAACCCATGCCCACTAACATTACATTGACCAAAACAAGGACTGATGTGGCCAACCAACACCAGAGTGTGATCAAGATGACAAAGCTATTAAAGGGGAAGAATACAACAGCAAGAAGAGCTTACAGCAGTTTGTTTTTACCCGAGCCTACTGGAAAGTTCATTTGTCCCCTCCTCTCTTCACTTGCCCCATGTTGGTGGCATGCAGTGGGGGAGGGAGATGCAGGAGTTTGGTGAGCACCAATGGCATCACTTTTAGGTGAAGAACAGGCCTCTGGAACTGCTTCTTTACGTCTTGTGTCTAAGGAGGTGGAGAAAGAGATCATCCTTGTGGGTGGCCTGAGGCATAAAACCTTGCTTAAGTACTGCGAGTTGAGTGAGGGAATCTTGGGGTGGTGTTATAGATATGGGCTGGCAGTGGAACAACCCAACACTTGGGTTCTTCTCAGGTTTCAGGTGTTTCACCTAGGGGAAGCTGTGGAGGAGATCTGGGGGAAAAAAGACCAGCTGTCTCAGCTGCTCCCACACTAGGTCCCCCCCTCCCCCCACTTTGCAGCTCTCATGAAAGATAAACTAAACAGTAAGATTTAAATAATGTTGCACATTTTACAACCCAGCTTTCTGCATCTGCTCTCTTTATTGCCTGAGTAGGTCAGTAAATGGAAAAAGGAGGAAATCACCAAAGAAGAATTCAAACAAATTTGAATGTAGGGAGAAGCTCATGTAGGAAAAAATTCAGAAAAGCCCAGGCTTGCTAGAGGTTTAAAAAAGTGCTTTTTTGGCTATGTCCATAGTAAAAGGAAGAACAAGAAAATGGTAGGGCCATTGTGTGGAGAAGATGGCAAAATGCTAACAGGGGACAGAGAAAAGGCAGAATTACTCAACACTTTTTTTTTTTTTTTGGCCTTGATTTCCCAAAAGGAGAACAGTGCTCAGTCTGGGAGAAATAGAGCAGATAATGCAATAGGGGAAAAGGAAGCCCAGAAAGTTCTAGTACAGGAATACCTAGATACTCTAAATGAATGCAAGTCTACAGGGCCAGATGAATGACATCCAAGGGTATTAAAAGAACTGGTAGAAGTAATCTCAGACACACTGGCAATAAACTGAGAATTCCTGATGAACAGGAAAGATCCTAGCATACTGAAGGAGGGCAAATGTTGTCACCATGAGAAAAAATAAAATAAAAAATGGAACCTAAATAATTATTACCCAATCAGCCTGACATTGACACCAGGAAAAATTCTAGAGCAGAAACAGACAGTTCATAAGCACTTAGAAAGGAATATTGTGATTACTAAAAGTCATCATAGGTTTCTGAAAAACAAGTTATGTCAGTCTAATCTTATCACTCTCTCTCTTTTGACAGAGTCACCAGCTTAGTGAATTAAGGGAATCCAGAGAATGTAGCATATCTTGATTTCAGTAAAGCCTTTGACATGTTTCTCCATAATATCCTTGCAAAAAATGCTAATAAAATGTGGGCTAGACAATGCAACTGTTAGGTGGATTTGTAACTGGTTGATCAACTGAACCCAAAGGGTATTCAACAATGCCTCATCCTCACCCTGAAGAGAAGTGACTAGCAGGGTGCCACAGGGTTCTGTCCTAGGCCCAGCCTATTCAAAATCTCTATCAATGGCCTAGAACAGATGAGCCAAAAGAAGTGGCTTCCAGCTGCTTTGGGGTTGTGGTGTTTACATGATGCATGCCCCCAAAGTGGCCTAAAGCTGGTCCAACACTGCACTCCATTCCTTTGGATTAGAGAAAAAAGGAGCTACCAGAGCAGGTTGAGGCCAGTGGTGGCAGCCCACTTTGGGAGCGGGCTGTGCAGTCACCATGGTCCTAGCCTGCTTGCAGCCAGAACAGCCTTGGGATGTTCCTTCCCACCCATTTGCTCTGGGGCAATTACTTTGATTGTGGAAGAGAGGGCTTGCTTATTAAATTTGCAGATGACACAAAATTAGGAGGGATTTCTAAGACCCCAGATGACAGGATCAGAATTCAAAATGACCTTAACAGATCAGAAAGCTGGACCCAAAATAACAAAATGAATTTCAATAGGGAGAAATGTAAGATGCACGGATATAGGGTGGGTAACACTTGGCTAAATGGCAAAACATGCAAAAGGGATCTAGGTGTCTTTAGTCGAAAAAACACTGTAGAAATAATCCAATTTGAGTCTGCTTTAACTGCATGGGCTCAATGCTAAAGAATTCTGAGAATTTTAGTTTTGTGAGACATTTAGCCTTCTCTGTCAGAGAGCTCTGGTGCTACAATAAACTACAGTTCCTATGATTCCTTAGCAATGAGCTAGGGCAGTTAAAGTGGTCTCAAACTGGATTATTTCTGAAGTGTGTTTTGGACCATAGTGGACCACAGGCTGAACATGAGTCAGCAATGTGATGCAGCAGCTAAGAAAGTAAATTTAATTCTAGGCTGCATCAATAGGAGTATAGTGTCTAGATCAGGGGTAGGCAACCTTTTTGAGCCGGGGGCCGGGTTGCTGTCCCTCAGACAATTGGGGTGCCGAAGCACCAAAAATAAATAAATAAATAAATAAATAAATAAATAAAAATATTTAAATAAAAAATAAAAAATATGCATGCACACTCTCTCAGCCCCAGAAAAGCCATGGTAAAACCCCTGTGGAGATTTTGCCAAGAAAACCCCAAGAACAAGTAATAACAACAATAATCAATATCATCATGGCGGGTGGCGGCGGAGGCAGGACCGGCCTGGGGCCAGTCCAAAGTCCTCGGGGGGCCGCATTCAGCCCCCAGGCCTTAGGTTGCCTACCCCTGGTCTAGATCAAGGAAATTAATAGGATGCCTGGTGGATTCACTGCAACTGAGCTCCCTGGCTTGGTGCACTTTTAAAAGGAGCTCTTCTAGTCTATTTTTATGTTTTAAATGTTTTCATCCATAGTACCTTGCCTTGGGGGTCTGGTGGGCTGAAAGACAATAGATAAAATGCTTTAAATAAATCAATCTCTAGCCTGATAGCCTGTCTCAGGAAGGCCAGTGGCATTTTTATCACAGAGGCAAGCAAAATGTTTCTCTTCAAGTAAGTGCAGTGGTTATGGCAAGTCATAGCCAGGCAGGAACATGGCATCTATTTACTGTGCTCCCTTCCCCCACAGTATGAATCTGAAAAAACAACAACAGGTTAACTCTTGGATCAGAGTCTCTCCTCATTGCCATCTTTGTGCTGCTCATTTAAGGGGGGTGGAAGAGGGGGGAGGGCAGGGGGAGGAAAAAACCCAACAGTCCAAGACTCTATTACTAATTTGAATGAATGTGGATATTAAATCCTTATGGCTACGTTTCAGCAGGTTTCTGCAGTGATTAATGTCTCAAAGAGGTAAGAGGAAAAGGAGGAATGATGAGGCTGGATTTATGATGGGCTTTGATAAAACTGGCCAACTTGCTTGCTAAGTAGGACTACCATCACTGTGCATTTTTCCATGGGCTAGAAAATGCCATCCATGTCTGCAGCCTGATGTTAGAACCAGACTTTATGCTACTCTGCAACTGGTCAAGAATGCCACACGTTAATAATAATAATAATAATAATAATAATAATAATAATAATTTTTATTTATAGCCCGCCCCTCTGCACGGCAGTCGGGGCGGGTTACAGCATTTAAAAACAGACAGTTGATCCTGGGCTTGGTTGGAGAGATAGGTCAGAGAGTTCTCTCTCTTTTTTTTAAATTATTTTTTTTTATTAATTTAAAAAAGACACAAAAAACAATATCCATATATCATTCAAAATCCAAACATTCACACACCTATCTACATACATCCACTCACTAATCCAACAAATACATAATACACCATACACCAACAAAAACATATACAACAAACAAAAACATATAAACACATAAAAACATTTTATGGGTGGGTGGGTTAGAGATGGGGGGAGATGGAATTGTTTTAACTTTTGTTCTGTTTTAACCTTGTTTGCCGCTCTGATTGCCCAGCAGAGGGGCGGGATATCAATAAAATTTATTATTATTATTATTATTGATCATCCTAATCTCTTTTTTCAATTTTCTCATTTCCTGAATGACTTCTTCTCTGTTTAACCTAAGTTTAGCGTTTCTTTCTAACCAAAGTTATCTTAGGACTTTGATATATACCTTCTACAAATTTTCTATAATTTTTCCTTTTAACTTCTTATCTTTCATGATTACCACATCCTATAAATTAATTTGAAAAATATAAAGTAACCAAAGAGAAGGTTAAGCCCATCAAATTTTTAACCTTGCCGCATCTATATTTCCTTTCATTATTTATTATTCATTCATTCATTTTTCACTTTCTTTATATTTTATCTCATAATTTTTAACTAATTCCCATTGCTTCTTTCTCCTATCAAAAAACCTATTTTGAATTAAAGCTGTTAGAATGTCCATATTCATTGCTTCTTTCAAACGTATGAACCATTATCTCACACTAGGTATCTCTCTTTTCTTCCAATATTTTGTGAAAACTATTCTTGTTATCAACACCATATACAATAAGATCCTCCCATATTTTCTCTCAGTTGTTTTTTCTACATCATGCATCATATTCAGAAGGAAAAATTTTGGACCCCATGGTATTTTAACTTGTAATATCTCTATGATTTCCAGATAGATTGCTCTCCAATATTTTTTTGCAAATGTACATTTCCACCACATATGATGGAAATTCCCTTTGCTTTTTTGACATTTCCAACAATTTGTGTTTCCTGTCTTATATATCCAATTAAGTTTAGTTGGATACAAATACCAACGATGCATCATTTTCAAAAAAATTTCCTTCAAATCCTGACATGAAGTAAATTTATTAATCACCTTCCAAGCTTTCTCCCAGTGTTCACATTGAATGTTTTCCTCTAAATCTTTAGCCCATAATATCATTACATGTTTTATCGTTTCTTGTTCAAGATATCTTTCTCTAAACAGAGATTTCTCTGTTGCCAAAGAAGGAAAAAATGTGTCATCAAAACACAAAAAGAGAACACCGATTTGTACTCTTCATATATATGTACCTGTGTGTTGTGTGCTGTTTGTGTGTAGATGAGTTAAAAACAAATAGCACTTCTGACAAGTTTCTTCTGCATCCCAGAGTATGCAGTTATTCACTAATATATAGTGAATAATAATGTTAAGTATACCCTCCAACTGTCACAATTTATCAGGGTCAGTCCTGATTAATCTCCTGTCTTCCCATTTTTCAATGGCTTTGAAAATGTTTCAGTTTCTCTCTCATCCTCCCAATTTCCCCCCAGCTTATTTAATAATAATAATAATAATAAAATTTATTTATACCCCGCCCCTCTGTCAACAATCGAGGTGGCTTCAATTTCTGCTAACTGAGTTCAAAGTGCAAAAGTAGTTTGCAGTCAATTAGCTTAGCAGAGGGGAGAGGAGAGGAGGGTTGGGATTTTTCCCTTCCTGTAGTCTCAGGCAAAACAAACTGCTGTGGCCTCTCCTAGTTTGTATGTTCTTCCTCATTAATAGCTTTTGCCATCTTGATTATACTCTGATGTTCCTTGATCCCAGTTTTCATCTTGAAATATTGGAAGTTATGCTAAAAGGAGTAACAAACAGAATTTAATAAATTACTAAAATATTTTTCCTTCCACCATTTTCAATTGCTAAAAACAAAACTTGCCAAGGTGGCAGTTTATTGTCAACATTCTTATATATTATCCTCTAGGATGAGACCATGCAATGTTAAGGTCTTAAGTCTGTGGACCCAGAAAATCTCCCTTATATCCAAAATACTTGAAAGAGATTGTTCCTCATTTCCAAACAAAGATTAATCACAGAAGCTGTGACATTCTGAATTAAAATCTTTAGCCACTGCTTGCTGAATTTTCCTGGTCAGGACTTCAGACTTCAGATTCCTGAAGTATATACACAGGTCTGTGATCATTTTCCCAACATACTGATGATGGCATCCTGTACATCTGCATTTAATCATGGAAATAAGATTGCAGGACTGAAAGCAGCAGAAGAACTGGACAAACTAGGGCAATGTAATGTTAACCAACCTGGGCAATGCTAGGTAAATTGCCACCTACCTACTAACATACATTCATATATGAAATCTCTGTATCATAGCCAGCATATCAGTAGAAGAACTGGGGAAATTGGGATGTTCAGAAGAGGCTTAGTTCAAAATCAATGTAATGTTTTTGATTAGTTGACTGTCAGAACTCTCTCTGCATCAGAACAGAGTGATTAACCAGACAGATAATATCAGATGGAGAAGGGCATGAATAAACTTGACAGAAACCATAGATTGTTTTATTTGAGTCTCCCCTCAAAGGCAATAATGAACATTTGCTCATAACTTCTAGCTGTGCTTCTCAACAAGTTTCAGAATTTTAAATAAATCAGCTTCTGCCAAAATGCAAACCATCTGATCTTACCCCTACCACAAGACTCTTTTTTTAATCCTCATCTGTCAGGGAATGACAAGTGTAAAGAGCAAAGGGTGAGAATATGTGGCATAAAAATATTATATGTTCTACTGAGTGGTATTAAAAGAAAACATGCACACTAAACTTCCATCACTCTGGTCTTTCAATTCCCAGTTTGCTTTGGAGAAATGTTACTGTAGATTGAATGGAAATGTGTATGTTTATGCCAGGCTTCTCTTCCAGTAACAATATTTTTATTCTCCATATTTCTGTCCAGTTAATGTTGTCTCTGCTTTTTGGAGGGAATAGAATTTGGAGAACTTAGCATACTGTTTGGTGACCTTTTACAAATGGGCAAAATATCATTTGAAAATGGGCAAAATGTCTATTGTTCAAAATGAAAAATCAGGGGCCACAGTCAACACTGAGAGTTATATTCCATTTCCAAACCATAATGTAAGCAGAATTTCTCTGCACTTAATGCAGCAAGGCAGGAGATGGGGGTGTGGAGTTGTTCACTCTGGGACATGTCTGCAACCACTCAGAGAGCCTTCTTGTCAACCACTCTCATACTACGGAATAGCCTGCCAGATGAGATCCATCATATTACGACCTTAGACAGCTTTAAAAGGGCTGTCAAGATGGATCTGTTCTCTTCAGGCAGGCCTTTCTTGACTAGATTTCCCAGTCCCAGGAGTTAGCCCATCCTCTCGTCTATTATCCCCCGCTGCAGCCACTATTGTTGTTGTTTATTATTGTTGACTGCCTGCACTTGTGTGATTTATTTTTATGCTTGTTTAATTTTTTTTAAGGGGTGGGTGGGGTTGGGATTTTGGATTGTGATTTTATGTTATTGTATTGTAAGATTTTGCTTAATTTTAATGCTGTAAACTGCCCCAATTGCTTTGCGGAGGGGCAGGATATTATTATTATTATTATTATTATTATTATTATTATTATTATTATTATATGTGAAGGAACACCAGCATGCACAACCCTGTACTCCTAGCATATGCTTTTGCAGCTTTATCTGACCACAAGAAGACCCATGGTGAGTGAGAACAAATACTTAATCCACCGTTCTGTTCACATAAGCCCAGAACAGATGGTCCAGAAGGAGCAGCCAGAGGCTAGTCTGGCCCTAATCAGGCTGGGACCATGGTGACCACACAGCTTGCTCCCAGTGTGCCACCGCTATAGTCCCAAGCCATGCTGGCCATGAGTTGATCTAAATCAATTCCATTTTAGGCTGGCTTTTCCTGGCTTGATGCAGCCTTGGTGCAGCTTCCAGGTGCTTTGGGTGTGTGGGTCATCTAAACACCATGTTCCCAAAGTGGCTGGAAACCACCTTGTTTGACCTGTGTGTTTCAGGCCATAATGGATCAACCTGTTATCTATGGGAAGTCTTCAAAGAAGACATGACTCCTGCTTATACTTCTCAGTAATTTGTACTGAGACTACTTCTGATGGGAATGTACATTCATGATGAGTGGAAGCTTCTGATAATCCTGTCCTCCATTATCTTCCAGGTATTCTGGATGAACACTTAAGAAGAGCTTTTGTCTTTCAGTAAAAAGGAGACTCGTCCACTCCAAGAGTCATCTGCTATCTGGATTTTATTTTGGTTATCCTAATAATCTGGCAAGTCTCAGCCTTGAAAAACAGAGCCAAGTTTGGCTGTCAATTATATGTCATAATCTCAATCTGGGCCATGCAAGTTGACCAGCTTCAAAAGGTCCTGACATTTGTGGAGAGGTAATAGCAGAGTGTTCAAAACTGGCTCGCTTTCTTATTGGATTCTCTTTCATGTGAGACAGGGAGATGAGCCAGAGCAACACATTCATCATTTCATACTATCCCTGGTTCCCTTGCCCCAGACAATAAACCCCATGTCCAGTTTGTCTGGTTCAATTGGGATTATTCCAATAACCCCCTGCCCTCACAGAAGATTAATACTGAGTTTGTAGTTATTCAGAAGCAGAGAAGGAAACATAACAGGTTAATGATCCTTGCCAGTGGACAGTCTAGGTATGGAGGGTTCTGGAAGCTATATTCCAAGAAGCAACTTTCCTAAGATTTGGGCTGGTCTACAATGAATCCTTACTATAAAGAAGGTTGATGTCATACAAGGACAGCTCTTTACAAAGCAGCTAGGTCTCATCTTAAAGTTCTCGCAATCATTTTGTGTTTGAAAGAGGGCTTGAAAGGGGAGTTAACAAGTGATCCCTCCATTTGTTATCCTTTTCACCTCATTTTTTGCTATCCATTTGTAGTCTTGCAAAAGCAACACATGCATTTGTATAACACCAAATCCTATTGACAATGAATCATTTCAGCAATTCCCACTAGATAAAAGTTCAAGGCCTTTTAATGATTTATTTACATAAGTCCACAGTCTAGGACTTATTTTATTTGTACAGAAAATTGCATTTACTACAAAAATAAAAAAAAATGCTGCTTCCTGCACAGAGAATGCTGTGTTCATGCATAAAACTATGTGCAAGGTTTGTGCAGAATAAGGAGCTTATCACACCACTTTAAAAAAGTGTCTTATCTCCCCCATATTCAATTATAATTCGGGCTGCATCTGGATACTATCATAGGGATTTTGCCACTGAATCCACCACCCGAATACAGCCCGGGTCCAGCCTGGATCCCAGGGGTGCTCAGCAGTCTTTTTTTTTTTTTTAAATTATATTTATTAATTTAAAAATATACATAAAATATTACTTATGTAATACATTAGTCTTCTCCATCTTCTACCTATATACATTTCTATACACTTATCCTTAGTTCTTCAAAAATAAGTACAAATTTCTTTTTCCTTAAAATTTATCTTTCTATATCTCTTAATTTGTTAATTGATACTCTTACTTATAATACAAAAAAAAAGAACACATATCTTTAAACAATTATTTTTCAATATACTTTCTTAAGGGGGGGAGGGATTATAATGTTTTAATTGTTATATTTTACTCTTGTTATTTACTGTTGTCAACCACCCAGATTGGTTCGCCATAGGGCAGTATACAAATTATTATTATTATTATTATTATTATTATTATTATTATTTCTATATAAATTACTTTCTACTTATTAGCTTTGCCAATTTATTCCCATCTTAATTTTAAATATTTTTCTATTGGAGCTCAATCTTCATTAATTAATTCTGAATCTTCATTATTAAGTATTCTTGTTAATCTGTCCATCTCTTTCATTTCAATTAATTTGGAAAGCCAGTCATCAATTGTTGGGATCTCTTCTTGTTTCCACTTTGAAGCAATTTGTATCCTTGCAGCTGATACCATATAAAGGAGGATCTTCCAATATTTCCTTTCTATATTTGGGTCTATTCTATTTGTCATGTTTAACAGGTATAGCTCTGGGTGTAATTCAAACTTGAATTTTAATATATTTTCAATTGTGGTATGTATTTTTTTCCAATAAATTTTCATCTTTGGACATCTCCACCATAAGTGGTACCACGATCCTACATTCTGTTTGCATTTCCAGCCCTCCTTAGACTTTTTATTATAAATTTTTGCTATTCTGGCTGGAGTAAGATACCACCGTTGTTCCATTTTCCATAAGTTTTCTTTTAGATCTTGTGAGAGTGTAGATTTTTCTGCTCTTTTCCTTGTTCTTTCCCAATGTTCTAGTTTTATCGTTTTTCCAATATCTGTTGCCCACTTTCAGCAGTCTTTTTTCAAAATTGGAAGCTTTCCAGCTTTAAAAAACGGCTGCCAGAGCACTCCTGGGAACAGAGCTGGACTCGGATTGTATTTGGGTGGTAGATTCAGCAGCAAACCCCCTGTGATAGTATCCAAATGCAACTCTAATTAGAAATGAATTCGGGAGAGGTAAGACACTTTTTAAAAGGGTTCAATAAGCTCCTAAGTCTCTGTAAAGATTCTGTAAGAAACTATGAAGATTCCTGTCCAAGATTCCCCTTGTTTCTTTACACTCAAATTTTTGTCCATTTTTCAAATATATTTTCGAGTATGCTTTCCATCCCAGATGGTTAGATGATATTGTTATGAAGCCAAATCAGAGTGAATGTAATGCTTCTTGCCCTTACTCTAGCATATGCAGAAATAAAGGGTGTGGGAAGAAGTGGCACCAAGTAGAACAATCTGGTGACTAGCTTTTAAGAGAAAATATTTAATGCTTCTCTCAGGTTCACCAAAAATGGAGTATAGCTTGTGAACAATATGGTGACATTGGAAGAAGTGAGGGGGAAGCATTTTTGTTCCTCTGAACTATGCTGGGAGTTTCACTAGCCCAGACTCTCAATTGGCCATCTAATTTTGGTGACAGACAAAAGAGGCTGTATTAATGTTTCTGTGGGTTTCAGGTATATAAGATCCTCTTGTTTCTTAATGTTTGCAAACCTGCACATTGAAATTTCTTAGCTGTTTCTCCAGATACCTTGATGGAATTTTTCTTCAGATTTGTTAGAAAGCTCAGGAAAATAGGAGATATTGATTTAATCTCACAGCAGAAAGTGTGTGAGCAGGAAAGCAAACTAGTCCACTCTTATTCTCCCAGCCCCCACGTGTCTTCCAATAAAGAACTAAGACAAAGTCCTTAATTAGAATAATGTAAAAAATAAATGTACTTACAAAATCATGGGCATATTCATACACAGTTAAAGCTTCATGTTGCAAAGAAAATGAGGTAGAAAGAAGATTTCACATGCTTGCAAAGAAAGTTTCTTATCAGTGTTCTAGAAAGTCATGCTGCTCCAAACAGAGGACAGAGATAGGAGGAAGAAGAAGGTAATGGAGATCTCTCCAGGGACAAAGAAAAGTGTGTTCTTAGAGAAGTAGGAAATGAGAGGTTGTAAAACAATAAATTATCATAGACATGCATCTGTGTTCCTAGAAAGAATCAGCATGCTTAAGTTGCAGTATTCCCAACATACCTCCAGTTTTTTAAAATTAAATTTTATTAGGAAATTAAAAACAACAATAAAACAAGCAAACATTACAAACAAAACATTCATTACAACACATACATATATACATACATAAAAAGCAATAGGTAAGCTTACTTTGCATAGTCACAAAAACAAAGAGTACTTCCCGGTTGAGTTCACCTTATTTACCTAACTAAGTTTATCTCTTATATTGTATATCATTCTTTGAAGGACTTCTAATTCTTTCCCATATACTTCTCTGTAATTTGTATTTTTTGTTTTTAATTTTTCCTTTTAATAATAATAATATAATAATAAAATTTATTTTTACCCCGCCCCTCAGTTAAAACAATCACTTCAATCACTTATAAGTCTTATAACATATATCATAAACTGAAGTATTCAGAAAATAAACTCCTATTTGGTTGTCTATGAGTCAGATCGGAACAATATATACTAGTTTTTTGTATAAATATCAATTTATTCTTGGAGCATATACACTACTTAAATATTTTACCATACCTCTTTACTGGACCCCATTCTTCTTCCCATTTTTCTAATGGCTTATTTTGAATCAGGGCTGTCAGTTTATCCATATTCATCATTTTCCAAATTTTTACCTACCATTCCTTGATATCTGGTATATTCCCCCCCTCCCAGTACCTCGCAAACACTGTGCTAGCTGAGATTATAGCATATAAGATAGTTTGATTATACATTTTTTCTACTCTCTTGTCTATGTCTTGTAAAATATTCAATAAAAAAAATCCAGTTCAAATGGAAACCTCCAGTTTTGTTTCCCATATCATGAGGAGTGGCATTCCCATTCCGAATCAGGTAATAATGAAATGAAATGGAGCAATTTCACTCATCCTTTTACAGAAGGTATAGCTGAGCTACAGCTATTCCTCATATTATCTAAACTTTTTTTTTGATAAATAAAACTTTTTGAGGGCTCCTCTCTGAGAATATTCATTTAATCTGCATTCAATTTCACCTGCTCTCACTTGCCACCCCACTGGAAATTGATGGCTAAGATTCTGCATTTATCTGGCAGTCTACCATATGTGGCTCTGCTCCCCCTCTCATCACACATGTAATGTACTTCTCTACCACAGTACTTCTGGCTATGGCCCTTTAGTAACTGGGGGAAGGCATGGTAACCAGGCAGCACTGAGCTGTGTTTCCATAGCCAGGCACATGAAGATGACAGCATAACCTCAGACGCCCTCTCCCTCAGAGATATAACAACAACAACAACAACAACAACAACAATAATAATATGCATCCCGCCTCTCTGTGAACACAACCGGGACTGCTTGCATGATAAAACATACAGACCTGTCTCTCAATAACCCACCCTAAAATACAGTTAAACAATCATGATTTAAAACATACTTAAAATAACAGATAAACAACAAATGACAAATAAATTAAAATAACAGTAACAGAAATCAGGGTCAGACATAACTTTTTCAGTGACTGGTTGTTCACTCAGGAAAGGCCTGCTGGAAGAGATCCATCTTAACAGCTTTTTAAAAGCTGTTTAAGGTGGTAATGTGATGGATCTCATCCGGCAGGCCGTTCCATAATCTGGGAGCGATAGCATAAAAGGTCCTCTGGGCAGTTGTAGACAATCTAGTTTTTATAGGTTGCAATAAATTCCTCCCAGAGGACCTGAGTGAACGGGGTGGATTATACAGAAGGAGGTGGTCCCAAAGATAGGTTGGACCCAAGCCATTTAGGCTTTAAAGGTGACGACCAACACCTTGTACTGCATCCGGAAACTGATAGGCAGCCAGTGGAGTGATCTTAAAATAGGTGTTATATGGTCTCTTCTAGTTTTACCTGAGACCAGCCTGGCTGCCATATTTTGTTCCAATTGAAGTTTCCGAACTAGGCACAAGGGTAGCCCTATATAGAGTGCATTAAAGAAATTGAGATGAGAGGTTACCAGCACATGTACCATGGTTTCAAGGTCCCTGACTTCCAGGAAAGGGCGCAGTTGGTGAATCAGCTGGAGCTGATAACAGGCACTCCTGACCATTGCATTCACCTGATTTGTCATCTGAAGCAATGGATCTAGGAGCACCCCCAGACTGCGAACACAGTCCTTCGAGGAGAGTGTGACCCCATCCAGGACTGGAGATTGTGTCCCAATACCTGGGTTTGGGGCCATTACCATTAGTACCTCCATTTTGTCTGGATTCAGTTTCAAACGGTTTTTCCTCATCCTCTATTACTGCTTGAAGACATTCATTGAGAGGGGAGATGCCATCTGAGGTCAAAGCTGTAGACCGAGACAAGGAGAAATATATCTGGGTGTCATCAGCGTACTGATAACACCCCACCCCATGTTTCCAGATGATTTCTCCCAGTGGCTTCATGTATATGTTGAATAGCATCAGGGACAGGATGGCACCCTGAGGGATGATACAATTAAGCTCCTTTTTAGCTGAGCATCTGTCCCCAACCATTACCCTTTGTAATTTGTCTGAGAGGAAGGAACAGAACCATTGCAGTGCAATGCCTCTGATTCCTAATTCTCTCAGCTGTTCAAAGAGGATATCATGGTCTATTGTGTCAAAGGCCACTGAGAGTTCCAGTAGCACCAACAGGGTCACAGTAGCCCTGTCGATGTCCAGACAAAGGTCATCAGCTAAGGCAACCATGGTAGTCTCCACTCCATATCCTGTCCTAAAGCCAGTTTGAAATGGATATAGATAATCGGTTTCCTCCACGACAGCTTGAAGCTGGAGAGCAACAGCCCTCTCAATCCCTGGGAATCCCTGGGGATCCCTGGGAAGTCCTGTGTGATGTTTATTTCTTCATGTATCTGACTCCAGAAACTCAGCTAGAAGCTCCTTACCTGTCTTTCCCCATATATGGCCCTGAGGGATGGTGACAGAGAGATCTGTTTTGTGAGCAGAGTGTTGTTTCATGAAAGATGTTATGCATACCTTTATCCATAATCATGATAGGAAATATGCAGGTACAATGTGAAATTTATGACCCTTCCAATTGTCTCTGAATTATGGCAACTCTATGATAGGGCTTTCCTGGCAAGATTTATTCAGAGGAACATTCTTTTGAAGCTGAGAGAGTCCCAATTTGGGAGAAAGGGGGAGATATAAATCTAATAAATAAAATCTAAATTTAAAAAAAAGTTGTTCAAGGTCAAGGTTTCCCTGGCTGAGTGAAGATTCAAACCATGCTGTCTTGGAATCCTAGTCCAACACTCAAGCCACTATATAACATGCTGGTTCTTCAATGTGACATTACACTGGCATATATTACTAATGGAATTGTGACCTAGATGTAATTATACCATATTATTATACAATTATTTTCTTGGTCTAGAGTCAACTGACAGAGGAAAACATAAAATTGTCCATACTGCTGGAAAAAGCTAGATCAGTCTATCTAAAGCTTCAGGCTGCCGGCTTACTCCCAATCTGAATTATTTCAACAAAGGTAACATGCCTCCTATTTATTTCTTTTGCTTGGGCTTCTTTTCAGAGATTAAGAACTCAGCAGCTTGTCAGAATGCAGCCTTCAGTAGAAGTGTGAGACCCACCCAGAATACTTGCTTCTGAAAAGACCACACCAATCAGATCTGCTCTAAGCAAAAACAAAGATGAGGATGAAGATTATTTTTTTTTAAAAAAAATAAAGTTTCACTTTATGTGGTTTCACTTATCCAAATTTTGACTTCTCTTTTCCCTCTCTCCCTTTCTCTTCCCAAATAAGTTTTCTCTTGGTAGATTAAAAGTTCATTCTGTCTCAGGAAATGAAGCATTTCTGCCAAGACCTCCGGCTGAGAAAATAGGAACAAGATGCTTTATGCCTTTGAGAGACTCTGGTGCTGAACTCCCTGCTAGTGTCTGAGAATGAGATAGCCTGTAAGCTCAAACAGTACCACAAACAGCTTTTAAAGACATCCCAGACACATGTGGGATAGGAGTGGCAGAAGTCCATTGGCTGGGTCTAATGGAATGGTTTCTCCATCAAAGGATTGCTTCACGCATCTGTGACAAGGAAGGGACCACAGTTATGAGATAACACAGCAGTACACACAGCTTTACATTCTTGAGTCAACTCTTGATGTCTCTAGCTAAAAAGATTGGGCAGGTGGTAATGGGAAAGATTCCTATCTGAGATCCTGGGGAGCTTCAGCCAATGAATGTACTGGGCTAGAAGGACAGTGTGCTAAGACCAGTCTGATGGCAGAGTGTGGATTCATTGTGTGTTTATGCAGGTTGAACCCTTTTGAGTATCAAACTATAAGAGCTTTTCTATTTTCCCTGGGAAGCAATCATACTGAATACTCATACTTAGTCTATGTTGTTAAATAAAAAAGCTACTTTTACATAAGAGAAATACATTGACAGCTCTTTTTCTAATTCACTAACTAACTAGCCAAAAGACACAAGGAGCTATGTTTACCTCAGTCAAGATATCTCCTCAGAGGAAGTGGAGCTATTGAACATGAAAAGAAGTGAGAGAAGATGACACCAACAACTCCTCTAAGTGTATCAATCTAGGCAAGATGTAAGGTCAACATAGTTTTGGAAACATGGCAAGGTTGCACTGGCACAAAGGACACGAGAAGCCTCTTTTTGGGTTTAAACAGGCCACAACTTTTATTTAGCTGTACAGGGTCTATTTACAAGGCAATAAACAGTAACAAATTTGTCACGTGTGTAAGTGAAGGTGTAACCCCCCCAAATGGATGTTCCTTCACCGCACGTGACAAAATAAGTAAATAATAATATCAACAAATTTACAAACCCCTCCCCAATGGAAGTGATGTCATATTATATCATATGACGTCATACAAATTAATGACATCATGCATTTAACTGCATATGTCATTTCCTTTAAATTTGTCTCATGCCAATTTTACCCCAATTAATTTAAATAGCCAGATTAATTTTCCTGTGGGGTGGGGGTCATTACCCGCCCCCCCCCCCAAGTAAAAGACAAGCAATTTTCAAATTATAGAACCTACCCTTAAGTTGTGACAAAGCAATAACAGAACAACACGAAATATTACACCATGACCCATTCCCAAAATCAATTTTGATTAATAATCTCAGGGAGGGCGAAAAAAAACCAGGGAAGCACCCTGGGAAAAAAAATCCCTCCCGGCCCCTGAAGGTGACCAGCCTAAGCCTGAGAGTAACGATTTATAGATTTTTAATAAAGGGTGGGTGGGATGGGTCGCTCAGTTCAAGCTCGAAAATGGCTGCCTCCACGTGGCAGCACAGAGCTATGAAGAACAAACTCTCACCCCAAGTCTCGTGAGAGCAGTAGCACCGCGAGACTTAGGGTAGTAACCAAACAACCCAATTGGACAAAATGTGCAGGTGTTCTCATTCCCCTGCGCGTTTTTGACCAACCAGGCATCTCATGTCCTTATTTGGCCAGCACAACAAGAAACCCCTCCTGACTCATTGGGGGGTGTCTTTGCACTGGCACAAAGGACACGAGATGCCTCTTTTGGGGTTTAAACAGGCCACAACTTTTATTTAGCTGTACAGGGTCATAGAATCATAGAATCATAGAATCATAGAGTTGGAAGAGACCACAAGGGCCATCCAGTCCAACCCCCTGCCATGCAGGAACTCCCAATCAAAGCATCCCTGACAGATGGCCATCCAGCCTCTGCTTAAAGACCTCCAAGGAAGGAGACTCCACTACTCTCCGAGGGAGTGTGTTCCACTCTCGAACCGCCCTTACTGTCAGGAAGTTCCTCCTAATGTTGAGGTGGAATCTCTTTTCTTGCAGCTTGCATCCATTGTTTCGGGTCCTAGTCTCTGGAGCAGCAGAAAACAAGCTTGTTCCCTCCTCAATATGGCATCCCTTCAAATATTTAAACACAGCTATCATATCACCTCTCAGCCTTCTCTTTTCCAGGCTAAACATCCCCAGCTCCCTAAGTCGTTCCTCATAGGGCTTGGTTTCCAGACCCTTCACCATTTTAGTTGCCCTCCTTTGGACACAGTTTCTCCACATCCTTTTTGAATTGTGGTGCCCAGAACTGGACACAGTATTCTAGGTGAGGCCTGACCAAAGCAGAATAGAGTGGCACTATTACTTCTCTTGATCTAGACACTATACTTCTACTGATGCAGCCTAAAATTGCATTGGCCTTTTTAGCTGCTGCATCACACTGTTGACTCATGTTCAACTTGTGGTCCACCTGGATTCCTAGATCCCTTTCACACGTAGTCTCATTCAGCCAGGTGTCCCCCATCATATATCTGTACTTTTCGTTTTTCCACCCTAAGTGCAGTACCTTACATTTCTCCGTGTTGAATTTCATTTTGTTAGCTTTGGCCCAACTTTCTAGTCTGTTCAAGTCATTTTGAATTTTGATCCTGTCCTCTGGGGTATTAACTACTACTCCTAATTTGGTGTCGTCTGCAAATTTGATAACTATGCCCCCAATACCGTCATCCAAGTCATTAATAAAGATATTGAATAGCACTGGGCCCAGGACAGAGCCCTGTGGCACCCCACTGGTCACTTCTTTCCAGGTTGCAAAGGAGCCATTGTTGAGCACTCTTTGGGTTCGACCAGTCAACCAATTACAAATCCATGTAACAGTTACTTTGTCTAGCCCACATTTTACCAACTTGCTTGCAAGAATGTCATGGGGAACCTTGTCAAAGGCCTTACTGAAATCAAGATATACTATATCCACAGCATTCCCTTCATCTACCAAGCTGGTAATTTTATCAAAAAAAGAGATCATATTTGTCTGGCATGATTTGTTCCTCTGAAACCCATGTTGACTTTTTTGTGATTATGGAATTACCTTCCAGGTGTTCACAGACTCTCTGTTTAATGATCTGCTTCAGAATCTTTCCCGGTATTGATGTCAGATTAACTGGACGATAATTGTTGGGATCCTCTTTTTTCTGTTTGTGAAGATGGGGACGTTTGCCCTCCTCCAGTCTGCTGGGACTTCTCCTGTTCTCCTTCAGTTCTCAAAGATTACTGCCAATGGTTCCGATTTGCCAGTTCTTTTAGTACTCTTGGATGTAATTCATCTGGTCCTGGAGACTTATATTCATTTAGATTAACCAGGTATTCCTGTACTATCTCTTTACTTATTATATGCTGAAATTCTCCTATTCTGTCCTCTGCTCCATTATCCTCAAGTTGAGCACCCTTTGCCTTTTCTGAGAAGACTGAAGCAAAGAAGGTGTTGAGTAATTCTGCCTTTTCTCTGTCCCCTGTTAACTTTTTGCCATCTTCTCCACACAGTGGCCCTACCATTTCCTTCTTTTTCCTTTTGCTGCTGACATACCCCCAAAAGCCCTTTTTATTGTTCTTAACCTCTATAGCAAGCCTGATTTCATTCTGCACTTTAGCTTTTCTGACTTTACCCCTACACGTGCTAGCTATTTGTTTGAATTCCTCTTTAGTGATTTCCCCATTTTTCCATTTCTTATACATGTTCTGTTTAAAACGTAGTTCAGTTGCAAGTTCCTTAGTCATCCATCCTGGTTTCTTGAGACACCTCCCATTCTTCCTCCTCGTTGGCACGGTTTGAAATTGTGCCTTCAGTATCTCCCTTTTGCGAAACTCCCATCCATCTTGAACTCCCTTCTCTTTTAGTGTTCCTGTCCATGGGATCACCCCCAGTATTTCTCTAAGTTTAGTAAAATCAGCTTTCCTAAAGTCTAGAATGCATGTCTGACTATGTCTGGCTTCTCCTTTCCACTGTATAATAAACTCCAGGAGGACATGATCACTCCCGCCTAAGGATCCAACCACTTTCACCCCATTAACTAGGTCTTCCCTGTTAGTTAGGATCAGATCCAAAATAGCTGACTCCCTCGTTGCCTCTTCCACCTTTTTGGACAATGAAATTGTCTTCGAGGCAAGTGAGGAATTTGCTAGACCTTGAGGATTTTGCCGAGTTTGACTTCCGGCAAATATCCGGATAGTTGAAGTCACCCATCACTACTATATTTCTCCTTTCTGAGTGTGTGGTCATCTGTTCTAGAAAGGCTTCATCCAATTCTTCTTCTTGAGTTGGGGGTCTGTAGTAGACTCCCACACTAACATCCCTGTTGTTTCCTTCCCTTTTAATTTTTATCCAGATGCTCTCCACTTGGCTTCCAGGATTGATGTCTTGGATTTCTTCACTGGTGTAAATATCCCTGACAAATAATGCTATTCCTCCTCCTTTCCTGTTTGTCCTGTTTCTCTTGAAAAGGTTATATCCCTTTATTTCTACATTCCAGTCATGAGACTCATCCCACCAGGTTTCAGTGATGCCTATTATATCATATTTGCTTTGTTGTGCTAGGAGTTCAAGTTCATCTTGCTTATTTCCCATGCTCTGTGCATTAGTGTAGAGACATCTAAGACCATGTGTCCCCTTTACTTGCTGCCTGTACACGTTTTTTTTTGCCTCCCACTGTTGGGTCCCTGTACTGTTTGCCTTGTTTCCTCTATGACAGTTTGACTATTTTCTCCAGTCCTTTTGTCTTCCAGGACATTGTCTCCCTTCCCCACACAGTTCAGTTTAAAGCCCTCCTGATCAAATTCTTGGTCTATTTACAAGGCAATAAACATTAACAAATTTGTCATGTGTGTAAGTGAAGGTGTAACCCCCCAAATGGGTGGTCCTTCACCGCACGTGATAAAATAAGTACACAATAATATCAACAAATTTACAAACCCCTCTCCAACGAAAGTGATGTCATATTACGTCATATAACATCATACAAATTAATGACATCATGCATTTAACTGCATACATCATTTTCTTTAAATTTGTCTTATGCCAATTTTAACCCAATTAATTTAAATAGCCAGATTAATTTTCCTATGGGGTGGGGGTCATTACCCACCACAAGAGGGGGCCAGCCTAGCTAGGCATCCCCCCCCCCCCCACCACAGACAGCTTTTAAAATTTGGTTGGAGAGTGCTGTAACATACATCTCCGAGCCTTCTGGAAAGAGGTGTACCCCATCCCCCCTGTACAGCTGCGGCCAATCAAGTTTGATTCCATGTTCCACCCTAAAAATGCCCATTTTAGAGAGCTGCTTAGTAACATAGCGATTCAACCAGCAACGAGCATTATTGATTGTCGTATCTTTTTGGGCTCCAGGCCAGCTACGCCATTGCCATATCTTAGTCCAAAGTATTACAGCACCCGAGAATATCTTTTGAATTTCTTGCAAATCCCTCATGATCTGCTTTGCCAGCTGTAAACACAGAGTCTTAACTAAATCATTTTCCCCCAGGTGTATCACCAAAACCTGGGGTTGTGGATGCGATTGTGCCAATTGTATGATCCATGGAAGGAGTGCTCCCCACATCATGCCCCTTTGTCTAAATCACATAGTGGGTCCAATGTGGGAAAGTCCCAGAGTGGAATTGTGTCGGTGCTCCATAAGGTGGCGTTCCACCCAGAAGGCCAAACTATGGCCCACAATTCAAATTGAATCACAGTAGAAACCAGCTGAAAAGAAACAATACAAATTAGCGTGGCTGATCAGGGGTCACATTCCCTGATGGCCTGACATATGACTTAAATGCTCGGGAATGCCACTGGCCAATTCTGCAGATATCAGCTTCACTCAAACCATGAGTGGCCTCAGCTGTCACTGCCCCAGTACGGAAGGAGTGCAAGGAAAAACAGGCCAGGGGCAAATTAGCCCGCCTTAGTGTCTCCTTCAACACTGCCCTAAATTGAAATTGACTTAAGGGCATACCAGACAGGTGAATGAAAAGATAGCCCGCCACCTTGGGCCTAATCTTCAAATAGTTGACCATTGCCATTACCGGGCAAATTTGCCCAAAAGGCGCTTTTGCTAGGAAAATAGACTGACCCTTTGATCAGTCTTGGAGCACCTAACACAAATCTGAATCCCTTGATCCATTAATAATATGTCAGAAAACAGAAGAGCCCTGCCAGATTTATCATTACATGATCCTGGCACAATCTCACTAATTCTTAGTGCAGCGAAGAAGGCTAAAGCGGATACCGCCTTAAATAAAACCTCTTCCCCAGATGAGTTACATGTATCAGCTAATTGTTGCCATATTTTAGCCAGGACTGGGCCTGTTATTGGCCATCGTGGGTCCTTTGTTACCGGGGATTCCCTAGACGAACCTTCCACAGCTCTTTTGACCCTAAAGTCTGTGGTAGGATCAAAACAACCCCTTGCCCTGGAGTGAAATGCCAGGGCTGCCAACCTGCCCCTAATAGTGACAGGCGAAAGACCTGCCTGTCTAAGATAAACTATAAAGTGTAGGATCAGGTCAACCCTGATCAGCCAACTTTGATCTACCC
The DNA here is from genome assembly GCA_026167975.1 of Phrynosoma blainvillii. Lineage (NCBI taxonomy): Eukaryota > Metazoa > Chordata > Lepidosauria > Squamata > Phrynosomatidae > Phrynosoma > Phrynosoma blainvillii. Next base: position 17,604,132 of record JANUYF010000006.1, read on the forward strand.
CAATTTCCAATAAAAATTGATTAAAGGAATTTAAAGCAGTTTGATAGGACTTGTGTATAGATGGGGCGATGGAATTCAAGATTTCCCTGTGAATTTCTAATTTCCAAGGCTCCATTGCAAGGCCAGTACCTCCAATGGGTGTGTCGACGCCTCGGGAGCCAATTGCCAGAACCTGGAGAGCTGAAAATGAGAAAGGCTATCCACCAAAGGGTTAAGTACACCAGGAACATGTTGAGCTTTGAATAACACATTATAATTCAAGCATTGCAAGACCATCGCCCTTACTAATCCCATAACTCTAGGAGACTTAGAGGACTGAGAATTCACCACATGCACGACCGCCTGGTTGTCACACCAAAACCAGACAGTCCTGTTAGCAAACTGGCTTGCCCATAAGTGGACAACCACCACTATGAGAAAAAGCTCAAGAAACGTTAAGTCTCTGGTTAGACCACTTTCAACCCATGCAGAAGGCCAGGCCTCTGCACCCCACTGGCCATTCCAATAAACCCCAAAACCATGAGCATCAGAATGCACATGAAAATCTACCCTCACCAGCATTTCATATCTCCAAAACAATGTGCCATTAAATTGATCCAAGAAGGTGTCCCAAACCTTCAAATCTTCACAAATGCCCCTTGTGATTCTGATGTGATGGTGCTGCACAACGATACCTGCAGTAGCCCTGTATAATCTAGCACAAAATGCATGTCCTGGCACTAAAACCCTAAAGGCAAAGTTCAAGAGTCCTGTAAGGGATTGAAATTCAAGAAGTGTAGCTTTTTGTTTCCCCAACATAGCACTGATCTGCTACCTCATAGCCACCAATTTATCGTTCAGTAAGTGTGAAATCCCATCTATGGTATCAATCTCGATACCCAAGAAGGTAAGTCGAGTGTCTGGCCCCTCAGTCTTTTCCTCTGCTAAAGAGACACCCAACTCATACATTAATTCTTGAAATTGGGCTAAGGAATCCCTACATTGGGATGAATTGGGATTCCCAGTGATTAAAAAAATCATCTAAATAATGTGTTATGGTTCTATTGCCAGTCCACTTAACTGCACACCAATGAAGAAAAGTACTGAATGTCTCGAAAGCAGAACAACAAATCGAGCATCCTATTGGCATGGCTTTATCAAAGAAGTACTTTCCTTCAAACTGAAAACCCAGTAAGTCAAAATCATCTGGGTGAACAGGAAGGAGCCTAAAGGCAGACTTAATATCACATTTTGCTAAGAGGGCTCCCTTGCCTAGATTCCTAATCATCTTAACTGCTGAGTCAAATGATGCATACTTAACAGAGGCAAGTCCGGGATCTATAGCATCATATCGCCCTTGGGATATGATAAATTATGTATCAACCTGAATTCCCCAGGAGCTTTTTTAGGCACCACCCCCAAAGGGGATAGACGGAGGGTGGGAATAGGCAACTGATCATGTGGCCCCAAAATCCTTCCCGCAGCTATTTCTTTTGCCAATTTCTCCCTCACAGTGTTCGGCAGTTCCCTTACGGAATGAGCATTGGGTGCAAAGCGGTGAACCCTAGAACCTGTATAAGGGATATGAAAACCTAAAGAAAAACCATGAAATAAATAAGAAGCAGCCTCTGTATTAGGGTATATCTTTAGCCATGCCACCATGATATCTAACTTAACTGGTGACGAGGCATTTTCCTCCAGGCAAAGCTGGCCGGGGGGCAGTAGTAACTCCTGGCCAGTTGCCTCTATTGCAGGAAGCTCCAGGGTGACCACCCCACAGGTGTTGCAATTATGCTCAAACCTGCAGGGTTGCCTTTTGCATTTGCCTGCATTAAAATCCCAGCATATGCCAAATTGCCTTCTCTCTCCCGTGGCAGGCCTCGCATTTGGCCCTCTCAGCATGGTAACCATTGGGACATACCTATTGTCACACCTGCTCAAAGGGGAGGCCCCCCACCTTAACATCAGCCCACAACTCAGACTGAACATGCCTCCAGGACAAAGAGTGATCCTGTGCAGCTCTCATTCTAAACTGCTCGTCGTATTGTAGCCAGGCTGCACCTCTAGAGTTATGATGGCAATTAGTGTACGCTTTTATCATGATCTCCTGATATTTGGAAAAGTCAGAAGATCTCAGTGGTTCCTTTTCCTCTATAACACCTCTGTAAATATTGAAACCCATAATCCAATTCGCAAAATTGCGCTCCAGTTTAGGGCGTTTGAGGGCTTGAAACTCTTTGGGAAGATTGAAAATAATCCCATCTTTTACCATGATCCTCGGCTCTGGATCCCTAAAGGTAAGAGTAAATAAGTCAATGTATTCTCCCTTCCAAATCTTTTCTTTAGTTGAAAGAGGAAGGTGTGAACCAAGGGGTGTGGACATTCCAGTGTAAGGGGCAGATTTAACTTGCCCAACCACTCCAGATAACAAAGGAGCACTAGAAAGAGACACCACAGAGATGTTGCTAACCACAGCCATTGGCTGACCATCCTGCGCCCTAGTGTCAGGGACCTGTGAAAGTGCAGGTGCCTGCATGGGTGCCACCATCACCGCAGAGTTTGGCTGTTCCATAGCCACACCCTGACCAACCTGGCCACCTGGGGCCCATACCGAGGCAGGCCAATTAGCATGTGCAATATTAGGAGACAGACCTGAAACAGAAACTTGCTGGGAAGCATCGCCAGCCAACCGCAAACATCCCCCGAAGTGTGGCCCCACAACAGCTTGGGTGTCAAGCGCAGAAGAGGCAGCAGCAGCTTGATCACCTCTTTGCACTTCACAGGTCTGCTCCATTGCACCAGCACCTGGAAGAATCACACCTCATAAGAGGTCATATAAATCAGCCATAGTAGGCTGCTCAGACACAGAGGCAGCCACACCATGAGCTTCCACACAAGGGACCCTTTTCAGGAGATCCCACACATCGGCAATAGTGGAGTGCCCAGCCTACACACCCGAAACCACAGAAGGACCCGTTGTAGCATCCATCACCTGAGCATCAGATGCCATGGAAGGAAGGAGCACTTCTGTGCTGGTGGTACCAGAAGTGCCAGGAATAGGGCTGGTGGCTGTAGCCTGTAGCCCTTTCTGAGCAAGTTGATTGCAAAGAGTGACACAAGCCTGAACTGTTTTGCTTAGTTGTGCCAACTGAGCAGTAATCTCATCATCTCTGCTGTTAGACTGGGAAGTTTTTTCCAAAGCAAATTAACCAGAGCTGGGAGCAGCCTCAGCTGCACGCCTTTCAGATTGGGCCTTACTGTGTGGCATCCTTCCTCAGTGAATGGAACACGGGCCAAAGCAAAATCACCCAACCTTGGATGACTACCATCAGGCCAAAAGGCCGCCTCTTCCCAAGTCACTCACGAGATGCAAACAGCCAGGAAGCATCGCTGGCAACCAATCAGGGGGAAAGGTGTCCACCAAGGGTCCTATGCGGAGCCCTAAACCGAAGACAGCTGTCTTCCAACACACTCACCACTGGGGAGAAGTGCAACAACCCTCCCAACCAGCAATGGGGTGCCGACCTTACCAGACCGGGCTCATCGGGGTGGTGCTGGGACTGAATCCAGTACCGGGTCCACGCACCCGGTGAGGATGCCTGCTGCAGGGCCCTCCTCGGGTGTACAACCCCCGAGAATTGGAGATGTGGAGGCCCTAGAGGCCCAGAGGACCGGCCCGAAGGCCCTGCTCGGTCCACCGGGATGCTCAGGGAAAATACCTGAACACTCCCGCTTGTAAAAGGAAGATAAATCCGTAAAAAACCACAACGTAGCCAAAGCCACGAGTAAGCGCTTGGCAGATGCCAAGCCAAAAGCCAAAGCAAAGAGCTGAGCGATGTTACTCCCTCAGTTCAAGTTCGAAAATGGCTGCCTCCATGTGGCAGCACAGAGCTATAAAGAACAAACTCTCGCCCCAAGTCTCATGAGAGCAGTAGCACCGCAAGACTTAGGGTAGTAACCAAACAACCCGATTGGACAAAGCGCACAGGTGTTCCAATTCCCCTGCACACTTTTGACCAACCAGGCATCTCATGTCCTTATTTGGCCAGCACAACAAGAAACCCCTCCCGACTCGTCGGAGGGTGTCTTTCTAACTCTTTATCTCCTCATTACCCATGTAAACACAGGCATCTTGAGTATGACCTGAAGTGCATCTCTGTAATGTCCAACATAGTATGAGTCTAGTTTAAAGTTTAAAGACCAAGAAACAAGCAGGAGCCTTAACATCGGCCATTAACCATTCCCTAGCACCTAGACAGCAGATTAAGATGTCAGCAGGTCACAGTTCTCCCCATGATGATAAAACATACATTTATAATAGTATTTATTCCTAACTTCCTAGATGGATGGATAGATAGATCCATCCGGCAGGCCTTTCCTGAATAGTTATCCTGGCCCCATGACTTCAGCTATTTTTCTCCCTCTTGATCCCGCCACTGAACTGTACTGAATGGAATTTTGCTGCTGCGACTGTTGAGATATGTTATTGTATGTCAACTTGCATATTTTAATCCTCTTTGGTTTAATACTATTTTAAGGGGTGGGTCGGTTAGGGTATTGATACACATATGTAATTATGGAATTTTAAACTGCAAGCTGCTTCGATTGCACTGCAGAGGGGCGGGATAGAAATACAATTATTATTATTATTATTAATATTAATATTATTATTTGATTGATTGATTGATTGATTGATGATACATAAATAGATGGATAGCTAGGATTAGCACATCTATATTGTATGCAAATCCATAATTTGTTGCAATTCATTCATTTTTTTCCAACAAAAATTCAAACATGATTTTAAAAGAGATTTAAATGGATTGAGCAACAACTAAAATTCACATTAATTTAATCTGTAACATTTTAGGGCTGGTTGGCACTTTTTAGTAATTTTAATTGTTTTTAAAATTAATAACTAGTAGGTTAACGCCATATTATTATTGAATTACATAATGAATTAACTTCATAATTTCTATGGAAAAATATTAATATGAATTAATTTCCCATCAACACCAATGTATTTGCTTTAACATGAATGTTTCCACTTTTAGTATCCGCTGGGATTTGGTTCCAGGACTGCTTGTAGATACCAGAATCCATGAATGCTCAAGTCCCTTTATATATAATGGCATATTAAAGTAATGCCCCTTACATAAAATGGCTAAATCAAGAATTATTGGGGGGGGGGGGGTATTTTCAAGCCATGCATAAATTCAAGGATGCAGAATCTGTGGATAGAGAGGGCCCACTGTACAAGAAACAAAGAATATTGTGCCAAGCACCAGCAGCAAGGTTGACTGCTCGCTGGTTTTAAACAAGCTTGACTGCTGTATATATCACTAAGGAGCAAAGCAGACAGCCCCATAGGAGTGGTCCCTGGCCTCTAGGGCTGCAATCTCCCCAGGACTGCAGCAACTGTACAATCCACTTCCAAAGCAGGCCACCATCATAGTCCCAAACCAGCACCACCAGAAGCTGGATTATTTCTGCTCCTTTTTGCAGCAGTGGCAGACTCCTTCAGGTGGTGTGGGAGCAGCTTTCAGTTGCCTTGGGGGTGCGTGTCATTGGAACACCACACCCCCAAAGCAGCCGAAAGCCACCTTGTTTGGCCTGTATGTTTCAGGCGTAAGTTAGGTTTTTTTTAAAAAAAATGATGTGAGGTTGTTGGGAAACCAAGACCTAATTTTAGGGAATTTATAATTAGCTCAAATGTGAGAGGGAAGCACCCAACTTCGCTTCTGAGATCTTGTCCAATTGTCTACCAGAGATGTAAGAATTCTGTCAAGGAATGACGCTGAAATGGACCAAGCTCCAATTAAAGTCTAAAATATTTATTTAACAAAAATAAGCAAACATCCAAATGCGACACACACACACACACACACACACACGAAGAATAAGCGGGGAAGAGCGAGAGCGGGGGAGGCAAAGAGGGAAACCAGGATAGAGGGGGATATACTCACACCCGAGAAACTCCTCTGGGCTTCTGGTGAATGCAGATGGGTTCAGTGGAAGGGGCATGACCGGCAAGAGAGGGGGGGGGGGGTCACGGGAACTATCTCAGAGCACAGACCGACAGAGATTCAGCATGTACTTCCAAGGTAGCACAAGGTCTGCTAAAATCCAGGGGTTCTTATAGGGAATTTCTGCCTCCTGGCCATGAGTTAAACAATAGATGGACAAAGGCTAGATGGATTTACGATTGTTTACTTAAGTCTGGGCATAGTCTAAACAATGCATTTGGTTTCAAAACTATCAAGGAAAGGAAGATAGAGAAAGGGGTGCAATCAAATCTGATCACTGTCCCATTAGGTGTGAGACTAAAACAAACAAACACCATTAGGTATCTTTTCCAATATAATGGGATATTCTCAAGGGCAACTCCCAAAACCTACCTGTCCAGGAAATTTCTAGTGGTCTTAAGCAACTTTACCTTGCTTACATAACCTTACATCTAGGGGATTATGGCTGCCATCTCCCAAGGGTCAGGCTGGGGTCATAGGGAACTCCACATGGCTGAAATATATAGGAAAAATGGAGCATTTTTTTACTAACAAGATGTAGGAAATCTATACCTCTTAATTTATGGGAAAATGTGATCCTTATACCTGATGGCTACCTCTGAAATGATTTATGAAGGAAATGTCCAGCACTAGTCAGCTCCTCTCTCAGAGTTTCTAAATGAACCACTAAGGAATAAATATCTCAAAACCTATTAATGCCACCATTAAACATGATTTTTTAAAAACACACACACACACACACACACACCACCACCACCAACAACAACAACAACTTTATCCAAATAACCTACCTTTCACACCAACACTGATAAGCTAAACACATTTGGCAGATCTTCTGAGAGAGAACTGACTAGTGCTGGACATTTCCTTCATAAGTCATTTCAGAGTTAATCATCAGATATAAGGATCAGATTTTCCCATAAATGAAAAGGCTAGATTATGTGGATCATAAAAATCACTGTGTTCTTCAATTACATATACCCAGTCAGAATGGCAAAACCATATTCTACATTTGCCTGTTAATCTCAACTGCATGTGACAAGCAAACAAAACCCTGAGCCAGATGGGAAATGTGGAAAGTACATTGCCAGGCTACATTTTGTTGGTTGTTGGTTGATCTGTTTCCAGATTGTCTAAATCCAGTTTCTCACCACTCCCCCACCCCCCCATTAACCAGCTCCTAAATGTAATTGAGACCAGTTGCTGCCAGGGATGGCAAACAGCTAAAGCTGCATGGTTCATGTTAGAGGAATTTTATGATGCAGTGAGTTCTTGCACAGTATTCCTTGGCCTTGAAATGTTAAACCCACAGATAACCATTGACAATGTGTGATGTGTTCAGACAGGTTTAACAGATTTGCTCAGTTCTAATGTCCTGGAGATGCAGCAAAATCACATTTCAAGCCACTCATGATAATTTTGATTGAGAAACAGCACACTTGTTTGCTGTTTTTCCTATGCATCATTGCTATATTGGTATTTTATTCTTATAAAATAGCTAACCCATCTTAGGAGAGCAACAGATAGATGAACAAGACCTGGAGTGAAATTTCATTAGCCTCATTAAAATTGATGTAATTGGCCTTGAAAATGTTCATCATTTGCCCTTTGACTGTTTCCTCCAAATTTCTCTCAGATTTTTTTTAGTGATATTAGAAGAGCCACTGAGGCTGGATATAGATTGTGAAGTGTCCCTGCAATGTATACTTCCAATAAAGCTTAGAAAAAGGCAGGGAAACAGATATGGTGTGTGTGTGTGTGTGTGTGTGTGTGTGTCTGTGTCTGTGTCTGTGTCTGTGTCTGTGTAAATAGAATCATAGAATCATAGAGTTGGAAGAGACCACAAGGGCCATCCAGTCCAACCCCCCCGCCATGCAGGAACTCCCAATCAAAGCATCCCCGACAGATGGCCATCCAGCCTCTGCTTAAAGACCTCCAAGGAAGGAGACTCCACCACACTCCGAACAGCTCTCACTGTCAGGACGTTCCTCCTAATGTTGAGGTAGAATCTCTTTTCCTGTTCTGGGTCCTAGTTTCTGGGGCGGCAGAAAACAAGCTTGTTCCCTTCTCAATATGACATCCCTTTAAATATTTAAACAAGGCTATCATATCACTTCTTAACCTTCTCTTCTCCAGGCTAAACATCCCTAGCTCCCTAAGTCGTTTCTCATAGGGCCTGGTTTCCAGACCCTTCACCATTTTAGTTGCCTTCCTTTGGACACGCTTCCGTTTCTCCACATCCTTTTTGAATTGTGGTGCCCAGAACTGGACATAGTATTCCAGGTGAGGCCTGACCAAAGCAGAATAAAATTGCAGTATTACTTCTCTTGATCTAGACACTATACTTGTACTGATGCAGCCTAAAATTGCATTGGTCTTTTTAGCTGCTGCATCACACTGTTGACTCATGTTCAACTTGTGGTCTACCTGGACTCCTAGTTCCCTTTCACACGTAGTCTTGTTCAGCCAGGTGTCCCCCATTGTATATCTGTGCTTTTTGTTTTTCCACCCTAAGTGCAGTACTTTACATTCCTCCATGTTGAAATTCATTTTGTTAGCTTTAGCCCAGCTTTCTAGTCTGCTGAAGTCATTTTGAATTTTGATCCTGTCTTCTGGGGTATTAGCTACTCCTCCCAACTTGGTGTCGTCTGCAAATTTGATAACTATGCCCCCAATATCGTCATCCAAGTCATTGATAAAGATGTTGAATAGCACTGGGCCCAGGACAGAGCCCTGTGGTACCCCACTGGTCACTTCTTTCCAGGTTGAAAAGGAGCCATTGTTGAGCACCCTTTGGGTCCGGCCAGTCAACCAATTACAAATCAATGTAACAGTTACTTTGTCTAGCCCACATTTTACCAACTTGTTTGCAAGAATGTCATGGGGAACCTTGTCAAAGGCCTTACTGAAATCAAGATATACTATATCTACAGCATTCCCTTTATCTACCAAGCTGGTAATTTTATCAAAAAAAAAAAGAGATCATATTTGTCTGGCATGATTTGTTCCTCTGAAACCCATGTTGACTTTTTTGTGATTATGGAATTACCTTCCAGGTGTTCACAGACTCTCTGTTTAATGATCTGCTTCAGAATCTTTCCCGGTATTGATGTCAGATTAACTGGACGATAATTGTTGGGATCCTCTTTTTTCTGTTTGTGAAGATGGGGACGTTTGCCCTCCTCCAGTCTGCTGGGACTTCTCCTGTTCTCCTTCAGTTCTCAAAGATTATTGCCAATGGTTCTGATTTGCCAGTTCTTTTAGTACTCTTGGATGTAATTCATCTGGTCCTGGAGACTTATATTCATTTAGATTAACCAGGTATTCCTGTACTATCTCTTTACTTATTATATGCTGAAATTCTCCTATTCTGTCCTCTGCTCCATTATCCTCAAGTTGAGCACCCTTTGCCTTTTCTGAGAAGACTGAAGCAAAGAAGTAATTCTGCCTTTTCTCTATCCCCTGTTAACTTTTTGCCATCTTCTACACACAGTGGCCCTACCATTTCCTTCTTCTTCCTTTTACTGAGGACATACCCAAAGGCCCTTTTTATTGTTCTTAACCTCTCTAGCAAGCCTGAGTTCATTCTGTGCTTTAGCTTTTCTGACTTTATCCCTACACGTGCTAGCTATTTGTTTGCATTCCTCTTTGGTGATTTCCACATTTTCCCATTTCTTATACATGCTCCTTTTAAAACTTAGTTCAGTTGAAAGTTCCTTAGTCATCCATCTTGGTTTCTTGAGCCACTTCCCATTTTTCTTCCTCATTGGAACTGTTTGAAATTGTGCCTTCAGTATCTCCCTTTTGAGAAACTCACATCCATCTTGAACTCCCTTCTCTTTTAGTATTCCTGACCATGGGATCACCCCCAGTATTTCTCTAAGTTTACCAAAATAAGCTCTCCTAAAGTCTAGAATACATGTCTGACTATGCCTGGCTTCTCCTTTCCACTGTATAACAAATTCCAGGAGAATGTGATCACTCCCACCTAAGGATCCAACCACTTGCACCCCATTAACTAGGTCATCCCTGTTAGTTAGGATCAGATCCAAAATAGCTGACTCCCTTGTTGCCTCTTCCACCTTTTGGACAATGAAATTGTCTTCAAGGCAAGTGAGGAATTTGCTAGACCTTGAGGATTTTGCTGAGTTTGAATTCCAGAAAATATCAGGATAGTTGAAGTCACCCATCACTACTAGATTTCTCCTTTCTGAGTGTGTGGTCATCTGTTCTAGAAAGGCATCATCCAATTCCTCTGCCTGAGTCGGGGGTTTGTAGTAGACTCCCACAATAACATCCCTGTTGTTTCCCTCCCCTTTAATTTTTATCCAGATGCTCTCTACCTGGCTTCCATAACTGATGTCCTGGATTTCTTCACTGGTGTAAATATCCCTGACATATAATGCTATTCCTCCTCCTTTCCTGTTTGGCCTGTTTCTCTTGAAAAGGTCATACCCCTGTATTTCTACATTCCAATCATGAGACTCATCCCACCAGGTTTCAGTGATGCCTATTATATCATATTTGTTTTGTTGTGCTAGGAGTTCAAGTTCATCTTGCTTATTTCCCATGCTCTGTGTATTAGTATAGAGACATCTAAGACCATATGCACAGTTTTTTTGCCTCCCACTGTAGGGTCCTTGCACTGTTTGCCATGTTCCCACTATGACAGTTTTACTATTTTTTCCAGTCCTTTTGTCTTCCAGAACACTGTCTCCCTTCCCCAAAATAATTCAGTTTAAAGCCCTCTTAATCAAATTCTTGAGACTGTTGGCAAAAACATTTCTTCCAACTGGAGTGAGATGCAGCCCATCCCTTGCCAGAAGTCTGCCCTCATGGAACCGCAGCCCATGATCTAAGAATCCAAATCGTTCTCGGTGACACTATCTGCAGAGCCAGTTGTTGACATCTCTTTTTTCCCCTCTCATCCTGGACCATGCCCTTCAACTGGCAGAAGAGATGAGATGACAATCTGTGCATCCATTTCTTTCAGCTTCTTACCCAGAGCCTCGTAATCCCTTGTGATGTTCTGAAGACTGTGTCTTGCCATGTCATTCGTTCCCACATGGACAAAAAGGAAGGGGGTTTGGTCAGTAGAATTGACCAGTCTTGACAGCCTCTCTGTCACATCTCGAATCTTTACCCCAGGGAGACAACACACCTCCCGAGACATCGTGTCAGGCCCACAAATCACTGCTTCTGTAACCCTCATCAAGGAGTCCCCCACCATGACCACACGCCTCCTCTGAGGCTTAGCAGTGACTCTTCCCTGTGATGGGACTCCCAGGGTTCCCTGCTCTGTTCCTGAAGTCTGTCCATGCTGCTCTTCCTTGTCTTCCTTGATAAGAGAAAGAGCTTCAAATTGATTCTGTAGCTGTAAGCTCCCAGAATGATCCCTGGTCTTCCTACTTCTGTGCGTGACATTCCTCCAGTTGTCGACCTCCTGTGTATGTGAAATAACCTTTTCTTCCCCAGCAACTTCCTCTGTGTGGTCCCTGTCCAAGACAGTTCATTCTGTTCTGTCCGGGAAAACCTCCTGCTCCCTAATATGCTGAAGTGTAGCTACCCGTGCCTTCAGCTGCTGTACTTTCTCTTCCAAGAGGACTACCAACTTGCACTTGGGTCATGTGAAGTTCCCCACCTCTGTAGGCAAGAAGACAAACATCCCACAAGTATTGCAGGTAATGGTAGCAGGTCCCTCAGTGTCCATACTGAGAAGTCTTAATTAGTCCCTGAAACAGGACTATGGCCTTCCTCCTCAAAGAAAATCCCTCAACTAGCAACAACAACAACATACCTTTATTTCAGCCAACAGACCATTAGACAACAAAAAGTATATAAAACATATAAAACATGTTAAAATAACACTATAAGACAAATATACATAACATACTCGTAATACATACATAGGTACATACATATACGCATATACAAAGTCACTCACAGATGATACAAGTCATGTGACACTGAAAGAAGGTAGATATTTGTATGGGTATTTAAGGAACAATAGAAGGGACTCTTTGTTTTACTTGTGTTACTCTTATGTGTTTTAACAACAGAGAAGAAAAACTTTGCCACTGCTTCTGTTTTACTTTTCTCAGAATCATTTAGCAGATACTCCAAGTACCAATTATTAGGTCTGCCTGGAAACTTAAGCAAGAGGGGTGAAATTAATTTTAGCCTCTCATCCTTATAAAAAATACAGAAAAGTAGGACATGCTCTAGAGACTCAACAAAACCTTCACCACAAGGGCAGACCCGTTCGTAGTAGGGGATTCCCTTAAAGCGACTTTCTAGCAGGGCAGAGGGGATAATGTTAAATCTTGCTTTAGAAAACAAAGCATGGTATTTTGGGATGGTCAAATTTTGTAAATAATGTGCCTCCCTCTCGAGATTGAACTCGTAGGGCATGGTTTCCAGACCCTTCACCATTTTAGTCACCTTCCTCTGGACACGCTCATTTTTCAACATCCTTTTTGAATTGTGGTGCCCAGAACTGGACACAGGATTCAATATAGGGCCTACCAAAGCAGAATACAGTGGTACTATTACTTCCCTTGATCTAGATACTATACTTCTATTAATGCAGCCTAAAATTGCATTGGCCTTTTTATCTGTGGCATCACACTGTTGACTCATGTTCAACTTGTGGTCTACTAGGACTCCTAATTCCCTTTCACACGTTGTCTCATTCAGCCTGGTATCCCCCATCATATATCTGTGTTTTCGTTTTTCTGCCCTAAACCTTACATTTCTCCGTGTTGAATTTCATTTTGTTAGCTTTGGCCCAGCTTTCTAGTCTGTACAAGTCATTTTGAATTTCTGGAGTATTAGCTAGTCCTCTTAATTTGGTGTTATCTGCAAATTTGATAACTATGCCCCCAATACTGTCATCCAAGTGCCATGGCAGTAGACCCTCATCAGATCAGTGGTTCGGCCACCTGGTACTATTGATTATGAGAGAGTTAGAACCTGGTGATAAGTCCTACCTGGTTATCCTAAATGTGTGGGGTGTGCAGAGCCTCCATTGACAGTTGCAATCTATCTTTAATTAATTTGGGGAATGTTTAGCTAGCTATGAGGGAGGGGATAACCATGCAGGAATGGAGCACCAACTATATCATTAATGACTGATAGAAACTCTAGGAATGGGGAACTACATGGACTTTTATTAGAAAAAAATATAAAAGAACACACATACTAGAGTAATCCATTCTCTCACACAGCATATAGAGCTAACCACATATAGAAAAGTGAAAGGGAATAGTGAAGTTTGAGGGTTGGATAAGGGGATATATCTACTGATCCTGAAGAGATGATCCATGGAAAGCAGGAAAGAAGTGGCTTAAACCACAAGGCTTGAGTAAGCAGACAAGAATGGGCAAAGAAATGGCAACTCAGACTCAAACCTGAGGGCAACAGTCACTGTGTGAGCAGGAGGGGCCAACTAGTTTTGGGATGCTATTTATACCTTTAAGCCAACCCCAACTAATAGAAGTTCCATGAGAAACCAAAAGTTTGATTTCCCGTCAATAAAACCTAAGAAGGTTTCCAAAGTGGAATACTTTGATACTCAGAAGATGAGAGGTGTTGATTTTGATCAATGATGCTTCATAGACTTTACAACACCTAGACAAGACCTGGAGTCCTCAGGGATGAGAAGGCAGGAAGAGTGTTTAGAAATATAGGAGATGAAAGGAGGGATTTGGGTCTTGTTTGATCTGGCAGAATTCATCTTTTGGCTTTCCATTTCCACCAGAAATGCAGAATGGGAGAGGCACTCTGTCAGTGATCTCCTCCATCCCCATGGCTTCCCATATGGCTGAGCCTATGAGTCATTCACACTACCTATTCCAGTACTATGTATGCCATCACAAATGCATCTGCTCATGCTGGCACTTACTGTAATATATTTTTAGGAGATGTCCAGGTACTTACAAGTCCTTACAGCACATTTTTCTTGTATACCTTCCATGCAAAATCTATGCACATATATAGATGCAGAGAATAGAATCATACAGTTGGAAGAGACCACAAGTGCCATCCATTCCAATCCCCTGACATGCAGGAAAACAATAGATAGCCTCTGTTTAAAAAACTCCAAAGAAAGAAATGCAACCACAATTTGAGGCAGCATTTTCTACTGTCTAACAGGTCTTACCATCAGGAGGTTCTTCTTAATATTTAGATGGAATCTCTTTTCCTGTGTACTAGTCTCTAGAGCATCAAAATACAAGGTTGCTTCATCCTCAATATGACATCTCTTCAAATATTTGAACACAACTATCATGTCACCGATTAGCCTTCTCTTCCCCAGGCTAGACAAACCCAGCTCCCTAAGCGAGGAATGGTTTTCAGACCTTTCAACATTTTAGTAGCCCACTTCTGCACACATGCCAGCATGTCAATACCCCTCTTGAATTGTGGTGCCCGGAACTGGACACAGTACCAGGTGAGGTCTGACCAAAGCAGAATAGAGTTGCAGTATTACTTCCCTTGATGTAGGCCCTACACTCCTATTGATACAGCCTAGGTTTCTATTGGTTTTTTTTTAGTTGTTCCCTCATATTGTTGACTCATGTTTAACTTGTGGTCTACTAGGACTCCAAGATCTCTTTCACATGCACCGTTATCAAGCTAGGTGTCCCTCATCCTACATTAGTGCATTTGAGTTTTTCTGCCTAAGTGTAGTATTTTGCATTTCTGCCTGTTGAAATTCATGTAGTTTGTTCTGGCCCAACTCTCTAATCTTTCAAGGTCTTTTCTGATCCTGTCTTCTGGGATATTAGCTGTTGTTAACTGCCTTTGCATCAATCTTGACCTATGGCGACCCTGCTGATGAGACTCTGCTGATGTCCTCTACTGTTCTGCCGAACTCCTGCAAACTCATACTCATGATCTCTTTAATAGAGTCCCTCCATCCAGCATGCAGCCTTCCTCTCTTTCTATTTCCCTCCATCTTTCCTAGCATTATTACTTTTTCCAATGATGTCTTCTCATGATGTGTCCAAAGTATGCCTGCCTAAGTTTTGTCATCCTGGCTTCCAGGGATATTTCTGGCTTGATCTGTTCTAGGGTCCATTTGTTTGTCTTTTTGGCTGTCCATGGAATCCTCAGCACTCTTCTCCAGCACCACATTATCTCAAATATGTTGATTTTCTTCTTTCTTTCCTTCCTTCCTTCCTTCCTTCCTTCCTTCCTTCCTCCTCCTCCTCCTCCTCCTCCTCCTCCTCCTCCTCCTCCTCCTCCTCTTCCTCCTCCTCCTCCTTCTTCTTCTTTTACTGTCCAGCTCTCACATTCATACATTGTAATGGGGAATTCCATTACAATACATTGTAATGGAATGTATTGTAATACATTACAATACATTGTAATACATTGAATTCCATAGCCTTTCATGATCTATGCAGTCAAAGGCTTTGCTATAGTCTGTAAAGCACAAGCTGATTTTCATTTGGAATTCCTTGGTGCACTCCATTAGCAATTGTATGTTTGCAACATGATCCCTAGTACCTCTTCATTTCCTGAACCCTGCTTGGACCTCTGGGATCTCTCTTTATATGTATGGTTGGTGTCTATGTTGCAGAATTTTGAGCATGATTTTTCTTGCATGGAAAATCAGTGCTATGATCCTATAGTTGCTAAAGTCTCTTGTGTCTCCTTTTTGTGGATGGGGATGTATACTGATCACTTACAATCTGTTGGCCATTGTTTTGTTTTCCTTATCTGTTGACATATGTTGGTTAGCACTAGAGTTGACTCTGTCAATGTGGATTGCAGCAGTTCAATTGAAGTTTGATGTCATCTGCAAATTTCATAAGCATGCCCTCTCTTCCATTATCCAAGTCATTGATAAAGATATTGAATTGCACTGGGACCAGGACCGAACCCTGAGGCACATCACTAGACACTTCTCTTCAGGATAAGTAGGATCCATTAGTGAATAGTTTTTGGGTTCATTCAGTCAACCAACTACAAATCCATCTGACAGTGGCATTGTCTAGCCCACATTTTACTAGTTTTTTTTGCAAGGATATCATGGGGAACATCGTCAAAGGCCTTACTGAAAACATGATACACTACATTCACAGCATATTCTTCCTTTACCAAGCTTGTAACTCTATTCAATAAAAGATAAACCTTTAAATAAATAATACTGGAAGATAATTCAGTACCTCATAACAGAAGCACAACTAGTATATGCCCCAAAATGGAAAGACAAAGGGAAAAAAACAAAATTAAAAGAATGATTATTGAAACTGTATGATATGGTTGACTATAACCATGGTGATGAAAGACAAGACTTTAGATGGACATGTTGAGGACTGGAAAGGACTGATAAAGTTTTGGAGACAAAGATTGGGGCCAATTGTCAATATTATGTTTTCATGAATGCACAATGCAGAGTAAAAATGTTCCCAACTGTAATTAGCTTTTGAATTGTCAAACTAATTAAAATCTGTTCCAAGACACCCGGAAACTGGAAAAACTTTGAACCAGAAAAGCACATCCACTCTGCTCATTAACATTCCTGCTACGCTGCAGAGAAACAGATACCATACCACAATCTCTCATGGCAAAAAGGACCTTCAAATCACCACAGGCAAACCGTATCTACCACAGGATGAAACATGCTCTGTTATGGGAGAAACACCCTCAAAGAACTGGTCAACACAGACAAGAAACTGCTATCACTCCACCTCAGCATCAGTCAAAAGATGAACAACCAAGACTGGGACAAAATTGACAGCCTCACCTACAGGAAAATGGAAAAAGATATGGCAGACCACACCGAAAGACAAAAACAAAAATTCAACAAATGCCATAAGCACCAGCTGAAACCCTCACTGGATACATCACAGACTATCATCAATTTCACACAGCGGCAATTTTCAAAAGAGGAGACATCCATCTTGGCCAAAGAAGGCAATTTTGCAGAAGAAAAGAGGCTTCTTGCCTGGCCCTTGTGTCCAGTCTGTAATGCTTAATAAAAATCAATGGCTAGGACCAGACAGCAGCCTTGCAGACATCCTCTAGAGGCAGCCCAGTCAAAAAAGCAGAGGATGCAGCTACCGCCCTAGTCGAGTGTGCCTGCACCCAGCCTGGAGGGACTCTGCGTGCCAGTTCATAACACACAGGTGAATGGTGGAAGACACCCATTTGGAAAATCTCTGTGGTGTAACAGGCAGTCCCTGTTTAGCCTCTGAGTAACATACAAATAGTCTCTCAGAGCGCTTTGAACCCGAGGTCCTTTCAAGGTAAAAGGCTAAGGCTCTCCAAACGTATGTAGTCTTCGGTGTCAGTTGTCGGGCTGGGAGCCAGGGTGGGGAGCACAATGTCCTGGTTAATGTGGAAGGCTGACACCACCTTAGGCAAAAACGTGATGTCGGTACAGAGGACTGCCTTTTCCCTGTGGAAACGGAGGTATGGTTGGTCCACCCATAAGGCACAAAGTTCATCTGCACAGTGGGCAGAGGTGGTGGCCACTAAGAAATCTGTTTTCCAGGTCAGCAATCTTAAGTCCGTGGTGGCTAGAGGTTCAAACGGCTTGGTAGAGAGGTAGGAAAGTACCAAGTCTAGGCTCCATGCCGGAGTCGGTACCGAAGATGGAGGGTGAATATTGTTAAGACCCTTGAGGAATCTCTTTACCAGAGGGTCCATAAAAAATGAAGGCCTGCCTTCGAGTTGATAGTGTGAACAGAAGTGTACAGCCCCATTGAAGTGTGCGGGCCCCATCTCATAACCTCTTGCCTGAGACGGAGGGCTTCTTCCTAAAGTCCTACTGGTACTGCGGTTGTGGTTGTTGAGAACGACCTGAGGAAGAAGAGGAGGAATGAGAGGGCTGGTGTTGCCTTGACTGACCTTGAGTCTGGAAATGGTGCTCCTGCTGCTGGTACGGCCACTGGTAAGATTGGTACCAGGAGCGTTGTGGATCCCCAAATTGCCGCCTTGGTGACTGGAATGTAGAGGACATGCCATGCTTCCTCACCACTGTTTTCATTCGGTATTAGAAATTTAACTTCTCATCTGTCTCTTTGTTAAAGAGACCGGAATCATCGAAGGGCATGTCCTCTATGGAGATCTTTGCCTGAGGGGTCAAGTCCAATGCCCTAAGCCAAGCACGGCCATGTAGAGCCACAGATCCAGACAAAATATTGGCTGCACAGTTGGTGGAGTTGTGCACCGACACAATTTGTTGGCCACTCAAAGCATGTACTTTGGCTTGGATGGCCATTGCCAAGGCTTTGTCCTTGTCAGATACACCCGCTAAAAGGGACTCCAGCTTCTCCATTAGGTGTTGAACATATGCACCCATACAAGCAATGTAGTTCATCACCTTAAGAACTAAGACGGCTGCAGCGTAGATCTTCTTAGCTACAGCATCGAGTTTCTTACTTTCTCTGTCAGTAGGAGAAGAGGAGGTTCGAGGTGTGAACACCGACTGAGCAACCTTCCATAATCACTGAGTTCTGCCTTGGGTGCCCAAACAACCAGGACGGATCAGCAGACAAAACCTTATAAAGGTTTTCAATCCTACTGGAGGTCAAAGGCACTGTAGCAGGGGCTGTCCAGGATCTCCTTGCAATCTTCTTGAGAGAGGAAAGATAGGGGATAGCTGGCGAGTTCAGCACCTTCCCATGGACTTGTCTTTCTATCAGGTTGAGAGCCTCCTCCTCCAATTTCACAACATCCAGCTCGAGGGCATTCGCCATCCTTATCACCTGGTCTGAAAACGATCTAATATTGTCAGTGGGGGATGACAATGCTAGGGTGACCATAGGCATCGGGCTAGATGACCCCTCTACTCCTGACTCAGGTGTTGGTGATCAGGATTGCTCCACAGAATGGCTCGAAACCAGCAAGTCTTCCGGAGACCTTGGAAGTGGCTTGTCAGCTAGCAGGGAGGCATGGTGAGGTGGAACCGGTGGAGGTGGCAGAGAAAGCTTACGAGATGGATGGGCCTCAATTTGGTACCAACATTGGCTAAGCTGGTCTGGTTGGACAGGCAGATAATAACACCAAGTTTGGGCATTGTAAATCAAATCTGGGTATCGCTGCCAGAAAGGATTGACCTGCGTTTGCCTGTGTTCCATCCCAGCCTGATCCGCTTCCAACCCAAGAGAAATGGACTCTCGACGGCTACAGACTGAAGTGCTCTCACGGGCTTGAGAAGTACTCATTACTGGTTGGTCAGGTTGATGGGGAGTCAGGTATGGTGACTCCTGCTCCCATATCTTGCCTTCTGACTCTGAGTCAATATGGACAGAGGGTATTGAAGGTTTTGGTACCAGGGTGGAAGGAATCAGCTCTGAAACAAAGGAAGCTGGTGGAGTTTTAGTTGATTCCAAAGGCCTTGCTTTAGACTGTCTCTTTGGAGAGTTAGACCAGGCTCTTTTAAAAGTAGAACAGTGGGGAGATTCAGCCTCACTCAGTTCAAGGTGCTTCCCTTTTGAAGTCCTTTTGCTTCCACTGTCACCTCAGTCCTTGTCATCCTTAAAAGTCTTCTTATCCTTCGAAGACTTATCTCTGGACTTCTCCTTGGTCCTACCCCTTTCCTGTTCCTTTTCCACAAAAGAAGTCAAGGATCCTTCGCTTGAGGAGGTGTCGGTGGGTATAGAGGCAGGCCTGAGGGCTTGTTCCCACAAGGCGGCCTTCAGTTTCAGGACCCTGTTCTTCAGGCCCTGAATTGTCATGCCCTTACACAGAAGGCAAGCCTTCGCCGAGGCAGAAAACACATTGATCATGGTGTTACGAAGTAGGGATTTTCCCACCGCATTTGGAGCAGCGCTTAAAGGACGCCATCTTTTCCATCAAATTAATCTAAATCAGTAAGCCAAAAACAAAGTCGTAAAATAGTCCAAGGTCAAACGATCTGCCAACGGTCACCAGAATACAATCCAAGAGAATAGTCAAGCCAAAAATCAAGGTAGGTCAAGGTTTTCCACAGTGGAAATGAGCAACTCTAACCAATGAAGTTCCTTGCTAGCTGCTAACGTGGCAGACGAAAGGAACTGAGGAAAGAGCGGGAATGCCAGGGGCTTTATATGGGTGGGTGGAGCTACTGCCAAAAAGTTGCAATCTAAGATTTAGCCAGTGATACAAGAACTTTCCGAGCTAGCTGCGCAGGTGCAGACATAACCCATTTATGTGATCTGCAGAGACCATAAAGAAGAAGGGAAAATTGCAGGGGAGGGTGTTCTCAAGTAACTGGGATGGATGACTACAGAACTTTCAACTGAGCTAAATTTTAAAAGGATATGTATAAGAAATGGGAAAGGGGGGAAATGCTAACAAGGGATAACAAAATGCTAACAAGGGACAGAGTGGTTGGAATGGATGGCCCTTGTGGTCTCTTCTATGACTCTACACCAGGGGTAGGCAACTTAAGGCCCAGGGGTCGGATGCAGCCCCCTGAGGCCTTTGGACTGGCCCCAGGCCAATCCTGCCGCTGCTGCCACCACCGCTGCCACCCATCATGATGATATTGATTATTGTTGTTATTACTTGTTCTTGGGGTTTTCTTGGCAAAATCTCCACAGGGGGGTTGCCAAGGCTTTTCTGGGGCTGAGAGTGTGTGCATGCATATTTTTTTTAAATTTTTTACATTTTTTTATTTTAATATTTATTTATTTATTTATTTTTGGTGCTTCAGCCCCCCCAATTGTCTGAGGGAAAGCAACCCAGCCCGGCTCAAAAAGGTTGCCTACCCCTGCTTTACACTCTATAATTTGTCTAGACAAATAATCACAACCTTTTGCATGTGTAAGATAAATACGCAGGTTTTTTTAAATGTGTATTTATTAAGTTGATTGTTACTATGAAACCTGGAAACCAAATGGGAAAAAATAGAAAATTTCACCAGAGATGTGTAGGATAATAGTTGGCAAGAAGAGATTATAGGAAAGGGAAACAGAATTATAAAGAAATGGCCAACACTGAGGTGGAGGGAAGTCGAAAGTGTTTTAAAGATTTGTTGAAGATTACAATAATCAAATTAGAAAATGTATGATATAAATAATGCAATACTAACACAGGTTTTATACTATTAATATATACATTTTATGTATTTTGAGAAAATACTCTATATATGTATAGAGATCTTTGGTTCATGTTTAATAAAAATATAATTTTTTAAAAAAGAGATAAGATTCGTCTAGCATAGCTTAATTTGTGAGAAACCTATGTTGACTTTTAGTTATCACAGCATTCCTTTTTAAGTGCTATAAATTGTTTCATGATCTGCTCTAGAATCTTTCCTAGTATTGATTTCAAGATGACTAGGTAGTTATTGTTAGGGTACTCTTCTTTTTTTTCACCTTTTTGAAGATGGAACAATATTTGCTCTCTTCTAGTCTTCTGGCACTTTTGTTCTCCAGGAATTATCAAAGATTATTGCCAGTCTCTCTGAGATTACTTCTGTTCTTTTAATACTCTTTGATGAAACTCATCTGGCCCTGTAGACTTGCATTGATTTAGAGTAGTCAGGTATTCCTTTACTACCTCTTTACTGATTCTGTGCTGGATGTCACCTACTGCATCAAAATCTTCTCCATTTCCCCCAAGGTTGAGCACTGTTTTCTCTTTGAGAGACCTAAGGAAAAAAAGATATTGAGTAGTTCTGCCTTTTCTCTGTTCCCTGTTAGCATTTTCACCATCTTCTCCATGCAGTGGCCCAACACTTTTCCTTGTTCTTCCTTTTGCTATGGATATAACAAAAAAGAGAGGCCTTTTTATTGTTTTTAACCTCCCTAGCAAGCCTGAGTTTGTTCTGTGCTTTAGCTTTTCTGACTTCTTCCTTAGACATGATGGCTTTTTGTTTGAATTCCTCTTTGGAGATTTCCTTCTTTTCTATTTCTTTTAAATCTTAGCTCAGATTAAACTTCTTTAGACATTCATCCTGGTTTCTTCATCTTGACCCCTTACTGGAGCTGTTATATATTTTGCTTTCAGTATTTAACTTTTAAGAAATTCCCATCCATCATTAACTCAATCAATCATTAGCTGCTCTGAGAGCTTTTGTGGCTGAAGAGAGGGGTATAAATATTCCAAATAAATAAATAAATGTAATGTAATGTAATGTAATATAATATAATCATTTATTAATGCTTAGACCCAAGGCCATTTGCATACAAAGTGTTAAAATACAATTCAGCATGTAGGAACAGCATAATAAAGGTACAACATAAAATAAATTACATAATAATCTTGCATGTAAAAGATGTAAAATTCAATTTGGTTAAAATATGGACAATAAAACTATAATTAAATGAGAACATCCCCAGATCAATCAACAGCAATATCTACAATATATTTTGCTCAAATTTTCATTGCTTCCAGGGCAAAAAGAGAAACCTTGTGAGATACCATAGAGTTCATATCAGACAGGAAATAAAAAATCTTTTCTGAAACAGTATTAGAATCTAAATATGGCAGAATAGATCCCAGAAATTTGGATCTAGGTTCAGAATATAATGAACAAGAAAAAAAAAAAACAATGAGGCAGATATTCAATTTCTGGGGCCCCACAAATGCATAGGTGGAGGGCCAAAGGGGTGTGCGAATATCTGCTATCAATTACAGCTGAAGGCATGTTCTGGAAACGAAGGGCTGTAAAAGTTTGCCTAAGTTTTGGGAAGGTGAGCTTTGTCAAATAGACAGCCCTTTGATGATCAAGTTTATAGAATCTATACCATTTGGAACATTTAGAATTATTAATAGCCTGTCTGCCCAATTGAGCACAATGGTGAAAGATGTATTCATGAAGCTTCTCTTTAGAATTCAAGATAAGAAAATTGTCAGGTGGAATAGGATACAATTCAAGCAACTTGTGATATCTTGTATTCTAAATGTTATGGTTAGATAGCTGTTTAAAACATAGCTTGGGGAAAACCTTAACTGAGGAATCTTTTACAATTCTCTAGTAATAAAATAAAATAAAATGAATGCGAGAACTAATGGATGGAAACCCAACCTCTGCCCGACCAAAGATGCTGGAGTTCCCGGAAGAAGACTTAACAGTTTCTTAAGAATAGTATTCTGGAGAGTCTTCAATTTAGTCATCTGAGAGTCATCCCATCCCCATACATCCTCAGTGTGATACCCTTTCAAATACTTAAACAGGGCTCTTAACCCTCTTATCCATCTCTTCTCCAAGCTAAACATACCCAGCTCCATAAGTCTCTCCTCATAAGGCATGGTTTCCAGACCCTTCATCATTTTGGTCACCCTCCTCTGGATACGCTCCACCTTCTCACATCCTTTTTAAACTGTGGTGCCCAGAACTGGACACTATTCCAGGTGAGGCTTGACCAAAGCAGAATGGAGTGACACTATTACTTCCCTTGATCTAGACCAGGGGTAGGCAACCTTTCCCCTTTAAGGGCCGAGGGACTTCAGTTCCCAGAAGCCTCAGCCATGTTGGCCAATAGTCCCATGTTGGCCAATAGCTCCTGGGATTCTGGGAGCTGAAGTCCCTCGGCCCTTAAAGGGGAAAGGTTGCCTACCCCTGATCTAGACACTACATTTCTATTAATGCTGCCTAGAATTGCATTGGCTTTTTAAGCTGCCGCATCACACTATTGACTCATGTTCAACTTGTGGTCTACTAGGACTCCTACATCCCTTTCAAATGTGCTGTTGTCAAGCCAGGTGTCCCACATCCTATATCTATGCATTTCATTTTTCTGCCTAAGTGCAGTACCTTACATTTCTTCCTGTTGAAGTTCATTTTGTTAGTTCTGGCCCAGCTTTCTAATCTGTTAAGGTCATTTTGAATTATGATCCTCTCCTTTAGGGTATTAGCTACTCCTCCTAATTTTGTGTCATCATAGTTGGAACAGTACATAGAATTGCCTAGATATCACATTGGAACAGCTGTTATTGTAAGAGTTACAATTGATGCATCTCCATTTCTCAGGAATGTAATAGGATTATTTCAAGTCCTATAAATCAAGTCATTTAAAAGTGGAAAACAGCATGAGACATACTTCAAGCTTGTGTTATTTCATCCACAGAAGTTCCAGAACTGGCTGTATCTCATAGTTAATGCCAGATAGCTGACCTTTTTACCCAAGGTAGTAAGTCAGACAGATGTCTCACTGTTCTCCAAAAAGAGAGAGACAAAGAAGAAGATTTTTTCAGGGGAAAAATATGATAGTTGAGAACTGATGTCAACAGCCAACATTGATGGATGCACCATCAGGCAGGATTGCAGTAAATCTAACATAGATCATAAGAATGGAGGTCAAAAGAATTGTTCATGGTTTTCAGATGAGCAGAACAGGAAGAAGCTGGTCTTGTATTATCAGAGACCCAAGCACCTCCAACAGCATGCAATTAGGATTAACTCCAGTTTCTAGAATTTCTTTAGGGCCAGTCCTATCATTAGATCAGGGGTAGGCAACCTTTCCCCTTTAAGGGCCGAGGGACTTCAGCTCCCAGAATCCCAGGAGCTATTGGCCAACATGGGACTATTGGCCAACATGGCTGAGGCTTCTGGGAGCTGAAGTCCCTCGGCCCTTAAAGGGGAAAGGTTGCCTACCCCTGCATTAGATAGTATGAGTCACTTGCTTCTAGCAGCAGGTGCTGGGGGGTAGTAGTGTCAGTCCCCAGTTGTTCTTTGTGAGCACACTGGACATCCCACCCATTTGGAGGTCAATTCTATGTGGCTCACATAACCTATTTTGCAGCCCCTAACATGTCCTGCTACCCTCAGCATATGGTGGTGGACTCCTATCCAATTAAAAATGTTAAAGGAAGGTTTAGTTGACCATTCATTCAGCTGCTCCACATGGCATGGAAGAGACACTATCATATTTTTAGACTCAGGAGGAAAACAATTTTGGGCTTGCTGTGGATTTCTCCACTGTCTTCTTTCTATGAGAAAGCTGTTGCTTATACATTCATACCATTTAGCTTTTCTGGACTCCATCCCACTTCATCATGTGCAACTGCACTTGCATCTGATGCAGTGGCCTGGCATTCTTGAAAGTTTATGCCAAATAAAATGGGTCAGTCCTTAAGGTGCTGCAAGACTTTTGATTTTCCTTTTAGCATGTGAAAAACTCTGTGCCTTAATTTAATTGTATGAATTGCATTTATCTGAATCCAGCTTACACTTCCATCCCATCCTTTATTTATGATGTCAATTGCAATACTTTAACTTTTTTTTCTTTCTGCATACCCATTGTCGGCTGCAATCCTGTTGGCAGGGAAGGATGGACAGGGAAGTGCTGGCAACAACAACAGAGCTTGGTACTTCTCTACCCACCTTCCCATTCTCTCCATCAGGCAGCTAAGAGCAGTACTGGGAGAGAATGGCTGCAACTGACAGTTTGAGTTTGAAGAGTAAGGAAAGATAGGTATCTTTGTCTGCCTTGACAGATCAAGTGATCAAGGCATTCTTTCCTAAGTGTTAAAGACTGTCTGTTTCATGATCTGCTCTAGAATTTCCCTAGTATTGATGTCAAGCTGACTGGGTGGTAATTATTTGGGCCCTCTTTTTTTCCCTTTTTGAAGATGGGGACAACATTTGCTCTCTTCCAGCCTACCCATGATGCTGGCACAAAGGGGCTGGTCTGTTCCACCCCTAAGTTACTTTTATAGTTATGGGGGGGGGGGGTGTTCTCACTAAATGGTAGACATGATCCAGGTGCTGCTTCATATTCCATCTCATGCTGCTGATGACACATCAAGGTGGATGGGAGAACAATGCATTTTCTTCTATAAGCCACTGGCTTGCATCTTTCAGGTTTTTTTAAAAAATGATGAAAGTAGCTATTTTCTAAGAGATACAGAATCATAGAGTTGGAAGAGACCACAAGGGCCATCAGTCCAATCCCCTGCCATACAAGAATTCACAACCAAAGCAACCCCAAAAGATGGCCATTGAGTCTCTGTTTAAAGACCTCCAAAGAAGGAGACTCCACCACGGTCCACTGTCAGGTATTTCCTCCTCATGTTCAGGTGAAATCTATTTTACTGTAGCTTGCATACATTGTTATGTATTCTAGTATCTGGAGCAGCAGAAAACAAGCTTGCACCATCTTTAAAGTGATCCCCTTTTAAATACTTAAACAGGGCTCTCATATCAGCTTGTAACCATCTCTTCTCCAGGCTAAACATACCCAGCTCCCTAAGTCTCTCCTCATAAGGCATGGTTTCCAGACCCTTCACCATTTTAGTGGCCCTTCTCTGGACATGCTCCAATTTGTCAACACCTTTTTTGAATTGTGGTACCCAGAACTAGACAAAGTATTCCAAAGTATGACCAAAGCAGAATAGAGTGGCACTATTACTTCCCTTGATCTAGACACTATACCTCTATTGATGCACCCTAAAATCACATTGGCCTTTTTAGTTGCCACATTATACTGTTGACTCATGTTCAACTTGTGGTCTACTGGGACTTCTAGATCCCTTTCACATGTTGTCTTGTTAAGCCAGGTGTCCCCATACTATATCTATGCATTTCATTTTTTCTACCTAAGAGCAGTACCTTATATTTGTCACTGTTGAAATTCATTTTCTTAGGTTTGGCCTTCAAACACAGCTTCCAGTCACCTTCTACTCTGTGCTCTGATTCCTCCCTGAATGTGAAAATGTCTCTGCCTCTGCCTCTGGCAGCAGTTACAAACAGCTAGGCTGCTAGTTCCACCCCAATGACTCACAAAAGCCCCACCACTCAGGAAAAAAAAAACACTCCAAGTTTAAAATACTCTCACCCAATCAAAATGGCTTCTCAGTCACAGCTCCATCTCTCCTCTTGTGCAAGAACTGGCCTCCAAAGCCATGCTAGTCCTGATCAAGGCTGAACTAAACCACTGTCTTCCCTGCCGGGAGTGGTGGACCCATTAGAATGGTCCACCCTCAAAGGCTTATGGAATCAATTGGATCCCAGAAAGCTTAGAGGGTTTAATGGTTGCTAACGCCAGTGATTCTGTTGAAGCTTTAGTTAATACCTGGAACACAGATCTCATCAAGGCTATCGACACAATTGGTCCCAAGTGTCCTTTCCAACCTGCTTCAAATTGTAAGCCTTGATATACTGAAGAGCTTAGGAAGAGGAAGTGGGCTAGACAATGACTAGAGTGCATCTGGTGGAAAACTTGACTCTTATCTGACAAGACTCGTCATAGGAAATTTCTCCTCTGCACGTATTGGGTCTGCAGAGTCCCATCCAGCAGAGCTGTTTAGGGTGGTAAGGAAACTGACACAGGTTCCACTTGTGCAGAACCCATTACTTAAATCAACAATGGCCTGCTGTGATGCGTTTAACAACTTCTTTTCAGATAAAATCTCTCAGATAAGAGAGTTGTAACAGAATCAATTGATGAGGTGTCCAGCAATTCCACTGATGAAATTATACTGGTTCAGTTTCAATCCATGAGTACTGATGATGTGGACAAGCTTCTTAGTAGAGTGAAGAAAGCAACCTGCCATCTTGATCATTGACTTTCATGGCTGGCTATCCAAGGAGGAGATGCCTTAAGGACATTTCTTAGAGACATCATCAATGCATCCCTTAGGGAAAGCCATGTTCTATCATGTTTGAAGTAAGCGGCGGTTAGACCGCTTCTGAAAAAACCTTCCCTGGACCCTCTGGACATGAACAACTACAGGCCAGTCGCACTACTACCTTTCCTGAGCAAAGTGATTGAGAGGGCGGTTGCTCTTCAACTCCAAGCTATCTTGGAGGAAACCAGTTATCTAGATCCATTTCAAACTGGCTTTAGGACAGGATATGAAGTTGAGACTGCCATGGTTGCCTTAGCTGATTACCTTTGTCTGGCCATCAATAGGGGTAGTGTGACCCTGTTGGTGCTACTGGACCTCTCAGCAATCTTTGATACAATAGATCGTGATATCCTCTTGGATCGCCTGAGGTTAGGAATTGGAGGAATTTCATTGCAATGGTTCTGTTCCTTCCTCTTGGGCAGATTCCAGAGGGTGATGGTCGGGGACAGTCGCTCTGCAAGGAAAGAGCTTAATTGTGGTGTCACACAAGGTGCCATCCTGTCCCCGATGCTATTTAATATATATATGAAGCCGTTGGGAGAGATCATCCAGAGACATGGGACGGGGTGTTATCAGTACGCTGATGACACCAGATATATTTCTCCATGTCTCGGTCTTCAGCTTTGACTTCAGATAGTGTCTCTCCTCTCAATGACTGTCTTAAGGCAATAATGCATTGGATGAGGAAAAGCACATTGATGATGATGATGATGATAATGATGATGATGATGTATTTATACCCCGCTCTTCAGCCAAAAGGCAATCAGAGCGGCTTACAAATGGATTAATTAGATGGTTCCCTGCCCTCGGGCTTACAATCTAAAAAGACAAGACACAAAAGGAGAAGGGAATGGTGGTGGGGAAGGGGAATAAGTTCAGCAGATCTTCTCTCCCTCTGAAGCCTGGACCAAAGCAGATGGACTGCAGGAAAGGCCCTTCTTCTTGTTCAGGCTAGGCCCGATGGAGCTGGCCTGCCATCTCTCCCTCGATGATAGTGGATGGAGGAAGGGCCCTTCTTCTTGTTCAAGCTGGGCCCAATGGAGATGGCCTGCCATCTCTCCCTCAATGATGGTGATTAGAGGGAGGGCCCTTCTTGTTCAGGCTAGGCCCGATGGAGATGGCCTGCCTTCTCTCCCTCAATAATGGTGGATGGAGAGAGGGCCCTTCTTCTTGTTCAGGCTAGGCCCAATGGAGATGGCCTGCCTTCTCTCAGAGACTGGCACTGAATCCAGACAAAACGGAGATACTTACAGTAGCATACCCGAACCCAGGTATTGGGTTGCAACCTCCAGTCCTGAATGGGGTCACACTCTCCTCTAAGGACTGTGTTCGCAGTCTGGGAGTGCTCCTAGACCCATCGCTTCAGATGGTAAATCAGGTAAATGCGACGGTCAGGAGTGCCTGTTATTAGCTTTGGCTGATACGCCAGCTGTGCCTTTTCCTGGAAGTTAGGGACCTTGAAACTGTGGTGCATGCTCTGGTAACCTCTCGTCTTGATTTCTGTAGTGCGCTCTAAATGGGGCTACCCTTGTACATGGTCTGGAAACTTCAACTAGTACAGAATATGGCAGCCAGGCTGGTCTCAGGAACAATGAGAAGAGACCACATAACAACAATCATTTCACTGGCTGCCCATTAGTTTCCAGGCCCAGTACAAGGTGTTGGTTATCACCTTTAAAGCCTTAAATGGTTTGGGTCCAACCTATCTTTGAGATCACCTCCCATATAATCCACCCCACGCACTTAGGTCTTCTGGGAGGAATTTGTTGCATCCGATAAAAACTAGACTTTCAGCAACGGCCCAGATGACCTTTTTGGCTACCACTCCCAGATTATGGAATGGCCTGCCAGGTGAGATCTGTCATATTACCGCCTTAGACAGCTTCAAAAAGGCTGTTAAGATGGATCTCTTCCAGCAGGCATTTCCTGAATAGATATCCTGGCCATCAAAAGACAGCCATCCTGTACATCCCTGATTTGGCTGTAGCTATTGTTATTTGTTTCTTGTTCTTTGTGTTATTAGTTTAAATGTGTTTTATATTGTCATTATTTAATTGTATTTTAAGGGGGTGGGATTGTGGGATATGAATATATATATATATGTTGTAAGCCACCCCAGTTGTGTTACACAGAGGGACGGGATAATAATAGTAATAGTAATAATAATAATAATAATAATAATAATAAAGTCTATTCCAGGATAACATAACAGAATTTTATGTCCTTTTTTAATAGTAAAAGATTTATTTTAGGGTGAGCTTGCTTAGATTACGATCAAGAAAGTAGATTGTAACCCACAAAAGGCCATGCGTTAAATGTGCTAGTCTCAAAGGGGACATAAGATTATGTTTTGAAATCTTACAGCACTGGTTTTGGCTAGGCATTCAGTGCTCCAGAAATAGTATTTTCCTCTCAATAGCCAGATTTCTCATTTCACTTTGAGAATCCATTTCTTTTTGTTTGTGCTTTCCCTGCCAGTGTCAACCATGATAGGCTTCAGGTAGATACCAGAGGTTCCTGATTCATCCATTCTTTTTTGTGTGCACCTCTGAGTAGTGAATAACAGTGGGTTTTAAGGCTTAGTTCATTGAAAGAAGCTTATGTTTAGACCCTGTACCTTGGCAATAAAAAATGG
Source organism: Phrynosoma blainvillii (assembly GCA_026167975.1). Taxonomy (NCBI): domain Eukaryota; kingdom Metazoa; phylum Chordata; class Lepidosauria; order Squamata; family Phrynosomatidae; genus Phrynosoma; species Phrynosoma blainvillii. The sequence goes on from JANUYF010000006.1 coordinate 17,634,288, forward strand.
GCCTGGCCTGAAGAGAGCTTAAAACAAAAATTAGCTAATACACAAATGGTTAAATTAACCCAAAGAGCTAAGCACGTGTTTGTGTATGTGTTTTTTTTTAAAAACCTCATTAACAAGCCCTGCTGAGGCTTCTCAGCTGCATAACTCTGGAAAACCAAAGTGGGCATGTGGAATACTCTCAGTGAAGACAAGATTAAAGCAGAGCTGGAAAGCTGCTTTCAGAAAATAATTAGTTGCAGCTATTAGGAACCTAATCCTAAGAATTAGTTTTTAGGACTATACTTGCACATTTTAAAAATTATGTCAAGATTGGGCTAGTCCTGCCATATTTGTGTTAGGGAATTGTGTTATGTATCATTTTTGATCCAGTTGTATCATAGCATGAGGTCAACTGGAAGGTATGACTTGGAGGTTTTGATTTCATAGAATCATAGAATCAGAGAGTTGGAAGAGACTACAAGGGCTATCCAGTCCAATCTCTTGCCTTGCAGGATCACAGAATCAAAGCACATCCAAAAGATGGCCATCCAGCCTCTGTTTAAAAACCTTCAAAGAAACAGATTCCACCACACTCCAAGGGAGCGTGTTCCATTGTTGAACAGCTCTTACTGTCAGGAAGTTCTTCCTAATGTTGAGGTGGAATCTCTTTTCCTGTAGTTCTTCTGGGTCCTGTTCCCTGGAGTAGTAGAAAACAGATTGCTCAAGCCACAATATGACAGCCCTTCAAATACTTATATAGGGCTATCATATCACCTCTAAACCTCTCCTCATAAGGCATGATCTCCAAAGACATCACCATTTTGGTTGGACATAGTCCAGCTTGTCAACATCCTTTTTGAATTGTGGTGCCCAGAACTGGACAGTTTTCCAGGTGAGGCCCAATCAAAGCAGAATAGAGAAGCACCATTACTTCCTTTAATCTAGACACTATACTTCTACTGATGCAGCCTAGAATTGCATTGGCCTTTTTAGCTGCCGCATCACACTGCAGACTCACATTCAACTTGTTATGTTCAAGAAGAAACAGATGATGTAATACAACAGCCTGCCTAGGCAGGAGGATGTGAGAAATTGTCTGGATGGATTTCATCTACAGGTCTACTCTGTACTTTAGGAAGAATGATGTAGGTGCACCTCACTAGATCAGCCTCAAGTATTCAACCTTTATGTGGGTGAGAAACAAGAATCAGTATTTCAAATTAGGTATAGATAGCAGCTGTTCTAGAAAGATCTATCTGTTCTAGAAAAAATTAAGTACATAGTATCTGTTCTAGAAAGGCATCATATAATTCCTCAGTCTGACTTGGGGGTCTGCAGTAGACTCCCACAATAACATTCCTATTGTTTCCCTTCCCCTTTAATTTTTATCCAGATGCTCTCCACCTGGTTTCCAGGATTTAACTCCTGGATCTCTTCACAGGTGTAAACATCCTGTTTGGCCTATTTCTCATTAGAATGTTATACCCCTCTATTACTACATTCCAATCATGAGACTCATCCCACCGGGTTTCAGTTATATCTATTATATTGTATTGGCTTTGTTGTTCTAGGAGTTCAAGTTCATCTTGTTTATTTCCCATGCTCTATATATTAGTGTAGAGCCATGGGTCCTCCCCCTAGCTATCTATGTAGTTTGCCCCCACTCCCTCTATTGCACTATTTGCCTTGTTCTCTCTATAATAATTTGTCTATTGTCTCCATTCGGCTCTGTCCAGGAAAACTTGCTCCTAATATCTTGAAGTGTACATGGAAGCAAAAGAGAATACAATAGAAAAAGTGAGTGATGACTTCCGGTGGTGACAGGCAAGGTGTCCGGTCACTGAAGACATTGCTGGTCTCAGTGACTAGCCTTTTGAGGCTTTCAGAGTTGTTAAAACTCTGAAATTCCTCTCCTGGTAAGGAGAAGAAGAATCGGGGCCTGAAGTGGACCAATTAAGTCCTCTTTTAGTCAGTGGATTAAGGAGGTGGCCCGTGGATTCGAAGAGGACTTGGTTGCAAGGCAGCCGAAACCTCAATATGGCGTCCTAAGGGACTGAACTTTGCTGGCAGCACAAAGCAAAGAACAAAGAGCATCAGTTTTTGACTCCAGTTTGGTGAGACCACTTTAACTTCACAAATCTGCCCTGTGGAGACTAACTACAACATTTCAGACAATAAGAATAAGAAGATTATAGCAAACAAATGATCTAAATTGATTATAAACTAAAAGTAAATCTGCAGTAAGGGAAACCACCTGCCATGCAAGTTAATTAAATAATAGTTTTAATTATAAACTTGATATAGCCCTTACCTTTCATTAATCAAATTATATTTAAAGAAAAGATTTTTGGCTTACCTTTATTTTGGACTGGAAAGAAAATTGGATTGGAAAGACAATTTAGATTTCGAATTGTGAGGGGGAGAAAAAAGAAGAAGAAGAAGAAGACGTGAGAAAGAAAGGGAGAGAGGAGGATTAATGGCGGTGGATCTTAAAGGATAAATGGAGTAAGACTCAGAATTGACCCGAAAAAAGTTTTAAAGTCTTAATAATCTGGAAATTTGAGAGTAAAGGTCTCGAAAATTGAGGACAAATTAAAACATATTGGAGGTCTTTCGATCCCCCTCCCTTGCCTAACAAAGTTCCAGCTAGGCCTCGGCTGTGGACCCGAGGCCCCCAACTCACTGGTAGTGGCAACGGTGGTGGAGGCCGGGTCCCTCCCACCCACCAAAGTTCCAGCTGGGCCTCGAATGTGGCCCTGAGGTCCTCTAATTCATCAGCAGTGGCAACAGTGGTGGAGGCTTGGCCCCTCCCGCCCATTAAAGATCCAGTTGGGCCTCGGCTGCAGCCTTGAGGCCCTCTAATTCATTTGCAATGGTGACAGTGGTGGAGGCTTGGCCCCTCCCGCCCATTAAAGATTCAGCTGGGCCTGGGCTTGGCCCCTCCCACCCATCAAGAACTTGGCTGGGCTTAGGAAGAAGCCCTGAGGCCTCCTTTATTCATTAGCAGTGGCAATGGTGGTGAAGGCCTGGTCCTTCCCGCCCATCATAGATTTACTTGGGCCTTAGTGGAAGTTTTATAGCAATGGTGAAATTTTGAAATTTTGAAATTTTAAAAATGAAAAAGGTTTTTTTTTTAATTTTTTGGAAAATAATTAATTAATTAATTTGAATTGAACATTGATTTTATATTAATTTGTGTTTATTTTTGTTATATTTGATTTTGGGATTCATAGTTTAAAAATTGAAAATTTGAGAAATTTGAAATTTGGGAAATTTAAGAAATTTGAAATTTAATATTGATGTTGCATTAATATTTGATATTTTTGTATTAGAATTTGAGACTTGTAGTTTATTTTAAAATTTGGATTTTTTTAAAAAAATTAAAATTTAGAATTTGGAATATTTAACAAATTTGAATTGGAACATTGAATTTAAATTAATTTGTGTTTATTTTTGTTGTGTTTGAATTTGGGATTTTGTATTAATTTGTGTTTATTTTTGTTGTATTTGAATTTGGGGGTTGTACTTTAAATTTTGAAAAATTGAAAATTTGAAATTTTGAATTTGGGAAATTTTAGAAATTTGAAATTGAACATTGATCCTGTATTAATTCATTTTTGATATCATTGTATTAGAACTTGGGATTTGTAGCTTATTTTGAAATTTAAGAAATTCAAAATTTGAAACAGGAAAAATTTAAGAAATTTGAAATTGAATATTTGTTTTATTTTAACTTGTTTTTGATATTGTTTTATTAGAATTTGTAACTGGTAGTTTGAAAATTTGGAATGTTAGAAGCGTGAATGTGAAATTGGAAGTTCGAATTTGAAATTTGAAATTTGAGATATTTGATAACTTATATAAATAACAATATATAAAAAGATAATTACAAAAGATGAAAGGAAAAAGAAATGGCCTCAGGAAAGAACCTTACACAGACTCAAATCCAGACAACAACCCAAAGAAGAGCATCAATAGATGCTCCAAAACAAGAGCCATCATTGTCTTTTTTATTGGAGGAAATAAGGAATCAAGACAGAAATACAGCAAGAGACAAAACAGGAATCAAAGGATACAAGAAGAGAAATTAAGGATGAAATGAAGAAGGAATTGGGAGCCATAGGGAAAAAATTGGATAAAATGACGAAACAGGTTGAAAACATACAAATAGATGTGGAAGATTTAAAGGTGGTTACACAAGAATTAAATAAGTCATCAGAACAGACAATAGAATAATAATGATAATAATAATAATAATAATAATAATAATAATTTATATCCCACCCCTCTGCAGAGCAATCGGGGCAGCTTACAATATTAAAATTTCCATACAGATATATTAAACAGAACATAACATCCCGAATCCCACGCAGAAAAAAGATGAAAATATGATCCTATGGCAAGAAATTTGTAATATTTGTAATTTGTAATTTAATTTGAGATATGGTTGGCACACATATATGTGGTATAATAAGATAAAAGTGCATAAAGAGTTTGAATATCACTATATAAGAAGATCATTAATATGGATTTGGTTGCAATGTAAGGAAAAATTCTACAGAAAACTACCTTTATGGGTGTCAGCACAAGAAGCCTTTTTTGGAAGATGGCGAGAAGTATCTAAATGGTTGAGATATCGAGACATTGTGAATAAAACAATGAGAGGATCTTATGGACTAAAGTCATTAGAAAAATTGAAAGAATTAGACAAAAATCTACATTGGTTTCCATATAAACAGTTAATGGACAGATTTAAAGAGGACTATAAAAAATTGGGATTTGAAGAGACAGATAATGAATTAGATAAAATGATTAAACAAAACGGTAAAAAACTAACTTCCAAATATTATGAGATTCTACAAGAAAGAGAACTGGAACAAGACTTAGTAAAAGGCATGATGATTAGATGGGCTATGGATATTGGAAGGGATATTGATTTAAATAGTTGGGAATGGGCAAGAAAGAAGACACAAAGATTTACTCAATGCCAAGATTTGAAAGAAAATTATTTAAAAATGGAGCAGCGTTGGTATCTTACTCCAGTGAAACTAGCAAAAGTTCATAAAATGGCAATAATAGATGTTGGAAGTGTAATCAAACTATAGGAAGTTGGCTACATGTATGGTGGAACTGTGATAAAGTAAGGAAATATTGGATGACTACTCATAAGGTAATTTGTGAAATATTTAAAATAAGATATGACATGATACCAGAAATTTACTTATTGAACATGACAAATAAGATCCCAGAAAAAATTGAAAGGAAATATGGGAGAATATTATTATATATGATAACCTCAGCTCGGATGACATTAGCAAAAAAAAAAAAAAAAAAAAAAAAAAAAAAATGGAAACAAAAAGAAGTGCCATCAGCCAGTGAATGGTTTACAAGGCTTATTGGAATGATGAGTATGGATATACTCACAACTAGATTGAATAAACAAAATGTAGAAAGTGTTGAACAAGACTGGACCCCGATATTGCAATACTGTAGAAAAGAAAATTTAATTGAGTAGAGGTAAATTGGTTGGAAAAGGTAAAATATTCACTGATTCAAAAATAGTATGTGAATATTAATAGAAAACATTTGTAAGAGCTATTATTAAAGATCAAAAATGGTTAAAGCGGACGTTATAGCACACAGTGGAGTTAATATGAGAAACTGCTTGTATATGAAGATAATAAGCGAACTTTGAAGTATGGTTGAGTACAAATTGGAGATACTTTGGAAGTCAAATTTAAATATTTTTTATATAATTATTGTAAAAGTCATTAATATTTCAATTTGATATGTATATTTGAATAATACATGTTAATAAAATATAATGTAAAAAAAGAAAAAGTGAGTGATTTCTGGGTGAAACATAGGAAAGAGATTGGAGGAGAGAAAGAACGTAGCCCAGAGGAGGAAAGATATGGGAAAGGATATCTAGAAAGGATGAAATTACAAGAAGCTTATAGAAAGGAAAGGGAGAAAGAATTAGAAAGCCAGAATAGATGAGGAAGAAGAAGAGGAGAAAGGAGACAGAGGAGGGTTGCGAGAATAGTGAGTAGAAAAATAATGAGTGTAGAATTTCTCCCTATTGTTCTCTCAACTTAAATCCCATTAAACTTAGAGTGATTTGGTTTGGAAAAACATAAATGAAAATATTGTCATTGAACATTAAAGGATTGAACTTCCCCCAAAAATATAAGAATTTTTTTTCTTTCCTGGGAAAACAGAAATGTGATGTTATTTGTATTCAGAATCACATATAAAGACCAAAGATGTAAAGTTCATAAAGAATTAAAAAAAAAACCTAGGTAAAGAATATGTTGCATCAACAGATAATATAAAGAAAGGAGTAATCATGTATATAAATAAACAGATAAACTCAAGGGAAATCTTTAAGGACAAAAAGGGTCATTTGTTAGAGGTAGAAATTACATGGGAAGGAAAAAAATATTACTAGTAGGAATTTACTGCCCTCATGAAAATAAAGGAGAATTTTATGCTATTTGTATAAAAAGGTGATTGAGTATGAATATGACAACATAATTGTATTTCAAGACTTTAACAGAGTAATAGAACCAAAACGAGATAGAAGATCTACAAAGAAGATAGGGAAGAATCAGGGCAAACTACCAAAGACCTTATTCAAAATGATATGAAATCTAATGTTAGTAGATGTTTGGAGACATTTGTATAATCAAGCAGAAGGATATACATTCTACTCAGATAGGCATAAATCATTGGCATGAATAGACCTAATATTAGTTACTAAATCAATGCTAACTGAGATAAAAGTAGTGAAATTTTACCAAGGACAATTTTGGACCACAACCCACAATTTTTGACATTTAAAGAACAAAAGCAAAGAAAGTAATTGGAGATTAAATGGAGAGCTATTAAAATATGCAGATATCATAGAAAAGGCAAAAAAGACAATCCTAAATTTCTTTGAAGAAAATCTAAATAAAGGTACTAGGATGGCGATGGTTTGGGATACTTTTAAGGCAGTGTTAAGAGGGATTTTCATGCAACAAAATGCTATATTACAAAGGAAAAAAGAAATATAAAATGGACATGTTAAATAAACTGATAAAAGAAAGAGAAGAAATACTAAAAGAGAATCCGGATAATAAGAAAGCCCTTAAGGATATAAAGATGTTAAAAAAGCAGATCTCTCTGGAAATGGTTATGGAAATAGAGGAAAAATTTAAAAAGACCAAACAATACAACATTGGACACTCAGATAAAGCAGGTAAGGAAAGAAAAGGAGAAAAAGGAGAAAAAGGAGAAAAAGCAGATAATTAAAATTAAGGAAGGGGAGGAAACATATACTCAACATCAAAAGATTAAAGATTTTTTTTAAAAAAAAATTATAGCAATTTGTACTATTCGCATTATATTGGGAACACCTAATAGAGAAAATAAAATTGAAGGACTACATAGACCAAGAGGAGATACCAAATTTGGAGAAAACACAGAAGGAATGCTTAAATAAAGGAATCACATAGGAGGAAATTATAGAGGCTATATTACAGAGTAAAAGGGGTAAAACTCCTGGACAAGATGGGTTGTCAGCAACTTTTTACAAAATATTTAAAGATGAGTTAAGTACCCCCTTACAATTAACAATAGAAAGAATAAAAGATGAAGAAATACCAGATTCTTAGAAAGAAGCAAATAAAATAATTCTCAAGGAGTATAAAAAATTAGAAGACCCAGCAAATTACTGTCCTATATCCCTACTTAATATAGATTACAAGATCTTCTCAACAATTCTTGCAAATAGATTGAAATCTTGTTTAAAGACAAGGAATACCATAATCACAAAAGTCAACATGGGTTTCAGAGGAAAAAGTCATACCAGACAAATCTGATCTCTCTTTTTGATAGAATGACCAGCTTGGTAGATGAAGGAAAGGCTGTTGATATAGCATATCTTAATTTCAGTAAGGCCTTTGACAAGGTTCCCCATGACATTCTGGCAAACAAGCTGGTAAAATGTGGGCTAGACAAAGTAACTGTTATATGGATTTGTAATTGGTTGACTGGTCGAACCCAAAGGGTGCTCAACAATGGCTCCTTTTCAACCTGGAAAGAAGTGACCAGTGGGGTGCCACAGGGCTCTGTCCTGGGCCCAGTGCTATTCAATATCTTTATTAATGACTTGGATGACGGTATTGGGGGTATAGTTATCAAATTTGCAGACGACACCAAATTGGGAGGAGTAGCTAATACCCCAGAAGACAGGATCAAAATTCAAAATGACTTGAACAGCCTAGAAAGCTGGGCGAACGCTAACAAAATGAAATTCAACACGGAGAAATGTAAAGTACTGCACTTAAGGTGGAAAAACGAAAAGCACAGATATAAAATGGGGGACACCTAGCAGATGAGACTACGTGTGAAATGGATCTAGGAATCCAGGTGAACCACAAGTTGACCATGAGTCAACAGTCTGATGCAGCAGCTAAAAAGGCCAATGCAATTTTAGGCTGCATCAATAGAAGTATAGTGTCTAGATCAAGAGAAGTAATAGTGCCACTCTATTCTGCTTTGGTCAGGCCTCATCTGGAATACTGTGTCCAGTTCTGGGCACCACAATTCAAAAAGGATGTGGAGAAACTGGAGCGTGTCCAAAGGAGGGCAACTAAAATGGTGAAGGGTCTGGAAACCAAACCCTATGAGGAACGACTTAGGGAGCTGAGGATGTTTAGCCTGGAGAAGAGAAGGTTACGAGGTGATATGATAGCCTTGTTTAAATATTTAAAGGGATGTCATATTGAGGAGGGAACAAGCTTGTTTTCTGTCGCCCCAAAGACTAGGACCCGGAACAATGGGTGCAAGCTCCAGGAAAAGAGATTCCACCTCAACATTAAGAGGAACTTCCTGACAGTGAGAGCTGTTTGACAGTGGAACACACTCCCTTGAAGTGTGGTGGAGTTTCCTTCCTGGAAGGTCTTTAAGCAGAGGCTAGATGGCCATCTGTCGGGGATGCTTTGATTGGGAGTTCCTGCATGGCAGGGAGTTGCAATTTTTTAAAATAACTAATGCGGTTAGCTTTTTTGTTACTTACAAAGATCTGAATACTGCAAGACACTTGTTTGAGGGGAAAAAAAAATAACCCAAACCTTTCCCCCCTTTCCCTTTCTGTGAGAAAGGAGCAGTAAATCCACCTTGGGTTTTAGTCCAAACATTAAAGGAGTTATCCAAGGTATTAAATTGATTTTGCAGATAAGGTTCATCATTTTTGATAGCTCCTTTGAAATTTTTAGGAATTCCTAAAAGAGAAGAAAGCTCCTAAAACCTGAAACAGATTCACCACCCTACTGACATGGAAGCCAGCAAACACCACCACTGGTTATGTCTCAATACTTAACACATCATTAAGCAGTAGCACTAGTCTTTGACCATGTGTCTGAACTCATATATGTTCCAAGTATACATGGCTGTAAGTGATTTTTTAGCCTAAACAGTAATGTATCTTAGACTGAGGCAAATCATTGGATCCAGTAATCTTCAGCTATACAAAAACTATCTAATTGGGATTTTAGTGAAGATGCAAGAATCAAAACATATGCACCAATTTCATGGGAGATAGGAAATATTATGGGTTGTTGTTTTACTTTCCTCTCTAGGACCACTTGTACAAAACCTACATTAGACTATAGTTTAGCCTCAGTAATAACAGAAACAGCTTCAGTGTGTATGAGCTCTCTCTCTCTCTTTCTTCGAATTTGGGTTGAAATTTGAAACATAGGAGTTTATCACATGGGGAAAATCCCAAAAGTAAAAAGAAAGCAGTTTTTGACTACTTTCCGTTCAGGTTAACCCCATTTTAACAGCAATGTGTGTGAAAATCTGCCTGCTTTTGTGGGTTTCCCTCACCTTTTAAATCCCGTTTCTGCACGGGATTTCCCCCATGTGATAAATTCCATAGTCCTGTATGCAGTTTCCCAGTTTAAACCTTGGTCTCCCAGAATCCTCATCCAACACTCAAACCACTACACCACATTGGCTCATAATATTATGGTATAACTTTTTAACTGGCAAACAATAAATGGAAGATACAAATAATTAGCTAATACAATATTATAGTCTCAGGGTGGGGATAACATTTAACTAAAAGAAGTAAACTCACAAGGCAGAGAAGGTTTTTTAAATCCAGGATGCTGTAACAAGGTCTGCGAGTGCTATAGAGGGCTGGATTAGATTGCAAGAGACAGGGCTTCAAGCTAAGCAATCTTTCAGGAATTTGTAAGAGGAGAAGGAGAAAAGAGAAATTTAAAGGTGGGAGAAATAAAGATCTTTCCCTAACCCACCTCTACACACATATGGGAGGGGGGGGAAAATAGTCCTCCTTAAAAGAAAATAGATTTAGGTGTGATAAAAATTACCTTTCAAGAGTTTCGGTAGACTTTCGAGGGACTGTTACCCTATAGTTAGAGCATTGAAAAGAAGAGGGGGACAAATTAACAATGGAGTTATCACACGGGGGAAATCCCGTGCGGAAATGGGGCTTTAAATTAGAAAAAAACTGCAAAAGCGTTTAGTTTTTCAGATGATGTCGCTGTTAAAATGGGGTTAACCCGAATGGAAAGTAGTCAGAAACTGCTTCTTTTTACTTTCAGAAAATCCCGAAAGTAAAAAGAAGTAGTTTCTGACTACTTTCCTTTCGGGTTAACCCCATTTTAACAGCAATGTGTGTGAAAAACTAACAGCTTTTGCAGGTTCCCCCCACCTTTTAAATCTCGTTTCTGCATGGGATTTCCCCCGTGTGATAAACTCCATAATCCTCTTGGACAGAACCAGGCCATTGTTACACAGCAAGATTCTCTGGCTAAATCACGTTTTAATGATCCCAGCTCAAAAGGAGCTAGGCAAAGCCCAGCCAGTGACACTAGTAATTTTTCAATGAGGCCTTGAAGAATAGAAGGCTAGAAGCATTCCCTTAGGAATCAGAACTCTTGTCAAAGATGGAAGGAACAAGCACTTTCTCATCCCAGCATGAATTTAACTTTGTACTCCAAGGCCTTTTATATGGGGTTTGGGGTGGAGAAAAGCCCCTTCACTTCAGGCAGGTTCTCTAAGGGGTCATTCAGATGTTGGCTTTTTTAGTAGGATGATGCAAATAAGCTAACTCAGGTTCTCTAAGGGGTCATTCAGATGTCGGGTTTTTTTGAAGGATGATGCGAATAAGCTAACTCCAAGGGTATTCAACACTGAGTAGTTACTATTATTTAGAAGTCATGTTTTTGTAATTTCCCCCAGGAGGCTGACTCAAGGACTAGAGGAATATTTTATTACAGTCTGTCCTTGAACCCTTTTGTCCTTGAACAGATAAGAGTCCAGATAAACCACCAATCTTATGTAGGACACAGATACCCACATTCAGGTAAAAATGTTTAAATCATGCAAAACCATAGTGTTAAACATAACAAATTGTCATTGCATAAGAGCACAGCATTCATTCTGTGTGAGAAAATTAAAGTGTGTACATGTGTGGGGGGGGGGGGGGGCAGGGGGAGAAAATACTGAAGGCTGAAAAAGGATCAGCTCCTAGCATGCACAAGTTCAATGTCAAGTCAGAGAAGAGCTCTGAATTGCTTATGATTTGGCCTTCAGCTTCTCCTGCTTCTTCTCTCTTCCATGACTGAGATGTTTTCCCTTGCACTCTCTTCCCTTTTCACAAGAGCTCTTGTCTTTGTTTCTCCTCCTGCTTTTTTTTTTTTAAATCTGGCTTCAATGTTCTAAAGCTGTGGTGGGTCTCTCAGAGAGGTTTATGCAGCTCATAAAACTCCCAGATAAAAGCTGAGATGGACAGCAGGGATCAGAGTTCACACAATGTACCCCGCCCTCTGTTTCATTTAGAACTGGAAGTCACCTCATTAAACACAATGCTTGCCCCCTCCTTCCTTGGGCTTTCTTTCCAGAAAACTAGTCCAAGTCAGGAATATGTCACTGAATATCAGGAAAAAGTTTGCCACCTGCCTGGTTCACCAAATCCCTGCCTAGTTCATTTTTTTCATTCATTGCCTAGTTCATTCAGCCTCGTTCATTTTTTCTTTTTAATGGGCAGCTTGTATTTATATTTAAACACTTTACAGCAGGAACAATCAAAGTGAAACTCCCCAGGTGCATTGGACTACAACTCCTGTTGTCCCAATCAGCCTCATACCAGTCAGGGATAATGGGAGCTGTAGTTCACACCATCCAGCATGTATTATGTTGCTTAGCCCTGGTTTAGGGCAAGTCTACACTAGTGGCAAAAGTCCAAATAGATTCTCTGACCTGTTTTGCCTCACTACCCCATTTCACAGGGACATTGGGTAGATGCCTACACATGTCTCTGTACTTAGGTGTTGCTTTGGTCTACTACCACTGCCTTTCCTCCATTAGCTCCCAAACCCACTACCTTTCCTCAATGTTTAGGCAAGTTCCTGGCCTGAAACAGTTACAGAAAGTTTTTCCCCTCTTTGGCAACACTGCCACTGGCACATAATAACTTGCCATTGAGATCTGGGCACCTTGTTTCTGACCTCAAAGCAAGAAACTGTACACCAACAGTAGCAGTGTTGAGAAGGGAAAAACTGTTTTGTGACCATTGCAGACCGGGAACTGGCCTAGACATTGAGGTAAATGGTGGTGCCTGCCAGGCAGTAATCTGTCATACTTTCCCACCCATCCCCATTCCTGAATCCAAGATGGATCCATTGTTCATACTACATGAAATACCGGCGTTTTCTGCAAACTGCAAAGAAAACTGTATTTTTTAAACTCAGGTTAAGATGGTGTACCCTGAGTTTGGTGCAGCTATTGAATCAGATTCAGAGATAAAGCCACATATTGTGAGACTTATCATGTCAGATTTGGGGAAGGGGGGGTCCCTTGAAAGAAAGCCTGTAGAAAGAAAATGTCAAATCTCTATATGGCTTATATTAATTTCACATTAGTAATAATGGCATATAACAGATTATGGACAACACAGCTATTGCCTCTCATCACTTTTAGGGGCTTTTTTGTTTTGTTTTTTAAATCTGTTAATTTGTGGTCAAAAGGGTGTAGCCAGGCAGCAAGAGACAAAATATATTAATGAGGAAGAACACATAGACTTCTATTTCAAGCAAAGAAACCCTGGAATAAGATAAAGATGTAATCTAAAAATGAAAAACAGTATGATTATATAAGTGATGTAGGAGACAATACATTCTAATTCACCTGATACCATGGATTGGATCAGACCAGAGCTGGAAAAGTTTCTTTTTTTTTATTACAACTTCCACAATGCTACAAACAGCATGGCTACTGAGATTCTCAGAGTCACTTTCCAATAAGTAAACTAGAGAGGGAAAGGGAAGGGAAGGGAAAGCATGGAGAAGGAATAAAATGAGCACCACAACTGCTAACAAGTTTCGGGACAAGACAAAATACTGGAGAATTTAGCTCTAATTTATGCCCCTACTAAACTCAAAGCCTAGTACACCAAAGCCTAGATGCATCTGTCCATTTAATGTTCACCACGAAGACATTTTGCCTTGCCACATTATGACAGATGCATGCATAAGAACATTATTTAAAAGCCATATGCATTTCCTCAAGCAAAAAAAAGTTCTGACCACAAGCAGCATGTGAACAAGGTCTTACTGGAATCCCACAGAGATTTAAACAGGAATTGAAACCAACAATTCTTTGTTCCTATGAATGAGCACCTAGGTCATCAAGGCATCCCTTCCATGTCTATTAAATTTCCTGGAGCCTAGAGAAATTTATCTGATACTTGGGATGAAACATTCCCTTGTGGTTTACTGCAAGAATCCTGCTTCCTCTCTGCACCTGTTTTTATTGGCACCAATGGCCATAGTCTTGCTGTTCTCCCAACACAGCTCATTTGGGTGCATTTTTTGTTGTTGTTCCAAATGGAGAATAACAATGTCAGTCAAAAATGCGAGACTGTAGCTACTCAAACGAACACAAAAATGGCACTCTCTGGAGAAATGTGCTGCCATCTGCAGGGCACAGCAAATTTACCATTTGTGCTGAAATTTCCCATAATTTTGAAATCAGCTTCTTATATTCTGATAAGACTTTGTACAGCTGAGGTTTTCCTTTATAGAAATGATATAAGTGAAGGGAAAATATAAAAGAGTATTTATAATCTTGGAACATCTACAGTTATTTCTCTTTGAGTCTAAGACTGGGAAGCTAAAGTATGGATCAGATTCCTGCTTGTGATAAAGTGAATACTGGCACCTCCACGCATGATGTTGTCACATGTAGACCTATATATCTTGATCCTTAGAGATGTGACAGAGATCACACATGTGTTGGTTTCTTGACCTTCCTGGCTCATTAAAGGGGAGGGTAGGAATGGCCAAGTGGAATGGTGAATCAAAGTAAAAAAAGGTAACTTTCCTAAGCTCTGTTTTGCTAACCCATTGGCAGCAGAATTCTTACACTAGAACCAGACTTATTCATATATACTCCATTATGAGTTATCAAGGAGGGACCAAGTTCTAGGGAAAGGCAGAGGGCAAAATGTGCAACAGTAGCCACATGAGTACACAATTCCTTGACCCCTACATATGACACGGTATTACAATCCTTACATGACAAGGTTTAAAAAAGATATGGGGGGAAATGACTGCCAGAGCTTCAGGGTATGCTGAGCCAGGACAGTATACCTGTACCAATGGTATCCTATCCCTGAAAGAGTGTCTTTTGGAAGCAATGCTAAAGATGTCAGTGTATCAGTAATGCCATTTGTAGTGAGTTGGGAGAGAATCAGCACAGTGTAGTGGTTTGAGAGTTGAAATACAACTTTGGAGACCAGAGTTCAAATCTCTGCTCAGCCACCCAAACCTACTGGGTGACTTCAGGCAAGTCACACTCTTTCAGCCTCAGATGAAGGCAAACCCATCATGCAAAGGCAAACCCCTTCTGAACAAACCTTACCAAGAAACCTGCATGATAGGTTTACCTTATGATCACCATAAGTCATAAACAATTTAATACAACACATGAATTGAACTTCTGCTACTGGGCAAATGGATTCTGGAGTCTTGGTAGCATCATGGCCAAACATTAACAACTGTCCAGTGATACAGAAAGGGTTAATTTGTATTGGTGACTTGTTTGATACTCTTGGAAGTTTGAAGCTGAGAAATGATATGAAGGTTGAGAACAGACTGGGGAGTATCTTTTCCTCTGTTGCCAAACCTCTACTGTTCTTATAGCTAAAGTGGAGGGGAGATGGATCAGGTTTGCACATTTTTATATTCTTTGAACGCTTCTCCACTATATAACCCTTGGGAGTCCATCCCATTGGCCTCACTTGGGATGGGGCTGCAACCCAGCCCAGGGGCTGCATTTAGCCAGTGATGTGGAATTGGATTGCTGGCTGGGGACAGTCTGGGTAAAATTACTAGTTTAGGGGGCCAGTTCTACAATTGGCTATGAGGGAATTCTGGACTCCATCAACAAAAGGGCTGGAGTGCTTTTCTGTTGTATAGTCCATCTGCTGGATCATTTACCACCAACAAAGCCTGTAACTACACTTAGTTCCAGAACAACTTCAAAAGATGCTCTTAGAAATGTGGCAATTTGAATGAACAATAGTGTGTGAAAAATTTTGCATGCCTATGTATATATTTATATCCCATGCACAAACATCATTTTCTGGCATTACAATAACTTTTAGTTGCTCTTATAGTTACAGGATGGTATATTATGTACACCTTGTAACAATAAAATTAAATGAAATAATGTATGTTGTCACATGCACATAGCAAAGAGGTTCTGTGAGCCATGAGGGGCCACCCTGCTTCACTTGCTTTCATCCTGTGCCTCTTCTCATCATCTTCTTTCTCCACTGTCTTAAATTCTCATTAATAGGTCAAGAGCTCTTAATTATTGCCTGTGCGTTTCTGCAGTGCTTTCTGAGGGTCTTGCAGCCTGCAGCCTTCTCAACAGAGGGAAACATGTTTCCCTGAGATTACCACAAGCCTTGTGGCTTTTTCTTGCATGAATAATCCCCTTGTTTTCTGTCTGGATTGGTTTAGAAGACTGAGAAAATGTATGGAGTGGAAAGAAGGTGGGAGAGGGGGAGAGATTCACTTTCTCTTCAGTAGTGAGCTGGTAGGGGGTTCAATCAGATACTGTCCCGGGCAGGGAAGACTGCAGCAGCAGCAGCAGCCAGAATATGCATGCATGTGTATGATAGAGCAAGTGAACAAGCAAGGAACAAATTTGCATGAGAAAAGAAATTCTTGGCCACAACCTCAGCTTTTCACAGGGGCGACCCCTGAAGGTGGTTTCTTTTGTGACCTCCTTAAGGAGTTGGTACAGCGCAGCCAGCCAATTTTGCCTGCCATTGTATGACTCACTTCATCCTTTAGGGATTAGACACAGCTTTGACAATCCCCAGGGGCCTTAGATAATGCAAGATCCTTTCCCCTCCTCTCCTTCTGGAGCTGTAATATATTCTGTTTGACTGCAGAGAGAAGGGTTCCAGGAACACTGTCTGGTTAGTTTCAAACATACTCCCAGTTCTAGGGATAGGTGGGAGTAATTAAACCTCAAACTAAACAAGCAATTTCCTGTGTAGTAGGTTATTTTCACCCATTACACAGAGAAAGAATAGATGCTTTTGCTTTGTACTTTTTTCTTCTTGTAGCCTCTGTAACAGGGTAAAAAGAAGATGAGAATGACAGGTAAAGTGGGTCAATCTGCTTGCTTTGGTTGGCAATGAATTGCCAGGAGCCAGAAATTCTTACTGCTCCTAGGTTCTTTGTTGCTGCTGTGGTGTGACTTCAAGTCATTTTTGACTTATGGTAACTTTAAGGTGAACTTATCACAGAGTTTTCTTGGCAAGATTTGCTCAGAGGGGCTTTTGCCCTTGCACAATGTGGTATAGTGGTTTGAACAGAGGCCAAGGTAACAGGAGGAAAACAGGGCAGCTACAGGAGCCATGCTGTCCCTGGAGTATCCTGAACAGTGCAGACAAGGCCCCCAACTCTGGAGACCAAGGTCTGAATTCCTGGTCGGCCATGGAAACCCATTGTGTGACTTTAGGCAAGTTACACTCTCCCAGCCTCAGGGCAAGACAATGGCAAACCTCCTCTGAACAAATCTTCCCAAAGAAACCCCATGATAGATTTGTCTTGAAGTTGTCATAAGTTGGGAATGACTTGAAGGCACACAACAACAACAACAATATCACAGACTGTGAGCTCTCTCCCAAGCTAGCCGGACTCCTTGCCCAGACAGGAATGTATGTGAAATATATATGATTTTATATTATCTTATATTACAATCCTATATGTCTACCATCCCAACTTAATTCCACTGGACTTATGGTACTTCTCCTCCTCCTCACTTTATCTCACTACAACCTTGTGATGTAGGTCAGGCTGAGAGAGAATGACTGGCTCATGGCCATCCAGTAAATTTCATGCTTCTGGGAAAACTAAAACCTGAATCTCCTAAATGTCTGAATGCATTTGAGGAAGTAGAACTAAGTCTACAAAAACCCATGCTGCCAACTTCTTTCTTTAGTTAGTCTCAAAAGTGCTATAAGATCTCTCTACATACCAGTACTGTTCTACAGACTAACACAGCCATATCTTTGAATTCTACTGAATCTCCCAAGTGCTAGTTCAAAAGAAGTTGCCACTACACCACATGACTTTGAATGGTTTTGTTCTCTGAAAAATGCCACAACCACCCATTTTCAGTTGTGGGAGGGGTGGCTGCACTAAACAAGCAAGGGAGTCCAGCTACTATACTTTCTTATAATAAAGTCAGTATTTTTCTGTTGCAATGTCCTTTGAAGAGCGATCATAGTGTAGCGATTGAATGCTGGCCTAGGACTTTGGGAGATAAAGGTTCAAATCCCTTCTAAGCCATGAAAACCCAGTGGGTGACCTTGGGCAAGTCACACTCTCTCAGCCTCAGAGGAAAACTAAGGCAAATCCCTTCTGAACAATGCTTGGCAAGAAAATCCTGTGAAATAATTCACTGTAGGGTAACCATAAATCAGAAATTACTTGGAGGCAAACAACAGGAACAAAATTTCCTTCTTTATTCAGTTGTTTCTTTTCATGGGAACAAGAACAGATAAAGTTTCTTTTATAGTTATAGAAATATGGTCTTATAGACTGGTGGAGGAGAAAGATCAATGGTTTGGGTGCTGGATTGGGCTAGGTCTTGGGAGACAATGGCCTGAAATGCACTGGCCAAATAAGGTGGCTTCCAGCGGCTTTGTGGGTGTGGCATTCAAATGATGCATGCCCTCAAAGTGGCTGGAAGCTGCTCCGGTGCCGCAATCTGGTCCTTTGGACCAGATTAAATCCAACTCCTGGTGGTGCCAGTTTGGGACCATGGTGGCAACCTGCTTTGGGAGCAGGCCATGTGGTCATCACAGTCCCAGCCCAATTGCAGCTGGAGCAGCCTCAGGCCTCTCATTCTGGGTAATCTGTTCTGGGCCAATGAGATGGATAGGAAATAAATGTGTTGAGTGCCACAAGATACTAGCTTGTAGTATTTGTATGTTTTTTTTTCTTAAAAGCAAATAACCAAAAGTAAATTTATTTATTATTTCATTTGTATGCCACCTGCTTGAAAGTTGCTTTTCAAAAACTGCAACATAAGAGTAACTAAATATTTTTCTTCCTTGGAATTATAAATGGAGCTAAACACAATTTCAAAGTAATTTTCCAAGCTCTGATGTCCACCAAGCTCCAAGAAATATCTTGGTTGGCAGAGTTTGTCACAGGCATGAGCATTTCACTGA
Source organism: Phrynosoma blainvillii (assembly GCA_026167975.1). Lineage (NCBI taxonomy): Eukaryota > Metazoa > Chordata > Lepidosauria > Squamata > Phrynosomatidae > Phrynosoma > Phrynosoma blainvillii. The sequence goes on from JANUYF010000006.1 coordinate 17,653,045, forward strand.
GGTGCTGTCACTTTCACTTCAGTGTTCCCCAAATGGGGGAGCTGTGCTTTCAGAAGAATGGTGGCTTCAATGAGTCACACCGACCACATATTTGTAAAGGTATTGCTTGAAAAGCAATGAGTGACAATGGAATTAGCCATCAGATAGTAGCTGAAGAGAGTACTGGAGCTTATGCAGCTGCACTGAAACCAGAAGTGTAGGGTCAAACTAGATAACATACATAGATGAGCTCAAGTCCATTTGTCATGGTCCAGGCTTCAAAGAGAGAGAAGAACTGCTGGACCTGATCCTCTTCCCCACTGCCATTCCCTTCTCCTTTTGTGTCATGTCTTTTTAGATTGTAAGCCTGAGGGCAGGGAACCGTCCAATTACCCATTTGTAAGCCACTCTGAGAGCCTTTGTGGCTGAAGAGCAGGGTATGAATACTCCAAATAAATAAATAAATAAATAAATAAATAGTATGTTTTAGAAGAGATGCTTTCTCAAGTGATAACAGATATTCGTCAGAGCATGTGATTTTCCTTACCTACATATCTTAGTATGCTTTGTTTTGTGATTTATTATTAGAAGGTGAGCACTTGCAAGTCTGATTACTGAAGCATACATGCCTAAGGCAGCCCCTATCAAGTGAAGGAAAATGGGATTAATCCCTGGGAAGACACAAACTATGCAACATCTAATTTGACCCTCTGTAGTTAAGCCTTTCTCATCTTCAAAGGGAGGAGGGGAAGAAAACCTGAACAACTACCAGGAAAGGATCTAGTCTATCAGCTCTTAAAAATAATGCTATTATTATTAAAGCACCATAGGTTTCTCAAAAACATGTCTTGTCAGACTAACATTTTTTTTCCTTTGATAAAGTTACAAGCTTGGTAGATCAGGGAATGCTATGGATGCAGTATACCTCAATTTCGGTAATGCTTTTGAATAGATCCCCCTGCAGACAAACTGGTAAAATGTGGTCTAAATCAATGGTCCCAAACTTGTTCCAGTTACCACCCACTTTCATCTTGGGTGATGACCTTAGCACGCACGCACGTACACACACACACACATCATGCATATTTTTTGATACTAGGTCTACTGTTCTGTAAATTCAAAATAACCAATCTTGGTTGCTTTGCACCTGGTAACTTGGGAGCAGCAACCAAGCAGCTGGCTGAACAGCAACTGAGAAGCCTCTAATCCATGTCACACCTCCAGCAGAGGCCTCTTAGGACTATATCACATGGTCAAAAAAGACAGGAGCATAGCACTATGTTCCTTCAATATCAGGCAAAAACACAAAGATAATAAAAATTATGCAATTATGCCTCTTTATTCATGAGATAATTATATAGTAATGGTGATGTTGCATGATGTCATGTGAAAATCTTCATGTTATTACTCGATATTGATGGTAACATAGCGCTATGCTCTCGTCTTTTTTCACTGTGTGATAAAGTCCTTAGTGACTGCTTAGACAACTGATCCGTTTTTGCTCTCAAGGTGACCAGGTGTAAAGGGAGAAGCTTCTCCCTGGCAAGAAAGGACTCTCAATCCTTCATTGGGGCAGAGATGGGCACAGCCAGTGTGTGTGTTGGGGGTTTACAGAGGCTACATGCCCTGGACCCTGCAGGTACTCCTCCCTCTCCTTCACTAGAGACATGTCTTCCTCACACACCTTCAGGTGCCACCCCTACGCACACACATACACAAACATTGCTTCTTCTGTTATCTCTTCTCTCAGCCTGTCCAATTAAATAAAATAGGAGGAACATAGTAACGCCAACCTGCCAGCCAAGTCCCAGCAAAGCTCACAAAGTTTCAACAGGGTCCTAGATTTGAAAGCTCCTTGTTGCTGCTTCTTCTCCTGTACTACCACATGTTCTAACTCCTTGCTCATCAGTCAGTCTGTTAAAAATGGTGCCGTTCTGAGCCACAGAAGCAATGCCCTACACCTAAGCCTCACAAAAGATTCCTAACTACCACTGCCAGTATCAGTGAAAGATGCAGCTAAGGGAATGAGCTCATGTGGGCAGGCGAACAGTGGGAGTCAGTCCCACACTAAATGATCAGTGAGGCTGCATTGTGGTTTTAAGGAACCCTGAAAAGATATTTCATGAAACCCTCATCCCCACCATGATCCTAAAGGCTGCTGGCTTCCCTTATCATTCTTGTGCACCAATACTTTGACTGAAGCCCCCTCCCATCACCCCCTTTCCCTTACCAACCCCCTCTTGCCCCCTTTCCCCCTCACCACCCCTTGAGGGGGCATACTGCCAATGCTGGGAATCACTAGTCTAAATGATGGATTTGTAGCTGGCTTATAGATCAAACTCACTTCCTCATTTTTCTGAAAAGAACTGACAAATGGGTTGCCACAGCTGTGCATCCATTTTCCTCATCATCTTTATGCATGACTTAGATGATAGAATAGAGTGCATGCTTGTTGAATCTGCAGATGACATTAAACTAGGAGAAACTGATAATGCCTCAGAAGACACAATCAAGATGACTGTAAGAGTTTGGAAAAGTGGGCCAAATTTCTACAAGTATGAATGTAAGGTATTACATTACATTTGAGCAGGAAAAATCATATGCACCTGGCTTCATAGCACTACATGTGAAAAGGATCTAAATAGATCACCAGGTTAACATGGGTCAACAGTGTGACACAGTGGTTTTAAAAGCTCATAAAATTCTAATACGTATCAATGGAAGTATAATGTCCAGATCATGGGAAGTAACAGTATCACTCTATTCTGCTTTGGTCAGACCTCATGTGGAATACTATGTATGTCAAATTCTAGGATCCACAGTCTAAGAAGGACTTTGATAAGCTGGACTACGTCCAGAGAGGATCAACCAAAATGATAAAGTTCTAGAAACAAAGTATAATTAGGAACAGTTGAAGGAGTTGAGCATGTTTAGTCTGGAGAAGAGATGATTAGAAGGTGTTATGATGGTCATCTTTAAATATCTAAAGGACTGTGATACAGAAGATGCTCTACAGGATAGGACCCAAACCAATGGGTCCTGTTTGTTTTCTGCAGCTCCAGGGGACAGGACCAGTGCATTCAAAATACAAGAAGTTTTTGACTAAATATTAGTAAGCGGTTCCTTATGATAAGAACTGTTAAGCAACGGAGTAGGTAAAAGTAAAGGTTTCCCCTTTGTTGTAATTGTCTAGTTGTGTCCAACTATAGGGAGCGGTGCTCATATCCATTACTAAGCTAAGGGAGCCAGCATTGTCATAGAAGACTCTATGGTCATGTGACCACCATGACTGCATGGAACGCTGGTATCTTCCCACCAAAGTGGTATCTATTTATCTTCTTGCACTTTTACATGCTTTCAAACTGCTAGGTTGGCAGAAGCTGGGACTAGTGATGGGAGCTCACTCCATCATGTGGTGCTTGGGTCTTGAAATGCTGATCTGGTGACCTTGCAGTTATCAGAGTTAGCATCCTAACCACTAGGCCACGTCAAAAGATAGTGGACTCTTCTTAACTGGAGGTTTTGGAAGAGGGCTGCTATTTTGTTGTTGCAGATGCCTGCAACTGCACCTTCATAATTCAATATAAATCAGGACAGGCAACATAAGAGTTCAGGAGCAATGTTTACCTCCCCTAAGAATTTGATAAGCCACCCAACTTCACCACGTCTGTGTTTTGCTCACCAGTCCCCCTCCCCATAGCAAACTATGATCTGAAGCCTTTGGGAGGCATGATTTGCCAGGTCCCTGTATGTTTACCTTCTCAGAGTTGCATCAGCCCCTGCTATCAGTGTTGCTGCTGAGATGTCACAAATGATAAAGAGCAACTGGATTTCTTCATGCCTTCTACCCAAGTGCAGGTTATGCTTTCTGGGGTGGGGGGTGGGGGGATGGATAATGAGGCAGTTAGAGGCAGCTAAAGAAACAGTTCCAGATGTTCTGTTTTACTGCTGAGATAATGCCCATATAATTCTAATAAATAAGAATTTCAGTGGGAAAGTGGGAAACCAGCTGTTGCAGCTGTTGAAGGTTCTCACTGTGGCTGTATCAAGCTTCTGCTGTTACTCCAATTATTATTTTAAAGATTTGTTGTTGACTACAGGAAGGTAATGTCTCAGAACTCTTCCTGAACAAACCAGCAGAGGGATCATTTTCTAGAAAGAGAAATGGAGGCTCATGAGAGTTGGGAAATGTTCTGACCCTGATTTTAGAGGTCAGACTTATGTTGTTGGGCTTGGAATAACCAGGACACGGTTTCAGTATTTTAAGTGGAAAGGCCATATACAGTGTAGAAAAATACTTCCTTTCTGCTGTTTGAATTATTTCTCCAATACTGAATGCATGTTTCTACCAATAAAACCAGTCAGCATTTTAAAATTCACACTATTTCTTGCTCATCAGATTTTGAATATATTTTGTTTTTTTCCACTGATATGCTGATTTTTGGCGTCTTCATGATACAACACAAAACACTGTACACACATTATGAACTCCTGGCTTTGAGTAGGAACTGTTAAAATTGGCATCTTTTACGGGCAATATGAATTAACAACAAAATCAGCATGAGAACACAAATGTACCATCATAGATTCTGGGAAGGCTTCCCAGAGTACAGGATCAATCAGGTCTCCCAGATGGAAAAAGAGAAATCAGCACAATTATAGCAATATAGTCAGTTTGCCACATTCACAGGTGTTAGGGGTGCAGAACATGCAGGAAATTAGAAGAATCATGAATAAATAAATAAAACTCTTACCAGGGTGGGACATGGTCCTAGGGCAGCAGTGGAGGTTGCAGTAAGGCCTGGCCACTGGACATGTATTTTGAGGGCTTGTGAAGTGGCTGGCTGGCGGGCTCCCCAGAGGGGGGTAGTATGAAAAATGAAGCCTGAGGTTGTTGTGATCACATTCATACAATGGCCTCAACCTTCAAGAGAGGTGGCAGCAGTGGCAAGGCCCAGACATCAGGCCTACGTTCTCCATGCTTCCCCCTTCGTGCTGGAGGCTGTTGTATGCTCTCTTTAACTTTCTTTAAGCAAAATATTTTGTTTCTTTTTTTTTTTTAAGCTTTCATCATGGATCTCTCATATCCCCTTCCAAGCTTTTTTGGCAAGAAAAACTCTGAAGAATGAGCCAGAACAATGCTTTAAAATGCTACGTATGAGAAAGAAAATGAAGAAGCCCTTTTCGCTAGGGCTCTAAAGCCTCCAGAACATGATGTGCTTGATTAAAAGTGCAGTTGTTGGAAACCTTTGAACTAAATCAAATTGCATGAGCCAGTGAAACAAAATAATCAGCAGTTTCAGAAACAACTGTTTTACCATACACAAATGTTTTCATTTGGATCAAGGGGAAAAAAGAAACACAGGAAAGGAAAAGATATTTACACACAACTTTAGACACTTGCCTTTTCAAACTACTTATTCCAAAGCAGCACCATAGACTTTAGCAAGAGTACTATTGCAGAGTGAAAAGTCTGGGAATTCTGGCCTTGTTCTTTAGGTTTCTTCACTCAACAGCTCACAAAATGGCTGCCTAACATAATGGTTGGGAGCTATTATAGCTAGAGTCCACCCCCAACACAGGGCAGGCAGCCCTTTTCACCTGGTAGATGTTGAAGCAACCTTTCTTTAAAGGAAAAGAAAAAATAAATTCTTGTTGCATCTGAACTATTTTTATCCCCATGGGACCATAACTGGGATCTTCCCTCTCCAGCAACAAAATCTCTTGAATCAATTCTAAGTGCTTCATTCAGAATCTATACATTATGTGAATATTGGTCAGAATTCTGTATCAACTATTTAGTTAAATATACTCAACTAAAGGCCTAAGCAGACTGCCAGAAATAGTGCACATTAAATTGAGGCACTGCCCTGGCTCAGTGCTAGGGAATCATGGGAACTGTATTTTTTTCTGGGACATTGAGCCTTCTCTGTCAGAGACTCTGGTGCCACAATAAACTACAGTTCCCATGAATCCCTAACACTGAGCCAGGGCAGTGCCTCAATTTAATGTGCACTATTTCTGGCAGTCTGCTTAGGCCCAAAGTAACTTCTCTTGATCTGACTCCCACACTTAAAAAAAAAAACCTGACAGGAGTGTCATTAAATCATGTTTTAGTCATTGCCAGAATCGTCCTTCTTCTCCCTATGCAGCTGATGCTGGGTAAATAGTGTAAAAATCATGATTAAGTAGCAATAGTGAATATGAAGCCAGCCTAAATATCCCAAAGGCACTAGATCCCATCTGGTCTTGGAAGATAAGCAGGGTTACCCCTGGTTACTACTTAGATGGTACACCACCAATGTCACCACTGAATACTACCAGGTGATACAGACTATATTTCAGAGGAAGAAAGTGGCAAAAACTTTCCTTGTCTAAGAAAACTCTATAAAATTCATGGGTCACCATAAGTTGGCAGGTGACCTGAACACACACATACGCACAGAGAGAGAGAATACAAAAATGACTTAAACTGTTCCATGTTCATTACCTCTACTTAGTTACAGTTTTGACAGTATTATTACAATATTCAGGATGGAGCAAGCTTGATTTCTGCTGCTTGTTTCTTTCCTTCCTGGAAACTCACCAGGGACTGGCAGGTAAATGTTCAGGGACTGGTCTAGGGACCACTACTTGGAGTACAGCTAAAGTAGAAAATGAAGCAGCTAAATGTATAGTAGCTACTTGTGGCCCACCAAGACTGTTTCCAAGACTCTGAACCACTCATTCGCTTCAGTTTGTCCTTTTGTTGGCAAAACTAAAGGAATATGAGCTCCCTTTGAAGCCTCTAGGAGTAATAATTCATCTTTTCAATAGGTTAGAGGCTTCATGCACTGTTTAGCATAAATAAATATCTATTTTTCAAAATCAGCAGTGAACTTTCAGGTTATTTTCAGGTTTGCTTCCACCCCTTTGCCATTTTTGGCATTTTGTCCAGCCCCCAGGGGTTCCAAGGGGAGAAAATTGGGTCCTGGATCCACTAAAGCTGCCCACTGCTGATGTAGTGTTACCCAATGGACAAGGAAGACAACTGAACTTCAAGAAATGTCAAACAACTGTCTGGGTGGTATCTTTCCCACTTCTCATGTCACATCATGATAGAGCTTTTGCTCTAACTACCACTTTTCTAAATTCTAGTTTAGACTCCAAGTAGATGTCAGTAATAACAGAAATAGCTTTAATGGATGATGGTTATGTGTACAGTCAGCCCTCTGTATCCACGGGTTCTTTAACTACAGATTCAATCAGCCACAGTTTTAAAATACGTATTTTTAAATGTATATTTCAAATAGCAAACCTTGATTTTGTCATTTTATATAAGGTATATCATAAGAGCCCTGGTGGCACAGTGGTTAAAATGCCTGTACTGCAGCCACTCACTCACAAACCATAAGGTTGCGCATTCAGTACCAGCCAGGGGCTCAGGCTTGACTCAGGCTTGCATCCTTCCAAGGTAGCTAAAATGAGTACCCAGCTTGTTGGTGGCAATTAGCTTACAGTTGTAAACTGCTTAGAGACTGTTTAGGCAGTACTGCTTTTGTACTTTGAACTCAGCTTGCAGTCATGGAAGTAGCAGAGGATGAAGGAGGTAAGTGGTAGCAGGAGAGAGAATCTGGGACATTTTAAAAACTGGAAAAGTGGGACAGTAGGGGAATGATTGGGACTGTCCCTGCCAAATCAGGACAGTTGGAGGATATGGAATTATGAGGTAACAAGAACAAGATGTATCTGGAGAAAAATCATATTCCTTACACCTCAGATAGTGCAAATTCTCAGGCTCCAGAACTCCTAATCTCATCTCTTTATCACTCTTTCTTCTCAAGGCTCTGAAACTGGGACCCATAAGGATACCAGCCCTTGGCATTGCCTCTCATTCCTGTGTGCAAGTAGCTCTGTACTGACAGTTCTTGTCATTGCAAAAACTCACTATGGCCTCATTAGACTTCCAAACCTGTCAAGGACCAATAGAACAAAATAAATTCACCAGCAGTTGGGCTATCAGGCTGAAATGAATAATTTTTTGGCACAGCATAGATGATATTATTTTTGATTTTTTTTTAGTCAATAGAATAAAACATATAGACAACTTTCAGCAGCTAGTTATCATTGTTCACTGATAGCCTGTTTGAAAAGTCATTCAGTTTTGGTGTGTCCTTTCTGTCTTCCCCTATATTTGAGCTGCTCAATTGCAACCCAAGAGGAGGTAAGAGTAAAAACAAAGGGCCTAGTGTGTTATCCTATAGTCATGTGACAGACACCCATCTTTCTCTTCAAAATCCTGATCTCTTTGCTTCTGTCACTGACAGAATTGCATGAAATGTGGCAGCCAAATTGGTCAGGGATGATTGATGTAAAGCAAGGAAGAAGCCTTCTTTATCAGAAGTGCCGACAAATAACTGCCAGCTCTAGCCTTGAGACTTTGGATAGCTGATGAGCTCGCTAGCTAATTTCTGCTAATACATTCTCTCTCTCTCTCTCTGTGCACATGTGTGTGTGCAATATAGAATATTACCATTATTCTGACCATCCTGATAGTACAGCAAATTTAAAAAGATCTTGCTTTCAGCTTAATGCATATGTTTCAGACATAAAGTCCCCCTAGGGTTGTGAGATCCAGACTATCCTAGGACAAAGTCTATGACCTAGTGTAGACCACTTGTGATATCACAGGGAGTTGAGTTCTGGTGATTTTAAAAAGGTGGGGTCACAAGGGGCATTAAGCATCAGTCACAATTTTACAAAGGATGACATTCAAATAAATAAATGCCAAGTCTAACAAAGGAGTAAAAATATATACCCATACTTTTCAAGACATCACCCAGAGATTCTTTCTGCTCACCTTAAGGACTGGAGAAAAGAATCCAGGGACAAATATCTAAAACCCTCTCCTCTCCTACATAAACACTTAATGAATTAGAAATGTGCTCTTAAGCAACAAATATCTAGGAGTAATAAGAAAAAACAATGCAAGAACATAAGGAAAGATAGCACCACCTTCTCTTTCTACCTTTCATAAATGACTGTGAAGCTCCTGAACTTGAAAAGAGTTGCTTTTTGGCTTACTCAAATCCCCCAGGCATGAGCAGTGGCCACACTGACTGGGGAATTCTGGTAATTTTAGTCCAAAAAAATGCATGGGACATGAAAAGGCTAAAGCATTCAAACAACAGGTGATAGATATAGACCAACAGCTAGATCTAGCTAGTGCCCTAGATCTAGCTAGTGCCCCAATGTTTATTGTTAGTGATTCCAATCGATATTTGGCATCACCTATGGCATACTTAACAAAACTGGAAGTACCTAAACACCAGAGAGCCTTTACTTTGACATGATGCCATGCCCTTCCCTCAGCTGTCCTTGAATGCCAATACAAGAAGATCCCCCCTCAGACAAATTATGCCCCTGTGACTCTGGCCAAATAGAGAAAACAGAGCATGTATTACTCCAGTGCTCATACTACAGGGACATCTGCCTCAGCCTTATTTCATCTCTATTCTATAAACATTAAGGACACACCAGTCAATTTTATACTTCTTTGATGCTATCCCTGATATAACATATATTGTTGTGAGATTCTGTACAGCTGTGGTTAAACTCCATTGGGCAAATACCTCTACAGTAGGCTAGTACCAATCTTGCCCTGCCACACTGGATTTTAAAAGGATATTTTAAATACTGTTTTTAACCTGTGTTTTTACCTTGTTGTCACCTTGCTTTACCTTCTTTTACTCTGTATCCCTTTTTTACCCGTGCTGGTCTGTGACTGTTATAAAAATGAACTTTAGTCCAAAAAAGGAAACTTTTCAAAACTTGTAAGTATATACAAAAATGTGTACACCATTTTAAAGCTAATAGATGGTGATTACTTGAAGGCTAGAAAAATGCATTTATATTGTAGAATAAATGTTATATATTTAATCAGAGTTACAAATTCCATCTTAAATTTCAATTTTCTGTAAGGTGTTTAAATTGTTGTCAACAACAATACACTGCTCACATTGTTGGAGCCCAGAGCTGCACACCTCAGTTAAAGTTTTTCTTGTAATTTTGTGATACTTCTCTTCTATTTAAATCATTTTTTCTACTGGTATATTTGATTTTGTGCCATAAACTCTATTTTTAAAGTGCCCCTACAAGAAGAAGCTGTTAAAGGTGTATACATTTTTTTTGAGGGGGGGATACCCTGTATATCTTACCTATAAAAATACACATTTTCTTTAAAGCTATTTTCAAGCTAAATTGATCCAATGTAATTAAATATTCAGTGGCTGGATTTTTAGAGACTTTAAAAGCAAAGATGAATGCTGAAATGAAACAGAAGAGAAAGTTATGGATAAATTCATGCAAAGGAGACTGTAACCAAAAAATAACTCAGTTCATCCATTCCCCACCCATTGCCAGGCAATCTGGCTATTAAACTGCATCATAAGAAAGTGTCAGTGCAATTCCATTTGAATTATCAATCATTAACACATTCATGAAGCAGTTACAGTTATAAATTAGAATATTATTTCTGAACTGATCAGCCAGTTCAATTTACTCCCACAAAAGTGGCTAGCTAACAAAAAGGTGAAGCCAAGAATCAAAGGGAATGGTTTCTGAAGTGGCCACTTTGAGGCACTAAACTAAAAGGACAATGACACAAAAGTAAGCACAGGGAACCCTTATATTTTCAGTGGGGAATTCTTCTCAAGTATTCATCCAGGCTTCTTGTCTGGCCTCTTGTCATCATTTAACTAGGGAAAGAAACAATGGCTCATTTCTTACAGACCAACAGTTTTTACCAATTGCCTCTCTTACTGCTGCTATTAGGATTATCTTTGGTTCTTTTTTTTCCTAGAAAGGAGTGATTTCTGAACTGTATACAACTGTATCCTGACAGAACTTTATAAACAAGTTGAATGTCAGAAAAGTATGGGAGAAAATGAATTCGGCACACTTGTCCAGTCAAGCAAAAGGAACTGAATACTTAGCTCTTAGTATCGTGGCTTTGTGTATTCAACCATGATTGGGGTACTTTTTAATTAATATACACAGGGATGTGTGTGTGTGTGTGTGTATTAAAAAGAACCACAAGATGTATAAGATCAACACAGCAAGAAACACATAAAACACAACAACTTCCAATGTCACCTAGATTAAGTGGCTCAAGCAGTTAAGACTCTGACTCTGTTGATTGCATGATCAGCAGGTTGGCAGTTAGAGACTCAAGTGCCACATGATGGGGTGAGCTCCCATCACTAGTTTTTGCCACTCTAGCACTATAGTACCATTTTGGTGGGAAGGTACCACTTTGGTAGGAAGGTAAACAGTCGGACACAACTTGACAATCTTGACAAAGGGGCATACCTTTACCTTTTTTTAAATCTTAAATTAATCTTTCCATAAATTACTTGTGAAAAAGGTGGACAATACTGTCTGTTATAATAGTTTGAATAACTGCTACATAAGGCTACATATTTTGTTGTTATTCACCCTCAAGTTGATTTTGACCCACGGCAATCCTGTAGATGAGACATCTCCAAGACTCCCTGTCCTCCACTGCTCTGCTCAGTTCCTGAAAATTCATACCTCTTTTATAGAGTGCATCCATATAGCATGTGGCCTTTCTCTCTTTCTGCTTCCTTCCACCTTTCCCAGCATTTGTTTTTTCCAGTGAGTCATGCCTTCTCATGATGTGGGCAGAGTACAACAGCCTTAGTTTAAACATCTTGGTTCCCAGAGAGATTTCTGGTTTGATCAGTTCTAGGACCCATTTGTTTGACTTCTTGACTGTCCATGGTACCCTCAGCACTCTTCTCCAGTACCACATTTTGAATGAATTGATTTTCTTCCTATCCACTTTCTTAACTGTCCAGCTCTCACATCTATACATGGTAATAGGGAATACAATGGCATTCATGATTCTAACTTTTGTGCTCAGTTGTATATCTTTACATTTTAGGATCTTTTCTAGTTCTTTCACAGCTGCTCTCCCCATTCTGAATGATTTCTTGACTGCAGTCCCTGCTCCAATCAATGTTTGATCCTAGATATGAGAAGTCTTTTACTATTTCTATTTCCTCATTGTCTAAGTTGGATTTGTGTAAATTCTCTGTGGTCATTATCTTTGTTTTCTTTATGTTCCACAATAACCCTGTCTTTGCATTTTCGTTCTTGATCTTCCTTAGTAGCTGCTTTACATCTTTGATGTTTTCTGCTAGTAGTATTGTGTCATCTGCATATCTTAGATTGTTGGTATTCCTTCCTCCTGTTCTTACTCCTCCTTCTTCTGTGTCCAAGCCTGCTTTTCATATAATATGTTCCTCATACAAATTGAACAGATAGAATGAAAGCATGCATCCTTGCCTGATCTCTTTGGGAACCATTCTGTTTCTCCTTGTTCTGTTCTGACAATAGCCTCTTGTCATAAGTAAAGATTTCTCATCAGGACTATAAGATGTGTTGGCACTCCCATATCCTTAAAAGCATTCCATAGCCTTTCATGACCTATGCAGTCAAAGGCTTTGCTGTGGTCCAGGGGTCAGCAACCTGCGGCCCGCAGAGGCCTTCAGACTGGCCCCTGCCCGGTCCTGCAGCTGCTGCTACTGCCGCCTTTCGCGGCTGCAGGGTTCCTCTGGGGTACCATTTTGGATTCCAAAATGGCACCCGGAGTCTTGCGCGACCTTTCCCATCATGGCAAAAATTTGGAATCCAAAATGGTGCCCCGAAGGAGCCCTGTGGTGGTGCTGGGTCTCTCGTAGGCCCGGCGCTGCTGAGGGAAGCCTCCGGGGGGGGGGGGGCGCAGCAGCGCTGGGCCTCTAGTAGGCCCAGCGCTGCCGAGGGAAGCCTTCTGAGGGGCTCCCACAGCTGCACTGGGCCTCTCAGAGACCCGGCGCTGCTGAGGGAGGCCTCCTGGGGGGGCCCCCTCGGTGGCCCTGGGCCTCTTGGAGGCCCAGTACGGCCGAGGGAGCCCTCCTGGGGGCCCCCGCTGTTGTGCGCATGCACGTGCAACACTTGGGGGGCAGCCGCTGCCATTTTGTTTTTCAAAATGGTGACACGCATGCACCTGCGCACACGCGTGGGGGTAACCACGCATGCGCACGCACACACCAGCCCCCAACGCCATTTCCCCCCCTCTCCTGGCCCGTTGGCAAAAAAAGGTTGCTGGCCCCTGCTGTAGTCTATAAAGCACATGTTGATTTTCTTTTGAAATTCCCAGGTTCATTCCATTCACCACCATATGTTTGCAACGTGGTCCCTAGTACCTCTACCTTTCCTGAACCCTGCTTGAACCTCTGGGATTTCTTTCTCCATATTTGGAGTCTAATAATTTTGAGCATAATTTTGCTTGCATAAGAGATTAGAGCTATGATTCTATAGTTATTACAGTCTTTTGTGTCTCCTTTTTTGTGGATGGGGATATATATTGATTGTTTCCAATCTGTTGATCATCATTTTTTTACCATATCTATTGACATATGTTGCTTGTAGCAATAGCAATAGCAAGTACATCTCTACACTGCTTATCAGGGCACTTAAGCACTCCCTAAGCAATTTACATGGTGGAAGCTAATTGCCCCCAACAAGCTGGCTATTCATTTTAACAACCTGAGAAGGATGCCAGGCTGAGTGTACCCTGGCTGGTATTGAACTCACAGCCTTATGGTTTGTGAATGACTGGCTGAAGTACAGGCATTTAACCACTGTGCCCTCAGGACTCCTCCACTGTGCTGCCAGGCGTTGATTAGCACTGGTGTTGATTCTGTCAGTGTGGGTTGAAGCAGTTCAATTGGAATATCGTCTGTTCCTGGTGATTTATTTTTCCCATTTCTCTAATTCCAGCTTCCGCTTCTCTTTTTAGAATTTGGGGTTCATTTCATATGACTGAGTTGGTGGGAGAGTTCACACAGTTGTTAACATTCACTTTATTTGCCTTCAGTCAGCCCATTATAGCATCCAGCACCTGCAGGACATCCACCAATTCTAACCACAAAAAGAAATGCGGCTGATTTTCATCACCACACTAATGGCACCCCACCCCAAAATTCCTATTGACCTCTCCCAGTATCCAGCTTCATATGGATACTGGACAGTGTGGGGGATGAGATGGAACCCAATGGTCCTTGTCAGCAGAATGACTATGGGGATGAACAGGAGTCATCTGATGGTACTCTCTGGTTCTTGCAAATAGATCTGGATCCACAGTAACACAATAGAGTTGATCCTGGAGTTGGTCCAGGAAGACGCCATGATATATAACATCAAAAGCCACTGAAAGATCCAGGATGATCAATAATGTAGTGCTCCCATTGTCTCTTGCCAAGAATAGGTTGTTAGAGCAACTAAGGCTGTTTCGGTGCCATACTGTGACCTGAAATGGTTCCAAGTGATTTTCTGGATTTGCTCTTCCACCATCTAGCTCAGGGGTAGGCAACCTTTCCCCTTTAAGGGCCGAGGGACTTCAGCTCCCAGAAGCCTCAGCCATGTTGGCCAATAGCCCCATGTTGGCCAATAGCTCCTGGGATTCTGGGAGCTGAAGTCCTTCAGCCCTTAAAGGGGAAAGGTTGCCTACCCCTGATCTAGCTCATCTAGCAATTGCTCCATCAGATTCATTGTTCTCAAGGTTTTGGACAAACCAAGGATTTGAGTCAGCACTGTCCCAGTGCTGAAGTGTGAGAAAGCTTCCAGTAGGAGAGGGTCTCAGGTTCTCTGTGTAGTCGGTTACACAGCATGAAAATACGAGCCTTTTAGCACATATTACATGAATGATAATTTTTTTAAAAAAAATTATTACCTAAAAAAACACAACACATATATACATTACAATACAAAACATAACATGACAATACCAAACAAAGAAAACTTCCTTATCTTTCATGTCTTATTTCCTACCTTAATATACAGCTTCAATTATTGTATTACTTTACCCCTTTTCATCATATTTTTTTACATTAACCTTTTCCCAATAATATGCTTGTTTTATTCTCTAAAATTTTGTATTCTATCCACTATTTGAGAGATTCTTTCAATATTATTATTATTATTATTATTATCCCGCCCCTCTGCTATGCAATTGGGGCGGCGTACAACAAATGAAAACAACATCACAAGTTAAAATAAACCAAGAATCCCCTTCCCTAACCCACCCACCCTTTAAAAATATATAAGTTTTTATTTATAACCCACTCCTCTGCTCAGCAATCGGGGCGGCGTACAACAAGATTAAAAAACAGCAGCTAAAACATTCATATATCCCACACCCTAGCCCTCCCACCCCTTAAAACTAAATTAAACTGGAATAGAGTTAAAATCAAATTACACAATTAAAATAGTAAAATCAATTCTTGGCTGACATATCGTGGCTGCAAGAGAGGTAAAAGAAATAATAATAATAATAATAATAATAATAATAATAATAATAGAATCATAGAGTTGGAAGAGACCACAAGGGCCATCCAGTCCAACTCCCTGCCATGCAGGAACTCCCAATCAAAGCATCCCCGACAGATGGCCATCTAGCCTCTGCTTAAAGACCTCCAAGGAAGGAGACTCCACTGCTCCCCGAGGGAGTGTGTTCCACTGTCAAACAGCCCTTACTGTCAGGAAGTTCCTCCTAATGTTGAGGTGGAATCTCTTTTCCTGGAGCTTGCACCCATTGTTCCGGGTCCTAGTTTCTGGGGTGGCAGAAAACAAGCTTGTTCCCTCCTCAATATGACATCCCTTTAAATATTCAAACAAGGCTATCATATCACCTCTTAACCTTCTCTTCTCCAGGCTAAACATCCCCAGCTCCCTAAGTCGTTCCTCATAGGGCTTGGTTTCCAGACCCTTCACCATTTTAGTTGCCCTCCTTTGGACACGCTCCAGTTTCTCCACATCTTTTTTGAATTGTGGTGCCCAGAACTGGACACAGTATTCCAGGTGAAGCCTGACCAAAGCAGAATAGAGTGGCACGGTTACTTCTCTTGATCTAATAATAATAATAATAATAATAATAATAATAATAATAATAATAAATTTTTATTTATAGCCCGCCCCTCTGCGTGGCAATCGGGGCAGGTTACAGCATTTAAAACAGACAAAGTTAAAACATTCCCTCATCCCGCAATCCAACCCTCCCATCCCCTTAAAACAGAATTAAACTTAAGAAAATCACCTCCAGTTAGCCGGGCTGTTATTTTGGGAAGGCCTGCCAGAAGAGATCCATCTTTACTCCCTTCTTAAAGGCAGCAAGAGTGGTAGTAAGACGGATCTCATCCGGCAGGCCATTCCATAGTCTGGGGGCGGTCGCAGAAAAGGCCCTCTGAGAGGTCTGCGAGAGTCTGGTCTTCATGGGCTGTAGCAGATTCCTCCCAGAGGATCGAAGTGCACTGGGGGGATCATACGGGGAGAGGTGGTCCCTAAGATAAGCTGGCCCCAAGCCATGTAGGGCTTTAAAGGTTAAAACCAACACCTTGTACTATTCCTGGAAACTAATTGGCAGCCAGTGGCCGGATTTGAGCACAGGTGTTATATGCTCCCTCCTAGATGTTCCAGTGATTAACCTGGCTGCCATGTTTTGTACCAGTTGAAGTTCCTGGGTTAGGCACAAGGGTAGCCCCATGTAGAGTGCATTACAGTAATCCAGGCATGAGGTTACCAGAGCATGTACCGCAGTTTCCAGATCCCTCATGCCCACATAAGGGCACAGTTGGCGTATCAGCTGAAGCTGATAACAGGCACTCCTGACTGCCGGATTCACCTGACTGCCGGATTCACCTGACTGATGCATTCACCTGACTAGTCATGTGAAGCAACAAATCTAGGAGTATCCCCAGACTGCGAACACAGAGGCGAGTGTGACTCCATCCAGGACTGGAGACTGTATTCCCAAACCTGGTTTCGGGCCTGTGACTGTCAGTACCTCCACTTTGTCCGGATTTAGTTTCAATCTGTTTTTTCTCATCGAATCCATTACCGCTCTTAGACAGTGATTGAGAGGAGAGACACCATCTGAAGTCTGAGCCGATGATCTGGTCATGGAGAAGTATATCTGAGTGTCAACAGCATACTGATGACACCGTGCTCCATGCCTCCAAATGATCTCACCCAGCGGCTTCACATAGATGTCAAATAGCACCGGGGACAAGATAGCACCCTGAGGGACGCCACAATTAAGCTCAGTTTTAGAAGAGCAACTGTCCCCGAGCCTCACCCTATGGGATTGCCTGAGAGGAAGGAACAGAACCACTGGAGAGCAGTGCCTCCGATTCCCAACTTTCTCAGACGATCCAAGAGGATGGAGTGATCTATTGTATCAAAAGCCACTGAGAGATCCAAGTGCACCAGCAGGGTCACACTACCCCTGTCGATGTCCAAGCGGAGGTCATCAGTCAAATTTACTATAATTTACAATGATAGATGAGCCCCATTTTTTCTGCCCATATTCAATCAATGTTTTCCATTCTTTTTAAAGACCTCTATACCTTTATCTTTTACCAAAGATGTCAATTTATTGGTTTCCATATAGTCAAACAATTTAATTAACCATTTTTTTGTTGTTGGAATTTCTTTACTTTTCCACTTCATTACATAATTTATTCTAGCTGCTACTATTAAATACAACATCAATTTACCATAATCCTTTTCCATTTTTTCATCTTCTATTATCCCCAATAGATACTACAATTCTATATGTAGTATTTTTATTACTTCTTTATGCATCTCTTTCCAATATTTTGTAGCCTCTTTATACTTCTACCATAAATGGTAGAAGGTAGCGATTTCTTTCTCACATTTCCAACAAAGATTCAACTGATTTTCCCACATTTTGGCCAATTTATATGTTGTAAGATACCATCGAAATTGCATCTTATAGAAATTCTCTTTTATGTCATAATTCAGGGTATACTTTAACCTCTTTCCCCAACATTTTCCCCACTGTTCCATTTCTATATTTTGTCCTATATCTTATCTATATCAATCTATATAGGATTACATGAATGATAATGTAGCTCATTATATCCTAGGAAAAACAGAATAAGAATAATAAATGACTATTTTTTGCTATAAAATAAGGTAATACAAAGTCTCTCTCTCTCTTTTTTAAAATTTTACTTTTAACGTCATTTTAAGAATGTTATGAATCCAAATATTAGAATACCTGACTGAACTTTATTTGCTTTGCTTTCAGGAGGCTAGAGATTTGGGGTCACACAATAGAGCAAAAAATGAAGATGTTTTCAGCTGTTGGCAGGTGTACATTCCCTTCATGATTCTGTGTTAGAGGTAGCCAGAGGTTTCAATGCATAATTAGCAAGGTCAAGATGCATGAGCTGCATAACTTTAAACAGCCAGTACTGATGTGGTAATGGTGTCACATGTAAATTGGAAACCAGAGCTATTAGCAGCCAGCAGTTAAAATAAAATATAACCATGCCTGTGTTTTAACATCTACTTGGCTAACAGGCAGCCAAAGTGCCCCCTTTATGCTCTCCTTTCACCAGCAGGCAAAGGTCTTTTTATTTAGACAGCCCTTTTGGCAATTAACTGTTGTTGCAGAAGTTTCTTTTAATGGGGTGTGTATGCTGTTTTTTATTTTTGTTTTTATGTTTTAAATACCTTAAAACTCTATTAAATTATTGCTACTTTTGTTTAACAGGATAGTTTAATTTTTTAAAATAAATAAATAAATAAATTGTAATCATTGTTTTCAGCCTATACAGTGAGTCCACCTTGGATTTGGTGTTGGGAGAAAGGCAAGCAGGCAGGTGGGCAGGCAGACAGACGGACAGGCACATAGATGCAATAGATGGGGAGCAATTTGAGTCAGGGAAATATTGTGGGGGGAAGGGGGTTAAATACTTTCCCACCTATGATCACCCTTGGTACAGCCCTGATCTACTCCCCAATCACATTTCTTACTTTTAACCACAGAGATGATAGGTAGGATATGAGAAATACATTTTGCTCCCTGAGAAAAAGGACAAGAAAGCCAAAATCTTGTTGGTGTCATAGACATGATGTTGCTCCCCCGACCCCTGCCCTGGCTATTGTACAGTGCACCCCTTCAGTTCATTGATGCATAAACCAAGTTCCACAACTGTAACCATTTCACATGCAATTGCACATTCTGGGGTGGTGTTTGTCAGTACCTTCAGTTAGAGATAGTAATTATAGATTCCCTTAGAACTGCAGCACCAGTCCCTGGAGGTTGGTGAGCTAACAGGGGTGTTTTGTGTAGGGGTTCAGTGGGCGAGTTTAAAAGGGAAGGCCCAGATTTCACCTCAGTGCTTACTTAAGACTACTGAACATGATTAGTGCTGTGGTCACTTGCAACTGCTATGGTATGTTTGTCTTCCGGAATCCGGAGCTGCTCCTAGAGAGGCCTCTGGAGGTTTGCCCCTTTCCCCTTCTGCCCAAAGTGGAGCAACACTGCCTCTGGGTTCAGATCCTGCCATCTTTCCCCTCCAACTCCAAGCAAAGGGAGCAAGAAATGGATCATGCCTACACTGTCTCACCAAGGATTACTCTAACCGCAGGCCCCAAGAGTGTTTCCTTCAGTGCAAAAGACTGGAACTGAGAGGCTGCTGTTGCAAGAAACAAGATGGCTGCCAGCAGCTCAAAAACAAAATTTTACCTTCTCCAAGAGAAACGGTGGACCATGGCCTCCTGTTGCAAGTCCATGTGAAAATGGAGGCCCCCTGCCAAATGGACAGCACTGCGAGAGAAGGATACGAAAAATCTCCCTTTGTAATCCAGTCAGGAACCACTGAGGAGTTATTGGTGGGAGCATCTGTACCAAAAGTGAAACAAGAGCTGTTTGAGGAACTGCTTCCAAGCTGGGATTGTCAATGGCAAAGGATCTTAGAAGTAGTGCATGCTCCTGTCACTACCACAGTTTGTGACAACCTACAGTTGCCTCCTTTAACTCAAGGAGCCAACACCGAGACCTACTTGGCCACCTTTGAGAGAATGGCTGACACATCTCTGTGGCCTAGGGAAGAGTGGGTGACGCAACTCATGCCCATTCTCAGTGGTCAAGCCCAGCAGGCCTGTTTCAGCTTGGATTCAAAAGGCAAGGTGGACTATGGGAAGGTGAAGGTGGCCATTTTGAGGCTGGACAACTATGTCACGGCAGAGACCCACCGCCAAGGTTTTCGGCATTTCTCTTACCAGGACACCAAGGGCCCACATGGGGTGTGCCGACAGTTACAGGAGCTTTGTCATCAGTGGTTGCAGCCTGAGAGCCAGACCAAGGAGCAGATCTTGGACCTGTTCATCTTGGAGCAGTTCCTTTTCATCCTGCCTTGGGGAATGCAAGATTGGATAAGGGAATGTGGACCTGTGACTGGGCTGTGGCGCTGGCAGAGGAGTTCTTGCAGATACAGCAGGAAGGTGAGAGATGGGCAGAACAGATAGCTGTGCCAGTTGAGATGGCAACTATCAATTCTTCCATTGTAGATCAGGCTATTTTGAAGGCAGCACAGCAGAATCCATGTAGAGAGGCCAAACAAGTTGACAATGAAGATAACAGCTTGCAAGAAGGCAGCTTTGTAAGTAAAAGGAGAACCAAAGATATGCTCCAAGGAGAGTCTGCACTGAAAGAGCAAGGAAGGCGACCTCATGAAGGATTTGGAGAGGCTGTTTTACTAAGGGGTGACTCCAGAAGATCACATGTGAGCGAGCATGGATTGGGAAGGCAGCCAAAGGTGAGGGTGATCTATGACAGAGGGCTTGGCAGTGTCCTGACTGACCCAGAAATAAAATGGCACCTATGCAAGGAGTGTGGGAAACGATTCTGGAAGAAGTGGGACTTGATCAGGCATGAAAGAATCCACACGGGTGAGAAACCATACCAGTGTCCGGAATGCGGGAACAGCTTTAACCGGAACACAATCTTTACTAAGCACCTCCTTATTCACTCAAAGCAAAGCAAAAGCAAAGCAGCTTCATTTATATACCGCTTCATATCGCTCTATGGGACATCTAAGCGGTTTACAACTGTAAGCTTATTGCCCCCAAAAGTTGGGTACTCATTTTAGCGACCTCAGAAGGATGCAGGCCTGAGTCTAGCCTGAGCCCTGGCTAGTACTGAACTCGCAACCTTGTGATTTATGAGTGAATGGCTGCAGTACAGGCATTTAACCACTGCGCCACCTGGGCTCTTAGGGGAGAAGCCCCACCAATGTGCCTACTGTGGGAAGAGGTTCACACAACATACAGTAACATAACTAAAATTAAATTTCCAATCTCCCACCCCAGGAAGTTTAAAGCAGAGTATAGTCAACTTCTCTAAGATATTTCTCTAATTCAAGTCCACTTCTGTTCTAACATTGCAACAACAAATGCACCTCAAGCATTCCATTCTAAAAGCATAATCTTTTCTCTCTTTTTCAAATAATGTTTTAAAAGTTCCCTGTCTTTAAAAAAAAAATCCAATGACTTTTCCTTCAATAATGTTGAAAATTTGTCCATCTCTGCCAACTCCAAGATTTTTAAAAATACATGCATCATCTGATGGAATAGTATTCATTTTCCAGTTGCACCAGCACAAAAGAGTCCGAACGCCATCTTTTGGATTAATAAATGGCCACAACTTTATTAATCTGTACAGGGTCAGAAACAATATCTTTTTATTTCAAATTCTTAAATTGACTATAACTTCGTTCTTGACACATGTGTCTGTGCGCGTGTCCTGACGCCCGATGTAATCAACAATTTTAATCAGTTCAATGTATCAGGTACAAGACACGCCTCTCACAAGCAGATTCCCAAATAAATTGTAAACATGTAAACAAATAATCTCTCCACGTACCAATTATGATGTCATCGTTAAAAGAATGAAGTAAGCAAGTTATGATGTCATCGTTAATTTTGATGACATCAGAAAAATTTTCTATAAGCTGATGACATAAACCTTCATCCCCATTAACAAATCAAATATTGAGCATTCAAATATCCAAATTATCCTGGGGGCGGTCTCTGCCTACCCAACCGAGACAAGCATTTGCACCATAATTGACCAAAAGACCCTGTTCCCAGTTGTGACAAATCAGCAGTAACACACAAATACACACATGTGCAGCTTAATAACAAACAATGACAACAACAAATGTCACTAACATGTAAACCCAGACATTATTCTCAGGGAGGGCAAAAAACCCAAGTTACAATTGTTAGGAAAATGACATGGATGTGACCACAAGGTGAAGCTGTAGGATAAGAAATGTAGGTAGTTAAGCTCCAGTGGCAGGTGTGCATGAGTCAGCACTTGAGAGCATGCACACCTGGGATGCCTGATGCAAGAGGCATTGGTAACCATCTATAAAAGGGAGATGGGAACTATCTCCAGTGTGGGTTTGTTGTGGATGGCAGTTGGCGGAGCAGTTTGTTGGTTAGGAGAAAGATTTATGAGTAATAGAGATGGCTGTCCTATAGTCTGTGTATATATTGTAAATATACTGCAAACAAAGATTAAAGCCCTCAAGTTGAGTGAAGGCTGGCCTTGCTGCTATCTTTATTTGGAAGAAAGCCAGAGCTCAAGGCTGTGTGCTGCTGTGAAGGAATTATTCCTTCTCTGCCAGAAGTCCTTTTGCAGACAATTCTCTGGAATCCTTCTCCTGGCATCCTGTCGATGTGGAACAACTCTGCACGTGGTCGTGGTGGACACAGCGCGTCTTTCTATGCCCCAACAACAATAACTATGGGAAAATTCCCTCCCGGCCCCTGAAGGTGACCAGCTGAAGCCTGAGTGTAATAAAACTCCTGCTGAACTAAGAATGGGTGGGTTGGGTCACTCTGCTGTCCAATCTTAAAATAGCTGCTGCCACGTGGCAGCCGGGGATTAAATAATCCCCAAATCTCGCCCAAAATCTGAGACTATCTGGTCTCACAAGATTATGTGGGCTGTTGGGGCATCTCGCGAGATCCCCCTGATTGGCTAGGAGGCCCAGAAAGGGTGGGACTTCCTGCCCTCTCAGCCAATCATGGAGTCGGCCTCTCTAGGATGGCAGGAGCAACATAGAGCCCCTCCCGATGTGTCGGGGGGGTTCTTTGCAGCGGCACAAAAGAGTCTGAACATTATCTTTTGGATTAATAAATGGCCACAACTTAAAAACAATATCTTTTCATAACAAATTCTTAACTTGACTATAATTTTTTTTCTGACACATGTGTCCGTACGTGTGTCCTGACGCCCAATGTAATCAACAATTTTAATCAAGTCAATGTATCAGGTACAAGAAACACCTCTCACAAGCTACAGAATCCTCATAGACCCCTGTTTTCCCTGTTCTGCTGTAGTGAACGGTTGTTAAATGAGGCCATGTTCAAAGAGATTTCTCTCACTCACTGAAGAAGTAGCTGCTCAAATGAAGCTGTAGGTCAGGGGTGGGCAACCTAAGGCCCGGGGGCTGGATGCGCCCCCCTGAGGCCTTTGGACTGGCCCCAGGCCGGTCCTTCCACCTCCGCCACCGCTGCCGCCACCACCGCCGCCGCCCCCCGCCATGATGATATTGATTATTGTTGTTATTACTTGTTCTTGGGGTTTTCTTGGCAAAATGTCCACAGGGGTTTTGCCATGGCTTTTCTGGGGCTAAGAGAATGTGCATGCATATTTTTTAATTTTTTTAATTTTTTAATTTTTTTTATATTTATTTATTTATTTATTTATGGTGCTTCGGCCCCCCAATTGTCTGAGGGACAGCAACCCGGCCCCCGGCTCAAAAAGGTTGCCTACCCCTGACATACACAAACCAGAAAATGTGAAGTTGAAAGCTTTCACGGCCAGCATCCACAGGTTTTTATGGGCTTTTTGGGCTGTGTTCTAGAAGAATGTATTCCTGACATTTCATCTGCATCTGTGGCTGGCATCTTCAGAGAATGGTGGCATGGAAGTGTGGGGGATATATATACTGTGTGACCTTTGATTGAGAAGATTAGCATATAAATCTGTGTATTGTTCTGTTCAGGCAAGGCCTCAGGGTGGGAGGATATGCCAGGAGGATTAGTGTCTATTTAATTAATGGTCCCTTGTCTGCCGGGAAACCCCCTGACCCTGGGTGAAGTTCATTTGCATTTGCTTAGACCTGATTTTGGTGTTTTTGAGGACTGGCAGCCAAACTTTGTTTACTTTCAGGGTTTCTTCTTTCCTGTTGAAATTGTCCAGCTGTTTCTGGATTTCAATGGTTTCCCTGTGCATTCTTACCTGATAGTTGTTGGCACGGTCCAGAATTTCAGTGTTTTCAAAGAGCATTTTTTGCCCAGGTTGGTTTATGATGTTTTCTGCTACTGCTGATTTTTCTGGCTGGTCCAGTCTGCAGTGTCTCTCATGTCCCTTGATTCGCATTTGAACACTGCATTTCGTGGTCCCCATGTAGACTTGTCCACAGCTGCACAGTATGCTGTAAACTCCTGCAGCCGTGAGAGGGTCTCTCCTATCCTTCTCTGAGTGCAGCATTTCCTGGATTTTCTTGATTAGTCTTAGATCATTTGTGATCATTTGTGTTTCCTCATCTGTTTCTCTATTCTGTCTGTGACTCCTTTGATGTATGGTCAAAATACCTTCCCTTTGGTTGGTTGTTTTTCTTCACTCCTGTATTGCTTTTTTCTGGCTCTGGCCACTCTTATGTCTCCGCTGGAGTAACCATTAGCCTGTAGAGCCCAGTTTAGGTGCTTCAGTTCGTCTTCCAGGTCGCTGGGTTCACAGATCCTTTAAAGAGACTCTAATCCTCCTCGCATATCCTCCCACCCTGAGGCCTTGCCTCAACAGAACAAGACACAGATTTACATGCTAATTGTCTTGACAGGCAGAGCATCACAAGTGTGACTGGGTAGCTGATCATACAGGCAGATGTCCAATGGAATGGCACCTGGGCAGGAACAGAAAGGTATTGGAGGTCACAGGCCTCCTGTGTTTGTGTGATGGTACGCATACTTGGTGGGGAGGTAACAATAGTGCAGCTTGATGCCACACAGTGCAGATAGATCGTGAGTAATTGTCCTGCCTTGGGAGCAAGTTATGCAGACAGCAGGGTTTCAACTAACCTTCAAAAAATCCAGGATCAAGCCATTTTTCCTGACTGTCTACTCTGGCCACTTATTTGTGATGAAAATTAACATTCTACTAAAAATGTTATATTAATAGAATCATAGAACTATAGAATCATAGAAGAGACTACAAGAGCCATCCAGTCCAACCCCCTGCCAAGTAGGAACACCAATCAATGCACCTCCAACAGATGGTGATCCATCCTCTGTTTAAAAAACACCAAAGCAGGAGACTCCACCACACTTTGAGGCAATATATTCCACTATCAAACTACTCTTACCATTAGGAACTTCCTCCTGAGATTCAGATGGAATCTCTTTTCCTGTAGTTTGAATCCATTGCTCCTTGTCCTAGTTTCTGGAGCCATGGAAAACAAGCCTGTTCCCTCTTCAATATGACACTTTTCAAATACTTAAACATGACTATCATGTCCCCTTTTAACCTTCATTTCATCAGGCTATGAGGGGGTATCGTAAAATTTTAATTATCACCTTTAAAAAATTTTGACAGAAAGTTTTTTTGATTTGTAGTTATTAACTTTTCTCTATGTAGTCACCATCCAGATTTGCAAATTTTCCCAGCATTTCTTGACCCTCCAAATACTGTTATTGTAGAAGTCTGCAGATTGCACCTTAAACCACTCTTCCATTTCATGAATGACATCATTTATGTTGTCAAATTGGTGACTCTACAATGGATTTTTCATTTCTGGGAACAAGAAAAAGTTACTTGGTGCGAGGTCAGGAGAATAAGGCAAATGCTGCAAAATCTCAAAGCCGCATGCTCTTGCTTTGTTAACTGAAACTTGAGATGAGTGAGTTGGTGTATTGTAAGCTAGGAGACAAATGCCTCTGGAGAGCACACCACAGCATTTCTTTTTCAGAGCATCTCATCCAGAAGATTACTGTAGCATGTGCCAGTGATGGTTTGTCCCTTTGCATGTTAATCTGTGAGAATGGCTCCAGGACAGTCCCAAAAAACTAAGAGCATGACCTTCCCTGCTGACCTTTGCACATTTGCTTTTTTTTGGGGGGGGGGGGGAATTGGCATGCTTCCACTCCATGCTCATGATTTTGGTTTCTGGATAATAATGATAGATTCAAGATTCATCCATGGTTACCAGATGACCAAAAAAATCCTCTGTTCCAACAGTGTTAACATCTGTCTTGAAAGGTCACACCGTGTTTGTTTCTAGAAAGGGATTAGCAAATGTGGAACCCAGTGTGCAAACACCTTAGACATGTGCAGTTCATCATGAATAATTTCCCACACTCTACCATAACTGAGACCAGTTTCATCCATGATCATTTGGATGGTTGCTAGTCTGTCTTCCAGAATTAAACCCTCCACTTTCTTCACTGTGGCTGCATCATCTGTCAATGATGGTCTTCCAGGCCTTGGTTCATCTGTGAGGGACATGTGACCAGTTTGGAAATTCCTTTTTTACCTCACAATAGTGTCATAATATGGGCAATCATTTCCGTAAACTACCATAATCTCATCATGAATATGCTGGGCATGCAGGAACTTTATGACACTGCGAGCCTCAATTTTCTCCATTGTATGCTTTAGTCACCTCTGGCACAACCTGTAACAAAAATAAAAGACACAATGAGCTGATTTTCTCAACATCATGCGTTTAGGCACCAATGATAACACTGACAAAATTTATCAATATACCATAATAACTTCCAGGTGATAATTATTACTTTACAATACCACCGTGTAAATATCCTAGCTTCCTAAGCTGCTCCTCTAAAGGCTTCCAGACCTCTTGGTCACCCTCATCTAGACACATTTCAGTTTGTCAACATCCTTCTTGAACTGAAGTCCTCAGAACTGGACACACTATTCCAGGTGACCAAAGCAGAATACAGTATCACTTCCCTTGATCTAGATACTATACTCCTGTTGTTGCAACCAAGAATTGTGTTGGCTTTCTTGGCTGCCACATCACACTTCTGACTCGTGTTCAACTTGTGATGTACTAAGACTCCTAGATCTCTTTCACATGAACTGTTGTCTAGCTAAATTACAGAACATGATTATCTAAGACTTCTTGGTGCCTTCCAGTCTGATGTTGAAAAACCAATATCCCTGCACCAAGCATACCTGTCTCTTTAAAATTTTGAAGACAATGTTTTACAGATGAGACATAAATTTATTTATTTTTCAAATTGATAAAATATTTTGCATGTCCAGATGACATGATCACTTGGCAAAGAAAGACCCAACACAAGATTGGAGGGAAATGCCCATGACTTTTTATTGATTACAGCTGCAGTTAGTTGGCAAAAGGCATGGGGTAGGATCCAGGCATCAGCCAGGTCACCTGCTGCCTGATGAAACACAATCCTCCAGCCTCCACTGGAGAATGGAAGTGGAGCCTATAGCACTTGCCTGGCTGGCCGCCCAACCAGGTGAGACACCCTGGCACTGCCACTTGAGTGGTGGTTGCCCGAAATGTCCAAGACCCCTGTGAAGGCAACTTAATTTCTTTCAACTATTTTCTTCTTTATTTGTAAAAGTGCCACTCATTCATGATAGTCACTTTACTTGTGAACACCAACTTATTCATGTAAAGCTGTTTCTCTATTTGTAAATTTGAGCATGGTAAATTACTCAAGTGCCAAACAAGCCTGTATTTGAAACAAGAATAAAACTTTATTTAGAAGAAGGTTTAAACAGTATTTTGCTAATTGAGATGTTGCATATGTTTGTTATGGTAAAGGTAAAGGTATTCCCTGTTGACAAGGTTGTCAAGTCATGTCCAACTCTAGGGATGGTGCTCATCTCTGTTACTAAGCCAAAGAGCCAGTGTTGTCAGAGACTACTCTGTGATTGTGTGGCCAGTATGATTGCACAGAATGCTATTTATATTCCCACTGAAGTGGTATCTATTTATCTACTGGCATCTGCATGTTTTCAACCTGCTAGGTTGGCAGAAGCTGGGACTAGTGACAGGAGCTCACCCATTCTCTCCAGCAGTTAACATTTTATCTTTCCAGCCCCTAATTTGATTGGATGGCACCTTCTCTCTTTTTATTGGCTGTAGCCAGGCTGGCCCATGTTTGCCAGCTCTCTTCCTATTGATTGTTACTAGGCTGGCCCATCTTTGTCAGCTCTCGACAGCCCCTGCCTGGGCCAACCATTTCCAGCACACTCCCCTCCCCAGGTCCCATAAGGGGACCTCCTGCTTATACCCTTCCCAAGGTACTGGGATCCACCCCAGAGTCACAACAAACAAAATAGAAAAACAGGGAGGAAGGGTGGGAGATGTCAAAGAGTGACTGGCTGGAGGAGACCAGCAGGGCCACAATTTATACTACTTTGCTGGACCAGCCCCCTCTAATCTTCAGTCAGGTCTGCTGGAGGTGCAGCCAATGAGGAGCGGGCCAGGATCCTGCCCTGATTGGCTATTGGGGCTGGAAAGCCCTCCCTCCCAGGAACACGTGGCCTGCTGGGACAGAGAAGGGCCATGTGAGCTGCCATTGTCCTTATCTGTCCCCCAGACAGCAAACTGGCCACGAGTAAGCCTTGCAGCTGCCATTTGTGTGTCCAGATGGCATAATCACTTGGCAAAGAAAGACCCAACACAACAAGATTGGAGGGAAATAGCCATGACTCTTCATTGATTACAGCTGCAGTTAGTTGGCAAAAGGCATGGGGTAGGATCCGGGCATTGGCCAGCCTACCTGCTGCCCAATGAAGCCTCCGCCGGAAAATAGAAGTGGAGCCCATAGGACTCGCCTGGCTGATTACCCAACCAGGCAAGAAACCCTGGCACTTCTACTTGAGTGGGGGTTGCCAAAAAATTCTGAGGCCCCACCTATGCTGACCATTTCCAGGGTACTCCCTTCCCCAGGTCTCATGAGGGGACTTTCTGCCTGTACCCTTTCCAGGGTATTGGAAGCCGAAGTCTTCCACCAGTCTCTGCTGCCGTGTCACTGAAGCTGTTGCAAAGTCTTCACCACCAAAACCACCACTTCTGCCTCTGAATTCTCTGCTGCTGTGCTCTGAACCATTCCTCTTTGATGCGAAGGAGTGACTGGCTAAAAGAGGCCAGCAGAGCCACAATTTATGCTACCCTGCTGGATCTGACTGAAGACCAGCCACCCAGTCTTCAGTTAGATCTGATGGAGGTGCAGCCAATCAAGTGCAGGCCAGACTCCGATTGACTGTTGGGACTTGAAGGCCTGCCCTCCCAGGAACGTGTGTCCTTCTGGGAAGGAGAAGGGCCATGCGAGTCACATTGCCCTGCTCCAGCCCCCGGACAGCAAATCAGCCACAGATAAGTCATGCAGCTGCCATAAGTTGTTTTACAAATTAAGTTTTATTTGTTTTTGTTTTTTAAACAGTTGGAGCTACGAATGTAAAAAGATATCTCAGTTTACAAAATGTCAAAATATCAGGGAAAACGATCAAAAATGGAATTTAGGTGGCACTTAACTCTAGCAAAACTAGTTAAATATATAAAACCAAACCAAATATGTGCTGGAAATGTGAAAATATAGTTGGTTCGTGTTATTACATGTGATGGAGCTGCCCTCAAATAAAAAGGTTCTGAACAAACACTCACACTGCTATCTCTGAAATGTTAAAAATAAATTATCAGACGATGCCTGAAATTTACTCATTAAACACGACTAGTAAACTACCACCTGAAGTGGAAAAAAGGAACTGGAAAAAGATATTCTATATGGTCTCATCAGTTAGATTACTCATGGCTTAAAAATGGAAAACAAAAAAATACTCCCACAATTGACGAATGGCTAATTAAACTAACAGACACAGTGAAAATGAACAAATTAACTTGCTGACTAAATGGAGAATCATCTGAAATAATAGAAAAAGAATGGAATACAATCAAAGACTTTTGCAAAAACAAACGGAGCAAATAAATAACGAATAAACCATTAATAATATCAAAGGTGAGAAACTAATTTATCACAATATAACTGAAGTTACATATTGAAAATAGACATGAACAGAAGTAGATAAAGAATAAATCGAAAAGTCTCTCTTTTGAATTTGAAGTAGAACAGTAGACTTAATATCAAGAAATTGGTTGAGGGAAGTGATAGCATTATTGACCAAGAGGAAGGTGGGAGGCAGCCTGAAAAAGCTTGGACTTTTCAGTTATTTCAAATTACAAGAAAATAGATTCTGCTTAAACATTAGGAGGAACTACTTTACTATAAGAAGTGATTGACAGTGGAATAGACCTCTTTGTAGGGTGGCAGACTCTTCGTTTTTAAGGTTCTTTAAACACAAATTGGATAGGGATTTTTCAGGAGTGTTTTAGTTATGTATTCTTCAATGGCAGGGGGTTGGACTAGACTGCCAATGCAGCCCTTTTCAACTCTAAGATTCTAAGTAAAATTCCAAACTCTGCTCCCACACCAGAGATGGAATAGACCAGGAGGCTCATATGGGGGAGGAGTAGCTGACATTCTTGTTACTATTAAAACTAGCATGCCAAGCACCAGCTTCAATACATTTATTTTAAAAAGACTCCAAAGTATCCTTGGGTGGGCTAGAGAAATTGCAAGCACTTTCTTTGCTAGTTTCACAAACATTTTGAGCTGCCAGGAAGCTCTCCTTGAATCAAATTGCACAGAGGTCAGAATGTTCCACTCCACCTGGAGATAATGTTGTTTATCCAGAACCTGGAGATCTCTTAAATGGCTTGTGCTGATTTAAATGGTAAACCCAACACTGCTAGTATTGAAATCTTGGCACAATATCAGGGGCAAAAAGATGATTTTACAAGCAGACTGTACAATGCTGACAGTCTTAATCCTAATCACAATTGAAATCTGAAATAAGAAAATGACTTGGGCCACCATATTTATTCAATTACTATATCAGACTCCCAGACTGGCTTCTCCCAAGGTTATTTTGAAGGTCATTCATTAAGATTCATCAGGTTATTCAGGTCTTTTAATATGAAAAAGGCCTGTATAAAGTAAATCTTACCTTCTGCTGCTCCACATTATGGGATCAGAACCAATGGATTCAAACAACAAGAAAGAAGACTTCAGATAAATATTAGGAAGAACTTCCTGGTGGGAAGATGTGTTCAAGAATGGCATAGGCTGCCTCAGAAGATGGATTCTTCTTTGGGGTGAAGAATCAGAATCATCTTTATTATGGTCATAGACCAGCACATCTTTGGGGTGTATTAAACAGAGGTTAAGTGTTCATCTCTCAGGTGTTTTAGTTATGAGTTTCCTGAATCAGCAAAGGGTGGACTAAATGGCCCTTGGTATCCCTTCTAGCTCTTCAAGAAAGCACTAAAGACGGATCTCTTCCGGCAGGTCTTCCCGGGATAACGTTTTCAGAGGGATGAGTCTTAATTGAGTTTTTTATTCTGTCCCTAACCTTCTCACTGAATGTTTAGTATTATTGTTATTGTTGTTTTTTCATTGTTGTATTTTAATTCTTTCCAAGTTTAATTCGGTTTTAAGGGGGGGGTGGATTGAGGGAACGTCTTTTAATTCTGTTGTTTAAAATGCTGTAACCCACCCCGATTGCCGTGCAGAGGGGTGGGCTATAAATAAAAATTTATTATTTATTATTATATTATTATTCAATTCTATGATTCTACCACAAGTTCCCTATTTTTCATTTTAAAGGCCCTATCTAACTTCATCCTACAAGGAATTAAATAATACTATTGGATTGAGATGAAATTTCCTAGTGAACACTGGTGGAAAGAGGGGGAAATCCCACTTAAGGTCTCACAGTTGTAAACCGCTTAGACATCCCATAGCGTGATATGAAGCGGTATATAAATAAGCTGCTTTGCTTTTGCTTTTGCTCCCATTGGCAAATTATCTAGTGACAGGGAAAAGAAAAGACAATCATAGAAACATAAAGCACATCCACATTCATGCTCACCCAGCCAAATTGTGTTAAAAAAACAGAGAAATTGCCAGATTGATGCAGAAGCAGGTAAGGCACTGAATACCTCATCCCAATTAAACCATAGACCAACAAAAACAGGGCTGTGTGTGGGGCTCCAGTCCAAGTTAGTTTTTTTGTGGGGGTTTTTTTTTTTGGTTTTTAAATTTTATTGACACAATACATTGTACAAATTATTCAATCCATAACTCATAATAATTCATAATATGCTTTTCTCCCCTCTCCCTCCCACCACAAATAGCATTTGGAGAAAATACATTCCATTGAAATTAACAATAATTTTATTAACAAAATTTAACAATTTTGTTAATTCACCGGCTGTGAGTTGAAGAAGCAGACTCACCAGCTGTGAGTTGAAGAAGCAGAGGTGGAGGAGGAGAGATGCTGCAGCCCCTTCAAAAAACCCCGCCCTCCAGCCCACAACACCGGCTGTGAGTTGAAGAAGCAGAGGTGGAGGAGGAGAGACGCTGCAGCCCCTTCAAAAACCCCCGCCCTCCAGCCCACAACACCGGCACCCTTGGAGCACTATCTGAGTGGCTTGAGCCGCCGCACCTATGAGGCAGCCGGGAGGGGCACTGGTGGCCTTAAAACCCGCCCATTTCCATCTCCCGCCGGCACCACATGGCATGCGGCAGCGCTCTATGGCCGCGAAGGACTGTTTTGTTTTTTGTTTTTGTTTTTTCTATCTTGCAGCCCTTGGAGGACCACAATGACAAGAAAATTATGTATTTTAAATTGTACATTTTTATTATTGTTATTTAATTTGTTCTGTATGTTTTGGGGGGAAGGGTGGGTGAGCGAAGGAGGGATGGGATTCAATCTGATTTATTGTTTTGAAGTTTTGTATTGTTGTACGCCGCCCCGATTGCTTGGCAGAGGGGTGGGATATAAATAAAAATTATTATTATTAATTAATATAACAATCATTTTTGGAGATATGGAAGATATCATTAATTATATTATAATTATATTTTTTACTTCTTCATACCTCATTTTACCTTCCACTTTCTTAATCACAATTTCCCATTTATCATTCCATGATTCTTTTTCCTAGTTCATTGTCAATCCCTCTACCATTCTAAATTGGGTTGTTAACATAATCTTATAAATTTTCCCTATTAATCCTTTTCCACCTTCTAATTTTTTAAATTATATCTTCTAACAATTCATTCTGGTCTAAAATATTCACTTTTATTTCATCTAACAATTTTACTATCCCTTTTATTTGAATCCAATACTGACTTCCAATTAATATAATTAATTCTTCTTCCTCTATCTATACCCCTGTTGAATTGTATAAGTCTCCAATTATTTTAAATCCTTTGGTCTTTAATTTTTTTAATATCTTCCCCAAATCTTCATTGTTACTCTTATTTAAATATTCTATTGGTAACCATTTCCAGCTTTTTATAGCCAATCTTTTACGCCACTTCTCTCATATTTTATAATTCACTATCATAGGACCAATTATTTTCTCTTTTTCTTTCTTTCCCTATGTTTCTCCCTGGAACATAGAAATATATTCCATTTGATTGCTCTGTCTTTCTAATTTACCCACTTTGTATTTTGATTATATTCTTCCTCTACCATTCTTAATAATTGAATTGCCTCAAACCAGTCCAAGTTAGGGCCTTTGCAGACTGCCAGAAATAGTGCAAATTGAGTCCACTTTAACTGCCCTGGCTCAGTGCTAGGGAATCATGGGAATTGTATTTTTTCCTGAGACATTGAGCCTTCTCTGTCAGAGAGCTCTGGTGCCACAATAAACTACAGTTCCCATGATTCCCTAGTACTGAGTCAGGGCAGTTAAAGTGGACTCAATTTGCGCTATTTCTGGCAGTCTGCAAAGGCCCTCTGTGATCTTATTTGGTGATTCAGATCTGGGCCAGATTCAATCCTGATAGATCCAGACTCAGTATGATATGACTCTAAATTTGAATCAAAATCTGGGAATCCAGGTTGACAGTTTTCCTCCATTGACCTGCATTGGGAACATCAAACTTTAACTTTTCAACCATTCACTGAACAAATGAAAACCAACTTTATGCACTAGAATCAAGAGTTCCTGATTCTGAAAATTCTGAAGCTTGATTCTACATAGCCTCTTGAAGAAGACCTTAACAGTACACCAGGTGTCACCTGTGCAGTAACTCATGGTGTCACCCCCTCCCCAACTTCCTCTCATTTCACACCATACAGAATCCTCAGTAATGGTTTTTGCAGTAATGTTACTCATAAATCATAATTCCCATATATCATTGAATGTAATGTGAATAGATGTGACATAAAGAAATAGCAAAATTAAAGTTACACCTTCAAATTACTATATCATATGCACAACTTAAATGCATTTACATATACAGAGTGAAGATTTGGTTAAAAAGTGATGTTTTTAAAGAAAATTGAAATAGATTTTTTTAAGTTTCATTTTTAAAAAAAATAAATTAAAATTTTGAAATTTGAAATTTTAATTTTAAAAAATTCTGGGGCATCTCCTTTTTCCTCTCACTGAGCTTCACCCCACTCTCATAATCTCTTAAAGCATTTTAAGTGAAACAGATAAATGCCACAGTCCATTTCTGCCAAAAGACAGGTGAACCCCCCCCACCCCCCAGTGACTCCACTGAGTACACAAAGACAAACATGTGAAGGTTTTTCTACCAATAAAGAACCACTTTTTGAGTATCTTGAGATGTTTCTCTTGTTTCTTCTGTGTTATATATTCAGTGGTAATTGCAGCTAAATCTGAGATTGGGTTTAATGGCTCCCCAGATCCCTTTGCTATAATTGGTGTGATCACTGAAACACATGAAGTAACAAACATGAAAAACCTGGATCTGCAACAAAATATTGCAATATTGAGTGCTAAAGCACTCCTGGCAGACCAGAAAGAAAAGTTTCCACTCTGCCCCCCTCTCCCTGAGTACTGGCTGGACCACCAGGAAAAAGCCAGAAAAACAGGCTCAGGGGACTCTTCTTTCCCCTGAAGTTTTTTTCTTTTTCTTTTAGAGGAGGGAGAGAGACTTCTTTAGATTTAGGGGTTAAGGGGGGGAAAGAAATTCCCCACTGAAAAAATAAAATAAAATGCATTAAAAAATCCATTTGCTACTTTGTGTCTTCATGTAATAATTACTATAATTTACATTTTTAAAAATACAGCTAATCATAGCAGGGAACAAAGTGGCTGGCATCCAACAAAGGGTATCTGTTGCCATAAGTCTACTTTATGTCTGCATAAAGTTGCAGAGGTTAGTATTCTCTTCCACCTCTGTAATGACCAAAGCTGCCCCTGGGATTCTCATTTGACTGCTACAGCCCTTTCCCCCATCCATTCCATGGCTTGTGGAGAGCACAAGGGCATCTAGCTGTGTCCCTGTAGCCAGTTGCAAACTGATTGCATTATCTGCTAAGACCCTTGGAGGAACCCAGCAGGTTACAGGAACATAACCAGCATTCCAAGGGATCTTGTAGCAAGAAGCTGGTAGCATGAGCTTTCATAGACTTGATCTGAGGAAGGAGGCTTATGGCTATCAAACCTCATGCTACCAGCTTATTTCAGTTAGTCTCAAAGGTGCAGCAATATATTGCATACATACTGCATGCATACAACATTCCGGGTCTCGCAGACGACTCAATTAGTCGTCTGCCGAGGCCCTAACATGGTATGTCTTTGAATTCTACCACCTAGGGACATTACCAGACACTTCTCTGATTCCCCTTTTCCACCTCCAACAGCCGCAGTATGGATGGGTGGAAGGCTTCAGCAGCTTATTAGTGAGTTCATGACAGTTGTAGTATAGTTCTGCATGCAGAATTATTATTCTTTTCTGTTTAATGCAGGAACTTGGCCTTTGAATGGGTAAGCCTGCCTGCCTGCAGAGACTGTTCTCCTGGTTATAATGGAGAACTTGTGTTTTCCTGTTCTCTATTCTTTTCTTTAAAAAAAAAAAAAAAAAGTCTTGAACTTGGACTGGACAACCCTTCAAATAATGATGCCATCAAACAATGGGCTATCATTTATAAGCCCTCCAAACAAACAAAGCCTACCCTCTGTAAGTCTGAACACATGGTCTAGTTTTGGTTGACTTGGAGGTGGAAGTGGTGAGTGGGCCTCCAGATGTACTTGGATTGTTACTGTCATCATTACTCATACTTGGTTATGTTAGTTAAGACTGATGAAACTTGTTGCCCTACAACATCTGGAGGGCTTCACATTGAATTTTCAGAGACCAAGATCATATGTCAATGAGAAGGCAATTCTCCAAGCTTATAGTCTCACATTTGCATGCAGTCTAAGGGTGAGGAAAGTAAAGCCCATGTGTACCCTGAGATTCGTGAGACATCAATTTATGATCTATGAAAACTTCCACAGCCCATAGACCCCACATTTTAAAAGCTTCCCAAAGAGGCACAAAGCTCCTGTGAAATGCAGTGGGTTTACCTCCCAAATCCCACATATTCCTTAATACTTCCATCCAAAGTGGCCCAAAAATTAAAACAGAAACTGAATGACATTATTTCCATCCATGTCAGGCATTCCAGTGTGACCAGCTAGACTGTGTAGGGCAAAAAATAGACTCCGACCACATTTCTGTCCTTCTCCTCCTCCCTGGGTCTATGCCCATAATGCTCAATGTGCATAGGCCAAAACAACATCATAGTTTTCTTTGATTTAATGAAAGTTAATGACTGTAAGGTAAGAGCTCTGCTTCTACTTGGATAAGGAGAGAAGGGTGGGGACAGGTATCAATGGACCAGTCCCCTATGTAACTGCAAATATTTATCCTCAGTGCCACATCTGAAACAGCTATTGCATATGAGCCTGTTGTTGTTGTTGTGTGTCTTCAAGTCATTTCCATCTTATGACAACCCTAAGGTGAACCTATCACAGGGGCTTTTTTGGGAAGGTTCTTGAGAGGGAGGTTACCATTGCCATTCTCTGAGGCTGAGAGAGTGTGACTTGCCCAAGATCATATAGTGGGTTTACTTGGCTAATTGGCTTTGACTGGATTGTTCTCCAGAGTTAAAGTCCAACATTCAAACCAAAGCACCATGCTGGTTTTCTCATATGAACCTACATAAGCTAAAATGTAAGTCAATTTCTCTTCTTGATTCTATTGCAAATTAACATTCAAAGATAGAAAAGGAATGGACCATTCTCAGTATTCAAGCTTCCTAATGTATCTTTTCTGCCTAAGCATTAGGCACTTTACATCTTGCACTCTAGGGCTTATATGTGCAAGTCACATGTAACTCTTGCAAAACTCTTGCAGAGTTCATCTTTTCCATCTTCAGGTAGAATGATTGTTCCCTGCCAAACTATGTGGAAGTTAGGGCTGGTTTGTAAACTAAACACAGTTAATTTGGTGGTTAGCCTCTTATGACAATCTGTGGCTTGAGATTCCTCAGACAAGTTAATATTAGTAATGCTGCTGAAACTGCATGATCAATGGACTTGTAATATTAGTCCTGCGACTGCAGGAAGAATGGGGCTGTGGGAAGCCCAACACCCAGAGCAGCCTATTGGGGACACCTGTGGCTGGGAGACCAGTGCCGAGGTTGCGGAGGCACCGGGTGGAGACTATAAATCCCGCCAGTACCATCTCGTCTGCACCCCGGCGACTGCAGGAAGAACGGGGCTCTGGGAAGCCCAACACCAGAGCGGCCTATTGGGGACACCTTCTCCTCTGGTGGCCGTGCAGTGAGTGGCGGTGTTTAGGGCTGCAGAGGACTGCCTAGCCTTGGCTCCAGCCCTCAGTGGACAATCTAGCGGCCTGAACCGCCATAACTGCGGTGAGTGGCAGCGTTTGAGGTGGCCGTGGAGGACTGATTTGGCTTGCCTCAGCCCTTAGAGACCATCAGCGGCCTGAGCCGCTACACCTGCTGGGAAGCTGAGAGGAGCACTGGCGGATATATAGACCCGCCTGGATTCCATCCTCCTCCAGCGAGCGGTGGTGTTTGAGGCAGCCACGGAGGACTGGACTGGCTTGCCTTAGCCCTCGGAGATCATCAGCGGCCTGAGCTGCCACACTTGCTGGGTAGCTGGGAGGAGCTCCAGTGGACACATATATTCGACAGCAGTGAGGCAGAGCTCCTTTGCTTCTCCCAAGGCCAGGAATGAGGAGGGGGTGACTATTGGAGTCGTGCAGGGGAATGGGAGGTATGGCTAGAACAGAGGGAACACATGTTACAAAAGAAAGTGGGATCGCTGTTTGAAAGCCATGCCGCCTTCAGTTCCCTCTGATATCCAGAATGGCTTGGAGAGCAGACAAACCATTCCACAGAACCTCACTTTGCTCCTCTGCAATGCCAGGTCGGTTAAAAACAAGACCCACATCATCCAGGGTCTTCTCCTGGATGAGGATGCTGACCTGGCTTGCTTTACAGAGACCTGGCTGGGGGAGGATAGTGCTGCTATATGGGCGCAGACCCTCCCAGCCGGGTACTCTGTTAGTGAGCAGGTGAGGGGAAGTGGGCGGGGGGGCAGAGTGGCATGGTTCATAAGAACACCTTGACCTTGACACGGATACCTGTCCGGAACACGGCCCATTTCGAGTGTATGTACCTTAGCCTGAAGACCAGGGATAGTTTGAAGATTCTGCTAGTCTACCCGCCACCCCGTTGTCTAGCAGACTCCCTGACCGAGCTGACACAACTGGTCTCTGAGCTATTGCTGGAGACCCCTAGACTTACAGTTCTAGGGGACTTCAACATTCCGCTCGAGACCAGCTTAACAGGTGCAGCTCGGGAGTTCATGGAGACCATGACAAACATGGGCCTATCCCAGCTGGTCAACAGGCCCACACATTGTACAGGTCATACACTCAATGCGGTCTTTAGTACAGAACAGGAATATCCATGGGCGGAGGTTGTAAGTATCTCCACATTGTCATGGACAGATCATTTCCTGGTCAAGACTGAACTTAGAGCCAATGTCTGCCCCTCCAGGGGTGGTGGACCCATTCGAATGGTCTGCCCTCGAAGGCTAATGGAGCCTCTTGGATTCCAGAAAGCCTTGGAGGGTTTAATGGTTGGGAATGCCAGTGACCCTGTCAAAGCGCTGGTTAATACTTGGAACACCGATCTTACCAGGGCTATCGACACGATCGCTCCCAAGCGCCCTTGCCAACCCGCCTCTAACCGGAGGCCTTGGTATACACCAGAGCTTAGGAAGATGAAGCGGGTTGGACAACGGCTAGAGCGCAGGTGGCTGAAGACTCGATTCTCATCTGACAGAACTCGCCATAGGAACTTTCTTCATTCCTATTGGGAGGCAATGCGTGCAGCAAAGAGAGCTTTCTCCTCTGCACGTATTGCATCTGCAGAGTCCCATCCAGCTGAGCTGTTTAGGGTGGTGAGGGAGATGACGCAGGTGCCACCTGCACCAAACCCCTTACTTAACCCTGTAACAGCCTGCTGCGACGCGTTTAACAACTACTTTGCAGATAAAATCTCTCAGATAAGAGCCAACTTAGATGCCACTATTGAAACAGAGTCCATAGGTGAGGCGTCCAGTGACTCCGCCGATGTAGTTATACTGGATCAGCTCCAATCTGTGAGTACGTGGACAAGCTGCTTGGTAAGGTGAGGAAGACAACTTGCCTTCTCGACCCTTGCCCATCATGGCTGGCCGTCCTAGGGAGGGATGCATTGGTGAGATTCCTCACGGATATCATCAATGCATCCTTTAGGGAAGGACATGTTCCATCTTGTTTGAAGGAAGCGGCTGTTAGGCCGCTTCTGAAAAAATCTTCCCTTGACCCCCTGGATATGAGAAACTATAGGCCTGTGTCATTGCTGCCATTCTTGAGCAAGGTGATCGAGAGGGCGGTTGCTCTTCAGCTCCAAGCTGTCTTGGATGAAACCGATTATCTAGACCCATTTCAAACCGGCTTCAGGACAGGCTTTGGGGTTGAGACTGCCATGGTTGCCTTGACCGACGATCTGCGTCTGAGCATCAGCAGCGGTAGTGTGCTCCTAGACCTCTCAGCGGCTTCAGTGATAGGATAGACCACTGCATCCTCTTGGACCGCCTGCGGGGGTTAGGTATCGGGGGCACTGCTCTTCAGTGGTTCCGGTCCTTCCTCTCCGGCAGATCCCAGAGGGTGCTGCTCAGGGACTGTAGCTCCTGCAAGAGGGACCTCACTTGTGGGGTCCCTCAGGGGGCTATTCTGTCCCCGATGTTATTTAACAGCTATATGAAGCTGCTGGGTGAGATAATATGGAGTTATGGTGCTGGGTGTTATCAGTACGCTGATGACACCCAAATCTATTTCTCCATGTCTCATTCATCGGCCTCAAATTCCAATGGCATCTCTTCTCTCAATGAATGTCTTCGGGCGGTAATGGGCTAGATGAGGAAAAATAGATTGAAACTGAATCCAGAGAAGACGGAGGTGCTCACGGTAGCGGCCCCGAAACCAAGAATTGGGTTGCAACCTCCAGTCCTGGATGGGGTCACACTCTCCTCCAGTGACTGTGTTCGCAGTCTGGGGGTGCTCCTTGACTCCTTGACATATCAGGTAAATGTGATGGTCAGGAGCACCTGTTATCAGCTTCGGCTGATACACCAGCTGCACCCTTTTCTGGAAGTAAGGGATCTCGAGACTGTTGTACACACGCTGGTAACCTCACACCTTGACTTCTGTAACACACTCTACATGGGGCTACCCCTGTGCTTAGTTCGGAAGCTTCAATTGGTCCAAAACATGGCAGCCAGGCTCATTTCTGGTACATCTAGGAGGGACCACATTACTCCTGTTTTGAGGTCCCTCCACTGGCTGCCTATTAGCTTCCGGGCGCAGTACAAGGTGTTGCTTATCACCTTTAAAGCCCTAAATGGCTTGGGTCCAAGCTATCTCAGGGACCGCCTCCTCCCATACAATCCTCCCCGCGCCCTGCGGTCCTCTGGGAGGAACCTGCTGCAGCCTCAAAAAGTCAGGCTTGCAACGACCTCCCAGAGGGCTTTCTCTGCTGTCGCCCCCAAACTCTGGAACGACCTGCCGGACAAGATCCATCAGCTGACATCCTTAGACAGCTTCAAAAAGGCTGTTAAGACGGATCTCTTCCGGCAGGCCTTTCCAGATTAATTATCCCAGCCTTGGGCTTCCCAGTCCCCTCGGGTTTTCCAGTCCCCTCGGGTTTTCCAGCCCCCTTAGGTTACCCGCCCCCCTTTTCCTCTCATGGCCCCATCATTCTGATGGATGAGGAACGTTTTAGAGGTTGGCCGGCTTTTGTTTTGTGTTGTTGGTTTATAAATGTTTTTAGAAATGTTTTGATTATTTTAATTATGAAATGTTTAATACTGTTTTAAGGGGGGTGGGTTGGTCTTAGGGGTTATATTGTATGGGGTTTTATGTAAGCCGCTTGGATTGTCTTTTTCAATAAGCGGGATATAAATAAATATTATTATTATTATTATTATTATTATTATTATTATTATTATTAGACTGACCATATTTCCCTGAGACAAAAAAGGGACATTGGGATAGGAAGAATAGGATGAGAATATCTAATAGTCCACATTCATGAAAAAGTAAGACAATAACAAAAGTTTTATTGCATGAACATATTGAGCTAACAATTATTATTTAATGGCAGATCTCATACAAAAATTTAGGTAAATGTAGAGAGGAAATATATTTTACCACAATCGTACAATGGATATTTCTCTGATGAGGTAATCTTACACAGCAAATTTTGGTCTTTCAACACCTTAACATAAAAATCTCAGACTTCATGACACAATTTTTTTTTTGACAACCACAATTTCAAACAGAAATCTTCAAACAATTTTCACAACACAACAGCATTTTTTAAAAAAAACAAGACAAAATTGACATTTATATTAAAATGACAGGATGGTCTAGAAATATGAAGAAAATAGTACTGTCCCATCTTAAATGGTACATATGGTCAGCCTATGTGATATGAACATTCCCAGCTCATAATGTTCAGATGTAATCCAAGGACAGCTCTCTTGCTTTGAAATCCTTCCTTGGTTTGGCATTTGAAATGAGATTATGGGAGTCTGTGCACCTGCTCTCTGTGCACCAAATCAAAGTGTTGTTTCTGCATTCATGGTGGCAAACAGATTTGTTCTCACAACCTGCTTCAGTTATGCATATTATTGAACACAATTCCTTTGTGTATCTGAATGCAATCTGTTTCTGTGACTGGATGTAGCATTCATCTTAAAAGCTCATAGATTCATGTGTATATGTGCATGCATGTCTGCATGTGTGCTAAACACAGTCAATATTAATCCAGATGTGTTCCTTGCAGCAACTCCAAACAACTTTTAAACTTCTCCAAACTTGTACATTCTAATTCTGTCACATTGAACATTAACTTGAATATTGTTTCAAGTGTGCCACCTACTGGCCATCTAGCTGTAATTGCCTCCTTGGATCCCTACAAATAAGATACTACATCCTTTGTTTTGCCTGAAACTGAA
Source organism: Phrynosoma blainvillii (assembly GCA_026167975.1). Taxonomy (NCBI): domain Eukaryota; kingdom Metazoa; phylum Chordata; class Lepidosauria; order Squamata; family Phrynosomatidae; genus Phrynosoma; species Phrynosoma blainvillii. Next base: position 17,695,419 of record JANUYF010000006.1, read on the forward strand.
TAATAACTAAAAGGCCACATAAAAGCTCAACAAATAATATTTACTATTGTTTAATACTTTGTAAGAGGTGGGAGGGTTCTGGGATTTTTTGAACTGTATTTTAATATATTGTATGGAATTTTAACTGCTGTAAGCTGCCCCGATTGTTTGACAGAGGGGCGGGATACAAATAAAATGTATAATTATTATTAGTCATAGTCATAGTAAAAATCCATGATCTGAGGCTATCTGTGTTAAGTTTTTATAGGTGTCTCCTTTTACACAGGAGCTAATGGGTGTTATCTCTTAGAAAGATAAGATCAGGGGAAAATGCAATTTAAAATGTGGGCCTGAGATACTTTGAGGCTTTGATCTTTAAAGCTAAAGGGAAAATGTATTGACTCTATTGCATAATAATAAAAAGAGTTTTAAGATTTGGGATTCTAGGCGAGATACATAGGAGAATGAGACTCATAAAATCATAGACTTGGAAGAGACCACAAGGGCCATCCAGTCCAATACCCTGTCACGCAGGAATACACAATCAAATCATCCCAACAGATGTCCATCCAGCCTCAGTTTAATAACCTCCAAAGAAGGAGATTCCATAACTTTCTGAGGTAGCGTGTTCCACTGTCAAACAGCTCTTACCATCAGGAAGTTCTTGGCTGGCACTCTTCTTGGCTATCACTCTTCCAAATAAAGACCAAAGGGGAAACGATACATGTGAGGGGGGCTATTTGCAAGATCCAAGATCTTCTTCATTCCAGACAACTATGTTGGGTGGAGAGAGAGATTTATTTTGAGCATTTAAATTGATTGCTACCATAAGATTATATATATATATATATATATATATATATGAACAAGTTCCCAAACCTTCAGCCTTTATTCACATGCTTTCATTCTGACAGTAAATGGTTTTGAAGTTCTTGGCTCAGAACTGCAGTTTTAAGATGGTATGTGCAGGCTATAGTCAATTTGCAAATATAGCAATTTTCTTATTTAAGTCTATATTATATATTTATATATTTTCTTGTGATTATATATAGCCCCTAAAGAAGACTGCTTAGCAGTGGAAGAGAAGGCAATTCAAAGGATGAAGATGCAGCTGGTCTGAGCTGCAAGAAGAAGGAAAATGAGGATGCACTCTATCTGTGAGCACACCATTCTTTCCTTCTCCCTTAGTTGAGACCAGCTGCTTATTTATTGTCTGAATTCCCTCCCAGCGCTCCACACCAATAAACAGCAGCAGCAGAGGCCTGCCCAGGAAGCTCCACCTGCTTCATGTAGGTTCTTGGCCATTGTAGGTTTTTTAAATAATAATAATAATAATAAATAATGTGAATGCAGACATACACACACATATAAATGAAAAAATTAATTGGGTAAGTGTCCTGATATTCCCGTGATCCAGCTATATTTTGATATCACTTTGCTGTAGGCCAACATGGGTTACAGAGGCTGCAATGACCTATGAAACACCAGAAAAAGTACTATGGCATGTAGACCACAGACATGTGGAAGGCTAAAAACAATTGTGAAGGGGCTTGATTTTTCATCTTTTGTATATCAAAGCAAGCTGCCTCTTTAAGGACCTTTTTGGTCCTTCCAATGGCTATCAATTCTTTGTTTCCCATGGAAATCGCCTTGGCCTAGGGCTAATTTTAAAGTATAAATATGACCAGGAAAACCTACCTTTTTAGCTGCAGTTGAACCACCCTGCAGCTTAGTCTGTTATCCTCAGACGCTTGGTCTGAGTTGCTCCTGCTTTCCATGGACCATTCTTCAAGACAGGTAGATATTGCCCCTCAGTCCAACACTAAACCTCGACTGTTCTCTTTCACTTTTTCTGTTTCAGTTAGCTTTGTATGCTGGATGTTAGAGTGACTCTAGTGGTATGGAGGCTCTTCCCTTTTTGTAAAGAATGCACTACCCTGCACCCCCTACATCCATGAGTCGATACACATGGCCTAGGTGGTGTCAGTCATTGGGAATCCATGGAGAGTCCAATAGGTTTTTTGTATGTTTGAGAATGTGTGAGTGTGGATCTGTGTGAGTGCAGCTGTCAAAGCTAGCTATCTGTGGTTGGAATCTACTCCCTCTGTCTAGCCTCCTTAGATGTGTAGGGTTTTAGTACCCATGCCATTTTCCTCTCTTTTACTATGAGAAATAGTTTGCATTGAATGTTCTGTCAGTTTCTACTGCTATGTTTCTCTGTCTTTTTAACAAAGAAATAATTGTTTTGCTACAAAATCAGTTTGTCCTTTACTTGATTTCTTTTCTTCTACCTCATTCTCACTTAGAGCACTCTGGTTAATTATCTGTGTTTAAAACCTTCAGCTTGTAAGGTCCTGCAAAGAGTTAGGAGATTATCGCATGCAAGACTAAAGCGACTTACCCCTGCCAGGATACAGTTGCTTATGGGGTACAATCAAGAATTATCACACAAAAAATGTTGCTGATGCTGCCAGGTGACTGCATCCCAGCTGCATCTCTGCTCCCAGCCATACTTAGCTGGCCAATTTGCAAACACGGGAGCTTGGATTTGCAAACATGATTTGCAAACACGGGATGCAGTGGCTCCAATGGTTAAGATGCTGACTGTTGGTTGCAAGATCAGCAGGTTGGCAGTTTGAGGCCAAGGTGCTGCATGATGGGGTAAGCTCCCATCACTAGTCCCAGCTTCTGCCAACCTAGCAGTTCGAAAGAATGCAAACGAATAGGTAAACAGGTACCACTTCATTGGGAAGGTAAACAGCATACTGTGCAATCATGCTGGCCACATGATTAGTAGTCTCTGACAACACTGGCTCTTTGACTTAGTAATGGAGTAGTGACTGACAACGCTGGCTCTCCGAATTAGTAACGGAGCTGAGCACCGCCCCCTAAAGTAGGGCATAACTTGACAACTGACAGACTTGCCATAGGAAGCAACTTGATTCCTATCGGGAAGCATTACGTGCAGCACAGAGATCCTTCTGTTCTGCACGTATTGCGTCTGCAGAGTCCCGTCCGGCAGAGCTGTTTAGGGTGGTGGGGGAGTTGACGAAGGTTCCTCCTGCGCCAAACCCCCTACTTAACTCAATGACAGCCTGCTGTGACGCGTTTAACATCTACTTTGCAGATAAAATCGGATAAGAGCTTACTTGGACGCCAGTGTTTTATCAGAATCCATAGACAAGGCATCCAGCAACCCTGTTGATAGCATTTTACTGGATCAGTTTCAATCTGTGAGTACCGATGATGTGGACAAGCTCCTTGAAAAAGTGAAGGAGACAACTTGCTCCCTCGATTCTTGTCCATCTTGGCTGGTCATCCAAGGGAGGGCCATGCTGAGAGTATTCCTACGGGATACAATCAATGCGTCCTTCAGGGAAGGCACTGTACCATCTTGTTTGAAGGAGGCAGCGGTTAAGCCACTCCTGAAAAAACCTTCCCTGGACCCCCTGGATAGAAACAACTATAGACCAGTCTCCTTGCTACCTTTTCTCAGCAAGGTGATCGAGAAGGCAGTTGCCTCCCAGCTCCAAGCTGTCTTGGATGAAACCGATTATCTTGATCCATTTCAAACCGGCTTTAGGACAGGATATGGAGTGGAGACTGCCATGGTCACTCTGGCTGATGACCTCCACTTGGGCATCGACAGGGGTAGTGTGATCCTGCTGGTGCTCTTGTATCTCTCAGTGGTCTTTGACACAACAGATCATTCCATCCTCTTGGATCGGCTGAGAGAGTTGGGAATCGGAGGCACAGCTCTGCAGTGGTTCCGTTCCTTCCTCTCAGGCAGACCCCAGAGGGTGAGGCTCGGGGACAGTTGCTCTTCCAAAATAGAGCTTAATTGTGGCATCCCTCAGGGCGTCATCCTATCCCTGATGCTATTCAACATCTATGTGAAGCTTCTGGGTGAGATCATCTGGAGGCATGGAGCGCGGTGTCATCAGTACACTGATGACACCCAGATATACTTTTCCATGACCAGATCATCGGCTCAGACTTCAGATGGCATCTCTCCTCTCAATGACTGTCTTAGAGCGGTAATGGATTGGATGAGGAAAAACAGATTGAAACTAAATCCAAACAAAATGGAGGTACTTGCAGTCACGGGCCCGAAACCAGGTCTGGGAATACAACTTCCAGTCCTGGGTGCCTAACCCAGAAACTTCAATTGGTACAAAATATGGTAGCCAGGATAATTACAGGAACAGCTAGGAGAGAGCACATAACACCTGTGCTCAAATCTCTCCACTGGCTGCCAATTAGTTTCTGGGCACAATACAAGGTGTTGGTTTTAACCTTTAAAGCCCTGCATGGCTTGGGTCCATCTTATCTCAGGGACTGTCTCTCCCTATATGATCCCCCCCCCCCCCCGCACACTCCAATCCTCTGGGAGGAATCTGCTGCAGCCTGTAAAAACTAGGCTGTTGCAGACCTCCCAGAGGGCCTTTTCGGCGTCAGCTCCCAGACTATGGAATGACCTACTGGATGAGATCCATCTTATTACCACCCTTGATAGCTTTAAAAAAGCAGTCAAGACAGATCTCTTCTGGCAGGCCTTCCTGGAATAACCTCCCAGCTCACTGGAGGTGGTTGCTCACCTTGCTGTTATTGTCTGTTGCCCCAAGTGGGTTTTATATAATATTTTATGTGCTATTTTAACTCTGCATTAGTTTAATCTAGTTTTAAGGGGTGGGAGGGTTAGGGATTGGTTGATGGAACATTTTAATCTGTATCAGTTTTAACCTGTTGTATGCCACCCTGGTTGCTGAAGCAGAGGGGCAGGATAGAAATAAAATTTATTATTATTATTATTATTATTATTATTATTATTATTATTATTATTACCTTTCCAGCAGGGAATGTCTTTATCTTTACTAATATTACTTGTAAAAATATTAAATAAACAGGCTTAATCCTGTCCTCACATGCTAGGAGAATGCCTCTTTTATTTTTATTTTTTATCTTTTTGTTGTAATACTTAATTTACCTACAAACAATCACAGTTACTTATAATTGCAGTACATATACAATACATCAATTCCTCCCTTCCCCCTCTCCCATCTTGATCATAATGCATCTGTTTTATTACTCTCTTATCAGTTACATTCAACTTATTCTTTCTTCCATTACCTAAACTTCTTCAACTTTCCCACCTCTTCAATAGTTATTTTCATCTATGTACATAAGGGCTCTGAATATACCCATAGATATCTTAGTAAATAAATAATAAGATCCTTATCTGTTAGTTGCTTAATTTGATTGATCTCATTAAAGTATGCTCATAGGTTTAAAAAGTATGAACTGAAAAAAGCCAGCCTTTGGTGTAAGTTAGGGTGGGCAAACTCCAGCCCCCAAGTCAATTTTCAATCTTCCAGGCAACTCCTCTACCCCACTCAGGTCAAAGAACTAGACACACTATTCCAGATGAGGCCTACCAAAGCAGAATAGAGTAGCACTATTACTTCCATTGATCTAGACACTATACTTCTATTGCTATAGCCTAGAATCACATTGGCCTTTTTAATTGCTGCATCACACTGTTCACTCATGGTCATAGAATCATAAAGTTGGAAGAGACCACAAGGACCATCCAGTCCAACCCCCTGCCATGCAGGAACTCAAATCAAATCATCCCCAACAGATGGCCATCCAGCCTCTGTTTAAAGACTTCCAAAGAAGAAGATTCCACCACACTCTGAGGGAGTGTGTTCCACTGTCGAACAGCTCTCAATGTCAGGAAGTTCCTCCTAATGTTGAGCTGGAATCTCTTTGCCTGTAGCTTGCATCCGTTGTTTGGAGTCCTATTCTCTGGAGCAGCAGAAAAGAAGCTTACTTCATCCTCAATATGACATCCCTTCAAATATTTAAACAGGGCTATCATATCACTTCTTAACCATCTCTTCTCCAGGTTAAACATACCCAACTCCCTAAGTCATTCCTTATAGGGCATGGTTTCCAGACCCTTCACCATTTTAGTTGCTCTAGTTTCTCAACATGCTTTTTGAATTGTAGTAATCAGAATTGGACACAGTATTCCAGGTGGGGCTTGACCAAAGCACAATACAGTGGCACTATTACTTTCCTTGATCTAGACCAGGGGTAGGCAACCTTTTTGAGCTGAGGGCCGGTTTGCTGTCCCTCAGACAATTGGGGGGCCGAAGCACAAAAATAAATAAAAAAAATATGTATGCACACTCTCTCAGCCCCAGAAAAGCCATGGCAAAACCCCTGTGGAGATTTTGCCAAGAAAACCCCAAGAACAAGTAATAACAATAATATTCAATATCATCATGGCGGGGGGGAGGGGGGGCGGCGGCGGCGGCAGTCCTCGTAGACCACAAGTTGAACATGAGTCAACAGTGTGATGTAGCAGCCAAAAAGCCCCCGGCCTTAGGTTGCCTACCCCTGATCTAGACACTATGCTTCTGTTGATGAAGCCTAAAATTGCATTGGCCTTTTTGGCTGCTACATCACACTGTTGACTCATGTTCAACTTGTGGTCTACTAGGACTGATCCCTTTCACTTGCGGACGCGTTAAGCCAAGTGTCCCCCATCCTATATCTATGCATTTCATTTTTCTGCTCTAAGTGAAATACCTTACATTTCTCCATGTTGAAATTCATTTTATTAGCTTTGGCCCAGCTTTCTAATCTATTAAGGTCATTTTGAATTTTCATTCTGTCCTCTGGGATATTAGCTAATCCTCCTAATTTGGTGTCTTCTGCAAATTTAATAATAATAATAATAATAATAATAATAATGAAATTTATTTTTATCCCGCTCCTCTGAGAGCAATCGGGGCAGCTAACAGTGTAAAAAATACATAATACAATCGAACCCCAATACCCTTCCCCCCTTAAAAAATCATTAAATCCAATAAAGATTAAAACCATAAAAATTAAAACTGACCAAATGGTCTACACCAAGGGTAGGCAACCTTTCCCCTTTAAGGGCCGAGGGACTTCAGCTCCCAGAAGCCTCAGCCATGTTGGCCAATATCCCATGTTGGGCAATAGGCCCTGGGATTCTGGGAGTTGAAGTCCCTCGGCCCTTAAAGGGGAAAGGTTGCCTACCCCTGGTCTACACCATTATATAATTATACAAACCACATTATACAGGCAGCATTGATCAATGGAAAGTGGCAGTATCTTGTACATAGCTACTAAAGAGGTTCCTGGAGGATTCTCCTAAGAGGATTTCTGAGGCCAGGATATCCTGGGAAGGCCTGCTGGAGGAGATCCGTCTTGACAGCCTTTTTAAAGCTGTCTAAGGATGTAAGCAGACAAATCTCATCCGGCAGGCCATTCCATAATTTGAGGGCAACAATGGAAAATGCCCTATGGGAGGTAGTCGAGAGCCTAGATTTTTGTGGCTGGAGTAAACTCTTCCCAGAGGACTGGAGTGCAGAGGGAGGATTATAGGGGAGAAGGCGGTCCCGAAGATAGTTTGGACCTAAGCCATTTAGGGCTTTAAAGGTGATAACCAACACCTTGTACTGATACAAGGTGTTGGTTATCTGATAGGCCTCCAGTGGAGGGACTTTAGAACCGGAGTAATATGGTCCCTCCTAGATGTTCCAGAAACTACTCTGGCTGCCATGTTCTGTACTAATTGCAGTTTCTGGAGCAAGCATGAGGGTAGCCCCATGTAGAGCACATTACAGAAATCTAGACGGGAGGATACCAGTGAGTGCACAACGGTATCAAGATCCCTTACTTCCAGAAAAAGGCACAGTTGGCGTATCAGCCAAAGCTGATAACAGGCACTGCTGACTGTCACATTTACCTGATTCATCATCAGGAGCAATGAGTCAAGGAGCACGCCAAGACTGCGAACACAGTCCTTGACGGAGAGTGTAACCCCATCTAGGACTGGAGGTTGCAACCCAATTTTTGGTTTTGGGGCCGCTACCATGAGCACCTCCATTTTGTCTGGATTCAGTCTCAGTCTGTTTTTCCTCATCCAGCCCATTACTACCTGAAGACTGTATTTTTTGTGGCACCAGAGCTCTCTGACAGAGAAGGTTCAATGTCTCAAAAAAAAAAAAAAAACAATTCCCATGATTCCCTAGCACTAACCCTAACCCTAAAAGTGGACTCAATTTGCACTATTTCTGGCAATCTGCAACCCCCCCTAAGACAGCTTGGAGTTGAAGAGCAACTGCCCTCTCAATAACCTTGCTCAAGAATGGCAATAAAGAGACTGGCCGGTAGTTGTTTATATCCAGAGGATCCAGGGAAGGTTTTTTCAGAAGCGGCCTAGTAGCCACTTCCTTCAGACAAAATGGAATATATCCTTTCCTGAAGGATGCATTTATGATGTCCGTAAGGAAACTCCTCAATGCATCCCCCCCCCCGACGGCCAGCAATGATGGGCAAGGATCGAGAGAGCAGGTTGTTTTCCTCACTCTACCAAGGAGCTTGTCCACGTCATCAGTACTCACAGACTGAAGCTGATCCAGGATAATCTCATGAATGGAGTCACTGGACACCTCGTCCATTGTTTCTGTTACAATACTGGCATCTAAGTCAGCTCTTCTCTGAGAGATTTTATCTGCAAAGAAGTTGTTAAATGCGTCACAGCAGGCCGTTGTCAGGTTAAGTAAAGCGTTCTGCACAGGGAGTACCTGAGTCAGTTGCCTGACCACCCTAAACAGCTCTGCTGGATGGGACTCTGCAGATGCAATACGTGCAGAGGAGAAGCATCTCTGCGCTACACGTATTGCCTCCCGATAGGACCAAAGAAAATTCCTATGGCGAGTCTTGTCAGATGAGAGTCGAGTTTTTTGCCAGTCGCACTCTAGTCGTTGTCCAACCCGCTTCATTTTCCTAAGCAATGATGTATACCATGGCTTACAGGTAGAAGCGGGTTAGCAAGGACGCTTGGGAGCGATCGTGTCAATAGCCCTGGTAAGGTCAATGTTCCAAGTATTAACCAGATCTTTGACAGGTCACTGACATTTCCAACCATTAAACCCTCCAAGGCTTTCTGGAATCCAATTGGATCCATTGGCCTTTGAGGGCAGACCATTCTAATGGGTCCCCCACCTCTGGAGGGGCGGATAGAGGCTCTTAGTTTCACCTTGACCAGGAAACGAGCTGTCCATGACAAGGCAGTGGTATTGATCACCTCTGCCCAAAAATATTCCTGTTTGGCACTAAAGACCGCATCGAGTGTATGACCTGCACAGTGTGTGGGCCCGACAACCAATTGGGATAGGCCCATGTTAGCCATGGTTTCCATGAACTCCCAAGCCACGCCTGTTAAGCTGGTCTGAAGCGGGATGTTGAAGTCCCCCAGAACTAAAAGTCTGGAGGACTCCAACAGCAGCTCTGAGACCAGCTGTGTCAGCTCGGTTAGGTAGTCTGCTAGACAATGGGGTTTTCGGTAGACTAGCAGAATCCCCAAAGTATCCCAGGTCCTCAGGCTAAGGTACATACATTCGAAGTGGACTGTTTTCCGGACAGGTATCCTGGTCAAAGTCAGGTTGATCTTATAAACCTGAGCCACTCTGCCCCCCCCCATTCCCCTCATTTGCTCACTAACAGAATACCTGGCTGGGAGGGCCTACGCCCAAGTAAATGCGCTATCCTCTCCCATCCAGGTCTCTGTAAAGCACGCCAGGTCGGCATCCTCATCCAAAAGAAGATAATGGATGATGTGTGTCTTGTTTTTAACTGACCTAGTATTGCAGAGGAGCAGAGTGAGGTTCCGTGGAATGGTTGGTCTGCTCTCCAATCCATTCCGGGAAACAGAGGGAACTGAAGATGGGATGGCTCTCAAACAGCGATATCGTCTTCTTTTGTTACATATGTTCACTCTGTTCCGACCATATCTCCCATTCCCCAGTGCAACTCGAATAGGCGCCCCCACCTCATTCCCGGCCTCAGATGAAACAGGAGAAGATAAAGGAAGATATAGTTAATGGGGTGCAAGTGGTTAGATCCATAGGCGGGAGTGATCATGTCCTCCTGGAGTTTATTATACAGTGGAAAGGAGAAGCCAGGCATAGTCAGACGCACATTCTGGACTTTAGGAAAGCTGATTTCAGTAAACTTAGAGAAATACTGGGGTGATCCCATGGACAGGAATACTAAAAGAGAAGGGATTTTAAGATGGATGGGAGTTTCTCAAAAGGGAGATACTGAAGGCACAATTTCAAACAGTTCCAATGAGGAACAAAAATGGGAAGTGGCTCAAGAAACCAGGATGGATGACTAAGGAACTTGCAACTGAATTAAGTTTTAAACAGAACATGCACAAGAAATGGAAAAATGGGGAAATCACCAAAGAGGAATGCAAACAAATAGCTAGCACATGTAGGGGTAAAGTCAGAAAAGCTAAATGAACTCAGGCTTGCTAGAGAGGTTAAGAACAATAAAAAGGGCCTTTTGAGGTATGTCCACAGCAAAAGGAAAAGAAGGAAACGGTAGGGCCACTGTGTGGAGAAGATGGCAAAAAGTTATCAGGGGATAGAGAAAAGGCAGAATTACTCAACACCTTCTTTGCTTCAGTCTTCTCAGAAAAGGCAAAGGGTGCTCATCTTGAGGATAATGGAGCAGAGGACAGAATAGGAGAATTTCAGCACAGAATAAGTAAAGAGATAGTACAGGAATACTTGGTTAATCTAAATGAATATAAGTCTCCAGGACCAGATGAATTACATCCAAGGGTATTAAAAGAACTGGCAAACGTAATATCGGAACCATTGGCAATAATCTTTGAGAACTCCTGGAAAATAGGAGAAGTCCCAGCGGACTGGAGGAGGGCAAATGTTGTCCCCATCTACAAAAAGGGGAAAAAAGAGGATCCCAACAATTATCATCCAGTTAGTCTGACATCAATACCAGGAAAGATTCTGGAGCAGATTATTAAATGGAGAGTCTGTGAACATCTGGAAGGTAATTCTTGCAAACAAGCTGGTAAAATGTGAGCTAGACAAAGCAACTGTTACATGGATTTGTAATTGGTTGACTGGCTGAACCCAAAGGATGCTGAACAATGGCTCCTTTGCAACCTGAAAAGAAATGACCAGTGGGGTGCCACAGGGCTCTGTCCTGGGCCCAGTGCTATTCAACATCTTTATCAATGACTTGGATGAAAGAATAGAGGGCATGCTTATCAAATTTGCAGATGACACCAAATTAGGAGGAGTAGCTAATACCCCAGAGGACAGGATCAAAATTCAAAACGACATGAACAGCCTAGAAAGCTGGGCCAAAGCTAACAAAATGAAATTCAACACGGAGAAATGTAAGATACTGCACTTAGGGCGGAAATACAAAAAGCACAGATATACAATGGGGGACACCTGGCTGATTGAGACTACGTGTGAAAGGGATCTAGGAATCCAGGTGGACCACAAGTTGAACATGAGTCAACAGTGCAATGCAGCAGCTAAAAAGGCCAATGCAATTTTAGGCTGCATCAGTAGAAGTATAGTGTCTAGATGAAGAGAAGTAATAGTGCCATTCTATTCTGCTTTTGTCAGGCCTCACCTGGAATACTGTGTCCAGTTCTGGGCACCACAATTCAAAAAGGATGTGGAGAAACTGGAGCGTGTCCAAAGGAGGGCAACTAAAATGGTGAAGGGTCTGGAAACCAAGCCCTATGAGGAACGACTTAGGGAGCTGAGGATGCTTAGCCTGGAGAAGAAAAGGTTGAGAGATGATATGATAGCCATGTTTAAATATTTGAAGGGATATCATATTGAAGAGGGAACAAGTTTGTTTTTTGCTACTCCAGAGACTAGGACCCGAAACAATGGGTGCAAGCTCCAGGAAAAGAGATTCCACCTCAACATTAGGAGGAACTTCCTGACAGTAAGGGCGGTTCGACAGTGGAACACACTCCCTCGGAGAATAGTGGCGTCTCCTACCTTGGAGGTCTTTAAGCAGAGGCTGGATTGGGAGTTCCTGCATGGCAGGGGGATGGACTGGATGGCCTTTGTGGTCTCTTCCAACTCTATGATTCTATGATTCTAAGGCCACAAAGAGGGTAGGGTAACTAAAATTAAACTCAACCCCAACCCCCTAAGCTCCGTTCTTGTGAATATCAGATGATAAGAGAACACGGTGCCTTAATGAGGCACCAAGTCTCAACCCACTTCTCAACATCTTTCGTGTCTTGAGATATAACAGTTAAGTCCTCCATTGTCCATCTTCAGCATATACAATACAGGGGTAGGTAGCATATCTTAAGCTCCGCCCTGGGCTCAACAGGAGCACGCTGCCGCTGCCACCGTCACTGAGTCTTGGGAAGAAGATGTCTCGGGCGTCTAAAAGGGCCAATGCTCCCTTCCTGCGGCTCAGCTTCTGCCGTTGCCGCTGCCGCATTCCTAGAGTTGGTGTTCCAGCAGGGCTTATATAGTCGTGCCCTGGGCTCACAGGAGCATGCTGCCACCGCCACGAGCATTGAGTCTTGGGAAGGAGATGTCTTGGGCATCTAAAAAGGCCAACGCCCCCCTTCTTCTGCCGCGTTCCTGGAGTCGGTGTTCCAGCAGGGCTTATATAGTCCTGCCCTAGGCTGACAAGAGCACGCCGCCGCTGCCACCGGCACTGAGTCTTGGGAAGGAGATGTCTCGGGTGTCTAAAAGGCCCAAGACAACCCTTCCTGTGTCTCAGCTTCTGCCATTGCCGTGTTCAAATTTGATAAGCTTGCCCCCTATTCTTTCCTCTAAGTCATTGATAAAGACTTGGCATTGGAGATGTAGAACATCAAAGCAATGGTTTGATTTTGACAGGTCTGTTTGGTACTTTAAGAAGAATGTTGTAGGTATGCATCTCTTGACCAGCCTCAGGCATTCAACCTTCATGTGGGTGAGAAACAGGAATCAAATATTTGATATCAAGTACAGATAGTATCCTCAGCCTTCCTTGACAACTGCCAAGGCTAGCTAAAGTGAAGACCAGAAGAATTCCAAATAACAAATTTGACATGGCTGTCTAAAGGTAAGTCTACAAGTGAGATTGTAAACATGTTTCAAAACCCACATCTGAAATGTATACATCTGCCAAATGTGGCATTCAGCCACTTGCACATGCCTAACATTTAGGCACTTGCCTAAATATAGTCCCATCATGGCAAATCAGCCCCATTCAGCTTTGTCAGACTTCTAAGTTCATCATACTTCCACATTGTTTCAGCACTATTAGAATGTTGTTGGGAACTAGATCCCATAATGGTAAGTCTGAATGTCCAAAAATTAGTCAGGTTCCAGTTCCTGGAGCCTAAACTCAGTAATGGATTATGTGTTTTTGTAAAGATACTTCTGAAATTTTCATCCTCCTAGTTTTGCTGCTGCATCAGGGCAAATTGGCTTCATAGCTTTGTCAAACTTTTAAATTCATTACAGTTCTACATTGCCTCAGTTCTACTTGGCAATTAGATCCCATAATAGTTGAATTTGGAAACACAAAATTTAGTCAGGGTCATGTTCTTGGAATCTAGATTCAATAATGGCTTGTGTATTTTTGTAATGGCGATTCCAAAATATTCTGTACCTCAATTTCACCATATAATTGGGATTTTTTGATTGACTTGAGCTTGCTATTTAAGTAGTATATATAGAGTAAAAGCGCGCACACGCACACACATTAATCTTAGATTCCCATATACTGGCAGATGTATAGAAAAAAATGTTGTCAAGTAAATCCAGATGTGTAGTTTTAGGATAAAGGAAATAAGGACATTGATTCCCCCCTCCATAAGAGTTTTGCTCTCCTTATTGAATTTTCATTAGTCCCAAAATTTCTAGCATTCCTATAAACTAAAACTCTGTTCGAACATTTGCAAATATAATTTAGGCATCTAGAGAAAAGGGACAGGCAAAATTAGTAAAGAAATATGAACACAGCAACTATAAGAGTTTTAGATTTGAACAATTTCCAGATTCTCACTCTGCAATGCTAGAAATTTGGAGACTGAAGGAAAATTTCATTGAGGAAGCATTTTTAAAAGCCAGTGCCTACATTCCCCCTCTGTAGCAACAATTTTAGTGGGATTGTGAGGTTCGTGAGTAGAGTTGCCATATCCCAATTTTTGGTGGGACATTCTTGGTTTTTAAGGGTCTTTGGGATGTCCCACCTGGTTTTGGGATTATATCCCAGCAAAGGCAAGGCATCCGTGACCCTGGTGCAGTTGTGTGGGGCCTCGACTGGCTGGCCGGCCAAACAAGCCCCAAAAACATCCAGGGGTGAGGCCTCCTTGGCACAGCTGCATGGGGACTCTGCCGACTGAGCCAGGAAGTGAGGAGATAGAGGGCAGCAAAGCTTTTCCCTGGTGCGACTGCATGGGTGCCTCAATGCTACTGCCACCACCACCTTTGCTGGTGGAAGCTTCGGCATTGTCTCTGGAAGCCTTTCTTCTTCTCTTTCCTCCACCTCCCCAATTAAAGGGCCTGCAGAGCCAGTGATCCAAGCAGAAGGGTGGGTGGCTGCTTGTGTGGCTCCGGCTCCTTTCCTTTCTCTGGGCATTGCCACTGGACTTGTGGGCTCCATCCTGCAGGGCAGGGGGTTGGACTGGATGGCCCTTGTGGTCTCTTCCAACTCTATGATTCTATGAATAACATCAATAGTTTTCTCCCCACTGGGAGAGATGAGAAAAGTTATTGTTATTTCAAAGGGCTTCTTGCATTTGTGAGACTATTTTGCACAAATTATGCAAACATCCCCTCCTCCAAACTACAACTTCTTTATACAAACTAGTATTACTACTGCTTGCTTCCATAGACTTTAGAACAGTAGTGGCAGTGGATGGGTTGTTTCCATCTGTTTTGTATGTAGTCCCATCCTTTTGTGCTACATAAATGTGCATGATATACTTCACAAAGAGAGAAGACTAGTCTTGTGCAAAGGTTCTTTGCACAAAATGTCATACCTTGGCTTAAAAAAGTATTTTGTCTGTCAAAAGAACATACACAAAAATGATCTTATGGCAGTTGTCAGGGTATTATTATTATTATTAGTTGTCCTAACCTTTGTGGAAATACCTTTCACACTGAAGACCAAATATTTTGGATACTCTTCATATTCCTATTGCCTCTATGAGTGGCTGGCTATTTGGCTGGTGAGGAACAGCAAAAATCTTCTGTTTAGCAATAACACCAATTTGTTAGAACTCTTTGGTACACTATAGAAATCCACCTGATTGCATTCACACATCCTTAGTAAGTATTCATTTTCTTTATGAATCATTAGTATAGAAGTTGTGAGTGTTGCAAAGTTCTGTCACACAGCAGACCATATTTTCTTCATAATCCCTCCTCTTTATACTACGGCAGAAAGCAGAGCAACCCCGGTTCACTGCTGTGATTTCACCTCCTAGAGAAGGACAGAAAACATGTATTAGAAACTCCTTCAATGCATAAACTGATACTAGCTAACTTATTTTCCAGCTCTATCTCTCTTCAATCTGGAAATATGCACTAATATCATTGAGAGGGTAATAGCAAGCTGAACATCTGATGGTAATTGTAACACAGCAGCTAGCTTCCTACAGTTCTCAGATAGCAGATTTCATGACTTCACAAACATCTTCTTATTCCCTAGAATAGCTGTGATGTCAGGTATGATGTTAGAACAGAAGATTCAGACTAAATTAGGTGCCAGGGCAAGTGAAAAAGGAAGCTGCAGGCAAAAATTGGCAAATCTGTCAGTTTTGCTTTCTTCCTAGAATCTTTGCAAATTTTCAGATATTCTGATAAAAAATAAGCCCCAGAAGAGAGGGAAATCTATTAATTTTCATTTCTTCCATGTTCAAATTTCTTGCAGTTTGGTATATTTTTAAGGTTAAAACTAGTAGCAACCCTTCTCCCATTCCATTTTCAATCCTGCATCATAGAATCATAGAGTTGGAAGAGACCACAAGGTCCATCCAACCCCCTGCCATACAGGAACTCACAAAGTACCCCCAACAGTTGGCATCCACCCTCTGTTTAAAGACCTCAAAAGTAGGAGAACCCACCACTCAGACAGAATGTGTTCCACTGTTGAATAGCTCTTACTTTCAGGAAGTGCCTCCTAATGTTGAGCTAGAATCTCTTTTCATTTAACTTGCATCCATTGTTCTGAGTCCTATTCTCTGGAACTGCAAAAAACAAGCTTGCTTCATCCTCAGTATGACATCCCTTCAAATACTTTATACAAGGTTATCATATCACCTCTTAACCATCTCTTCCCCAGACTAAACATACCCAGCTCCCTAAGTATCTTTTCATAAGGCATGGTTTCCAGATTCTTCACCATTTTGGTCACCCTCCTTTGGACATGCTCCAGCTTGTCAACATCATTTTTAAATTGTGGTGCCCAGAACTGGACACAGTATTCTAAGTGAAGCCTGACCAAAGCAGAATAGAGTGGCACTATTAGTTCCCTTGATATATACTTCTGTTGAGGCAAGCTAGAATCGCATTAACCTTTTGAACTGCTGCATCACACTGTTAACGTATTTGTAATTGGTTGACTGGCCAATATTTGTAATTGGTTGACTGGTATTGATGTCAGACCAACTGGACAATAATTGTTGGGATCCTCTTTTTTCCATTTGTGAAGATGGGGGACAACATTTGCCCTCCTCCAGTCTGCTGGGACTTCTCCTGTTCTCCTTCAGTTCTCAAAGATTATTGCCAATGGTTCCGATTTGCCAGTTATTTTAGTACCCTTGGATGTAATTCATCTGGTCCTGGAGACTTATATTCATTTAGATTAACCAGGTATTCCTGTATATCTCTTTACTTATTCTGTGCTGAAATTCTCCTATTCTGTCCTCTGCTCCATTATCCTCAAGATGAGCACCCTTTGCCTTTTCTGAGAAGACTGAAGCAAAGAAGGTGTTGAGTAATTCTGCCTTTTCTCTATCCCCTGATAACTTTTTGCCATCTTCTCCACACAGTGGCCCTACCGTTTCCTTCTTTTCCTTTTGCTGTGGACATACCTCAAAAGGCCCTTTTTATTGTTCTTAACCTCTCTAGCAAGCCTGAGTTCATTTAGCTTTTCTGACTTTACCCCTACATGTGCTAGCTATTTGTTTGCATTCCTCTTTGGTGATTTCCCCATTTTTCCATTTCTTATACATGTTCTGTTTAAAACTTAGTTCAGTTGCAAGTTCCTTAGTCATCCATCCTGGTTTCTTGAGCCACTTCCCATTTTTCTTCCTCATTGGAACTGTTTGAAATTGTGCCTTCAGTATCTCCCTTTTGAAAAACTCCCATCCATCTTGAACTCTCTTCTCTTTTAGTATTCCTGACCACGGGATCACCCCCAGTATTTCTCTAAGTTTACTAAAATCAGCTTTCCTAAAGTCTAGAATGCATGTCTAACTATGCCTGGCTTCTCCTTTCCACTGTATAATAAATTCCAGGAGACCATGATCACTCCCACCTAAGGATCCAACCACTTGCGCCCCATTAACTAGGTCTTCCCTGATAGTTAGGATCAGATCAAAAATAACTGACTCCCTTGTTGCCTCTTCCACCTTTTGGACAATGAAATTGTCTTCAAGGCAAGTGAGGAATTTGCTAGACCTTGAGAATTTTGCTGAGTTTGAATTCCAGCAAATATCAGGATAGTTGAAGTCACCCATCACTACTATATATCTCCCTTCTGGGTGTGTGGTCATCTGTTTTAGAAAAGCATCATCCAATTACTCTGCCTGAGTCGGGGGTCTGTAGTAGACTCCCACAATAACATCCCTGTTGTTTCCCTCCCCTTTAATTTTTATCCAGATGCTCTCTACCTGGCTTCCAGGATTGATGTCCTGGATTTCTTCACTGGTGTAACTATCCCTGACATGTAACACTATTCCTCCTCCTTTTCTGTTTGGCCTGTTTCTCTTGAAAAGGTTATACCCCTGTATTTCTATATTCCAATCATGAGACTCATCCCAACCGATTTCAGTGATGCCTATAATATCTTATTTGTTTTGTTGTGCTAGGAGTTCAAGTTCATCTTGCTTGTTTCCCATGCTCTGCGCATTAGTGTAGAGACATCTAAGACCATATGTCCCCTTTACTTGCTGCCTGTGCATGTTTTTTTGCCACCCAATGTTGTGTCCTTGCACTGTTTGCCTTGTTCCCTCTATGACAGTTTGACCGTTTTTTCCAGTCCTTTTCTCTTCCAGAACACTGTCTCCCTTCCCCAAATAACTCAGTTTAAAGCCCTCCTGATCAAATTCTTGAGACTGTTGGCAAAAACGTTTCTTCCAACTGGTGTGAGATGCAGCCCATCCCTTGCCTGAAGTCTGCCCTCATGGAACCACAGCCCACGATCTAAGAATCCAAATTGTTCTCAGCGACACCATCTGCTGAGCCAGTTGTTGACATCTGCTATTTTCCTCTCTCATCCTGGACCATGCCCTTCAACTGGCAGAAGAGATGAGATGACAATCTCTGCATCCATTTCTTTCAGCTTCTTACCCAAAGCCTCGTAATCCCTTGTGATGTTCTGAAGACTGTGTCTTACGGGTTGTTCGTTCCCACATGGACCAAAAGGAAGGGGTGTTGGTCAGTAGGCTTGACCAGTCTTATCAGCCTCTCTATCACTTCTCGGATCTTTGCCCCAGGGAGACAACACACCTCCCGAGACATCTTGTCAGGCCCACAAATCACTGCTTCTGTCCCCCTCAGCAAGGAGTCCCCCACCACGACCACACGCCTCCTCCGAGGCTTAGCAGTGACTGTTCCCTGTGGAACTCCCAGGGTCCCCTGCTCTTTCCCTGAAGTCTGTCCATGCTGTTCTTCCTCATCTTCCTTGATAAGGAAAAGAGCTTCAAATTGATTCTGTAGCTGTAAGCTCCCAGAACGATCCCTGATCTCCCTTCTTCTGTGCATGACATTCCTCCAGTTGTCTATCTCCTGTGTATGTGAAGTAACCTTCTATTCCCCAGCAACTTCCTCTGTGATTATTTGCTCTGAGGTCAGAATGAAGCACCTAGCCATGCATTCATCAATGAGTTCCTCTGACAGTAGAGTGAGCAAGGGGACATAGTGGCAGGCATGCCAGGTGGCACAGCAGAACACATATGTGAACAGCCATTCACACATTGGAACAGAGGGCCAGATAATGGAGGTTAGTTAGGGCAGTGCTGGGGCCAGGATACTCTGGATAGCTCTCAGAGTATCCTGGCCTGTGCAGACAACACCATAGGCTTAGATAAATGTTCACCTGCCACATAGGTTTGGGGGTGGGGGTGGCAGTATTTATAAGAACACATCTTAAATATTTTATTCATTACTGTGAATAATGAATGTAATAAAATTGCATGAATAAGTTTGATAGATCACTTCGAGGAAAATTTTCATGAAACTAAAGGAAGTTAGAATATTACAAAGAGAATAACAAAATAGAAGTTACAGAAGAAAACAATATGTAACAACATATAGAAAGGATATGTCAGTATGGAATCAAAGACAATAATGGGAAATAGCCAGATGGAAATTAATGTATAAATCATTACTCTGCTGTTCCAATGTTATGTGTAAATCTTCTTTTTTAATAATAATGTAATATATTTATGTTATAATAAAAAAATAAAAATAAAAAAATAAAAAAATATTTTATTCATCATTCCAATAGAAAATATTCCATAATCCATCTCCCCCAATTTTTCTGGAAAAAAAATGGTATTGGGAGGAATATTCTGATTTTTTTCCATTTTTGCTCTGGACCTTCATATCTCTAATAGTAGCCAAGGATTTTTGTTGCTGCTGCTGTTTTCCAAGAATAAAAATGTTTTCCTTTACAACTTACCTTTACGAATTTCTCGAGTGTAACAGATGTTAAACATTCCATAGGAACATGTTGCTTCAGGTTGTGTTGTGCAACTGTTATCAATTAACACTTTCGGACAGTCAAAGCATTTCAAAGCTTCAGCTAGGACACAAAGGGAACAATATTATGCAAATGTTGGACAAAAAGGAAGATATATTCATATGTGCAGTACTCCTATGTGCAAATATTTTGATTAGATATTATATAAGAGATAAATGGAATGATGGGGAGTTTGATGAGGAGAATTGTTTAACCTTGGGTTTAAGAAAATGAACTGAATAAGACAGAATAGTATGTAATAAAAAATCTTTTAAGAGCAGCACATGCTGTAATAGCAGTGGGATAGAAAAGCAATGTTGGAGGGGAAATTGGTTGCATTATGGTCAGAATATCGCTTATTTGATTATTAAGGTAGAGAAAAGGAAAATATAATGGAAACGATCTGGTAGGACAAATGGGCTTGTATTACTTGGTTATAGCCATCAGAGATGGAGGAGGGAGGGGACAAGGGGGTTGAAAACTATATGCTGTGATAATGTTAATATCTAGTAAGGATCTATTATATATGTTGTATGGTATTACAGACCATAAAATGAATAAATAAAGCAATTAAAAATATGATGAAAATGTCTGGTTAGAGCTATTTTAATGCAAAATGGCTAGCAGTGACAAATTACATGAAGGCAAACATCCTGGTACCAGGTAATGAGATAAGAATTTGCAGTAACAGGCCTAAACACCCCAAAGGCACCAGAACCCATCTGATCTTGGAAGCTAAGCAGGGTCACCCCCAATTAGTACTTAGATGGGAAACCCCCAATGAATTACCAGTGCTGTAGGCTATATATATTTTCAAACTCCCTTTGAAAAAAGCCTTGCCAAGAAAACCCTATGATAATGGGATTGTAATAAGTCAGAAATGACTCGAAGGCACACAATATTATATATATATATATATATATATATATATATATATATATATATAATATTGTGTGCCTTCGAGTCATTTCTGACTTATTACAATCCCATTATCATAGGGTTTTCTTGGCAAGGCTTTTTTCAAAGGGAGTTTGTCATTGCCGCCTTCTGAGGTGGAGAGAGTGTGGCTTGCTTGTGGTCACCCACTGAGTTTCTATGACTATGTGGGTATTTAAACCTGATCTCCTGGAACCCTAGTCCAACACTCAAACCACTATACCCTGCTGGCTCTCATACAGATGGTTCATGCTCTTTCCATTTTAATGAGACTATAGGACTCATTGCTAAGTTTTATAAGTTCCTTGTAGAGAATTCTATCCTGATAGGTCTCCTCTATAGCTCTTCTTGCCCTCTTGGACTTACCCATGACAGTGTACAACAGGATGATGATACTTATTGCCAGAACCTTGCTCATGTTTGACCCCTTCACCCAAGCAACCAGGGAAACAGAAACAAATGGCTTCAAAATATGGGTAGATGATGTATACAAGCTTCTACTACAGAAGAATGGGAAGATCTGTCTGGATGGATTTTATTCTGCTTTCTGAAGTCCACTGAGTTTATTCTTAGAGTCTAATGAGCAATGAACATAAATAACAGTTGGATGCTCATGTGTTCTTGATAGGTCTACTGTGTCCTTTGGGAAGAATGGTGTAGGCGAGCATTGACCTGCCTCAGACTGTCAGCTTTCAAGTGGCTGAGATACAATGGATAAGCCCCAATGTGGTGTAGTGGTTTGAACTACAATGCTGTAGTTATTTGACTATGGTGCTGGAGACCAGGGTTCTAAACCTTGCTCAGCCATGGAAACCCACTGGATGACTTGGACAGTTATACACTCTCAGCCTCAGAGAAAGGCAAAGGCAAATCCCCTCTGAATAGATCTCTGCCAAGAAATGCATGTGATAGGTACACCTTAAGATTGTCATAAGTCAGAAATAAGTTGAAGACACACAACAACAACAACAACAACAACAACAACAACAACAACAACAAGCAGAGATGTAAATCCTGATTTTATTTGTCCTCTCATGATTCATGAGACTGGCAAGGGTGGAGAAAAATATTCATTTTAGCAGATGTTTTTGCATATTTGTAATATGCAATACTGGAAAACTGCTATTCTGACTTATTTTGTAAAAAAAAAAAAAAAAAAAGTAGCATTGGTATGGCAAATATTGGACGAGGCAGAAAAAAGTCCTCTTGAGGAGCTCCTCCCTCCCTGCTCCAACTTTCCATTTCCTTCTAAATTACTAAAAGGCATTTAAGACTACAATTTACACAACCAAACTTCAGATTTATTATTGGATATAAAGTTTATGTTGTCACAATGTCAACCTTTGGAGCGCCTACATAAATAATGAATCAAGCATTAATTCAACCATCTATTACAGATAAAGGTTCAAAGCCTAACTTGATGTTCCTATCTGTAGGTTGTAATTTTAGTTTCCAGGGTGTTAACCTTTTTAAAGATAAACTAAAATATGCAGGTATGTCAAACTTGTTAGAGTTCACTTTCATCAGCAGAGCAGCAAAAAATGTGGGTCAAACTATTACTTTAAATCTGTTTTCCTAAAGAATAAAGACTAAGGGCCTTTGCAGACTGTCAGAAATAGTGCACATTAAATTGAGGCACTGCCCTGGCTCAGTGCTAGGGAGTCATGGGAATTGTATTTTTTTCTGAGACATTGAGCCTTCTCTGTCAGAGAGCTCTGGTACCACAATAAATTACAGTTCCCATGATTCTCTAGCACTGAGCCAGGGCAGTGCCTCAATTTAATGTGCACTATTTCTGGCAGTCTGCAAAGGCCCTAAATCAAAAAGACAAACATGTAGTTTGTGGTTTAAAAACAAACAATAATGGCTTTAATAAATTTACACAACAAGCTAAAACCTAATCTAACTGGAGTTTATAAAGCAGGAAGAGGAATGTTAACCTACCTCAGAGGAGGACTGTTACAGACAGCTGACTGCAGTTACTGACTGCTTGCTGGCCATTTAGAATGTTGAGAGAGTCAGTTAAGCTGCCACTTAAGATTGACAGAATGAGAGGAGGGGGAAGGGAGGAAATCCCCATCTAAATAAAGTGGAAAAGAAGAATGCAATCATAAATTTTCCAACACTATCATACCTATAGTTCAAAAATTCTTCCTTACTGTTCCTTACTTTGGAATACCATGGAGCATTCTGGAAGAGTAGACTATTGTAGGCAGATTTTAAGCAGATGAAAGGGCGGCGGCAGCAGCGAGAGAGAGAGAGAGAGAGGCCGCACCTGCTCCCCCTCCCCTCAGGCAAGAGGCGCGCGGCGCCGGAGGACCCCGGGCCTACAAAAAGGCCCCAACAGCCGCATTTGGCGGCGGCGGCAGCAGCGAGAGAGAGAGAGAGAGAGGCCACACCTGCTCCCCCTCCCCTCAGGCAAGAGGCACGCGGCGCCGGAGGACCCCGGGCCTACAAAAAGGCCCCAACAGCCGCATTTGGCAGCGGCGGCAGCAGCGAGAGAGAGAGAGAGAGGCCGCACCTGCTCCCCCTCCCGTCAGGCAAGAGGCGCGCGGCGCCGGAGGACCCCGGGCCTACAAAAAGGCCCCAACAGCCTGCATTTGGCGGTGGCGGCAGCAGCGAGCGAGAGAGAGAGAGAGGCCGCACCTGCTCCCCCTCCCCTCAGGCAAGAGGCGCACGGCGCCGGAGGACCCCGGGCCTACAAAAAGGCCCCAACAGCCGCATTTGGCGGTGGCGGCAGCAGCGAGAGAGAGAGAGAGAGGCCGCACCTGCTCCCCCTCCCCTCAGGCAAGAGGCACGCGGCGCCGGAGGACCCCGGGCCTACAAAAAGGCCCCAACAGCCCACATTTGGCGGCGGCGGCAGCAGCGAGAGAGAGAGAGAGAGAGGCCGCACCTGCTCCACCTCCCCTCAGGCAAGAGGCGCGTGGTGCCGGAGGACCCCGGGCCTACAAAAAGGCCCCAACAGCCCGCATTTGGCGGCGGCAGCAGCAGCGAGAGAGAGAGAGAGAGGCCGCACCTGCTCCCCCTCCCCTCAGGCAAGAGGCGTGCGGCGCTGGAGGACCCCGGGCCTACAAAAAGGCCCCAACAGCCCGCATTTGGCGGCAGCGGCAGCAGCGAGAGAGAGAGAGAGAGAGGCTGCACCTGCTCCCCCTCCCCTCAGGCAAGAGGCGTGCGGCGCCGGAGGACCCCGGGCCTACAAAAAGGCCCCAACAGCCGCATTTGGCGGCGGCGGCAGCAGCGAGAGAGAGAGAGAGAGAGAGAGAGAGAGGCCGGACCTGCTCCCCCTCCCCTCAGGTGACAGCAGAAGAAAAGAGAGAAGCCAACACACCTGGGTTGGGTGTGCCCCTCCCTCCCTAACAGTAGCAAGCTTTCTCTTCTACTATAAAAGGCTTATTTAGTCTGTGGTCCGTAGCGGTTTGAAGTGCTTCAAGCATCTTAAGTGTCTTTCTAATTATAGATTAATTAGGGATTTTATATAGCAATATTGTTATTATTGTTTTATATTGTTATTGGTATTATCCTTATTTCTTACATATTTTACACATTTTATATATTTTATATTGTTATATATTTTTAATAATTTTGATTGAGGTCTATTAGTTTAGTTTGGCCATTTGCTGGGACAATTTATGAAAATATGGCACCTAAAAAAAGTATTAAGCGGAAAAGGAGGTCAGTTAATAAAGAAGTCCGTACTAATGTTAAAAGGATCAAGAAACCCATTAAGAATTCAGGAATGAGTTCAATGAACTCAAATCTGTTGGAGGCTGCTACTACCTTGAAACAACTGAAAATGGATGATCTATTTTTGATTAATGAAAATAATAAGTCTACTTCTGAAACATCTTTTCTCTCTTTACATGAAGAGCCTGCTTCAGACATTGACCCTGATACTAGTATTAACTATACGACTGATTTAGACACTGTAGCAAGAAATTGCTTACTTACTGCCAGAACAGTAATTGCTATTTTTGATAAATTAACGAGTATAGACCAGAAACTCGACAGATTGAAAGATCTTATGATTAAGCCTAAATGCCCATTAAAATCAGGAGCATCAACCAATAAAAAAGATTCTGAACAAACCCAAAATAATGCTAAAGATAGGAGTAATGACAAGATTGTATTAATGCCAAATAGCATAGCATTATTAGTAGCTAACAATCATCATAACTATGCCAGATGGCATAACAAGCTTGTTATATTGCATTCACTATCTCTTCTCTTACATCGTCATTTGCATTATAACGAGCTACTTGGAATCGACTGGTTACCTTCCTATAACAACTTTAAGAGAATTGTTTTGAGGTTTAATAATGCAACAATACCTTCTCTGATATTGAAAAACTGGAGATCATTTAAGGAATTTTCAATCATGCCAGTACGTGTCTTTTGTAACCCAAATATCCAGCCTCTGTTTAAATCTCTCTCTAGACGGGAAGCTTTCCAACAAAAAGCGAATTATAAGGAAGATGTCAGGGGGTTAATACCAATTTATGAGAGTCTCCTTGATGATAATGGAAAATTGGCTGAGATGTTTGGCTCCCTTTCTAATGAAGAACAAAAGCAAGTACTAAATAGGTTTGATGCTGTCAAATCCATGTTAATGTCAGTAACTTTGGCAACCAAGTCAATTAAGGATTTATTACCCATTAGCTGTCCCTTACTGGACCCTTTGTTACAATCTAAAAATGGACTAAAACAGCGTACAGGTGAGGAAGGGGATGACATGATCCCTTTGATGTATATGTCTCCCAAACGTCCAACGGACAGTCTGGTGGATCCACTTATACCATTAACTCAAATTTCTCCTAACTATAAGACTGGACAACATAATGAGTCAATGCAATTAATAACACTAAATATTCCTCCTTCTAAGCTCACCATGGATATTCAATCAACTAAGATTAAGAAGATGAAGTATCTTAAGTCTAACTCCCCTGCAGTAAAAACATTTAAGCAGAGTGTATTTGACAGCTTAAATAGTTCAGTACCAGAGAGGGGGAACATATTTAATGGAAATACAACTATCAAAGAATTGCAAGTCTCTAAATCTCAAGAACAGTCTGTAGCCTCAGGCAATTGACATTCAATCGATCGGTCCTCTTTAACTATCATCTCATGGAATGTAGCTGGTTGGAAACCTAGATGTAGGGACCCTACCTTTATGCCTTTCGTCTGTAGACATAAAATTATCCTCTTGCAAGAAACGTGGCTTGCTGAAGAGATATCTATAGAGGGGTATAAATTTATGGGTTTAAATGCAATTTCTGGCAAAGGCAATGGGAGATTATGTGGTGGCTTAGGGGTGTTGATATCTTTGGCACTAAAAGTTCAAATAACTAAGGTCTCTGTATTAGAGCAATATGCTCTAGCTGTTCTCTTGAAGTTTAATAACAATTTACTATATCTGATTAATATCTATATTCCCCCACTTCAAGGACGGGTTAAGATATTAAGTGTATGGAACAAACTTAATTCTTTTATTAAAGAATTGATGTTTGAGACGCCAACAGCTAACTTTATTGCAGCCGGGGATCTTAATGCCAGAATTGGTGCCGATGATGTGTCTTTGTATGCCAAATATAATTGCCAAGCTCCGTCTCCTATAGCCATCTCACCAATTATGTGTTGAAAATCAAAAGATATGTCTTGCGACTTTAAGGGTCTTTGTTTAGCTCGATCCTTTGATGAACTAAATTTAATTATTCTGAACGGTAGTCTTAAGGATGATCATCCAGCTGAATATACACACTGGGCAGGTTACAGTCCATCAGTCCTTGACTACATGGGGGTCTCTCCAAATTTAATATCTCATATTTCTAAGTTTGCTATTGTTAGCAGACCTGATAGTGATCATTTTCCTGTCTTTTTGTGTTTAAAACTCCAGGACTGTCTCACTTTGTCTCTTGATGAGATTTCAATCTTCACTAATGATACCAGTTTAACCCGAGTCAAATGGTCCCCCCAATTGTCTGACACCCTTACTAAGTTTCTCTCCAGTGAATCAATCAAGCTGCTTTCTACCAAAATAGTGGATGCTAATTTGGACTCTGTAATACTGTCAAACTATAATACTTTAATTAGTTCCTTACAATCATTACTTACAGTATCCAAAAGCAACTCTGCTAGATACAAACCAATATGTCATCAGAGTTGGTTTGATATAGAATGCAAAGAACTATGGGCACATCTTAAATATTTGTTTAAACAACATAAATTAGATCCTAAACAAGTACCTGTGTCTGAACTTCTGGATCAGAAGAAAAGATACAAGCTCTTAGTAAGACAAAAGAAAAAGGGAGCCATGATAGACTCTTGGAATAAATTAATTATGACAGCTAGTTCAAATAACCCCAATTTGTTTTGGAAAGAGGTTGCTCCTTTGTTTATTAAAAATGCAAATAGCCTCACAGCCCAGATCCCAGCACATATATGGGAAAGTCATTTTGCCAATCTTTATGATTCTTCTGAAAATAACTCAAGCTCTTTAATACCGGAACTTATGACACAGGTTTCGTCTCTCCCCCCTTGGCCACCAGTGTCGCATTCCGAGATAAAGAGTCTTATCACCCAACTCAAACCGGCTCATGCCCCTGGCGCCGATTTTATAACTGGTGAAATACTTAAAAACAATCTGGATTGGTGGATCCCGGTACTCTCCAAATTATTCACGGCCATTGACATTGATCTGCTTCCATTCCTAAAAATTGGGGCATGGCCATTATTGTTCCGATCTATAAAAAAGGCAACAGAACTGATCCCTCCAATTTCCGACCGATTAGTCTTTTAAGTTTGGTAAGCAAGTTATACACAAAACATCTGTTAAATAAGTTCTTAGATTGGCTTGAATTCGAGGAGATTCTGATGGACGAACAGGCAGGCTTCCGGGCTGGACGTTCCACTATTGACCAAGCAATGATATTGCACTACCTGGTCGAAAAATATCGCCACTGTGGTCAATCTCTATATGCGGCATTTATAGATTTCAAGTCCGCTTTTGACTCAGTTAATAGAACCAGACTGTGGGAAAAATTATCGTGTACAAATATAGATAAAAGACTTCTTCTGCTACTTATCAAGATTCACGAGAATTCTAATATTAAGGTCAGATGCAGTCCCCAAGGACATGTTTCTAAAGCAGTCCCTGTCAAGACGGGTGTGAGACAAGGATGTGTCCTGGCTCCTACTTTATTTAATTTTTATATTAATTCCTTAGTTACTATTCTGAATAATCTTTCTTTCCATCCTCCAAAGTTGGCTAACAGACATATTAATTTATTGCTTTATGTGGACGACGTTGTCATTCTCTCGCTATCTCCTATTGGTTTAAAAAGATCTTTAAATTCTCTTGCTTTGTATTGCAAAGAAGAAAAATTGACAGTTAATTCTTCTAAAACTAAGATTCTTACGTTTGCTCATCGTCCTAAAATGATACACTGGACATTTGATAGACAACCCATAGAACAGGTTAAGACTTTTAAATATTTAGGTATTGTTTTTCATCACTCTGGTAGGAGAACTGCCCATTCTGAACTTGTCGTCAGCAATGCTCAAAGAACTATAACAGCAATTCTAAGATTTTTTTTCACTAAAGGTGCTCAGTTTATTCCAGCTGCAATCAAATTGTTTAATGCCAAGGTTCACCCTCAACTTCTTTACGGAGCTCAATTGGGCCCATATAGTAATATCAATGTATTTGAACGTCTTCAAACCAAGTTTCTTAGGAGAATTCTGCAGGTTGCTCAGTGTGTTCCAAATGCTCTTCTTAGGAGGGAGACTGGGTCTATTAAAATAGAGTCCAGTATGTGGATTAGTATACTCACCTATTGGCAAAAACTGCATAAAATCCCTGGGAGGTTGACAAATTTAATTTTTCTGGATTCTTTCAAATCTACATGGGAAACCTCTATTCATAAGAAACTAAATGAGCTAGGACTTAACGTAAATGAATTTCTAAAACTGGATGTAGATAGAGCTAAATCCATTATTAAACAAAAAATTATAGAAGCCGAAAAATCTATGGATTCTGCTTCTCTTTCTAAATATGTTTTGTTTAGCTCACAGATCTTGATCCCTGCTATAGCTCCATATCTAGTACATGTTACTCTTCCAAAGTTTAGAAGGGCTCTAACCTTGGCACGCTTTAATATGATGCCTACAGCCATGCTGGATGGCAGATTTTAAAAAAATACCCTTTGAATTTCGTTTTTGTCCTTGTGGGTCGGGTGATGTTGAGACCAATGAGCATGTTCTATTTTACTGTCAATTCTATAGGGATATTCGCTATCAACTGATCAGCCCATTATTAAGCAAATTTCCAGGTAAATCTGATTCTTTTTATTTACGTTTTCTGTTAGATAACAAAGACCATATAGTATCTCATAAAGTGGCTAAATTTTGTTATATTGTTTGTAAATTGCGACCTCAATTGACGAATGGATATCCCATTATTGTTTAGATAGATTTGGCAAATATTTCTATAAATAATTTATTTTTAGTCTGTATATTAATCTGTATATTAATTTGCTAATGTTAATGTTATTATTATTCTTATTCTTCTTATTATTATTATTTTAATATATGTATATGTACATATTATTATTATTTTAAAAATTATCATTATTACACCTCACATTATATTTTATATATCTTATATAATTTTGTATCATATACTGGTCAAAGACCGAATAAATTAAATTGAATTGAATTGAAAGCAGATGAAAATGTCTCATTCCCACTTGTTTATTCATGTTATTCATGTATACACAAATAAATATATTGATCAGGACTTGGGTTCCATTTTCAAAGGGATTCACATAACCTAGTGTTTGTTGTTAACTTCCCTCGAGTTGACACCAAATCATGGTGACTCAGTGGATAAGACATCTCCAGGATCCCCTATCATCCACACTGCTCTGCTCAGGTCCCACAAAGTCAGTCTCAAGTCCTCTCTGATTGAGTCCATCCATCTGATGTGCATCCTTCCTCTCTTTCTACTACCTTTCCTAGCATTATTGTCTTTTCCAGTATTATGGGCCTTTACAGACTGCCAGAAATAATGCAAGTTGAGGCCACTTTAACTGTCTGGCTCAGCTAAGGAATCATGGGAACTGCACCAGAGCTCTCTGATACAGAAGGCTCAATGTCTCAGAAAAAAAAATACAATTCCCATGCTTCCCTAGCACTGAGTGAGGACAATTAAAGTGGCCTCAAGCTGCATTATTTCTTGCAGTCTGTAAAGGCCCTAGGTCATGTCTTTTCATGATATAGCCAAAGTACAACAACCCCAATTTGATCATCTTGGCTTCCAGGGACAGTTCTGGCTTGATCTGTTCAAGAACCCATTTGTTTGTTTGTTTTCTCTATTCTTAGCACCCTCTACAGCACATTTCAAATGAGCTGATTTTCTTCTTATCTCCTTTTTTTTTTCACTGTCCAGCTCTTACATCTGTACATGGTGATGGGGAATACAATGGCTTGGATGATTCTAACTTTAGTGCTCAGTTATATAATTTTACTCTTTACGATCTTATCTAGTTCTTTCATAGCTGCATTTCCCATTCCCAATCTTCTCCTTATTTCTTGACTGCAGTTGCCTTTCTGTTCCACATCTGTGATGTTTTCCGCCAGTAATATAGTAAAAGGTAAAGGTATTTCCGGTTGACAAGGTTGTCAAGCCGTTTCTGACCATAGGGGGCAGTGCTCATCTCCGTTACTAAGCCAAAGAGCCAGCATTGTCAGAGACTACTCTGTGATCATGTGGCCAGCATGATTACACAGAATGCTATTTACCTTCCCACCTAAATGGTCTCTATTTATCTACCAGTACTTGCACTAGCATGCTTTTGAACTGCTAGGTTGACAGAAGCTGGGACTAATGCCAGGCGCTTACCCCATCAAGCAACACCCAGGCCTTGAACTGCCAACTTGCCAATCTTGCAATCAACAGAGTCAGTGTCTTAACCACTTGAGCTTAGATTGTTGATGATCCTTTCTTCCTCCTATCTTCACTCCTCTTTCTGAATCTAAACCTGCTTTTCTTATGATATTTTCAGCATACAAGCCAAACAAATAGGATGATAGAATGCAGGCTTGCCTGACTCCTTTGCCAACTGGGAACCATTCTGTTTCTCCAAATTCTGTTCTAATAGTAGCCTCTTGCCCCAAGTACAGATTTCTCATCAGAATTATTAAATGTAGTGGCACTCCTATGTCTTTAAGAGCATTCCATAACTTTTTGTGATCTATGCATTCAAATTCTTTGCTATAGTCTATAAGGCACTGTTACTACATAGGCCCACCCTCCAACACCCCTAATCAACCTTTGATATCAACTCAATATTAAAAGGCCACTTTGATCACGTAGCCATAGAAGGGCAACCCAATGCTCAAATATGGGATCTGGTGGCCTCAGCTTGGCAGCGCTAGAGCACGTAGACAGGATAGGCTCTTTGAGGTTCGAATCTGTATAATCCCTCCACATAGAAATGTGGTAATAGGAAGGCACTAGGTATCTGCCAGGAAAGTTGGAAATCAAAAGGCACTGCCACATGGAGTGCCTCTGTGTTTAGGATGCTTGCATTTATTGGGCATGCATTTCCACATATCTGCATCCAAAGTCTTTATTTCTTCTTGCTCTTGTTGTATGTTGTTTTTCTTGTCATAGAGCATTTCAGCCCTTGGTTTGAACTTCCCTTCAAGTTCTCAGATTTTGTGGAAGAGGTTTCTCTTTCTTCATTTTTTGTTGTTGCCCTCTATTTCTCTACATTGACAATTATAATAGTTCTCATTATCCTTGTGGACTAGCTGTTGTAAAGTTGCATTCATGGTTTTGATTTTATTCCTATCTCTCTTTACTTTTGCCTCTCTTCTTTCCTTTACTGCTTGGGCCATTTCAACTTCATTCATTGTTCTCTCTCTTTTTGGCCACTGTTGGTGTCTTTCTGTATTCTTCCTTAATTATGTCCTTGGCTTCTTCCCATAGTTCTTCAGGTTCTTGGTCAATTATATTTAATAGGGTAAATCTGTTTCTTACATTGTTGGTGAATTCTGCTAGGATGTTGTTCAAATCATATTTGGTATAATGATTGTTTTTGTTTTTTTCAACCTTACTGTAATTTCTGATATTAGTAGTTCATGATCAGTGCCACAATCACTGCCTTGTTGTCATCTTGCCCTGCCTGGAGGATTTGGAGGATGAGGGGGATGAGCCAGAACCTCCTCTGGGACCTAAGCATGCAGCTGTGGAGTCTCAGCCTGGCCCTAGCCTGTGGCCTCTCAGGAGGCTCAGCAGCCAAGCCTCCTGATAGCAGAACCTTCAAACATGGAGGAGGAGCAAGGGACAATACCTACCTTCAGCCAGCATCAAGCAGAAAGGGAGGACCTGCGGTGTTTGAGAAGACTATCAAAAACACCAGAGCAATCAGCCTCAGCTGAGCTCCTGCAGCTTGGTAATTTAAGCAGGTGCAGAAGGTCTACCTCAGTGCCAGAGATTATCTGAGCTTCCTGGTGAAAGCTTCAGGCTCTCCTTGTTCCTTGGCCTGAAACCTTGACTCTTGGATTATCTTGAACTTCTAGAACTCTTGACCTTTGGACTGTCTTGTTCCTCTGCCTCTCTAGAACTCTAGACCTTCGGATTGCTTGACCATTCTCTGGCTGGACTTTTGGATTAGTAACATGGACCTTTGCTTTCTTGTTATGCATTAGCAAAAGACTTGTTTGCCTTCAGTTCTCATAAAAAGCTGCAATCAGCACTCTTGGCAGCTTTCCTGGACACTGGTCTAGTTTTGGGTGCAAGAATTGACCTTCTGCTACCAGTTATGTAGTCTGTCTGATTTTTGTATTAACCATCTGGTGATGTCCATGTGTATAGTCTTCTATCTGGTTATATGAAGCTAGTTTTTGCAATGGATAGGTTATTGCAGGGATAGGCAAACTGTCCCCTTTAAGGGCCGAAGGACTTCAGCTCCTAGAATCCCAGACTATTGGCCAACTTCCCAGACTATTGGCCAACATGGCTGAGGCTTCTGTGAGCTGAAGTCCTTCAGCCCTTAAAGGGGACAGTTTGCCTACCCCTGCAATAACCTATCCATTGCAAACACTAGCTAGTTATTGGTTTCACAAAATTCTATCAGATATTCTTCTTGGAGGCTGAAGCTGCAAAAACGGCCCCACTTTTTCACTGCTATCCTAACTGAGATTATTTCTAATCAGATCAAGCCTACCTAATCTGGTTATTTGATTTTATACATTGAAAATGGTCCTTACCAGACAGGGCTATAAGTAAAAGGGGCTTCAACTACTGTCTGGAGATTTGCCAGGTAATAAGGAAAAGAAACAAAAGAAAATCACTAACTTTTTCCCCCACCAAGGAAAGGAAGCAGTTAGGGCACCATTAACTTGGCACTAGAGTTAGCAATTGCAGAGAATGTTTCTCTTACGTCTAGGATGAAGAAAAGGAGAGAGGAAAGGTACTTGATGATTTTATGACAAAGCAAATAGATGAGCTGGCACAATGCCACACCTAACCAGAGAAAGAACCCTCCTTAACTTTAACTGAATGAGGGAGAGGAGTCACAAGTAATGGTGTGAACAGCTAAGATCATTTTCTCCTGAAAGCTAAAGCAAATAAATCAATGAATCTCTTTTAAATGGAACAAAGACTGTGAGTAATTATAGATAAATAAATCAGAATGTGAGGAGAATAGAATGGAACTGTTTAAATAAAGCTTTAAAGAGCAGAAGGAAAAATAAACAGCATTTCTTTATTTGGCATTGCCAGTTGTATGGCTGTTATGCTAAGCGGATGTTAAGATTTACAAAATAAAAGCTAATCAAAACAGCCTAAATATATGGGACAGTGATTTTGAAGAATTGAAATACAGAAATATTAATTAAAGTATAAATAAAGAGAGAAAATACAAAATTGTGTGTTGTAATAGAGACACAATACTGATTAGATGTTGGTAGATGTCCAATAGCCAAAAAATAGGACTCAAGCAAACAGTTTTAAATTGGAAAAGAGAACCTAAGCAACACTCTTCAGATAAAGCTTATTTTTGTTTACAAAAAGCAAACTCACAAGAGAATTTTGAAACTCATAATATAGAAATGGGAAAAAAAGTCTGTGGAGACAATTCAGAAAACCGAAACAGGAGCTAAACCAAAGAACCCAAAGAACAACAGGCTTTAGCAGTTCCGGGAACAAAGCCAGATTCTGATGAAGGAATGAAAACATGGTTCATCCAGCTGCTAGCTGAACATCAAAACAAAAGCAATGAAATTTTAAAAGACACCATCACAAAAATAATACCACATTATAAGAAACTATATCTAAGAACATTATGAGTGAAATGAACAAATCTTTTCAGATTATCAAAAAAGAGGTTGAGCAAGTGGATAAAAAATTGAACACAAAGCTCAGCAAAAGGCAACATTGGAACATTTAACAAGATTGGATCAACTTAAAAGAAAAATCATTGATTTTCAGAATCACAATAGAAGGAATAACCTTCATATTTGTTGCTTTCCTGAGATGTCAAACCCTGAAGACAGAGATTTTTAAATGTTTACAAAGTATTGTTCCTCAAATTATCTGGGATGAGAAGCAAGTTGAATGTTTACATAGAGCATCAATTTTTAAGAGAGGACTGGTTCCCAGAGATGTAATCATAAGAGTAACAAGTTTCGACAAGAAAGATCTATCAATGAAAGAAATTAGGAAATCTCAGAATCACTGAAATATGGAGACAATACAATCAAAATCTACAATGATTTTGCCCAGAGACTATCAGCTGGAGAAGAGGAGTTAAGCCCTGCATTGCAGTTTTGCAAAAGAATGAAATAAGATACTGCTGGGGTTACCCTATTTTTATGAAATTTCAATGGAAAGGGAAGCAACACAAGATTTATTCCCTGGAACAAGGACTGGATTTGTTGAAACAACTGGATTTGAACCAGCAAGAAGAAGATAGTATCAAGGGTGCAACTGGAGGAGCCAAGAAACCATAGAAAATAAGGACAAAGATGTTAAAATTAAAAAAGGAGAGACAATAAACAATCAGAAGGAAAAGTTTGATCAAACATTGAGAGGGATGGCTTCTTCTCCTCCCACTCCTCCGGGAAAGCTAGTAAAAGCCATCAGCAAGGATTGGTACCTTGGAAAAAGGAGGGGGGTAAAAATGCATATGTGGGTAGGGGGTATGAAAGGGAGAGGTGGGAGGGACAGCGAGGGAGGGAGGGAGAGGGAAGGTGAGTATAGGGGTAGTACACTGAAGAGCCTAGTTAGAAGACTTAGAAAAGTAACATGGTTAATAAAATAAGGATAGCAACATTAAATGTGAAAGCATTGGGGTCTGTAATTAAAAAGAAAAGGATAGAATTATTGTTGAAGAAAGAGAAAGCAGTTTTTTTCTTCTTCAGGAAATGCATCAAGCAAAACCTGGAACAAATGAACTTAAGATGAATTGGGTTGCCACTTATGAAAAAGCATATGGTACTTCAAAAGCAAGAGGGGTAGCAACCATAATATCTAAGAAATGTGGTTTTGATGTGTTTAAAGTGAAGATATATGAAAAAGGAAGATTTGTTCTTATGCAAGGAATTATGGGGGGAGAAAGTATTTGTTGGTTAATGTGTATGCTCCAAATGAAAATCAAAAAGAATTTTATGAAAAAGTATTTAAGGAAATGAAAGATATGCAGGGAGACTATATAATTATGGCAGGAGACTTCAATATGGTTATGAATAAATGCAAAGATAATTCAGATCCAACAATAAAGGATAGATTAAGTAATATTACATCCCTGAATAAAATAATGAATGGAAAAAAAATTAAAAGATGTATGGAGATAGTTTAAAGGGGATGAAAAGAATTATAGTAACTATTAAGCAGTTCATAAAAACTATTGTAGAATAGACTTTATTTTTGTATCTAAAAATATGGTTTCAAAGGTATTAAAATGCAGAAATAGAAGAGATAAGAGTTACAGACCATGCAATAGTAAATAAGGATTTTATAGTTAAAAAGGATTATAGAGAAGCAAAAAGATGGAGGTTAGATACCAGAATACTTAATAATAAAGATATAGTGGGTAAAATTGAAAAAGAATGGCAAAATATTTGGGATATTAATAATAGAGAAGTTTTTCAAGCTCTATTATGGGATACTATGAAAGTGGTTACAAGAGGAATTTGCATTAGGCATATATATATATAAAATTACAAAGAAAAAAGGAACTAGAAAAATTAGAGAAAGAACAGGTCCAGAAAAATTTAATATATTTACAAAGGAAGTTTTTTGAATATAGCAATAAAAATTATAAAATGTTGGCGAGATCAACACAAAAGAAGAAAGTGAAAAACATGATTGGTGTTATAAAGGATAAAACAAGGAAAATGTGGATGATGATGAAAGAAAAGATAATGATATTTGAAGAATATTATAAAGAATTATATTCATCAGGAAATAAGTTAATGGAAAAATTGACAAATATATTGATAAATATTTAAAAATAAAATAGAACAAGAGGAAAAATAATAATGGAGCAACCGATTTTGAATAAAAAAAAAATAGAAGTGATAGATAAATTAAAAGGAGGAAAATCACCAGGAATGGATGGGTTGGGACCAGAATGTTATAAAACTTTTAAAAAGATATTAATACCTAAATTGGAGATATTATATAATAAAATTTTAAATGGAGAAAGGATCACACTATCATGGGATCATTGACTAATAATACTGATTCTGGAACCAACTAAAGATTTAACAGATCCAGGATCATACAGACCTATATTCCTGATAAATCAAAATGCAAAAATAGTAATAGCAATAATGGCAAAAAGAATGAATGAATTTATATATAAATATATTTTTAAAAAGTGGATTTGTACAAGACAAATGTCAAATTTAATAGCAAGTACTGAATAAAATAAATATAATAGGGAAGAGTAAACAAAAGGCAGGAATAATGCCACTAGATATATATACATATATAAAGCTTTTGATTGTGTGGAATGGCCAGCATTAAAAATAACATTAAAGAAATTAGGTACGGGGAAAGAGTTTAGAGTTTTAATAAATCAGTTATTTTCAAACAACACAGCAGTAATAACAGTAAATTATGGACTAACAAGTCTAATTCCAATTTCTAGAGGTACAAAGCAAGGCTGCCCTCTTTCCCCAATTTTATTTGCAATAATTATTGAAATCTTAGCAAATGCCATTAGGGAAGATGGAAATTTGGAAGGAATTGAGATTAGAAAATTAAATAAGATAAACTTATTTACAGATGATACTCTATTGACAATTAAAGATCCACTTGGACAAAGTAAGATGACACTTAAAGGAGTTTGAGGAAATGTCAGGCCTACGAGTAAACTGGAATAAATCAGAGTTAATGCTGTTTAATTATACAAAAACAGAAGAACAAGATTTCCTAAAGAATAAAATGATAGACATTGAATTAAAAGATACAATTAGATATTTAGGAATAAATATTTAAAAATTACAAAAATTAGAGGAACAAAATTATAATAAATTAAGGATAGAAATTAAAAGGAAAATAGAAGAAATTTAAAAAAATTACATTTTTGTGGTTTGGAAGAATAGCATCAATAAAAATGAAAATGTTACCTAAGATAATTTTTTTGTTTAGGATGCTACCAATAAAAATATCAGATGCAGAAATAAAAAACTGGCAAATATTAGTAAATCATTTTTGTAACAGGAACAAAAAAGTGAGGATTAATAAAATATATTGGTATAAACCCCAAAAAGATGGAGGATTGAGTCTCCCAAATTTAAAATGGTATTACAATGCAAATCAAGATATATTATAGATGGAATTATAGAGAAAGGGGAGTTAGATTGATTAGAGATAGAAACAACAGAAATAGGGGGGAAACTGAAAATATATATTTTTAAGGACTTTACCTTGAAATTAATGAAAGAAATAGAAAACTCCTTTCCTAATAATATACTAGAGATCTGGAAAAATATAAAGAAAAATTAATGGCAGCTATTTCACCATTAATACCAGTTATAATGATAAAAAACTTTCCAATAAATTTAAAGGAAGAATTAGGGAAAGATTTAAGGAAATAAGAAATATATAGGATAATAATAATAATAATAATAATAATAATAATAATAATAATAATAATAATAATAATAATAAAATTTATTTATATCCCGCCCAATGGTACACCAATCCGGGTGGCTTACAAGTTTAAAAGTACAGTCCAATAAAACATAATACAAAGGACACCCCCACCCCCCCTTAAAACAGTATTAAATCAAATCATTTAAAACATCAAACAATAATTAAAACCTAATGCCAAAATTAACTAAAAGCCTGACTCAACGTTCCTTCCATCAATGATGGAGCCACGTGAGGAACGTCAGTTGTGCAGGAGTAGCTGTCCGAGGGGGGATGGCTCGTCTAAGGAAGATAACTAGTCTGGAAAGGCCTGCCGGAAGACATCCGTCTTGACAGCCTTTTTAAAGCTGTCTAAAGATGTTAACAGACGGATCTCGTCCGGCAGGCCGTTCCAGAGCTTAGGGGCGATGACTGAAAAAGCCCTCCGGGAGGTAGCTGCAAGCCTCGATTTCTGAGGCTGCAGCAAGTTCCTCCCGGAGGACTGGAGGATAAAAGAATGGATAAACATAATGAAGGATAAAGGAAAGATAAAGGAGAAATTGCAAAGTTTAAAATTAACCTGGTTTAGTTGTATTCAACTGGAACAATGGATAAAAATTGGAATAGGAAAATTATAGAATTTAGAGAATTCATGAAATTTGAACAAATGATTAGGCAAAGAGATAGTATGGAGGTAAATGATACTTTGAAAGGAGTTACAAGTGAAATATACAAACTACTATTAAAATATAATGAGAAAGAAGAATATCTTAGGACAATATGGGAGGAGAAATTAGCACAAATAATAAATGTTCAAGAATGGGGAAAAATTTGGAATCAACGCCATTTAAAAAATTTATCCATACAGATAAAGGAGAATTATTATAAATTAATATGGAGATGGTATTTAATGCCAGTAAGGTTAAACAATATAAATAAAAAAAAATTCAATGACAAATGTAATTTCATATGTGTTGAGGTAACTATTGCTAACCCTAATTTCCAATGTATCAATATAAGGAACTCAAATATTAAAAATAATATTTACTTGATAAACATTTACATTCCACCTAAGAGTTCAAATTACAATTCTTGCCATTTATGAGGGAACCTGGAGTCTTTCATTGAACAACTTGAATCTATAAATCATGGTACATCTATAACCTTGATGAGGGATTTAAACACCCGTACTGGCCAAAATGAAGAGCTTCTAATGAATAATCTTAATATGTATGACCTTCAATCTCAACTTCCCCCCTTAAATGCTGGTAGAAAATCAAAGGACGGTATGATTAATGAACAAGATAAAGCCTTTTGAAGTTTAATGTTGAAATTTAATTGGTACATCCTTAATGGCAATTATGGCAATATAACTCACTTTGCTGGATGGAAAGGAAGTGTTATAGACTATGCAGTGGTTTCTCCTGTCCCTGATTTCTTTTTTAATTGGATTTAAAGTAATTTGCTATCCAAAGAGTGACCATTTCCCTGTTTTCTTTTTTTCTTTTTTTTCTTTTTCTTTTTTTTCTCCTTTTTTTCCTCCCTTTTTTTTTTGTTGGCATTCTCTGCAATATCGGATTCATATACAATACAGAAAGAAGGACCTAAAATAATCTCTAATTATAACCCCCCTAAAAGAATTAGATGGAATGCTCAAACAGAACATCAACTGTTGGGGATACTTTATGATGAGGAATGCCTTCATCTATGTAGCAAATTTATTCATATTTCATATTACAAAGGATTAATCATACAATTTTCTGAAATATTACAGATATTAGATCCATTGTTGTCTAAGAAACCAAATTTGGACTTACAGAAGTCCAATTCTTGTGGGTGGTACGATAAGGAATGTAGGCAGGTGAAATCCAAATTACAAGCTGCAGCAAGAATAGCTAGCAAGACACAAGCTCCTAAACTGATTTACCATTATAGTCAAGCACAAAGCAATTACAAGAAGTTATTAACGTACAAAAAACAGATTTATATTTGTTCATAATGGAAGGAACTTATGGCAGCAGTTCAAAGCAAAGACCCCCAGTGATTCTGGAAACTTATTAATATATCAAGTCCAAATAGGCAATCATTAACTGAACCCTAAATCACCTCACATGTCTGGGAGTCCCATTTTTATAATCTATTTAATGAAATCCCTAGAAATAATTCCTTGGAGGTCTCTATAAATAACTCAAAAATTAACAGTTATACCTGTGAGAGAGAAAAAGACTTAGCAGGTTGGGAGCCCATTTCCTCTAAGGAAATATGTGAAATAATTGCAACTTTAAAGAATGGAGAAACTCCAGGTGTAGATGGAATTGTAGGTGAAGTCTACAAAGCAGCTCCAAATTGGTGGGCTTCTATTCTTTCAGTTTTATTTACAGACATTAATAATAATGGTTACTACCTTCCTCAATGGAACATAAGTATTGTTCTCCCTATATTCAAAAAAGGTGACCCAAATGACCCAGCCAATTTTCATCCCATCAGTCTGTTGGACATTTTTTCCAAAATATATACCAAATATCTATCAAAAAAAAGTTAATGATTGGCTTGAATCTAATGCGATAATAGC
The DNA here is from genome assembly GCA_026167975.1 of Phrynosoma blainvillii. Classification (NCBI taxonomy): domain Eukaryota; kingdom Metazoa; phylum Chordata; class Lepidosauria; order Squamata; family Phrynosomatidae; genus Phrynosoma; species Phrynosoma blainvillii. Next base: position 17,735,855 of record JANUYF010000006.1, read on the forward strand.
AGAAGAACAGGTGGACTTTCGAAGCAATCGCTCAACAATAGGTCATTGTTTTGTGTTATGCCACTTGATACACAAATATGTCAGATTAAAATAAAAGCACCTATATATTGCATTTATTTATTTTATAGCAGCCTTTAACTCCATCAGTAGAGAACACCTCCGGGATAAATTAAGTAAAACATCCACAGATAAAAGATTGCTGATGCTGATACAAGTGCTCCACTCTGATACTAAAATTTAAGTCAGATTGAATACTGTTGGCTCGCTATCAAACCTGATATTACCACTCAAGGTTTCTGTCAAGGCTGCCTGTTAGCACCAGCATTGTTTAATGCCTATGTTAATTCATTAATAACAGATTTAAGAGATAAGGACAACTATGTACCCCCTAAATTGGGACCTAGGAAAATATCAGTTCTCATCTATGCAGATGATACTATTTTAGTGTCACAATCACAGCAAGGTTTGAGGAGATTATTAAAAGGTTTCAGTCAACCAGCAACACAAGACAAATTGAAAATTAATTATAAAAAGACAAAAATATAATTTTTTGCCAATAGGTACAAAGAACATACATGGCAAATTGATGGCAACCTATAGAACAAGTGAAGACTTTCAATATTTAGGACTAATTTTTTCTTCTACTGGATCTTGGAAATATCATTTTGAAAATATGAAAGCAATTGCTATTAATACTGCCAACTCTTTATTAAGATTCTATTGGAGCAGAGGTGGTAAACAGTTTCTACCAGCCATCAAAATTTATGCTAAAGTTATAGCTCAGATACATTATGGGGCTGAAAATTGGGAGGAAGTCTTTGCCCAAAGGAATTGAGACCTCTATCCTTTAGTTGGAAGGTGGACTTCGTACTGTAAAGGCTATAACCCAGGTACAAGCTATTAAATACTGGCTGAAACTTACTAAAAGAATTGGAACAGTCCTTGTATTGTTTGCTTTCAAATAAATGCTGAAATTTAAAAACAAGACACTTTGATCTTGGAATCAAGGAATTTTAGAACTTTGTATGATTCGTATGGGTTTTCAAGGGACTTGCTGTGCTCTTTAAACTATGATAGAGCTGTAAAATATATGAAGTCCCACATTCTGAAGCAGGACTTTCAATTACATTGTAACTCATTGGCCTATCAAAATGTGCTCCTTGGTATGCCAAACTCCCTTCCCAAACATGTTACCCACAATATCTAAATAATATAACTGACTTCAAAAAGAGATATGCCTTTACAGCACTTTGTTGTCAGTCAATGACCATGGCTATGGTGCAGGGGCGTTATCAAAGGCCAACCTGGGAAGAAAGGGTCTGCCTATGTGGCTCCAACTCAGTTGAAGATCTAACTCATTTATTGGAATATCCAATTTATAAAGATATAAGAAATGCCTTATTCAAAGATTTAGATTTGATATCAAACACCTCTGACTCATACTTGATCAATCTTTTATTAGGGGACACCGAACCATGCACTTCTGAAATGGTAGCCTGTTTTGCTTTTAAAGCATCACTTCTAAGGAGGAAGCTTTGTAAAGATGATGGTTGGGTTACAGCAGGGGTAGGCAACCTTTCTCCTTTAAGGGCCGAGGGACTTCAGTTCCCAGAAGCCTCAGCCATGTTGGTCAGTAGTCCCATGTTGGCCAATAGCTCCTGGGATTCTGAGAGCTGAAGTCCCTCGGCCCTTAAAGGGGAAAGGTTGCCTACCCCTGGGTTACAGGATAGAATTGAACCAGAACTTTTTTTGAACAACTTCAGCTTTGCAAAACAATGTTAGTTTCAGTGGATCTGGTCCTTGCGCCTATCTGAGCCTGCAAGGTTTTGGGGCTGCTTTTTTGTTTTGTTGTTGTTTTAGATGATTTTAACTATGTAATGTAATGTATTTTTAATGTATTTTATGTCTATAGTTTATCTTTCATATGGATTACTTTTGTAATGACGTACGCTATACAAATAAATTTATTTACTTTACATTTGGATCTTGCATTCTGGAGTTCTGTTTCTTGGAACCAATTGGCACAGGCTTGATCCCTGCTTTTAGTTGCCCAAAGGCCTCTCAGCAGCTTCACAATTTTCCCTATTAAATATTGATTGTAGGTCCCTCTGGAGCCCAGGCATTTTGGGTAACAAACTGCCCAATTTCCACTTATTGCAAATTCAAATCAAGTTAAATTGTCCCCAGTGAACTATGATGTTACAAGAGACAGGACAGATTGATTGACATCCACATATGTATGTTCCTTTGTGAGTAGGGAAAAAAATAATTAATGGCTTAATGAACTACCATCAGAGGAACATTTTGGGTGGATAATCCAGGGCTGATGTTGTTTTCTAGCTTAGAGACCAAGCATGGGTTGTTTTAAGGTTTCCCATCAAAGTGGATCACCCACAACAAACAAAAAGCTTTTTTCCCCCCAAGATGCAAGATATTCCTTCTAAGGACATAGGACACAAAGAACCTTGTATTCCTGGAATGCATTTATGCAATAATATATTACTAAATAACCCATTTAACCCCAAGATATAAATCCACCTTCATCCATTCCACAAGTCAGTGCATTAGAGTATTGTACTCTTTTTGCTGGCTGCAGCTTTGAATTTCTTCTCCTCCAACATCTCTCTGCAGGTTTCTCTTCTTTTCTGAAATATATTTGGGGTGGGTGGGATGAACAAGCGTCTAACTCTGAGTTTCCTTGCTATCCTCTGCTTAGTGACTTTTCAAGTCTCATCTAAGAAGAAAAGGAAACATAAAGGTATATTTATTAAAGACAAATTAATTTCATATATGTTTTGACACATGCAATTTTAACTTTCTGTTCATTCTTTTCAATAGCCTGTCTCAAATCAAGAGCTCTTGTGAGGATGGGGAAAATAGACAGGGTATCAGAAGCTGGTCTGTCTAGGAGGTTCAGTGTAACTTTACCTATATTCACTGTTGAGTAGTGATTATATGAAATGTACAGTGCAGTTGTTTTCAAAGTGAGTGCCAAATGTCATTGGAATACAGTTCTCAAAATCCTTTATCATTAACCATAGTGGATGGGGTTTCTGAGAGTGGAAATCCCAATATCTGAAGATTCAAGACTGAGCCTTGCTCATCACTGGTCAGCTGAAAGTTCTTTCTTTCATGTTGAGCAATCTACCTCTCACTGTGCACACATTTCCAGAGATCTTCTTTTAATAACAAGCAGCACTGTTATATACAGTTTTTATCAGGATATCTATCTATCTATCTATGAGTTATAACCCCCCAACAGTCCCCTAAGGCAGGGATGGACAATTGCAGAGGATGTGAACAATGTTTACACCTCTCCATATGTGGCAGGTTGTAACACTCTAGATTTGGCTGATAATTAACCAACAATCTTGATCTAAAGCAGTGCTTCTCAATTATTTTCTGTCATGCCCCCCCTAGGAAGAAGAAAACATTTCGTGCCCCCTGACAGAGGACCGATTTCCGGGTATAAAAGTCACTCGGGCGGGTTTGGCCAATCAGGATAGAGCATCATGTCTATCCAATCATGTCCTTTGCATGTGTCACGTGCGTTGGCGGTCACGTGGTCCTCCACGTTGAGCTGCTACTGGGGCTGTGCTGGGACAATCTCCAGCTGTAGAGCTTTATGGAGCCTCGCGCCCCCCCTTGGGGGCGCTCCCCACTATTTGAGAAGTACTGGTCTAAAGTCACTTTTACTTTAAACTTGTGCATTTTGGCATGCCACAGCAACACATGTCTTGATCACATACCATTTAGATTACTGTAATACACTCTACATTGGGCTGCCTTTGAAAACTGTTTAGAAACTTCATCAGGATCAAAATAATTAATAATAATAATAATAATAATAATAATAATAATAATAATTTATTTATTTATAGCCCACCCAGTCACAATGAATCCGGGTGGATAAAAATACATAGAATACATTAGAATTTAAAAAAATTAATCCCTTCCCAACCCCAACCCCCCTTGGATGTGGCCAAGTTGCTGACTGGGGCTGGTTATAGGGAGCATGCAACTTTCTTGCTGAAGCAACTCCATTGAACTGGACACAATATTCCAGATGGGGCCTAACCAAAGCCAAATATTGTTTAAATATTTGAAGGGATGTCATATTGAGTAGGGAACAAGTTTGCTTTCTGCTGCTCCAGAGACTAGGACCCGGAACAATGGGTGCAAGCTCCAGGAAAAGAGATTCCACCTCAACATTAGGAGGAACTTCCTGACAGTAAGGGCTGTTCGACAGTGGAACACACTCCCTCGGAGTGTGGTGGAGTCTCCTTCCTTGGAGGTCTTTAAGCAGAGGCTGGATGGCCATCTGTCGGGGATGCCTTAATTGGGAGTTCCTGCATGGCAGGGGGTTGGACTGGATGGCCCTTGTAGTCTTTAACTATTTCTATTTCTTCATTGTCTAGGTTGAACTTGTGAAGGTCTTCGGTGGTCATTATTTTTGTTTTCTTTATGTTCAACATTAAGCCTGCCTTACCACTTTCTTCTTTGATCTTCCTTAGTAGGTGTTCCAGGTCTGTGAGGTTTTCTGTTGTTACTATGGTGTCATCTGCATATCTTAGATTGTTGCTATTCCTTCCTCCTATTTTCACTCTTCCTTCTTCTGCATCTAAGCCTGCTTTTCTTATAATATGTTCTGCATATAGCAGGGGTAGGCAACCTTTCCCCTTTAAGGGCCGAGGGACTTCAGCTCCCTGAATCCCAGGAGCTATTCGCCAATATGGGACTATTGGCCAACATGGCTGAGGCTTCTGGGAGCTGAAGTCCCTTGGCCCTTAAAGGGGAAAGGTTGCCTACCCCTGGCATATAGGCTGAACAGATAGGGGGAAATATGCAACATTATTTGACTCCTTTGTCAATTGGGAACCATTCTGTTTCTCTAAATTCTGTTCTGACAGTAGCCTCTTGTCATGAATACAGATTCCTCATCAGAATTATCAGATGTGTTGGCATTCCCATGACTTTAAGGGCATTCCATTGTCTTTCATGATCTATTTATGCCAGGGGTAGGCAACCTTTCCCTTTTAAGGGCTGAGGGACTTCAGCTCCCAGAAGCCTCAGACATGTTGACCAATAGTCCCATGTTGGCCAATAGCTCCTGGGATTCTGGGAGCTGAAGTCCCTTGGCCCTTAAAGGGGAAAGGTTGCCTACCCCTGATTTATGCAGTCAAAGGCTTTGCTATAGTCTACAAAACACATGCTGATTTTCTTTTGGAATTCCCTGGTGTGCTCCATTAGCCATCGTATGTTTACAATGTGGTCCATATTGTCTCTTCCTTTCCTGAACCCCACTTGGACCTCTAGGATTTCTCTCTCCATGTATGGTTTGAGTCTATGTTGCAGAATTTTGCTCATGATTTTGCTTGCATGGGAGATCAGTGCTATGGTTCTATAGTTGCTGCAGTCTTTTGTCTCTCCCTTTTTGTGGATGTAGATGTATATTGATCACTTCCAATCTGTTGGCCATTGTTTTGTTTTCCATATCTGTTGACATATTTTGGTTAGCACTAGAAGTGACTCTCTCAGTGTGGATTGCAGCAGTTCAATTGGAATGTCATCTGTTCCTGGTGATTTGTTTTTCGCTATTTCTCTTATTGCAGTTTCCACCTCACTTTTTAGAATTTGGGTTTCATCTTCATATGGCTCTTTGTTCCATGTGTCCTTCATCTTTAGCCAACTCAAATACATTGTAAAAATATAGGTAAAGATAGTCCCTTGACATGAATGTCTAGTCATAACTGATTGTAGAGGTGGTGCTCATCTCTCTTACTAAGCCGAAGAGCCAGCATTGTCCGAGGACTACTCTGGTAGTCATGTGGACAGCATGACTGCACTGAATGCTGTTACCTTCCCACCAAAGTGGTACCTATTTATCTACCTGCATTTGCATGCTTTCAAACTGCTAGCAATTCCACAAATCACATTCATTTTGTTTCTGTAGTGTTGCATGAAAAAGAATATCGTTACTGTGAGGGCTGTTACAAGGTCGACCCACACAATAATTGTTTGAAAAGGCCATACAAATGTGTTGCCAAGAAATCAGAATATTGCTACAACCGAATAGTGAGCAAGGGTGAGTACTAAAGGGAACATATATTGAAGTGAGGGGCTTCATTCTATTTTAATAGGTTCTCTGGGAGTGTCATGTATGTATCAACATGTTCCATATATATTCCTAAGGAACAACCTTAAAACAATCAAAATGTGAAATGTTTTGTTGAAACCTTTTCAGTATCTGAGATAACCTGATTTAATCTAGTTTGTATTAGCCTAACCTGCAGTGATTTAGGGATGAGGGGGCAATGATTTTTTTTTTTTATGAAATATGTCCTTGTCACATATTCTTTATCAGTTTTTCACAATATATGGGATTTCTTGAGAATGTTGAGGTGGTTGAATGGTATAACCTTGTGTGTCTGTGTTTTTAAAGCTTTTTTCTGTCATTTCAGGGGCTGGGAGAAAGTGGTGATGGGTTGAAGAGGCATCCTGCTCTGTTCCTGCAGCCATAAACATGAATATAACATCATTCTCCTGGACCTTCAAGGAGTTCTCTGAGCAACCCTGGGAGGTCTAGAGTGAGGCTTGATGCAGGAATAGAGCCAGATGCTGACATGCCATCTCTTGCTTTCTTCTGGTCATGAAATGGACATGGGAGATCCCCAGTCATTTAAGAGGTAGGTAGCATGTAAGGGAAATGTAGTAGGAGCAAAATTATGCCTTCTGGGGTTTTATATCTTTATTTATATTTTAATTTATATTGTACCGCAACTTGAGGCAAGTAAGATATATTATTATTGTTGTTGTGATGATGCTGGTGGTGGTGATTTATGCTCTAATAGATCCAAGTAAGATAAATGTAGGACAGGATTCACTAAATTATGTGCTAGATACCCCCAAGCACAATGACCAAAAAGGACATACACAGTAGTAATTAGCAATTATGCCTACATAGGTTACCAACAAGATTCCAATCCTAGTTAAAAACTTAGACCTAAAAGCCATAATGAATGTGTCAGTTAAATGTTTGACCTGCACCAGTGCTATCCAAAGTAGTGCTCCATGGACTGTTGTTGTTCTATAAGCTATCAGCTGCCAGTCTGTGAAGAGAAAGAAACAGTTGTACTCAATGGGGATAAACGTATGCTGGTCTCCAGCACACTAAGGAAATAACCCTGCCAGCCTCCATATCAAATAATTGAAGAAGCACTGCCCTTTGGACTATATTTTTATATGCATATTCTAGCCTGGTATATTTGAAGCATGTTTCCCCATGCAAATTCATTTTCGTTTGAATTTAATTTTCCTCTTTGTCATTCTCTTCACACCTTTGCAGACGGACTAATTATCTTTGTGGATCGTGGCTGCATTTCGAACTGTATTCATATACAACAAGACAGTCACTATAAGAACTTTACCTGGTGCTGCAGGACACAAGATTATTGTAATCAGTATAATTTCTGGCCCAGTGATCTCCCACCAAAGCCATTAGAGCTATCATAGCATTCTGCTCACCACCACCTTCATCCCTAAGTCTCACCTTGTTCCTACATATGGATAGTGAGAATTTAGTTTCTCTTGGCTTCTGATCAGAACTCATCCAAATGTATGGTGTTTTTTTGTTTTTGTTTTGTTTTGTTTTGTTTTGTTTTACATCTGAGATGGAAAGCACTTGGGTATCCGTGAATGTGGAAAATCCATGAATAAGGAGAGCCCACACTTCCCCTCTGTCTCAGGCATCGGAGGGACCAGGAGAGAGCTCATTAATAACCAAATTCATGAATACCAAATTTGTGAATGAGGAAGGACCACTGTATATTAAAAAATTGAATGTACAGTAGATAAAACCAAAATTGACCAATTCATCCACCCAGAATGAGTTCTTTGTTTTTAAGAGTCAGACTTGAATCCTGGCAAAGTCAATCACATTAGAGTTGTATTAATGTTGTCATCTTTTTTTTTTTTTCTGAGATATTCCTCATCTTTAACAAAGCAGGCAAACAACATGGGCTTCTTGCTCCTAGAAAAATCTGTAGCTGTTGAATTCAGCCGGTTTGTAAGGGGAGAAATTCATTTCAGTGTTGTTTTGAAGAATTTATCCAAATTAACATTTTTTAAAAATTTGTAACAAAAAGGACTTGGAGTTAAAACAATTTAATTGAAAGAAAAATCAAAACTAACAGATTTTTTTCCATCCCTACTATCACTTGGTCTCCTTTAGAGTTGGAAAGGGGATTGAGGCAAGTCCACAATATTCTCCATTTTTAGTAAGGCAAGTATAAGAGATTTACCTACTTTTATTTGGGTTGCCATCTGGTCTGAATCTAACCAGTGGAAATTAAATTCTACTAATTTCTATGGATCATCATCAGTCCTCTTTGGTATGGTAGGGCCACATCCATAATGCCTACATTCTAGAGTCTATGGCTTTATGGTACATATGATCATTATTGTCAATATTTCACAATGCCCAGCATCCTGTTAGTTATATAAGCAAGCATAATCCCACCCTGTGCTTGTGTATGTGCTTTTTTAAGGCATTATGGAGGTTTGGAGATTCTCTTTCTCCTTCTCCAACCAAAGCTGCCCCCCTCCCCCCAATTCACCATGTTGCTGAAATAGCCAACCTCAATGGCCATTCCACCTCTGGTGCTGAGCAAATAGAGGAGTCTGACTTGTATATTCTTATAGTCAGATACAGACCCATGACACCATCTTCTGGGATTACTGGAGGAAAATGCCCTCAGATTGCATCCGGATATGGGAACATGGACAGCCAGCATGGTGTAGTGGTTTGGGCATTGGACTAAAACCCTGGAGACCAGGGTTCGAATTCTCACTCAGACATGGAACTCCCCACTCAGCCATCTGCACTCAGCCATAAAAACCTACTCTGTGACTTTGAACAGGTATCACTTTATCTCAGCCTCAGAGGAAAAGCAAAGGCAATCCCCTCCTGAACAAACCTGTTTTAGGATTGCCATAAACTGGAAATGACTTGGAGGCACATAACAACAAAAAAATGGGATATCCTTTCCAGTTTCCCCATTTCCAGCAATCATGGAATGGCTATGAGGGGTGGGAGAGCTATCTCAGCAACCCACTGCATTGTGGTACTGTGACAGGGAAGCCATGGTGAAGTTTCACATATGAAACTTATTGTACATACATTTGTATAACATCTTGGTCTCTATTTCCCAAAGTTATTCATTCAATCCATTATACATGCCTAACTTTTGAACTAAAAAATATCCCCTATGTGGACCAGAAAAAAACCCAAATCCACTTGAAAACAAGAATAAAATAAAATAAAATGCCAGTGCAAAACAGAAGCACCAGAGCATTTCTTAAAACTCTAATGAACAAAAATTGGTTAATTAAACACCACGCAATCCTATACTTGTCCCCCCTCCCCAAGCTTCAAACATTCTGATTGACTGCTGAAAGGGGAAAGACTGCATAACTCTTACTCTTACTCCATTTATCTGCAACAAGTTTGACCCCCATCTGCATTTCTTTTCTGTGCATTGAGAAAAAAGACATAGGGACATAGGGACATAGCTGAGAGTAACAACCTGTGCAACTGAGCATCAAAAGTAATTTGAGTCATAGGCAAAAAATTCAGATTTGCTTTGTTCCACCTTTTCTGAATGAATTTGTCATTTCTTAGAACTTACTTTTCACACATCTTTGTACTATTCTCTGTTTATTCAATAAACTCTCATGTTGAACCACAATCCAGATTATTTGGGTTGGTGTTTTTTTTCATGAAATGATTGTTTTTTATATTGGTGGCAATGTAATCAGCACCTTGAGAGCCAGTGTGATGTAGTAGTATGAGCATTGGACTATGACCCTGGAGAGCAGGGTTTAAATCCCTGCTCAGCCATGACACCAAATGGGTGACCCTGGGCATGTCACACTCTCTCAGCCTCAGAGGATGTCAATGGCAAACCCCCTCTGAACAAACTTGCCAAGAAAACTCTGTGTTAGGTTTGTCTTAGGGTCATCATAAGTCAGAAATGACTTGAAGACACACAACAACAACACAATCAACACTTTGTAGGCATTGTGTTTACTAGTGAACACTATCCAGATTAGCCAATCTCAGAGTGATAGAAATTTCCAAAGGTAAAAATCATTTGTATATGAAAATTCACTGGCCCACTAAGGCCTGAAACCTGTATCCAATAGTGTCCATTCATAAACTTCTATGTAAAGTAGCATGGCTCTATATAAAGTTTAAAACAAGCACATTAGAAGAGAGGACAAAGACAACTGCTTTTCTTTGTGATTTATCCCTAGCATTTGGTAGACAGAGATACGCCAATGACTATGGAGAGTCCATAGGTGTCATGACATTGTGAAAACTGGAGACAACTCCTGTACCTCTTGCATCTGCTTTTCTGTGCATTAGAGGAAAAAGACATAGGGATGTAGCTGAGAGTAAGAACCTGTGAGACTGAGTATCAAAAATAATATATAACAGAGAATTTCAGCAGGTATTTCTTATTTCCTGGTTGCATGTCAAGCAACACTTGCTGAAATTTCCTTTTCTACACAACCATTTAATGTACAGATATTAACTCCAGTTTTTAATCTGGCAACCTAGCCATCACTTAAACATGATGTATAGACTCAAATGTTAATAGGCATTTGAATCATTCCTGAAATATTAGCTTTGCAGCATGGGTTCAGACCATGTGGGAACAACTTCTTGAGCACAATGTGAGTTGTGATCTACCATAATATTTGGCCTTTGCTCAGGTGCACAATATACCTATACCCTGCCCTGCCTTCTTTCTTTAGTGGGTTTCTTCTATCCATGGCTTCTCACACCCCAAGAAAGATTCTTTAAGCACTGTTACAAGAGCCAGGCAAACACATTTTGCTGCCTGAAGAAAAGAAGATAAAGACATTCAGTATCTACATCAAGCTGCAAGATAAGGGCTGCTGTTATAAGCATCAGTGTTGGTTTTTTGTTTTTTTTTTGGTAGGTCAGAGGATTGTCATGTTCACTCTCTTTGAACTGACTGTGGGGGGAAGCAGACGAGGGCGTCCGGGATGCCACAGGACGGTGCACCGCGGGAGCGAGGCATCAACACCGCGGCACACCGTCGGCGCCCCTGAAAGGAGCGCTAAATCAGCTCTCCTTTCAGATGTCAGTGAAAGTGCGCCCCAAAAGCGTAGGGCGCACTTTCACTGACTTTTCCGCTGCAGCGTGTGTGGACGCTGCAGCGGGAGGTTGCCCTGGGAGCGCCGGCCATGCGGAGGGCCGGCTGCTCCAAGGGCAACCTCGGGAGGAGGAAGGGGCACCAAGCGTGCGGCTGCCCCTCCTCTTCCCTGCCTCGGAGATGGCTCTATTAGTCGTCTGCCGAGGCTCTTGGTGTCATTATGGAACCAGGTGTTGGATTTCATGCACAAAAATTCCAATCTCACAGTCATCAAAAAACAAACATGGTAAACTGGTGCAGACTATCAAGAATGGTCTCCATTCCCATAGCCCATTGTGAGAGGTAGTGGGAATCGTAATCCAATATCTTGCAGTCCACATGATTCCCGCTCATGTTTTTAGTGAACCTATAGAAGAGATAATCCATTATATATTATCTGGAGATACAATTGGTATCAAAAAAGCTCTTCCCAAAACTAATCTTCCAATTTCCAAGCTGCTAAGAAGAACAAATGTATGAAGGACCCTGTATGTACACATATCAGGAATCACAGCCAATCTTTTCTTCTTGTAGATGTCTCGATGCAGATCTATTTCCATGTTAAACAGATGAGATCTGAACTGAACAAGAAAATACACTCTTAGGAATTGTGTCAGGTTTTCATTTTAGGTAACGGTGCTGGATGTCAAGAGTGGCTGAAGGTACTAAGTACCACTCTCTAAAACTGGCATTTCTGTTTCTTATGGGTTGCCCATATGGACCAAAAAGCCTGTGTTTCCTCCTTGGCCTCATGTCATCCTGTTTAGACAATACAGGCCAAAGACCCAGGGCCTGGATCAGGCAGACTGGACATTGATCTGGTAGATCCAGCCTAATCCTGGGGTAAACAACTTTTACCCTGGGTCAGTTTAGCCCTTGGTTTGCCACAGAATTTAATGGAAATTCTGTGGCAAACTCCAGCTGTTTAGAAGCTGCCCAATGCTCCTTACCTTGTTGTGCCATTGCTCCTATTGAGAAGCCCCCTGTTGCTGCATCTGATGTAATGTGGGTGCAGCCAAGCGCCCCATTTCTGCATCAGATGTGGCAATGGGGTCCTTCGCAATAGGAGTGATGGCACAGCAAAGTAAGGAGCATGTGCTGATAGTGGGTTCTGGGTCAGTGCAGGAACAAGCATGTAAACACCCGGCCATCCCACACTGACCTGGAGATCAACCCAGGTGAGTATCTGGGTCACAATAGCAGCGGCTTAGCCTGTGCTATCCTGGCCCATCTGCTCAGCCCCTCAGAGACAAAAAAAAAAAAAAAAAAAAAAAAAAATTACATGCCTGAGGAATGGCTGCCTTTGAATATACACCCACTGGTCAGTTTTCTTCAGGTGCATGAAAAACCTGCCAATTCCATAAGTCTCCAGCTGTCCGACATTCCAACTTTCAATAAGTTTCTAATAAACTCACTGGGTCCAAATAAAGACACAAAGCCAATTCTTCCTACTATGGTGTGGGATGCTTGTGTTCTTTTATTAGCTTCTCATTTGACTTTGAAGGTCTTTTGCTGCTCTCCCTTCTGTGATTAGAAGAAGGAAATGAACAAAGTTCTGTCAATAGGCTTCTTAACTCTGCTCTTCTTTGATACAGGTAAGCTCCAGAGGCAAGAAGGGGAAACAAAGTCTATAGAGAAAGTATTTTAAATCCTTCATGGTCACTCCACAGGTGAGTTCCAAAGCCACTGTCAACTCCTCCTAGGGACTTTCCAAAAAGAATGAAGTCATGGAGTAACAAAGAGTAGAACGTGGTTTTTTTAATGAAAGAAAAAAGGAAGAACATAGACCCATCCCCTTTTCATCTTGAAACATCATTAAAATAAACTCTTAAACTCATTGCCACTGGAAAGATTCACCAAAGATCATTCCCCTAATTGAGGGTATTTTTTTTTCTTTCACCCCATCCACAATTGGGGGGGAAAAATCTGCTCAAAATGAATGGCACAAAATTCAAAATTACAGGGACTACATTTTACTACCAAGATGCCTGTGTACAACACAGCTCCATGTGTCGGACTGTGTTAGCAACAAAAATATTGTGCTAAACCTTAGAGTGTCAGGGCGTAGAAGTAGCCCCCCTGCTTAAATCAGACTTCTAATAGTATAACAGAAAAACCTTTATTGTAAGAACAAAGAGATCCAATTAGTATGACTTTTTTTACAAGACTGGCAAATAAGATCATACATCAAATAAGAACAATAGCAAAATCTACCTCTCTCTCTCCCCCCCCCCCAAATCTGGTGGGGAAACAAAAAAAATTGTAATACATACATTGTTCTCAAAACAAGAACCTAGTTTCAAATGTAATATCCTTGTTCCCAGAGAATTTGGGCTTCACAGAGGGGCCAAACAGATGGCCCAGAAAAGCCAGCTTCTGGGTGGCTTGAGGGTGTGGCATTTGATGCCACAAGCCCCTATGATGCCCAGAAGTTGTACTGGGCAATCACATGGGCTTGGCTTCCAGCCACTCTGGGAGTGTGGCATTTAGATGCTGCACACCCCCAGAGCACCCAGAAGCTGCCCTGGGGTTGCTCCAGGGCTGCCTAAGGTGGCTCTTTACAGGCCTTAGATAGGAGCTGATTTTTTCTGTTCCTATTTGGGCTGGCAGTGGGGCAGATTGGGGCCATGGCAGGTACTTGCTGCAGCTGTGGAGCAAGCAGCTCCGGGGGAGCACCAATACAACCTTTTGGGGTAGTCTGTTTCACCCCAGAGTTAACAATCATTGAGGTCAAGCAGACAGGCACGATAGAGCAGCCAGAGGCTGCTCCACCTGCAGTTGTCTGGGGACTGCAGCAACTGCATGGCCTGCTCTTATAGTGGGCCACCACTGTGGTCCTGGATGAACCCTGGCTCGGTGCTAGGGAATCCTGAAAATTGTAGTTTATTGTGGCACCAGAGCTCTCTGACAGAGAAGGCTAAATGTCTTACAAAACTACAGCTCCCAGAATTCTCTAGCACTGAAACAGGGCAGTTAAAGTGGTTTCAAACTGGATTATATCTGCAGTGTGTTTTGGACCTAGGATATAACATAACTTTTATAAAACATCAAACTTAATTATAATAGTCAAAAGTAAAATCATGGCAGGATTAACTCAATCCTGACACTAAGGGACTAGGAAAGTTAACATGGGAAAACAAACAAGGGGGCTGTCCACAAGAACTATAAGACACAGTTTTGCCATGCTGTCAGACCTAGCAGTTCAAATTATGCACTTGGTCAACACAGGAGCAGTGGCATTCTACGCCGGGGTGCCACCCAGTGTGTGGGGGTCTTCAGGGGTGGGCCTTCAGGGGAAGAGGCCAAAAGGACTTGCCCTCACCTTCCTTTCCTGTGCACCTTTACATATGTGTAAAGCCACTCGGAGCAGGGAGGAAGGGTTGCCCTGGGACTCTCTCTCCCTGTTGTGCACTGTGATGCACAGCAGGGAGATGTGGGGGCGGGGGCACTCAGCCAGGTGTTATCCCTTTTCTGGGGTGTCACCCAGTGCAGTCTACACACCCCAAACCCCTCAGTAACACTACTGCATAGGAGGAATCTGGAATGAAATTGTGCTCCTGTGCTAAACGTCAGAGCAAAATAACCCCTGGTTTTCTCCAGTCCAAGCCTCGAAGTGTGCACTATCACACCACCATACAGACTGAACTCCACCAGTTTAGGGATGGGGGAAGGGCTGGGGGCTGATAGAAGCAGTCTAGAGCATGCAACATGGAGCCACCAAACTGTCAGTATCTTCCTGGCTGGGAGTTCATGTATGGGCTGAAAAACATTCAACTTTGGCCTCCCACACTGCCAGCAATGCCATTGTTGGCTGTAATGTTTTTGTTGCCCACCCACAAACCAATTGCACTATTGGTCAGCTGCACTCCCAGCATGGTGCCCCAGTGCCCAAGAGCATAGCCAAGGCATCCACAAGCCAAGCCAAAAGAAGGAGATGTTGTGAAGTGCACTTTTTCTTTTCTTTCATTTGTGGCCACACCATGGACCCTTTTCATCCCACAGCTGCCACCACCCTATGCAAAGAGCCACTCCTTCACCAACCTTCTCTTCTAAAACTCTTTGGTATAACCTAGACCTAGAAACTGTAATACACACGCTGGTAACCTCACAACTTGACTTCTGCAATGCACTCTACATGGGGCTACCCTTATACCTAACTAAGAAATTACAATTAGTGCAAAATATGGCAGCCAGGTTGATCACCGGAACATCAAGGAGTGATCACATCATATTTTAAAATCTCTTCACTGGCTGCCTATTGATTTCTGAGCACAGTATAAGGTGTTGGTAATGACCTTTAAAGCCTTACATGGCCTGGGTCCAACATTCTTATGTATAATCCGCCCCGTGCCCTTTAGATCCTCTGGGAGGAAGCTGCTTCAACCAATGAGAACTAAGTTGGTGGCGACCTCCCAGAGGACATTCTCTGCCATAGCTCCCAGACTCTGGAACGCCTTGCCGGAAGAGATCTGTCAGATAACCAATTTGGATGGCTTTAAAAAAGCCATCAAGATGGATCTCTCCTGGCAGGCTTATCTGGAATAAATCATTCACCCATTTTTGATCTCCACCTGTCAGACATTGTTATATCAGACACTGTTATCTTGACCTTGCCCCAGAATGCCTACTGTTTTTAACTCTGTTTATTGTTAAAAATTTTACATTGAGATGAATTTAATGTATTTTTAATGGGGGTAAATTGTGTTGTTTTTATTGTTGCAAGGGTTTTTATGTATATTATTATGTTAGCCACCTTGATGGCCAAGGCTAAAGGCAGGATATATATAAATAAATTATTATTATTATTATTATTATTATTATTATTATTATTATTGGTTACAGTTACAAATAATAATACTTTAAAACACTGCTTTCCTTGGAACACTTTCAATTACCTGACACAGGACACTCTTATCCCTTATTTGGGTACCTTTACCACTATTTCTTAACCAGCCTCTAAGGCTATCAATACCCCTCAGGACATTCTCTTTATGAACTCCCTCACTTGGAGTTTAGTAAGGGTATTAGGTGCCTCTCTTCTGGACCTTAACCCTGTTTCACTCTGGAACCTTCACCACCAGACCCTCACTATCTGGAATCCAAACCCTATCTGACAGTGATAGGCAGGGTTGTAATGATGTTGTGCCATAAATGCATTATTACAGCTTAAAAGAAAAACAAAATAAAGATAAACCAATTATAAAGCACATGATGAGGCAAATAGGGTGGTGATAATAGCATTGATGCACATGAGGGGGACAGGAAATCATGCTATTGGAGCAAGGTGAGGGGACAGTTAGACCTTATTTGATATGAGTGGAAGAATCTTGATGGAAAAGAGCCCAAAGATGTAGTGACCTATATACAGAACTTGATGACATCTTTAAGGGAAGCATTACGGTGTGCAGAAGAAAATTTAAAGTCAGCTCAAAGTAAACAAAAGACTTGGTACAATTAAAAAGGGGAGAAATATAATTTTTTTCCCCTGAAGATGAAGCTTTGATTCTTTGGCCAGTGAATGGAAATAAGTTACAATATGCATGGACTGGTCCGGTTCTGATATCTGAAAGAATCAATGATGTAAATTATATAGTGGACTTGGGGAATAAAATTGGTTGTAAATTGGTTCATGTTAACATAATAATAAATAATAATAAAATTTATTTATACCCCGCTTAAATGAAGACAATCTAAGCGGCTTACATCAGTTAAAACCCCATACAACAAAATTCATACCCCAACCCACCCCCTTAAAACAGTATTAAATGGCAAGATAATTAAAACAGGAATATAAACATTCCAACACAAATAAAACAAACATGAAAATATAAAAATGTAAAAATAAAAAAATGCCCTGATTAGACTCAACTGCGCTCCCCATCCATCAGCAATTGATGGGGCCGGGGGGGGGGGGGAGCACAGGGATCAAAGAGCCCAAGGCCAGGAGAATTAATCTGGAAAGGCCTGCCAGAAGAGATCCGTCTTGACAGCTTTCTTGAAGCTGTCTAAAGATGTCAGCTGACGGATCTCGTCCGGCAGGCCATTCCAGAGTTTGGGGGTGACGATAGAAAAGGCCCTCTGGGAGGTCTAAGTCTTTCTTAATAAGGTATGGTTTCCAGACCCTTCACCATTTTAGTTGCCCTCCTTTGGACAGTTTCTCCACATCCTTTTTCAATTGTGGTGCCCAGAACTGGACCCAGTATTCCAGATGAGGCCCGACCAAAGCAGAATAGAGCACAATTATTTCCCTTGATCTAGACAATATACTTCTATTGATGCAGCATTTGATTGCATTGGCCTTTTAGCTGTGGCATCACAGTGTTGTCACATGTTCAACTTGTGGCCTACTAGAACTTCTAGATCTAATTCAAATGTAGTCTTATTAAACCAGGTGCTCCCCATCCCAAATCTGTGCATTTTATATTTATTTATTTATTTATTTATTGCCTAAGTATAATACCTTACATTTCTCTATGTTGACATTCATATTGTTAGTTTTGGCACAGCTTTCTAATCTATTGAGGTCATTTTGAATTTTGATCCTGTCCTCTGGGATATTAGCTACTCCTCTTAATGTGGTGCCATTTGCAAATTTGATAAGCATGCCCTCTATTCTTCCATCAAAGTAATTGATAAAGATGTTGAATAGCACTGGGCCCAGGACAGAACTCTGTGGACCCCCATTGGTCACTTCTTTCAAAGATGAAGATTAGCCATTGCTTATCACTCTTTGTATTTGGCTGGTCAACCAATTGCAAAAGCACCTAACAGTTGCCTTGTCTAGCTTGTTTGCAAAAATATCTTGGGGGATTTTGCCAATATATAAAAAAAGAGACCAGATTAGTCTGGCATGACATGTTTCTCAGAAACCCATGTTGACTTTTTGTGATTATGGCATTTCCTTCTAAAAGTTCACAGACTCTCTGTTTAATGATCTGCTGTAGAATCTTTCCTGGTACTGATGTCAGATTAACTGGGCAGTAATTTTTGGGACCCTCTTCCCCCCCCCTTTTTTTTTTTTTTGAAAATGGGGACAATGTTTGCCCTCCTCCATTCTGCTGGGACTTCTGTTCTCCAGGAGTTCTCAAAGATTAGGAGTTCTCAAAGATTAGGAGTTCTCAAAGATTATTGCCAGTGGCTCTGAGATTACTTCTGCCAGTTCTTTCAATACCTTTGGATGTAGTACATCTGGTCCTGGAGACCTAAATTCATTTAGATTAACCTGGTATTCCTGTTCTACCTCTTCATTCATTGTGTGATGCATTTCTCCTATTGTGTCTCCTGCTCCATTTTCCTCAGGTTGAGCACCCTTTTCCTTTTGTGAGAAGACTGAGGCAAAGAAAGTGTTGAGTGGGTCTGTCTCTTCTCTGTCCCTTGTTAGCATTTCTTCATCTTTTCCATGCAGTGGCCCTACCATTTCCTTCTTCCCATTGCTACAGACATGGGAGATTATCACATGAGGTACTTTTCCAGTTTAATAGCATTATTCTATTGTTAGTTAGCAAGAACGATAGAATGGTGATATATAAACACTTACTTTCACACCAGTCACAAAAATGGGGCATTAATGATTCACAAGCAGTAACAAAGAGCTTTTGCATTCCACACAATGGTTGTTGTCATAACCATGCCTGCATGCATGGATTCTGTCAGGG
Source organism: Phrynosoma blainvillii (assembly GCA_026167975.1). Classification (NCBI taxonomy): domain Eukaryota; kingdom Metazoa; phylum Chordata; class Lepidosauria; order Squamata; family Phrynosomatidae; genus Phrynosoma; species Phrynosoma blainvillii. The sequence continues at coordinate 17,754,732 of JANUYF010000006.1, forward strand.
TTTTATTGTTGTTGATTTGAATATTGTTGTCAATATAGATATAGATTGTAGATGGTAGGGAATTGTGGGTATGCTAGAAGCAATAGCAAATAGTAGCAATAGCAAATAGGTTAGCTAGTATGGGGTTTGGGAATAGTGGCAGCTGGCTAGGATGGTTTTGAGAATGATGGGCATTTGGAATGTGTAGGCTGTGGGATGTGAAGAGCTGTAACTGAAAGAAGGGGTAAAGGGTGGACATGTCTGAGTTAGAGAGAGATAGGGCTGATGAGAAGGCTTGGAAAGTGGTGGCTGGCTTGATGGGGGAAACAGACTATGGGAATTAGGGATGGGTGCTAGATTTGATGTCAGGGGTGTTGGGAGGAGTTTATTAGATTAGTTTCCGGGCACAGTACAAGGTGTTGGTTTTAACCTTTAAAGCCCTACATGGCTTGGGTCCATCTTATCTCAGGGACCGCCTCTCCCCATATGATCCCCCCCATGCTCTGCGGTCCTCTGGGAGGAATCTGTTACAGCCAATAAAAACTAGGCTGTCTCAGACCTCCCAGAGGACTTTTTCCGCAACCGCTCCCAGACTTTGGAATGGCCTGCCGGACGAGATCCGTCTTATCACTACTCTCGCTGCTTTCAAGAAAGCAGTAAAGACGGATCTCTTTCGGCAGGCCTTCCCGGAATAATTCTCAGCTAAGAGACGAGTTTTTTAATCTTGTTGCCTGTGACTCCAGTATTACTGTTATTGTATGTTTTTAACTAATTTTAATTTTAATGTAATGTGGCATTTTACTTTGATTGCGGTTTAATTCTATTTTAAGGGGATGGGAGGGTGGGATTATGGGGTGAGGGATTGATTTTTAACTCTGTTTTGTTTTAAACTGTTGTACCCCGCTCCGATTGCCACGCAGAGGGGCGGGTTATAAATAAAAATTATTATTATTATTATTATTATTATTATTATTATAAGATTTTGAGGTTTTAAGATATCATTTGGCTTGGAGGGGGAGCAAGTGAGAAATTTGCTAGACTTTGAAGTATTGACTGAGTTTGACTTCCAGCAAATATCAGGATAGTTGAAGTCACCCATCACTACTACATTTTTCCTTTCTGGGTGTGTGGTCATCTGTTCTAGAAAGGCATCATCCAATTCCTCAGTCTGACTTGAGGGTCTGTAGTAGACTCCCACAATAAAATTCCTGTTGTTTCCTTCTGCTGTATTTTTTTTTAATCCAGATGCTCTACACCTGATTTCCAGGATTTAAGTCCTGGATCTCTTCACAGGTGTAAACATCTCTGACATATAATGCTATTCCTCCTCCTTTCCTATTTGGCCTATTTCTCTTTAAAAGGTTATACCCCTCTATTCCTACATTTCAATCACGAGACTCATCCCATCAGGTTTCAGTGATGCCTATTATATCACATTTTCTTTGTAGTATCAGGAGTTCAAGTTCATCTTTTTTATTTCCCATGTTCTCTGCATTAGTGTTGAGACATCTAAGACCATGGGTCCTCTTCCCTAGCTGCCTTTGTATAGTTTTCCTCCTCTCACTGTTGTGTCTTTGCACTATTTGCCTGGTTCCCTCTATAACACTTTGATTATTATCTCCAGCCCATGATGTACTCCTGACTTCCAAGATACTGTCTCCCTCCCCCACATGACTCAGTTTAAAGCCCTCACATTTTTTGGACTATAAGCAAAAATGTTTCTGCCAACTGGTATGAGATGCAAGCCATCTCTTGCTAGAAGCCCTCATGGAACCGCAGCCCATGATCCAAGAATCCAAATTGTTCTTGGTGGCATCATCTGTGGAGCCAGTTATTCACATCTGCTATTTTCTTCTCCCTTCCTGGACCATGCCCTTCCACTGGGAGAAGAGATGAGACAACAACCTGTGCATTCAGCTCTTTCAGCTTCCTACTCAAACCCTCACAATCCCTTTTGATATTCTGAAAGTTATGACTTGCAGTATAATTGGTTCCCACATGGATCAAAAGGAAGGGGTAATGGTCAATAGGCTTGCTAAGTCTTGTCAGCCTGATGGTCACATCACAGCTTTTTGCCCCAGGGAGACAACACACCTCCCGAGACATCTTTTCAGGCCCACAAACCACAGCTTCTGTACCTCTCAGCAAGGAGTCCCTCACCACCACCACACACTTCCTCCAAGGTTTAGCAGTGGCTGTTCCCTAAGGAGGTACTATCAGGGTTCCCTCCACTGCCCCTGAAATCTGTCCCTGCTGCTCTTCCTCTTCACCCTTGAGAAGGGAGAGAGCTTTAAATCAATTCTGTAGCTTCAAGCTCCCAGAACAATCCCTAGTTTCCCTACTTCTTGTGTGTGACATTTCTCCAGCTGTCTACCTCCTGTGTGTGTGAACTGACCTTCTCCCTCACATCCTCTGTTTGGTCCCTGTCCAAGACCATTCATTCTGTTCTGTCCAGGAACACCTCTTGCTCCCTAATATGCTGAAGTGTAGCTACCCGGGCCTCCAGCTGCAGGACTTTCTCTTCCAAGAGGAGTACTAAATTGCACTTGGTGCAGGTGAAGTTCCCAACATCACTAGATGAAAAGACAAATATTCCACAAGTGTTGCAGGTGACTGCAGCAACTCCTTCAGTGTCCATATTGAAAAATATTAAGTAAGCAATGAAACAGGACTGTGGGCTTCCCCCTAAAAAAGTCCCCCAGTAAACACCCATGTAAAGGGTCCCTGTTGGCTGGCCTTTCCCCCAAGCTCTGTCAGTGAGCTCAATTAACTAGGGTTATAACTCTATAAAGAGCTCCTGGCTGCTAGCTTGTTCTGGAGGCAAGAGTCTGACTTACTTCCTCTGAACAAAAAAAAAAACCCCTCAAAAGCCCTTTTAAAAAATAGTGAAATTTTTTTAAAGGAAAATCTCTAAAACAAAGTTCCTGGTTTCCCTTCTACCTTTGCTATGCTTCTCTTGTCTGTGAAAAATTTGGTGTGTGCCTCTGGAAGGACTTATATAATGCTAGGTGCTTAGCTCCACCCCCTAGTGATTCATAGATGTGACTCACAGAAGCCTCACCCCCTCAGGAACAAATACACTCTCCCAAGTGGGTGTTTTTTTTAATTTTAAACACTCACCCATTCAAAATGGCTGCCCAGAAACTGCTTTCCTTCTTCTCCCAGGGAGGGAGAATCATATGATTCTTCTTTCCATTTGCCATTCATTTTGTATTTTTTAAAAATAGCTCTTCTGTGTATTGCTTCTGTCATCTTTTATTTTGTCTTGATTGTGTAACATGTTCATCTTCTGATTGTAGCACATTTCTGGCCTTGCTTTGAACTTCCCTTTGAATTCACAGATCTTGTGAAAGAGGCTTCCAGTTATTCCTTTTGTTGTTATATTCTATTTCTGTGCATTGTTTATTATAGTAGTTTTCTTTCTCCTTGCAGACTAGTCTTGAACTATTTCATTCATGGTTCTGGTTCTGTTCTTTTCTCCTTTTTCTTTTGCTTCTCATCTTTCCTTTCCTTTCCTACTTGAAGTGTTTCTTCTGTTATCCATTGTTACGTCTATTTGTTTTTGGCCACACATAATGTCTTTCTGCATTCATCCTTGATTATGTCCTTGACTTCTCACCACAAGCTATTTCCAGTGGGACAATGGATTCTACGAACAGAGAGATGGGGTAGCAATGGGAAGCCCTCTAAGCCCAGTGATCGCAAACTTCTACATGGAACACTTTGAAAAACAAGCCCTGGAAACAGCACCAAAAAAGCCCACAACTTGGTTCCGATACGTGGATGACACTTTCACCATTTGGAGCCATGAAGAAGAAGATCTGGTTGGGTTCCTGAATCACCTGAACAACATTCACCCCAACATCCAGTTCACTATGGAAAAAGAAAAGGAAGGAACACTGCCACTCCTAGATGTCCTAGTCATCCGCAAACCTAACCAACGTCTGGAACACACAGTATACAGAAAACCCACACATACAGACAGATACCTGCACAAGAATTCTAACCATCACCCAGGACAAAAAAGAAGCACAATAAAAACACTGGTAGACCGGGCAAAACGCATCTGTGAACCCCACTTTTTGGAAGAGGAATTGAAGCACCTAGACCAGGCTCTACAGGCAAATGGTTACTCCAGCTCAGACTTCAGAAGAGCTGCCAGACCCAGAAAAACCCAGAGGACTCAAGACAAGCAGCCACCCAAAGGGAAGGTATTTCTACCATATATCAAAGGAGTCACTGACAGAATAGGGAAAGTAGTGAGGAAACGCAACCTCCAAATGGTTTACAAACCAACCAAGAAAATCCAACAAATGCTGCGCTCAGCGAAGGACAGGAGAGACCCTCTCACAGCCGCAGGAGTTTACCGCACACCATGCAGCTGCGGACAAGTCTATATAGGGACCACCAAACGCAGTATCCAAACACGAATCAAGTAACATGAGAGACACTTGCGACTGGGCCAGCCAGAAAAATCAGCAGTAGCAGAACACATCATAAACCATCCTGGGCACAAAATGCTGTTTGAAAACACTGAAATCCTGGACCATGCCAACAACTACCAGGTCAGAATGCACAGGGAAGCCATCAAAATCCACAAACACTCAGACAACTTCAACAGGAAAGAAAAAACCCTCAAAGTAAACAAGATATGGCTACCAGTCCTACAAAATAAGAAAATCTGTACTCAGCAAATGCAAAGGGGAAACCAAACAGGGTCAGTGGCTTTCCCAGCAGACAATAGCAGACAATCTCCTTAATTGCATATCCTCACCTGGAAGCCATGCCATTAACACAGAACAACACCTATTCAAACACAGAACAATACACAGTTTACATGGGAATAGCAGACAATATCCTTGATTGCATATCCTGAAGCTTGCCATTAACACAGAACAATACCTATTCAACACAGAACAACACACAGTTCACCTGGGAACCACTCCTCCCTACCCAGGGTCTCACAGTATATATACACCTATGCTTTTCCATTTCAGTTTTCTCTGAAGATGCTAGCCACAGATGCTGGTGAAACGTCAGAAAGAAACTCTTCTAGAACATGGCCACACAGCCCGAAAAAACCCACAAAAAAACTATCATTGACTTCTGTCCATAGCTCATTTCATTCTTTGTTGATTATGCTTAATAAGGCAAATCTATTTTTCACATTTTGTGTAAATTCTGTTGAGATGTTTTCCAGATTGTATTTTGATGTGATGACTGATTTTGTGTTCTTCTTCAGCTTTAATCTAATCTTTGATATAACTAGTTTGATTTGTGCCACATTCAGAACCTGGCCTAGTTTTGGCTGTGAGAATGAAGCTTCTACATCTTCTGCTTCCAATTATGTAATGTATTTGATTTTTGTACTGGCTGTCCAGTGATGTCTATGTTCACAAACTCCTCTCTGGTTATATGAAAAAAGGTCTTGGCAATGAATAAATCATTGGCCTCACAGAATTCTATCAGTTGTTGTCCTGTTTTATTTTTTGTTCCTAGTCTGAATCTTCCTACAGTTTTTGAATGGTCTTTGCTTCCTGCTTTAACATTCCAGTCACTTATAATTGTCAAGCATTCCTGTTTTTCTGTAGGTAATCTACAGAAACCTATGATGAAATATTTGCCCTAGATATTTAAAGCTTTTGACTTGCTCCAAGGGACAATCGCCTATGTTCCATCTGCAAAGATGGAACTTGTGCTCAAAGATTTTTTATTTTAGATTTGGTGGCATTTATTTTGCAATTGTTTTTAGAACAGTAGACCTAAGTACTATTGTTAGTCCTGACAAGAGTAAAGTAATTGAATTAGTTGGATTTGCTCATGTGTTGACTCGCAATTCAGCAATTGACTCAGTGGGTCTGACCAACAGGATTTGAGACATGTCCAAATGTTATGCTGCTCTTCTGATTTTCATGAACATGATCTCTGTATTGGGGTTACCTGTAACAGTCCATCCAGGAGTGTCAGGTGCCTCTTCTTCTACTGCATCTCCTCCAAGGGAGCAGACAACAGTGCCCCAAGAAAGCACCCAAGCAATGAGCAGACAGAGGACACTGAAGATGTGAGTTGACCTATAACTCTCTTCTTCCAGTTGCAAGCAGCTGTAAGCACTAAACACTTTAAAACTAACAGATGCCCTATGAGGAGCAGCTAAGGAAACTGAGCATGTTTAACCTGGGGAAGTGAAGGTTAAGGAGTAACATGATAGCCATGTTTAAATATTTGAAGGCATATCATATTGTGAATGGTGCAAACTTGTTTTCTGCTGCTCCAGAGACTAGGACATGGAGCAATGGATTCAAGCTATAGGAAAAGAGAGTCTACCCAAACATCAGGAAGAACTTTCTGATGGTAAGAGCTGTTCAACTCAGAGACTGGTGGAGTCTCCTCCTTTGGAGTTTTTTACACATAGGCTGGATGGCCATATTTCGAGAAAGCTTTGATTGTGTCTTCCTGCATGGCAGGGAGTTGGATTGGATGACCCTTGTGGTCTCTTCACACTTTATGATTCTGTGATTCTAATCACTGTATCTCAAATGCACCCTGATCCCTAGCTGGACATCTTGCTTTGAATTAGGCATGGCCATTGCCCATTGTGATGTTTTGTAAGACTCATGTGCTTAATGGTTTCTTTTACAGGCAGAGCACTTACATGCCTGGCATGTACAAATGTTCTAGAAGATAATAGTTGCTTCCATAATGAGAGAAGCTGTGAGTCGGGAGGGTTTGATTTCTGCTACAGTCGACTGATTACTAAAGGTGAGCTCTAGAGACAACTGTTCCTCTTGGAAGCACAGCATATTCAGCCTCGTGATTATCCCCCTGTTGAGATGGAAAATACTAGGATTGTCTGATTTGGAGTGACAGGGCTCCTGTACCCTCGATGCCTTCATGAGGAGCAGAGATTCCCCAGATGAACTGTGCTTATCACTCCCACAGCATACTAAAAGAAATGAAGAATTAAACGATCCCTTTCTAGAACAGATGATTACACATTTAGAAAGGAAAGGTGTAGTAGTGATGAGTGATTTCGGCTGGAAGTCTAACTCTGCAAAATTTTTAAGATCCAGCAAGTTCCTGACTTGCCTGGAAGACAATTTCATGGTCCAAAATGTGGAAAAGACAATAAGGGAATCAACTATTTTAGATCTAGTTCTAACCAATAGAGGTCACCCATTGCAAATGGTGGGATCCTTTGTTGTTGTTGTTGTTGTTGTTGTTGTTGTTGTTGTTGTTGTTAAATCCCCTCAAGTCAATCTAGACTCATGGTGACCCTCTGGATGAGACATCTCCAAGACCCTCTGTCCTCCACTGCTCTGCTTAATTCCTACAAACCCATACCTGTGACCTGCTTAATAGAGTCCATCCATCTAACATGTGGCCATCCCCTTTCTTCCTACTTCCCTCCACCTTTCCCAGCATTATTGTCTTTTCCAATGAGTTCCTCCCTTCTCATAGTGTGTCCAAAGTATGATAGACAGCCTCAGTTTGGTCATCTTGGCTTCCAGGGAGGTTTCTAGCTTGATGTGCTCTAGGATCCACTTGTTTGTCCTTTTGGCTGTCCATGGGATCCTCAGCACTCTTCTCCAGCACCAGTTCTCAAAGGAGTTGATTTCTAAGAAACCAGGATGGATGACTAAGGAAATTTCAACTGTACTAAGTTTTAAATGGAACATGTATAAGAAATGGAAAAATGGGGAAATCACCAAACATGCAATTTTAGACTGCATCAATAGAAGTATAGTGTCTAGATCAAGAGAAGTAATAGTGCCACTCTATTCTGCTTTGGTCAGGCCTCACCTGGAATATTGTGTCCAGTTCTGGGCACCACAATTGAAAAAGGATGTGGAAAAACTGGAGCGTGTCCAAAGGAGGGCAACTAAATTTGTGAAGAGTGTGGAAACCAAGCCCTATGAGGAACGACTTAGGGAGCTGGGAATGTTTAGCCTGGAGAAGAGAAGGTTGAGAGGTGATATGATAGCCTTTTTTAAATATTTGAAGGGATGTCATATTGAGGAGGGAACAAGCCTGTTTTCTGCTGCTCCAGAGACTAGGACCTGGAACAATGGGTGCAGGCTCCAGGAAAAGAGATTCCACCTCAACATTAGGAGGAACTTCCTGACAATAATAATAATAATAAATTTTTATTTATAGCCCGCCCCTCTGCACAGCAATCGAGACGGGTTACAACATTTAAAAAACAACAAGTTAAAAACATTCCCTCAATCAACAACCCTCCCCCCCTTAAAACTGAATTAAACTTGAAAGAATTAAAATACAACAAAGTTAAAATAAAACAAAAAATAAACAACAACAATAATACTAAAATCGGTGAGAAGATTAGGGACAGAGTAAATCCAATTAGAACTCATCCCTCTGAAAATGTTATTCCAGGAAGTCCTGTCGGAAGAGATCCGTCTTTACTGCTTTCTTGAAAGCAGCAAGTGTCATAATAAGACGGATCTCGTCCGGCAGGCCATTCTAAAGTTTAGGGGCAGTAGCAGAGAAGGCCCTCTGGAAGGTCTGGACAAGCCTAGTCTTAGTTGGTTGGAGCAGATTCCTCCCAGCTGACCGAAGGGGGGATCATATGGGAAGAGGTGGTCCCTAAGGTAAGATGGACCCAAGCCATGTAAGGCTTTAAAGGTTAAAACCCACACCTTGTACTGTGCCCAGAAACTAATCAGCAGCCAGTGGAGGGATTTTAGCACAGGTGTTATGTGCTCCCTCCTCGATGTTCCAGTAATTAGCCTGGCTGCCATGTTTTGTACTAGTTGCAGTTTCCGGGTTAAGCACAAGGGTAGCCCCATGTAGAGTGTGTTGCAGAAATCCAGCCGTGAGGTTACCAGAGCATGTACCACAATTTCCAGGTACCTCATGTCCAGATAAGGGCGCAGTTGGCATATCAGCCGAAGCTGATAGCAGGCACTCCTGACCTCCTCATTCACCTGATTAGTCATGTGAAGCGATCAATCAAGGAACACCCCCAAACTGCGAACACAGTCCTTTGAGGAGAGTGTGACTCCATCCAGGACTGGAGACTGTATTCCCAAATCTGTTTCAGGCCTGTAACTGTGAGTACCTCTGTTTTGTCTGGATTCAACTTCAATCTGTTTTTCCTCATCCAATCCATTACCGCTCTAAGACAGTCATTAAGAGGAGAGATGCCATCTGAGGTCTGAGATGATGATCTGGTCATGGAGAGATATATCTGGGTGTCATCAGCGTACTGAAGACACTGCGCTCCATGCCTCCAGTAAGGGCGGTTTGACAGTGGAACACATTCCCTCAGAGTGTAGAGGAGTCTCCCGCCTTGGAGGTCTTTTAGCAGAGGCTGGATGGCCATCTGTCGGGGATGCTTTAATTGGGAGTTCCTGCATGGCAGGGGGTTGGACTGAATGTCCTTGTGGTCTCTTCCAACTCTATAATTCTATGATTCTATGATTCTTCCTATCATCTTTCTTAACTGTCTATCTCTCACATCCATACATGGTAATAGGGAATACTATGGCTTGTATGATTCTAACCTTTGTGCTGAATTGTATATCTTTGCATTTTAGAATCTTTTCTAGTTCTTCATAGCCACCCTCCTCGTTCTTAATCTTCTTCTGATTTCCTGACAACAGTCCCCATTTCTATCAATGTTTGATCCCAGTTATGGGAATTCTTTTACTATTTCTATTTCTTCATTGTCTAGGTTGAACTTGAGAAGGTCCTCGGTGGTCATTATTTTTGTTGTTTTTTTATGTTCAACATTAAGCTTGCCTTTGCATGTTCTTTTTCTTAGTAGGTGTTCCAGATCTGTGAGTAATATGGTGTCATCTGTCTATCTTAGATTGTTGATATTCCTTCCCCCTATTTTCACTCCTCCTTCTTCTGTGTCCAAGTCTGTTTTTATTATAATATGTTCTGCATACAAATTGAAAAGATAGGGTGAAAGGATGCAGCCTTGTCTGACCCCTTTGCCAACTGGGAACCTTTCTGTTTCTCTGTGTTCTATTCTGACAGTAGCCTCTTGTCCTGATTATAGATTCCTCATCAGGACTATCAGAGGTGTTGGCACTCCCATGTCTTTAAGAGCATTCCATAGCCTTTCATGATCTATGCAGTCAAAGGCTTTGCTATAGTCTATAAAGTATATGGTGATTTTCTTTTGGAACTCCCTGGTCTGCTCCACTAGCCATCATATGTTTGTAATGTGGTCCCTAGGGCCTCTTCCTTTCCTGAACCCTGCTTGAACATTTAGGATTTCTCTCCCCATGTATGGTTGGAGTCTATGTTGCAGAATTTTACTCATGATTTTGCTTGCATGGGAGATTAGTGCTGTGGTCCTATACTTGTTGCTGTCTCTTGTTTCACCCTTTTTGTGGAGGGGGATATATAGTGATCACTTCCAATTTGTTGGCCATCATTTTGTTTTCCATATCTGTTGACATATATTGGTCAGCACTAGAGTTGATTCTGTCAATGTGGATTGCAGCCATTCAATTGGAATATCATTTGTTCCTGGTTATTTGTTTTTCACTATTTCTTTTATTGCAGTTTCCACCTGGCTTTTTAGAATTTAGGGTTCATCTTCATATGGCTCTTTGTTCCATGTGTCCTTCATTTTGTCATTTTTTTTTTTTTTTGTATAATTCTTCTGTGTATTGCATCCAACAACTTTTTATTCCTTCCTGGTCTTGAATTACATTATTTTTATTGTCATATTGTTGCCTGGAAGTAAAAATGAAGAGGATGCCCAATTGATTCCTTTTGGTGAAGACAATCCAATTGAGCACTGTGCTATATTTCAACACTGGCAAGAAAACTCTATAAAATCCATGTAGTCACCATACATTGACAGGTGTTTTGAAGGCACATACACCCACAAAGTGAAATAATCCTCTACCATAGCTGAGGGCCACAGGTCAGATTATAGGGTGCAGGAGAATCTGTGTGGTTCACATAACTCTCTGCTTCAAGCCAGGGAAGTAATTAGGAGAGAGAGTTCAGGACCATTGCTGCCCTCCAAGTATATCCCACCTGAGGCAGTTGCCTCCTTCTGCCTCATGCCAATGTCAATACATCTTTTGATCCTTCTTAACAATACTGATAGCTATTCAAAAGGTAGACAATTTATATTTGGAAATAAGCCTTGCTGCTGGGAACTTCATGGTGTATTCTTCCCATTCTTGATGTTTGTTTCAGAAAAGAAAATTGTTAGTGTGGATCGTGGTTGTACTCCAGTGTGTCGTGTCCTGAAGAAGAGTAAAGAAAATTTTGAAGAAAATATGCTGTGCTGTGTGCAAGACTATTGCAACATTCACAACTTCTGGATTGATAAATGAATGAATGAACAAATGATTTTTTAAAAAAATGAATGGATCAATTTTCACTGGGCAAAGGTCAATAAGATCATATGGCTTGTACAACTTATGGCTTTTTACTGGTACTATTAATGAATCACTCCTCCACAAAAATACAATGGCAACCACTGTAGCTCTGGAAGTTTACTTGCTAATGTGCTAGGTCCTAAGTCATTATGAGGCTTGTTGCTGGAAAGGTTTTCTGAGAAAGTCATTGGTGCTTAGGTTGCAAAATGAAGTCAATTCTTCCCATCATCTGCCAGATTTTTTGGACTGTGGCTATGTCCCAAAATATGGCTATGGATTCCTGCATCATCATAATCATAATCATTTTCATCATCGTCATCATTCCCACTTTCCCTCCTAAGTTGGGACTCAAAGCAGTAGGGTTCTATCCAAGTAGAAACCAGACCTGACTATAGTTAACTTGCAAAATTAAATGATATCAGGTGTATTCAGAGTGGTGAGATGTTACAATGTTACATTATCTGCTATTTGACTATGGAGTCCTTTGATTCTCTTTCCCCATCTCAACTCTACATACTATGATACACAATAGGGAAATTAGAGATGAGCTATAATCCTCCAATTGGTTTCTTATCCTTCCTCTACTTTGGCATAACAACAACAACAACAACAAAAACACATTATAGAGGAATATTACTAACACAGAAGCCATTGGGAAAAACTTGGTTAATTTAAATTGTAGATCAACCAGTCACGAGCACTATGAAGGAGTAGCACCTAGCAGGAGACTTGTTAAATAGAATAATTAAAAGTAACAATTTGGTTTAAAAAAAAGTTTGAAATAAATATTTATAGTAAATCAAGACTGATAATTTTAAGAAATTATTATTATTATGCACTGTCAAGCACATGGCGCTCATACTACTGTCATGTTGCTAGCTTTCTCTCTATGCCCGTTGTGGTTTTGGTGGCTACTTCTGCATCTGCCAAAAAGAGGAAGTGCATCACTGGAAATAGAAGGCAAAAAAGAGATTGGCATAAAATTTGCACATGGGAAGATAGATGAGAGAGGCAGATAGAGAAAGCAGATGGATGAAAATTTAAAAATTATTACTATAATTTAAATCAAATCCTCACCAAAATGGAAAAGCTGTGCATACATTTCCTCCAACTCCCCCCTTCTTGCTGAACCCCTTCCAGCTCTCATTAAAGAAGGAAAAAATTAAGCTGCTTTGTTTACCACATGGAGACAAAACAAATAAGGATTTGTGTCTTTGCTACTCAGCCTGAAATATCCATTTCATTGTCTGTAAGGTAAACCTCCCCATTCCTATAGAGTCTTTGGTGATAATTTGTTGGGTCAAGAATAAGGGGAGTTTGGGGGTAAGGCTGTTTGGCTTGTTTGAGCTTAGTGGAAGCTTGCTTGTGTATTCATTAGTAGCAGCAGCAATAGCAGTAGCAACTTCATTTATATACCACTTCATACCACAGCAAGCTGTGTCTAAGTGATTTACAACTCTAAGCCCCAAACAAGCTGGGTACTCATTTTAGCAACCTCGGAAAGATGCCAGGCTGAATCATCCCTGAACCCCTGGCTGGGATTGAACTCACAACCTTGTGGTTTGTGAGTGAGTGGCTGCGCTACTGGCATTTAATCACTGCACCACCAGGGCTCCACATTGTCTGTTGTTTGATGGTAGACTTCTGGAATATGTTTGCATTCTCCTGTCCCTTCTTAGTTAGATAGGGATTTCCTCCCTCCCTCCTCTCTCATTCTAACTATCATGTGACTTTGGTCACTCATTCTTAGAGGCAGTTTAACAGCTTCTCCAAAGATTCTAAACTGCAGTCAGCAGTCAGTAGGTTGTAGGTTCCTGCTAATTAAAGATGGTGAGATTTATCTCTCTTTACCCAAACCATCTCCAGATAGATTAGGTTTTAGTTATTTTATGTAAATATTTATTAAAGCCATTATTTTTTGTTCTTAAACCACAAACTACATGTTTGTCATTTTTTGAGTTAGTCTTTATTCTTTAGGAAAGCATATTAAGAATAATTTAGTCAGTCTCACACTTCTGTTGTCCTGCTAATGAAAGCCGGACTCTAACAAGTTTAACTTACATACTTGTGTACTTTTGTTTCCTTTAAAAGGGCTAACATCCTGGGAAACTAAAATTGTACCCCACATACACTGGTGACATTGTGTCTGTTGGGTCAAGGGTGATAGTTTGTGTGTGAGCTGAATGGAGGTGTGATTGTGCACTCATTACCACTCTATTGTCCCCTTCCTGACCACCTGTCTCAGGGAGGCAGGGATTTTGCTAAGAGGAAGTGAATCAGAGGCTTGGTGGAAGAAAGATCTAGCAGCCAGTAGGTCTCTCTATAGCTGCAGGTCCACTCCTTGGAGCTTGGTGAACAGTCTGGCTAATTAGGGGTGGGTGGTGGGTGTTACACAAGTGTTTGGTAGGGGATTTTAAAGGGAGAGGTCCAGAGTTCTCTTCAGTCCTTACTTAATACCACTGAACATGTTTAATGAGGGACTTGCTGCAGTCACCTGCATCTGTTGTGATATGTTTGTCTTCCTGCCAGAGGATGTGGATAGCTAGACCTGCACCAAGTGTAAGTTCATAGTCCTGGTGAAAAAGAAGGTCTAGTAGCTGGAGGCCACAGTATGTACACTTCAGCACATGAGAGAGCAAGAGGTTTTCTTGGATAGATCAGAATGGATTGTCCTGGATGAGGAACACAGAGGGGAAATTTCTGGGGAGGTCAGTTCTCATACACAAGAAGTAGACATTTGGAGGAACGTGACACACAAGGGATCATTCTGTGACCTTGCAGCTACAGAATCGATTTGAAGCTCTCTTCCTTAATAGGAATGATGAGAGGAAGCAGCAGGGGCAGTCCTCAGGGAATGTGCAGGAGACCTTGATAGAATCAGCACAGGGAGAGGCAGCTGCCAGTCCTTGGAGGAGGTGAGTGGTGGACGTTGGAACTCCTTGATGAAAGGTATAGAAAAGTTTGTGGGCCTGACAAGATGTGTGTGTCTTCCTGGGGCAAAATTCATGATGTAATAGAGAGGCTGGTAAAACTTGTCAAACCTACTGACCATTACCCCTTACTTTTGGTTCATGTGGGTACCAATGATATTGCAAGGCAGAGCCTTCATACTATCATAAGGGATCATGAGGCTCTGGGTAAGAAGCTGAAAAAGCTGGATGCACAGATTGTAATCTCATCTCTTCTCCCTGTTGAAGGGCATGGTCCAGGAAAGGAGAGGAAAACAGTGGAGGTGAACAACTGGCTCCTCAGATGGTGCCACTAAGAACAATTTGGATTCTTGGATGATAGTCTATGGTTTCAGGAAGGGGGACTTCTGGCAAGGGATGGATTGCACTTCACACCAGTTGGCAAAAATGTTGTTGGCAACAGTCTTAAACATTTGATGAGGAGATCTTTAAAATGAGTTATGTTGGGGAGGGAGACAATATTCTGGAGGGCAGAGGTTCATCAAAGGCTGGAGCCCTGGTGGCGCAGTGGTTAAATGCCTGTACTGCAGCCACTCACTCATAGACCACAAGATTGCGAGTTCAATACTAGCCAGGGCTCAGGCTAGACTCAGGCCTGCATCCTTCCGAGGTCACTAAAATGAGTACCCAACTGTTGGGGGGCAATGAGCTTACAGTTGTAAACTGCTTAGATATCCCATAGCGAGATATGAAGCGGTATATAAATGAAGCTGCTTTGCTTGCTTTGGAGGTAATAGCCAAACTGTTATAGAGAGAATAAGACAAATAGTGCAAAAACCCAACAGTGGGAGGGGGAAATTTAAATATACAAGTAGTGAGAATGGCCCATGTACCTAGATAGCTCTAAACTTATGCACAGAGCATGGGAAATAAATATCACTGAAACTTGGTTGGATGAGTCTCATGATTAGAATGTAGTAATAGTAATATAAACTTTTTAAAAGAAATAGGCCAAACAGGAAAGGATGAAGAGTAGCATTATATACCAAGGATGTTTAAGCCTGTGAAGAGATTCAGGAGTTAAATCCTGGAAGCCAGGTGGAGAGCAACTGGATGAAAATTAAAGGGAGAGAAACAAGAGAGATCTTATTATGGGAGTCTACTATAGACCCCCAACTCAGACTGAGCATTTGGATGATGGCTTTCTAGAACAGATGGCCATACACTCAGAAAGGAGAGATGTAGTAGTGTTGGGTGACTTCAACTATCCTGATACTTGCTGGAAAAGAAATGCCTCACTTGTCTCAAAGACAATTTCATAGTCCAAAAAGAATGACCTGGTTACAAGTGGGTGCAAGTGGCAGGATCCTTAGATGGGATTGATCTTATTATCTTGGAGTTTGTTATAGGAAAGAAGAAGCCAGGCATGGTCAGACATGCATTCTAGACTTTAGGAAAGCTGATTTCAATAAATGTAGGGAAAAGTGGGTGTGATCTGGGTCAAGAATAGTAAAAGAAAAGGTGGTTATGAATGGAACCTTTCTTAAAAGGGAGATATTGAAGGCATAATTTCAAACAGTTCCAATAAGGAGGAAAAATGGAAGGTGTCTCAAGGAAGCAAGATGGTTTCAACTTTCAATGGAGCTAAGTTTTAAACAGGAGATGTATAAGAAATGGAAAAGAGGGGAAATCACCAAAGAGGAATTCAAATAGATAGCACGTGTAGGTGGAAAGTGTCCTCAACTATTAGTCAAATCCTACCTCAGTGCCAGCTGAGGCTTGTTCAGCAGCTGCTTTTCAGCTAGTCTCCTGGACCTGCGACTGCCAGCACTCTCAGCTCTCCTCTGCCTAAAGGAAGGCACTGGCTCTGCTGTATCCTCCTGCTTCTCCCCACTAGGCAGCTGAGCCTCCAAGGAAGGAGCACTAGGACCTGGCTGCTCTGGGGCTGGGAGAACCGGACTTGGCTCAGACAGAGCAGAATGAGAGCCAGGTGGAGCCTGTATCTCTTCCTGCTCTGGGGCTGGGAGAGCAGAATGAGAACCAGGTGGAGCCTACACCTCTTCCTTCTCTGGAGGAGACCCATCCTCCTCCTCGTCCTCCGAGTCCTCCTCAGGGCTGACCATGACAGAAAGTCAGAAAAGTTAAAATGCAGAATGAACTCAGTCTTGCTGGAGAGGTTATGAAAAATAAAAAGGGCTTTTTGGTTATGTCCATAGCAAAAGGAGGAGAAAGGAAATGGTAGGACCATTGTGTGGAGAAGATGGCAAAATGCTAACATAGGACAGAGAAAAGGCAGAACTAAGCAACATCTTCTTTGATGTAGGTTGTGGGACTCTTAGCTTAACAACAGTACATGTGAAAGAGATCTAGGAATCTTAGTAGACCACAGGTTGAACATGAGTTAACAGTGTGATGCAGCAGCTAAAAAAGCCAATGAGATTCTAGGCTGCATCAGTAGAAGCATTAATAGAACTATTTTGGTTCTATTCACTCTGTTCTGCTTTGGTCATGCCTCACCTGGAACACTGTGTCCAGTTCTGGGCACCACAATTCAAAAAGAATGTGGACAAACTGCAGTGTGTCTAGGGGAGGGAGACTAAAATGGCAAAAGGTCAGGAAACCATGCCTTTGAAGAGAGGCTAAGTTTAACCTGAAGAAGAAAAGATTAAGAGGTGATATGATAGCCATGATTAAATATCTGAAAGGATATCATACTGAAGACGGAGCAAGTTTGTTTTCTGCAGCTCCAGAGAACAGGACCCAGAGCAATAGATTCAAAGTACAGGGAAAGAGATTCCTGAAAGTAAATGCTATTGAACACTGGAACACACTCCCTCGGAGTGGTTTTTAAACAGAGGCTGGATGAGCATCATCAGTTGGGGATGCTTTGATTGTGCATTCCTGCCTAGCACGGGATTGGATGGCCCTTGTGGTCTCTTCCAATTCTATGATTCTATGATTTATGATTCAGCCACTTGAGAGGTGACAGCCTGAGGCAGGTCAAAGAATGCTCACCTACACCATTCTTCACAAAGTACACAGAAGACCTGTCAAGAGTACATGAGCTGTTCTTCATGCTGATTGATTATGCTACTCTAAAAATAAGCTCAGTAACCCCCAGTATACCAAATGATATCCATTCAGCTTATTACTAGAATCATAGATTCAGCAAATTGGAAGAGGCCACATGGGTATCCAGTCCAACCCCTTGCCATGCAAGAATACACTAATCATCCTGTCCGAAAATCTCATATACATAATCTGACTATATTTTGAGGCCATCTCTTTCCCTGTTTGGAGGAAGGAACCAAAGGTAAGCAATTTTCTGGAAGTAGGTATCTTCATTCTGTTGTACACTGGCATGGGTAAGTTCAAGAAGGCAAGAAGAACTAAATGCTATAGAGAGGGCCTAATAGGATAGAAGCCACTGCAAGAAGATTCATAAACTTAGCAAGGACCTTAGAAAATTGAAAGTGAAAGAGTTATTATAGCATGAGCTATATCAGGGGTAGGCAACCTTTCCTCTTTAAGGGCTGAGGGACTATTGGCCAACATGGCTGAGGCTTCTGGGAGCTGAAGTCCCTCGGCCCTTAAAGGGGAAAGGTTGCCTACCCCTGAGCATGTATTATAGCATGTATACAGGCCACTTCTTTAGATGCATGGATTGCAGTCTTGGAAGTCTGACTACATATCATAGACACTGTTAAACACTCACAATTACATTAGCACAAAGATCCTGACACTTGAAGTCTGTATTGGGCAATGATTCTTACAGAACTACCAATGGCCACACTACCTATTGCCTTGAAATAGCTGTAATAAGTCACTGACTTAATATTTTTCCCCTTTCTGTCCTACTTGGAGCTCTGAAGTGCTTTACTATATACATGTGCCAAAAGATAACAATTGTATGAAGTAACCTGAAGTGATATGTTCCTACATATTTCTCAATGTCTACTACACTTGGTAGATTTTTTAAAGGTGAGTCCAGAATGAGACAAATATTATTCTTGGAGAACAAACCAACAAAATTCAGCTAGTTTGGCTGCCTGTGGTAGAAACAGCCTATAGCCATCAGTTTGTCAAATCTTTTGGTGCTGCCATAAAAATTCTGCCTGAGCCTTCGAACCTCAGATCTCAAGCCAGCCCTGGGCACAATGGCAATGTCTCTTTTGATGTGAATCAGTAAAACCTTGTGTATAAGAACTTGAATTATGTGCCACTGTTGAGTGGGACAACCTGGGAAGGTCTTAATGGAATGTACTATTCTCATCCCAAGTTGCCCATTCCCTTGTCTTCATTTTTTAATCCGAATTTATTAAAACCTGCTAAACTCAATTCTATGAAGAAAACAAAACTGATGCATTCTAATCTGCAATCTTCCACAGAGAAAGCCTGGTACCTAGTCTGAACTTTAACTGTTCTTACACAAACCAGAATGTAAGGTATATAACCAACCAACTTAAGTGCAAGTCAGACAACTATATGTCTTCCATTGCACATTAGCTCCATGTTTCAGTCCATGGGCCACAAACAGCATTCTGATTAATTGATTCATTGGGGTTTGAGGCCAAATAACTGAAAGACCATCTCCTCCTATGTGTTTGTTATTGTGTGCCTTTAAGTTGTTTCAGACTTGTGGTGACTCTAAGGTGAACCTATCATGGGATTTTCTTGGTATGTTTAATTAGAGCGGGGTTGCTATTTCCATTCTCTGAGGCTGAGTGAGTGGGACTTGCTGAAGGTCACCCAGTAGGTTTCCATCACAAAGCAGGGATTCGAACTCTGATCTTCAATGTTCAAACCACTACACCATGCTGGTCTCTCCTCCTATATGAGCCTACCCTAAATCCAAGATAATTAGTGGAGGCTTTAGGTTTTTATGGGTTTTTTGGGCTGTGAGGCCATGTTCTAGTCTAGAAGAATATATTCCTGATGTTTTGCCTGCATCTGTGGCTAGCATCTTCAGAGAATCGTGGCATGGGTGTGTGGGGGGTATATATACTGTGTGACCCTTTGGTTGAGAGGATTAGCATATAAATGTGTGTATAGTTCTGTTGAGGCAAGGCCTCAGGGTGGGAGAATATGCCAGGAGGATAAGTATCTACTTAATTAATGGCCCATTGTCTTCTGGGAAACCCCCTGACCCTGGGTGAAGTTCATTTGCATTTGCTGAGTCCTGATTTTGGTGTGTTTGAGGACTGGTAGCCAAACTTTGTTTACTTTCAGGGTTTCTTCTTTCCTGTTGAGATTGTTCAGGCGTTTGTGCATTTCAGTTGCTTCCCTGTGCATTCTGACCCAATAATTGTTGGCATGGTCCAGAATTTCAGTGTTTTCAAAGAACATTTTGTACCCAGGTTGGTTTATAATGTGTTATGCTACTGCTGCTTTTTCAGGCTGGTCCAGTCTGCAGTGTCTCTCATGTCCCTTGATAGTTCCTGGGTGATGATTGGAGTTCTTGTGCAGGTATCTGTCAATATATGTAGGCTTTCTGTATACTATGTGGCCTAATTGTTGGTTGGTTTGTGGATGACCAGGACATCCAAGAATGGCAATGTTCCTTTTCTTTTTCCATTGTGAATTGGATGTTTGCATGGATGTTATTCAGATGGTTCAAAAACATGGTCAGATCTTCTTTGTGGCTCCAATTGGTGAAAGTGTCGTCCACATATCAGAACCATGCTGTGGGCTTTTTTTTTTTTTTTTTTTTTGGAGCTTTTTCCAGGGCTTGCCTTTCAAAGTGTTCCATGTAAAAGTCTGCTATCATGGAGCTCAGAGGGCTTCCCATATCTCTCTGCTCATAGAATCCATTGCCCCACTATAATTAGCTTGTGGTGAGGCAATGTTTGAACAGAGCTATGATGTCTTCTGGAAAAATTTGTTGGATGAGTGCCACAGTGCCCATTATGGGGATTTTGGTGAACAGGGAGACAGCATGAAAGGTTTTACTTCAAAGCTAATCCTCTCAACCAAGGATCACAACAGTATATATACTCCCCACACACCTATGTCACCCACCATTTGCTGAAGATGCCAGCCACAGATGCAGACAAAACATCAGCAATACATTCTTCTAGAACACAGCCTCACAGCCTCAAAAATCCATAGAAACCTATGGATGCCGTCCGTGAAAGCCTTTGACTTCACAGTGAAGGCTTTGTTATCTGTCTTCCAACTCTGTGAGGCTAAGGTAGGCAACCTTTCCCCTTTAAGGGCCGAGGGACTTCAGCTCCCAGAATCCCAGGAGCTATTGACCAACATGAGACTATTGGCCAACATGGCTGAGGCTTCTGGGAGCTGAAGTCCCTCGGCCCTTAAAGGGGAAATATTGCCTATCCCTGGGCTAAGCTAATGGGTACAGGTTACAGGGCTTTCTCTGTTACAACACCTGGACTGTGAGACTCCCTCAAGATTCTCCCTCAAGAAACATTCTGAGTTTCTGATGAGAGTGGCAGTAGATTTTTAAAAAGACAGAGAGAGAGAGAGAGAGAGAGAGAGAGGGAGGGAGATTACTAGGAACTTGGGATATCAGTAATGGTTCCAAGAGTCATACTGGAATCCCAGTCTCACAGACCTTACAATTTCCACTTTACTTCAAAGATTATCCTGAAATCAAAACTCATTGGGATTTTTAGCTCATAATGACCAGGTAAAAATACTTATCTCATTTTGCATATGGAATTCATTGGATACCATTTCTTTCTTAGTTACTTACTGTATATACTCATGTATAATTTTAGAACTTTTAGTCAAAAAATAGACCCCAGAAACCTGGGTCGACTTATCCATGGATCAATGTAGATACTGTACTTCAACTCATAGAAAAGGGAACCATCCCCTGGTGATAGGCAAGTGTAATGTGTCCTGGAAGCAATGACCTCCCTCTACTCTCTAATCCATCCAGCCTTTAGGGTAAGCATGGACAGTTATGCTTGCCAGAATTTTGTAGGTTCTTTGGCATCATTTTCCTTTGCTTCATCATTTAGATACTTTGTTGCATGCCCCTAAGTCTTACCCATGACTTATCCATGGGTCCTATCAAAATCCATAATTCTGGCCCCCAAAACTGCCTTAGACTTATACATGAGGTCAAATTATAGTCAAGTATATACATTACCTCTCTCTCTCTCTCTCTCTCTTTCTCTTGTTCTCTCTCTCTCTCATATATTGGCAAAGCTAAAATGAATTCATTGTAATTATTTATATTAATTTATTGTATTTATATCCACCTTTCTCCCAAAAGGGGATCCAAAACAATGATACAGTATCAATCATGTAATGATGTTGTATCAAAATAAGAATAAATTTAATTCTGGAAGCACTTTCAGAAGAATGCATAACCCATTACTGAGTTTAGCTTTATGTGTCCAAATCCAGTATTATGGGATCTAGACCTGTTTTCCACCCACATGGAAGTTGAATGCCTGAGGCAAGTTGAGGGCTGCTCACCTACATGATTCTTTCTCAAGCACAAACTAGCCCTGCCAAAAGCAAATCATTGGTCTGATGTTCTGAACCCTCACAATCAAGAAGGTTCTAATAATAATGATGATGATGGTGGTGATGATGTCATTGTGCCCAGGAAAGCAAAATGAAATCCACCTAGACTTTTCCTCCATCATCCTGTAGAGCAAGGTTTTGATATTACATCATCTGTTTCTCCTTGTCTTTGTAACCCTTTTGCTTCTCTTTCCACTGATGCTTTGGAGAGGAAAACTCAATGATGAGCAATGTTCTGGCAATAGGCTTCTTAGCCATACTCTGCATTTATGCAGGTGAGTTTCAGAAGCAGTTCTATAGAACAAAATGGGGCAGAGGGGATCTCTTAGGATGAAGGCATTGGCTTTGTGCAACATAGTTTTAACTGTATCTGTTTTAACTTTTGTAAGCTTGCTTGAGTCCTAGATTTGAGAAAAGGTGGGATAGAAATAAATGGAGGCTGAGATCCTGTGAGACAGACATGACTACATATGCTCCATTTCCTGATCTGATCCCCTAAAGCCCACATTAAAAGCCAGGCAGCCACACTGAACCAAGAAGTTCTGTGGTGCTGGTGATAAGAGCTACAAAGCACGATGTGCCACCAGTGAGTGAAAGTGCAATGTCAAAATGTACAGCCATTTTTTGAAGGCACAGATTTCAAGATTGTTCTGTATCTTGTCAACAGCTCTGCTAGAAGAAGAACTGAGTGGTGGCTCATGACTTCCATGTCTATGACCGTAATATAGATTCAATTCATTCATGTTTGTAGGGCTGTTAATCTGCTTTTGGTTTTAGGCTGACCTTTATAATAATGAGAGCCTGCATAGTGGTTTCAGTGTTGAACTATCCCTGTGGAGACCAGGGTTCAAATCCCTGCTTAACCACAAAACTGACTGGGTGACCTTGGCAAGTCACGCTCTCTCAACCTCATAGGATGTCAATATCAAACCTGCTCTAAGAAACTTGCCAAGAAAACTCTCTGATAGGTTCACCTTAGGGCTGCCAAAAGTTGGAAATGACTTGAAGGCAAACAACAACAATAATTATAACAATTATCCAAGGTGTTGAACCCTATGCCCCAAATACTTCAGTATTCTGGATGGCTCTTTCATCATTTGGCCTAAAATCTCAAGTACTCCACTGACATTTAAGCCAACAGACACCAGTGAAAGGCTCAGATCAGAACTTCTGCCATCACTAGGTGAGGCTATGGGACAGTCTCCCACACAGCGATCCCATTCTCACTAATGCTTCTTCAAAAAGTCCAAGATTACCTTATAGGCAATTTAATTATGCAGAAGGACTGCTTCTGTTCCAGATTTTTAGAAGCTGGGTTACAGGTTTAGGATTGGGATAGCAGAGACTCAGTTATCCCATGCATCCTGAGTCATGTTCCTTTTCTGCCATTGGGAATAAAAGCTATTTAAATTAGCTGGTAGGTCAGGGGCTGAAGACACTGTATTTCCATTCTTTTGATGAATATGGCAGGATCCAAAATACATGTTGTGGGGTGATGCCTTTATTATGCCAATAAAAAGGTGCAAAAAGGGATGGTGTTTTGGTTAAAGTGATTTTTGAAGAAGGATCAATTCAGATAGAAAGGTTAGGCCACATCCCCTCCTGGCTGTGAGGTGACTGGGAACAATGGAAGTAAAAGAACTGAAATAAAAATCTCCTTCAACAAAGCCACATTAGCGGAATTGTGTCTTCTGTCACTTGAGATGCTACAGGCCATTTCATGGGGAGCAGACAGTGAATCTCTTATTTCCCCTGTTATTGTCTGCTACTTTTCTTCTTCTTTGTGTACTGCCCTATGCTCCATCCCTCCTGAGTTTTTGGTTAATCTCAGAATTACTAAAAATTAGTCTGGGATTAGAATGCACCAATTTTGCTACACTTCTCTGTAGAATGATGCACAGATGGCCACTCAACATTCTCCCCACTCTATGTCAGGTAGAAACTTGATTGTTGTTGCTGCTGCTGCTGCTGCTGCTGTTGTGTGTCTTCAATCATTTCCAACTTAAGGTGACACTAAAGGGCTTTTATTGGCAAGATTTCGTCAGAGCAGTGGTGTCACTAGGGTTGGTGGTACCATTATTGGTGTCTGGAGAGGGCATCCTGGGAGCGGTGCAGCAGACCACTCTGCTCTCCCTCCCTTCCTCTCCTCCTGCCATCTTGCTTGCCAGTACCCAGCTGGCCAGCTCCCACCCAGTCAGACCACAAAAGATCTGCCAGAGAGCAGCAGGGCAGCCAGGTAAGTAAGGCAGTGACAGGAGACAGAAGAGAGGGTAGGATTTCCTATTCAGACTTCTCTTCTGCCTTGGATTCATTGGCTGAGACAGCCATAGTAGTGGAGAAGCTGGAATAGGCATGCACATGCCCCTTCTTCTGTAGTCTCCTGGTGGCCCATCCCAGCAGCCAGGCCAGACCTGGAACAGAAGGCACTGCACCCCCAACCAGGGGCTGCTGATGGGTGAGGGGGTGCTGCAGGTCATTCCAGATCTATTCCAGGTCTGGCTTGGCTGCTGGGCAGGGAGGCAGTGCCCTTTCTTTCTTGCTCAGCAGCTGCACCAACCCCACCAGGTGTACTGCCCCACCAGATATACACTCCCCCTTTGGGTTATCACCTGGTGCAGACTGCACCTCCCCTTCCTCACACACCCCCTTAGTAATATCCCTGCTTCAGAGAAGGTTTGTCTTTGCCTTTTGCTGAGACTGAAAGAGTGTGATGGGCCAGTGGAGAAAATTCTGCCAAATGAATGCAAGGAGAAAGAAGATTGGCCAACAGATTGTTGTTGTTTGTCTTTTCTAATAATAATAATAATAATAATAATAATAATAATAATTACATACTCTCCAACTGTCCCAGTTTGACAGAGACTGACCCAATCGATTAGTTGTTGTCACATTTTTTCAGCTGTTTTTAAAATGTCCCAGTTTCACTCTCCTTCTGCCATTTTCCACTTTGTCCTCAGCTCAGTTAGATTGCTGCAAACTAAGTTCATAGTCCAAAAGTAGTTTGCACTTAGTTAATTCAGCAGTAGGGGAGGGAGGGGTATAGAATCTTGCCCTTTCTGGTTGGCTCAGGCAAAAGCAAACTGCTGCAGCCTCTCCTAGCTTGTATAATCTTCCTCATTAATAATATTTGCTATCTTGAGTATGCTCTGATGTAACTTAGTCACATGTTTCCTGGTTTTCATCTGTGAAATGTTAAGAAGGTATATTACTATTGCCCATTCTGTTTCTAAGAGGCCATTCTTTAAACAAGCATTGCTGCTTTATTTTGTTTTTCTTCATTTTTTTCTTTATCCTGTCCAGCTGAAGCTGTCGTATGCCTCCACTGCAAACATGTTGGTGCCGATAATATATGCATAGATTATGAAAAAACATGTGAATCAGGAGACTGGAAATTCTGTTATGTTAAGGTGGTCATTTCAAGTAAGTCCCCAATAAGTACTAAAACCCTTGAGAGAATGTGAGACAAGATATCGCTGATACAGCTCTGCTTAAAGATAAATTCACCAGTGCACACTAAAACAGGAAGAAAAGAGAAAATACATGGGATTAAATCCTATTTCTAGACTTAATAGAGTAGATCCACTGCACCAATTGGACTGACCTACATGCAGACTTACCATTTAACAGTTAATTGAATGGGATTCAAGGGGAATAAAGAATTGTCTATTTCAATGACTTCAGTGAAAGCAGCGAAACAAAAAAATTAGTTACCTTTTTTGGTGAAAGGCTTTTGTACAGCTCAAAAAAAGTACTAGGAAATTTTGATAGTTTCTCCAACATTCACATTTTTAAAACTAGATTTTCCAGCCCTGCTAAAGCAATGGTGTAACAAATAAAGGCTCAGAGCCAGCAAACTGAAAAACCATTTAAATGACACCACCTGACACATTTTCAAGATAGCAGTTTGGATTTGCTATTAGATACCTGGATTTGTTATTAGATTGGTTTCAGTCATTGAGATATCTGGGGAAAATATGGAAAGGTTGTAAAAGCAGTAAAAAGCAAGAAGAAATTATATTAAGCTGGGTGAAGTGAGCATCTCAGGATCTCTGGCTATTATATTAGATGTTCGGTTCACGTAACCCAATGCCAAAGTACACATTACTCCTTGTAACAGATCTGTGCTTACTCTGGAAATGAAGGAGGTAGGCTTGGAAGACAAATTTGTTAGATGTAGAATTGGAGTATGTAATAAGTCCACGATGTATTTTTCTTCTTTTTCTCTATTCTGTTTCCAGGAGGACGAGTAAAACGTGTAAGCAGAGGCTGTAGTCCAACATGCATTAATGTGACAAGAAAGACAACTGCCTACCAATCACACATGCTATGCTGTGAAACAGAATTTTGTAATAATTATGACTTCTGGAACAGTTAAACAGAGGAATATATGATGTAACACCTTTAAAACATGTACAACATTTGAGTAAAGATAAATACATAAAGTATAAAAATAAATAAATATTGAAGATGAGTATGAGAGATTGGCTGGTTTTCTACAATGTTCTACTTCCAGCCAGCCCATTACTGTCATTGAAACTTCAATGCATTACTCAATCAGTGATGATAATTGTACCAATGGGGAAACTAGTGTAGATTTTTTTCTTTGTTACCAGCAGATGCATTTGGCAGACTCAATTCCCCTTTTCTAGAGATTAGGAAATTGTAAACAGCATTCTGTACAATCATGCTAGACACATGATCACAGCATAGTCTCTGACATCACTGGCTCTTCAGCTTAGTAACAGAAATGAGCACCCCCCTCCCTATGGTCGGACACATCTTGCCAACTTTATCAATGGGGAATATCTTTACTTTTAAAGTGAATGAACTACTACAGGATGCACATACTTAGCTGGCACAGTGTGTATATATGAATGTGTACCACAGTGGAACTACTACACTAGTACAGAAGCAGCCATTCTGTACCCTCCCCTATACCACTTTTTGCATCATCTAGAAGGCACCACTGAAATCTGACACTGGAAATACATTTGAACCATTTGTTTATTCATTTGTTGCTTAAAACAAGGTACATGAGAAATATATTTTGAACAAATACAGCAATTCATGGAAATAAGCACATGACCCACAGTAGCTTTATGCAAACTAAATACCCTCTAGATCCATAGCTGACCAGCACTTCCCAAAGATGGGAATGTTGTTGAGCTAAAAGTCTCATAATTAAGAGTTTACCATTCACTGAGGTTCACTGAAGGAAAGTCAGGAAAAACATTGTTTTTCCTAATCCTTCCTGGCATGCTTGGGTAATTGTCCATCTGTCTTTCAATTCCAAAAAAAAACCTTTCCTGGCAGTCCTCCAACCCAAAATCTCTGAAAGAGACTCTCATCACAGAGAGCCCTGGTGGCTCAGCGGTTAAATGCCAGTACTACAGCCATAACATTGTAAGTTTGATCCTAGAAGAGGGCTCCAAGGTCCACTCAGCCTTCCATCCTTTCATAAGTCAGTAAAATGAGTACCCAGCTTATTGGGGGCAATTGGCTTACACATTGTAAACTGCTTAGGGAGTGCCAGTTCACTGATAAGTGATATAGACATGTACTTGCTATTGCTATCTTCCTCTTTGTCCTCAAATTCAAATAGTTATAGACATGTAAGGAAGAGAAAAAGAGATTGCTTTTTGGCCTTCCTTCCTCGAAACGCCAATATATTGATGAGCAATATTCCAGGTAGGACTCTTGGCTTCGCCTTATGATGGCTATATCCTATCTTCATTATCATAGGTAGCATACCTCTGTATAACAGTTGCTGTGCGACATACATAGGAAGTTACTATTGCATTAATATCTTGTTTGTGGGGATTGTATACACAGAATGCTCATCTTAGGTGTTTGGTTTGATCCAGCTTGACTTCTCTCAAGTCTGGCCCAAATTATGGTGCTGCTTGATGCAAATGACAAGATGATGCCTCTACCCCCATTTCACATTCAGAAGTAGGCTGGCTTCCTTCGTTGATGACAATGGAACACTATCCTTCACCACGCCTGAGATTAGTAATCCCCTTTGGGTGGAATAGGATAGGAGCTGTTGCATGCTCTACTTGGTCCTCCATTAAAGGGGAATGATCAGAGGCCTCAGAAGAAATGACTAAGTAACTGTCATTGCTGCTGTCCCCCACACCTGCTCCATGAGAAGATATCTGCTTCCCTCTGCCTAATACTAGAGCTGCTTCTGGCTATTTAGATGCTGGAGCATCAGAAAAGGAAAAGTTCTATCATGTCTGTCTGTTACTTGTGACCCCACTGCTATGACCTTAAAAATGCAGGGAGGGGAGTGATGGAGGGGGACTTCTTTAATGAAGAACCAAGTGTCAGGCAGCAGCAGCAGGGAATGGGAGAACCAGATAGAGAGGTTTACTCTTTTCCAACCCACAATTTTATCCAACTCACAAAAGACTAGGGGCTTTAAAGCTCATCTTTCTTTCAAGGCAATCTTTGAAGTTCCTGAAATTCATCACTAAAACCACCTTTGGCAAATACCAACAGCTTAATTACTAGCATGTCAGTGAACCCCTCATAAGACATAGACATTGATAAATATTAGCTTTTTGGGGAGATTATTAGAGGATGATTCAAATATGGATAGACCTCTAGGGGATTTCACTCCCCCAGTGTCAACACAGATTTATTGATGTCTGTGGCCCAGATCTTGTGATCATTGCAGTGCTCTTTATCACAGCAAAATATTATTTTTTTATGACAGCTTTTCCTGTTCTTGACAAATAGCACTGCAACCTCAATCTAACTTTTCTAAAAAGTATCCTGGGAAAAGATGATAAGAAAGAAATAGCATGGTGTCCTCCAGTATAGGAACTGAGTAGTTTCTTCTGTTCTTATCAGTTGTCACAGAACCAAGCCAATTTCATTCAATTTAGTGTAGGTCCCATGAAATTTCCAGGAGGATAACAAGGCAAGATAGCCAAGGGGAATTAAGAAAACTGGCTTAGATTGGATTTATTATATAAATTCACCAATATCCTAGATTAGTTATTTAGTTATGGAGATATAACCAAGTAATGTCCTCTGGACTGACACCCCCACCAGCCCACCTTAAGGTCAGCAGCCAAATTTGGTAAAGAATGTCCTGCTGATGATGATCAGGGCTGAAGAAGGATAAGGATTCCACCTCCCTCCCACCAGCAAGTGTCACTGTGACAAGGACTTGCAAATTGAAGTTTCTCACTCGTGGGCAGGAGGTGAGTGGAAATGTCATTTTCCTTGCATCTTGATTAGAAACTGAGAACCTTTGCCCAACCCATCTCTTGGATCTTAAGGTGGGGTAAGGTGGCACTTATGTAAGTTCATAATAATTATACAGACTACACAGACTTCATCTGAGGAAGCAGGCCAAGTCTTAAAAAGCTTATGCTATGACTTGTGCACAGTTAGTCTCAAAGGTACTACAAGATCCCTTTGCATTCTGATATTCCAGACTAACATGGCTATGTCTCTGAAGACAAACTAGTTACAGATCCTTAACGCTAGGTTATGAATCTGAAACTACAATACTGAATACTAGCCATTATTTATTATATTTTTTAAATAATTTTTATTAACAAAACTTTTAAAACAAACAAACAGTCGTATACATACAAACAAACATGACTTACTAACGTAACTAATTGACTAATGTAAAACATAAAACATAACAAGACATACAAAGACTACCTAAAATTCTTCCACAGTACTACAATTGTTCATCTGCCTTAAATAATTATCCCTGATCATATAAACTATTATAAATTCACATCACAGACTATATGTTATGAATATCGTTCGAAGCTTAGATTATCTATAGGAACATTCATCCCAGAACATATCTTATCACTACTCCTACGTATATGTTACTTATATGCGAAATTATATATAGTAATAATAAAGGAAAACAAATGTAGACAAATATATGTATAGTAACAGACTCAATTATATCAAGCTAACTTGAAATACTATACTCTTTATGATACTTTGAACACAAAAACAAAGATAAGGAGATAATACTTTCACTCCCAATCCATAGAAGGTTGTGTACAGTCTTTCATATTCTTCTTCATATATTCAAACCAAGGTCTCCATAAATTCTGAAAAGATGACAAAGATTTATTTTGAACTAAACATGTTAATTTCTCTAGTTCATAGACCTCATACATTTTAAACCTCCATTCCTCCATCGTTGGACATTCCCTTCTTCTCCAATATTTGGCGTATAAAGTTCTCACCGTGGTTATTAATAAGAGTAATAGCTTTCCCCCTTTTTTTTCCAGCTCATCCTTAAATATATTTAACAAATATATTTTGGGATCAACTTCAATCCATATGTTTAGATTTTGTTTAATTTCTTTGTTAATAAGAGTCCAAAACTTATGCGCTATCTTGCATTTCCACCATGCATGGAAGTAATATCCTGTTTCCTCCTCGCACTTCCAACAAATAGGGTTATATCCTTTATAAATTTTTGATAATCTAACTGGGGTTAGATACCACCTAAACATTAATTTATACGTGTTTTCCCTTATCCCTATATTTATGGCATATTTCTTTAATCTGTTCCAACTTTTAGTCCATTCCTCCAAATATATATTTTGTTTTAAGTCTTTTGCCCAATTAAGCATATAATTTTTAATGGTGTTTTCTTCCAAATCCCACTCTCATATCAATTTATAATATTTTGAAATCATTTTCTTTTTTTCCCCACTCAAGATCTTTTCAAAATTTTTGTCGGCAGGACCTATCCTGCCCAAGTTATTATCTACTTTAAACCGTTCATATAATTGCCTATACGTAAACCAATTGAGGTCGTGTCCAATCCTCTTTAATTCCTCTGATGTCTTGAAGTAAATATTATTATCTACTATTTCGGTCAAGTCCTTATATTTTAACCACTTCCCATCCATATATATCATTTTCATTAGTATTGCTTCAGCCGGCGAAGCCCAATAAGTTATTTTTTGACACCATTTCTTTTTATATTTAAGCCATACTTTCAAGCAAACTTTACGTATGAAATGATCCTTAAATCTAGTGTCACCTTTAACTTTGTCATAAAATAAATACAAATGAAAACCGAATTGCAAGTCCTCTCCTTCCAAATCTAAAATCCTTTGATTTTTCAATAATAGCCATTCTTGAAGCCATTCCAAGACTGAAGCCTCATAATACCACTGGACATTTGGAAGAGCCAGACCACCTCTCTCGATAGAGTCTTGGAGGTCCAGCGCCTTTACCCTATGTTTATTATAATTCCAAATAAAATTTAGTATATCTGCATTCCATACGTTAAGAATCTTGTCATTATCAATTACTGGGATATTTTGAAACAAATACATTATCTTGGGGAGGGTTATCATCTTAATCATAGCGATTCTTCCCATCCATGATAGTTTCAGTTGGTCCCATTTTTTAAACTTACTTTTCATATCTTGCCAGGTATTATAGTAATTATTCTTGTATAGATCTGAATTCTTTTTTGTAATCCAAATTCCTAGATATTTTATTTCATTCTCCAATTTAAATCCAGTTAATTCCTTAAGTGCTTTGCCCTCACTTTTTGAGATATTCATAATCAGCATCACAGATTTGTTCTTGTTAATTCTGTATCCAAATACTCTACCATATTGCTGTAAACATTCCATTAATTCCCCAATACAATCCAACAGATTTGATATTGTCAATAACACATCATCCGCGAATGCTCTCAATTTATAGTTTTGCTTGTGAATTTCTACCCCGCTAATTCTATTATTGTTTCTAATTTGCACCAACAAAATTTCCAGAGTTAATATAAATAATAGTGGGGCCAAAGGGCAACCTTGGCGTACACCTTTTTGAATATCAATTTTTTTTGTCCTCTCTCCATTAATCATAATGGAGGCTTCTTGATTTGCATAAATCCTCTGAATCCATTTTGTAAAGGCCTCCCCCGCTTCAATTTTTTGAATTATCCCAATCATGAAAGTCCAATTGATATTATCAAAGGCTTTCTCCGCATCCAGAAAGATTAAAGCCATTTTTTTCTAAATATTTTTATGATGTAAGTCAATTATATTCATTAAATTCCTAAAATTTTGTTTTGTCCCCCTGGATGGGAGAAAGCCATTTTGGTCCTCATGAATCCAATTATCTAAAATAAATTTCAGCCGATTTGCCAGTATTGCTGCCATAAATTTGTAATCCGAATTCAAAAGAGAGATTGGGCGGTAACTGTTAGGATCTAATTTGTCTTTGTCCTTTTTTTAAAATCAAAGAAATGTTAGCAGACTTCCATGATTGAGGAATATCACCAGTAATTATATTATTCATAGTGTCCAATAAAGGTGAGACTAGCTGTGAAGAAAATGTTTTATAGTATTCGTTGGGGAGTCCGTCTGGGCCTGGCGATTTAGAACATTTAGAATTGGAAATTGCTTGTTCCAACTCTTTACGTGAAATAGGTGCATTAAGAATATCTTGTTGATCTTTAGTAAGCTTACAGAAATTCAATTTTTCCAGATATTCTTTAATTTCCTTCTCCAGGATTGTACCAGATTTGTATAATTCCCGGAAATGTTCTATAAAAACTTTTTAAATCTGTGATTGAGTTGTTTTAATTTCTGTCCCTTTTTTTATTCTTGTGATTACTCTTTTAGCTTTTTCTTTCCTTACTAAGTATGCTAACAGTCTTCCTGGCTTGTTTCCATGTTCATAATATTTTTGCTTCACAAATTTTATTTTTCTTTCTATCTGTAGCACCAAATCCTTAGGGGGAATTTCAAATATTGCAAGAGGGGGCTTGCTACAAAAGCCCAATGAGACCACTCTCCCGGTGTTTATACCAAGAGACCAGGGGATTCCAAGAAATGAAGCTGAGACAGATGTTGGTTAACCACTAGATGTCTAATTTATTGAAATAAGGGAAAACTCACTCACAGCACATGCGCTCGCACACACACTCAAGGCTCAGGAAAATACGGGTTGGAGATTGGAACAGAATACAGGCGTTACTAATGGTGATGCTTACCGAAATGTAGCCTTCCTCCGGGAAGCGAGATGCGGGGCAGAATGATGGGGAGACAAGTCAGAGCTCCGCAGCCTGGGGTTTGAGCAGACTTGCCGGTAACTAGCTTCAGAGGTCAGAGTGACGTGGAGTCGTTTAGACCAAGAAGTAGCACACTGTCTGGCCCAAAATCTAGGATTTATATAGGGCTAAACGGGCCCTGGGGCGGAAGGCGATAATTGCGATGATGACACCCTGCTGTATAGGGTTCCATTGTATGTGGTGGTCTTAATCTGAGGGACCAATATCCTGGGGGAATGTGTGAGTCAGTGACACAATGCCTCTTCTGATGGGTGGGGGAGTGTGACATTGGGTGGCATAATACTAACATTACACCTGTGATGGCTAAGGATGCTTATGACTGGGTGGCACAATACACCTTTCCGGTGGACTAGATGATCTCATCATGGAAAATCCCATTCGCAACTCTCCTGACTATCTGGGGCTATGCATACCTTTAAGGATTAAGGGTGGGCTGCCCAAGCCATGGGCGCAGAGGACCTTTGCCTCTAATTCCACTGCCAGAGTTCATCTGGAGGTCATCATGGAATTTCATATTTTGATAGCAGAGGATCTATGGGTTTTCATATTTTTGGATATGAAGGGGGCTCTGGGTAACATATCTGGTCCATATTGAGGGTAGAAATTTGGTTCTGCATATATTTAATTTTTTCTCTAATTTCCCACGAGTTTGGTTCCTCTTTTAGCTTACTTTTAACTCATTATTTAAAGCTTCTTCTTGCTTTCTCCTTTCCCTTTTCCATTCTATCATTTTTTGAATAATAACCCCTCTAATTACCGCCTTATGGGCATCCCAGACTATATGTAATGGAGTTTCTTTGTTTAAATATTCTTGGAAGTAATAAAGTAAATGTTTTTTGACCTCGTCTTGAATTAACTTATTCTTTATTGCACTCATGTCTAATTTCCAGTTATATACAGACTGTCCAAATTTTAAATCCATAGTTATTGGGTTGTGGTCAGACCAGATTCTTGGTAGAGTTTTAAAATTTGTCACTTGGGGTAATAGATGGCCTGATATCCAAAACATATCAAGTCTAGAGTGAGATTTATGCCTATTCGAATATTGTCACTGTGACAAGGACTTGCAAATTGAAGTTTCTCACTCGTGGGCAGGAGGTGAGTGGTAATGTCATTTTCCTTGCATCTTGATTAGAAACTGAGAACCTTTGCCCAACCCATCTCTTGGATCTTAAGGTGGGGTAAGGTGGCACTTATGTAAGTTCATAATAATTATACAGACTACACAGACTTCATCTGAGGAAGCAGGCCAAGTCTTAAAAAGCTTATGCTATGACTTGTGCACAGTTAGTCTCAAAGGTACTACAAGATCCCTTTGCATTCTGATATTCCAGACTAACATGGCTATGTCTCTGAAGACAAACTAGTTACAGATCCTTAACGCTAGGTTATGAATCTGAAACTACAATACTGAATACTAGCCATTATTTATTATAAAGGTCAAAAAAAGTGGTCTCCAGGACTGCAATTGGTGCACAACCACAGTTTGACCATCTCTGCTCTGAATAACTATCATGTTCAATGCTGCTGATATTTAGACTAGCAAAAAGCAATTCTGAGTGACAGGTATCAAGGAATATCTTTTCACACGCTTCCAATGGGCTGAAATCCTGTTGGTGACATGCACAGACATGCATGTGTCCCTTTCCAGTGGGACATATCCAGTACACTTACCTTCAGAGACATCTCCTTCCCTCAAAATATCCTCACCTACCAATTTACAGCCAGATCATTCACTGAAATGTGGCCATGTGGTCAGGAAACATCCAGTGATATGAAGAAGCAGGCATCCTTCTAAAAACAAACCCCATGCTCCTTGAAGGTCCAGAAGGCTTACATCATCATTGTGCATTTGGCTGAAGGATCATAGCTGATGGTGCCTGGCCACTCCTTCCATCCTCCATGGCTACTAAATGGACATGGGAGTGGTCTGACCAGATTAGTATGGATGGAGGTGCTGAATATGAAGAAGCTCTCTCTCTCAAAAAAAAAAGGGGGGGGAAGACGTAGAAACCCTATTCACAGAATCCTAGATTCATAGAATAGTAGAGTTGGAAGACACCACAAGGGCCATGAAGTCCAACCCTCTCTCCCATGCAGGAATACACAATAAAAACACCCCTAACAGATGACCATCCAGCCTGTTTAAAAACCTCCAAAGAAGGAGACTCCACCACACTTGACAGGAGTGTGTTCCACTGTTGAACAACTCTTACTGTCAGGAAGTTCTTCCTAATGTTGAGGTGGAATTTCTTTTTCTGTAGCTTAAATCCATTGCTCCAAGTCCTATTCTCTGGAGCTGCAGAAAACAAATTTGATTCATCTTCAGTATGACATCCTTTCAAATATTTAAACAGGGCTTTCATACCACCTCTTAACATGTGAATGTTTAGCCCAGAGAAGAGAAGGTTACGAAGGGACATGACAGTCATGTTTAATTTGAAGTGTTAGCAGACGTTCTCCATTTTTATTATATATTTTAGCCATGTGGAATTCCCTATGACCCCAGCCTGACCCTTGGGAGATGGCAGCCATAATCCCCTAGATGTGAGGTCAGGTAAGCAAGCTAAAAATTGTTTAAGACCACTAGAGATTTCCTGGACAGGCAGGTTTTGGGAGTTGCCCTTGGGAATATCCCATTATGTTGGAAAACATACCTAATAGTGTTTGTTTGTCTCAGTCTCACACTTGATGAGACAGTGATTAGATTTGATGGCACCTCCTTTCTCTAGCTTCCTTTCCTTGATTGCTTTGATACCACATGCATTGTTTAGACTATGCCCAGACTTAAGTAAACAATGAAAAGCCTATCATGCCTTTGTCTAGCTATTGTCCAGCCCATGGCTGGGAGGCAGAAATCGCCCTTAAAACCCCCTGGATTTTAGCAGACATTGTGCTACTTTGGAAGTGCATGCTGAAACTCTGTCGGTCTGTACTCTGAGATAGTTCCCGCAACCCCCCCTCTTGCCGGTCGTGCCCCTTCCACGGAAATCATCTTCATTCGCTGCCAAAGCCCAGAGGAGTCACTCGGGTGTAAGTATATCCTCTGTCCTGGTCTTTCTCTCTTTGCCTTCCCCACTCTCTCTCTTCCCCACTTATTCCTCTAGTGTGTGTGTATGTGTGCTGCATTTGGATGTTTGCTTATTGTTGCCAAATAAATATTTTAGACTTTAATTGGAGCCTGGTCCGTTTCAGTGTCTTCCCAGCCAGAATTCTTACATCTCCCATAGACAATTGGATATGGTCCTAGAAGTGAAGTTGGGCGCTTCCCTCTCTCATTTGAGCTAATTATAAATTCCCCAATATTAGGTCTTGGCTTCCCAACAGATGGGATGTCATATAGAAGAGAGAACAGAGTCTGGATGGCCATCTGTCAGGGGTGCTTTGATTGTGTGTTCCTGCATGGCAGGGGATTGGACTTGATGGCCCCTATAGACTTTTCTAACTCTATGATTCTATGATTCTATTACCAGTCTTGCATAAAACACACACACAAAAAAAATCTTATCAATAAAACAGCACAACAAAATTTCTTTTCTTTTTTTGGGGGGGTGGGTAGGTTGCAAGCTTGCTGGGTTTGGCACAAGATTTCTTTATGTATAAGATTTTTGTTAAGCTAAATAGATGTTTTTTCATGGTTCTTCTTCTTCTTCTGAAAAGCCAGCCTTACACAACAGAAATCTTTCAGAGTAAAAAATCTTGTGCAAAGCCCAGCAAACTTGTCCAACAAAACCATATGCCAGTTTTTGTGCAAGATGGATGACTATTTCACTGCCCAGATTGGTTCGCCAGAGGGCGGTATATAAATAAAATTTATTATTATTATTATTATTATTATTATTATTATTATTATTATTATTGTGTACATTTCTTGTTGTTCAAATTTTGCTTTTTGTGCAATATTTTGTTGTGCAAGATTTTTGTTGTCCAATGCTTTTGGTTTTGTGAAATAATATTGTTTGTGTAAGATTTTGTGCAAGGTTTGTTTTCAGTGTAGAAATTAGCAGTCTTGCAACAAAATTACCTCCTAATCACATTGTATAAACTACAGATGAGCAAAATGTAAGCCTCCAGATTTTCTTGCACAGCAACTCCCATCACAAAATGCCAGAGCAGTTGGGCAGGAAAAAAGCAGCTCACTTCTGCTTTTTAACAAAGTGGGTCAAAACCCTGCTGCCCACACAGCCGACTCCCAAGGCAAGCCGAACACTCACT
The DNA here is from genome assembly GCA_026167975.1 of Phrynosoma blainvillii. NCBI lineage: Eukaryota > Metazoa > Chordata > Lepidosauria > Squamata > Phrynosomatidae > Phrynosoma > Phrynosoma blainvillii. Next base: position 17,791,796 of record JANUYF010000006.1, read on the forward strand.
GCCCAATTGTACAGCATGGCATGAAACTGCACAGCTGAATAATTTTCTTTGTTGCCTTCCCACCATACATGCACACTCTCACACAAATACACCACCTGTAACCTCCAAATACCTCCCACGTCTGCCCAGATGCCACTCCATTGTATGGTTGTTCCTTTGATCAGCCAGAGTTGCACATGCAGTGCTCCACCCAACATGGCATCAGTGCATCCATTTGTAAGTGATATATTAGCAAAACAGAATCATGGAGCCCTCCCCCCCACATGCCCCCTTCACTCCATGCCTCTTTGTTTGACTATCTGGTTTCTGTGCGGTGTAATTATATCCATTGTCGTCAAAAATTTCATTTCTTTCCTTTGCTGCAGCCCCACACTAATGTAACAGAATTTATATGCATGCATATAAGATGCACATCTTTTGTGCTAAGCAGAACTTTCCCAGGTTTTGTTTGCTCTAGTTTTTAGCCCTGGAACATGGCTTTGGTCTGATTTCTGCCTGCTTTGGAGTGTCTGTCATCTAAACTCCCTGCCTTAAAAGAGACTGGAAACTTCTTTATTTGGCCTCTCTGTTCCATCACAAAGTTAAAGGAACCGACTGCTGGGAATGACAGCCCAATAAACTGGGAGGATATAAGTTGCCCTCCTCAGCATAAACTATGGGCATCCTCCATCCAAAATGTTGGTAACATTACAATCTTCAAGGTTCCAAGAGCATTATAGTTTTTCCCATTACAACTGCTGAAAAGATATCTATTTTAACCTCCAGTTTCCCCTCTGTGTCTGACAAATTTGTCACATGGTTTGACAAATGCAAATGCGTCTGTGTTTCATGTTATTATTGCAATGGTAACATGGTATGGAAAGAGAGAAGTGTCCCATACTGACATGTTGGATTCAGATCATGGGCTCCCACTGCTTTACTACCAATAAGATTCTAATAATAACTTTTCTGGTCCTAAGGCTGCAAATTAAATCTACCCACTCCATTCTTCTAATTCAGTGTAGGAAGGTTGCAGTTTTGGACCATCTGCTGATATTTGACATTGCAGCCTTTTGCTTCTCTTCCCTGTATTGCTTGGAATAAGACAACAGAACATGAGCAAAATTCTGGTAATGGGTTTCACCATTCTGCTCTACTTCAATATAGGTAAGTCTCAGGGGAAAAAGAAGTTATACTTGTACAATTTAAAACAATACAGCACCCTCTTAGAAGCCTAAAACACTTTAATTCTAATAGACTGTCTGAATACACATACACACACACACACACACACACACACACACACACACACACCTATATTGGTGGGAGGTGTTGAAAATGTCATCCCTACTCATGCAACCTCCAGCAGACCAGATGTCCTTCTTTCAGAGTGGTTGCTGCCTGGTAAAGTAGGTTTGGGGAAGCAGTTATCATGACAATATTGCCATGATCATGCCTACCTAGGGGTTGTGAATACAGATCAAATACATATGTGTAATACCAAGTTACATATCCATCAATGTGACACAGAATTCCAACCTGTAATTATAATATTGTATTATTATAATTATATTATTATATATTATAATATTATAACATTAGCTAACTATTGGTGAAGTCTTGAATCTTTAACCATAACGAAGCACATGTTGAATATCCCTCATCTGGAATTCTGAAATCTAAAGTTCAGTTGTCCCTTCATATCCACAGATTCTGTATCCACAGATTTCACCATCCATAGCTTAAAAATATTTTTTTAAAAAATCCAAAAAGAAAATCTTGATTTTGCCATTTTATATAAGGGCATTTTATATATTTTAATATGCCATTGAGCATCCATGGATTTTGATATCCATGGGGAGGAGGTAGGGGGTTCCTGGAATCAAACTCCAATGGATACTAAGGGCCAAAATCCAAAACTTGAGCCAAAACAAAAGTACCATCATATGTATCTGTACTTTATTTACAAGGTGGGAGAGAGATGCTGCTGGAGATATATGTGAGGATCTTTGAAATGGCAAGAATCCATCCAGATCCAGCCTCATTATGTCTCAACATGTACATGCAAATATATGTATTTCAAAATGCCAATATCAAAAACAAAAAACAGCAGAAATACAGAAAAATTCTGGTCCTAATCATTTTGAATAAGAGATACTCAACCTCTGTTTTTAAATATAGATTTCAGAGCCCTGCATGCCTGAAGGAAATTAAAATGGCATTATCTTGGCTGTTTTGTGAAAAAGTTTCTGAGGCCTCATTCCCACTATGATTTAAAATGAATTGCTGGTTAGGGTATATGTCTGTCTTTCCCACTTGAAACTGGTTCTGAACTGACTGCACTCAGTTTCAATCATGATGAAGACAAACATAAAATAACTGCTCTTTCCTGACAATAGTTTTTGGTGGCTCTTTTGAACAGATGCAATTAGCAAGTGTGTTCAGCAAGTGGGAATGAAGGACCTGAATCGCATCAAAGTGAAGGAGAGGGATTACTGTGGCAGAGGGTTGGCACATCCCTCACCAGTTTTTCAGAAAATCTGCCATCCCCCCCCCCTCCCCTTTCCTAGGACCCATCCTACATTCCAACCTTCTGTCCAGGAGAAATTCCAAAATGTCGCCCATCCTGAGCTTGACTAGGAAGCATGTCTTTCAAGTCTGCAAGGCTGGGAGGGCACCACTTCAACTCCTCATGTCCTCCAAGTCCTGCAAGGCTAGGAGGGCAGCACCTCACCCAGGAGAGAGTCCTCCATATGACACCCATGGCTGATGCATTCTGGGGAAGAGTCCTCCGTATAACACCCATGGCTGATGCATCCCAGAGGTGAGTCCTCTATGTGACACCCATGGCTGAAGCATCCCGGGAGAGAGTCCTTCATATGACACCCAGGGTCATCAAGCTTAGATGGAGGGCATTTTGGAATTTCTCCTGGACAGAAGGTTGGAATGTAGGACAGGTCCTGGGAAAGGAGGGGGAATGGTGGATTTCTCCCAAAACTAGTGAAGGATGGATTACTAATGAGGGATGGTATTCTGGCCATGGCACCCATGACTCCCTTCTGTGTTTTCTTGAATGTGTTGCTGGTTGCATCACCGATGATGCATAGACGATTGACAGACATTTTGAAGGGGCACAAACTAGTGGTAATGACAATCGTGCAAAAAAAAAAAAAAGAATAAAGAAAAGGCCAACTGCCATTGTGGGAACAACACATGGACTGGAATCAATTCACCAAATTCACTGGAGTGAAGGCGAATCAGAAACTGGATTAAATGTAAGTGGGAATGAGCCCCAAAAGTATTGAGACCTTCCACTTTTTTTTTTAAATTTTATCTGCATATGGATGGTTTTGCATTCAAAATCTTTCTTGAAAATCCGGTTTCCATCACTTCCCTTGTGTCCTTCCTCCACATCCCCATTGATCATCTAGACTCAAACAGCATTTCAGAAGTTGAAGGCTCTTATGGCCAGCATCCATAGGTTTTTTGTGGTTTTTTCAGGCTGTGAGGTCATGTTCTAGAAGAATGTATTCCTGACATTTCACCTGCATCTGTGGCTGGCATCTTAAGAGAAATCAAAAAAAGTCAACATGGGTTTGAGAGAAACAAGTCATGCCAGACAAATCTGATCTCAATTTTTTTTTAATAAAATTACCAGCTTGTTAGATGAAGGGAATGCTGTGGTTATAGAATCATAGACTCATAGGACCTTATCACACAGGGCCCAAAGCAGTCAGAACCCAAACGAAATCCTGACCTGATACGTATTAGTTTTCCATGTGTTCACACGACGTCGCATAAAACCGCACAGAACCCCGACAGAATGCAGCAAGAAATGAGATCTTTTGTATTTCGGTTTCTTTAGGAAGTACAATTGCGCGACGGGAATCATTTCGCTTTTAATGTATTGTGGAGCATTTCCCCGCCCCCACCTGCACCCAACCCCCTTCCCAAGCCAGCTGTCCCCCAACCCCCTTCCCAAGCCGGCACAGGGTCCGTGCTCCGAGCAGAACGTCCTCGGAGAGCCGCCTCTCTGAGGACGTCCTCCTTGGAGCTCGGGCCTGAGCTCCGAGCAGAAGATCCTCGGAGAGGCGCCTCTCTGAGGACGTTCTGCTTGGAGCTCAGGCCCCGCGCAGGGTCCGAGCTCCAAGGAGGACATCCTCAGAGAGGCGCCTCCCCGAGGATGTTCTGCTCGGAGCTCAGGCCCCATGCAGGGTCCGAGCTCCAAGGAGGATGTCCTCAGAGAGGCGCCTCTCCGAGGACGTTCTGCTCGGAGCTCAGGCCCCACACAGGGTCCAAGCTCTAAGGAGGACGTCCTTAGAGAGGCGCCTATCTGAGGACATTCTGCTCGGAGCGCGGACCCTGTGCGGGCTTGGGAAGGGGTTTGGGGGACAGCCGGCTTGGGAAGGGGTGTGTTTGACAGCCGCAGCAAGTGACAGTCACGGCTGTACTGAGCATGTGCAGGGCATCATTGCTTGGTTATGTCCGGGATTTTCTCACTTCTGTGCGAACAGCAAATACGGTTCCCGGGAGCACTTCATCTTGCTTTCCTTAATTGCGCAATGAGGCTAGTTGCGTCTGATAGCCATTTACGTATTGTGGGGTTTCTTTCGGTTTATTCCAGGATTTATTCTTATTTTGCTTTCTTATCGCTTTGTGGCCCGCGTGTGATAAGGTCCATAGAGTTGGAGGAGACCACAAGGGCCATCCAGTCCAACCCCCTGCCATGCAGGAACTCCCAATCAAAGCATCCCCAACAGATGGCCATCCAGCCTCTGCTTAAAGATCTCCAAGGAAGGAGACTCCACTACTCTCCGAGGGAGTGTGTTCCACTGTCGAACCGCCCTTACTGTCAGTAAGTTCCTCCTAATGTTGAGGTGGAATCTCTTTTCCTGGAGCTTACATCCATTTTTTTGGGTCTTAGTCTCTGGAGCAGCAGAAAACAAGCTTGTTCCCTCCTCAATATGACATCCCTTCAAATATTTAAACACGGCTATCATATCATCTCTCAACCTTCTCTTCTCCAGGCTAAACATCCCCAGCTCCCCAAGTCGTTTCTCATAGGGCTTGCTTTCCAGACCCTTCACCATTTTAGTGGCCCTCCTTTGGACATGCTCTAGTTTCTCCACATCCTTTTGGAATTGTGGTGCCCAGAACTGGATACAGTATTCCAGATGAGGCCTGACCAAAGCAGAATAGAGTGGCACTATTACTTCTCTTGATCTAGACACTATACGTCTACTGATGCAGCCTAAAATTGCATTGGCCTTTTTAGCTGCTGCATTGCACTGTTGACTCATGTTCAACTTGTGGTCCACCTGTATTCCTAGATCCCTTTCACACGTAGTCTCATTCAGCCAGGTGTCCCCCATCGTATATCTGTGCTTTTCATTTTTCTGCCCTAAGTGCAGTACCTTACATTTCTCCGTGTTGAATTTCATTTTGTTAGCTTTGGCCCAGCTTTCTAGTCTGTTCAAGTCATTTTGAATTTTGATTCTGTCATCTGGGGTATTAGCTACTCCTCCTAATTTGGTGTCATCTGCAAATTTGATAACTATGCCCCCAATACTGTCATCCAAGTCATTAATAAAGATATTGAATAGCACTGGGCCCAGGACAGAACCCTGTGGCACCCCACTGTTCATTTCTTTCCAGGTTGAAAAGGAACCATTGTTGAGCACCCTTTGGGTTTGGCCAGTCAACCAATTACAAATCCATGTAACAGTTACTTTGTCTAGCCCACATTTTACCAGCTTGTTTGCAAGAATATCATGGGGAATGTTGTCAAAGGCCTTACTGAAATCAAGATATATTAGATCCACAGCATTCCCTTCATCTACCAAGCTGGTAATTTTATCAAAAAAAGAGATCAGATTTGTCTGGCATGACCTGTTTCTCTGAAACCCATGTTGACTTTTTTTGATTATGAAATTACCTTCCAGATGTTCACAAACTCTCTGTTTAATGATCTGCTCCAGAATCTTCCCTGGTATTGATGTCAGACTAACTGGACAATAATTGTTGGGATTCTCTTTTTTCCCCTTTTTGTAGATGGGAACAACATTTGCCCTCCTCCAGTCCACTGGGACTTCTCCTGTTTTCCAGGAGTTCTCAAAGATTATTGCCAATGGTTCTGATATTACGTTTGCCAGTTCTTTTAATGGATGTAATTCACCTGGTCCTGGAGACTTATATTCATTTAGATTAACCAAGTATTCCTGCACTATCTCTTTACTTATTCTGTGCTGAGATTCTCCTATTCTGTCCTCTGCTCCATTATCCTCAGGTTGAGCACCCTCTGCCTTTTCTGAGAAGACTGAAGCAAAGAAGGTGTTGAGTAATTCTGCCTTTTCTCTGTCCCCTGATAACTTTTTGCTATCTTCTCCACACAGTTGCCCTACCATTTCCTTCTTCTTCCTTTTGCTGCTGACATACCCCAAAAAGCCCTTTTCAAACTGATAAGGTCCTTACGTTAAAGCCCTTTTTAGTGTTCTTAACCTCTCTAGCAAGCCTGATTTCATTCTGCCCTTTAGCTTTTCTGACTTTACCCCTACACGTGCTAGCTATTTGTTTGAATTCCTCTTTGATGATTTCCCCATTTTTCCATTTCTTATACATGTTCTGTTTAAAACATAGTTCAGTTGCAAGTTTCTTAGTCATCCATCCTGGTTTCTTGAGACACCTCCCATTTTTCCTCCTCATTGGAACGGTTTGAAATTGTGCCTTCAGTATCTCCCTTTTGAGAAACTCCCATCTGTCTTGAACTCCCTTCTCTTTTAGTATTCCTGTCCATGGGATCACCCCCAGTATTTCTCTAAGTTTAGTAAAATCAGCTTTCCTAAAGTCCAGAATGCATGTCTGACTATGCCTGGCTTCTCCTTTCCACTGTATAATAAATTCCAGGAGGACATGATCACTCCCGCCTATGGATCCAACCAGTTGCACCCCATTAACTAAGTCTTCCCTGTTAGTTAAGATCAGATCCAAAATAGCTGACTCCCTTGTTGCCTCTTCCACCTTTTGGACAATGAAATTTTCTTCCAGGCAAGTGAGGAATTTGCTAGACCTTGAGGATTTTGCTGAGTTTGACTTCCAGCAAATATCAGGATAGTTGAAGTCACCCATCACTACTATATTTCTCCTTTCTGAGTGTGTGATCATCTGTTCTAGAAAGGCATCATCCAATTCTTCTGCGTGAGTCGGGGGTCTGTAGTAGACTCCCACACTAACATCCCTGTTGTTTCCCTCCCCTTTAATTTTTATCCAGATGCTCTCCAGCTGCTTCCAGGATTGATGTCCTGGATTTCTTCACTGCTGTAAATATCCCTGACATGTAATGCTATTCCTCCCCCTTTCCTGTTTGGCCTGTTTTTCTTGAAATGGTTATACCCCTGTATTTCTACATTCCAGTCATGAGACTCATCCCACCAGGTTTCAGTGATGCCTATTATATCATATTTGCTTTGTTGTGCTAGGAGTTCAAGTTCATCTTGCTTGTTTCCCATGCTCTGTGCATTAGTGTAGAGACATCTAAGACCAGATATCTCCCTTACTTGCTGCCGGTGCACTTTTTTTGCCTCCCACTGTTGGGTCCCTGAACTGTTTGCCTTGTTTCCTCTATGACAGTTTGACTACTTTTTCCAGTCCTTTTGTCTTCCAGGATGCTGTCTCCCTTCCCCACATAACAAGATATAGTATATCTTGATTTCAGTAAGGTCTTTGACAAGGATCCCCATTACATTCTTGCAAACAAGCTGGTAAAATGTGGGCTAGACAAAGTAACTGTTACATGGATTTGTAATTGTTTGACTGCCTGAACACAAAGGGTGCTCAACAATGACTCCTTTTCAACCTGGAAAGAAGTGACCAGTGGGGTGCCACAGGGCTCTGTCCTGGGCCCTGTGCTATTCAATATATTTATAATAATAATAATAATAATAATAATAATAATTTTTATTTATATACTGCCCTGTGATGAACCAATCCGGGCGGTGAACAAGAATAAAATAACATACAGCATAAAAACCAAATAATTTCCTCCTCCCCCCCTTAAAAAGTTATTAAATCAATTCAGTTAAAACAGTTACAATTAAAAATTAAAAATGATTATTACATTAAAATAAAATACAAACCATCATCCCCCTGCTAGTATGACTTTAAGGGAGTTGTGAAGACTGAATAATGGGGATCCAATAATCCCGAGGCCGAGTGATTTTATCCGGGTAGGCCTGCCGGAAGAGATCCATCTTGACAGCCCTTTTAAAGCTGTCTAAAGATGTTAATTGACGGATCTCATCCGGCAGGCCGTTCCAGAGTCTAGGAGCGACAACAGAGAAAGCCCTCTGGGAGGTCCCTGCCAACCTAGTTTTTGAGGCTGCAGCAGGTTCCTCCCTGAGGATCAGAGAGCGCGGGGGGATTGTATGGGAGAAGGCGGTCTCTGATATAGCTTGGACCTAAGCCATTTAGGGCTTTAAAGGTGATAACCAACACCTTGTACTGAGCCCGGAAACCAACAGGCAGCCAGTGGAGGGACCTCAAAACCGGCGTAATGTGATCCCTCCTGGATGTACCCGATAGAAGTCTGGCTGCCATATTTTGGACCAATTGCAGTTTCCGAACCAGACACAAGGGTAGCCCCATGTAGAGCGCGTTACAGATGTCTAAGCGTGAGGTTACCAGCACGTGCACAACAGTTTCGAGATCCCTTACTTCCAGAAAAGGGCGCAGCTGGCGTATCAGCCGAAGCTGATAACAGGCGCTCCTGACCGTCGCATTAACCTGATTCGTCATCAGGAGCGACGAGTCAAGGAGCACCCCCAAGCTGCGGACACAGTTACTGGAGGAGAGTGTGACCCCATCCAGGACTGGAGGTTGCAACCCAATTCCTGGTTTCAGGGCCGCTACCGTGAGTACCTCCGTCTTATCTGGATTCAACTTCAATCTGTTTTTCCTCATCCAGCCCATTACTGCCTGAAGACAGTCATTGAGAGAAGAGATGCCATTGGAATTCGAGACTGACGAACGAGATATGGAGAAATAGATTTGAGTGTCATCAGCGTACTGATAACACCCAGCACCATAACTCCATATTATCTCACCCAGTGGCTTCATATAGATGTTAAATAATGTCGGGGACAAAATAGCTCCCTGAGGGACCCCGCAAGTGAGTTCCCTCTTATTGGAGCTACAGTCCCCGAGCAGCACCCTCTGGGATCGACCCGAGAGGAAGGACCGGAACCACTGCAAAGCAGTGCCCCCGATACCTAACCCCTTCAGGCGGTCCAAGAGGATGCTGTGATCTATTGTATCGAAAGCCGCTGAGAGGTCTAAGAGCACCAACAGGGTCACACTACCCCTGTCAATGCTCAGATGCAGATCGTCGGTCAAGGCAACCATGGCAGTCTCAACCCCAAAGCCAGTCCTAAAGCCGGTTTGAAATGGGTCTAGATAATCGGTTTCATCCAAGACTGCCTGGAGCTGAAGAGTAACCGCCCTCTCGATTACCTTGCTCAAAAATGGCAGCAATGACACAGGCGTATAATTTTTCATATCCAGGCGGTCCAGGGAAGGTTTTTTCAGAAGTGGCCTAACTGCCGCCTCCTTTAAACAAGATGGAACATGTCCCTCCCTGAAGGATGCATTGATGATTTCCGTGAGGAATCTCAGCAATCCATCCCCCCCCTGGACGGCCAGCCATGATGGGCAAGGGTCGAGCGGGCAAGTCGTCTTCCTCACCTTACCAAGCAGCTTGTCCACATCCTCGGTACTCACAGATTGTAGCTGATTCAGTAAAACTACATCGGTGGAGTCGCTGGACACCTCAACTAATGACTCTGTTACAATAGTGGCGTCTAAGTTGGCTCTTATCTGAGAGATTTTATCTGCAAAGTAGTTATTAAATGTATCACAGTAGGCCGTCGTTGGGTTAAGCAAGGGATTTGGCGCAGGGGGAACCTGCGTCATCTCCCTTACCACCCTAAATAGCTCTGCCGGACGAGACTCCGCAGACGCAATACGTGCAAAAGAGAAGGCCCTCTGTGCTGCACGTATTGCCTCCCGATAGGAACTAAGAAATTTCCTATGGCGAGTTCTGTCGGATAAGAGTCGAGTCTTCTGCCACTTGCGCTCTAGTCGTTGTCCAACCCGCTTCATTCTCCTAAGCTCTGGAGTGAACCAAGGTCTGCGGTTCGAAGTGGGTTGGCAAGGATGCTTGGGAGCGATCGTGTCGATAGCCCTGGTGAGATCGATGTTCCAAGTATTAACCAGAGCGTCGACAGGATCACCGGCATTCCCAACCAATGAACCCTCCAAGGCTTTCTGGAATCCGATAGGCTCCATTAGCCTTCGAGGGCAGACCATTCTAATAGGTCCACCACCCCCGGTGGGGCAGGTATTGGCTCTAAGCTCGGTCTTAACCAGGAAATGATCCATCCATGACAATGCGGAGGTACTTACCACCTCTGCCAATGGATATTCCTGTTCCGTACTAAAGACCGCATCGAGTGTATGACCTGCACAATGTGTGGGCCCATTGACCAATTGGGATAGGCCCATGTTTGTCATGGTCTCCATGAACTCCCGAGCCGCACCTGTTAAACTGGTCTCGAGCGGGATGTTGAAGTCCCCCAAAACTAAAAGTCTGTGAGACTCCAACAGTAGCTCAGAGACCAGCTGTGTCAGCTCGGTCAGGGAGTCTGCTAGACAACTGGGTGGTTGGTAGACTAGCAAAATCCCCAAACTATCCCTGGTCTTTAGGCTGAGGTACATACACTCGAAGTGGACCGTCTTCTGGACAGGTATCCTGGCCAAGATCAGATGGTTCTTATGAACTAGAGCCACTCCGCCCCCCCCCCACCCACTTCCCCTCACCTGTTCACTAACAGAGTACCCAGCTGGAAGGATCTGCACCCAAATAGCTGAGCTATCCTCCCCCAGCCAGGTCTCTGTGAAGCAAGCCAGGTCGGCATCCTCATCTAAGAGAAGCTCCTGGATGATATGGGTTTTGTTTTTAACCAACCTGGCATTGCAAAGGAGCAAGGTGAGGTTCTGTGGTATGGTTGGTCTGCTCCCCATGCCATTCAGCACAACACAGGGAACTGAAGACGGGATAGCTTTCAACCAGCGATCCCGTCTTCTTTTGCAACATTGGTTCCCATAGTTCCAGCCATATCTCCCTTTCCCCTGCACAACTCCGATAGCCGCTCCTGTCTCGTTCTCAGCCTCAGGTAAGATGATACCAGTTTGACCCTTGACGGGGCACGATAATTGGAACATAGGCAAAGTGTGGTCAACCAGACCAAGACCACTGATCAGTGATACAGGTCTAATCCCAATCAATTACACATATCAACCCAATTATCTCATCAGTTCTACACATTCCCTTAGCAGGGAGAGCACCAGTGCGAGCACAACTCGCATTCCTATAGATGGTAACAGCGGACTAGGGCATACCCATCTAAAGATTGGGTCCCCTCAGAGATGGCAATTAGGGCAAAGACACAGCCCCCCAGAGGTCCTGGTCCTTCCTCGGCCCCTGCCAGGCCGGGAGAGTCACCGCCGCCGCATGTGCCAGGGAGAGATGTTCCTGGGCGGGGTTTTAAGCCCGCCGGTGTTCTCCCTGGGCTCGCAGTGCACAGCTGCTCCAAGGCCACCCAGGTGGTGGAAATAGGGCTGAAGGCAGAGCCCTCTGGAGTCCCAGTCCCCTCAGGAAATGGCAATTAGGGCAAAGACACAGCCCCCCAGAGGTCCTGGTCCTTCCTCAGGCCCTGCCAGGTCGGGAGTGTCGCCGCCGCCGCGTGTGCCGGGGAGAGATGTTCCTGGGCGGGGTTTTAAGCCCGCCGGCATTCTCCCTGGGCTCGCAGTGCACAGCTGCTCCAAGGCTGCCCAGGTGGTGGAAATAGGGCTGAAGGCAGAGCCCTCTGGAGTCCCAGTCCCCTCAGGAGATGGCAATTAGGGCAAAGACACAGCCCCCCAGAGGTCCTGGTCCTTCCTCGGCCCCTACCAGGCCAGGAGAGTCGCCGCTGCTGCGTGTGCCGGGGAAATATGTTCCTGGGCGGGGTTTTAAGCCCGCTGGCATTCTCCCTGGGCTCGCAGCACACAGCTGCTCCAAGGCCACCCAGGTGGTGGAAATAGGGCTGAAGGCAGAGCCCTCTGGAGTCCCAGTCCCCTCAGGAGATGGCAATTAGGGCAAAGACACAGCCCCCCAGAGGTCCTGGTCCTTCCTCGGCCCCTGCCAGGCCGGGAGAGTCGCCGCGTATTAATGACTTGGATGACAGTATTGGGGGCATACTTATGAAATTTGCAGACGACACCAAATTAGGAGGAGTAGCTAATATCCCAGAAGACAACATCAACATTCAAAATGACTTGAACAGCCTAGAAACTGGGCCAAAGCTAAGAAAATGAAATTCAACACAGAGAAATGTAAGTACTGCACTTAGGGCAGAAAAATGAAAAGATACGATGGGGGACACCTGGCTGAATGAGACTACGTGTGAAAGGGATCTAGGAGTCCAGGTAGACCACAAATTGAACATGAGTCAATAGTGTGATCCAGCAGCTAAAAAGGCCAATGCAACTTTAGGCTGCATCAATAGAAATATAGTGTCTAGATCAGGGGTAGGCAACCTTTCCCCTTTAAGGGCCGAGGGACTTCAGCTCCAAGAATCCCAGGAGCTATTGGCCAACATGGGACTATTGGCCAACATGGCCGAGGCTTCTGGGAGCTGAAGTTACTCGGCCCTTAAAGGGGAAAGGTGGCCTACCCCTGGTCTAGATGAAGAGAAGTAATAGTGCCACTATTCTGCTTTGGTCAGGCCTCACCTGGAATCCTGTGTCCAGTTCTGAGCACCACAATTTAAAAAAGATGTGGAGAAACTGGAGCGTGTCCAAAGGAGTGCAACCAAAATGGTGAAGGGTCTGGAAACCAAGCCTATGAGGAACGACTTAGGGAGCTGGGAATGTTTAACCTGGAGAAAAGAAGGTTAAGAGGTGATATGATAGCCTTGCTTAAATATTTGAAGGGATGTCATATTGAGGAGGGAACAAGCTTGTTTTCTGCTGCTCTAAAGACTAGGGCCCGGAACAATGGGTGCAAGCTCCAGGAAAAGAGATTCCACCTCAACATTAGGAGGAACTTCCTGACAGTAAGGGCGGTTCTACAGTGGAACACACTCCCTCGGAGTGTGGTGGAGTCTCCTTCCTTGGAGGTCTTTAAGCAGAGGCTGGATGGCCATCTGTCGGGGGTGCTTTGATTGGGAGTTCCTGCATGGCAGGGGGTTGGACTGGATGGACCTTGTGGTTTCTTCCAACTCTATGATTCTATTTTTCTACGATTCTAATGTTGAATATTAAAAAAAAGTAATGACCACTGAGGACCTTCAACCTAGATAATGAAAAAATAGAAATAGTAAAAGAATTCCCATGCCTGGGATCAAAAATGATAATATTGGGGACTGCAGTCAGGAAATCAGAAGACTAAGAATGGGGAGGGTGGCTGTGAAAGAACTAGAAAAGATCCTAAAATGCAATGATATACAGCTCAGTACAAAAGTTAGAATCATACAAGCCATTGTATTCCTTATTACCATGGATGGATGTGAGAGCTGGACAGGTAAGAAAGATGATAGGAAGAAAATCAATTTTGAGATGTGGTGCTGGAGAAGACTGTTGAGGATCCTGTGGATAGCGAAAAAGACAAACAAATGGGTCCTAGAGCAGATCAAGCTGGAAACCTCCCTGGAAGCTAAGACGACCAAACTGAGGCTGTTGTACTTTGGACACATCATGAGAAGGGAGGATTCTTTGAAAAACAGAATAATGCTGGGGAAGGTGGAGGGAAGTAAGAAGAGGGGAAGGCCCCATGCCAGATGGATGGACTCTATTAATAAGGTCACACATATGGGTTTGCAGGATTTAAGCAGAGCAGTGGCCTTTGCACTTTCTTCTTTTAAGAGTGCTTAGGTTGTGTCTTCTTGCATATCATGGAGTTGGACTGGATGGCCTTGTGGTCTCTTCCAGTTCTATGATTCTATGAGTCTATGATTGTAAGATTCTTATGCAATAATCAGTTAATAGCCAAAAGCCTGCTTTATAAAAATCTTTACCTTCCGATTAAATGAGAGCGGAGAGCAGAAATGGGGTCATCATAATTTTTGAGGGGAGGGATCAGCCTGCCTGTGATGATTGTTGGACTTATTAAATAACCTTTTTTAAAAAGCTGAATATTTTCCACTATTTTTCTTCTTAGTTGGAACTCTAGTTTGTCGTTACTGTCGTAATGTCAAATCTGACAACACTTGTGACCCTATGGAAACTACTTGCAGTACAGGACCAATGAATTACTGCTACACTCAAATCATTTCTAAAGGTAAGTGCACATCAATTCCTGATACTGGATGTGAAAGATGGAAGAGCTGTCCCTGTTTGTTGAACAACAACTCCCAGCATCCCCATTGTGTATCTAGGCAAGGGCTGTTGAGAATTGAAGGTCAACACCATATAGAGGGCTGCACAATTCCTACCCTCAGTAGGGATCCAGACAGATCTGCCCTAAAACGTCATTAAATAGGTTCACTGAAACCAATAGGGTTGCTACTTTGTTGACAGTTTCCTTGTATCAGCACTTTAAACTATGGTTCCATACAGCAACTAGTATGACAATCTGAGATGGCATGATATACCATCTATCACAATTTGGCAGAGACAATCCTAATTAATCCTCTATTGTTCCACTTTTTCAGCTGATTTTAAAATGTGAGAGTTTCTCTCCTGCCCCTTGGCCCTCAACTTCATTTCCTGCAAAAAATAAAGAAGTACCGTAGCTTGAATTGCATTAATACAGCAGGGGGAAGCAAAAGGAAATGGCAGAATTCTGCTCATGCCACTTGGTTCAGGCAAAAGCAAACTACTGTGGCTCCTCCTAGGGCTTAAACAGACCAGTGGCTTGGAGGGCTTCTGGCTTCCCCAGCCCTGACTGAGCCCTGAACAGGGCAGGACCATGGCAACTGGATGCCACGGTCTGGAATAGACCACTGGCAAGGAGCTGTTTTTTACTGCTGTCTTTGTGGTTAGGTTTAGGCTGCCTTAGGGCCTCTGAAGACTGCTAGAAATAGTGCAAATTGAGTCCACTTTAACTGCCCTGGCTCAGTGCTAAGGAACCATGGGAACTGTAGTTTTTTCTGAGACATTTAGCTTCTCTGTCAGAGAGCTCTGGTGCCACAATAAACCACAGTTCCTACTATTCCCTTGCACCGAGCCAGGGCAGTTAAAGTGATCTAAATATGGATTATTTCTTCTTCTTTTTTAAAATTGAATTTTATTCCATTAAAATAACAAACCAACATATACATTGACATACATTATTACAACTAAAAAACTGACAACAATTAACAGACATACCTACAACTAACATCTAGACAAGACTAACAAAAAGTTCACTTCCTCATCCAAATTTTGGCTAGTCTGGATTCTCTCTCTCCAAGTCCTTTTCTTCACCTAAATGACAGCTTTCCCCTAATTGATTACATACAAAAAACTCTAATTTGTAATTCTGCCCTCCCTCTGAAGCATTTTGCATGTTAGGGCAAACCTATTGTAGTGACCTATTACACGATTTTGGAGTTTTGAGACTGTATCAGACTTGCATGTTGATAATGTTAGTAACTTTCTCCCATTCTTTCTCAAATTTCCCTTTTGGTGAATCTCTCAACAGCATACTTAATTTGTCATTTTTCATGTATTCCGCAATATTAGGTATCTATTCCGTAATATCCGGAGTTGCTTTGTCTTTCCATTTTCTTGCATATACGACCCTTGCAGCTATAATCAGGTAGAATAAAATTTTTCTGTGTTTCTTCTCGTGCTTTTGATCTACCATTTCCAATATATAGTTTTGGTGTGGCTGTTAGATTGATCTGCAGAATTTCATTGATTTTCTTGTTGATTTTTCTCTACCACTCTCTAGTTCTCCTACAGGCCCACCACATATGAAACATGGTTCCTTTCTCTTTCTTACATTTCCAACACCTATTGGATGGTGTCTTATGGATTTTGCTAATTCTTTCAGGAGTCAAATACCACCTAAACTGTATTTTGTAATAATTTTTCTTTACATCTGCTGACATGGTGTATTTTAGGGGGGTTGCAGACTGCCAGAAATAGTGTGAATTCAGTCCACTTTTAGGGTTAGGGTTAGTGCTAGGGAATCATGGGAACTGTTATTTTTCTGAGACATTGAGCCTTCTCTGTCAGACAACTCTGATGCCACAATAAAATACAGTTCCCATGGTTCCCTAACTCTAACCCTAACCCTAAAAGTGGACTGAATTCACACTATTTCTGGCAGTCTGCAACCCCCCTTAGTCTTTTTTTCCAGTTTAGTTCCCATTCCTCTAGCTTAATATTCTCTCCAGTTTCTTGAGCCCATTTAACCATGCACCCTTTTACCTGTTCTTCTGCTGTCTCCATCTCTATTTTTTTATAGAGTTTAGATATTGTTTGATCTTTTCCCTCTGTCAGAATGGTTTCTAGATCCATTTTTTGTGTTATAAATTTCTCCATTTTTCTGTCAGTTTTGAATCTCTCATTTCATTGGTGGTATGTGAACCATGGAATTTCTACTCCTTCCTCTTTAAGTTCTTTCCTCGTTTTCAAACTAAGTTTGTTACTCTGATCTTTCTTTAATACATCATGGTACCTCAACCATGTCCCCTCCTTAATGCTCTCTGTGCAATGGAAAGCTTCCATTGGTGATAGCCAGAGTGGCAATCCATCTGCTACCAATCTTTTGTATTTCCTCCAAACTCTGTATAAAGCTTTTCTGATGATATGATCCTCAAAGCTTCTGTTGGCTTTCACTTTGTTATAAAACAGGTATCCATGACAGCTGAAGTTGTTTCCGCTTGCTTCTAAGTTTAGAAGATTCTTGTTGGACAGTAGTAGCACTCTCAGATCCACTCAAGGCAGACTGCTTCATAATAGATCTTAAAGTTTGGGAGGCCCAGTCCTCCTTTTTCTTTCTCCACAGTCAAGGATTTGAATTTTATTCTGGGTTTCTTTCCTGCCCATACAAACTTAGATACATCCTTCTGCCACAATTTGAATGGTTTTATATAATGGGGATATTTTGGAATTTAAAAAAAATCATCCTGGGCAATACAGCCGTCTTTATGGCAGCTATTCTACCTAGAAGTGTCAACTTTAGATTCCCCGATCTCACTAAATCTTGCATTATCTCATTCCACATCTTCTTATAGTTGTTTTTAAAGATGTCAGTATTTGTTACTGTAAATATAATATCTAAGTATTTAATTTTTTCTCTATTCTGAATTGTGATCTCTTCCTAAGTTTCTTACCTTCTTTTGTATCTATGTTAATCGTGAGCATCTTGGTCTTTTCTTTGTTTACTTTGAATCCTGAGATTTGCCCAAAGTCTTGTAATATTTTTAAAAGTGCCAAGATGTTTTGTGTTGGTTCTGTCAGATATATGAGCATATCATCTGCATATAATTTCACTTTATGCTCAGTAGCTTTGATCTTAATTCCAGTTAGCTCTTTGTTCTCTCTTATATTATTTGCTAATACCTCTAAGGCCATTATGAAGAGAAGAGGCGAGAGCAGGCAAACTTGCCGTGTCCCTCTTTGTATTTTCAAAGATTTTATTTTTCCCCGTTTATAATAATCTGAGCCATCTGCTTAGTATATAGTGTTTTAATTGCTTTGTGAAACCTCTCTCCTGCCTGTATGGATTTTAAACTTTCTAACATGACGTTCCAGTCCAGGTTGTCAAATGGTTTTTCAGCGTTGAGTGAAATTATTGCTAGTTTCTTATCTGGACTTTTTCCACAGCGCTCTATCAGGTCTATCAAATTCCTGATGTTATTTTTCATGTATCTTTGGGGCAGGAATGTGTCTCTTTAATATCTTCTTCAGTCTTTCAGTGAGGATCTTGGCATATATTTTATAATCAATGTTGAGAAGTGAAATTGGTCTGAATTTCCCTAACTCTAAGATTTTTTCTTGTACTTTAGGTATCAGAGTTATGTAGGCCTCTTTCCATGAGTCTGGGATTTCTCCATTCATAGCTTTATTGAAAATTATCTTCATGGTTGGGAGTAGTTGATCTTTAAACTCTTATAGTATTTTGACGATAACCCGTCCGGTCCTGGAGATTTAGATGTTGACAGCACTTTGATTGTGTCCGCAATTTCTTGCAGCAATATTTCTTTTTGTATTTCTGTTCTTTGCTGGTCTGTTATCTCCATGCCTTTGTTTTTTCTCAGATATTCTGGGATCTTATGCAATTCTTTTTCTTTTTGTCCGTAGAGAGTTGAAAAGTATTTATGAAAGTTTTCTTTGATCATTTTCAATTTTTGGACAACTGCCTCTCCTACTTTGATTTTGTTGATCCAGTTTTTCTATTTCTCCTTCCTGAGTCTGTGAGCCAACCATTTCCCTGGTTTGTTGGCGAATTCAAACTGTTTTTGTTTCAGTTATCTCATTTTCTTTTTGGTCTCTTCTATCAGCTGTAATGATGTCTCTCACTGGATTTTTCTTATGTTCCTTAGGACCGTCTTGTCGTTCGGTTCTTCCTGCAGTTTATTTTCCTCTTTCTCCAATCTTTCTTGTAGCTTTTTAATCCTTTTTTTCCCTTTGTTTTTTCCCCTTTCACTTGCCAATTTTATCAACATGCCTCTTATCACAGCTTTTGCTGTGTCCCATACAATTTGTTCTTTTACTTCTCCATTTAGATTTTCTTTCCAGAAATATTCTAAAGTTTTCTTTATCTGGGTTATGATTGCTTCATCTCTTAATAGAGATTCATCCAGCCTCCAAGAATCATCTTAACGGGGTTATGCTCTGAGGCTCTTCTTGGGAGTATTTTTTTTTTTTTTTTTGTATCAGACATTAATTTTTTTAGAGATTATAAACATATCTATTCTGGACCACACCTTGTGTGGTTCCGAATAGCATGTAAATTATCTAACTGAACCTTGTTCTTTTTTCCAGGTGTCATCTAGTCCAAGTTGTTTTAACATCCTGAAGAATGTAGTTGTTAATTTCTCTTGTTTTTCATAATTTTTTTCTCTGATTTCCTATCTTTTTGGGGATCAAATAACCCTGTTAAAGTCCCCCATCATGATTATCTTGTCATGGGTGTAATCAGACACTAGATTTGTTAGAGTCTTGTAAAAATTGCTTTTATTATTCAGAGGTGCATATATGCCTATTAACAAGATTTTAGAGTCCTCTCTAGTGATTTCTACCCCAATGTAGTGGCCTTTTTGATCCTTAAATAGCTCTTTCATTTCGAATTCTTTCTTGGTATATAGTACTACACCTTTTTTCCTTTTCTCTGCCACTGATACAAATTCTGTTCAAAGTCTGGTGCATTCCAGGTACCTTATTTCACTATTCTTCATATGAGTTTCCTGAAAACAGATGATATCAGTTTTGTTTCTAATGAAATATTTTCTTTCATTTCTGTGGACTGTTAAGACCTTTTACATTCCATGTTAATATTTTAATCTCTCTCTCTCATCTCCTCCATCTTCATATTCTTCTAGTTCTCTTTCCTCCTCCTCTTCTTCTTCTACTACTTCTTCACCTTGTTCGTATCCACCTGTTTCTCCCACAGTTATCTCTTCTTCTTCTTCCCCGTTTTCTTCATTTTCTCTCCTTTCTGTTGGATCGTCTTCAGATTCGTGCTGTGATAGCAATTCTAGTTCTACTTCTTCTTTCCTTTTCTTTCTCTCTCCATTTCTTTCTGGTGGTCTACTACTTTGATTTTGTTCTCTTTTCTCGTTTATTTCTTCTTTCGTATTCTTTCTATATTTGTTCCATTATAATTTTGGCTTTCTGTATTGTCTTAATCATTATTCTTCTTTGACGAAATATGAAGGATAATCCTATTGGATTTTCCCATTTATAGGCAATATTGTAGTCACTAAGTATCTTTGTCAGAAATCAAAATTCTTTCCTCCTTCTTAGAATCTCTCCTGAGATGTCTTTGAACAAAAGGATCTCTGAGTCTTTTATCTTTAACCTAGAGTAGAAGCTCTTCTGAATAATTTCCTCTTTTATTTTTGCTCTTCTGAAATATATCACCACATCCCTGGGGAGATTTTCCTGCTTTGCCAAGGTGGATTTGATTCTGTAGATTTTATCTATTTCTATCTGCATTTGTTCTTGCTCCATAAAGATGGATTATTTCTGGCAGTCTGTTCAGGCCCTTAGTCAGCCCCGGCCCAACTTCCAGTCAATCCAGGGATGTGCATCATCTGCACACCCCACCTGTGAAGTGGCTGGAAGCCTCTCTTTCCTGCCCATCTGATTCAGGCCCTAGTGTGTGTGAGATCTTTCTCATTATTACCTTTAGTCATGTTGACCAAATTGTGATGTTGCTTGGCCATGCATGTCCTGCTCTTCATCTGTGAAAGTGATAAAGACTGGAATCCTCTATCACTGTCTACATTATGTAATTTGACATATACCCAACTTTGTAGCAGAAAGGCTAAGAAATCTTATCAGTGAATCTGTGCAAAACAGGAAACCAACAATTGTCCTGATGCACACCAGGCTCTACCAATGTGCATCAGGATTTCCTAGCAGGCGTCTCCATGTACAACAGGACAGATGTGCATTGGACACATTGTGAATTGGTCATTTTGCAGGCTTCACTATGTAGTAACATCATAACAGTCCCTTGCTGAATACAGGTATTGCAAAACTGCCCAGTTCTAATCTCTGAGGATGTAAATCCACTTATGAAGATGTCAATCCACAACAGGATTCCGGCCATTTATTTGTTTAATATAAACCATGATAGTATGAGAAAGATAGCAAGGAGAAATTGCTAAAAGAATTAGGAGGTCTGCTTGTGGTTCGGTGGGACTGTAGGCTGAGTGAGACGTGATTGACAGTCACACAATCATTGGGAACAGAAGAAATTTATCAGTTCTTGAACTATGATGCATTTTTTCCTCCTTTCCTCTTATCCCATCCCAGGATTTTCTATAGAAAAGGTCAGCCGGGGCTGCAGTCGTATATGTTATGCCATCAGGTACAAGAAAAATCGATATGAAAGAGAAACACTCTGCTGTACTAATGACCGCTGCAATAATCATAATATCTGGGGGGGAAAGAAATAAAGAAATAAAATATATCAAATTACAAAGAATACATTGCAATTATACTTTTTTAATTAGGAAAAAAACCTGAAGAACATGCAATAGAAGCAGCAGAAAACCAGAGACACAATTCAAGGTGCTCAGTGGGTGAATGATTTATTAATGAAAAGCCTAACACATTTTGGCCTGTTTATGCTCTTATAGGCTTTCTTCAGGACCCATTTCATATATGACTTCTGAAATTTCTGGAGCTGAAACTTTCATATCATTTACTAGATAACAAGAAGGGAAATATGTTGGTGGAGGGAGGTTTATGCAGATAAAGGCTTGCTTGCTGTATGACATTGGGGTAGTAAGCCCTTTTTGCACCTGCACAAAAGATTCTGCATGCCTTTATTTGGGTAATAAACTGGCCACAACTTTATTTATCTGTACAGGGTCTTAGAACAGTTCATTAACGATATCTCAATTAACCATATTTTGTTCTTGACACATGTGGCCATGCACTTATCCCAAGGATCTAGCTAGATAACCACGCCCAACACGACATGTGTCAAGAATGTCCTGTTTCATTTAGCTACCAAATTTGAACCAATCATCCCCCCCTTTTACTGGAAATGACATCATAATTAAATTTGTGATGTAAATAAGTTATGACATCATCAACATGATTTATGATGTCATAGAGAATTTAGTTATCCCAATGATTTAGTTATACCCTTCACCCACATTAATTAATTCAATTTGGTAAGTTCAATTAACCAAAATTTATCCCCTGGAGGGGGTCCCTGCCTGCCACAGGAGTGGGTCAGCCTAGCTTGGCATCCCCTCCCCCCCCAGGAGAGCTTACTCAATGTAACGAACAGGATCCAAGTATACGTCACCTGCCTCAAAGGAGAGATGCACCCCATCGCCCCTGTACAGATGTGGCAACCAACCTGAATCCTTCATGTTCAACAACCAAAAAATCCCCTAGTCCGTCAAATTCTTGGCCACCATTCTTTTCAGCCAACAGTGAGATGTGTTGATAGTCAGATCCTTCCGAGCCTGAGTACAACAAGGCAAAAAGTTTAGTCCAAAGAACAACAGTATGTGGCAATCTTCACTTAATGTCCCGCATGTCTTTCAGGATGCGCCTGACCAACTGCAAACATGTAATCTTCACAAAGTCATTTTTGCCCAGGTGCACAAGAAGAATCCTGGGGGGCAGGAAAGAGTTTGACAATTCCATGATGCATGGAAGAAGAGCTTCCCACAGCATGCCTCTGCATCCAAACCAATGTATGGAACCAATGTCCCTTGGCCCCAAGTTCAGCTCATGATGAGATAGTGAGATGTGACACTCAGCCTAAAAGATGAGGCTATGACCAAGAATCCATGTGTCACCCTGTCGCTGACCTGCAACAGAATAAAATACAAAGGCAACCAATCTTCACCTGATGGTAACCGGGGATAAACCTGACTGCCTGAGGTGAACTGCAAAGTGTAGTATGATTTCGATCCCCAGACGCCAAACATTAACCACCCCAACATCAGACAAAAACTGTCTGAAAGATCATAGTGAGAGCTGGTAAGACTTGCGTGTCGATGGAGCTACAGACTGCGGAACCTCCATGTCTATCTCTACTCTCCAAGTCTCCATCGATGTGCCGGTACCTCCAATGACTGCATTACTGCCTCCGTAACCAGTTGACGAACCTGGAAAACTGAAAACGTGAAAGGGGCTCCGCCCAAGAAATTCAGCAAACTCGAAAGAAAGTGAGCCTGGAACAACATATTATATTTTAAACACTGTGCAACCATAAACCTAATCTGAGCCATCACCCTATGGGAATTGGAGGGCTGGGAGTTCACCATATGGACCACTGCTTGGTTGTCACACTAAAAAAACAAACAGCTCTATTTGCTAATTGATTTGGGTAATTCGAATGTGGTGATGGGAAACAGTCACCCCTTTATGTGACATTGTATAATCAAGCATAAAGAGGCCCATCTTGGGACTATAACTTTACAAGCAAAATTTAACAAACCTGTCAGGGATTGGCAGTCACGCATCATGGTCCTGTGTCTCAACCACTATCCTGACCTGCTGTCTGATTAACTCTGTTTTTTTAACTGGAAGGTGGGATAAACATTCAAAAGGATCCCATTCAATACCCAAAAAGTAAAACGGGTGTTTGGGCCCTCCGTCTTCTCATCAGCCAAGGGAACACCCATTTCTGCTATCAATACCTGAAAAGCCAAGAGAGTATCCACACACTTTGTGGTGCTGGGAGCCTCAGAAACAAGAAATCATCCAAATAGTGTGTAATGGCATGTTTGCCGGACCTCTTGACCATACACCAGTGGAAAAAGGTACTAAACTTTTCAAAGCATAGCAGGATGTGGAACGCCCCATTGGCATGGCTTTATCAAAAGCATACATCCCTTCAAATTGAAAGCCCCGCAATTCAAAATCATCAGGATACACAGGGAGCAACCCGAAAACATATTTTACATCACATTTAGCCAAAAAGGGCTCCCTTGCCCGATGCTCTCACCATTTGCATCGCTGAATCAAAAGATGCATATTTACAGATGCTGACGCCGAGTCAATAGCATCAGTCACAGAATCCGCTTTGAGATAAGACAATTGTGAATTAAGCAGTATTCACCAGGTGCCTTCTTAGGCACAAACCCCAAAGGTGACCATCTCAGTATCAGTAATGGCAGCTGTTTATGGGGTCCAGATCTCTAACAATCTCTGTAAATCCCTCACCGAACGTGCATTAGGTGCAAATTGGTGAGTTCTTGAAGCCAGGTAAGGTATATGAAAACCTAATAAAAAACCTTTCAACAATTACTATGTGGCATCCCGGTTAAGGTATATCAGCAGCCATGCAGCCAAGAACTTGCAATTTAATTGGCGTTGGTGCTTTTCCCTCCCACTGTGGTTGACTAAGAAGGGACCCCAATGCCAGACTTCTTACCTATAAAAACAAGAAGTGCCTGGGTGATTATCCCCACAGGTGTTACATTTATGGTCGAAATTGCAGGACTGCCTACTATACTTGCCTGAGTTGAAATCCCAACAGAGCCCTGTTGTTTTTCTCTCCCTTGTGCTAGGCTTTGTATTGCCCTCTCGGCTGTGTGACCACAGGCAAGCCATTGTCACGCCTGCTTGAAGGGGAGGCCCCAAACATCACATGCACCCACAATTCAGACTGTACATGCCACCATGACAAATAATGGCCAAAAGCAGCCCTCATCCTAAATCACTCATCATTTTTGGAGCCAAGCTGACCCTTTCTGGTTAAAATGGCAATTGGTGTATGCCTTAATGATTATCTCCTGATATTAAAAAACTAGGATACCTTTTAGGCTCTTTCTCCTCACTAACTCCCTCATAATTGATGAAGTCCATCATCCTAACTTAGGAACCAAGTGCTGCTCAGCCTGCACCCCTGACTGGCTAGCCTGGGATGTCCCGGGTGTAATAGAAGATGTACTAATAGACACAGATGATGAGCGCTCAGCCCGACCACTCTGATCAACCTGTCCACTCTGATCCACCTGGAACCCAAATGAGTGCGGGCCAAACGAGTGCGGGCCAAGAAGCCAATGAATTAGGAGAATGTGATAACCTGAACTTAACAATTGCTGTGAAGCTTCCGATGATGCTTACGAAGCTCCCGCCGAGTCTTCCACGACTGTAGCTCAGGTGTTGTTACAGGGTGAAAGATTCACCTTTCCACATCCCTGTTCGGTGCCTCCTTAGTTTCAGGGGCAATTCAACTGCCATGCCTTGAAATGACAGCCCTCTGAACAAATTATACAAATCTGCCAGAGGTGGCTGCGCCGACACAGGGGCAGCTGCACCCTGTTATGCCACACCAGGAACCTTTCACAATAGTTCCATTACATCAGCTACGGTTGGTTGCCCAACCTACATAGCTGAGGTAGTCGAGGGACCATGTGCAGTACCATCACAACATATCAGGTGAAGAGGCCAATCACACCTGAGTAGACTGTGTGCTCGCATACCGCCACACAGGCCTGTATAATATGGCCCAAATGTGCCATGTGAGTCACAATTTCATCCTCTCTGCCCAGGGGTTCAGGTGTCCAAATTGAAGCTGGCCTGGCAGGACTAGGCCCAACAGACACTGTGCACCGTTTAGACTGTGCCTTGCAACAAGGCAAGGTAACTTGACCAAACAGAGGTCAAAATAATAATAATATTGGGTGTAGTGTTCCTTTAAAGGCTACACCTTTTAAATTAACCCCCTTACAATATTGGGCAAAGTGCAAGAATGTCCCAAGGGAAGTATATATCACCCAAAAAGCACGGGTCCCCAGCCAGACACACTTGTCCTGTTATTCCCCCCCAACCCCCGAGTGTGCCACAACTGTAACTCGGGTGTTCTGTTGCAGGGTGGAAGAATGCACTTCCCACATCCCTGTTCTGTGCCTCCATAGTTTCAGGGGCCATTTCACTGCCATGCCCTGAAACAACAGCCCTCTGAACAAAATTATATAAATCTGGCAGAGTTGGCTGCGCTGACACAGGGGCAGCTGCACCCTGTTGTGCCACACCAGGAACCTTTCTCACTAGTTCCATTACATCAGCTACGGTTGGTTGCCCAACCTCCATAGCTGAGGTAGTCAAGGGATCATGCGCCATGCCATCCAATGACATGTCATGTGAAGAAGCCAATTGAACTGAGTAGTACTGAGTGTATATAAGTCTAAATCATAAACCTTCAGTATGTTCATATGCACAGGTCATACATCTTAACATGTTAGCACATTATTTGTTGTGTCTTTCTAAATGTTAGTATGAAGACAACAAACCTTTGATGTAAATTCTGGTCTTTGTAAAAAAATGTTTTGATATGTAAGCATTTCTACCATATGTTCCTTTGTTTGAAACTGAATTGCCTGTGAATACTATAGCATGGCAGTATGTGTTTTATCACAGCGCTCTCCTTTGTCTTTTTTCCCTATGTGTCATTCAGACCAGCAATACATTTAAAGGGGAAATTTCTCCCAATATAGTAAATTCTTCCACTAACTTGCATGCATCAGTTAACCATAGTTCAGTGTGCAATGAATTGTCGCACTGAATTCAAGGCCACTGGCCTGACAGCACTAGGCCCAGTAAACGCTGCGCACCGTTTAGACTGAGCCTTGCAGCGTGGCATGTTAACTTGACCAGACAGAAGTCAACATAACAAGACTGTATTGGGTATAGTGTGACTTTAAAGGCTACACCTTTCAAATTGACCCCCTTTACAATATTGGGCAGAGTGCAAAAATGTCCCAAGCAGAGACTATATGTCACCCAAAAGACACGTGTCCCCAGCCCCACACACCTGTCCCAAGCAGGGACACAGACTAGACCACTAAGGCCTTATTAAATCCCAAGTAGGGACACAGAAACCAAGCCAGGAAAATCCCAGCCAGTGTATTGTGATACAGAAAAGGCCTCGCTCGCTCTTAAGGCTATCAACACCAGTCCTTCCCTTCTCCAGGGAACCAGGCCAAACTAGTCATCACCAGGCCAAACTGGGCACCACTGGGCCTTCCCACCACCAGTGAACCAGGCTGCACCAGTCTCCCACCAAGCCTCCAACCAGGTGCCACTTTTTTATTTTTTTAAATTTAGGCCTTCCCTTCCTCAGGGAACCAGGCCGCACTAGGTCACACCAGGCCTCACAACCGGGTGCCAACAGGCCTGTCCCTTCACCAGGGAATCCAGGCCTTACCAAGGCCCTCCCTTGTTCCGAAGGCCTGCCCAGCCCAAATCAAGGCCATGCGCCTTAAAATTAGGCTGTGCCAGGCCCGAGCAAAGAGCAGCCGAAGCGTCTCGCTCAGCTGCTCTAACAAAATGCCTGCCACCACGTGGCGGCCAAGGGCTATATAGGTCTCACGAGATTACCAAGGTGTCATGGGAGCTCAACTGATTGGCTGGGCATTGCAGAAAGGGCGGGACTTCCTGCCCACCCAGCCAATCATGGTGTCGGCCTCTTCAATTGGCTGGCACAACAGAGAGCCCCTCCCAATGTGTCGGGGGGGGGGGGGTTCTTTCTTTTGTTGCTATAAACAAAGGCAGTTTCTTGGAGGTCTAGCCTGTAGTCTTAGTAAGTATCACACATTGCTTTTAAACTGCTATAAAAGTTCAATAATAGTACCTTTGGCTATACCTATCTCATGATGCTCTCTCCCTGTCCTCACCTCCTTGTCTTACAAGCAGGGTTAGCCCACACCTTGCCACTGACAGGAAAGGTGCAGTAAATTATCCTGTGGCTATTCAGGTTTGCACAGTCATGTGGTGTCAGTGTCATCTCCTCCCTTTTGGTATTCCAGAACAGCTGTGTGTGTGTGTTTTGTTTTGTTTTTTGTTAAACCACATAGTCTGATGCCTATAAGGAGTACTCCAGGAACAAAACATGAAGAAAATAGCAACTTCCCATATGCCCTTCAACCATGCTGATTTAGGAACAACAGCCTCAGTTTGGTTTCTATTGACATTCAAAAGAAGCAAGAAAGGAAGAACTGTCAGAGGAGGCAAGTATGGTACATGGTCCCAGCAAGGCTAAAAAGTGGGTGGTGGTGGGGACAAGGGATATAGCAACTGACTGACTTTCCCTTTGCTGACCTCCTTGAATAACTGCATGAAAACCTGGTCTGGGACTTAGAAAAATACTGGGATCTCGTTTTAGAGCCAATGAACTCAAACATCACTGCCTTTACCACCTGGATCAGTGATACTGATGACACTGCAAATGCAGTTCACAAATAAAACTCCCAACAGGGCAGTAGGATCCAACTACTGTAGAGCACTTCAGAGACTCTTCAAAATAAGGTGTAGGACTTTGAGAACTGAGAAAGGCATCTTAATGTTTGTTTGGGAAGAGGGTCCATGAATAGACAGAACAAGGAGAAATGCATGTCTTCCTCTTAAATTGAATTAATGGCCTCTGCCCTGACTTGGACCTTAAACACTCAGATGTGGAACACATGCACATGTCTCTCAAAACTCCACTGAACTCAAGCACTAGGCTTAGAGGAACAATTCTCCACTTCAAGCACCCATCCTTAACAAGTTCATTTAACAATCTCTTATACCAAGACTTCAAAGTGCAAGTATTTCAAGATTTGCCTCATGAAACCTTAAGAAAATGCTACGAATTTTGACCTTTTACATGATTATTACAAGAGGCTAGGATGGAGTACAAATGGGGGTTTCAAACTGATTGTCATGCATAAGGAGAGAACAATGGTTGTAATTATTAAAATACACCTCATTAACACATGCAAGGCTTTAGACATTCTGGAAGCCAGATAACTAGAAGACTTAGGAAGATCATCGACCATAATATTCCATGCCAGGGACAGGGACCAGGAGACCCATGGCTGCAATGTCATGGGGGCGGGGGGAAGAACAGAAAGAAGATAGCCCCTGCCCTATCTAAACCCTGCTAAACAAGAACAAAAACTTTCTACCTCTAATACACTGGGTTCTACAAGATAAGCACTCTATCATTCCCTCCTTCCCTCTCCACTGGTGAAACCCTTCAACACTTTATTTTCCCTCTTCTTCCAATTGTCCCAGTCCCATTATTTTGGGACTTTGTTCCCTCTTTTTTTTTTGGTTCTCCATATTTGCCTTCCCTCCCCTTTTTCTAGCTCTTTCTTGCTTTCTTGCCATTTTCCCATGCTCTCCCCATCCACCTCAACTCACTGCTCTCCTTTTCTACCACCTTTGCTCTACTATCTCTTTTTGAATTCTCCTGACCCTTAATTTCTTTCTCTCTCTCTCTTTTCCCCACTTTGAAATCCCTGCTTTTCCTACCTTTTTTCTTCTCCTGAACACAGTGATCCACCATCTTGAGTGGCTTCTTCATCCCTTCTGCCTCTGTCCACCATCTTCATCTCTGCACTGCTCTTCCCAGTATTAACTAAAATATGCTGATAAATATGAAAAACAAAACAATAGCCAACAGACTGGAAATGCTCAATATACATTCCCATCCACAAAAAAGGAGGCTTAAAAGCCTGCAGCAACTATAGGACCATAGCATTAATATCCCATGCAAACAAAATTATATATAAAGATATGTAACAGAGACTCCAATCACATATGGAAAGAGAAATCCTAAAGGTGCAAGCAAGGTTCAGAAAAGGTAGAGGCAGTAGGGATCACATTGCAAACATATGATGGTTAATGGAGCATGCCAAGGAATTCCGAAACAAAATCAGCATGATTTATAGATTTATAGATTATAGCAAAACCTTTGACAGCATGGATCATGAAAAGCCATGTCTCAAAGCCATGGGACTCCCACTACATTTAATAGTTCTGATGAGAAATCTGTATCCCATTGTGGGAGAAAGGAGGGATATAAATCCTTGAAACAAACAAACAAACAAACAAAGGAGAAGAGGCCACTGTAAGAACAGAATATGGAGAAACAGAATGGTTTCCAGTTGGCAAGGGGGTCAGGCAAGGATGTATTTTATCACCCTACTTGTTTAACTTGTATGGAGAAAATATATGAAGAGCAGGCTTAGACTTAGAAGAAGGAGGAGTGAATATAGAAGAAGGAAGGAACATAAATAATTTAAGATATGTGTATGACACCATACTATTACCAGAAAACATCACAGACTTGGAATAATGACTAAGGACAGTCAAAGAAGAAAGTGCAAAGGCAGGCTTGTTACTGAACAAAAAGAAAACAAAAATAATGACCATGGAGAATTTAAATCCAACCTAGACAATGAGGAAATCAAAATAGTTAATGATTTCTCATACCTCAGATCAAACATAGATCAGAATGGAGACTGCAGTCAAGAGATAAGTTTAGGAATGGAAAGGTCAACCATAAAAGAACTAGACTAAATATTAAAGAGCAAAGATATACAATTGAGCACTAAAGTTAGAATCATCCAAGCCATCGTATTCCCCAGCATTAGGTATGAATGCAATAGCTAGACAGTGAAAAAAGCAGATAAAAAGAAAATGAACTCATTTGAGATGTCGTGCTGGAGGAGAGTGCTGAGAATACTGTGGCCAGTCAAAAAGACAAACAAATTGATCCTTGGACAGACCAAGCCTGAAATTTCCATGGAAGCCAAGATGACTAAACGGTGGCCATTTCATGAGAAGGCATGACTTACTGGAAAAGACAATAATGTTAGGGAAGGTTGAGGGTAACAAAAAGTGAGGAAGACCACACATCACATGGATAGACTGAGTTAGGAAGGTCACAGGCCTGAATCTACAAGACTTAAGTAGAGTAGTATAAGACAGGGTGTCTTTGAGATGTCTCATCCACAGGAGGTGGATCTATTTGGAGGTGACCCATCTGCTATGAGTCAAGGTTGACTCAAGGGCAGTTCACAACAACAAGAATCAGTATATGAGTATATTTCTTTAATTTGTATGCTGTATTTTTATTACCATATAGACATATAAACATATATAAATTCATGTGTGTATACATACACATCCATATTATAATTATAGAGAACTAACCAAATGTACCATATAGATAATACACACACGCATTATCACACAGCACATAGTATAAGTTATTAATATTATTACTATAGTATAGTACAATGTACTATACAGCATTACAGTAGTGTATACCAGCGGTAGGCAACCTTTTCCCTTTAAGGGCTGAGGGACTTAAAACAGAATTAAACTTGAGAAAATTAAAATGTCACAAATACTACTAATATAAAAATAAACAAAAACAACAGCAGCAGCAGTGATACCACAATCGGCGGAGAGATTAGGGGCAGAGTAAATCCGAATTATACTCATCCCTGTGAGGACGTTATTCTGGGAAGGCCTGCCAGAAGAGATCCGTCTTGACTGCTTTCTTGAAAGCAGCAAGTGTTGTAATAAGACGGATCTCATCCGGCAGGTCATTCCAAAGTTTAGGGGCAGTAACAGAGAATGCCCTCTGTGAGGTCTGTATAAGTTTTGTCTTTGTCTGTTGAAGCAGATTCTTCCCAGCTGACCGAAGGGCGCGGGGGGCTCATACAGGAAGAGGCGGTCCCTAAGATAAGATGGACCCAAGCCATGTAGGGCTTTGTAGGTCAAAACCAACACCTTATACCGGGCCCACAAACTAATTGGCAGCCAGTGGAGGGATTTAGGAACCGGTGTTATGTGCTCCCTCCTAGATGTTCCAGTAATTAATCTGGCTGCCATGTTTTGCACCAATTGAAGTTTCTGGGTTAGACACAAGGGTAGCCCCATGTAGAGTGCATTGCAGTAATCCAGACGTGAGGTTACCAGAGCATGCACCACAGTTTCCATGTCCTTTCTATCCAGGTATGGGCGCAGTTGGCGTATCAGCCGAAGCTGATAGCGTACACTCCTGACTGTCGCACTCACTTGACTAGTCATGTGAAGCGACGAGTCAAGGAGTACCCCCAAACTGCGAACACAGTCCTTGGCGGAGAGTGTGACCCCATCTAGGACTGGGGACTGTAATCCCAAACCTGGTTTCGGGCCTGTAACCCTGAGTACCTCCGTTTTGTCTGGATTCAACTTCAATCTGTTTTTCCTCATCCAATCAATTACCGCTCTAAGACAGTCATTGAGAGGAGAGATGCCATTGGAGGTCTGAGACAATGTTCTGGTCATGGAGAAATAAATCTGGGTGTCGTCAGCGTACTGAAGACACCGTGCTCCATGCCTCCGAATGATCTCACCCAGCGGCTTCATATAAATGTTAAATAACATCGGAGACAGGATGGCACCCTGAGGGATGCCACAATTAAACTCTATTTTAGAAGAGCAACTGTCCCCGAGCCTCACCCTCTGGGATCTGCCTGAGAGGAAGGAACGGAACCACTGTAAAGCAGTGCCTCCAATTCCCAATTCTCTCAGGCGATCCAAGAGGATGGCATGATCTATGGTGTCAAAGGCCACTGAGAGATCCAAGAGCACCAGCAGGGTCACACTACCCCTGTCAATGCTCAGGCGGAGGTCATCGGTCAGAGCAACCATGGCAGTCTCGACTCCAAACCCCATCCTAAAGCCAGTTTGAAATGGATCAAGATAATTGATTTCATCCAAGATATCTTGGAGCTGGGAAGCAGCTACCCTCTCGATCACCTTGCTTAAAAATGGCAGCAAGGAGATTGGCCTGTAGTTGTTTCTGTCCAGGGGATCCAGGGAAGGCTTTTTTAGGAGTTGTCTAACTGCCGCCTCCTTCAAACAAGATGGTATACTGCCTGCTCTGAAGGACGTGTTAATTGTGTCCCAAAGGAACTCTCTCAAATCGTCCCCACCCTGGACGACCAGCCATGATGGACAAGGATCAAGAGGGCAAGTTGTCTTCTTCATCCTTCCAAGCAACTTGTCCACGTCCTTGGTACTCACAGATTGTAATTGATCCAATAAAATGCCATCAACGGAGTTACTGGACGCCTCGTCTACGGATTCTGCCAGAACACTGGTGTCCAAGTCGGCTCTTATCCGAGAGATTTTGTCTGCAAAGTGGATATTAAATGCCTCACAGCAGGCTGTCGTTGGGTTAAGTAGAGGATTCGGCATAGGAGGTATCCTTGTCAAATCCCCTACCACCCTAAACAGTGCTGCCGGGTGAGACTCTACAGATGCAACACGTGTAGAACAGAAAGATTTCTGCGCTGCACGTAAAGCCTCCCTATAGGAGTCAAGATGCTTCCTAAGGCGAGTTCTGTCAGATAAGAGACTAGTCTTTCGCCATTCACACTCCAGTCGTTGTCCAACCCACTTCATCCTCCTAAGCTCTTCTGTATACCATGGCCTACAATTCGAAGTGGGGAGGAAAGGACGCTTGGGAGCAATTGTGTCGATAGCCTTGGTAAGATCGGTGTTCCAGGTATTAACCAAAGCTTCGACAGAATCACCGGCATTACCCACCATTAGACCCTCTAAGGCTTTCTGGAAACCGATAGGTTCCATTAACCTTCGAGGGCGGACCGTTCTAATAGGTCCACCACCCCCGGGAGGGCGAACAATAGCCTTTAGTTCCCCCTTGATCAGAAAAGGATCCGTCCATGACAATGCAGAGGTTTTTATGACCTCCACCCACGGATATTCCTGCTCCGTACTAAAGACCGCATCGAGGGTATGACCAGCACAATGTGTGGGCCCATTAACTAATTGGGATAGGCCCATGTTTGTCATGGTATCCATGAACTCCCGAACCGCACCAGTTAGATCCTGTAAACTGGTTTCGAGTGGAATGTTGAAGTTGCCCAGAACCAAAAGTCTGGGCGATTCCAACAGCAACTCAGAAACCAGGGCGGTCAGCTCGGTCAGGGAGTCTGTTAAGCAACGGGGTGGCCGGTATACCAACAGAATCCCCAAACTATCCCTAGTTTTCAGGCTAAGGTACATACACTCGATGTGAGTCGTTTTCTGGATAGGCTTTCTGATCAAGGTCAAGGTGTTCTTATGGACCAAGGCTATGCCACCCCCCCACCCACTTTCTCTCACCTGCTCACTAACTGAGTACCCAGCTGGAAGAGCCTGTGCCCATATTGCAGGGCTGGCATCCCCCAGCCAGGTCTCAGTAAAACAAGCCAGGTCAGCCACCTCATTCACTAACAAATCGTGGATGATGTGAGTCTTATTCTTGACTGACCTGGCATTGCAAAGGAGCAGGTTGAGGGTCAGTGGAATGGTGGGTATGCTCTCCAACTTATTTTGGGAAACAGGATCAACTGAAGGAGGGATAGATATTAAGCATCGATCCCTCCTTCTTTTGCAACATTTGTTAAAACTGTTACCACCATATCTTCCATGCCCCCATACGACCTGAATGTCTGCCCCCAGATTAGAATCAATCCCCAATACAGAGATAAGATAAGAGCCCACTAATATGTGTCCCCAGAATATAGAGACGGCTATCTAAATGAAAGCCGTGAGATAGCTGAAGGGGAGGTGGAGATTCACATAAGATTTCATATCCGACACATTCTCTCTAGTTTATAAAGCGAGCTGGCAACTCAGGCCGGACAGCTAATCTCCCGGGGCTGAATATGGTGAGTCCGCGGCCTCAGAAATGCCGCCACTCGCCGCGTGGAGCTGGAGGAGGATGGTATCAGGCGGCGTTTTTTAGCCGCCAGTGCTCCAGCCAGCAACAGCGGGAGTGGGGTGGCTCAGGTCGCTCAGCTGATCTCCCGGGCTACAGCTGGTCTCCGGGGTTGAAGGTGGTAAGTCCGCGGCCTCAGAAACACTGCCACTCGCTGCGTGGAGCTGGAGGAGGATGGTATCAGGCGGCGTTTTATAGCTGCCGGTGCTCCAGCCAGCAACTGCGGGGGTGGGGCGGCTCAGGTCACTCAGCTGATCTCCTGGGCTACAGCTGGTCTCCGGGGCTGAAGGTGGTAAGTCCGCGGCCTCAGAAACGCCGCCACTCACCACGTGGAGCTGGAGGAGGATGGTATCAGGTGGCGTTTTATAGCCCCCGGTGCTCCAGCCAGCAACTGCGGGGGTGGGGTGGCTCAGGTCGCTCAGCTGATCTCCCGGGCTACAGCTGGTCTCCGGGGCTGAAGGTGGTAAGTCCGCGGCCTCAGAAACGCCACCATTCGCCACGTGGAGCTGGAGGAGGATGTTTATATTCTTTAGAGTAGGATTTCTGAAAGAGATTATCACATATCAAGGTCTAAACTTCATGAGTTGTGTGATGCAAAAGTTATGGGCCTTGTTGTGTGTCAAAACTCTCCACACATCAGTGTATCACCCACAGGCTAACAGGCTAGTGCAAGGGTAGGCAACCTTTCCCCTTTAAGGGCCGAGGGACATCAGCTCCCAGAATCCCAGGAGCTATTGGCCAACATGGGACTATTGGCCAACATGGCTGAGGCTTCTGGGAGCTGAAGTCCCTCGGCCCTTAAAGGGGAAAGGTTGCCTACCCCTGGGTTAGTGGAAAGATTTAATCAAATATGTTGAAGAAATTCATCTGGGATCATTCTAAACAGTGGCATATTCTTATAAGGCATCTATTATTTACCTTTAGGGTAGTACCCCAGGCTTGGTTGGGCTTATCACCTTTTGAATTATTGTATGGGCAAAGTTTGAGAGGAATTCTGGATATTGTAAGGGAATGGTGTGAGGAAGAAGCCCCCCCCCCCCCCACCAAGCTAGGACTGTGTTACACCAGATGTTACTGATGAGGCAGCATCTAAAGGATATAGCCCAAATAACCCAGGACAACTTAAGGAAGACCCAAGAAAAGCTAAAGGAATTGTTTGACAAAATGGTGAGGGCCTACAGTTTTCAAGTTTTCAAAGAGTGTTAGTGTTACACTCCTCCTCACAAGCCAAATTATTCACCCACTGGCAGGGTCCCTCTGAAGTCACCCAACAAGTAGGACCAGTGGATTACAAAACTGAGATAGCAGGAGAAGGTTGGGGGGTGCAAACAAAAGTAAATTTTTCATGTTGACCTTTTAAGGGAATAGAGGCAATGAGAAGTGATGTGGGTGCATGTCACATAGGCTGAGGAGGAGGACAACCTCAGAGCATTGGCCCTGGGATAGGGTAACAAGGCAGGGTTACAAGTAGACCAACAACTCAGCGTTGAACAATGTGAACAGGTGTGGATACTTGATACCCAGTTTCGGGCTGTATTCTCCTACACCCCAGATACTTTTTAAAATTAAATTTATTCAAATAAAAAACATCCAGAAACAAACCATTACAAACAAACATTAACTCATAAAAACAACCATACCACAGCATTTTTCTTCCTCATTGTCTCTTATATTTTTAGTATATTATCTTCCAAATTAATTCACATACAATCACATACAATCATCTCCTCTCTCCCATCATTTTGCTTAACAATTTCATGTTGCAACTAAAATAAACTTCCAAGTTGAGTCACCTTATCTTTTCTGTATTTATCTATTACTCTTTATACACCATCAATTCTTGATAACTGCTATATCTTCTTTTCTTTTTCTTCTTCCTAAGTTTATTTTCTCATTCATTTTGTTCCCTCTAGTTACAACCCTTCTGTTTTCACTTCTCTCTTTTTGATTATCATTTATTTCTCTTTTTATTTATTTTATTTATTTTTTCTCCATTCATTCTATCTTACTCTTTGTTTTTTTCATTCATTATTTACTGACCATTTTTTCCTACTTTTCTTTACCACGAACCATTCCTCTTCCACCTTGTCTACTGATTTATTTTGAATCAATGCTGTTAGAATGTTCATATTCTTCATCTCTGTTAATTTAACTAACAATTTTTCTATTTTCGGTATTTCTGTCCTTCTCCAGTACTTAGCACATACAATTCTAGCCAAAAAGATTAAGTATAAGATGACCAGTCTATATTTTCTCTCTGTCTCTATATCTATCTTATCTGTCATGTTTAAGAAGAAAAGTTCTGGTTCAAATGGAATCTGTTTTTAAAACATTTCTGTTATTTTTTTGTGTATCTCTTTCCTATATCTTGCCACCACATGTGTTATAGTGTTCCCTGATATTCATGACATTTCCAGCATTGTGAAGTCGTAGGCTTTCATGGCCGGCATCCAAAGTTTTCCAGCATTGTTTATTAGTTGTTTTATAAATCATGTTTAATCTTGTAGGTGAGAGATACCACCGGTGCATTATTTTCAAAAAATTCTCTTTCAGATCTTGACAAAGGGTAAATTTATTTGTGTGTAACCATGTTTTCTCCATTTTTCTAGCTTGATGTTCCTTCCTATATCTTGTGACCATTTGGTCATTACATATTTAATTGTCTCTTTTTCCAAGTTTCTATAATTAAGTATTTTATAATATTTTGCAATATGGTGTCCTTCTTCATCCATAATAATTTTATCTATCTCTGTTTTATTTTCTTCTATTCCTTCTGTTGTACTATCTATCTTGAATCTTTCCTTTAGTTGTATATAAAGTAGCCAATTATTAACTGTTCCTTCTTTTTTCCAAGTTGTTCTTTTGATTTTATTTCATATTTGATGTTTCCTTTCCTATTTTTATTTTGTTCCAAAATGTCTTGATATCTTATCCATTTTAAATTCCCATTTTTACTTCTATATAAGAGGGCTTCGTGAGTGGATGTACAAAGTGGTAGTTTTCTATAAAAACTCTTTTTGATTTTAAACCATACTTTAAGTAGCGATCTTTTTATATGATGATGTGTAAAATCTTTGCTTTCAATTTGTTATAACACATATGGCATGCCAGCCAAATCTAATCTTAACACTCTCTATATTTAATAGTTTGTCATCTTCTAATTTTACCCACTTCTCTACCCATTTCATGCAGCAGTAATATAGTTTTAGGTCTGGCAATGAAAATCCCCCTTTTCCTTTTCTGTCAACCATACTAGACCATTTTATTCTAGGTTTCTTGCCCTGCCACAGAAATTGATTCAACTCTTTTCTCCATATATCAAAACATTTTTAATTATGTATTATAGGTACATTTTGGAAAAGGTACATACATTTGGGAAGCATATTCCTTTTTATTATAGATACTGTTCCTAGCAATGAGATCTGAAGTTTGGACCATCTTATCAGGTCTTTTTGATTTCTTTCCATATTTTATTATAATTATTCTCAAAGAGATCTGTGTTTCTTTTTGTTATATTTATCCCTAGATATTTTACTTTTTTTCTCTATCTTGAATTTACTCTTTATTCTTAGTTTTTCTTCTTTATTCATATTTTTTGTTATGATTGCTGTTCTGTCCTGGCTCACTTTCAATCCTGCTAGTTCTCCGTATTCTTTCAACGTGTATAATAATTTATCTATATTTTTTAAGAGATCTTCCAGAAAGCAAATGCCTTGATTTTGTGGGTATGTCCTTTTGTTCTTATTCCTTGGATTTCTTGGTCTTCCTCTATCTTTACTGTTAGTATATCTAGTGTCATTACAAACAATAAAGGCAATAGCAGACATCCCTGTTGAGTTCCTTTTTCTATACTGAGAGTTTCCATCTTTTCTTCATTTATTATTATTTGTTTTGTCCTGTATAGATCATTTACATCCATTTTTTAAACTTCTCTCCCATATTCATAAATTTGATGATTTCTTGCATTAAAGACCAGTTTACTTTATCAAAAGCCTCCTCAGCATCTTTGAAAATCATTGCTAACTGCTTATTGTTATGTTTCTCGGAGTATTCTATGACATTTAAAACTTCTCTTAAATTGTTCCTTATATATCTTTGGGGTAAAAGCCCATCTTGATCTTGTATATTTTCATTTGAGATTTTCTTTAATCTGTCTGCAATAATAGATGTGAAAATTTTATAATCTATGTTTATTTTTAATTTTTTTTATTATAACAAACAAGCAATTACTATGATAAACAAACACAAACATACAATGTACAAACAAATATTTCTAAGCTTTATATACAAAATTATAGTAGACTTCCTGGTTGAATTGACCTTCTAGTAAATTAATATTCTTGACTCCTTTTCTAAGAACCTATTTTAAGGACTCCTAGGTTTTCTTCATTTTAACCTCCTATAAAAGAAGTTTAAATCTATCTCTTCCTCTTGGTTCACTGTCACTTAAGACAAAATACCTGATTTAAGCCTTGTTCTTTTCCATATCTTACTTCTTGTTTACTAAAAACAAACTCATTCCCTTGTTCTGATAGTTGCATGTGTGTGTTGTTTTTTTTACAAAAGACTACACTTTTTTACCGAAGACCATTCATTTTCTATTTTCCCCATTGATTTATCTTTAAGTAAGGCAGATAATTTATCCATATTCTTCATCTCCCATACCTTCATCCACCATTCTTTGATGCTTGGTATTTCTCTTCTTTTCCAATATTTAGCATACGTTATTTGAGCTGAGGTAATGAAATATAGAATTACTCGTCTATATTTCCTTTCTTTTTCTTTGTCCAGGCCTGTAATCATGTTTAATAAATATAGTTCAGGTTTGAATGGGAGCTAGAATTGGAATATATCTGCTAGAGCCCCATGTATATCACCCCAAAATGATACAGCTGCTTTACACTCCCACCACATGTTGAAGAATGTACCTGTTTGAGTTTGACATTTCCAACATTGTTCTGCTTTAGTTTTATATATGGCCATAAGTCTTGTAGGGGATAGATACCACCTATGTAGCATCTTCAGGCACTTTTCTCTAAGATCTTGGCAGAGAGTATAACTATTTGTGGCTATCCAGCTCTTTTCCCATTCTTCTAAGTTTATAGATCTTCCCATATCTTGAGACCATTTAATCATAGTTGGTTTTATTATTTCTTGCTCTAGGTCTCTTTCATTCAGAATTTTATAATATTTTGCTATATGATGTCCTTTACGATCTTCTCTGATCTCATCCAGTTCTGTCTTAATAGACTCAAAGCCCTCTATTTTTTTTGTCCACTAAGAATCTTTGATGTAGTTGTATGTATAAGAACCAATCATGAGTACCCAAATGTTGGGGGGCAATGAGCTTGAAGTTGTAAACCGCTTAGACATCCCATAGTGCGATATGAAGCAGTATATAAATGAAGCTGCTTTACTTTGCTTTGCATTATGGATTGTTCCTTCTTCTTCTAGCTGTTCTTTTGACTTCATCTTATAG
The DNA here is from genome assembly GCA_026167975.1 of Phrynosoma blainvillii. Taxonomy (NCBI): domain Eukaryota; kingdom Metazoa; phylum Chordata; class Lepidosauria; order Squamata; family Phrynosomatidae; genus Phrynosoma; species Phrynosoma blainvillii. The sequence goes on from JANUYF010000006.1 coordinate 17,831,473, forward strand.
TCAACTTTTCCATCTCTAATTAACTGTTCTCCCAGTAAATCCCGGTATCTAATCCATGGCTTATTGTCTCTTCTAGTTCTGCTGTGGGGAGATCCAAGTTGGTATTTTCCTATAAAATATAGGAAGCGGCCCCGAAACCAAGAATTGGGTTGCAACCTCCAGTCCTGGATGGGCTCACACTCTCCTCCAGTGACTGTGTTCGCAGTCTGGGGGTGCTCCTTGACTCGTCGCTCCTGATGACGAATCAGGTAATGCGACGGTCAGGAGCGCCTGTTATCAGCTTCGGCTGATACGCCAGCTGCGCACTTTTCTGGAAGTAAGGGAGCTCGAGACTCTTGTGCACGCACTGGTAACCTCCCGCCTCAACTTCTGTAATGCGCTCTACATGGGGCTACCCTTGTGCCTGGTTCGGAAACTACAGTTAGTTCAAAACATGGCAGCCAGACTTGTTTCAGGTACATCTAGGAGGGACCACATCACCCCGGTTTTGAGGTCCCTCCACTGGCTGCCTATTGGTTTCTGGGCCCAGTACAAGGTGTTGGTTATTACCTTTAAAGCCCTAAATGGCTTGGATCCAAGTTATTTCAGAGACCGCCTCCTCCCGTATAATCCTCCCCGTGCACTCTGGTCCTCTGGGAGGAATTTCTTAGAGCCCCAAAGATCGAGGCTATCTGCTACCTCCCAGAGGGCCTTTTCTGTCATCACCCCCAGGGTCTGGAACAACCTGCTGGACGAGATCCGTCAATTAACATGTTTGGACAGTTTTAAAAAGGCTGTCAAGACGGATCTCTTCCGGCAGGCCTTTCCAGACAATTGTTCCGGCCCCGGGCTGCCCCGTCTTCCCTCAGTGACGTTATTTTGAACCATGGTTCCCCTGGAAGTGTAATAAGGGGGTATTGCGGTATGTTTTAATCATTTAATTATGATGATTTTATTTTGTTTTATTTTGTTTAATTGTTAATTGGATTTTAATCATGCTATCTGTTTAATAATGTTTTAAGAGGGGGGAAATTGTTATTTATTGTAATTGTGCCTTATGCTGTAAACCGCCCTGATTGGGCAACCATTGGGCGGTATATAAATAAATATTATTATTATTATTATTATTATTATTATTATTATTATTATTATTATTATTATTATTATTATCTTTTAAATTTTAAACCATACGTGGAGCAGTGCTCTTCTTAAATAATGGTGGGTGAAGTCTTTATTTTCCTTGGCCTTATTGTATATCAGGGGTAAGCAACCTTTTTGAGCCGGGGGCCGGTTTGCTGTCCCTCAGACAATTGGGGGGCCGAAGCACCAAAAATAAATAAATAAACAAATAAATAAATATTTTTTAAAAAAATAAAAAAAAATAAAAAATATGCATGCACACTCTCTCAGCCCCAGAAAAGCCATGGCAAAACCCCTGTGGAGATTTTGCCAAGAAAACCCCAATAACAATAATCAGTATCATCATGGCGGGCGGGGGGGCAGCAGGGGGCAGCAGGACCAGCCTGGGGCCAGTCCAAAGGCCTCGGGGGGCCGCATCTGGCCCCCGGACTTAGGTTGCCTACCCCTCTTGTATATCATAAAAGCATGAAAGCCAAATCTTATATTGTCTTTTCCTAAACTTAAAAGCCTTTCATCGTTTAGATTAATCCCATCCTCTAACCAAGTTAAAGAACAAGCGTAATAATATTTTTTAAATCTGGTAGGGTCAAACTTTCTCTTTCCTTTGAATCAATCATGTTAGTCCACCTAATTCTTGGTTTTTTGCCCTGCCATAAGAATTTTATTATTACATTTTTCCATACTGTAAAGCATTTTTCATTATGGATTATTGGTATATTTTGAAAAATATACATAAGCTTTGGCAAGACATTCATTTTGATTAGTGATCCTCTTTCCATGAGAGACATTTGTAGCTTGGACCACTTTTGCAGATCTTTTTCTATTTCTTTCCAAGGTTTAATATAATTGTTCTCAATTAGGTTCTTCTTGTTAAAATATTTTACTTTTTTCTCAGTTTTAAACCCTGATTTTTCTTTTAAAAGTTCTTCTTTCTTGGGTAGATTCATGGTCAACATTACAGTTTTATCTTGATTAATAGAAAGACAGCAAGCTGACCATATTCTTTTAGCGTAGATAACAATTTATTGATACTTTTCAATGGTTCTTCTAAGAAGAATACCACATCATCCACAAAAGCCTTAAGTTTATGTAGGTGACCTTTTACTCTGATACCTTGTACATTTTTATCAGTGTTAATCTTGTTCAATAGGACCTCTAGAGAGTTTAAGAATAATAATGGAGAGATAGGACATCCCTGTCTAGTGCCTTTCTCTATTTTTATTGTTTCTGTTTTTTTGTCGTTTACTATGATTTGAGCAAATTGCTCTTTATATATTGATGAGATCCATTTGACAATTCCCCCCTCCCCATATTTCAATTTGCAATTACCTCCAACAAGAAAGCCCAATCTACTTTATCAAAAGCCTTTTCGTCATCCAAGAATATCATCGGCAGCTGTTTTTCATTGTGTTTTACAAAAAAATTCAATGGCATTCAGAACAGTTCTTGTACTGTTCTTAACATACCTCTCTGGCAGAAATCCATTTTGGTCTTCTTGGATTAGATATTGTAAAAAAAAAAAAGTCTCATTGTGTCGTGGTCAGCCCTGAGGAGGACTCGGAGGACGAGGAGGATGGGTCTCCTCCAGAGAAGGAAGAGATGCAGGCTCCACCTGGTTCTCATTCTGCTCTCCCAGCCCCAGAGCAGGAAGAGATACAGGCTCCACCTGGCTCTCATTCTGCTCTGTCTGAGCCAAGCCCGGTTCTCCCAGCCCCAGAGCAGCCAGGTCCTAGTGCTCCTTCCTTGGAGGCTCAGCTGCCTAGTGGGGAGAAGCAGGAGGATACAGCAGAGCCAGTGCCTTCCTTTAGGCAGAGGAGAGCTGAGAGTGCTGGCAGTCGCAGGTCCAGGAGACTAGCTGAAAAGCAGCTGCTGAACAAGCCTCAGCTGGCACTGAGGTAGGATTTGACTATTTAAACAGTTCCAAGAGGCTTCCTCAGTGTCAAGACTTATTGTAGTTTCCTTGGGAGACTACGGTCAATGTGGCTCCTTGTTTCCTGCTTTGTGCCTCTCACTCTTGCCTTGTGGAACTCTGTTGCCTTGACCTTGGACTGGACTGGACTGGACCTTTGCTGATTGCTGCCTGCCCTGACCTTAGACTGACTGACGCTGATTTCTGGACTCTGCTTTGCTGGTGCTTCAACTACAGGAAGGTTTGTGGCTGGCCTTGCTGTTTGCAGCTCACCCTTTCCATCCCTAGCAGCTGTGGGAACTGAGGCTGGCTGTAGTTGAGGACAGAATAAGTCTTGGCCATAATCTAAGCTGCTACAGGATGGCGGAGGGAGCCTTAATCAAAGAGCTCTTGGAGCAGAATCAAAAGCTAGTTGCTCAAGTTGCAATGCTTACACAGGCGGTCTCAGAACTCCAGGCAAATCCTCAGCCGCCTGCACCCCCCCAGCCCAGGCCCAGGGTTAAATGCCTGACTGCCCTGCCTGACAAATTTTCTGGGGACCGAACTTTGTTGGATGGCTTCTTGGCTAGCTGCCATCTGCATTTTCAAATCAGGGAGGCAGATTTCCCTAGTGACTCTCATAAGGTGGCTTTTGTCATTGGACTGTTGGCTGGTCCCGCTCTTAAATGGGCAATGCCCTACCTGAATGCCCAGAGCCCAGTGCTGGCTGACTGGCAAGCCTTTGAACGTGAGTTTAAAGAGACGTGGGGGGACCCTGTGAAGACTGAGACTGCGGGACACAGGCTTTTGACCCTGAAACAAGGCCAGGGCTTGGTAGCGGACTACTCTGTGGCCTTTCGCTTCCTCGCACAGGATGTGAATTGGGGAGACAGTGCCTTGCAAACTGCGTTTCGGCATGGTCTGTCAGCGGCCATTCTGGATGAGCTGGTCCGCTCGGAACCACCACAGAACTTGTCAGCCTTGATTGCCCAGGCCATCCGCCTGGACTGCCGCTTGACAGCCCGAAGGGAGGCTCGACACGCTGGCCTTCCATCTCCTTCTAAGTCAGTGCCGTCCTCTCTTGCGGTTGTTCCTGAGGCCGCTGCTCCTGGGACATCAGTGGAGCCAATGCAGTTGGGAGGAGCTCGGCCACGGCTGTCAGATACGGAGAAGGAGCGGAGGAGACGGGAGGGCCTGTGCTTGTATTGCGGTCTCTCTGGACACTTTGCAAGGGCTTGTCCTGCCAAGGGATGGCGAGCCAAGCCGGCGGGAAACAACACAGCCCAGGTGTAGAGCGGGTGGGGCACCTGGGGACTGCTTGGAAACCCACCTCTGTTATCTCGGTCTCGCGGAGGGACCCCTTGCTGGTCGCTGCCAACCTGAGGCTGCCATCCATGGAACTGTTGCCGGTGGGGGCTATGTTGGATTCGGGGGCCTCCAACTGCTTCATGGACTTGGGGTTTGCGCAACGTCACGGGATCCCAATGGAGGCGTTGCTCGAGCCCCGGACAGTGGAGACCATTGATGGATGGCTTCTCCGGTCGGGCCCCGTGACGCACCAGACTCCAGTACTTCACCTGGAGATCCAAGGACATGTTGAGGAGCTGTGGTTTTTGCTGGCTGCGGTTCCTCACTTCCTGCTAGTGCTGGGCATGTCGTGGCTCTCGCAGCATGATCCGCATATTTCCTGGTCCCAGCGGGAGGTGCTCTTTGGTTTGGAGTACTGCCAGGAGCACTCTTGGCCAGAAAGGATCCCAGCTGCAGTGGTGGCGGGGGCTCAGGACAGTACCGTGATGTTGCCGGAGAAGTACCGGGACTTTGCAGATGTCTTCGACAAAAAGGAGGCGGACCGGCTTCCCCCACACCGGCCCTATGATTGTGCCATGGATCTGGTGCCAGGAGCCCCTTTTCCGGCGGGGCGTCTCTACTCTCTCTCGGAGCCTGAGCTGGAGGCTCTGAGGGAGTTTTTGGAGAAGAATCTGCAGCGGGGCTTCATTCGTCCTTCTAAGTCTCCTGCGGGAGCACCGGTACCTTTTGTCTGCAAGAAGTCGGGGGAGTTGCGCCTCTGCAACGACTATCGAGCCCTGAACAAGATCACTGTCCGGAACCGCTACCCCTTGCCGTTGATTCCGGAATTGCTGGGGCGGCTCCGCCACGCCAAGGTCTTCACCAAATTGGATCTTCGTGGGGCTTACAACTTGGTGAGGATCCGGGCTGGGGATGAGTGGAAGACGGCCTTCTAGACTCGTTATGGGCATTATCAGTACACAGTCATGCCCTTTGGACTCTGTAATGCCCCCGCCGTCTTCCAGCATTTTGTCAATGACGTGTTCCGGGACTATTTGGATCGGTTTGTCATCATATCTAGATGACTTCCTGATTTACTCCCCAACTCAGGAGGCCCATGATGCCCATGTGCGTGCCGGGCTCCAGCACCTGATGGACCACCGCTTGTATGCCAAGCTGGAAAAGTATGCCTTTGATCTCAGGGAGGTGGACTTTCTGGGGTACACTGTTTCGGCACAGGGCGTGGCCATGGATCCTGCCAAGATCGAAGCGGTGCTGTCTTGGCAGCCCCCTCGCAACAGGAAGGATGTGCAGCGGTTCCTGGGGTTCGCCAACTTCTATCGGAAGTTCATCAAGGACTATGCGGACATCACGAGCCCTATCTCCCAACTGTTGCGGGGGAAGGGCCGGTTCCAGTGGACGGCGGCGGCACAGTCTTCATTCGAGGCCCTGAAGATGCGCTTCACGTCAGCCCCGATTTTGCAGCACCCGGATCCTCGCACGCCCTTTGTGGTGGAAGCTGATGCTTCGGATGTGGCCATCGGGGCGGTGTTGCTCCAGCCCACGGGTCCCCAGGGGCATTTGCTACCATGTGCCTTCTACTCCCGGCAGCTCTCTTCTCCAGAATTGAACTACACCATCTGGTAGAAGGAGCTGTTGGCAATCAAGGCAGCATTCGAGATGTGGCGGCATCTATTGGAGGGGGTGGCACACCCGGTGATGGTCCATACAGACCACAGGAATTTGGAGCATCTGCAGACGGCCAGGAAGCTGTCTCAGAGGCAACAGCACTGGTCGTCCTTTTTCGCAAGGTTCCAGTTCTAGCTCCAGTATATTACGCAGTCCCGGAACCGGCAGGCAGACGCTCTCTCCAGAAAGCCGGAATACGCCACGGGACCAGGGCAGGAATTGCGGTCCACCATCCTCCGTCCAGAGAACTTCGCGGCTGCTCCAAGGGAGGCAGCGCTGGTGGACTAGATCTGTGACCTTCAGCGCCAGGATCCACTGGTGGCGCAGCATTCGGAGGATGGAGAGGCCTCGCCGTTCACCGTCAGCAATGGTCTCCTCTTCCACCGGGGCTGCCTGTACGTGCCAGCAGGTCCGTGTCGGGAGGCGGTCTTGTGGCTGTGCCACGACTCCAAGCCGGCAGGACACTTTCGCTTCTGCAAAACTCTGCACCTCCTCACCCGGGAGTTTTGGTGGCCTCGAGTTCGGGCGGAGGTGGCCAAGTATGTGGACACGTGCCCAGTGTGCCATCGGGTGAAGGACCATCCGGGTCGGCCGGCGGGGTTGCTGATGCCACTGCCAATGCCATCAGGTCCCTGGAAGGTGGTGTCCATGGACTTTATCACGGACTTGCCCCCCTCTGCTGGCTGCACCACCATTTGGGTCGTGGTGGATCTGTTTTCCAAGTTGGCACACTTTGTGCCGTGCGCAGGTCTTCCCACGGCCAAGGAGACGGCTCGGATGTTTATCCACCACATCTTCCGGCTCCATGGCCTGCCGGAGGGGGTGGTGTCTGACCGCGGCAGCCAGTTCACCACCCGGTTCTGGACCAGTTTGCTCCAGCTCTTGGATGTCACGCCCCACCTGTCTTCGGCTCACCATCCTGAGTCGGATGGCAGACGGAGAGGACCAATGGCACTCTGGAGCAGTACCTTCACTGCTATGTGAGCTACCGCCAGGACAACTGGGTGGATTTGCTCCTGTTGGCAGAGTTTGCTTATAACAACGCCGTGCATGCCTCAACCCTGCAGACACCTTTCTTTGCCACGGGAGGCTTTCATCCGCGTGGTTTCCCAGCAGTGGTGCCCAGTTCAGACGTTCCTGCGGTGGACCAGTGGCTTCAGGAGCTCCGGGCAGCACAGTCGCTGCTGCAAGAGCAGTTGGAGGTGGCCAAGGAGCTTACAAGAGGGGCGCAGACTGGCACAGTCAGGAGGGGCCTCCGTTGCAAGTGGGGGACTCGGTCTGGCTCTCTACGTGTCACCTGCCCCTGCAGCGGCCTTGTCGGAAGTTGGACGCACGGTTTGTGGGGCCCTACAAGATTGTGGCCCGGGTGAATCCGGTGGCGTTCCGGCTCCAGCTGCCTGCAACATGGTGGATTCATCCGGTGTTCCACCGCTCCTTGTTAATTCCAGCCTCGGAGGTTCGGCCTGATGCTGGCCTGATGCGTCCGCCAGAGCCGGTTTTGGTGGATGGGGAGCAGGAGTTCGAGGTGGCCCAGATATTGGACTCTCGTCGCTGTCGGGGGCGCCTCCAGTACCTGGTGGACTGGGTTGGTTATGGGCCAAAGGAGCGCTCCTGGGTGGACGCTGTGGATGTCCATGCTCCACGTTTGGTTCGGGCTTTCCACCGCCACTGTCCAGACAGGCCATGTTCCCCGCCGCCAGAGGGGGACCGTTATGAGGGGGGAATGATGTCGTGGTCAGCCCTGACTAGGACTCGGAGGACGAGGAGGAGGATGGGTCTCCTCCAGAGAAGGAAGAGATGCAGGCTCCACCTGGTTCTCATTCTGCTCTCCCAGCCCCAGAGCAGGAAGAGATACAGGCTCCACCTGGCTCTCATTCTGCTCTGTCTGAGCCAAGCCCGGTTCTCCCAGCCCCAGAGCAGCCAGGTCCTAGTGCTCCTTCCTTGGAGGCTCAGCTGCCTAGTGGGGAGAAGCAGGAGGATACAGCAGAGCCAGTGCCTTCCTTTAGGCAGAGGAGAGCTGAGAGTGCTGGCAGTCGCAGGTCCAGGAGACTAGCTGAAAAGCAGCTGCTGAACAAGCCTCAGCTGGCACTGAGGTAGGATTTGACTATTTAAACAGTTCCAAGAGGCTTCCTCAGTGCCAAGACTTATTGTAGTTTCCTTGGGAGACTACGGTCAGTGTGGCTCCTTGTTTCCTGCTTTGTGCCTCTCGCTCTTGCCTTGTGGAACTCTGTTGCCTTGACCTTGGACCAGACTGGACCTTTGCTGATTGCTGCCTGCCCTGACCTTAGACTGACTGACGCTGATTTCTGGACTCTGCTTTACTGGTGCTTCAACTACAGGAAGGTTTGTGGCTGGCCTTGCTGTTTGCAGCTCACCCTTTCCATCCCTAGCAGCTGTGGGAACTGAGGCTGGCTGTAGTTGAGGACACATTGCCAGGATTGATATGAAGATTTTATAATCAATGTTAATTAGAGAAATTGGTCTGTAATTCATTCCTAGCCTGGGCTCTTTATTTTCCTTTGGGATCAGAGTTATATATGAATTCCTCTATGTGTTTAGGATGCCTTCCTTATGTATCTTATTGAATGTTTTTTCCCAAAGGAGAAAGTATTACTTCTTCCATTTTTTTATAATAAAGGGCTGTAAAGTCATCTGGTCCTGGAGCTTTATCTAGTTTCATTTTACTTATCGCTTCTGAAATTTCTTTCTGGGTAATATTTTGGTTTAATTCTTCTTTTTAGTTTTTCTGTCAGTTGTGTTATTTGTTGTTTTCCCAAATAGTCTTTTATCTTCATTCTCCTATTAGAGTCCTTGTTGGTGTTCCTATATAACATTTCATTGTATCTTTGGAAGGTTCATTTGATGTTTTCTTGACTTGTGTAAATCTTATCTTTTTCTATTATTTCAGTTATAATTCTGCGGTTCTTTACTTGCCTTAATTTATTTGCCAAGATTGTACTGGCTTTATTTCCCCATTCCCATTTTCCAATTGAAGTTGTAATTTTTTTATTTCATATAATAAATCTTTATTGCCTCCTTTTCTCCATTCTGATTCTTTACAACTCAATGCTGCCATTATTCTTTTCTCTTCTTCTCTAGATCTTCTATTATGTTCTGCGTTCAGTCCAATTAGAATCCCTCTTGCAACCGCTTTCCTTGCATCCCAAATTGTTTTTTGCATGATTTCTGCTGACACATTTTCTTTAAAATATGCTTTAAGCTCGCTTTTAAGGTTGTCCACAAATTCATCATTCTTTAATATATGACTTTTTAGTTTCCATCTAATAATCAATTTTCTTTTCTTTTATTTCCAATGCAATTGGATAGTGATCTGAGATCTTGTGCAGTATATCAATTTTATTTATTTCATATTGGAACGATTTGGAACATATCTATCCTGGACATAGATTTATGTGAATCCAAAAAGAATGTATACCCATTTGAATTTCCATATTTCCAGTGCCACACATCAGCAAGCTCAAGTTCTTCTATCAGTTTGAAAAAGGATTTAGGTAATTTACCTTGATGTTTTTTAATTGTTTTGTTTGTGTGTGACAGCCTGTCTAGACTTGGTTCAATTACTGCATTGTAGTCTCCCATTATTAAAATGTTATTATATTCTACCTTCCTTAGTTCCATTTTTATTGAGTCATAGAATTTGTCTCTACCTTCTAAGGGGGCATATACACTGAGAGCTAATAACCACATTTCTCTAAGTTTTAATTCAACTGTAATGTAGGCTCCCTTGGTGTCTTTGAAGATTTCTTTTACCGCAAATTTCTTTGCGGTAAACAACTAAAACAACTACCTTTTCCCTCTTTTCTGTTACTGATGTGAAGCAGTTTCCTAATTTAGGGTTCCTTAAATATTTGACGTCTTTTTCTCTAATCTCAATTTCCTGTAAACAGATAATGTCACTCTTTGTTTTTTCCAAATAATGAAACACCATGTTTCTCTTGTACTTAGAGTTCAATCCTTTTGTGTTCAATGACAACACTTTTATAGTCATTTTTAGCTGTTGATCCAAACTTTCTGATACAGTTTTAGTTGTTATTAAATTTTGATTGATTGTTCCACCCCCTTCCTCCCCTGTAAAAATTTATTAAACCTTTATTTATTTAAGTTCTTTCATATACACTTAGGGCCTAAGCAGACTGCCAGAAATAGTGCACACTAAATTGAGGCACTGCCCTGGCTCAGTGCTAGGAAATCATGGGAACTGCAATTTATTGTGGCACCAGAGCTCTCTGACAGAGAAGGCTCAATGCCCCAGAAAAAAATACAGTTCCCATGATTCCCTAGCACTGAGCCAGGGCAGTTCCTCAATTTAATGTGCACTATTTCTGGCAGTCTGCTTAGGCCCAAAGTCTTTTTTTTAGTCTTTGGTGTGGTCTGTTTTGTTTTCTTTCTCCTCTGTAGAAGTCATCTTCCTCTACTTCACTTTCCTTCCTGTCTTCTGAATCTTCTGTCTCTACATCGATAACACTCTTTGATGAATCCTGTTCTAATGTGTTTTCTTTTCCCCCCCTATAGCTGGTTCTTCTTTTTTACTTTTTTACTTTGGGAGTTCCTGCATGGCAGGGGGTTGGACTGGATGGCCCTTGTGGTCTCTTCCAAGTCTATGATTCTATGATTCTAAAATATAATTTTCCTTTTGTTCCTCTTCTTCTTTTCTTTGTCGGGTTCTAGCCTGAGTTAATTGTTGTGGTCCTGTATTTTCTTCTGATTTTCCAGTTTTACTTAGCTTCTTCTCCCATTCCATGGCCTTGGTAAAATTGTCTATTTTATGTCTTTTCTGGTTCCAGGTGAAGGAAAGTCCTTCTATTCTCTCCCATCTATATTCTATTTTTTTCTTTTTAGAGTCTGGATCAGAGATTTGTATTTTTGCCTTTCCATCATAATTCTTGGTGGAATGTCTTTAAAGATTTTTAATTCATCATTTCCTATCACCAAGTTTGGTTCATAGCTTCTTTGAATGATTAAATCTCTTGTTCTAGTTCACGTGAGACATATTACAATATCTCTTGGTGCTTTCTTTTTCCTAGCATAGCTTGAGTTGATTCTGAAGATTTTATTCATCTCTGCCTCCATCTTTGTTTCTTACTAGCCTATGAATTCACCCAAAGGAGTCATGATTCTGTTAAATAAATCTTCGTTTGGCATTTCAGAAAGTCCTCTGATCTTCATGCATCTCTCCCTGTGTCTTAATTCATTCATCAGCTCGCTTATTCTTTGCTGCTCCTGTTTTTGTATTAAATTTTGGATGTCTTATCTAGAATTTTGGTTTGTTCCTTCCATTCTTCAACTTCCTTTTTGTGTATTAGTTAAATCAGAAGATAATTTTTCCATCTTTTTTCCAAAGTTACCCAATTCTTTTTTCAGGTCTCTTCTTATTTCTGTCCTTGTTTCCTTAATCTCTTCTCTTAATTCCTGCCTCATCTCTTTGGATTCATTCTTCATTTTCTGTCATATTTCCTTGATTTCTTGTCTTAGTTTTCAAATTTATTCCAGCAAATCATGTTGTTATCCATCGTTTTAGTTACTTCATCTGTTGAGTTTCTATGCTTATTAAGGAGATAGGTCTGAAATCTTCCTCCTTTCCTATGTCTCTCCCTTCCTTCAGAATTAGTGTAATATATGTAATTTTCCAGGATTCTGGGATGCCATTTCTTTGTATATCATTTAACGTATCCTGTAGAGGTTTCTTTATGATCTCTTTCATTTTTTCATAGAATAATATTGAAAACTCATCCAGACCTGGTGCTTTTCCTACTTTCATTTTTTTTATTGCTTTCAAGATTTCCTCCTCTGTTATGTTCTGATTTAAATCTTTTCTTTGTTCTTCTGTCAATTGAGTTATTTTGTTTTTCTTTCTTTTTTATTATAGTCTTTATTAAATTTTCTTATTTATAAAACACAAATATACACATAGAACTATAACATACAAACATATAAACAGACAATTCCTGACACAAATAAAACACAAACTTCTAATAAATAAACATACAAGTTTCTATGTCCAAAATGTTCCTATTTCCATCAAACGACTTCCACTTTTGCCTGCTTACAAATATCTTTTAGTTCTTTTTGACCCTTTGTTATATACCATTCTATAATTCTTTCACATCTTATTTGTTTATATCTTTTACTTAATTATTTTCTTTATCGCAGTCCTCTTTATTCTTCTACAAGTTCTTGAATGCTACCTTGGATTCTTTCTATTACTGTCCTCCAATCTATATTGAATTTCTCAGTTGACTTATTTCTAAGTAAGTATGTCAATTTGTCCATTTCTATATAGTCTAGAAGCTTCCAATACCACTCAATTATTTCTAGTGTCTTATTTTCTTTCCAAGTAGATGTGTATGTTATTCTGGTTGCTGTCAACATGTAAAAATTCTTTCCCCATGTTTCTTTTCCAATTCTTTATCAGTTATTCCTAACAGATATAATCTAGGATCTTTTTTGTAATCCAAATGTAATTTCTGTATGAATTTGATTCCAATATCTTTTTGCTAATTGGCATAACCACCACATGTGGAAAAATGTCCCCTTCTTCTTTTTGCACTTCCAGCATCTGTTATTGTTTTATTTTTTTCATTTTGGCCAATTTTTCTGGTGTGAGGTACCATCTATATTGAAGTTTGTATTAATTTTATTTCATATTGTAATTTAGTGTATGTTTTATTTTATTTTTTTCCAAATTTCCTCCCATTCTTCCATTAATATTGAGGAACCAAGATCTTGCACCCAACAGATAATACAATCTTTAACTTGTTCACCTTCCATTTCCCATTTAAGATCTTATATATTTTTGCTACCAAATGATCTGATTCTTTCATTAATACTTTTTCCAATTCATTTTCACCAGTTGTTATTTTGTAAATTTTCTGGTCTATTACATATCTTTCTTTAATTTGTCTATACAAAAACCAATTACATTTTATTCCCTCTTTTTAAATTCTTCTATAGTTTTCAATCTCAGCTTTCTGTTTACTGTTGTTAATAGCTCTTAGTATGTTATCCATTTATTTTCTAACATCTCACCATTTCTGTGTAAGGCTTCATTTGGTGACATACTCAGCGGTATACCTCTATTTATCCTTTGTTTATATTTCTCCCAGATTCTCCATAACAATTTTCTTATATAAGGATTTTTAAAATCATAGTTTACTCTCACTTTGTCATAATATAGATATGCATGGAAGCCATAAACATTATCGACTCCTTCTAAATACAATAGTCTTCTATCATTCAATCTTAACCAATCCTTTATCCATTCTAAAACACTAGAATAGTAATACAGTTTTAGATTTGGTAAACCAAGCCCACCTCTTTTTATTTCATCTTGTAAAACTTTTATCTTAATTCTAGGTCTTCTTCCTGCCCACATAAAGTTTGTAATATCTTTCTGCCAATTTTTGAAGGGGATGTCATTTATTATTATTGGAATGGTTTGGAAAAGAAATCTCATTTTTGACAAGATATACATCTTGACTACCGATATATGTCCTAAGAATGATATGTGTAGTTTATTCCATTTTTTCAGCTTCCTCTTAATTTTTTTCCAGGTTATTTCATCGTTATTTTTAAATAGATCTGAATTTTTTGTTGTGAATATTACTCCTAGGTATCTTACTTTATTCTCTATTTTAAGTTCTGGTCTTATACTAAACATTTCTTTTTCTTTATGTGTCATATTCATAGTTAATACTTTAGTTTTTCCCTTATTGACCTTGAATCTGCATATTTCCCATATTCTTTTAGGGTTTCCAATAACAGTTATTTTCCGTTTTCCAGATATTTTTGTATTTTCTATTTTTCATTTTCCTATTTATTCATATCTTTATATAATGTTTCAAAATATTTAAAATATTTAAATGCATTTTTGATGTTTTCCTGAGTTTCAAAAGATTTATCTCCTTCCTTTATTTCTTTTTTTTCTTTTTCTTACTTCTTATTCACATATATGGTTATCCCCTTTTTTCATTTTTTCCATTGAGGGCATGAATCTAGGATAATTCAGGATTTCTTAGGCATTTAATGTCACTTTCTTTGATTTTTGTTTCCTGTATACAAATTATATCACTATTTGTCTTTTCTAAGTAGTGGAACATCATGTTCCTTTTGTATTTTGAATTTATCCCTTTTACATTCCATGATGTTACTTTGTCATATTTTGTTTCTTTGTATATGTTTTTTTTCTTTTTCTTTTAATAATTACTTTGATTTATTCTTTTTTCACTTCTTTCTATTGTTGTGCTGTTGTATTATGTTCCACCCCTTCCACCCCTTTATTTGTATATAGTTTATTTATTATTTGACTTAATTTTATTCCAATTTTAGTTCTTAGTGTTATTAGTGTTCTTCTATATTGTTGTCTTTAAACCTTTCTTCTTCATTCTCTATTATTATTATTATTATTATTATTATTACTATTATTACTATTACTTCTTCTTCTAGTTCCTCTACACTTTCACTTTCTGCCTCGTCCTTCAAGTCTTAATCTGTTAAAGTGTGTTCTATGTCTTTTTCTCCTTTCGTCAATGGTGATTCTTTTTCTCTTATTTTTTCTGTCTTGTTTTTCTGTTCTTGTTCTTTTTACTTCTTCTTTTGTTGAGCTTTATAACAAGTTATCTGATGAGATCCTGTTCCTTGGTCTGGCTTGTCTTTTTCTTTTCTGTATAACTTCTTTTCAATTTCTTTTGCTTTTTCCAGTGTATCAATTTTAAATCTCCTTTGATTCCATGTGAAGGACAGTCTTTCAATCCTTTCCCATCTATACTCGATTTTCGCTCTTCTCAATAGTTGGATAAGAGGCTTATATTTTTGTCTTTGTACCATAATCATAAGACGTATATCCTTAAATATTTTTATTTCCTTATTTTTGATCCATAGAGTTGATTCGTAGCTTTTTTGGATTATCAAATCCCTTGTCAAACATAGCACTATCTCTCTAGCAGCTTTTCTTTCTTTTGCAAAATTCGAATTCAACCTGAAACTTTTGTCTATTTCCATTTCCATTCTTGTATCTGTATATCCTATATATCGGGTAGGCAACCTTTCCCCTTTAAGGGCCAAGCGATTTCAGCTCCCAGAATCCCAGGAGCTATTGGCCAACATGGGACTATTGGCCAACATGGATGAGGCTTCTGGGAGCTGAAGTCCCTTGGCCCTTAAAGGGGAAAGGTTGCCTACCCCAGCTATATATTCTGCTATTGATGATATTACTCTATTGTAAAGATCCTCAATGGAACTTTCTGGAAGTCCTCTTAGTTTCACACATCTTTCTCTATATTTCAACTCATTTGACAGTTTCATGACTCTTTGTTGTTCTTGCTTTTGAATTATATCCTTTGATTTTTTTTCCAAGTTTGCTGTTTGTTCTTTCCGTTCTTCTACTTCTTTCTGGGTCTTGCTTAAGTCTAAGGATATCTTTTCTACCTTCCCCCCAAAGTTGTCTAGTTCTTTTTTCAGGTCTTTCCTTATTTCGGTCCTCATTTCTTTTATTTGTTCTCATAATTCTTGTCTTGTCTCCTTTGATTCCTTTTCATTTCTTTTTGTATTTCTCTTATTTCATCCCTTATTTTCCATATTTCTTCCAGTAGTATTGCATTTGAGTCCGTTACTTTGTTCATTTCTTCCATCGATCCTCTTCTTTGTGGTATTACTTGAATTTGGGATTGTAACCATCCCTTTTTTCCAGTCGATATCTTAGGCTTTAGTTTCACTATCTATGTAGTCAAATAGATCTTAATAATAATAATAATAATATTTATTTATATCCCGCCCCTCTGCAGAGCAATCGGGGCGGCTTACAACATTAAATTTACATAAAGATATGTTAATACAATGTAAACAGAACCTAAAAATCCAGAAACCCACCCACCCCTTAAAAGGTAAGTTTTAAAAGGTAGTCTAGGCCCGTTGGTGCTGGGCCTGTTGCCTCTCCCCAAGATGACATCGGATGGAATGGAGGGAGGGCTCTTCTTCTTAGTCTAGGCCCAATGGTGCTGGGCCTAGTGTCTCTCTCTCCCAGATTACATCGAATGGAATGGAGGGAGGGCTCTTCTTATTATTCCAGGCCCGTTGGTGCTGGGCCTGGTGTCTCTCTCCCAGATGACATCGGATGGAATGGAGGGAGGGCTCTTATTTTTATTCTAGGCCCGATGGTGCTGGGCCTGGTGTCTCTCTCCCAGATGACATCGGATGGAATGGAGGGAGGGCTCTTCTTCTTAGTCTAGGCCCGATGGTGCTGGGCCTGGTGTCTCTCTCCCAGATGACATCGGATGGTAATGGAGGGAGGGCTCTTCTTAGTCTAGGCCCGATGGTGCTGGGCCTAGTGTCTCTCCCCAAGATGACATTGGATGGTAATGGAGGGAGGGCTCTTCTTCTTAGTCTAGGCCCAATGGTGTTGGGCCTGGTGTCTTTCTCCCAGATGACATCGGATGGTAATGGAGGGAGGGCTCTTCTTCTTAGTCTAGGCCCGATGGTGCTGGGCCTGGTGTCTCTCCCCCAGATGACATCGGATGGTAATATTAGATAACAAATTGGTTATTAATCTACTGGTTTCTTTAGTATTTCAGTTTGATTTTACAACAACTTTGTTACAATTTTTCTGTATTTTCTTTATCAAGATTTCTATATCAATTTTTTTATCAAACATGTCACAATTAATTCTTATTATCTAAACATCCAAACCCACCCTATAAATAATCTCAATTAATTTCACTTAGTTTCACTTATTTTCAAACATTCAATTTATAACTCTATATCCCTTTAATCTAATATATTCAGACCTTTCCCTTTAAATTGTACACTCTGTATTTTGTATAACATACATATCTATTTTTCCACCACTTTCCCACAATTTTTTCTTGTACTTTTCATTTCAAATATATTTTGCCAACTTATTTCTACAAAATATCCAATATTTTAATCTGTTCTTTTCAATATGTAGTCATATATCCTTCATTCTTATTCTCTTCATTCATGATTACAATAGAAAAGAAAAGAGAATATTGGGAGATAGAATTAAAGAAAAATGAACTGATAGTCACTTCTTATTTCTACTATCCCTTAGTTTTGCTTATCTATTATCATCAGTATTTATCTACTTATCTATTATTGTTCTACTTATATATTATCCCTTAACTTTCCCTCCCTTTCCCTTTCTCTTCTTCTCCACCCTCTTTTTATATCTCAAGTGTGGATCAAATGTCTCTCCAATTTTACCCTGTGGGTCACTGCTCCTCTGTGTTCTTTTATGTTTTTTCTCTGTTCTTCCAGTCCAAATTATTTCCTCCTTTATTTTATTTGTATTACTCTGCTTTTGTTCTGTTTGCTTTTTATCCATCTTCTTTTTCTCTGCTTTCAGTATTCCATTCAGTTCTGCTCCATTTCTATACTTTCTATGCCTCCATGTCCACTTGTATATTTTGCTGCTCAATTTTCTTTACTCCTTTCATTCAGCTTCTTTCCACTCCCTTCTGTTTCTCCCCTTGCTTCTCCAGAATGCTCCAGTCCCCCAGTTCCTCCCTCCCTCAGACTTTGTTATTCTGTTGTTCTGTTCCTCTTCACTCTGTTCCATTCTGTCTCTTTCTCTACCACTCCACACCTCTTCATCTCCTTTCCACTCCATTTTCACTGCTCCACCTTGCTCCATCTCAGTCTGTTCCATTCTACTCCACTTCTCTTTTTGTGTCCACTGTTCTGCTTGCCTCTCCTCTAGCTCCTCCCAGCTCTCTTCCAGCTCTCTTCTTTGTTTCCCTTTCCCTTTTACTTACTTATTATTCTGGTTAACCTTCTTTATGTCTTTTTATTATCTTTTTTGTCATATTTGTTTCTTGTGGATTCTCCTTGTTTCTGCATATAGAAATCCTTTAATGCAAGAGAAAGCAGTAACATTTTTTCTCTTTTGTTCTCAGCCACATTTAGACTGTTCTTGTTAGCTTTAATGCTGTTTTTAAAATGAAGTGAGGACACTGTCCTTTTTCACCCAAAGTGGCTCCTTTAATGGGTTGGGGAAAACTCTTCAGTCTTTAGCTTCCTCCTTCTGTAGTCACCAAAGGAGAGTTTCTCAGACCCCCACTGAGTCCCCTGTTATCACTCTTACCGGAGGGATATTTGATTATGGTTTCTTCCTGTCCTCCAGACCCATTAAGGCATTTGAAAGTCAGGAGCAGTTCTTGTGCCTAACTTTTCACGGCACCATCTTTACTGGAAGTCACCACTCCAGATATACTATTGTAATGGAATACCATATCCATATCCAATGGGGGACCTTGATATGAGTGCCAGCCAGAGTCTGGCCATGAAAACTGAAAGAGGTGATCAAAAACAAAGTGGATCAGATGTTGAAGCTAGGGGTTTTTTGAAGTGTGTAGAAGTCCCTGGTGGAGTCAACCCATACTAGTATCCAAGCTGGATGGGTCAGTATGTTTCTGTGCTGATTTTCATAAACTGAATACAGTGTACAAATTTGATGCTTACCCAATGCCCTGAGTGGAACAATTGTTAGAGAAATTGGAACAAGTCTGGTATTTGTCCTCATTAGATTTAACTAAAGAGTACTGCCAAATCTCCTTATCCCCAAAAGCTCGGGAAAAGATGTCTTTTGCTACCTCAAGGGGGTTGTTTCCATTTACTCATATGCCTTATGGACTACAGAGGGTGGCAATGATCTTTCTTATTTTTATGGTTTTAGAAGTTTTATTCCAATTCAGTAATATTTGCTATTTTAATATATTATATAAACTGTATAAATAATATTATTTCCAGAGTTCAACTTTAGTAGTACTAAATGAATCAACTGGTATGCATCAATTGTACAATGCCAAACTTTTACCAAAATGAAGACCTTCTTAGAAAGGATTGTGTTTTTTATTGCATTAGAACACTGGATTATGAAAGATATAAAATCAGTTCTAATTAATTCAGTCTTTCTTACAATCATTATGCTTATTTATTGTTAGGACTTCTAATGTTCTACCCCAAATATTTAAAACTACTTTTACATGCCTTGATGCAAATATTGTACATGTTCAAAACCAAATGCTCTTAGTTGAAATTGAAAAACACAAATTTTACCTGAGATTCTTGTATATTAAAATTGTCGTTGATGTTTGTAATTCATTTGTAATATTTGCAAGCTGATGATCTAGCCTTTCAGTGTTTACATGCAACCTGAAACATCACTATACATACTTCCCTAGAGGTAGCTGAATGGGCATTAAGCCACCTTGATCCCCCACCCACCCCCACCATCAAATCTAGAATCTAGGCATATTTTAAAAATTCCTATAAGAATATCAAGCGAAAAAAGGATTCCAATCCAGAGGCAATACATTTATGAAGCAACTGTACAATTACCATACAGGCTTTCTTTTTAATATTCTCCTGGGCAGTGATCTAGTTTTCCATGTCTTATTGTTTAATTCTGTGAAACAAAAGCCTGAATCAGACTGTTCCTTTCAACCTCTGCAGTAGCTAGTCTACAAAACATAGGTGGCAAATGCACTGCCCTCCAGATATTGTTGAAGTACAACTCCCATCAGTTCTAACAAGAACAGTCAATGAAGAGGATAATAATAATAATAATAATAATAATAATAATAATAATAATAAAATTTATTTATACCCTGCCCCTCTGCATGGCAATTGCTTACAACATAAAAATACAATACAATAAAATCAACCCTAAACCCCAACCCCATTGTCAGATTTAAAAACAGTTTAAAACAAATTAACAACAAAAATTTACCAATTACCATAAATTGTGGCAGGAGAGAATGTAACAGCTGCTGGAATGGGGGTGAGAAGAGAAGAGAGATACAGAGGACAGATTCTCTGACTGGGGGACTAATCAGGAAAGGCCTGCCAAAGACATCCGTCTTGACAGCCCTTTTAAAACTGTCTAAGGTTGGTAAATGATGGATCTCAGCCGGCAGGCCGTTCCATAGTCTGAGATGAGACATCTCATAGGATGAGAACTGCAGTCCTATAAAATCTGGATAATCGCATAATTCCCAACCATGTCATAGGCAGAAAATCCATTTCCTGGAGATATAGTTCAGAATGCACAGTATTGATACCTATGATTTTCATAAGCAATTATGTCAATATTACACATTTCAAACAAAATTAAACTATTTATTCACAAGCAGTACACACAAACAGTGGGGAAACTGTGACCCTTCAGATGCTGATGAACTACTGTTCCCATCAATCCTCACCCCCAACAAGCTGGCTGAGGCTGATGGAACTGGGAGTCCAGCAACATATGGAAGATCATGGTTTCTCCAACCCTGGTATAGATGCTTGCATTATATGCCTGAACAAATTTGGCACTACAAACTGATTTGTCCTAAAAGAACAAGGTAGATCAGTAGGAAAGACAAAGAAAGCACTGATTCCTAGAAAAGAACTATATGCCCTTGTTAAATGAAGCTAACAAAAAAAAAAAAACCACCACCTACCGTATTTTCCAGTGTATAAGATGATCGGGTGTATAAGACGACCCCCAATTTTTCCAGTCAAAATATAGAGTTTGGGATATACTCGCTGTATAAGACGACCCCTCTTCTAATGCACACCAAATAAAAAAATAAAAAAAACATCAGATTTGATTTCAATATGGTAATTTTAATTCAAATGCTTAAGACATTGAGGTACTTAGCAGAAAAACTGTCACTTATAAACATAAAGTTGTTTGTCATCAAACATGTAAACATAAAACAGTGCAAGTGAATTAATGCATATGTGTATGTGTATGTATGTGTATGTATATATATGTGTGTGTGTGTGTGTATACACACATGTGTGTATATGGATGTACATATGGATGTATATACACACATGTGTGTGCATATAGATATGTGTATGTGTATACACACACATACATACATACACAAAAACACGCATAGATACAGACACACACACATATATATATAAACACATACACACACCCATTTCCCAGTGAGAGCCACCCCTCCCACTCTCCTTTTCTTTCTTTCTTTCTTTCTTTCTTTCTTCCTTCCTTCCTTTTGGAAGGAGGGGAGTGAGAGAGCAGGAGAGATAGATAGATAGATAGATAGATAGATAGATAGATAGATAGATAGATAGAAGCAGGCAACCAAAGGAGAGGGTACCAGCCAAGGAGAGGGCACCCAACTATAGATCCACTAGGTGACCTTGGGCAAGTCCCACTCTCTCAGCCCCAGAGGATGGCCAGGGCAAACCAAAACTTTTTGCAAGAAACTTCCCAACAAAGGAAGCCATAGATATATATACACACAAACATACATACACACACACACACACACACACTCCCCCATTTTCCAGAGAAAGACACCCCTCTCAATCTCCCTTTCTTTCTTTCTTTCTTTCTTTCTTTCTTTCTTTCTTTCCTTCCTTCCTTTTGAAAGAAAGAAAGAGGCATGTGACCCAAGGAGAGGGCACCCAGCCATGGAGACTCATTGGGTGACCTTGGGCAAGTCCCACTCTCTCAGCCTCAGACGATGGCCAGGGCAAACCAAGAAACACAAACACAAACACACACACACACTCCCCCATTTCCCAGCGATAGCCACCTCTCCCGATCTCCTTTTTCTTTCTTTTGGAAGGAGGGGAGAGAGAAAAAGAAAGAAAGAAAGAAAAGAAAGAAAGAAAGAAAGAAAGAGGCATGTGACCCAAGGACAGGGCACCCAGCCATGGAGACTCATTGGGTGACCTTGGGCAAGTCCCACTCTCTCAGCCTCAGACGATAGCCAGGGCAAACCAAATCTCTTCTTCCTCCTCCTCCGGTCCTTACTGCCAAGGAAGAGGAGGAGGAGGAGGAGGAGGAGATGGGTTGCTCTTGCAGTTCCTGCGCCCCAGTTCCCCCCATGCAAGAAGGAAACCCCACTCCCTCCTCCTCCTCCTCCTCTGTGAGGGTCCTCCTGGGGAATGGAAGTAGCCCAGGAGGAGGAGGAGAAAGTAAGGGGCTGCGGGCATCGCTGCCTCCTCCTCCTCCTCCTCTTCTTCATCCCTCCACCCGGAGGACCCCTCCTCCCATCTCCTCCTTTTTCCTCCTCCTCCTTGTCCTCCGGAGGCATCGGCAAGCTAGGAGGAGGGATAGTGTCGGCAGCGTGGGGCTTCTTTCTGTGCTGCAGTAGCCCTGCTCGT
The DNA here is from genome assembly GCA_026167975.1 of Phrynosoma blainvillii. NCBI lineage: Eukaryota > Metazoa > Chordata > Lepidosauria > Squamata > Phrynosomatidae > Phrynosoma > Phrynosoma blainvillii. Next base: position 17,853,620 of record JANUYF010000006.1, read on the forward strand.
GGCGCCCGTTTGCCGGTGGGTGCCAGCTCCTTGGCTTTCTTTGTTGGGAAGGTTTGGTTTGCCCTGGCCATCCTCTGAGGCTGAGAGAGTGGGACTTGCCCAAGATCACCCAGTGGGTCTCCATGGCTGAGAGTCGGACCCTGGTTCTGCCCCCCTCCTCCTTATATCCGGAGTATAAGACGACCCCCGATTTTAACCCAGATTTTCCTGGGTTAAAAAGTCGTCTTATACACCGGAAAATACGGTACATTTATATTAAGAATCCTCATCTAAATTATCATTAATAATAATAATTTATATCCCACCCATCTACAAATGCAATCAGGGCAGCTTACAACAATAAAAACACCACAATGTACAGTCCCAAAATCCACCCATCCCTTAAAATAGTAATAAATGTCAAAAGATTAAAACAGTAAAAGAACAACAGACAATTAAATTAACTAAAAAATCATAATAGCAGGCAGACAACCAGCGATAGGTGTGGCAGAGGTTAGGGGGAGGGATAAATTCATTCCTTAGGCCGGGAAGACTAATCAGGAAAGGTCTGCCAGAGGAGATCCATCTTTTTTAAAGCTGTTTAAGCTGGTAATATGACAGATCTCATCTGGCAGGCCGTTCCATAATCTGGGAACGGTTGCTGAGAAGGCCCTCTGGGAGGTTGCAGACAGCCTAGTTTTAATAGGCTGAAGCAAGTTCCTCCCAGAGGACCGGAGTGCACGGCGCGGATTATATGAAAGGAGGCAGTCCTGAAAATAGATTGGACCCAAGCCATGTAGGGCTTTAAAGGTCATAACCAACACCTTATACCGAGCCCGGAAATGGATCAGCAGCCAGTAGAGTGTTTTTAGGACAGATGTTATGTGGTCTCTCCTAGATGTACGAGAGACCAACCTGGCTGCCATATTTTGTAGTAGTTGAAGTTTCCAGACTAAACACGAGGGTAGTCCCATGTAGAGTACATTACAGAAATCAAGATGAGAGGTTACCAGCATGTGCACTACAGTTTTAAGATATTATTATCATTATTATTATTATTATTATTATTATTATTATTATTAATACTCCGCCCCTCTGTCGAACAATCGGGGAGGCTTACAACAATTAAAATTTCATACAGAATCCAGAATAAACATCCCCCTTCCCCCCTTTAAAAAAATATTAAGCTACATATCCATTAAAAATAATAGATAAAACCACACAAGATAAAACAGATGAAATAACTGAAGAGGCCATAGCTGCATCAGAGCAGTGATGAGAACCAAAAGTAGAAGAAATAGAGCTGGGTAAACTCCTGGGACCAGGAATCTAGTCAGGAAAGGCCTGCCAAAAGAGATCTGTCTCCATAGCCTTTTTAAAGCTGCTTAAGATTGTAAGCTGACAGATCTCATCCAACAGGCCATTCCATAGTCTGGAGTAATTACCGAAAATGCCCTCTGGGAGGTTGCACAGAGCCTTGTTTTTGTTGGCTGCAGCAAATTCCTCCCAGAGGACCAGAAAGCACAGGGAGGATTGTAGGAGGAGGCGGTCCCAAAGATAGATTGGGCCCAAGCCATTTAGGGCTTTAAAGATAATAACCAACACCTTATACTGGGCCTAGAAACTGATAGTCAGCCAGTGGAGGGATTTTAATACAGGTGTTATGTGGTCTCTCATTGCTGTTCCCGAGACCACTCTGGTTGCCATGTTTTGTACTAACTGAAGTTTCTGGACCAAGCATGAGGGTATCCCCATGTAGAGGCGTTACAGACATCCAGATGAGAGGTTACCAGCGTGTGTACAACAGTCTCAAGATCCCTTACTTCCAAGAATGGGTGCAGCTGGCGTATCAGCTGAAGCTGATAACAGGCACTCCTTCAGCAAGTTCTCTTTTTCATTTTGTAGTTCTCTATTTCACATTCAAGATTTTGAATACAGTCTAGCTTCCACTTCCTACAGTGCTGTATCACAATTCTATTTTTACTTCACCTTCTAATATCATGGACACAATCCAGCTCTTCTGGTGTTAATTTGTGCATTTTTTAGAAATAACTGAAAGTGAAATGATCTGTGGATTTCATGGCAGCTTTACCTCACATCTGGTTCACTGTCTCCCTCAGTATCAGTTTCAAAATCTTCTTCCACGTTTATCACACAGGCATAATAGGCCTTTGCAGACTGCCAGAAATAGTGCAAATTGAGTCCACTTTAACTGCCCTGGTTCAGTGCTAGGGCATCATGGGAACTGGAGTTTATTGTGGCACCAGAGCTCTCTGACAGAGAAGGCTCAATGTCTCAGAAAAAAAATACAATTCCCATGATTCCCTAGCACTGAGCCAGGGCAGTTAAAGTAGACTCAATTTGCACTATTTCTAGCAGTCTGCAAATACCCCTTGTTTGGGTTGTGGTTCTGAAACACAATCTCTATTATTAGTCTCAGTACCATTTTCATTACTGAGGTTACTGATGAAGTGACAGAGCACAAAGTCACAAAAGTTCTTGGAGGACCATGCTCTGGGTTGTCACTGATCCAGATACCTAACCAGGGACATTCACTTTTCTTTTCAGAACAACCTTGCTTTGAAAATTCTTTCACGGAAGCAGGAGACAGGTTTACTGGACAAGCTGTATCTGCTGTAAACATCACTCCAA